>CM050425.1:2704035-4117137 GCA_027564155.1 Gymnocypris eckloni scoliostomus | reverse complement strand
ATGCTAAAAAACATGTTAATCATGCTAGAAACATGTTATCAACATATATCTAATCCAGGGGTCGGCAACCTATGGCACACGTGCCAACAGTGGCACGCAGAGGGATAATCACTGGCACATGAGCAATAGGGAAAACGCCTAGGTTACGTACGTAACCCCCGTTCCCTGATGGAGGGAACGGAGACGTTATGTCGTGATGACATAGGGGATTTACTTGGAAGCCCCGATCATCTCTGACTTGAAATTGGCTAGTGGTTTTTGCGTACCTGAGCCACTCCCTGTGCATACGGGAATAAAAGTGCGACAGGTGCGTCCACTGTTTAGGTTTTACGCTGAGGAGCCGAGACGAGTCCCTGGCAACCAGCGATGGTTCAAGATCATGGCATGGGGACATAACGTCTCCGTTCCCTCTATCAGGATCAAGCCTCAGCAGTCTAATAGCGCTCGTCAATGTCAAAATGAGTGAGATGGCCAATCAAATCAAAGTAGGCAGGGTTTACCATTCACAGATGCACAGTATATCCAGGGATGCAAACTACTTGACTTTTTTTTCTCAAATATGGCCATTTTGAGAGAGAGAGAGAGAGAGAGAGAGAGAGAGAGAGAGAGAGAGAGAGAGAGAGAGAGAGAGAGAGAGAGAGAGAGAGATGTGAGAATTGTAAGTGTCCATCTCTCTCTACAAACAATGAAGCTAAGTATTGGCACAGCGGTTAACCAGAAAAAATGAAAAATGGCACATCATGCCAAAAAGGTTGACCCTTGATCTAATCTATCTAAATGTTCAAATTTCAGGCTTTTACAACTGCTTTAAACTTTTAGGCTTTCTCAAGCCAACCTAAAGTTTGTCTAGACAAACTTTTTTATCTAGTTGTAACTTTATTATTTTAAAAGCTTCATTAAGTGTAATTTTAACAAATCAGTCAATTTTAGTCTTCAATATTACATACCAACTGACTCTCATGTATATTTTACAGCATTAGTTCATAGATTTTCTTTCCATGAGAAAATTTGGCATGTAATGTACCTGGTATATATCCAAAATAATCGAATCGAATTGAATCGCATTGGGAATGAGAATTGAATTGTGAAATTTGTGTCAAAACCCAGCCCTAATAAATAATAAATCTGTTAAGTAATAATAAGTCGATATATTTACATATAGTGCACCCAACAACAGCTTTGTCAGTTCTACATTTTACTTGACTTGTGACCTACACATAGTGAGAGTGACAGGAGACTTCTAGAATCTCTTTTTCTTATTCTGCAAAGGCTTATCTCTGCTCCAGTCCTTATTTGCCATGGAATTAGCATAGCCAAGCTTCTTTAGCATAGGAAGTTATTTGTGCCCAAAGCTAATCCTCACTAGCTGCCTCAGTCTGCCTTGTGATAACGTGAGCTCCAGGTGCTATCATGGGGTCTGTACTTGACAAATGTTTGCAACACTACAAAAAGATGCAGTCTCTTATCGTTTACTTCTCTCACCCTAAAGTCATGTTCAGGCTACGACACAGATGGCAATGGTCTGCTGGACAGTTCGGTAAGTCTGAAATCTCTGTTATAATGTGTCATTTTGAAATGTCCTGTTATTTGACTTTGTAGTTAGATTCAAGATTCAAGGTTTTATTTCACATACTGAATTATACAGAATATAATCAGCAGTGAAATTGAAGTCAGGTCCGCTCAATGGACAGTGCAATTATATGTAACACAACACAAGAGAATATGCATAAATATAGGTAAAACATTTTTTATTAAATTAAGAAGAAAAATTAGCAATAAAATAAAATGTGCAGGACTGTAAACTTAATAAATAATAATATAAGCAGAGATGTGCAAGAAGAATGTGCAAACAGGTTGTACAGGGTATAAACATAGCAGCAATATGGATGATGGAGGATAGTAAATATCTTACTGATTATTAAATTGAGTCAAATTGAGGTTATGAGACCGAGTTTGAGTTTAGGAGCCTGATGGCCTGGGGGAAGAAGCTCCTCCTAAGTCTTTGTAGTTTTTGCCATCGTGCTGCGGAAGCACTTGCCAGATTGCAGTCAAATGAAGAGACGGTTACCGGGGTGATTTGAGTCCTTGATTATTTTAGCAGCTCTGCTTTTGCAGAGTTTGAGATAGATGTCCTGCAGAGAGGGGAGAGCAGACCCTGAGATGCGCTCAGCTAAGCGCACAATTCTCTGCAAAGCTTTGCAGTCCCGATTGGAGCTGTTTCCATACCACACTGAGATGCACTGAGTCAGTACACTTTCTATGGCCCCTGAATAAAATGTTTTCAGGATAGCTGGTGAGACCCTGAATTTCCTCAGCTGTTGCAGATGGTACATATTGATGCTGTAAACAAGGGTATGATACTGCACAGTACTGCAGGTTAATGTTAGGTTTACATACAAGTTTAATACAACACACACAGTTAGAGTGCATTTCATTTGGATTATGTAATATTATTATCATCCTTTCATTGAATGTTTCATTCATCTTAATGCTATTAGAACTTGATGATTCAGAGCCTGTCTCACAGTATTATTGATCTTTTTTGGAAGCTTTGAACTGATAGTTGGAGCGAATTGTAAATACCAGGCTTCATAAAAAGTGAATTTGAAAACTGTATGCTTTATAGTGTATAATATCTAAAGCAATTATATCTGTCGATTTAGGAGCTCGACCGCATCATAAACCAGATGGTCCATGTAGCTGAGTATCTAGAATGGGACTCAACAGAACTACGACCAGTATGAATCACTTTAAATGTTTCCACCAGGCAATCCAATCTTGCATTGTGGAATCCATATCTTATTGTCCCTTAATTAATGTCTTATATTGTAGATTCTGAAGGAGATGATGGAGGAGATTGATTATGACCGGGATGGAACGGTCACATTAGAGGAGTGGATCAGAGGAGGAATGACCACCATACCACTCCTGGTCCTGCTGGGAATGGGGACGGTGAGGAAAAACTAATTTTGAGTTATAAATAGGAAATAACACGTTAAGATGTAGTAACTTAATTCCTGTTTCTCTTTCACATACATTCAGAATGTACAGGAAGATGGGCAGCATGTATGGAGATTGAAGCATTTTAACAAGCCAGCATACTGTAATTACTGCCACACTATGTTGTTAGGAGTAAGAAAGCAGGGCCTTTGCTGCTCACGTGAGTATCTGTCTGGTTGTCTCTCTATCTATTGTTTTATCTGTCATTTTGTGTAACTATATCTGTCTGTGCTGTTCTGTCTGTCGCTCTGTCAGTTTGTCATCTGTCTTTTTTCTGTCTGTCTCTATATCTGTCATTCTGTCTAACCATATATTGTTCTATCTGTAGTTTTGTCTAGCTATATCTGTATGCGTTGTTCTGTCATTTATATTATTTTGTCAGTCTCTGTCTGTCATCTTGGCCCTAGGTTTTATTATTTTCCCAAATACCATCAATTTTTTTTCCAAATTATGTTTTCTTAATTTTCTGTGTTTTATTTGAATGGTTTCATTAAATTTTTATAATCAAAAGCATCTCTACATAATTGATGTTATAAAAAAATATGTATTTATTTATTTTTCAGAAATACTGTGTTGTGTATTTATATTTTTCTAGTAAATACATTCTGGTAAATATTTTTTCTGGTAAATATTCCTTAAAATTTTTATTTTTAAATAATTGTATTAGTAGTAGTAGTAATATCATCATATTAATAATATATTTCTATCCCAGTCTCTTCAAGTTGAACCAAACTTTTATTTTGAGAGGTTGTTGTGAAGACCTTTCATTTTTTTTCTGTTTGCATAAGACAATAGAATACGCACGAAACAGTAAATGCTCATGAAGTGACTCTCAGAGCAGTTCTATAGATTATGTTCATGTGTTAATTTACTCATATGGAGGCAGCAGAGGCTGAAAACACTGCGAGCATCACATGCACTTCAGTATGTGTAAAACAAAACCACGTGTCTGCGTCATTCAATCATACAGAGACACGCGGAACATGCAGGATTAATATTTAAATAGTATTTTGCAGCTTAATATTTACAGCTAGTAGTCCATATCACGTTTTGGCTTAAAGGGAAACTCCACCCCACAATTATAATTGAGTCATTATTCACTTAGCTTTTATGGAGTTGGAACAACATGCGGGTAAGTGAATAATGACAAAATTATCATTTTGGGGTGGAGTATCCCTTTAAGAGTACTTGACCTACTTTTGATTAATTCATCCACAATTGGTCAAATTGTGTGACATTATGCAGTATATTCCATTTGTATGACTGGTTTCCGTGATCCTGTTCATGTTTTCGAACTCTGTATCTGTCTTTCATTCTGTCTAGCTATCTGTTGTTCTAACTATCTGTCATTTTATTTAATTATATTTGCCTGTGTTGTTCTGGCTTTCATTGTCTTTCTATCTCTGTTATCTCTCATCTTTTTGTCTATCTATCGCTTTATCTGTCTGTCTGTTTTTCTATCACACTATATTTCTAACTACCTAGCCGTCTGTCTGTTCTCTGTTTGAAATGTTTCCCTTCAATCTCTCATACACCATCTCTCACAGTCCTGTCTTTTGTTTGGCAGTATGCAAGTACACAGTCCATGAGCGCTGTGTGTCCAAAGACATTGCTCCTTGCATTAGCACCTACGCCAAGTCCCGCAGACACACCAATGTGAGTGCATAAACAACATACGCTTACAAATTAACACTCACTGTGTTCAAACTGGATTTTCTCTTAGGATTTATTTACAGTAAGGCCAAAATCAATCATTTCAAAAGACACATTTTTTATTTTGTTGAAACTAGGAGTCCCAGATTGATGTGTTTGGTACAGAGCTCATAGTTCTAACAAACGCAGTATTCTATTATTAGTAAACGACTCGTGTTATGATTATTTTATCCACTGACTGCAGTCCAGCTCAGTTTTCACCCAAGGCAAATTTCCAGACCCATAACTCTTGGTTTAACCTCAAAGTAATGATCTGTGGACATGTCAGAAAGGCTCTGAGAACATCCTGTGTGTAACATCTTTTTTCTTTACTAAGAACTAGAGAGGAAAGACTGAGATCACACAGCGGTTTTAGTAGTCACTGACACCTCTTTAAAACTTGCTCTCCCATGCAGTAATTACTGCAGTGATGGAAGGCACTGCGTTCAAAATAAATTATATAGATTATGATTTCACAGAGTGTATGTGATGTTAAGTGATGTGGAGTGTAATTTTAGTGTAAAAAGCAATACAATATTAGATATCATGCTTGAAGTGGTTATTAAGACTTGGAGCTTGTGTAAATATATTACAAGCAATCAAATTCAAAGTGATGTGCTATAAGTTTCTGCATTAGTCTTACCTTCATCTCACATACTATATATTATGGTATAAATGTTTACTGAGTTTTTAACATTGGTTGTTAAATTAAATGAAAAAATGCTTTGTGCTAGACCCTTCCTGAAGGATCATTTTGAAAGCTCTGACCAACAAAAAAATCACTGAATGTGTATGATAACATATGGATGCATTTAGTACATTCCAACACTGGTGATTATTACCGGTATTTCTTTACTAATGTCCTGTGTATTCTTCCACACTTGAGGTTTTGCCTTGTGATGTGATTGTTTGAGTCAGTAAAGTGCAATAATATTGCAGTTAGGCATATAATTCTCGTGCAAATGCCTTATAAATGCATGACAGAGCAGGATAATAATTTCAGTAATGTATAGATGGGCTGAGTATTTCACAAACAAAATAAATAACAAGCTTCTATTTAATGTCTCTCTAGGCTATGCAGCATGTTTGGATGGAGGGCAACTCCCCAACAAAATGTGACAAATGTCACCGCAGTATCAAGGGCTATCAAGGTCTAACAGGCCTTCACTGTGTTTGGTGTCAAATCACTGTGAGTATATACTGACTAACTGTGGCCAGTGAGAGTTTAAACCTTTTGTGTTAGCATTAATATTCATTGTAATTCTTTAAAAAAAATATGCCTTGAGCAAAAACCAATTTTTTTAAATGTTTTTCTGCATTTTTCCTTTTTATCTCAGTTTAATTCAGTTGTAGCCTATTTTTCTAAAAGCCATTTTAATGTAATACTTATTCACTCCACTTGGTGGTGTTCTTCGCTAAACTTTCACACCATTAAGTTGAAGTGGCCAATTTGTTTTAAAATTGCCCTGATAAAGATAAGTGTCAGCTCTTAACACTCATTCAAAAGCTTTATCTCTACATAATGATTTGTATTATCACATTGTATGCTCCTGCACGCCCTCTGAACCATCTCCCCTGACAGTTTCAACTCTAAACCTGCAACTCATTTAATATCAAGTACAAATCCTGCTGTCCTCTTTGTTCCTACCATTTAATGTCTTCTTAAAAGGTCAGATTAGTGAGGATAAAACAAGTCACACAAGATCCAGTCCATTCCAATCTGTTGATGTGTCTTTCTCCACCACTCCTCATCTATATTTGTTTGTTTTCCAGCTCCATAACAAGTGTGCGTCTAATGTGAAGCCTGAATGTGACGGTGGGCCATTAAAAGATCACACACTCCTGCCGTCATACATCTGCCCTGTTGTTCTGGTGAGTTCAGTCTCTCCCACTGCACTCTTTTGATATGCTAAAATAAAGGGTCCCAGGACATTTTTTTTCATGGGTCGGTCCTGGACTAATTATTTAATGGGCCTCCTCTCTACTGGGACCAATGAGTAGTCTATACTATATTTTGGGGGATATTGTAGATACAATGCAAGTCCTTTCTAGATAGTTAGAAGCCATTTTAATTTTAGAGTTACATACAACCCTTTTTGTTGATAAATTGATGTTAATTAATGTAAATTGAACAAACACCCATCACATAACCTGGATGGTTGCAGGTGTGCATGACATAACCATCAAAAAGAAGAGAATATTTATCCTGCATGCTGCCGTGGCTTCCAAATCTTAAAATATTTATTTGAAAAGCAATGTTTTACAATGTCCGTTGCAGAAATTTTGTTAAACATATTTTTAATGTATCTATCTTTGCATACCTTTTTTAATATATATATATATATATATATATCTCATGTATGTATATTATATTTTGGATATTGTGACGGTTTTAATAAAGGGATATAAGGAAGTTTTGTGCAGTCTGTCACAAAACAAACAAAACATTTCCTACTGATCAATATAAAATAAAAATATCAATATAAAATGATTCCAGTAAAACCTTATATAAAGTATTTGCAATAAGTATGACTTAAAAATCAAGTAAATTCACAAACAAGTTTTGACTTGAGTCAGTAAGATTATTTTGTCTTTGAAAAAAAGTATCTTATGTTCACAAAAGCTGCATTTACTGGATACAATAAAAAAAAAAATCAATGGGGCTATAGAATGTGTGATTCTGATTGTTTTTGTTTAACATTTTAAAGTGGAAGCAGTCAGTCAAGTTTACATTATATAGTAAATTTATTTCCACTTTAATAAAAAAATATATAACAAACACAATTAATGAAACCATTTTAAAGAAAAAATGATGTTTTGTTATAGCTTTTAGAGAAATCTTTCAATCCATTGGCCAATTAAGTATTATAGACATTTCTTTATATTTTGAACACATAAATGTTATTTTAACACATCAATATTTTGGTTTTCACAATAATTTGGATGAATAGTCAACATAAATATCTATATCACATTATCTAGGCCTATTTCATAAATTTTATCATTAAGCTGATATCCCAATCAGCTGTTTCATAGCGTGAGGCGCAACGTGATGTAAACAAACAATGCTTCATACAGTATCGTTCATGTGGCACCTTCTCATATCAGACTTTTCAGACATAATTGCATTACACTGGCTCGATCACCAGTATTTGTATGTAAAATCTGCGAATGCTCCTGCTGTTAGGAGAATGCAGTATTTTAACTAATCATCTTTGAATGATCAGGCTTATCATTCTCGCATGTTTTAATCCTTGTCAGTTTAAACATTAAACTGTTTTAAGCCATTTAAATTGCGAGTCTGCATGAAAGATATTTCAATGCAATACTCGTGCGCTGTGACAGATTGTTTCTTTTCAGACACACACACACACACACACACACACACACACACACAAAGCCACAGACTGCAAGCTAGTACCAAATTGAGTCCGCTTGCTTGCCTGTTTAAGCCAATGCACAGTATACTATCTTAATGTTTTGATGAGTATGCATGTAAACGCGATTTGTTTCTGACCCGTTCTTCACCCCAAACCAGAGCAGATTCACAACTTCTTCCACCGTAATGGCAGTACTGCTCGCCCCCTTGTCGTATCGGCTCAAATGCATAAGCAGTTGCACTTATTATGGGCTCAGCAGTGCTTTCAAGTTTGTCTTCCTCCGTTTAAACAAGCGTATGTACAAAAAGTAAATAAATGCTTTATATATTACTTAAATGGCCAATGGAGCGAACCAACCCCGTGACGTCACACGCGGTGGTACTGCAAGATGGCGGCACCCTTGCTCTAAAAGCTATAACAAAACATCCTTTTTTCTTTAAAATGGTTTCATTGATCGTGTTTGTTATTCAATTTTTTTATTAATGTGGAAATCACTTTGAAATCACAAAAACTTGACTGACTACTTCACTTCCACTTTAAGCTATGAAGTAGTTCCATTACAGTTACAAATGACTTCACCAAATAATTTCCATGATACTTTCTTCAGGATTACTTGATTAATATAAAGTTATAATAAACAGCATTAATTGAGAATTAGAATATTTACTTGAGATATAATTTGTTCATAACATTGTAAATGTCTTCACTATCACTTTTGGTCAATTTAATGCATCCTTGCTAAATAAAAGTAATAATGTATGTATGCATATAAAGAACTTTGTCATGGGCTCTATGATTGAGACTTGTGACCATGTCTAGTCTAAGGACCTTGTAAAACGACCTGTTGAAATGCTAAAACATCAATTCTTTCTAAGTTAAAGAGAAACATAATAAAGTGAGACAGATTCTGAAATTGCATTTGTCTTGTCATTCTTATCTCAGATGCACATCTGTCTCACTCTGTTTCTGTTTGTTGATGTTCACTGTAATGTCTGTATATCTGTAGGACCGTCATTCTGTTGTCAAAAGAGGTGAAGGAGAATCATCCCCCAGTACCAGCCCTGAGGACACCAGCCAGTGTTTTAAGTTCACCGGTGATGGTCAGGCACTGCAGGTGAGTCCTTTGCAAACACACTCTGGCACAGCAAATCTGTGCATGTATGTGTGTGTTTGTAACCTTTTCTCCCTTTCTGCTTTTTAAGATCACCCCTCTGCCCGGGACGCACCCCCTCCTCGTGCTGGTTAATCTTAAAAGTGGTGGTCGGCAGGAGAGAGGTAAATGTTTTTGAAGCTCAAACTGTTGCATCATAATTTTTCATATTCTCCAACCTTGTACTGCTGTAATGGTTCCAATGAGGAGGTTTGTCAAACCATCTGAAGTCAGTCGAATCTGCATAGACATGTTAAACAAAAGTCCCACTCTTTTTCTTGCTTACTGGCAGTGTCCTAAATACCATCAAAGCTAGCAGGAGACAGTAATGCTGTTTAAGGAGGAAGAATGTGGGTGTTGTTTCAGCTCTCACCACCCACCCAACGTCCTCCGGGAGACCGGTTTTGGGATTTTGTGCGGGCATCACCATAGCAACACAGTTTTAAATACCATTAATTGGCCGATTATCCTCCATTATTAGACATGTGCTCAAACAAAGACACGATAACTGCCCTGGCCCCAAAAAAGAAAGACCATTTTGGTGGTTCTTTGATGCAAACAAAGGAACAGAGTGGTCACCGTTGAATCATACTGTACCGAGTGTATTTTTCCACCATATTCACCCTGAGCAGCATACTGAAAGCTCATTGGTCGGCCTTGACACTTGACTGCGTTCTTTTGTTCTTTGCGTAGGGAATGAATTCATTTTTCAGTGTTTATAAGTGCTCAAATTATTACCCCCACATAAAAGCATAGCTTGTGACGCACCTCAAACTAACAGCCCATCTTATTTCTCTCTCAATTGTATTTATCTTCCTCTCTGTCTTTGCATACTAAAAGGGCAGAGTAGCTAACAGAGTTAGAAGTGAAGGACATTGCAGAGTCCTCAATAATAATTTTATTGCTTCAAGGTTATTGAGGAGCACTGCTGCAACCGTGTGCAATTTGTGTATGTGTGTTTCTGTCTTGCTTGACTTCATTGATTCCGAGGTTTGTGTGGCCTTTTATGATAATGGAATGATGACGTTTTAAGAATATCATTCCTCCATATGTGTGTCTATCTGTCTTTTCAAGGAACAGTTCAAACAAAATAGAACATTCAGTAATAATTTACTCATCCTCATGTTATTCCAACATTAGAGCTGCGACGAACAATCTGTTGATAATTTCTTTGCTTAATCGGGGTGTGGAAATGAATTTCAATATGCAAATGTAATTTTTTTGATTTTAGTGAAAACATTTATTTTGTTATTCCCTTCCCTTTTTTCATTTTCTTCTAAAATCGAATGGTGGTTATGCTAAAACAATTTTCTACTGTTTCGATTTAAACAAATAATGACTAAAAACAAACTTGATGTAACCAACAAGCAAAAATTCAGTTTTGTAGCACAAGGACAGTATGAATCTGTTGATTTATTTATTTTTTTTAACTGAGAGAAACAAATACCACGTTTAAAATTTTTGTTATTCCAAATCTCCAAATACGTATGTATATATATATATATATATTTTTTTTTTATATATATAGTATATATTTTAATATATATAATATATCTTCTATAATATATATATATATATATATATATATACGTGGTCAGAATTGTTGGCATCCTTGATAAATATGATCAAAGAAGGCTGTGAAAATGGACCAAACATGGACCATTATAAGATTTCTAGTCAATCACTTATAGATAGTTTTTTTCTGTTGATATTTGACAGAATCCATGATGCCATGTGTCTAAACAAGATGTCCAGGACCTCCAGCAGAAATATAGGCCCACAAAATAAAAAAATCCAGCAGTATATTTTATTGTACACATGGGGTACTTTTTTTAATCTCTGAAACCCATCTTGAGTGTTTGCTGCTAAAGAGCAAATTTCTTTGTTTCATCTGACCATAGAAGCCAGTCCCATTTGAAGTTCCAGTCGTGTCTGACAACTGAATATGCTGGAGATTGTTTTTGGATGAGTGAGGATAATTTTTCTTGAAACCCACCCGAACAACATGTGGTGATGTAGGGGCTGTTTGACAATATTTTTAAAGGTTTTCTGACCCCGAAACTCAACCTATCTCTACCATTCTTCAGTTGTGGTCATTGGAGAGTCTTTAGCTACGCAAACAGTCCTTCTCGCCGTGCATTAGGACGATATAGACACATGTCCTCTTCCAGGCAGTTTTGTAACATTTAATGTTGATTGGAAATTCTTAATTATTGCCCTGATGGTGGAAATGGGAATTATCACTGCTCTAGCACTTTTCTTAAAACCACTTCACTAATTTGTGAAGCTCAATTATCTTTTGCTGCACAACAGAAATATAATCTTTGGTTTTTCTCATTGTAATGGATGATTAGGGGAATTTGGGCTTTGTTTTCCCTCTTACTTATATTTCTGTGAAACAAGAAGCCCTGGCTGGATAATTAAATGTTCATAATCACCATGGAGTGCTCAAAATTATGAATATGAATGGGAATATACTTCAAATATATTTTACTCATAGGAATTTCTAGGGGAAGAATTCCCTATTTTCAGTTGTGTTAGTTCAATGAAAGATTAGATTTTTGTGATTTAAAAAAATAAAAGATCAAAAGCATTAATAATGCAGGCTTATTTTCTGAGACTTCTTTGATCATATTTACCAAGGGTGCCAACAATTCTGACCATGTCTGTATATATATATGGGTATATATATATACCCGTACCCCAACACTCACACACATATATATTTTATTCAGGAAGGATGTGTTAAATGGATAAAATGATAGTTATAGTAAAGACTTATATTGTTAGAAAAGATTTGTGTTTTTAATAAATGCTGTTCTTTTTAACTTTTTATTTATCAAAGAAAAACATATCACAGGTTCCAAAAAAATATTAAGCAGCCCAGCAGTTTTAACACTGATAATAAATAAGCAAATTAGGATAATTCCTGAAGGATCGTGAGACACTGAAGACTGCAGCAATGGCTGATGAAAATTCAGGACTGTAACAGAAATAAATTATATTTATATTAAAATAGGAAACCAATATTATAAATTGCAATAATATTCCACAATATTAATATTTTTTCTGTATTTCCGATCAAATAAATACAGCCTTGATGAGCTTAAGAGACTCCACCATTCTTTTTTTATCTTACTAATCCCAAACTTTTGAACGACAGTGTCTCCTCTCCACCAGTAAGCTGGTGTGTGGTCGGCGTTCTGGTGCACTATGGCTGCCGTCGCATCATCCAGGTGGACGCTGCACATTAGTGGGAGTTGATGAGATTCCCCCCTTGTTTATGAATTTAGCATCGCACTTCTCTCGTAATCTCTCATGAAGGGTACAAAGAAGAAATGGGATGCATGTTAAGATTTTCTAGCCATAATAACATATATTATATTTTATAGTTTTTTTTTTTTTTACCTCCATATTTAATAATTTTGGACAGATTGAACAGGATATTCTTCAGAAATTAAACCTTTGTGTTCATTTTGAATGTAATTTGGGCTTGGATTGACAAGAAGTTTGGTAAATGATGGCATAATTTTTATTTTTGGTTGAATTATCCCTTTAAGCCTTTTATCATAATGTGAAGTTCACAGTGATTACGTTTAAAAATGTCATTCCTCTATGTGTGTCTTTTAATGCTTTTCTGTTCTTATCTGTCTTCATCAGGGTGCTGCGGAAATTCCAGTACCTGCTTAACCCCAGACAGGTGTACAGTCTGGATCGAGGAGGACCCATGGTGGGGTAAGACTACTAAAAGCCACCATCAAATTTCAAGGGAGATATGTGCGCATACAATTTTTTTAAGTCATGACAGGGTATTGCTCAAAAACAGTTTGACATTCTCACTGTTGTTTTGTTCTGGCATGGCTCCCTCTCTCTCTTATCTTTTTGCTTCTACAAACCTGCAATAAAGTGAGCCAACCTGCAATCATATAGTCTGAGAGAGGAACCTCTCGCAAAGTGGAGCTGACTTTGAGAGACCTACAAGACATTTACTATGACTCAAGCAGCCCCCTGCTGAGTAAATGTATTCATTCAAGCGCTGAATGTTTTTCTGAGCCTGTCGATCACAACAAGGCTCCCTCTTTAAGCGACTACATTACTCTTCACCCATACACTCCACATGTCTTTAACAATAGACCAACTCAACGTCATCCAAATCAGTTTCAACAGTAGCATAGCCGTGAAATCTAACAATGTCACTGCAAGAGGTTCATATTTTACATATTATTTTATGAGCGCCAAATTGGCATATCCTCCATACTGGTTATGTTTCAAGTATTATACGTTTGAATTAAAGTTTTTTAATTAATTAAATGCAAATGAGACCATTGTAGGCAATATGTTAAGAAGAACAGTGTTGTTACTATTATTTTACACTATTACACTATTTATATTTATAAAATGACTAACTTTTTATAATTGTAATTTTAGTGTTTTTGAATTTAAACTCATTTCAGTTGTCAGGGCTATATTCCTATTTTTCATTTATGCTTTTCATCAACGTTTTATATTTTATTTTATTTTGATTAACAAAACATTTCTTGCAGTAGTTTGTCCATGCAGTAGATGAGTTGCACAGAAATATATTTAGTTAATATTATAACAACATTGATATAGAGCAATATATTTATGATGGCACAGATTAGATAATTTGACCTCGGAAGAACTTGATGAGAAATCATCTTAACATCTTAAACCAGTCTAAGCTGGTTTGTTAGTCTAAATTGTTCTCCCAGCATGGTCAGATTGGTCTGTTAGCTGGTTAGAGAGGTTTTGCCTAGCTGATAGGCTGCCATTAGTTGGTCATGCTGCTAAAACTAGCTTGGCTTGACTTGACCAAACGACCAGCATAAACCAGTTTACAGTAGGCTGATTTAAGTTTTTTTCCATCATGAATTTTACGTTTATATTCAAATTGGCAGATCTGAGCTCGGTTTGAGACATTAAGATCTTTTCTGGGCTTTTTATCTCAAGAGAAACAGAAGCAGAAGACTATTTGTTTCCAATTTATTTAACAGTTTAGATATTGGAGAGATTTCATCTGTGTTTTTTATTTGCTATGAGCTCTCACTTCCACTTTAGTGTACTATTATGCAGTTAAACATTCTACAAACCCACTTAAAATGCATGAGTACATTCTGTTCAACATCCTGCGTTTGTGCAACAGTGATTCTCATTCAGGAAAAAGGGGAGAGAGAAGTACAGAACAAAAGCTATGCAATGGTCGTTTTGCGGGAAAGCAGGCTAACCTTCCGTCTCAGATCCCCCTCCCACCACACAATGTTCTGTAGTCACGACTGGAGCGCTGCTCGTTCTGAAGAGACCACTCAAAGAGAGAGAGAGAGATTGTGTGACATTGCTGATTTCACTCATGGAGAACAATTTGGACATACATTAAATGTTCTTCCTTGAGCACTTAGCTAATTTATAAGCATGTTTTTATAAGCATGTTATGTTTTTAATGTGTCATGTTAATAACTGTGCCATTGCTTGTGGTAGCAGCTCTTCATTAATACAGAAAATTATTCTGAGAGAAAAAGCAACCAAAATTCAGTCAAAACATTCCATTTATATTAGGGGGAAAGCCACTAGTTATTAATACACTACTGTTCAAAAGTTAAGGGTCAGTAAGATTTTTATTATTATTATTATTAAGAAATGTGGTTTCGATACGTGAAATTGGTCAAATGTGACTGTAAAGACATTTATAATGTTACAAAAATATCTGTTTAAATAAATGTGGTTCTTTTGAATGTTCAGTTTGTAAAAGAATAAAAAAAAAGAGAAACAGCACATCTGGCTGCTGAAAATTCAGCTTTGCCATTACAACATAAATAACATTTAAAATAATAAAATAGAAGTAGTTTTATATTGTAATAATAACAATATTTCTATTTTGCTGTATTTTTTGATGAAATAAATGCAGCATTGGTGAGCATAAGAGACATAAGCATTACAAATTGTCCTACTGACCCCAAAGTTTTGAACAGTACTATTTAATAAAAGTAATATCAAATCATATATAAAGCATATAATAAAGCAGCAGTTCTTAATACTGTTACTCGCAACGCCCTGCTCTGCATCTCTTACAAATAATAGCGTATCTAAAAATATGAACCAACAACAAAAATAAAACACACCATAAAGAGCCATGCTTGCACAGGTTCTGTGCAATCCTCTTCACTAATATCCTCTGCGTATCAGTCGGGCTCAAACTGATAAGCAATATTGTCTACGTCACTTTTTACAAGACTACCGTGGCACATGCCGCTGAGCTGAAGGGCGGGACGATTAGACGCGCACTAGAAGTGGTTTAGCCAATCACAGCACACTGGACCAGCTAACCAATAAGAGCCCATCACATGTTTCTGAGGGTGGAGCTTCATAAAACCAGGAAATAATTGGGGCGTTTATCAGAGAAAAGACATAGAGGTGTGGAATAAAGGTAAATTATGTGAAAAATAATGTGTTAAAAAAAAAATTAAGCATGAACACATGTTTGACTGCACCCCATAAACATAATCAAGCCTAGAAAAAAAACAGTCAACCTTTAAAGGCGATTTTCTCAATATTTAGATTTTTTTTGCACCCTTAGAATCCAGATTTTCAAATACTTGTATCTCGGCCAAATATTGTCCTATCCTAACAAACGTATTTATTCAGCTTTCAGAGGATGTATAAATCTAAATTTGAAAAAGAAATTGACCCTTATGACTGGTTTTGTGGTCCAGGGTCATAGTTTGCTCATTGTCATGTCATTCTAAACCTCTCAGACTTTATTCCCTTTGTTAAACACAAAGGAAGATATTTTGAAGAATGTTGGTAATCAAAAAGTTTTGCTGATTATTGACTTCGATTGGATGGATTGTATGTGTTCCACAGAAGAAGCTCTTAGGTTTGAATCTACATGAAGGCGAGGAAATGATTATAGAATCAATTGATTGTGTCACTCTGGATCTAAGAATCTGCTAAATTAATAAATGTAAATATAATGCTGTGTATCATCAGTACAGCTTCACTATTAACACTGCAGATGGATCATCTGAGAACAAACCACTTTAGTTGTGTTATATTCTTATTTTATCTTTCTTCTTTTCAATATCTTGGTCATTTCATTTAAAAAATTGCTGAACTGATGATTGACACTCAGGGGTCTGAAAGTTGAAAATAGACAAGTTTTGCTAAGTGTCTGCGCAGAAGAGCACTCTCTTACAGCTTTATATGGAAAAACACACAGATTGCTAAAGTATCTGTTCTCCGTTACCCATGTCATAGGAGAAGGAAATGTTTACGCAAACCGCATCTCTACAACAGCAGCCTACGTTGCCATTTCAAACAGACTGGCACTGGCACATTACAAATTTATCTGGAACAGAGCTCATTTAGTCACGTTCCACTTGTGTTACTCAGCTATTGAACTTCAGTGGACATCCATGTTGAGGATGTTGTTGTTGTTGACATAGTTTCAGAATTTTTATAGCATTACAGCAATAACCCTGAGAAGGTATGAAAAACTGAGAGCTGCTTGAATTGACAGTGTTTTCATGGTAAAGGTAGTGGCACATTTACTCACTGCTTTTGCTCTTGTCCTGCATACATAAAACATGCTGCAGTGTCAGAGCCTATCAAAAGAAGTTACACAGCATACATTTTTAACACACTTGTGTGACTGCTTTGTTCGCATGTGATGCTCAGTGCTATAGCAGATCCCACATGTGTCTGTATAGGATATGTTCCCCAGTCACCCATGTGCTGCAATACATGCTCCTGACCAGCAGAGAGTGATGTCCTCTTCAGCCTCTGTCCTTATATGATATATATATATATATATATATATATATATTATTTTATTTTGTATTTTTTTGTCTTGGCTGAGACAACAAGTTTTATTAATTGAGTGCTTGTCTCACAGCTCGAGGCCAGTTCACAAACAAATAAAAAGTGAACAAAGTTTTGGGACTCAAATTTTAACAATCAAAAGTGTAGAAACAATGTGCCAAAACGGATTCAGTTTAGATGTTTTGGCAGCTCAATGGGTTTGACTTCCAGAGTTTTTCTCCCATGACACTGAATAAAAACAACACAAATCTGCTGTTACATTCTTCAGATCAAGCATGCAGCACTGAGTAGTAAACTGTACATTGCCACTGGGGAAAAGTGTGAATGGTGTAAGAGTGTTGGGTAGGTTTGCTTTGCTGCTGTGTTGTCACTCCAAAGGATCACTTTAATTATAGGATCAAGGGAAGCTTTGATGCAAATACATGAAAGGCACAATCTCATTGTTTTTATGTCTCCCAGGCTCAACTTTTTTCGAGACGTGCCCAATTTCCGCGTGCTGGCCTGTGGAGGCGATGGATCAGTGGGGTGGATTTTGGACTGCATTGGTGAGTACAGATCAGCATCAGTGCTTTCCAGAGCTGTAATAATTAACATTGTTACATAGACTTAACCATGGGATAGTTCACCTAAAAAAGAAAATTCTATCATCATTTACTCAATCTCAAGTAGTTCCAAACCTGTATGAATGTCTTTGTTCTGCTTAACACAAAGGAAGATATTCTGAAGAATGTGGGAACAGAGCAGTTCTGGGGCACCATTGACTTCCATAGTATTTTGTTTCATACAATGGAAGTCAACGGTGACCCAAAACAGCCTGGTTACAAACTTTCTTCAAAATATCTTCCTTCGTGTTCGGCAGAACAAAGAAATTCATACAGGTTTGGAACTACTTGAGGGTGAGTAAATGATTTTCATTTTTGGGTGAACTATCCCTTTAATAGACCATCAGCCTAATGTATAAGTTTATATGGTACATGCATAAGTATCACAAACTCACATTGGGATTTCTCACAGGACAGCATTTCAGCTGCTCTGTACAAAAAATTAAACTATTTCTGGTTTGCTAAATATCACATTCATTTTTCAAGATTAGTTTTTAATGATGTGAACAAATAAAATACCTTCATTTGAGATACTGGTCTTATACTGACCGTCTAGTTTGATTGCACTTTATATTTCCTGCTATTTTGCATCTGTATTTCTCCCAGGAGATCAATAAAGCATGTCAACCAATTCATCGACAATCATTAGGACATCCTTCCATGCGGTACTTGACTCGAGGCTGGCTCTAATTTAAGGCACATATAATCATGACGTTTAACCGTCAGAAAGATTGTTCACAAATCATTTGTTTCTAGGAAACGCATTGACTCATCTGTGACCTCTTTCATATGAGTGAATGCAGGATAACAGTGGAGATATAATGGTCTGTCTTTCCCCCTCCTGACAGCTGTATTGATGTTAATGGACGAGCGCTGGAGATGAACCTGTGTGGGTGGTGATAGATATCACCGCTAAGTGCTGATTTAGAATCAGCTTGGTCTCCAAACCTTTGGCTTGAAATTGCAATTGGCTGATGGTACTGAAACCTGAACTTAAATCAGAAGCGATGTACTCTTTATCCCTTTAGAGACTTTGAGAGTTTGTCCTCCTAACAGCCCTAAAATGATGATTTAGGAGCAGCTTTTGAATGAGAGCTGCTCTGCGATCAGTCCTTGCTTGTTGTTCACCCACACGAGTTTGACTGCTATTAGAAAATGTCTGCTGCTCACGATTACTCAGAGAGCCCCTGTGGTTAGACAGTACATCACACCATACGGACCAGCACCGAAAACAACGTCCCCGCAGTCCCTGTGCACATAGCAATGAGCCACACAGGGACCATCAGCGTGAGGACAGAAAGCTACAGTTCATCATGTTGCTTCCCTTCGGCAGATAGCACACACTGCTGTTTGTCTCAGAACAAGAGAAACAAACAAATTGATTGTGAATTATTGTGAGGGATGATACACATTGATGCAGGAAGGACTAGCCAATGCTGTATGCCTAATTTCAGTGCCTTTAAAAGGTGAAGTAAGATCAAGGGCCAGTTGCATAAACATAGCCATGTTAAAACTGTGCCTTAAGAACTAGTTTGACCAACTATTAGCCAAGAGGTAATCAGACTTAATTTTTGGATTTAAATTAGACCATTCTTCTTTTTTATAACTGGCTTTAAAAAGTTATAACCTGTCTTAAAGAAAAAAATTAGACGACTAACTTCCCTGCTAAAAAAAACTATAGAAGCCCAATAGAAACCATCACAGAAATTCCAATGGTTTCCATTAAAATACCAGTGTAAACCATTTGATTTTCCAGTAAAACCATTACTAAATTAATTTGTGTTTTGTTTGTTGGCATTTTTCCTATATGATTTTAACATCCCACCAATAGAATCTATCACATACCAGTAGACAGCATTATAGTTTCCATTTAAAACCAAAACAATTCCCAATATAACCATTAAATCCATTACATTTTCTATTGTGTTTTAAGCAGGGTTCTATTGTTTTTTTCAGCAGGGTTTTTAAGACTAGCCTAAGCGTTTTATGCAACTGGCCCCAGGATCTTTAACCAGGCCAAGGAAGTTTAAAAAGAGTGTAATATGTAGTTCCATATTAGTGCATTTACTTTACCATTTGCAAAAAAAAAAAAAGTTTTTTAAGAAATTACAAATTATGATCAGCAAGATGCATTAAATTGATCAAAAGTAATTTTACAAAAAATATATCTGTTTCCAATAAATGCTGTTCTTTTTTATTTTATATTCATCGAAGAATCCTGAAAGCAGTAGGCCTTTAGCTGTTTTGATTGATTGCACCAGATCAGCATTTAAATATGATCATGTGACACTTGAAGACTGGAGTAATGGCTGCTGAAAATTTAGCCTTGCCATCACAGGAATAAATTACGTTTTATAATATATTAAAATAGAAATTGTAATGACATTTCACACTATTACTGTATTTTTTATTAAATAAAAGCAGCCTTGATGAGCATAAGAGATTTCTTTCAAAAACATTAAATAATCCTCAACCTCAAACTTTTGCGTATACATTAAATATAAATAATAATTTATGTCAAGTTAAATACGTGCTTTACATTTAATTTTACTTGCAGTAATACATTTTAATGTGGGTTGAAAATATTTTGAAACAAATTGAGCTTTTTGAGGTATAATGGTATAACGCATAATATAAAAAATTGAAATTTTTAAAATAAATATTAAAAGGAGAATTACCCCCCTACAGCACTGCTGACATCCATTTTTAGCCCTGAATGGCACCAAATCAAAATGTAAAAGTTTTCTAACTCTCCCCCATGTTCCATCATTTAGCCAAACAAATAGTCCCACCCCAAATGTACAGTGAAATGTTGAGCCAGTGTTGCTATATCAGGCCGCTGTGCAATGTTTTGAACACCACAGAGCACCATTGTTTACACTTTTCAAGGAACTCTGCACATTAAACTGGAATAATAGAGAGGGTTTTAACATGAAAATGACACACAGCAGCTTTAACAGCTCTCTTTGTTTCTCAACAGATAAGGCCAGTTTTGCTCGGCATCCACCTATTGCAATCCTGCCGCTGGGTACGGGAATGACCTTGCACGCTGTCTGCGCTTGGGTGGAGGTAAGGAATAAATAAGAGACTGTCCACCAGCAGTTGGCGGGAATTACTAAAGGCCTTTGAAATTAAACTTAAAGGGCTTTTCTTCACAGAACCACTCGAGTTGAGATTAGGCTTTGAATTCTTTGAATCTGAACGCAATCCCATATAAACCCTTCAAAAGGATTTTGAGACTGCTTTCTTTTAAACATTTCCTCTCACCCCAACAGAAGGTCAGACTGTAATAACCAAACTTGATCATAGTTAGCGGAATGCACCAGTCACATGAACGAACAAGCAGGATTTGTTGAGACCACACTTGAATTCAAGATATTGATTCTGTAATCTTCATCACAGATGACCGTGACAACACTTGCCCAGTTAAAACAATTAAGTAAAAACCTTAAGGGATAGTTCACCCAAAAAAGTTAAATTCTCTCATCATTTGTCCTCAGCACAAAAGGAGAACTCTTGAATAATGTACTGGACCCGTTTGACCAAAAGTTTCTGGTAGCCATTGTCTTCTATACCAGCAACCAGCATTCTTTTTTAGTGTTCAGCAGTGTAAAGAAACCCATACAGGCTAGGAACAACTTGAGGTTGAGTAAATGGTGACACAATTTTAATTTGTGTGTGAACTATCCCATTAAACTTATTTATCTTAGTTAGACACCTAGGTAACTTTTAAATTTTAAAATAAGCTGACGTTCTTCAGCTGTATTTACATAATTATGTGTATTTAATTTAATTTTAGCTATATTACCAAAAATAATGTTCAGTATTTTAGCTAATAACAACACTGTTAAGAGGTGCTTTAAAAATGAATTCAGTTAGAGTCATTTTTAACAAGAGATAAATAAACTATTCTTTGAATGTGTATATATAGACTTGCCAATCATTTGCCAACAAGAGACCTGCACTGTTTCATTCCTGTGTGATTACATATGCTTGTTCTTGATTAGATATGTGGTTGTTATTTATTCAGTAGTTATGATGGAACGATATGCATCAGTGAGCCTGCATCTGCTTGTAAGACAGGTGTGATGGCCTTGTACAGGCTGCTGAATTAATTGGCCTCGTATTAGTGTTTCCTGTGTGAGCATGTGTGTGGTTTGTGCAAAAGGGTAAGGTTTTGCATAAATGTATTCTTAATTTCATTTGGATGGTTGGCTGTTTTTTTTCTCTTCATGTGAGTTGATTGAATTTGAAACACGTGTAGCACCTGTAGTCAGTGCAGAGGTGCCATGTGAGCATCCGTTCATGTAACGTTCGACTGGAAGCCTCTGCGTGCCTGGTTCAGAACGGCAGAGTGAGCAGCTGGGTGTCATCACACATGTGATATTTCGCTCCTTGGGTTGCCAGGCGGGAGCCAGTATCCCCCCTCACTCACAGCATGATGGCCATCGTTAAGAGATGCCACTTCTTATGATGGCAACGTATCAAGTAGACTCTGTAGACTCAGTAATTACAGTTCGATCACCTCAGGGAACCTTTCTAAGGATCCCTTCATGTTAATTGGAAGGGTTGCCAGGCATGGACAAAATCCTCTCAGGTTATGGCGTTCATCCCCTTGATGTAAGGCAGTAGATAATTTGAATTAATCTTTTTTAATGAACACTGCCGTTAAAAAGTTTGATGTCAGTAAAATGTTTAATGTTTTTAAGGGAGTCTCTTATGCTCATCAAGGCTGATCAAAAATACAGGAAAAAACAGTAATATTGTGAAATATTATTTCAATTTCTAATATTGGTTTCCTATTTTAATATGCTTTAATTCTGTATATATATATATATATATATATATATAAAATATAATTTATTTCTGTCATCCAGTCTTCAGTGTCTCGTGATACTTAAGAAATCTTTCTAATATACTGATTTATTTGGAACCTGTGATAATTTTTTTTTCGATTCTTAGATGAATAAAAAAGTTTAAAAAAGAACTGCATTTACTTAGCAATATAACTATTTTAGTAACAATATTAGTCATTTACCATCACTTTTTATCCATTTAACATCCTTGCTGAATAAAAGTATTAATTAATTTTTTGAAAAGATAGATACAATTTACTGACCCCAAACTTTTGAATAGTAGCGTATATTGCAACACAAAATGTATATTTATAAACACTGTTGTTTTTAACATTTTATGTATCAAAGAATCCTGAAAAAAGCATCAAATGTCCCAAAATATTAAGCAGAACAGCTGTTTCCTACATTGATTATAAATCAGCACATTAGAATGATTTCTGAAGGATCATGTGACACTGAAGACTGGAGTGAGGTATATTTTAAAGTATATTAAAGTAGAAAACGGTTATTTAAAATTGCAATAATATTTCACAAAATTATTACAGTTTCTTTATATATTTTTGACCAAATAGAGACAGCCTAGATGAGCATAATAAACTTGTTTAAAAAGCAAAACGTTAGAATTTTAGTGTATGCATACAAAAATAAATGTGAATGTTATGGTCCTCAAGCAGCCATTACATACTCTTATTCACCAATATAAAAAGAATGAATGATTTTCAGACATTTTCCATTTTACAGAAACGCTATTTAAAGCTTATAGTTGTGATTAGAATACATTCAATCCAGTTTGGCAGTTGCATACGGTCTTGTTTTAGCACACCTGAAGCTCAAATGTATTCAATTTTGGTATACATACTGTATATAGTCAGAACTTCTGTAGTACTCTCCATTGGAAATGAATAAACTTGTCGTTTGTCAAAGAAAAAGCTGCTTCATACTGACACAGCATTGTGTTACCTAGGCAAGTTTAATCATTTGATCTTGCTGTGCTGAAGTTTTAATTAAGCCATATTAACCTTGGATTTGAGATAATTCGAGTCTTTCATTGTCACAAGTAGAACAAAAGTTTAATTGTGCTTGTTTTATTCTTCTTTTCTATGCATGAACACTTGCACACTCTTGTTCACAGATAAAAATAAGCTTTTGTGCTTTTCTTCATGTGTGTGGCTGCAACAGCAACAACATCAGTTCATGTCTTTATATGTTATGAAGGTTCATGCAGTGCATGTGTTGTAATTGACAGGCTATGAAGGAGGCAGTCTGGTCAAGTTCCTCAGGGATATCGAGCACAGCACAGAAGTGCTGCTTGACCGCTGGAATATCGACATTGTCCCTGATGATAAGGAGGAGAAGGGCGACCCTGTGCCCAACAGCATAGTGAACAACTACTTCTCCATTGGAGTGGTGAGAACATACTACACTTTTACACAAATGCTTACACCTCAGGGAGACTCAATATCAGAACTCCTGAAAGTGCCATTATATTATACCTCCTCCTCATTCTATCTACACTCATTCATCAGATGAAATCTCTTACTCCCCATTATGAGAGTGTACTTTTACCAAAGCCTGAGGCTAAACTGCAAAAAGTAATTTGAGATTAATTAAACGTTGTTTTCTTTGTAGCATTAGAATTAATTATAATTGTCAGGGGAACAACAACATGTTCAAACTTTGCTGATGTGATTTACTGCGTCTGAAACAGTTTCATGCACATGACTCTGTGTATTATTGCACAGAATTCTCCTTCTCACACACAGTTGCTTAGCAACCCTATTCTGTTCAAATGTTGTATCCCATGTTGTTGCTATAATCAAGCACTTATTATCAGAGCAGTTAAATGTCGATTCAATGTTTTTTTTTACCAAAAAAACTTCCTTTCACAGAGTAGTTACATAATCTTTGTACTTTTTAGATACCAACTTGTGAGGCAGATTATTTAACAAATATGTGTTTTTTAATGTGTTTTTTTTCAAGTGGTTTTTGCCAGATGGATAGATGGTTACTTTCTATTACTGAAGTTACTGATTTAGAAGTTGCTGAAAAGATTCTGAATAAAATGAGAGAAAAACAAAATTCAAAGATGCAGGAGTGAATGCCAATGAGGTTATTTACAGATCGGGCTTAATTTCTGTTCTTTCGCTGGCACAGTCTGGCCACACAGGGGCCAGGTGAGTCTCCGTGAGCCTGTCGTCCTCCCCTTGTTTAGCTAATGATTAATTTCCATCCTGTTTTTAGAACCATAACTATAAATAGTAAGTCTCTGCTTTAATTTCTGAAAAATGTCCAATATTCTATTAGAATCAGCCGAATCCCAGGTGTGTTGGATGACTGCTGTTTTATCTCGCTGAAATGTGCCAAGTAGTCAGGCCACATTTAGAATGGCCAAAAATAGTGACGCGACCTGAAACGGGCCACCTGACCTGGTTGAAATGGTGTGAAGAGTGGCAGGAGGCACATACAAGCTTTACGCAAGGTGGCATGGAGGAATGCGCCACTTCAGGGCTGTTATGTAACTCGGCTTAGTGTCCCGCTGTCTCTGTGTTCATCAGCCAATGACACAGACCACGTAAGAGTTGTTGTTGTAGAAGCCTTGAGAAATTGATGTTGGATTATGCAAATAATAAATGTAGCATTCTAGCTCTATAGGATATACAATGCCTATGTAATGAGTATCAGACCTCAGTACCTTATACCTCATGTACCTGAATGTTTTTGAAAGAAGTCTTTTATGCTCATTATTTATTTGATCAAAAATACAGTCAAACCTGTAGTATTATAAAATATTATTAGAATTTAAAATAACACTTTTCTATTTTTATATATTTTAAAATGTAATTTATTCCTATGATAAATAATATGCTCAAACATAATTAAGGCATGCCAGTGAAAAGTTTGTGTGGTCACACTTTATTTTAAGGTCAAATTCTTGCTATTAATAAACCATTAGCTACCACTTTTGCCTCAATAATCTCCTAATTTGCTGCTTATTATTAGTTAGTAAAGTAGTTGTTAAGTTTAGGTATTGGGTAGGATTAGGAATGTCAAATATGGTCATGAGGAATATGTGCTTTGTAATTACTAAATAAACAGCCAATATGTGAATAATATAAGTGAGTAATAAGCAACTAGTTTATAGTGAGAATTTGTCCCTATACTAAAGAGTTACAATTTGTGTCAACTCAAATACAGAAACACTGCGAAAACGCAGCTGTTTGTTCTGGTCAGGTTTGTGTCAGCCCATCTGATGATACAGTGTGGTTGTTTGAAGAGGCTGGGTAATGTGAGGAGTGCTGAATGTGAATGGACAATGCCCTATACTGTGAACCCTAAGTCTTGTGATTGGGGTGGACTGACTGTGCCATGTGGGTCCTTGCGTGGCTTGGCACTAATGCTGCTTCTCACAAGAGTGCAATATATTAAAAACTGTCTGGTGAGTTGAATATTTTATTTTAAGCTGTAGTGTCTCATTTTTGGATTTAAAAAATACTGAGACAACTAAAAGACAGACAGTTGAAGGTTAATTAATTCAAAAATGAACATTCTGTCATCATTTATTAACTCTTATGTTGTTCCAAACCTGTATGACTTTCGAGAAATGTGCCCATACAATAAAAGTCAGAGGAATCCAATGTAGTTTGAACATTATTCAAAATATCTTCTTTTGTGTTGATGTGAGTAACATGAGGGTGAGTAAATGATGGCAAAGTGTTAATTTTTGGCTTGAACAATTCCTTTAATATCCCTAAAAAGTGTAAACATCAAGACATTGCTGCATTTATTGTTGTAATTATGTTTGGTGGTGCTAGTGGCTTCTGCTTTAAACTATTTCAGATATGAAACTCTGCCATATCATAACTGACTATTCATGAATGAATGATAGCAGTGCAGTACCTAATAATGCATGCTTTAATGGTTGCAGTTGATTGGTTTTCAGTATAATGGACTGTTCTGAGGATGCAAGCAATATTGTAGGATGAAATCACGATGCTGTGGTGTATGGTCCAGTGTGGCATGGCACTGGAGCACAGGTAGAGGTCTGCTACCCGACCCGAACCCGCGGGTCCCGAAATACTGTCGGGTTTCGGGTCGGGTTTCGGGTTAATGTTTAATGGATAGCGTCGGGCTCGGGTCGGGTTCGGGTTTGTAGCTAAACCAAAACTATATGCAGAGGCTTCGCTGCTTTCATAGACGCACGCACACACATATCAGAGATCGCGCACAAACAGCACGGAAACTTTTATTAGTAAAATAGCTTCGACAGGCTACTGACTCGCAAGTCACAACATTATATTTATCTGCAATGAGGCGGCAAAATCGCTGTTTTTGAAGTAACTAAGCCTCATTGCTTATAGAGAGAGACGCGCAGACGCAGGTTCACATGCACGCAACTTTCTCTCTCTCTCTCTCTCTCTCTCTCTCTCTCTCTCTCTCAAATAAATGATTAATTCATTCAAATAAATACAATCTTATTTAAGAGCTTATGTCTGATTTAAATAGACAGAATGCTAACGAGCCTTAACTGACAAAATGACCATAATTTGCACGGTCATCATCTTCTTGTCCATACAAAATTCATAAACTCGGCAGAATGTATGCGACGCTGCACCTGATGTTCACAAACTTTCCTAACTGGTAAATGTTTGTGAAATGGCAGAGCCTTGATTAATCCGTTTCTTTGCATGCAATCGTGAAATGCAACCTTCTTCCTTTTTTGTTATTCGTTGTGGGGCGGGGCGGGGCGGGGGGGGGGATTTGGTCGGGTTCGGGCTCTAAATTTAACTGTGCCGCTCGGGTCGGGTCGGGTCGGGTCAGACGATCTCGGGTACGGGCCGGGTTCAGGCTTCAGTTTTGAGCCCGTGCAGAACTCTAAGCACAGGGACAGGGTGCTGCGAGTCCAGGAGGACAGGACAGATGGCTCTGCATTGGGCGTCACTGACACCTGAGTAAAGCAGTGCCATGACTCATGCACTGATGTAATCATTAGTAATGCTGTTTCAGCCTTCAACATTTTCCAATCACTATCCATAGAGGTTGCCATGACGTTTGGGATTTTCAGGCCGCTATCACTAGGGTTATGTATTTCATCATTTGTTACATTCATTTTCTCTTTAGTTAACTAATATCCATGTGGAAATAAATATTATAGGGATATTTCAACCTAAAATGAAGCATTAACTCATCCTGATGCTGTTCCAGATCTATATGACGTTCTTTCTTCTGTGGAACACAAACAGATTCTTCAGTCTCTTTGAGTCTAAATGCTGACTAAGGAACCCTCAAAGTTGACGTTTCAAAAAGCACACTTAATGGACCAGATTAAAGCACATTGTGAAACTTTTGTGAGAAGTGACAATCCTCTGTGCTTACGCATCACTATACGTGACATTATGTCATTCTTCATAGTAATGTTGTATGATATACCAGTACTAAAAAGGTGTTACGATACCCTGTCTTAGAAATGGTACTCATGTGGTACACACCCAATGCGTGTGCACTGAAAGCCATCTCTCTCAGACAACATAAGTGATCGCAAATGTGTATCAATAAATTGGATCCGTCCAGCTCTTAAAGTGACAGCAGGCTAATATTCCGTCTGCTGTCTGTATCTATAATGTTAATCAAACAACAAAAGAAAAAGAGAAAATCAAGCACTGATCTTTACTGACTAAATTTAGTAGCTTTAACAAGTATCAGTGTATGAATGTAGTCAGTCTATCAGTGTAGTTCAATTCATACAATTAAGCACTGCTTTACTTTTTGAATTTGATTACTTTATTCAATGTCTGTTAATATCTCTTACTTGAATACAACTGTTAAATAGACCCACTGTATCTATAACACTGTTTATTTAATTTATGTATTGTATGTTGTTTTATAACAACTACTAGTCGACCAGAAACATTTTTAGTCAATGGCAGTCCTACTGTTATTATTAATAACAAAGATAAAATAACAAAAATGACTGTATCATGATATAAAGACACTGGTCAAGTGAGAGCTTTTTAAAATAATAGATAAAATTATGAACTGTAATTTCCATGAGGGTCATCTAAAATGTAATTACTTTTCCTGTTGTTTTATGTATTTTTTATAGTATCGGTTCAGTAGTAGTATCGAGATATTATAGTCAGGTATCGTATTGAAGTAAACATTTTGGTATTGTGACGACACTACAGTGTGTTGGCATTTATCTCAAGTGTGAACTCTTGACGCCGCATTTGATCGTTTCATGGAAGCAATTGTTTATATCTTAAAATGTTTAAATAGTATTATTTTTATAACACATACTTACAGTTTTTCTTTAGAATTTATTCAACAGCTGGGGTCATTCATCCAATTTCAGAGATATACCCATACACAAACTGAATTTCTGAGAGTGGATGCAGGTGGGAATATAATGATGTGAAGGAAAGAAGGAGAAAAAATTATATGTTAGACATATTTATCTTTTATATAAATATGTAACAATTAAATGCTAACAAGGCCATGGGGTTTAATTCTAGAGAACTAATTAAATTAATCAAAATGATCTACCAAATAAATGCATTATTGATTGCAATGGTACTGTTTGCCGGCTAATCAAATGCTAAAGCTGAAGAGCACAAATCTGGGCACAAACAAGCTGCAAACATACAAATGTTTTAGGAAAATGTGCACTAGTTTGACAGCTATCTTTGACATTAATGAAAACACTTTATCCAGGTATGATAGACTTCTTTATATGAACTTTCACCCAAAACATTACCAGTTGATAGTGGAGGGCAGTGCTTCACATCCATGAGAATCTAATTTCTGAGACATCTTAGCATGGCATTGCAATCCTGCTATGTGATCCAGTTCACCTTGGAAAGAATCCTCTGGAGGAATTAAGGACAGCAAACACACCTCATCAGCAATCATTTAAGACGTCTCTCCATGTACATCTCCAGGCCTGGGAGATTAAATCGAACCACCTTTCTTGACATCAACAACTTATCTGTGTGAGCCTCTCACCCTCCCTGTGGTGATGGTGTTTGGAGAACTGCCCCGCTGCCATCATGTTCTCACTGGTGTGGTATCATGCACACCTTCATATCCCGTGACATATTCAGTTCTGCCCTGGGACGACAGTATGAGCTATTATGCTTCGTTTTGAAGACACGCTGTCCCACTAATTTTTAAATAGTCTCTCTGCTAATTAAGATTACATTTGAGAATATTTCCTTCGTGTTTCAATGGACCCTTTCACAGACTGTAATGATGCATTTCCACAGTTATTAACCCTGTAAAATCTAGTAATACACCGACTGAGGGAGTGACAGCAAATTTGGCCTCATTCTCTATTCTGACCCACATAATCTATTTTCAGAAATGCTTTATGCTATTTTGGATTTTTCCTTTTGCTATTGGGGCAAATGGGAGCACAAAAAGTATATAATTTTTTGTTTTACACTATAGAAGTTTAGTTAGATAAACTTCTGTAGTTTTGAACGATAAATACAACAAGTTACCCCAGTTGGTCAGAAAAGTTAAATGTGTTATCACTCAGCCGTTATATTGCAAACACTTATTTATTAGATTAATAGTGTGAAAAACTGTAGAAATATTGTCAAACTTCTGCTTCTGAGAACTTCAGACATGTGAAAGGGGTCTATTCTGTCATATTATTGGCTGTGCTCATGCCGGTTCAGTAGGTAGCTAAACAAACAACCGTTTGATTTATTCAATCTTTCAACCTTATCTATGTGATAAGAGTGTTTATTTTAGAGCCTGTCAGTCTGTGTATGTGTGTGTTTGTGCATATTGCATGTGTGTGTGTATGTTTAGAGGGGTATAATACTGGCATGGACTGAAGGTCAGGGGAAGTATCAGTGACAGGAAGTGTTTGACTGCCAGAATCGGACCAGGTTACCACCATAATGAATGGCCGTGCTGAGTGACACCTGGCCAGTCTTAAAGATAGAAGAAAAACAGGACCCATCTCTCCATTTACCTCACACATGCGCTCTAGAGATGCATTTGTACAATATTCACATGATTCACTCCCACTCTTATGTGGACTTTAACACAAACATTCCCAGTCTCACCATAAGTCCCATATGCACCTGCTCGCAGCCGTGATGACAGGAGCACAGATGGGCACTGACTCAGTACAGTGCTACAATAACCCGGTGTGGACACACCAATCACGGTGACCTGAATATCACCTCGCTTAATACCCTTCACTTCTTCACCCCATCAGTAGATACCGTCCCAGGAGGACAATATTTGTTTTTGGAACTAATTTATTGTTGAACTAACTGTATTTGATTCAAACTCTGAGATGATGAACAACCTTTAGCCCATTCAGATAGCGCAGGGGGGAATGCCAAGAACAGTTGAGCCTGCCGTTTCATTCCATAGGGACAGGATATGTCTTAGTGGAGTACGTGATGTCCCTGTCCTCCCATAGCGCACAGTTTTGGGATGAATCACAACTTAACACCCCAAAGGAATTATGTATCTGGGCAGCTAAACCTTTTGAAAATATACAATACAGATGGGAAACTGTGAAACTGAACAAGAGCTTTGTCTATGAGGGCTGTTTTTATATTCATTTAAATCTGTGCGTGCCTAAACTAAGGTTATTCTGTCTGATATTAGATTATTAGATGCATGTAAGTTTGAAATGTCAAGCTATTGAGGGGCGGGGGAGACTTTTTTAAACAAAACATGGCTTACATATACGAGCCTGATGGCTCTTGTGCACTGTTGTTTGGACATGAATGAGAATTAATATGTCGATGAAATTAAAATGCACTGCTAGAACAAGCCTGTCTAGCATTTCCAGAAGAGAATAGTAGGAAAAGTATGTTCTTGTCTGGGTTTATTCAGAATATACTGATGCCATTTATACAGGGATATTATAGCTGTGGACTATGTAACCTTACTTTTTTTTTCTGAATCTTAAAATGATTTGATAAAATAAACAAGTACAAATCCTTACAATTACATCAGGGTTTCAGCACTTCGTGCTTGAACCTCTAATTAAAAATGAATAAAAAAATAATAATTCACTCACCTTTGTGTTATTCCAAACATGTAAGACTTTTTATCTCCCATGAAACACAAAAGACACTTGTATTTTTTCATATATAACCTGTATGTGGACCTTAATTTTTCATTTTAAATTGTATTAATTTTATTATGTGCTTTTGTCATTTTTATATTCCAGTATGAGTTTTAGTCATTTTACTTTATTCAATTTTATTTCATTTAGTTGACAAGGCAACATTTCTCATTTTCATTTAGGATATGTAAGTTTAAGTTCCCTTTCGATATTTCACTCGTACTGCGTCGAGTTTCGACACTGTAGGGGAAAAAAAATTTTTTCCTCTTCAACTGAGGCCTATTTCAATCACGCAGTTATAACTGCACGTCGATTGGGTCGTATAGGATTAAAAAATGAACCAATGCGCGTCGGTGACGCGCGAGCCAATGGCTTTGCAGCCCGCCATAGCCCACCAAAATAGGAGGGGCGTCTGGCTATATAATCAGCTGCTCTGCCACCGCAACTCAGATTTCTTCTCTTCAGCGACAAAGACCCTTCTTCGCTGACTCTTCACTGACGTCGGGATCCGCCATTGAAGTGCCTCAGCGGCTGGATTGGACTTCTTGCAGTGCCCAGCTTGCAGATTCGGTCATCCCCTGCCACAATCTGGTGAGATCTAAAAAAGCCTTACTGAAAGAGCAAATTTCAGCACAGCGTTGTTGCAAATGTAAGACGTGCAGGAATCCCCTGCACGCTAATGACACTCACGCTGAGTGTGTGTCATGCTTGGAGAAATCCCACGCTCAGCTTGGCTGAATGCTCGCACTGCGAGTGCTTCAGTCTTGCCTCTCTGCGCTCGCGGATAGCTTTCTTTTCAGAGAGCGACTCCGCCCCCGCGCCCTCCCGTTTTCTTCCTCCCAGGGACCTGCGGGGCAAAACAGCACGGCAGAGGAGTCGAGCAGTCGGTGTTTAGCGAGCTCACCTGTCGGCTCAATGCCTGCGTGCCTCGCCATCACCACAGAGAGAGCGTTCGCCCGTCCTTTTCACTCATCACGATCAGTGTCCCTCCGCGGCTGCGAGTGACATGATTTTGTTCGGCGCGAGTGACGGCAAGTTGGATGATAGCCTTTCACTGGTGGCTTCGGATGCAGAGGAGTTAGCGGGCTCTTTGACTGACCCCGCCCTCTGGCCGTTGTCCTCTTCATGCAATGCCAGACCCAAAGCGAATGATGAACTCATCCGCATCATGACAAAGGCTGTCAATGAGCTCGGGCTCGAATTGTTTCCGCCTGAGGAGCCATCTTGAAGCAGGCTGGACGAGTGGTTTCTGCCGGGGCGCCATCAAGCCCTCCGCCAACGCTCCTCTCCCTTCTTCCCCGAAGTCCATGATGAGCTTACAAAATCCGTTCATCTGCTTCTGCCGCTTTCACATCCGTTGACGGCACTGAAGAGAAAGGATACGAGTGCTTGGCCCCTCTGGATGAGTCCGTGGCTGCACATCTCTGTCCGCCCATGGCTATCGGATCGAGGGCGAGCCATCTGTCCAAGCCGTGCAGGGCAACATCTGCACTCGCTGGACACGCCTACTCAGCGGCTGGACAAGCGGCTTCGGCGCTACACTCTATGGCTGTGCTTCAGGTTTTCCAGGCCAAGATGCTCGCCAGTGAGGAAGCCGGTCTGGATGCAGCTTCACTCAGGGACCTGAGAAGCGCGACAGACCTGGCTCTACGCACCACCAAAGCCACCGCCCAAGCCATTGGGCATTCGATGTCCAGCCTGATAGTGTTAGAGTGCCACCTCTGGCTCACGATGACGGAGATGAAAGAGGCGGACAAAGTTCCCTTTCTCTATGCTCCGGTCTCGTCAGGCAGCCTGTTTGGACCAGCTGTGGAGGGCCTTGCAGAATGCTTCACGGAGGCTCAGAAGTCGTCTAAAACGATGTGACACTTCCTCCCGAAATGCACCAGCTCTTCTGCTGCTTCCAGTCGCCCCAGACCTGTGCCGACTAAGCAGACAGCCAAACCAATGCCGGCCACCCCTGAGCCTCAAGCTTAAGAAAGTTGACAGGATAGAGGGCGCTCACGCTCAGCACAATGCTACCCCTTCCCGAAGCACCAAGGACCATGGCCCAAGATCCCCTTGGATCCAGCGCCTCAGAACTCCTCCTGATCAGTCAGGCAGAAAAAGGAGGGACTCGAGTCTCGCTACCACCGGACCACCCTGCATACGGCCTCTAATGTGCAACCCGCTCAGCGCTGGGTGCAGAGGTGTGTTTCTAGTTCCCCACGGGCCCACTTTAGCACCTGGGTGTCTGACCGCTGTGATCGCGGACAAAATAAAACACATACATTTTCAAAAAGAGAGCAAATGTCCTTTTCTGCCTACCATAAGCGTCCTGCCCTTATGCAGCCAGTCTTTAAAGCTGTTTCAACCACTTGCCACGCGGGCAGAGTTATGGGCCCTGTATGTGTGTCCTAAACAATATGGCAGAAGCTAGAGCCCCATCTACTAGACGCCTCTATGCTCTGAAATGGTCAATTTTCTCGGCTTGGTGTCAAGACCGCGATTTAGATCAGGTCACCTCCGATGTGTCAGTGATTCTCTCATTTCTGCAGGAGATGCTGGATAAACAGCGTTACACGGCAGCCATAGCGGCTTTCCATGCCCCTATTGCTGGCCGATCGGTGGACAGAGATAATTCATTTTTTAATAGGTGCCAGGAGAATGAATCCTCCACGTCCTTGTACAGTTCCATCTTGGGACTTACCAACCGTACTAAGGGCCCTGAAGGGGCCCCCATTTGAACATTGCAATCCTCGAGCCTCAGAGCACTCTCATTGAAAACCGCCCTGCTGTTAGCACTGGCATCGATCAAGACCTGCAGCTCTCCGTCAACTCTGCTTGCCTGGAATTCGGGCCTAACGACTCCAAGGTCATCCTGAAACAAAGGCTGGGTTATGTACCTAAGGTGCTCTCCACTCCGTTCAGAGCCCAGGTTATAGTGCTTTCCGTGCTCCCGACGGAATCCCTGCTCTGCCCCGTCAGGGCCCTGAAAGTATACATTGAGCATTCTGACTCATACAGAAAGTCAGAACAGCTTTTTGTTGGCTTCGGTAACCACGCTAAAGATGGCCCTGTTACGAAGCAGAGAATTTCTAGGTGGTTAGTGGATGCTATCACTTTAGCATACTCCTCATTGGGGTTGCAGTGCCCCATTGGAGTCAGAGCTCATTCCACCAGAGGCATCGCCTCTTCCTGGGCATGGTCCAGCGGCGTGTCCATTTCAGACATTTGTGAGGCAGCTGGCTGGTCTTTGCCATCCACATTTGTAAGGTTTTACAACCTGGATGTCCCTGCCTTGCAGGCCAGAGTCCTTTCTGCTTAAGTAGTAATCTTATGGGTTCACTTGACCAACATTGCTCACTGTATGGACGCCAGGTATCACTTACAGGACGAGACCCAGGCCACGGATGACCCTCAAGGCTCACCCTGTGCTTGGTGTATTCTATTGACTCCCCTGGGTCTAATCCCACATGAGTCTTGGTTTCGAGCTGTTCCGCGTCATAGCACGGCGTAATTGGATTGGATCCCATACAGCGTCGAAACTCGCAGTACGAGTGAACTATCGAAAGAGAATGTACTCGGTTACTATCGTAACCTCAGTTCCCTGAGATATGGGAACGAGTACTGCGTTCCTGGCAGTGCTATGCCTCGGTTGCTTCCTTCGAAGAAATCGGAGTTGCGGTGGCAGAGCAGCTGATTATATAGCCAGACGCCCCTCCTGTTATGGCGGGGTGCATAGCCATTGGCTCGCGAGCCACCACCGTGCATTGGTTCGTTTTTTAATCCTACACGAACCAATCGACGTGCAGTTATAACTACGTGAATAAAATAGGCTTCAGTTGAAGAGGAAAAAATAGTTTTTCCCATACAGCGTCGAAATTCGACGCAGTACTCGTTCTCATATCTCAGGAAACCGAGGTTAAGATAATAACCGAGTACGTTTTTAATCTAACATTTATATTTTATTTTATTACATTTTTAATAGCTAGTTAAAAACACTGTTTCATACAATAAACAAATATATTTTTTTCAATATATGTGTGCGTACGCGCACTTGCCACAGAATAAAGTGCTAAACAGTGATTTTTGAAAGCGTAAGAGAGTAGTGTGTGTATGTTTGACTGTTCCACAGAATAAAGTAAGTCATACAGGTCTGAATCAACATGAATGTGAGTCAGGGTGAACTAGAGCCCTGCTCACCTCACATTTAGGCCCCAGCCCGGCATTGGCCTGAGATGCTCAGGCCCTAGCCCGGCCCGTGTCCGACAGCATATCAGAATTTCAGACCCGAGCTCGTCTCCCAAGCTCCCAAAACAGCTTATACTACTTGTTCGGCTAGTAAAATAGTTAAGTTTTGTATGTAATGGCAAAATGATTATATTTCGCTTAGTTTTATTAAATTAATTTATAAAAAAGATTGGAGCATTTTTGTTCGTTAAATATAAGTTTTAGTTTTTTTAAGTAACGACCAAGCGGCCAGCAGCAGACAGTGAGCTGATCATAGCCTATGTTTGATCACTTTAGCCTTCTCAAATCATCACAACTTGCCTAAAATAAAATCTATAGAAATACTAAAGCAGTTCAAGCATATAACAATGTTTAAACGTTAAGCCTGTGCTATAATAATTATGTGCGTTAGCCTATATCCAAGTGTGTGCGGAGAGTGGAAGCTAAAGCGCGCTCTGTAGGACATGGATGCACCAGGGCAATCACTTGCATTTTTTCAGTGGAAACAACTTAAAATAGCCTACTTTGTCATTTTTTTCTGATAAGGGTAAGAGTATTTGTGTGCACTCACAATATCAACAAAACTTTGTGCTTTCATAATACAATGAAAACAAACATGATGTGCTTTCTGCCATCTCGTCTTGAACAGGAGCGCTTCACAAAAATGAACCGAAGCTGAGCGAATACATGCCACATAGACATGATAAATATATATAGAAAGCTTTAAATTACTTAACGAAAAAAAATTATTGAAAACAAAAACGTTTTGATTATAATCATAATCAATAAAGATGAATTTCTCTTTAAAAGCGCGCCTAATGAAGAGACGGTGAATCAGGATCAGCAACTTCATCCTTGCGAAATGGACTCACTATTTATTAGTAAATAATTAAAATACCTCCTTTCTATTTTCCCCGGACACATTCATGGTAATTATGTTTGCTGGGGCTTTGCGCCAAGCTTTAGCCTATTGCGTGCATTTGAACACAGAACTCTTCACTGTGCTGACGGCATGTTTGCTGCTGCTGCTGCTCTACACTAAACACCGTCGAGCCGCTCTTGACAGTCTCGTGTTGTTTCCACCAGTGCGGCAATTTTTTTTCATCACTAATTGATGGATGTCTAAAATATCAAAATAAGGAGGAACCTAAAACAGGCCCCCATCGGGCCCGGGCTGAAATGCAGGGCTCTAGGGTGAACTATCCATTTAATGTTTATTTGTTGTTTGTTATCATTTAAAATTAGGATTTAATGAGGTCCTAATGCCTCAGACCACAAAAGGAAATAAAAGCACCATTGGAGAGCAGCAGTACTTTTTGAGGACAGCTTCCTGGTGTGGATTGGTTGTGTTACTCTTAAAAGCATGGCATCGTGCAGTGCCCCTTCTGTGTCATAGTATTCACCACAGTGATTGAGGTACAGTGCGTTCTGTTCTCTTCCAATGCCACACATGCCAGTTTGTGGAACACCTGCGAGGGCTTTCTGAGCATCGAAAAATGTCATGTAGACATTGTAAATTCTTTGATATTTTAACTGACTTGAGTAATACCAGACGTGCATAGACCTCAGCAGGTGATAGAACATTTTTAAATATCAGTATTATAGCATTGGTTTGGATATATGAGGGATAAAAGTCCATGCAGCCTCCCCAACCCCCCACACTTCCTGTACCCTCTCCCATGTGAGCGCTTGCAACACCTGCAAGCACGGGCAGGAAGCCAGTGCAGGTGCTGCTAACGTAGCATCGTCCGCTCGTGGCTTGATCGGCTTGCCAGCAGCTATCAGACCCTGAGAATTTCACAGTCGCACACTTCCTCCCTGTCTGAGTCTGTGACACGGTGAGCACTGCAGAGTGCCGAGATCCATCGTTATATTACACGGCAAAACTCTCAGACAGGTGTTACGTGTGTGAACGTATTCAGGCTCGGGCCTAGTGAAGGATGTGGTGGCTTTGAGCTCTTCTGTCTTTTACATGTGCGTGTGTAAATATAGAAATAATCAGTTACGGTTGCAGATCTGATTCATCAATTAGTTCTTCTGTTTGCACACTGTTGCTTTGATTTTAATCAAGGCTGCTTGACTGAGGGTGGATTCCGCTCTGGGTTGGAGCTGCAAGAGCAAACAAACTCTGGTGCTTTTAACCCACTGTTTGATCACTTGTGCTCTCAGCTGCCATTAGGTCCTCATAGGCAGAACGTCATATAATTCAAGTTGACAGGATAATGGTCTTGAAGTAGATGTGGTCATTTTATTTAGCAAAGTGTTTAGAACTAAAACTAATTATATTATGGCAGAGCTTTTAATAATCGGTGGTTGCTAAGGCAAGGGTTAGCAATTTAAACAAAATGCTAGTAATGATCTTTGGTGCATAACTTGTCCTGCACTATTGTGTGCTACCGAATAATACCTCAAACTGTGTGGCTTGTTAGTTGGTGCTGATAGCCTCGTGGCAGTGTGCCGACTTAGAACTATTATACTTCAGCCGTCCTGAGTTCAAGTCTCATGATCCTTTTCCAATCCTGCCCCACTCTCTCTCTCCCACTTCACATCAATTAACTGTCCTATCCAAATAAACTGTCCTAAACCCCTGTCCCCGTCCCCCTTCAAAAAAGTGGCTTGTCAAAGAGTCATTAACTATTTCTCTAAGTAATGAGACTTCATTATACTTCCATTACGCTATCTTGCTAAATCCGCTCTGGTATCTTTATTATATTTCAGTGTTATTTTAATATTATTTAACAGTTTTTATAATATTTGTTTAATATTTAGAAGTTTTTATATTTTCAGTTGATTCTTCATTTTAGTTAAACTATTAGTAAATGTTTTTTTTCTATTTAAATGTTTAAAAAAATATTTCAAAATAGTTTTATTTATGTTTGAGTAATTTTAGCACTTCAGCTTAAACTTACTTCAGTCATGTAACATTTAAAATTTGTATTGAATAATTGTTCTATATATTTTCTTTATATTTATATTTTATTTTATTTGAATACAGATATTTGTTGATAATAGTTTTTGTAGTTTTACTTGATGATAACCACATTATATTTGTATAGCATTTGTAAAAAAATATTTTTATTTTCAGTTTAGTTTTGAACCACAGCAAGTGCAGATAATGTATGGTGATGGCATTCCACAAACAAAAAAAAGTCTTATATATTATTTCAATTAATTTTTTCATTTATTTGCCCTAATACTGAAAACATTTACCCTTGGAATTAATAAAATTAATAAGATCATTGATTTACATCCTGAATTCCGGAAATGTTGGGACGTTTTTTTTTATTTGAATAAGATGAAAACTAAAATAATTTCAAATCACATGAGCCAATATTTTATTCCAATAGAACATAAATAACATTACAAATGTTAAATTGTAAAATTGTATGCACAAAATGAGCTCGTTTCAAGTTTGATGCCCGCTACAGGTCTCAAAATATCTGGGAAGGGGGGCATGTTTACTATGGTGTAGCATCTCCTCTACTTTTCAAAACAGTTTGAAGATGTCTGGGCATCAAGGTTATGAGTTTCTGGAGTTTTGTTCTTGGAATTTGGTCCTATTCTTACCTGATATAGGTTTCCAGCTGCTGAAGAGTTCATGGTCATCTTTGACATATTTTTTGTTGTGCTGTAGCAGGCATCAAATTTGAAATGAGCTCATTTAGTGGATAAAAGTGTAATATTTCTCCTTTTAAACATTTATGTTCTCTATGTTCTATTGTGAATACAATATTGGCTCATGTGACTTGAAAGTCTTTTAGTATTAATTTTATTCAAATTTAAAAAACGTCCCAACATTTCTGGAATTTGGGTTGTAAATGATTTTAATGCTAAAATTAAACATTTAAACAATCACTCGTGAATACTCAATGAGCATTTTTTTCTGTACTTGGTTGAGGCAGTTGATTTGCCATCAACCTGTTTTCATCTGACAGAAGTATTTGCTTCCAGGAATATATCTGCAGTTGGAGCAGAAAATCCCTGGAATTTTCTTGTTCACAGATGGGTCTGATGAAGTGTACACTATTGCTATAAAAGCTTTGTAGTCTCTTGTCTTTGTCTGACTGTTAATTTTTCTGGTCTTCAGCATCGTCATCTTTTATACCCCCACCCTCTTCTGCCGTTCCTGGAAAGCCTCTTTCCTGCTGATACCATCACTTATTCATCCAGCTTCACTCTTTTTTTTTCATCAGGCACTCATTTCCAGGATTGTGTACTTTGTCCAGCAGCCCTATCTGCACGATCATCTTCCCCTCAGGCCACAGCAACAGAGCTGACAAGCAGAGCCTTCCCCCATTACACATGAGCTCATAATGTGAAACAGGGACCTGTTAAAACCTGAGCAGCTCTCCTTTTCTAGGGATGGCTATTTTTACTGCACCAGAGAGAAAATCACCTCTCGAGCACCAATTTGAAATCATCAGTCTATAAACTCAATGAGCCAAGCTGTAAGGTTTCCACTTTAACTCGCATTGAAATTTGATTTGCAGCCTTGTGCAGGATTCATCTATTTGTGTGATATATTTGGACATAAAATTGAAAAATAAAGACATAAAATTAGGAAACATATTTAGAGAATGATTTTATTATAATTCCTGTAATTTAATTCTTTTTAATTCAGTTTCCGTTTTTAGTTGATATGAACACTGCCATCCAAAAGTTTGAGGCCAGTAAGTTGTTTTAATTATTATCAATTTTGAAAACAGTTGTGGTGGTTAATATGTTTGTGGAAACCTTGATGCGTGTTTGCAAGACTCTTTGATGAATTGAAAATTTAGTAGCATGAGTGTTTCCTGTGAGGGTGATCACAAAAGTGTTAGAGAGAAAATCAAATGTTAGTATGTTATTGTTTTTTTGTCCACACCTCTATAAGTAGTGTGGGTCTTGTCTGAGCAGCGTTATGGCTGTTATGTTTGGTCCAGGGGTGCTGTCTTATCTCAGCCCTGAACACTTGATTTAGGACATGCACTCCTTCAGCCAACTGACAATGTCTGTAACTCATTAGCTAGAGACATAAAACACTGCTTTATACAGGTACATCTCAGAAAAATTAGGATATTGTGAAAAAGTTAATTTTTTCTTGTAACATTTCAAAGAGTGAAACTTTCATATATTTTAGATTCATTACATGTAAAGTAAAACACTTCAAACTTTTTTTATTTTTTTTTATTTTGATGATTAGAGCTTACAGCTAATGGAAGTCAAAAATCAGTATCTCAAATATTAGAATATTTACATTTGAGTTTCAATAAATGACCATCCATACAGTATAAATTCTGGACATCTCTTGTTCGTTGAAACCACAATAATGGGGAAGACTGCTGACTTGGCAATGGTCCAGAAGATGATAATTGACACCCTCCACAAAGAGGGTAAGTCACAAAGGGTCATTACTGAAAGGGGTGGCTGTTCAAGGAGTGCTGTATCAAAGCATATTAAATGCAAAGTTGACTGGAAGGGAGAAATTGGGTAGGAAAATGTGCACAAGCAACAGGGATGACCGCAAGCTTGAGAATACTGTCAAGCAAAGCTGATTCAAATACTTGGGAGAGCTTCACAAGGAGTGAACTGAAGCTGGAGTCAGTGTATCAAGAGTCACCACGCTCAGATATCTACAGGAAAAGGGCTACCAAGCCACTTCTGAAACAGAAACATCGTCAGAAGCATCTTACCTGGGCTAAGAAGAAAAAGAACTGGACTGTTGCTCAGTGGCCTAAAGTCTTCAGAGTCTGGAGGAAGAGTGGAGGGGCACATAATCCATGTTGCTTGAAGTCCAGTGTGAAGGTTTCACAGTCAGTGATGATTTGGGCTGTCATGTCATCTGCTGGTGTTGGTCCACTGTGTTTTCTGAAGTCCACAGTCAACGCAGCCATCTACTAGGAAATTTTACAGCACTTCATGCTTCCTTCAGCTGACAAGCTTTATGGAAATGCTGATTTCATTTTACAGCAGGACTTGGCACCTGTCCACACTGCCAAAGGTACCAAAAGCTGGTTCAATGACCATGATGTTACAGTGCTTGTTTGGTCAGCAAACTGGCCTGACCTGAACCCCATAGAGAATCTATGGGGTATTTTCAAGAGGAAGATGAGAGACACCAGACCCAACAATGCAGATGATCTGAAGGCCGCTATCAAAGCAACCTGGGCTTCCATTACACCTGAGCAGTGCCACAGGCTGATTGCCTCCATGCCACGCCACATTGATGCAGTAATTCATGCAAAAGGAGGCCCAACCAAGTATTGAGTGCATAGAAATGAACATACTTTTCAGAAGCCTGACATTTCTGTTTAAAATATCCTTTTTTATTGATCTTATGTAATATCCTAATTTTCTGAGACACTGAATTTTGGGTTTTCATTATCTGTAAACAATAATCATCAAAATGTCAAGAAATAAAGGCTTTAAATATTGAACTCTATGTGTAATGAATCTATAAATATATGAGTTTCACTTTATGAAATGAGTGACAAAAAATATTGACCTTTTTCATGATATTCAATTTTTTAGATGTACCTGTGTTAACCTAAGTGAGGCATTTAACCTGTCTTTCCTTTTTTCTGTTTCACTTTTCAGGACGCATCCATAGCACATCGCTTCCACATGATGAGGGAGAAACATCCAGAGAAGTTTAACAGCAGGTAAGAGAACATGCATTCATGAATGAGCATATGTGGTGAAGAAAAAAAAAAATGATGCATATGAATGATGCAAGTGAGAAAAAAGGATGTTACAATGTAACATCTGAGAAGGCACTAAAACCTAGGTTTTGTTTTAACCAGTAATGGTAAATTATGAGCAAACTACATTGGTTTCTGTTTCTGGGTCATGCTGCGTGGCCCTGCCCACACTGAATATTCACTGAACCAAAATGTTGGTCTTTTCCAGTTTACTGTATCAGAAGCAGCCACTCTTTTCATATTTTACCATATTTGACTTTGTTGGTCTAAACATATATTTACACTTGCCATGAATATAAACACAACCCTTTTCTCCATCAATTTTTGTGTCCAGAGATCAAAATAATTTCAAATGGAAGTTTTATCATTTGACATTGGCAAAAAAAACAAAAAAAACTGATGAATCACAGCTCAGTGACCAATGGCTGACTGTTTCAATCTCTTTGCTAGCTTGAGTAGAGACAGTTTGCATGTCGTTTTTTATTAAATGTTATGCAACGCATCCCTGCCTCAGCGGTGGAAAGTAAACCGGTCATGTATCCTTTACAGAAGGCCATTTAGAGTGGTAAAGTAGAAATGATATAGTCTAATTTGGACCCTCTGTTATTATCTCCACTCAGTTGGATCATTTGAAGTAAGGAGGAGAGTTGAGCAAGTAGAGTGGATCAGGATCACGTCAGCGAGGCAATTCAGCATGAGAAAGGATAGCAGTGAAATCATCATTGCTCAAAGAAATTTGCAGCTCACAATAAGCCTCCATCAGTCTTTCAGCAGTAAAAGGGTAACTGCTAAAACTGAGCCTAGAACAGCACTTTGGGTCAGCTCTTACAGCTCCATATATATGATGTTTTATCTTAAAGAACAGTTCCTCGGAGCCTCTGGTGCACTTTACAGTAGCCGTTCTGAGCTCCCTTTGATGTGGATCTCTTTCAAGTCTGCTCTACTGTTCTCTATTCTCTTGGTTGATGCCTCTATTGAGAAATGCTGTAAAAAGCCTGTGTAGCCCTTGGCTGTAAAGCACTCTGAAAGAATGGGGCTTTTTGTTAAGCATCATTGGTCCTGCTTGGTAAGACTCCAGGCATTTTAGGTTGCCATTCATTCCCAGCCATTCAACTCAATAAGGCAGCAGAAATATTGAGATTTAGTTATTTGTTGCATAATCTGATGTTGATTGGACAAGTAATCTTCCACTCATAATTTAATATCATTTTTATATATGTTATAAATGTTATGAATGTGTGTGTGTGCGGGTCTTTTGAACATTTGATTAATTTTAAGAATCCACAAAAATATTAAGCAGCACAACTTTTTTCCAAATAGGCGATGAGTAATAAGTAATAATAATTTTTTCTTAAGCAGCAAATCAGCATATTTAAGTGATTTTTGTACTTTTTGATGCTGCATATGCAGGGCTCTAGACTCATTCTTCCCACTGGTCGCACTTTTGCGACTAACTTTCTCAGTTGGTCGCACAAGCACATAATTTGGTCACAATTATAATTTTTTTGATACAACATTTGATTAATCAATGCATGGTGATTAACTTGTATCATAGTTTATAGTTATATGGTAAAGAAAGTAATTTTAAAGTAATTTTACTCGTTTATAAGTCACTCAATTGCCTAGGACAAATACAATTGCAATGTATTTACACTTATGCAATATGCAATATGCTTATATTTACTCGCACACTCTCAAAAGATGGTCGCAAATGCCATTTTGGTCGCAGTCTAGAGCCCTGATAATTATATGATACTGAAGACGGGAGTAATGGCTGCTGAAAATTCAGGTTTAGAATTACAGCAATGAATTGCTTTTGAAAACATATTTATTTTATTTATTATTTATTTATTTCTTCATTTAGCAGACACTTTTATCCAAAGCGACTTACAAATGAGGACATTATAGAAGCAATCAAAACAACAAAAGAGCAACAACATGCAAGTGCTATTACAAGTCCTGGTTAGCCTAACGCAGTACACGTAGGAAGCTTTTTTTTTTTCTTTTTTTTAGAAAACGAGTATATAGAATATAGAAAACAGAAACTTAGTGTTAGTTTTACAAGAAAAGCTAGCAATTAGAGTATAAATATGCAATTGATAGAGGGTCAAATGTTTGTGTGTTTTTTTTAAATAAAAAGTAGACAGATTAGATAAAATTAGAATAAAGAGAGCTAGAGTTAAAGGGTCAAATAAAGATGGAAGAGATGTGTTTTTAGCCATTTCTTGAAGATGGGTAAGGATTCAGCTGCTCGGATTGAGTTAGGCAGGTCATTCCACCAGATGGGAACAGTTAATGAAAAAGTCTTTGAAAGCGATTTTGTGCCTCTTTGGGATGGTACAGTAATGCGTCATTCAATTGCAGAACGCAAGCTTCTAGAAGGCATATAAGTCTGAAGTAATGCATTTAGGTAAAGGGGTGCAGAGCCAGAGGTGGTTCTGTAGGCAAACATTAATGCCTTGAATTTAATGCGAGCAGCTATTGGTAGCCAGTGCAAATTGATGAACAGAGGTGTGACGTGCGTTCTTTTCGGCTCATTAAAGATTAATCTTGCTGTAGCATTTTGGCTTAATTATTTTATGTTTAACCTATATTAATAGGTTTGATGGAACTGGCTGGAAGACCTGCCAAGAGAGCATTGCAATAGTCAAGTCTGGACAGAACAAGAACCTGAACATGGAGTTGTGTTGCATGTTCCGAGAAAAAGGATTCTATTTATATAGAATTTTTTTTTTATCACACTGTATTTTTCAGACTGTACATATTGCAATTTCATAAATTGTAATCATACTGTTACCGTATTTTTGCTCAAAGTATATATGTTGGTACTTGGTACCTTTTTTTATGTTATCTATATAAATTAATATTGAATTTTATTGTTCATAATTTTTTGGTTATCAGCCATAACATGAAAATATTATTATAAAAATCTTAGAAACATCAGCCAGAAATGTAAAATTAGTGTATCCCTGCTGTTTGTATCACAGCACCTGTCTGTGGTCATGCCTTTGCAGGCAAGCTTTCAGTTGATACAAACATTGAAGAATCTTGTGCTCTCTCTTGGAGCGCCAATCAGATTAAAGGACCAGAACTGTTGTATAATGCATTTAGTACGATGCATAAAATGATTATAAGCTCTTTAAATTCATGTTAGGCATTTTCTAGTGTCTTTCCACTAACAGAATCTGTAAAACTTTTCCACAAGAAGTGTTTGAGTGGCAGTGACATGTACCGAGGTCATATATATGATGTCCTGTATACAGAGCTCTGCTGTAAAACGCTGGATGATGGGATTATATAAAGATGGATGACAACCACCGTCACACGATTTTACATCTTAGAGTGAGAACCTGTCACAGCAGCAAAGCTTTTTTTTATAACTTTTAAAAATAATTCCCTAATGACTCATACACAATCTGAATTATGGAACCTGCCTGGCCGAAATAACTAGTTAATGTTTCAGTCGTTCATAATTCATGCACCTAGATTTCCACAGCACATTAAAAGCGTTACATTTCGATGCCAAATATCCTGTGGTTTCTCCACAATGCGGGGTTTGCAGTTGCAAATTTCAGTCAAATGTAGCTCATTTGCAATTTATCTTTAAATGTATGATGGACGGAGAGTCAAAAATAAGAATAAATGGAATTATGTCCTCAGCCCATTTAAATCATTCAGTGTTTAATCCCAGAGTGAGTCACCCAGAAACACAATATTAAACACTGCCAAACCCCAAATGCTTTATCTGCTTTGCTTTGTTCTGCAGAATAAGAATAGCCAGCCAGTGCATCTGCCAATCTATGGCTTTCTAATGAGGGCTGCGCTCAGTGTTTTTAGGATTTGAGAACGCACTCTCAGAGGCAGCGTGCCACCAGATGGTACATAAATGATGGTTGCCATGGAGTTGCACGATTTATCCTCATCGAACTTGTTTATGTGACATGTTTCAGTCCACCTGTTATACTTCACTCCTAGGAAAACAGTGCTTTTAGTTTGAACTCAATGTTAAATAATGAGTAATGATGCCGAATCTGCATTAAAATCGAATGCAAATTCCATTCGGGTGTGTCTATATGTGCGTGCATGTGTTAACATCCACTCGCAATACCCATGGTGACGTGCGATAAACAGGGGAAATACGTGTGACTTCTATCGCCTCTGCACTCAGTGATCTGCACCAGGGAATCTGCAGCGCAGGTGCTAATGACCACGAATGCACAATGGGTCCGAGCCTCTGTGTCCGCTCCTCCCAACAGTGCAGCCAGAGGGAGTTTTGGATTAAGAGGTGTCAAATTGCCCCATAGAAAAGAAAAAAGCCCTCTGAGATGCCTTTGTCTTTTCGAATAAAATAACAATGACGGCTCTGTGGACAAGTTAGTTTCTCAAGCAAACAATGACAAGAGGATGAGAGGTAGGGCTGAACACAGTGTGTTCATGGGGGGTCTTGTTTCCCCTAAAGGCCGGGACACACCAAGCTGACTTCAAAGAACTAGCGGTGACGAAAGCCGACGGTGTTGTCGCCTCGCATTGGCATTGTCGGACCAAAAAGCTACAGTTGACGGCAAACTAACATGCGTAAGAGGAATTAACTATCTATTTCAGCAGCTATCAATAGTATATATTTGTCATTCAAAAGGAGAAACCAATACAAAGATATACAAAATAAACGCAGATATATACGAAACATAAACAAAGCGTGTTAAACAAAGCAGTGCTTGCTTACCATTTTACAGTAACATTGATAACTTTAATCCTTTTTAGGCAGCTCATGTTGTTATGGAAACATTGGCGTATTAGAATGATTGGGAAAGATCACGTAACATTTAAACTGCCTTCTACTGTATCTGTGCCGCCTTAATTTATGTGTGTAAATATGGTAACGCGAATATGGTAATTTGGTATTACCCAGCATTGTCAGTTGAAAAATATAGATGAAAAAATTTCTGTAATGTTTTTTTAAAGGGACAGTTCACCATTCAAAAATTAAAGTTCTGTTATTAATTATTCACCCTCGTGTCGTTTCAAACAGGTAAGACTTTCATTCATCTTCAGAACACAAATTAAGATATTTCTAATGAAATCTGAGAGCGTTCTGACCCTGCACAGACAGCAACATAACTGCAACGTTCAAGGCCCAGAAAGGCAGTAAGGACAACATTAAAATAGTCCATGTGACATCAGTGGTTCAACCGTATTTTAATGAAGCTACAAGAATACTTTTCGTGTGCAAAGAACATTTGTGTTCCGAAGATGAACAAGGGTCTTTCAGGTTTGGAATGACATGAGGGTGAGTAATTAGTGAAAGAATTTTCATTTTTGGGTGAACTAATCCTTTAAGGTGAGCTCATGTAATTGTTATTTTGTGTTTTAAGTAGGGCTGTCAATCGATTAAAATATTTAATCACGATTAATCACATGATTGTCATGAGTTAACTTGTGATTAATAGCAACTTAATCGCACATTTTTATTTGTTCTAAATGTACCTTTAATGAATGCTTTTCAAGTTTATAACACTCTAATCAACATGGGCATGGACAAATATGGATGCTTTATACAATTGTATGTTTATTATTATTGAAACCATAATCAACAGAGGATGAAGACTAGACATGTTTCAAAGGTCATAGATGTTTTTCAAAGAACTTGTCTCCAGTAAAGTTAGGCCTTGTGACGAGTGGGGCGGGGCCGAGAGCCGTGGGAACGGAGCGAGGCCGGTGGAGTGAATGATAATGAACGACACCTGCGCCACTCACCGGTCTCGAGTCCCACGGAGGAGCTTCGAAGGAATAAAAGGAGGAGTAAAAATAGGCCTGGTCCTCTCTCGTCTTCCAATGTCGTCACTCCTCCTTTTATTCCTTCCGAAGCTCCTCCGTGGACTCGAGACCGGTGAGTGGCGCAGGTCGCTCATTATCATTCACTCCACCGCCTCGCCTCCGTTCCCACGGCTCGGCCCCGCCCACTGTCACATACCCCTATCGCCTCGCAGGCCGGGGTACTCACGAGACTGCGCTCTACTCCCCTCTCCCGGGAGCCCGTCAGGGCGGCAGCCTGGGGTAAGGACAGACGAGGCGAGAGAAAGGAGACGGAAGGATGAGGAGTGACAGAGACGAGAGAGGAGAGAGGAAACTCGGTCCGGTTCCCGGACACACTGCCGCCGGTCCTCAACCAGCTGAGCGGTTCACTCGCGGTGCCATGCGATGGTACTGGACCTCTTTGGTGGACGGCCCGATGCTCATCCGCCTCCTGGCGGAGGCGGTGGCTCCTCGGTCGAGGGCAGCCGGCAGCGAGTCCCCGTTCCCTGCTCCTCCCCAAACATGGCGGATGGCAGCAGGCTTCGGCCTCCAGGCGAACGGGGCGACTCCTCCGCTCCCTCTCGGACGGCAGCCACCCCTCCTCGACCCAGGCCTGGTCCTCTCTCGTCTTCCAATGTCGTCACTCCTCCTTTTATTCCTTCCGAAGCTCCTCCGTGGGACTCGAGACCAGTGAGTGGCACAGGTGTCGTTCATTATCATTCACTCCACCGGCCTCGCTCCGTTCCCACGGCTCTCGGCCCCGCCCCACTCGTCACAGGCCTATTTATTTTTTCCTGTTTATAGTGAAATTATTGAATAAATGTCTCAATTAAAGCAGTAGTCCGATAAGAAATGCCTATGTTTCAGGGTGAAATTGTTAATTTAAATTAGGGATGTTCATTAACCGTTAACCGACCGATAAGAACTTTGACCAATTAATACAATCAGTTAAACGGTTTAAGTCACTTATTTATTTATTTTTAGTAATTTATCAAAATATTTTAAAAGTTTGCTCCATGGTTAAAATAAACTATACGCATATAAAAAACACGTTTTTAGAGCGAGCGAGAGAGAGAAAAAGAATGGACCATTGAATTATTAGAAACATAATCCAAACACCTCGGGTTTGGATTATTTTTCTAATAATTAAACGGCCCATCGTCAATTATTCCTTATATAACCAGCTCTCACTTCCAATATGTTAATCTGCACAAGAATCCTGATAATCGAGCCATCATCTGATTAAATCAAATACACATAAGATAATGACAATAGCTGTGCTGTGATTTCTGCTATTCTTGCATGTAAAATTAGAGAAGCAACCAAGCTAAAGGGGTCTGCAAAGTCGCTAAATTGGCAACATTGTGCATCTCCATTTCTCCAACTACGGGCTAGGTCAGAGGTCAAACAGAAAACGCATTAACGTTTATTAACGAAAACTTTAATAAAATTAGTGTCGTTAAAATGAATTTGCGCTAACGCATTATTAACGCATTAACTTTGACAGCCCTAGTTTATAGTAGTAACAAAAAGTGTTGTTACATATTTTTTCACATATAATATCATTATTATTTTCCTAAATAATATCATTATATATCCCGAAGACTTGTCATCTAATTTATTTATTATTGTCACCCACCATAAAATCTCTACTGTAGGAATCATGGCAAAATTTGTGAAACACCTGAGCTGAATAATTTATCCTGATAAAGATTTGAACTTGACGGAATGAATGCTTCACAATTACAGTATGATAACGCTTTGTATGCGGCAGTCAGTGAGGGTGGGGTGCATTAAAATGCATTTATTTATGCCTCAAAAAGCCATTGATTGATCATCAGCGTGTAACTCAGCATGCAGTTAGACTACTGTATTTTCACATTGATCTGTGAAAAGCGCTGGGCTTTTCACACTGGACTATTTGAGGTCAGGTAGACATCCCTTTTTTCTTTGCAGCATGTCATTTGCACCACAACAATAAAATATGGAATTATCAAATATGGTTTTATCTTTTTAAATATGCCATTAATGGCTGCACTCTGAAAGACATTTGTCTGCTATGGCTGTAGATTTGTCCTGCGGTAAAACGTTTTTATATTTTTTTATTTGATCTTTTTTTATCTTTTACACTTGTGTTCTTTGCAGACCCTTTACACATATTATAAAAGACATAGTAATATTTTACTTTTTGGGTGAACTACTTATGTAAGAATTACTCTGTCAGTTTTCAAACATATCAGGTCTTTATAACAGAGATTTTGATTGTTTAATGTCATTGATTTTAAGTTGGACATAAATCCTGCATTATTTTATACTTGATAGAAATGAAGATATTATCGAACGAATAAAAAGAAGACCTCTTTCTTGAATTTATCCCCACCAGCCTCCAATCAACTTTTTCTTCCCGGGTTAAATTAGTTGATTAATGTAATACATGTCATGAGATGAGACTGTACTGTTGTGACACCTCCTCCGATCACATGACCGACAGAGGAAAAGGCCAAATATGGTCCTGACCCAAGCTACCGTCTGTCTGCTCAGCATGTGAGCATGTGTTTCATAACCCCTAAGAAAGTGTATAGCTTATGTCTATGTGAGTAAGGATGTTTGTGTGCTCTGTGTGTGTGCGCGCGTTGGCCAGTTCATTGTGTATTTTAGTGCAAGGACCGTATGCGTGCGTGGGTGTGCGTGTGCGCAAATCCCTCCGCGTGCACATATGTGTGTGTGCCGGGACTCAGTAGAAACCCAGCGTGGCTATGTTCTGGAACCTGTTGTTCCCTGCTGCTCCATGCCCATGGTGGGGAGGAATAAATATATGCTTCCCTTCCTCACTGTCTCTGACTGCTGCCAATAGAGCAGCCCGACAGAATGTACCCCCTGCCCTGACCCTCCTTCCCACACACACACACCCTTGCTGTGGAGCAGGTCACAGGCAAACTGCTACCTGGAATCAGAGCACAGAATCATAGAGTTATCTGAAGATTAACGGCTTTAAAAAATTATCATTTGACAACATCTTTTATTATTATGTTCTTAAAATTAATTAAATAATAAAAAGAATAATAGCATTAATAATAATAATAATTTAACAACATCCACATATTCATAGTTGAAAACGTGAAAAAAATTATATAACTTTTTCAACTTTGAATATGTGGATGTTGTCAAAATTATTATTATTATTATTGTTATCAGTCATTTTGTTTTAACTGTTTCAACTTTATTCACAAGGTGCTTTTCAGAAGTGACTATTCAGGTTAATAAATTGACTAATAAAGAATATTTCTGCAATTCAAAAAGTATTATTATCTGTTGAGTTGTAGAACATTTTATGAATGAGGTCAAATTATAAAAAAAATATTATCAATAACAACGTTATCCCATTTATTTATTTTTTTACAACATTGTTACAAAATGCTTTTCTACGACGGCATTTTAGTGCCACTAAACTTGAAATAAAGAGGAAAACACATTTATAAATTGTATTTCATGATAAAACTGACAGAATTTGAAAGCTAAGCTGTGTTAGGCTATGTTAAAAGCAACAAGCACAAAATTATTGCAATTACTGGGTGGCTGGTGTGCTTTAAATTATGAATGGGAGACGTTAAATATTATGTCCAATTATTCACTGTATTCGCCTATACCATGAAGAAAACAGCTTGTGGAGTCACTTAATGTTATAACCTACAGCCTACATCAGAAAATAAAACAATATAACTTATGTTAACGAGTTGGAGTCCACTTCAACTTTTTGAACGTTTTATTAATTAAATAGGCTAGGAACATGTGAGGAATAAAAGTTTGGATGCCCCAGTTTTTTTTGCGAAGTAAGTGGTGCAATTTTCACAAAGAAAACAGTGGCCTATACTTTAATGAATTGATTCACATAAATACAGTGATCTGATAATTAAAGAGTTTGAAAAACACATTATTGTAAGACATATAATTTGTGTTTCGCTATAAAACTGATTTTGAAAGAAGAGACTTTGTTTTATATCAAAAGTACCAAAAACATAAATTATATTGCTATTGGGTGGCTGGGGTACTACAAATAAAAAATGCAATGGAAGACATGAAATATTATTTCCAAGCAAACTGTCCCCACAATTATGGTATGATTTCTGCTAATAATCCCACATATATTTGTAGTGTATTAAAAAAAGGGTTAAATAAGAGAGCTACAGCTCCCCAAAGGAATGTCGATTGGGAGTGTGAGCTGATGTTTAGATTAAAAAGTTGTTCCTGTTCAGTCTGTTAATAAATATCATATTCTTGATATTTAGCTGTTTCTGCGAGTCCTTAAAATTGACTCTTCCTCATCCCAGTAAGATGATGCAGCCGCTCGAACCCAACAATTTAAATAGGCCTAATTCTGGTGGCCTGGCAACTTCTCCCGACTCCCGGTGCTCTCAATCCAGGCCATTTGCATGCGCAATAGGCTATACTCTCGAAATATTATAACTTTAATTTCTACGATTTAAATTCTCGAAACATGTCGACTTTATTCTCGTAATGTTTCGACTTTATTCTGGTAATATTTTGACTTTATTCTCATAATATTTCGACTTTATTCTCATATTTCGACTTTATTCTCTTAGTATTTCAACTTTATTTTCATAATATTTCGACTTTATTCTCGTAATATTTCAACTTTATTCTCGATATATTACAACTTTAATCTCGTAATCTTTTTAAAGTGGCACTAAAACGCCATTGTTCTTTTCAGAGATAAGTCAAAACAACAAATTGAGAAATTTACCAAGAATATGGCATAATATTCAATCATTAATATTGTATTATTATTAATATTATTTGTAATAATAATAATATTATTATTAATACTATCATTTTTTTACAAGAAGTTATCAACACTGCACTGTATTATTGCACTGTAACACCTTTATTGGATGGTGTAAAATGAATATAACAATAATTATTATTATTATTATTATTAGTAGTAGTAGAAGTAGTAGTATTATATTAACTTTACATTACAATAATACTACTAATAATAAAACATTTTACAACATTGCCTACAAAGTTCTTTTCAGATATGAATAGTTAGGTTAAGAAATATAATAAAATATATTTAAAATGCCCCTATTATGCCATTTCCAATATTGCCTTTCATGCAGTGTGTAATTTGGCTGTATGTGAATGTAAACGATCTGCAAAGTTGTAAATCCGAAAGTGCAAGATAAATAAAGTTATTGTTTCCCAAAATAAAGAATCGACTCTATACAGCCTAAACGAGTCGTTAGTATTTGAATCCCACTTCCAAAACACATTTGCATAATTCCCGCCAAAGTTCTACGTTGCCAGCCGCGAACAACTTGACCCCGCCCGCAAACACTGGTTCTCTAATCTCAGGGAGTTCAGCACGGGATACACAAAACGCTTGCTCTTGAAAGATGGTTCAGTACCCAGTTTATTTGGACTAGCGGCTCCACTGAATCATATGATAAATAATAGATGCTTATATTTCCATCGAGCATTCAAAATACAGAACTATGGCAATGGGCCTATTGTTTCCGACACGCTGTATGCAGTAGACTTGTCCATCTGACCAATCAGAGCAGAGTAGGCTCACGGAAAGGAGGGGTTTAGAGAGACTGAATCTTAGAACTTCTTCGAATGAAATTTTTGAGTACCACTGGAAAATGAGGTGATATTAAACGCATATTTTGAAATAAATACAAACACGTTTTTTCACCTTGCATGCATGTAAATTGCATGCAAGGCAATTTAATGCATGTGCATTATAGGGGCACCTTAAAAAATACTATTTAAATAATAAAATTATTTAAATTGTATGTTGTTATTGTAATAGTATAATATCATATAATTTACAGTATAATAGAATAATGTAATATTATTAACAGTCTGTTATATTGAATTATGAAATGATTACATTATAAATTATTATTATATGAATCATACCATTAATATTAATTTTGTTGTTATTAATGTTGTTGCAAGTGTTTGCAAAGTGCTTTCCAGAAACCACAAAGACAGATTGAAAGTCACAACTCCAAAAGTCTGTTCTGAGTTCAGAGTGTTCTGATGGAAAGCAGTCACATTGATCCGTCTGACATGATGCTCAGCCTTGCTAGATTACTCCGAGGATATTCACACGGCAGGCTTTCTTCTCTTGTTCCCATCACAAGAGGTTCATTACATCTTATCTTTAACCCCCAAATGCCCTCCTCCCTCTACAACACCCCCGTCCTTAAACTCACTCCTATTTGAGCTGTCAGTCAGAGGATGTATCCGAGTCCCGATCAGCGGGATAAGGACTGAGCTGATTGGCGCAGTGATACAGGGGCAGAGAGCTCGCAGGTCAAAAAGTCATCAGTCTCTGAAGGGATTATGGGAGATGGTTATCTGGGCCGATGACCAGCAGGGTGTGTGTTTGTGATTGTGTTTGAGGAATGTGTTGGTTGAATTTAAAGGTTCGCTGACCCTTAACATCTACATCTTTATGTGCTGATCCAGATTTCGAGCACAACTGCAGTCAAGAGGATTTTAGCATGACATTTTAAATCTAGTCGACCCTATTAATGCCTTTTGTTGGATGAGCAAAGATGCAAGCTTTTAGTCTTTGCAGCTTCTTCCAAAGCCCAGAATACCACTTTCTATCAGGCTGCTAACAGAACTTTATTTTTCTCAGATTCAAACTAGGGGTGAAATGGAAAGAGAAACCCGTGGCTAATTGTTTTTTTTCCAGAGCTCCTCAGATGGAAGTTAGCTAATGAGGTTAGGCAGCTTGAGCCTGTTGAGATCGCAATGTGGGTCTAATTGTGATCTCAAATCTACTCATAATCTCTTAATATGACAGAATGAAGGTAGCAAGTTGCTGGAGTATAAACTGAGGGAGAGGACGACAGAATAATATTTTAAAGAAACAGTAGCAATGCTATCGAGTTGTGACAGTGGTTCATCTGTTTTCAAAACAGAGTCGCTTTTCAAGTAGCAAACTGATTTTTCAAGTGAGTTTTGTTGTATCACAACAAAGCTCTACATTGCTATGTTTGTCACATTGTATTGTATTGTATTATATGACATTGTATTACAACTGAGCAAATGAAGGTAATAGACTAACACCCCACTCTAAAATACCTCTCTTTCTAATATATTGTATATGCATATATTTATGTTATGTATATTAAATATTGAATAATTTATCAAATATGAAATATTTATTACATATTTAATGTTTAATATTTATTAAATGTTTGATAAATAATAATGTATACATAATAAATATGTCTAAATATGAAATGTATTATATATATATATATTATATATATATATATATATATATTATTGATAAATAATAGTTGGTTTTAATTGTTGTGCCTGAAAGAGGAAAATCAACATGGCTTCCCAACACTTTATGTATCTAAACCTGGGGGGGGGGGTGCATTTACGTTATGCTTTATTACAGGATTCATAGATTGCATAATTTGACTTTAAAAATGAAGTGTCAAAGCACACTGAAAAATAAAGATGGTCTAGAAACATTTTTCACTCAGAAATAGCTAGTAAATTCCACAATTACAATGAAACAGCAAGTAACACATTGATTTAAACATGATATTTTGAAGTAGAAACACTTAAATGTATTTTCTTGTAAAAATGTACTCCAAAATCTCCAAATAAGTTATTGTTTACAGTGCATTTAACTCAAATTGAATTTGTAAAATCAATAAAAATCTAGAATTGTATTGATCCATAAGCATGTTGCCATCAATAGTTTGTCAGCCTTCGTTTGCCCTTGTGGCTCTCTCTTGTATCCTGTACCTCAGCGGATTACATGCTTTATATAGTTGATACTGATGTTTGCTCTGTGTCCATCCCTTGTGGCTCTGGAGAAGCCCCCATTGCATGTCGTCTGTTATGCAAACAAGAGTGTTGTCATTATCAGCAGAACACCCCTTTGCAGGGCCTTGTCACTGGTTGTCACCATCTGATGAGTGTAAATTGCCCTGTTTCGTAACCAAAGTGAAAATGCAACACATTTACAGTAGAGAGAGAATTGATAGGGTCCTGGTGTTATAAAGTCATTTGTTTTATTTATTTGTGCTCTTATATGCACTGAGCTCAAGCTGAAGGTCTTCGTTATAGATAAGTCTTACCCTTGTGTGAGATATTGGCAGAATCTGTTGTCCTCAGCTGGCTCCTCTCAGTGTTAATGTCAGATTGCGCTCATGTTGCCGATGGTGGCTCTGGTTTCTCCGTGGAAGCTGAAGCCAAGTTCACTCTCACTTATGTCCTCTCACACCTGTCTGCCTCGGCTTTCCTTGTAGCGTATCAATATTTCAGAAAAGCCAGGGGAAGGGTAGAGGGTGACTAAATGAACTGTCCAAAAGGCTTCCTGGCCAAACCAGCCATGTCTTCAAGAATAAGCAAAGATTGCAATGGGTAAGATGAGACAGAAAGAGTCATGTTAAAGCACACCTCATGCCATTTTTTTTATTCAAATTAATGTGACAGTGATAGACCTGTTTAAGTAACAAATGCACTATAATGTTTAAAAGTTTGGTGTTGGAAAGATTTTGTAATCTTTTTGAAAAGTATTTTATGCTGACAAAGGCATATTGATCTGAAGGTTAATTTGATAAAAAAAAACAAAATAAATACAGTAATAATTTTTAGGTGCGGGTAATAGATGAGGGTGAGGACTCAAATGCAGGAGGGAAACAGAGGTTTATTAAGAATAATATAAACAAAAACTACCCCATAGGGGGCAGGGCAGGGCAAGGCAAGGCAAGGCAAGCCGAACACCACGCTCCAACATGAAACAAGGCAGCAGACGAGAGAGCGCACGGCTCGAGCACACTCGAAGCCGCACGCTCACATGAAAAGAGGACATGACGGGCGTATCAGGGCTCTGTCACAAAACCATGAAAAACACTAGACCGAAGTGACAGAACCCTGACAATATTGTGATATACTTTTACAATTTAAAATACATTTTCTATTTTAATATATTTTCAAATGTAATTTATTCCTGTAATGCAAACCTGTATTTTCAGCATCATTACTCCAGTCTTCAGTGTCACACGATCCTTTAGAAATCATTCTAAAATGCTGATTTGGTGCTCAAGAAACATTTCTTATCACATTTGAAAATGTTTAAAAAAGAACAGCATTTATTAAAAAATCTTTTGATCAACTTTTGATCAATTTAATTAATCCTAGCTGAATCATTTTTAATTTCTTAAAATAAAATCATACTGACCCCAAACTTTTGAGTGGCATAGTGTGATTTGATTGTAGATTTACCATCAAAGAGTTCTGTATGCTTTCAAAGTAAATTGTCAATTTGATGCCGTAAATCATGATTCAGCTACTAAACTAAACAAAAACACAAGTTTTGTAAATTCATGTTATGCATTGTTGCAAATTAGGTACTTTTGGCAGTTTTTAGTTTAAAGTTAGATCTGAGAGCAGTTGTCTGTTTAATCCGTTGACAACCCAAGGCTCTGTTCATCCCATAATATTTATTTTCATGCCAGCATTAGCATTGGAGTGTGTAAACGCAAACTTGTTTGTTGTTCCAATGATAGAGCAGCTGCACACTGAGTCATCATTTTTGACTCATTATGACTGAGCTTGAGATGTTGCATTTTAAATCCTGTAGAACATTAGTTTTCATTTTTCAGTTACTCCTTTGAGTTCATCTTAAAACATTTAGATGGATCCTCACCACATTTTTTGCCATGTTACCATTTCAGGTTTATAATAAGTAAATACATTACAGCTGATTTTTCTATTAATGATTGATCAGAACCACAAAAGATTAAGTATTTATGCATAACCTAGTTGTTTTTCATGAGCTTTCTTCATAACGTTACAACCATGAATTGTTTAAATGAAATCTTAAATAAATGTATTAGTTTAACTTCTAATTATTTTTGTTCTCTCTCCTCAGGATGAAAAACAAGTTGTGGTACTTTGAATTTGGCACCACTGAGACCATCTCAGCCACTTGTAAAAAGATGAATGAATCCATTGAGGTGGAGGTGAGTTCAGGACATGTATCCTCAACAAGTGCCCTGTTTTACTTGACAGCAAATGTTGTAATTATATACAGCCACATTCGCAGTCTTATGTGGGTATATGGTCAGTATGTCCACTGAATACTTCCTTCAACAAACTGATTCATTAATGCAGCTGGCTACAGTATCTACAGTAAACCTCAGGCTGCTCTTACACAGTCAGGGTTGAGGGAACATGTCAGAACGTCTATTTGGAAGCAGATAGACTGTTGACAGCGTTCCCAACATGTGAAATTTTTTCGCTCTGGCCAGTTTGTACCTATGGTTTGAAGTTCATCAGGAGCTGTTCTAGACGCTTTTTTGGTGGACTTCAGCCCAAACTATAATCTGATGTTATATGTTGGGCTGGTGTTTTTTGTTGTTGGCCACCAGGTTTGCACACATCTCTGGAGGGATTTTGTCCCACATGACAATGAAGAGTATTTAACTCATATACTCTTTACTGAAGTGCTTGATATTTAATCCAGACAGAGACATTATAAGGTAGCAAAGACAAACCACTTGTGAAAAAATGGTTCATTTAAAAAGTAAAATGCCTTTCAGTTGAAAGAAGCAATCATCTTTTTCTTAGAATTTTTAGCTTGATATGAGCCTAAATGTATGATTGTTATTTGTATTAGTACTTACTTTCAAATTATTATTAAACCATAAACGTGATTTAATTTTTCTGCATTCAGGTACAAAACAAGCTGTACTTGAATGTCTATTACTTGTATAAAAAAGTTTTTCAAAAAATTAAATTGGCCGCATTACCAACATAGCTGCTTAGTAAACTAACTTTGATCCAGACCGAAGAGGGTTATGTTTCACAACAGTTATGAAATTAGAAGAGCTATGAAAACATCAGCAGCTGAGGAATTTGCTTTAGGAAAAATAAAGTTTCTTTCTCCCACTCTTGTGTGGGATCTCACATGGATCGAGACATCTCATTATGTCGTAAACATGTCAGCATTTGTCTTTTGAAGGTTGTGTACTTTTCCATTGTACTGACGCCCTTGGTTTGATTCAGGGTGGTCTGTGACATCATACAATACTGCACAGCATTTCTATTTTGGATCGCCCGTAGGCATTTTTAAACTAGTTTCACATCTCTCGTGTCTGGAATGCAATTGCTATTGATGCACCATTCCTAATAGTGAAGTACATGAATGTAGTTTATTATGCTTTGTCACTCTTTTTTTATACTGTATTTTGGGGTCATTTACATTTTTAGTAAAGATATTAATACTTTTATTCAGCAAGGATGCATTAAATTGATAAAAAGTGACAGCAAATGCATTTATAATGTTAGAATAAAATGAAATATGGTGAACATAAAAGGCTCTTTTCCCCAAAACAAATGTTTTTACAAAAAACAAATGTTTTTCTCTATCTGTCCTAGTGTGATGGCATCATTTTGGATCTCAGCAGCACTTCTCTGGAGGGTATCGCTGTGCTCAATATTCCCAGCATGCACGGGGGCTCCAACCTGTGGGGCGAGAGCAAGAAAAGACGGAATTACAATCGCATGAGTAAGAAAGTGCCAGAGAGAATGACTGGCAGCACTGTCACCGATGCCAAGGAGCTCAAGTTTTGTGTGCAAGGTGAGTCAGACTCTAGGACATAAACGACTGAATTAGATCTGGGTTGCTCCTGAAATGTTCTTACAACCTACAAGTTTCTAAATATAGCAGAGACGAAACCAAAGCACGCACATCGACGGCAGAGGAATTATCCTTTTGCATTTGGTTGTTGCTTCTGGCTGTTTCATTGTAGTAAATTAAAGTGCTGATGATGAAATTGACTAAAACCTCTGATTTCCTGCCACTTCTAATAAATGTCAAATTACTGGGCATCTTCAGTAGATCAGCACACCATGTGGAGCCGTTTCATATGCAGCTCTGACTCACAGCTGCTGTGGAGGAGCCGAAAGCTTTTAACCATCGCTAATGAGCAGGAGTCTCTCCGGCTGCTCATGACACTGATGTTCAGTCTCACTGTGTTTTGGGACTTCCTGCGTTCGTTTCCCAGAGTGTGAAAGCGCTATTAGCAGTGCTAATCGTCATTTAGGGATAGCGCTATCTGTGTCAGTTCCTCACTGAGAGTAGAGTACCAGCTTTTCCAGATCCCACACTAGAGGTTGGTGTCACCATCCTACTAAATGTCCTTCAGGGAGGGTAAGTCAGCACAAACGCCCTTGTGACGCCAGGCTCCGGGGCCCCGGCGTCACCATCAGCTGTTTCAATCAGTGATCAGAGCTCGGATGTGACTGAACCCTCCCAAGGTCAGAGCAACAGCAGCTGTTTCAGGTGGCAGTGAATCGGCCTCCAACTCCAGGCCTGTGTTTTGTCCAAAGGAAATTACAATTCTGTCATCATTTTCTCATAATATATAATTGTATATATTTCTTAAACATCCCAGGTGAAGGTAGCTGGTTATATGCAAGCAGAGGTTGGTAGAGTACCCAAAAACTGTACTAAAGTAAAAGTACTTAAAGAAATATTTACTCAAGTAAAAATTAAATTAATAGTCTGAATAGTTACTTGAGTAAGAGTAAAAAAGTATCGGATAAAAAAAGTAGTTAGTTACTAGATATTTTGGATCATATACTGTATATCTATAGTCTATTTGTATTTACATATATAGATAAAATGTAGATATATAAATACAATTTATGTAATGTGTGTGTGTGTGTGTGTGTGTGTGTGTGTTTATGTGGTTTATGAGGACACAAATTTGTATAATAACATGGGTATGACATAGGTATTACAAGGAGAAGGTGATTTATGAGGACATTTTCAGTGTCCCCATAATTTAAAACGCTTATAAATCATACAGAGTGAGTTTTTTGAGGAAAATAGAAATGCACCGCCTCCTGTGAGGGCTAAGTTTAGGTGTAGGGTAGGTGTAGGGCAATAGCACATACAGCTTGTACAGTATAAAAACCATTACGCCTATGGAGAGTCCCCGTAAACCATAAAAACCAACATGTGTGTGTGTGTGTGTGTGTACACACACACACACACTGCCGTTCAAAATATTTTTTAATGTTTCTTTTTATGTTATTTATTTGAGTGATGCAAATCAATATATTAGAATGATTTCTGAAGGATCATATGACTCTGAAAACTGGAGTAACAGCTAATCAAAAATCACTGAATTAAAAATATTAATTGTGTCTAGGCAAAGGCATTCCTCCTGGAACAGGTCGCGCGCCGCTGCGCTCAATGCTCTTGATGTTCTTAAACTTTCTGTTATAAATCTGAGTGAGATGATTTCAGATGACTCAGAGCATGCGGCAGGGAAATTAACGAATCATTCAAACTGATTCACGAACCGATTCACTGGTCTGCCAACTGGTTTGATCAAGCCTTTGAACAGAATTGACTCAAAAGAATGAATAATTCACGAATGAGCATCGCTCATTGCCCAGAGAAAAGTAGACAGGGTGTTTGGAATAAATTGAAGCATTTTTTTTACTTGTATTGCATTAAGATAAATTAACGAGAGGAGCATCACCCACAGAAACTAAGTAAAAGTACCGATTTGTCACTAAAAATGTACTTGAGTGAGAGTAAAAGTATTAGTTATCCAAAACTTTACTTGAGTAAATGTAACGAAGTAAATGTAACTCATTACTACCCACCTCTGTATGCAAGCTCTGGCTCTAAACTGCACTCCAGATTTTATTTAGCATGCAAACAAGTTTTTTTAAATAAAAATATTTACTAAGAAAATCTTTCTTTTTTTATTGTGTATGTCTTTTAATTGAGCTGTATTGAGGACACTGATTTTGTTAAGGCTAAAAACCTCTTCGCTAAAATGCAGTGTCATGGTGTAGTTAAATTTCAAGAAATTAAAAGTCTGTTTAATCCATTTAAAAGATTGTAGTCTGTAATAATTTTGTCAGGATTTTTTGAACAAAGTAAAAAATAACAGCATTTGTTTTGAAATAGAAATCTTTTGTTATATTATAAATGTCTTTACTGTCCTTTTTATGAAGGTTTGCTTGATGAGTAAAAGTATTAATTTCTTTTTTTAATTATAATACTGACCCCAATTTTTTTGATGGTCAGACAAAAATATCTTTATAGTGGTGACTTTATATCTTGTGTATTTTGTGTATATCAATGTCTTTATTCCTCCTAATTGCAACTTCACAATTCCTCTTAGTTCTCATTGAGACTCTTATCTCCCAATTGTGACTTTATATCTCAAAGTGTGACATCTTTCCTTCTTAAACTTTAAAAAATAAAAATTATCACAGTTGCCTTTTCATTTGTACTATGAGGCAGAAACCTTCTTATGTAGGTGAGAACAGTGCTTTTGACATTATTTGCAGTAGTTCTTCTCTGTCTCATAAACTATATGATATACATACTTTGATCAGCTTCATTCAGTGTGACTGGAATGTGTGTATGCAAAAGTATGCATGCTTAGAAAAACTGATATTTTCAAAATGGGTCCTCGCATTGTTTTCATAAATGGCCTCTTCTTTTAAGTCAACATGACCATTGTGTGGGCAGCAAGACCCTTGAGATGTTGTTGTTTTGTTTTGTTTTAGCTGACGTCAGTAAATGACAGCTGTGACCTACGAGAGCAGCGTCTTGAATTTGAAATACCCTCTGATGTATGTTGGCACTTCTTGTCTTTTTTGACGACCTGTGTGTTTATCGCCTGTTCCTACTCTCTCTCTCTCTCTCTCTCTCGCTTTGATCCGATTCAGTTCTCTTCACATTTACAACTCTCCCGTCCTTCTCTCTGTGCTCATCTGTACTCCACTGACTGAACTCACATGAATCCTGTTACCATGGAGACCCCCAGGCCCTCCTGAACTGAGGAACAGCTAAGGGATGGATAGAGAATGAGCGTTTGGGAGGGAGGGAGAGAGAGTGGGCTGCTGTGAGCAGTGTGACTCATATCAGTAATCTTTAACTGGCCTTCAGGCACAAATACTCAACCAGCAGAGCATACAGTAGAGGTCTGTAGCCACATCCCATTTAAAGTAACTGTGATCACTCTGTTAGTTAGTTAGTTAGTTAGTTTTCAGAATTTTTTTTCGAGTGCTATGGGGTTTCTGAAAGCTCACCGGTGATCTAGGTGATACCAACTTGCTCTGCGTGTTTAGATAGCACAGGTTCCACTCTGTGAAAATGGATTTCTGTTTACAGCTGTAAGAGCATGACCTCATTTCCACCTCTCTATGGAGTGTATTTTGAGGTTTATATGAATAGAGAATTCTGACAGCACAACTAGGACATTGCATGCACGTAGTTTGATATGAAATGATACACAGGCTACAGCATGAGCTGGCAATTTTGTGCTGTATTTGAAGAGCGCGTGCTACGAGCACAGTATCTTTTACCCACTTGTTTGACTCGTGCCTGGCGCAAAGGTGGCGTTAGAGCGTGCATCTGAAACATCTCCCGTTTGATGTGGTCATAAAGAGGTTCTGCATCTAATTAAATTCAATACTTTTCAAGAAAAAAGAGACGGAGGCAGCAGTTGTGAATGGGGTGGCCAACCCTAGCCCTGCACCCGCGTTAATTGCGTTAAATATTTTTAATGCGTTAATCTGAAAAAAATTATTCCTGCGTTAACGCGCTAATTTTGACACACATATATATATATATTAATGGTGTCAAAATTAGCGCATTAACGCAACACTAATGTTAGGTGGTATTAATTGCGATTCATTTCAGAAAAATGTGCGATAATCTGTTGATTGACAGCACTAGTATATATATATATATATATATATATGTATGTATATATATTATTTATTTATTCTCAATATTTATTTATTTATTTATAGTATCATTTTAATTGTTCTTCTTTTTGTTTTACTATCTTTTCTAGAAAACCTTGATTGATGCATTATTAGCCAAATTATAAACCTTATTAAAAGTATTCATATTTTTTGGTAGCTTTGCTTTATGAAATGGCACTAATAATTTAGAGTTGTTGTTTTACCTTGTTCTGGTGTTTAATAATTATTTTTCTAGATTTATTTCTCACTTTGTTTAGCAGCTTTAACAGTTAAAACAGTTGTGTACAACTTATTAAAGTAATCAATTGCTTTTTCTTTCAAATATTTTCTCACTGTTCACGTCAGAATATTATCTAATACGAATAAAAAACAAATCATGCTAAAGCTAAAATAAAAATGAAAAATTTTATAATACTAGTGTTGACTTTACAAGGGATATAAGTGAGGAGAGTTCGGGAAATAATTTTTACTATATTTAAAAGTTTGGGTTCAGTGTGATTTTTAATGGTTTTGCTCAACGAGGCTGCATTTATTCAATTAAAATACAATAAAAATTGTAATATTGTGAAATGGTTTTACATTTTAAAACCATTTCTTCAGTGTTGCATAATATGCTGATTTGATGCTGAAGAAATATTGCTAATAATCAATTTTGAAAACAGTTGTGCTGCTTAATATTTCTTTGGAAACCTTTTTTTTAGGATTCAGACAGAATAGAAAGTTTAAAAGAACATAATTTATGTGAAATGGAAATCTTTTCTAAAAATGACATTTTCTTTTTAATGCATCCGTGCTGAATAAATGTATATAAAAATCTTACTGAACCCAGTCTTTCGAATGATAGTGTATTTTATAGTGTATAGTGTATAGCATACTCTGTGCATGACGAGATTCATATGAAGATAATGAGTTAATGAGTTGCATATAACTTGAAATGAATATGTGAAAATATGCAAAAGCTGTCTAATTTCAATACATGGCCATTTTGGCAGAAATTATGTCCATTTCTGCCGAAAACTATTTGTCATGGATGGAATATTCAGGATTTTTTTGCTTTCTTTCCATGTTTGTGTATTTCAGGAACAGCTGAAATAATGAAGCCATATTCGTGTGGTAGACAGCATCTTCACATCTCAAATCGGCTGTTCCCTTTTCCTCCCTTTATTTCAGGGTCACAGAGGGACATTTTGTCCTTTCACCTGCTTCCCACACCATTGAACTCTCCTCTTTCTTTCTCTTTATGACTCGTACACAAGTCGCTCCACCCTTCCCACAGCGATCTTGCCACACACTGCCTCGTGCTGATGGCTATTTCAGGGCACTGGGGCCATTCATTGTTACATCCCACAAACAACAACACACATGCACAAAAAACACACACTCGTGAACACAGAGCGAATGATTTGTGTTGTATTTCCTCACTCCCGTCACACAAGACAGGAATAGAAGTGAAACTCTCCACCCAAAGAGCATTGTGGGAACACGATGACTCAGTGGACGAAAGAGACTTTTTCCACTGTGGCTCGATCGGTGGCCAAAAAAGCCAATCGACAGCTTTGCTCGCTTTAGCAAGAGTGATGGACATTTGAAGAGTGGCTCTCACCCATCAGGGGTTCAAAATCATTGAAGATGTTTCTGGCCCGAGGGGGCCTTTCCCATGATCTGCATCATGAGAGCTGTGATTGTTGGCCTGCTTTGTGAGAGGAGCTTTGTTTGTGAATGGCATGGGAACAGAGGTTGGGAGACTGGCGAGCTCTTTTGCATACAGAACACTAGTAAACGGACTGTGTGCAGGCAGAGTGCATCCGTACAGTGAGTGTGTGATAATGAGGAGAGCATGAGCAGTGTGGCAGACTATCAGTTGGGCTCTCATTGAACAACACCCACCCCAATATGCGAGTCATGACAAGTTATGAAATGCCAAACAATGTAAAAATGAACACCTATCATTCATTTAAGCTCATCCTAGCGCTTCTGAAATGTCTGCCGCTGCGTGAGGCTGTTTTAAGACATGTCACAAATTCAATACTGACATAATGAGAACGCCTCAAATGAATATAAGCATGGGAATCAAGTGTGTCATGAGGAGTATGTTGTGTAAGTAGAGCAGGGCTGAAGCTATGGTGTAGAGAACATGCTTGAGAAAAATGAGCAGAGGAAATCTACAGAAATCGTAAGGAAAAGTTCATAAGAATGTTCCTTCGTGCAGTTGTTGAAAAATTCTGAAGACGTTCCTCGAGAATTTTTTTTTTTGTTAAAGATGCAGTCAGAAACTTTTTTGTATTTAAAATTTATATAATAAGTGAGTACACAATGAATCCATTTTCTAAACTGTGTTTTTGGCTTATCTTGAATCCTTACGGTACACCTATAATACGTTTTTATATTCTGACTATTTTAGACTGGTTCTGGTAGGAACAGCTGTGGAGTAGCCCAGTATCTGCATGATTCGTCATAGACATAAACAGAGAGAAGTAGCTCCGTTTACAATGTTCTTCTGCAAGACACACATGCATTTCTGTTTATTAACCGCTAGAGCGCCAAAGTTCGGACTGCAGTTTTAAATGACAGGCTTGTCTGATTGTATAGTACTCATGAAGTTGCATTGTGTACACTAAATTCAAAACTTCACACTGGTAAATCTTAATAACATATCTGCCCATCTATTAACACTTATAGTGTGTGTTATCCTAACTTCATTCCAAGCCATTTTTGTATTATTTTCAAAACAGTTTTTCAAGAATTTTAAAGTTTTTTTCTAAAGAACAATCTTAGGAAAAAAGATAAGAGCATTCTTAAAGGGTTAGTTTATACAAAAAAAATTAATTCTGCCATTTACTAAACTTTTTATCCATAGAACTCGCAGGTCACCAAAACTGTTTGGTGACCAATATTCTTCAAAAATCTAAAAAAAAAGTCTTACAGTTTAGAACAATAGGGCTAGTAAATGAACACCCGAAATTTCGTTTTTCTGGGCGAGCTATCCGTTTTAAGGAACATTTTTGGATGTTCTTTACTTAAAAGGGCTCATTAACTTCTTTTTTATTATTTTGTACTGTTTTCTAAGGTCCAGTTATGTAATCAAGATATTTACATAAAAAAAGTAATTTAGAAGTAATAGGCTATTTTCTGTCCTGTTTTGACCCCCTCATCAGAGCGCTCTGTTTGAATAGGCGTGGCCGAGTGTAGACTTGGCAGTAAATGCTCACTGCTATGATTGGTTAACAGCAGTCCTTCATAGATGGACGCTACAATGATTTTGGTTAAAAACGCATAAATACTCAGGACATATCAAACTGTAATAACAGGCACATAATTAAAAAAAGTTACACTTTTTTGTTGCAAAAATACTGTCGGATCCAATACAGTCAGCAAAGCATCATCTTTAAGTTTCAATCTGCCTTGTTTGTTAACAAATCCACTGTAAAATGAAGTGAACAAAGGAACAAGTTCTTACTGATGTGTTCTGGAACTTCATTAAGAAGAAGGTTAATTCACTCTTTACTAATGTTGGGATCAGAAGGAAGACAATGCAGAGACTGTGTTTTTCCACAGGCAGGCGTTAATCTTCTTCTGCGGAGGCGGTGTTTAGCCACACTGTTACATCATAGAGTGGCACATTCCACAACCTGGCCTTAATATAAGCTTTTTTTAGACCAACAAGAAAGTTTTGAGTTCTGAAACTTACAGGATGTTTTTACAATACAATGAGCTCTTAAATGTCAAAAGATCAAGGGAGTTTAGATTTTTCAGTTCATGACTAAAATGACTGAAATAGCGAAACTTTGTCAAATGTATGGTAGAAAAGTTTACATAAGCAGAGCCAGAGAATAGAGCATTGAGTATGACGAGCTTAATCATACAATGTGCTAGTTAGGAGAGAATGAGATCTCAGGGATGAAGTTAACCAGAGAAGAGTTCATAATGTATGCTAAAGAAGAGTATATAGAAAGCTTTGGAGTTAAGCATGCAGTTGGAAATCTCACTGACAAAGTTCTATAGAGAAGAGATCATACAAAGAGTCTGAGAGTAAAGCATGGTAGAGAAGAAATTCTCATTGTTGCCATTAAAGAGTGCATAAGAAGACCTTGAGAATGAGGTATGCTAGAAAAGAGTTCAGAAGCCACCTTTCTCAGTGTAGTTTGCAGGAGAAGTGTACTCAAGTTCCGAGTGAAGGAATGCTCATTCTGAGTGAGTGTGAACTGTGGCACGGGCTGATACTGGGTGAATTGTGCTCTGTAAATACTGTGAGGTGGCTCTCATTTTCTGTCCATGTGCCAAGAGACCATCCACCCCCGCACCTCTACCACAGCTTCTGCAACCTCTCCAGCTCTTCTGACCATCTGCCTTCACTTCTACCAGCCCAAGACACCAAATGGACAGCACAGGCCAGAAACCACCAGAAACACAAGAAATAAATCTCCTCTCCTCACCCGTGTGGAATCCAACAGACCCCTCGCATATGAAAAGTTCAGAAATAGAGATTTCTGTCTTCCGACAGCTCTTTTATTAACCCGTTTCATGGCTCTTTCTGCTTTTTTACTAATGGTTTAGGCATCACAAAGCAGCTTTACAGGGTGTCAAGTCTCTTCTCCGGTCAGCAAGCACAAGGTGACCGCAGGCAAAGTAAGAAGAATGGTTGTCAACGTGTGCAATGGACATTCAAGCGTCTGAACAGTGTGTGAGCTTCACATGCAGGTTCACTTTTTGTTGCTTTTTAATATGCGAGTGACTTTGAAAATGTCAGTGTTGAAGAGTATGCTGACCTCAGTAGTTTTCACTGACTGACTTCGTTAACTGAGAATGGGCTTACAGTGAAGTAAATGGCAGTGAACAACTAAAGTTTGTCATTTTCTGTGATAAACACAGTAATTTGTTTAGGTCACTTTCATTTGTTCTATACCTTCAACAAGACCCTGCTTAGCTGGGACTTAATATCATCCACACAATGCATTCTGACACGGTTACATAAGAAGGCGTTTGTAAGCTATTCTTAGCGCTGCCTCACTGTGATGCGCTGCCTGGAATAAGAAAGCCCAGATCTGACAGAGCGGGAAACATTCGTGTCGTGAGGAAAATAAGGCTCCCATCAATTTTTCCTCTCCCTCTCTTTATTATTATTTTATTTGCTGTTTTTGGGGTAATGAACAAAGAGGCTGTGTGTTTGATAATAATATGTTTGCTCCATGAAACAAAAGACAAGGCTGACAGTAAATACACAGTTGAATATAGCATACAGCATATGTGAATGTATTATTACTTGTCTGTTTACAGTGATTTACAGAATTTTCATAATCTGGTTGAATATTTTGTTTTCAAAAAATAAAAATCCCGCTATTAAAGCACACACTGTGAAACACTAAGCAATGGTGCTTATACAGCAGATTGAGTTTGAATCTGGCTTGTAACATTTCATTTGTTGTCATCTCTATAAATTCGTAGTGTCACTGACTGGTCTGTTTGAAGATATGCATTCTAGTAGGAATACAGTTTATATTGTGTTATTATAAAAGTTCATCTGTAAAACACTAATAAGTGTGGATCCGTGTATATTTAATCTTTAGACACCAGAAGACACACACGATCAATTTTTTTAACAGTACATTTACATTTGTGATACAGCATGCGTGTGTCCTTGAAATCTGTGTGCATTGTGAGCTGTTCTCTATAGATAAGTTAGAACAGAATTTTACAGTCAGCCAATAATTAGGGTCAGATCTGCCTCCGCGATTTGAGACCCACCGTTGCCGAGTAAAAATGAAATCGTGGGGTTCAGTAAGATTTTTTAGAAAGGGAGCTCTTATCCTCATCAAGGCTGTATTTATTTGATGAGCCGTTGGATTACAATGATGTGATCTCTTTGACATCATCTGATCCGGCTGAGATATGGGAACCCGGATGAGCAGGAGATGGCTGAGGGTGAGGAAGTGGAGACTGAATCCTCTCAAATCTCCTGCCCCTGCCAAGCTGCTGGAGGTTATGGAACACGCGCCACAGCAAGGCTTGACTTGTAGGATTGTGAACCAAGATGGCGGTGCCACGTCTCGAGCCAATGGCTATTCAGCCCACCATAGCATGCCAAAATGGGAGGGGCGCGGTCAGCTGCCCTGCCACTGCATCTCAGAACCTTCATTCAAGGAAGAACCCAGGTCTGCAGCCGAACAGAGCAGTCCTGGCCCATATCCCGGTCTGAGGATCGGAGATGGTCACAGAGCTAGTGTTCGATCTTTTACCCCGCCTGCATCGTAGGGGTAGAGGAAGGTACAGGTCAAAAGAAGGTAGACCTGTGAGGAGGTGATCCAGGCGAAACCGTCCTCAACGCTCGTCCAGGAGACCAGAGTAACCAACATCTTCCCCCGACCTTCAGGGGCTTATAACACCGTCCTTAGCTTCCCTCTTTAATTCCCCTGCAACTGCCAAACCCCACCTGACCAAGGATAGCATTGCTCCCTCACTAGAGGTCACCTATGAGCATGCTGTGAGCATTGTCGGAGCTAGCATTGCTCCCTCACCTGAGGGTCACCTATGAGCATGCTGCTCCTTCTGAGCATGCCCAGGAAGAGCGATGGCTCCTCTCAAGAGGGTCACCTGAGCACTGCAACCCTTCTGAGCATTCTCGGTATAATAGCATTGTACTAACCACATAGAAATTCACCTGAGCATGGGTCACCTTCTGAGCGTTGAGTTCCCTCTCATTATGAGAAAAGTTCTCCGCTCTCCAGAGCTCATTGTCGGTAGAGCATCGCTCCCCTCATTATAGAGGGTCACCAATGAGCATGTCGCTCCCTTCTGGCGTCTGAACTCCCTCTCGTGGTGGATGAGGAATGCTGTTTACTCCACTCTCTCCTGCAGAAAGGAGCCACTGATACATCGGAGGTGACTCATCTTCCTGGTTGAGCTAGCATTTGCTCCCCTTACTAAAGAGGGTCATCTATGAGCATGCCGCTCCCTTCTGTGCACCGTTTGAGTTCCTTCTCATTCTGAAAATGGTGCTCCACTCCAGAGCTCGCTACTGGTAGAGCTAGCATTGCATCCCCGCCAAGCCACGGATAAAACCCTCTGCATCAGCCAGAACTGGATGGGTCATGTGAAGCAGACCCAACTGAGTTTCTCCACCTCCAGAGTTCGGAAAGTGTAGATTGCTCGAAAGCTTTGAGGGTCGGGCTAGCACTGCTTCCCTGTAGAGGGTAATCTGGTGCTGAATTGTTGTGGCTCGCTCCACTGAGCATCTGCTGTCATCTCACCTGAGTATAACTGTGCCCAGGCGAAACTTGTTGGGTCAATATATGTGCACAGTTGACTCTGGGCACTTTCTAAAATCCACTTAGTGGTAAGATCGCTTGCGTTTTCGTCTTTCTAAAATCCATGCTATGGTAAGTGCACAGCTAGACTTTGGGCACTTTCTATCTGTCAGTGGTAGAGTTAGCATCGAATGTTCTGCTTTCATGTAAAAAATCCGGGAGCCAGGGTTCAGACCAAATGGCAGGACCTTGTATTGATATGCCACCTTCAAATGCAAATCCTGGTTTGTGATGGGCCCCACTCCTGGAAGTGAGTTCCCTCTTCAAGAATGAGTTCTCCAGTCTCCAGAGCTCGCTATTGGTAGAGCTAGCATTGCTCCCCTCACATGATCACCTTCTGAACACCTTTTCATCAGCATTTGAGTCTGAGATCTAGAGTTCGGTGTGGCCACCGCCTTGTGGGTCGACGAGAAATTATGAGCGCAGCATCAGCGTGGGTCATGCCGCCACACTCTGAGTATCTAGTGTCATCAGCGTAAAACAAAATTTATAAGTGCGCTGCACTGGGCACTTTCTAAAATCCACTCAGTGGTAAGATTTGCACATCAAGTGTTCTGGCTCTTTAAAATCCATGTTATGGTAAGTGCACGGAGATGACCTTTGGGCACTTTCTAAAGCTTGTCACCCAAGTGGTAAGTCTGCTGAGTATGCTTCAATGGCTTTCTAAAAATCCCATAGAGTAGGGTTACGCCGCACAGAGAAGAAATCTGAGATGCGGTCAGGGCAGCCCCGGTTATGTGCCTTGGGCCCCTCCTGTAACCCAATATTTTGGCTGCTAATGCTACCAAGGAGTCTGTTAAGACAGCCCCTCAGCAAGCTCGTGCAGAGCATTGGTTCGTGATCCTACAGGACCAATCGACATGCAGGTATAACTGCGTGATTGAAATAGGCTTCAGTTGAAGGGGAAAAATTGTTTTTCCCATACAAGCGTCAATACTTGATGTAGTCCGAGGAAATATTTTTAGTTTTTTCTATAACTTTTATCCATTTAAAAAACACGTGCTAAATAAAAGTATTATTTTCTTTAAAAAATCTTTTGAATATTGTAATACAAAATGTCTGATAAAATTTGAATAATCTGTTCTTTTTAACTTTTTAATTATCAAAGAATCCTGGAAAAAGTATCACAGGTCCCAAACTAAATATTAAGAAGACTGGAGTAATGATGCTGAAAATTCAGCTTTGCTTCACAGAAATAAAATATATTTTAAAGTATATTAAATAGAAAATGGTTATTTTAAATTGCAATAATATTTCACAAAATTACAGGTTTTGTTTGTGTATTTTAGATCAAATAGATAGATCAGCATCTTCATGAATAGAGCTCTCAATCCTATTATTCTTTCTGGGAAAACTCCTGAGATGCATAAAGCTCAGGAAGCATCAAGATTTTTGACATACTTTTCAAATAGTGGCATTGTGGATGTGGATAAAGGATAGCAGGCACATATTTCTCTGTTGGGGCTCTTCATAGCCCTCCAAGCGAAGCATACGGTTTGTTCACCTCTCAGCAAACCTCTCCTGTCTGACCTTTCAGAGGAGGAAAGTCACAATATCCCCCGGCAAAGCTGCACAGTCAGGCAGGTTCAGACCTCTCCACTTCTCAATCAATAAACACTTTATAAACACTGGCAGGCAGCTTTTTCTTTTCAGCCAGGTCATGATTCACAGGTCATACCACATGCTGAAATCTATCACACAGCAATATCAAGAGCCTTGAGAAAAAAAAGCCTGCTACAATTTTAATTTGCTAATCCCACTTTAAACATTCTCCTAACCAAGTAACTCTTCAACTACATGTCAACTAACTGTCATTAGAGTATTAGTAGACTGTTAAGTTTAGGGTTAGTTGATGCCGTTTTTAAGATTTGCAATGTAAAATCTTTAACACAATTTGGAGAATATGCAATGGTTATTACTTTCTCATTGATGCAGGCCTCTGCTTAATGAAATGAATTGAAGCTCCTCACAGATGTCCTTGTTGAGCTAGTAGGCGTTCCTGGAGTGTACTAGCGCACTTTAGAAGTTGGCCACGTTCACTGAGGACAAGTTTTGTGATATGTGCCGTGAAATTCACTCTGTGAAATATTTAAACTTGACAGTGACTCACTGACTCATTCCTGTGTAAATGCAATATTCACAGCTGCTGAATTTATTAACTTAACCTACAGAATCAGTAACAATGAAAATCATTTTCTTTGTAGCTTGTATGGTTCTGAGTGATTTCGAGAGACGTAACTTTATAATAAATGTTTCAAAAGTCTAGGTTAAATCTGGGGTTTGCTGTTAACAAACAAATTTTGGTAACACTTTACAATATAGGTTCATTTCTTAGAATTAGTTAACAATAATATTTAATCTTTGTTGATGTGAATTTCAACATTTACTAATAAATGATCTTCATATTTAATGGTCCTGAGCTAACAAGAACCAACAATATATATATTTTTTAAATGAAATAATGTTATCAAGCATTAATAGCAAATTCCTGCAACATTTAAGGGACCAGTACTCACTGTTAACTAGTTCCTATTATTAGTTCCCATATTGGCTGTTTATTAGTGCTTATAAAGCACATATTCAGCATGACCATATTCTACATCCCTATACCTAAATTTAACAACTACCTTAATAACTAATAATTAGCAGCAAATTGGAAGTTTATTTAGAAAAAAGTCTAGTTAATGGTTTGTTAATAGAGAGAATTGGACCTTAAAATAAAGTGTGACCCAACTTGTTTTGCTCGTTATTAATCAATGATAGTTAATGCATTAACTTTTGGAAGCTTATTGTAAAGTGTTGCACAGATTAATTTTTTTTTCTGAAAAAGAATGTGTTCCACTGTACCACAATTGGTTACAATTCATAAAAAGTTACATTTGTCAATGCATTAAATTTCATGAATTAACAACGATCAATAATTTGTAATAATTTTTAACATTTCAAGCTGTATAAAAAAAACTTTATTTTATCTGTCTTCATTCTTAAAATTAGATTAAGAAATGCTGTAAAAACTATTGTCCATTTTTTTATATATGTTACCCAATGCATTAACTAATGTTTACATGTTGAACTTTCTTGTAAGGTTTTGCAAAAATATTTCATTATGATATCCATATTTGTCTTAATATTTTGACCTTTCATTGTAAACCAAAGTCAAACTCTGTCTGTTTCGGGTGTTATTTCTGTCTGGTCAGCATTGTGTGTGACGTTTTATGGAGTCGAACTTGCATCATCGTCCTTGCACAAGCCTCTGTCACATAAGACCAGAATAACCCAGCCGACAGTTTCCTGCTGGGTTGCAAAAGTGTGCCTGTGTTCTGTCAGGTGACATTTTGAAGTTATTAACAGTGTTTACACTGTGTTAAACAACATGCATTTTCATCTAAACAAACCATTGCTGCCTATCTGGATTCTAGGCAGCTGGGGGAAACATAAGCTGTTTGCAGATGTGCCTTTAAGTACATGTCACACATCAGATACCTTTTTGTTAATGATAGACTGAATGAGCTTTGAATTTTACAGGCAGACATGAGTAAATTTGTAACATTTCTTTGACAGATGGCTCTGTACATTTGGCTTGAACTGATAAGTAGTTTTAAGTTGTATGGATGTTGTGCATCCATCCACTGAACAGCTAGTTAAAGCTTCCACTGATGGGCCATTAATGTGGGTCAACTTTTAGAATGGATGGGGGTATGAAAGAGAAGAGGCATTTTATCACATGGCTTTTTGGATTGCATTGTAGTAGTATGCGTGTCTCATTTTCTTGAGAATTAATCTTCAGTCTTTGATATAGCTTTAGAAAACTCTCATTTTATGTGCTTCTATTTTGCAAATGAAGATGGACATTGGACCAAGTTCTTAGAACATGTCAGCGTTTTTAGCAGAAGTCTCAGATTGGTAACACGCTGGTAACAATGGAACCCATATGTTCCTGCAAGAACTCGAAATACTGTCAACAGTTCTTCCAGGAACCTTCCAAGAATCATCAAAGAAATGTCTTTGAGGATTTTTGTATATTGAATTAAAGCCAAAATAAAATAATGGATGAAAAACTTAAATTTGATTATACATCTAAAACTAAACTTGAAATAAAAATCTATTCAACCTAAATATGATTTTTTTTAATTGTACAAATGACAAAAAGCACAAACTTTACTAATAATTAAAATGAAAACTGAAAATATGTTTACAAATATAATAGTATATAAATAATACTAAAATTGCACTGGATATGTGTGTTACATTATCAGCTCTAGATTCTGCATTTACAAATTGAGATGAAATTTCATGTAATACCCACTTCTTCGTGTACTGATTTGATTGCATTGGCTCTTAAATAATGATTCACAGAAGGAGGCTTTTTTTAAATAAAGAGGCTTTTATAAATCACTCATTCAGTGGGCCTGATTCTCCTACTCTGCAACAGATCTATAATCAGTTCCCCTGTATGTGTGTGTGGATGGGACACTTGCTGCCATGACCCTGTTGTGTGTGCTAGAGTGAGATGAGAGAAAGTTAATGAGTGAGTAAAGGGATAACAATATTCCAAAAGCTTTTTCGCCAGTAGGCTTAACCACTGACCTCAATGCCTTTTCCCCTCTAGGTCTATGCTCATTTCTCTCATACTTCCAGCTGAATTTTATTTTACTTTGTTTTTTTAAATGCAATTTAGATTCACCTATATGATTTTACTATTCTTCCTTTGCCATAATAAAGAAAATATCTCTCTTATCACTGTTGTTTATCCTAGAGAGCAACAAGGCAGAATTGAGAATACTCTGAAATGTTTCCCCTACATCTTATGATTATTATATTGTTTAGTCCCCCAGCATTCTCAGTGTGTTTCTCTTTTTGAAAAAGGTCTTAAAGAGTTAGTTACTCAAAAATTGAAATTCTGAGTGTTTACTCCCCCTCATGTTCCAAGCCTGGATGACTTTTTGATCTTTGAAACACAAATTAAGACATTTTTAATGAAACCTTGGAAATTTTTGTCTCTACTGAAAGTCCACACAACCATAAAGGATCTCTTTTCAGTAGAGACAAAGTAGAGACAAAAATCTCCAAGATTTCATAAAAAATTTCTTAATTTGTTTCAAAGATAAAAAAATGAAACAAATCCTTTAGAATGCTGTTTAATCCAAGTCTTCAGAAAAGATGCAATCTCAATTTCTGATGAACAAATTTTATTTAGTTAACATATAAACATTGATCAGCGCACATATTTTGAGCAGTTCATATGATAAATGAAAGGTCAAACATGCTTCCTTGATGTCAGTGAAGTATGGTGGAGCTGAAATTACATGAAATTTGCAATGAAAAGATTTTATTATGAATTTGTCATCAGGTTCTTACAAAACCAAATTGTCTGTGCCATAACATCCAAGTTAACTAATACAAAATAATTCTCCATTTATTTCTTCTCCCAAGGAATTTTAGGAAAAAGCATCTGAGAAAAAGTCGATGTCTAAATTAAACATAATGAAACATGAATCTATATGTATTTTCTTCTCTGGCAAAACAGATCTGAGTGATCAGCTTCTGGAGGTGGTGGGTTTAGAGGGAGCCATCGAGATGGGTCAGATCTACACAGGTCTCAAGAGCGCTGGGCGGCGCCTTGCACAGTGTTCCAATGTCACCATCAGGTCAGCAGTTCATGCCTGTCCTCATACACATTGACTAAAAGTTCAGTATTTATCCAACTCACAGGCAAACACTCAGATGACTTGTGTCCATGGCTCTGAAACATCTCTCTTCCTCCTCCCCCTCAGCAGGATGTCCTCTCTTGGCCAATGCAGCTAGTAAATCAGACATTTGACCTGCTGTCACTTGCTTTGCCAACAGCTCTAACATTTGGACTCGCTCGTACGGTTGAATAATGATGTTTGTAGCACGTCTAAACACACACTGCTCAGTCCTGACGTATGCTAATGAACCATTGGAGACTCATCACTTCTGAGGTGCTAGTTCACAAGTTTTTGTTGCCCCAGCCTGCTTTGCTCCATTAAACACTCATAATGAAAAAGTGGTGTTATTCACAATTTTCGCAGGCAGTTTCCTCACCTGTACACAGGATCGTTCTGCCCGCGACCTAATACTTTCCATAATAGGCATTAATAGTGCATTCATCATTGTCGTTCTCCCATGCTGTGTTGCTTTAACTTGTAGTGGCCCTGCTGAAAAGACTAAACTAACTTTTTGTAACTGTGTGCATATGGGAATGGAGGTGCTGAACTGTGTGAGTGTGTTAGTTTATAGAGTAAGGGGCCCGGCTGGGAACGGGGCTGTGGGAACAAAGAGCAGTGTTCAGAGCCGTCTAGGAAAAGTGTTGTATAGGAGCCTCGTGCCCGCAATCTGCCTGGTCAGTGACCTGACCCGTAACAGCTCTGTCTTTTTTTTCCTCTCTCCTTGTCTCTCTGTCCACAGGACGTCCCGTCTGCTGCCCATGCAGATTGATGGAGAACCGTGGATGCAGCCTCCATGCACGGTCAGCTCATTTGATTTTGCATTCGTTTACAAATTTGTATGTAAATATCTAAAACACAGACTCTTTCATGACCCATACCAGCCAATCCAACATTGTAATTAAACAAGACAAGACATTTCACTAATGTGACTGCACCTTAAAGGGATAGTTCTCCCAGAAATGAAAATTACCCCATGATTTACTCACCCTCAAGCCATCCTAGTTGTATATGACTTTCTTCTTTCAGACAAGTACAATCTGAGTTATATTAAAAAGCTTTATAATGACAGTGAATGGGGTCGGGAATTTGAAGTCCAATAAAGTGCATCCATCCATCATAAAAAGTGCTCCACACGGCTCTGGAGGGTTAATAAAGGCCTTCTAAAGTGAATCAATGTATTCGGGTAAGAATAATATCCATATTTAAAACTTTATAAACCGTAATCTCTAGCTTCCACTAACTGTCATACATGCATTCATGAGACAAGTGCCGTTCCAGTGGATGATGTAGGCATGTAAGCTCTGGTTAGAAGTGACGAACGCGGAAGTGCAGAGGAGAGAGCAAAAAAAACACCAGCCAAATATTACAAAATCAAAATAAGGATTTGTAAAGAAAAATTTGTGAGAATTTCGATATAAACCAAGAAACTGGTTTTCCTTTGCTGAAAAAAAAACTTGCTTCTTGAGATATTGTGAACACACGTACACACGTACAACAGTTAGAGGAAGCTGGAGATTATGGTTTATAAAGTTTTATAAAGTTTTCAAAATCTCAACGCCCATTCACTGCCATTATAAAGCCTGGAAGAACCAGGACATTTTTATAATTTAACTCTGTACTTGTCGAAAAGAAAAAAGTCATATAAACCTAGGATGGGATAAGGGGTGAATAAATCATGGGGTGATTTTCATTTTGGGTGAACTATCCTTTAAGGCTGATTTCACCTTCAACTCAATTGCTTGGCCCAAACCTGAGTTCGAGTCCATGCCAAAGATCTCATTTAACATTGTACATTTGAGTCCGACCCATGATACAATTGGGTCACAATACATCATTAATTGCACAAGTCTCACTTCACAGTCCAGATCAGCTTTTCTGCCAGAGTTTTCTGCCAAACAACCCAAAAATACGACGAACTCTGGTCCAAAACCAAAATTTGAATTTAAATATATTTTGGAGTTGTGGTTTGTGCACATTAGTAACACATTGAGTTAATTAACATGCACAATAAGAGTTCAAATTAACTTCTTCATATTTTTTATTTACTTTTATGCTTTGGCAAATGATTTTACACTGTAGGTTCTGTGAAGTTGCAATGGATTAACTGCATTACTACATCCAAGTGGCAAAAGATTATAAATAAAAAACATATTTTAGAAAGAGACCACAGTATCTGTCTGCTCTTAAAGTTCACAAGAGTATATGATGTAATGTGAAGTCAGATACACCCAATGCTCAATGATAGGTTTCAGTTCAGAGCAGGACCTTTTTCTCCATCTCAGAAAATGGCCTCCTACGGTCTGTTGCAGCTTTGTACATTCACCCATCCCAGCGAGCAGACTGTTAATTAAAACACTGTCATGTCACACCCTGCCATTGACTGATTATGTCATTAAGAGAGGGGAATAAACATGCAGCTTTCCATCTGCACATAGCGCCAACACAATGTCCTCCGCTATATATGCATCTCTATCAGCGCAAGCTCTATAAAAAGTGTGCCGCTGTGCTTTTAGTCCTCTCTAATTTGCCCAACTGTGCAGAGGGGAATATGGGATGTTATTTCAGTTTCAAGGTCAGCTCTCACGTTCTCAAATTTGTGCCTGTTAATCTGGACATGTGTGACTTCTGTCAGCTCATTTGCTAAATGTGAATGAGACTGCTTAAAACAGTGAGTAATTAACAAGCAGAAGGATTTAACCAACTGTTCAGATTTGGTTGTCTTCAGAAAGTAATCTTGCCTTCTTTCCTGCAGATACGGATCACGCATAAGAACCAGGTGCCCATGCTGCTGGGGCCGCCACAGAAAACGTTCTTCTTCTTCAAGAAGCGCAACAGAAGTCGGGAATAGCTGTGGGACTCCAAAAATCAAACACTTTTCTACAATCATACACTCAAGCATCTCCAACTTCCTCAGCTATATTTCTTCATCTTTGGGAGGTGGGACCCAAAGAGAAGAGACCTTTCAAACACTTTTGAGACAAATCAATACAAACACAACACTGTAATGGATCTCTAATGGACTTCATCTCCCAACACAGCTTGTTGTTCACAGGCTAAACCAGTTGAACAGACCCTCTTTGAGTGTCATGACCACTTCCTGTGTCTCATCATCCAGAACGTCTTATCACAGGCTTGTTACCAGTAAGCTACAACTCATTCCAGCCAAATCCCCCCCTACCAGTTGGCCACTGCCTTGGGATCACACTGTGTGCCCTCTCCATCCTCTTGAGACGGCTCATCTGAAGATACTGCCAATTTCAAAGAGAGAAAAAGAGGACCAGAAAAGCAAGAGAATCACCCAGCAAAAGGAAAAAAAAGTGTGTTCAAGTGGAAAGAGAAGGAGAGCGAGAGACACACTAACATGCTGTTCTTCACCTGAGAGTTGGTGGTGCACATATGGACGTCACTGGGCCCTGGCTTAGCCTAGCAGGACTAGCAGCTTACTAAATTATACATCAGTGCATGCAAAGCCCTCATTCCAGTGCCTCTCCAAGGCCCTGCGACATGCCATCACTAAAGAGATGAAACAGCATCCTCATCCGTTGTGAAGATGTTTATTGGTGTCTGCTGATAGGGATAGGTTAGACTGGTCTGAAAGACATGAAGCATTTCAGCTTCTGGTGTTTGCTCGGGGCAATTTTGGTGTTCACCCTCAGGCCGCAAGACTGACCAGTGCAAGTTTTGTTATAGTTAGCTGGATGTTTATTTAATCCCATACTGCCCTCTAAAACAACAGTGCTAGCGTTCAGTGTGGAGAATGGACCTATGGTCTCAAAAATGCAGTGTAAGTTTAGAAAACCCTTAGAAGAGAGAAATAGTGTACTAAAACAGTTTTACCAATGAGCATTTATATCGTAGCAATGTGGCAATTTGTGCAATAATATGATTATGTTATCATATTTTTTAAGCCAAATCCAAATACTGTACCATTAAGTTTGGGAGTAGATTATTTCGATAAAAAAACTAATTTCATCAGCCTATCTGTTGGCTAGATTCAGAGGGGTTTGAGAACTATTCAACTGGGAGACTTGCAGGTAACCCAGCTAGACCAGCTGAAGACCAACTTAAGACCATCTTAATAGCCTTTTCACACCAACACGAATGTACGGCACAGAAATTCGGTCAAGTTTTCGCCATGTGATTTGTCTGTTCAGACCAATGAGAAAAACGAAGAAAGGCTGAATAAAAAAATGCAACTTCACTCTATGACAGTAGGTGGCGCTTACAAAACATGAGTTTAAGTAACAGCAACGACTCGGGGCATGTGATCACAAAAGTGAGAATTGTATTGGTTGGCTGGTTTTCTTGATAATGCAAGATCTGAAAAACTGAAATTTCTGAAATTCTGGCATTTTTGCACTAAGCATTCGTCTTGGTGTGAACAGGTCTTACACCGGCTAAGACTGTCAAACCATTTTAGGCCAGTTTTAAGCATTTCATCAGCAAGTAATGATTTTAATAATTTAATACTTTTTTTTTTTTTTTACAAAAGGAACATTAACAACATAATGGCAACATTTATTAACATTTGTTAACATTTTTTAATGCATTAGATGTCAACATCTATCATTGAAAGTATATGTACAGAATTGAATAATCTTGTTTAACTTCAATTCTTTAACTTAATTACTTGGTTCAAGTTCAATTCCAACACATAAATGTATACCATCGTTCATTGTTAATGCATGTACAGTATATTCATATTATGTTAAATAATGTAATACAACCTGAAAAATCCATGAATATATGAAGACGTTAACATTGACCAGGATAAATCCTGGTAAATAAATAAATCCTGTAAAAGATATTATTAATTGTTAGCTCATAATGCATCAACTAATGTCAACAAATTAAATATTATTATATTTTGTTACAGAAACCATTTAAGAAAAAAAATGTCCTACATATTTCTGAGAAAACAAAAAGTCTCTTCACTGAAGCTTACAGCATCTCCATTCAGAGGCGGGCTGAAATTGATCCAGCGCTGGTATTAACACTGAATCCTCAGGTCCTCGTCTGTCACAACAAGCTACTGCAGTGGGGTTTGATTTACTGCTGCATGGACGGAGCCTAAATTTAACTTCCTATTTCAGGGACTGAAACACTATTCCTAATTGCAGCATGAAAACATCAGCTTGCAATTTCAGGTCAATAGTCAAGCGGGTGAGAAAACAGCCCAGATGAATGCATAGAACGGAAGTTACTTACGGTTATGGTCAACAACAGTGACATCCAAAGATCCAAAAAGTGAGCTTTTTCATTTTTTAGCCCTTCTGAGAAGGCCTGTAGAGTATTTAACTTAAAGATACCCACTATGTATCAGTATTCATATAATCCAAGAGCCTTGTGTGCATATATATGAATGTGTTTAAAAGTATAACTTAATATAGTATCAGAGATTAGCTAATGGGTCACATGATTGACTGTAGCCATCAGGCAGATGTGCCAGATATAGATCAACATGCAGTGATCATTAGAAACTTTGGCAGTGTGCCATAGGGCACAAAGGTCTGTGTTGGAACTATATATATATATATATACAGTATATATATATATATTTCACCAATACAGAACTGGGGTCAGATTGACTTAAAGTTCAGGTGTCAACTTTGGAAACTTAGCTCTTACCATTGTTAGCAGGTTAATATTCCCTTTAAAGAACACTGAACCGCAGAAGCTACGCCAGTGTCCTAAAAAAATATAATCTCTCCATATGACCACAGAACAGATGCTCACCTCCAACCAGCAAGTCGGTTTATCATAGAACTTAATGGTGGATTTGGCTAAAAGAGCCCCATTGTTCCTGTGGTCATTGGACAGATGGTTTATCCTGTGTGACAGTCTGGTGTTTAAAAAATGGCGGTTTGGTTACAAGTGCATGTTTACAGCTACTTTTCATTTTACAGTTAAGAATGATTTTAAACAGTCATGTATATATGGATATTGTTTATATTTTCTCTAAAGTTTAACCACCGCATGCCTGCTGAAACAAAGAAGACAAAGACGTCTGTTTGAAGAGAGACCATGCTGATTGTTGCTACTTTATTAGTTTCACATGATTATATTTTTGGACCCTATCCAGGCCCCTTATATCTACCCACTGTGCTTTTCCTCAATCTGTTAGTAGCATGTTCCTTGTACAAGTACCTCTGTGAATGTTCTGTGTTCTGTTTCGTATTTTGTAAACTGAGGTTTGGCGTCAATGTATGCCAATCGATGGGCGACTGAGGAATGTCACGTTTGGAAAATGTCGTTGTCACATTCTGTGTCATTTCTGTGATTAACTGATAGCCTTAACTTACCAGTTCAAAATAGCATTTTGCCTGGAGCAAAGACTTTTGCAATACAAGTAACTGAAAAAAAATCTAACAAATAAAGGAACTAAATGGTGGGGGTCAACATCTGTTTTGCCGTGTTGCAATAACTTATTTTTGTTAGTGTCATCATACTGGCCTACTCGCTCTCAGAGAAGAGTGGTGATAGTACGATGTCCTGCACATCACAAATGGGCTCCATGATTTCTTTGACACCAAATGTCTTCATTTGTGGACTGGACATCTATTATTTGTTGCTGTCCTAAAACTGTGATTGCTCAATCTTCCCATTACTTTCTCTTTTCTCATAACAATACCATGATGTATCTGTCAAACCGTGCTGCCTCTTGTAGGGTTGTGCTTTCTTCAGAACTGAATTTTAAATTCTAATTCAAATTCTAAATTGAATACATTCAAATGGCAGTAGTTTATCAGTAATTCTAAAAACAAAAAAACAGTCAAAAACACATGCTAACAAACAACAACTTACACATAGTAAGAATTGGTTATAAAAACTAAAACAGAAGTGAAAAAAGCAGTAAGAAAGAAGATAAATAAAAAGCAATACTTATATCCTTTGACAGTGTCCCTGCCCAAGGACGTCACAAGGTAGAGTCTGACTCTTCGGTCTTCTCGCGAGGAGGTCTTCACGCGACCGCTGCCGCGGTAAACTACGCTTTTTATACCCATCTAACAAAATACTACTTCAATTCAGCTGAACACACTTTCCTGTTAATCACAATAAATGGCAAAGCAAGCACCCGACACTGACAAGAGACATGGTACAGTACGAGACCAAACGCAATTTCAGCACATCTCTTAAAATTCTATTCAAATTCAAACTCATAAGTGGAAAGGAATCTGATTTTGTTCAGTTCTGAATTTTGCCCAACCCTGGCATATTGAGACCAAACCAGGAAAGATTTTTAAGGACGGTGAACCAGAATCCTGGACTTAAATATGAAGAGACAATACAGCTTATCTCAGTGTAGCTCTATTCTTAGCTGTAACAGATGAGTAGTATTGAGCTCCGTTGATACAGTAGAGCCCATATCTACCCTGAATGTGATGTTCTACATGTGTGGTTAACTCACTGTCTTATTCCTGCCTTAGGGTTAGTATGGTTTGTAGCAGTCCATCAGCGTGGTAGGCAAAAATGTTCAAGGAAAGGAGTCCTGCAGACTGAGATGGGGTTAAAGGGTGAATTGTGCCCTCAAAAGACCCAATTAGACTCTGATTCTTGTAAGTTGTTGGCATCCATGTTAATGGACAAAAGAGTTTTATTGAATAAACGGAGAAACTGAAGCTTTGTGTCTGGTGTGGGTCATTGGGTGGCTTGGCTGGGATGCTTACTCACATCCAGCAAAGGTGCCCGACACAATCCTCTACTTAACGTGATTGAATTGACAATAAATCACAGATATCGGTGCTCCTGTGCTGATGATATGAAGCACTCTGGGGAAATACTGTGAGCTTTTAGCATGGTACTTAAGATCCACACAGTTCGGTCCTTATGTCAGCACACTTTAACACTTTTGAAACTTCATCTCTCAGACAACACCTTCCGTCATGATTTTCACACTTGAGATTCAATCATACCATGATGCAACTGCAATACTTTGGTAGATTTTCTTATTCAATCTTTCCAAAGTAATGGGTGTGTTAATCTCCCATTATACTGTACATTCTGATGACCCTGCACACCGAAGAGAGAATCTGTGTTAAGTGCTGACTAGATTGTATGGCCTCCTTCAGACTCTCAGAAAATTGTACCTTTAGGGGTAAAATTGGGGGAGTATGTCAACTCAAGTGACCTTTATTTATATAGCGCTTTTAACAATACAAATTATAAGAAAGCAAATGCACAATATCAAAATAGGAAAATAGTGTGTCAATAATGTACTATGACAAGATTTAACACTCAATTTTCAGTTGAATGCATTTTATTATTGAATTCAATGATGGCATTGTCCAGCTCAGTTCAGTTTAAATAGTGTCTGTGCAATCAAGTCGATGATATCACTGGAAATGAATTGTCCCCAACTAAGCAAGCCAGACGCGACAGCGGCAAGAAACCAAAACTCCATCAGTGACAGAATGGAAAAAAAACCTTGGGAGAAACCAGGCTCAGTCGGGGGGCCAGTTTCCCTCTGGTCAGACAAACCAGAAGTGTGTTCCAACTGCAGCAAAGTCAGATTGTAAGGGTTCAACTGTTTCCAGTGGTCTTTTCCCAATGGCTGTCTAGGTGATGAGGTCTTTACTGTTTTTTTTTATCTGGGGCTCATCTAGCTGTCCTAGACTCCACTGACGTTCAGGGCTGTAGAGGTTGTCTCTAGGTACTGATCAACCATCAGATCTGGATACGGACTGGATCTGGTGACTGCAGTGACCATCTAGGCTGGATAAGGACCAGATCAGGTGGCTACGGTGACCATAAGCATTATAAGCATTACAATAATCTAACCTTGGCGTCATAAACACATGAATTAAGATTAATCGCTTTATGTACTCCCCAATTGTAAGTCGCTTTGGATAAAAGTGTCTGCCAAATGACTAAATGTAAATGTGAATTAACATTTCTGCATTTGACATTGAGAGCATAGGTCTCAGTTTAGATATATGTTTAAGATGAAAAAATGCAGTTTTACAAATACTAGAAACAAGGATGTCAAAGGAGAGATTGCTATCAAATAGCACACCTAGGTTCCTGACTGATGACAAAGAATCAACAGAGCAGCCATCAAGTGTTAGACATTGTTCTAGGTTATTACTTGTGGGGGTTTTAGGTCCGATAATTGACACCTCTGTTTTTTTCAGAATTTAGCAGTAAGAAATCACTCGTCATTTACTTTTTTATATCAACTATGCATTGCATAAGTTTCTAAATTTGGTGTGTTTCACCAGGGCACGAAGAAATATAGAGCTTAGTGTCATCAGCATGACAGTGAAAGCTAACCCCGTGTTTCTTGATGATATTTCCCATGGGTAACATGTAAAGTGTGAAAAGTAATGGCCCTAGTACTGAGCCTTGAGGTACTCCATACTGCACTTGTGATCGATATGATACCTCTTCATTCACTGCTACGAATTGATGGCGGTCAGATAAGTACGAATTTGAACCATGTTTGTGCACTAAAGTTTTCTAGTCTATTCAAAAGAACGTTGTGATCGATAGTGTCGAACGCAGCGCTAAGTTCCAGTAGCACTAATAGAGAGATACAACCACGATCGGGTGATAAGAGCAGGTCATTTGTCACTTTAATGAGAGCAGTCTCAGTACTATGAGATGGTCTAAATCCTGACTGGAAATCCTCACAGATATCATTTTTCTCCAAGAAATAATATAATTGTGAGTATACTACCTTTTCTAGTATCTTTGACAGAAAAGTGAGATTCGAGATCGGTCTGTAGTATGCTAAAAAGGTACTATGTTCTGATTGTTTTTTGGTACAAAGGTGTGCTTTTGGAAAGTTAAAAGCTGTTATTGTCATGTAACCAAAAATTACTGATAAAAAAAAATGTATTTCGCTTTGGATAAAAGTGTCTGCTAAATGCATAAATGTAAATTTAATTACATCCTGCAGGATTCATGAAATACACTGAAGAAATCATCCAGGTTCACTACAAGTCAAGCTAAACATTATACCACACTCACACCACTTCACAGCAAGCTCAACACGATTTTAGTGTGTAAACATTTTGTTAACCTTAAAACGTCTAGAAAAATCAATGTGTCCTTTTATAAAATTAACTTCACATTCCTGCTTAAATCCTCAAAAATGGCTCTATTTGCTTCCATTGTGCTTCACCGATTTACCTTTTTAAAAGGAATCAAGGAATATATATTTTTTTTGGGGGGGGATAGTGGTGGTGGTGATTAATAATTGGTGATCAATAATTGGTGGTGATTAATATCATGCCGCAAATGCTGCCATTTGAGCTCAATTTTTAAGGAACCCAGAATATTACTTGAAATGCTCTCTTCACTATTAGTGTATCACACAGTGCAACACTCAAACAAATATTAAGAGGACAATCAATGGGAAAATGTATGTACATGATAATTCGGGTGTACTATCACTATACTTGCAGTGTCATTTACAGTATCAGATGGTTGCCATGTATATGTATGACTGTTTGTTTTCGTCAGGCAGCCCTGTGGCCTCTACACTTGTAAATACAGCCCTATTAGAAGAAAAATGCAGATGACACAACAAGAAGCTGTGAGCTGGGGAGAAGCCTACGCATCTTGGGTGTGCAGAGATAATGAAGCAGGAATTATCTCTCCATGAACTATTAATAGTCATCAAGTCCCATCATGTCTCTCTTTGGGAGAGCACCAATGGCCCGAGGCTGCGTTAACCTTCGCTCCACTTCATTAACTGTCTGCACCAAGCAGCCTTTACACAGTTTTCTGGGTGTATTCAGCCATAGTGCATAGCTTATGTAAAATTTAGATTTTTCTGTGTGTTACATATTTGTCATGTGTAGGAATCAGATTTGCTGCTTTGTCAGTCACCCCTCATTTAACTCTATTGTCATGTGCGGTACATCTCCTTCCACGGATTAGCCCACATTTCCAGATAAGGGCAGGGTGCCAGAACTGTCACACTGACCCAGTCATGGGCCCAAATAAGCCCTTCTACTTATCAGAGTGAGTGGTAGCGGATCATTTCAGTATTTGTTCCAAAAATGAAAGATATCAAAGAGACGGGTGCTGCTGATGCTTGTGTCAACACCACTCTGGATTTAGGAAGTAGAATAATGGAAATTGAATATGCTCTTGGCCACCCCCTTCCCACCTCCCACCACATTAGTGAAAGGTACTATAAAAAGGAGACCCTGATAGCTCAGCAGAGCTGAAAAGCCCAGCTTTAGCAGCATCAAGCAGGAGAAACAGTGACAACAGTAACTGTATACTGCACATCTTGTTAATGCTATCTTTGTGCTCCTGTGAAAGCGGGCTCTGCTCGAAAGCCAGAAGGATTTTGAAGATTATCCTCCTCATACTTGATGCAGAATTTTTCTCCCTCTCTTTTTCACAGAAACAGCTTTGTTAAATATAGATTCTAGGACATCTGGCCTTGACCACAATAATACAATAGTACATCCCTTGCGCATCACAAGATTGTGCAGTTCATTGTATAGATAGCAGATAAAAATTATAATATTGTATCAATGAATAGTTATTTTAATTATATACCTTTTTTTACTTTGAGTAAAATTAATGTTTGGGCATGTTTAACATTATGATTTGTGACCCTCTCTGTGAAATCCAGTCTAAAGTCTCAAAATTTAATTATGAGATAACGAGCATCAAAGTTTGATTTCCACCATTAATTTCACTATGATTTCAATGTTTGACATGGCCTTACTCAGTCAATATTAAATATATAAGTAGGTAAACTTTTCACAGAATGTTCTTTACCATATGAAGGATGATTTTTTGTAGAAAACAGCAAATCACAAAAAAATTACTTTAGCTGGGTTTTCACAGAGAGGGTCACATTTATTCAACAACTTATATTAGAATTAGAATAAAAAATGTAATAATACATATTAACAGCAATAATAATAATAATAAACTTATCAATATGTTATATCATTATTTTAAAAATAATTTACTTGCATTGTAGAACAAAACGTTAAAGTCTCTTCGAGTTGGTACAAAGGAAATCCACTGCAAACTAGTCCTCCCTTTCTGGTTGAATAACCAATATTCAGTGTTTATGACTCACATTATTCAAGCGGTTTGGAAAATTTGTTGAGACATGCAATTAACCATTGACTGGTATATTCGTTTATCTTATTTCGTTTCTCAGCTTTGTTTTAGTCTAGTCTGAAAGTTGGCTAATTAAATTGATTTGTATTGAACTGTCATCCAACACGCGATTCTACTTCTGGCTCTCTGGCCCTTTAAGAGCCTCTGGAAACGTGCGAGGAAAAATGTTGAAAGTGAATGAAACTCAGCCATTCATAAAAATAGTACAGACAGGGCTTCGATTGGTCGTTGAGCGCTTCATACATATTCCAAGTCATGCTAGCAAATCATTGGTTTAGAGATGTGAATGACGTGCACTCGGAGCCAATAAGCTTCCAGATTCAAATGCATCTCGAGCCCAAGGGAAAACCGAGCAGTCCATTTACAAAACCTCATTCAAGTTTAGAGTGTCTGAGAGAGAGCATCTATTCGTCAGTACGAACGCATTGCATCCTTTTCGGATTAAAATCTGAAACGTGTTTTTTCAGTCCACTGCGAGAGGTGCGTCATCAATACGGTGAGTTTAACCCTCATTTCTCAAATATTTATACGGCGCTTACTGAAATATCTGTTTGAAAGCGGTTGTTTTGCGCAGCGCGTAAGTTTATCATGGGCTTGCAACTGCAAAGACAGCTATCTCGCCTTTGGGGAAAGCGAACGCCATTTTCTCAAAGAGAGGGCTTATACTGTTTGGCAACCATTTTAATACATGAAGTTTTTGCTGTCATATTTTGCGCCCTTGCAGTCTTTACAAAAGCGCGTGCTCTCAGCATTAATAGGTGACATTCATAGGTGAGGTCCGTGCAGCCCGAACCGTGTATGGTTTTGTGAATGGAGGTCTCTCTTTTTCCCCCCTCACGGATCGAGTTTCACTTCATTGAGAAAAACAAGAGGCCGTCCGGGGGCTCCGAGAGGGAGGAGGTTACCCCTGCAGCCCTGTTTATATCTTATATTTACTTTAAGCACTTAATTTAAGGCTATGTTTATTCGTTTTTTTCATAATTGAACACAAAATGTGTGATGTAAGTTATTTGGAAAACTCGCTTCATCTAAATGTATATATGATAGAGATTTAAAATAATTGTTAGCTCCTGACTTGCGTTTTTGTGTTTTTCGAGTTAATACTTTTACTTGTTTTCTTTTTTCATGCAGAGTAACAAAAGCTGTGGTTTTAAGCATGGTGAGCTTGAAAAAAGTGCGAGCTTTTTCGCTCTAACGTTACGCGTAAACTAACGTTACTTGAACGCGTAGCCGCTGAAGTTTCCCTTCGTTCATTAGCTCTCAAGCATCTCTCGTGGTAGCAAATAGTTATTAGCGTTTTAAAACCCATTAGTGTCTATTTTACATGTCAGTCAGACTTCCATAGTTTGTGTATGTCAGTTAAATAAATAATAAAAATAAAATGGTTACATTTTGTAAGATGTGTTTCTTTATTTGTAACTCGCGTTGAATAAAAGCGTCTGCTAATGACTAAATGTAATGAATGTAAATATACAGACAGACCACAAACCAAACTTCTCAAGGCTAACATTTTACAATTATTTTTATTTCAACAGTTAAGTAAGGAATTGTTGTTTTATTGAAACAGCATCAAAAGAATAAAAGAAATGCATAAAATAACTACAACAATTAATAATATAATATATAGTTAGACTAAACATAAAAAAAAATATTTTTTAAACACAGCTGTTGTTTTGTTGAGAAGCACCACAAGAAAAGTTGGCATGGTCCTCACAGTCGTCTTCCAAGTGTGCAGTTGATCCAGAGAGTTAGTATCCAGTGTTCCTCAGAATAGATGCTTGGCCAGCAATTATATTTTTCAATGTTTATTCATGGACTAGTTATATAAGTGGAATATCAATGTAGTGTAACACGAAATGTATGCTTTCCATTTTCCTCAGTTTATCTTAATGTTCACGATTCCTTTCATTGTCTAATCAGCAGCGCAGATGGTTGGCTTTGCTTATTTAAGGTTTACATTCATCTCTACCGTGGATTGCATTACACAGCTCTCTCTCTCTCTCTCTCTGGCTGTCTGTCTTTACGCATACGCTGACTCTGGAGGGATGTTGTGATGGGCAACAGGGAGAGAGAGAGAAGGGGGAAGATAAATACACAGGATCAGATGGTTTTGTCTGCCTGTATACAGGGCTTGGTGTTTTGATGTGGGACATACTTGATTGTCCAGTAGATCTACCGCGTGATTCATCCGTTTATTTATTTTTTTTCATTAGAGAAAACAGAAGACCCGGAGAGGTCAATATAACAATCGCTTTTAAGCGAAGACCCTTTTCTGGGAGCTTTCTTGAAGACCCAGGTGACATGGACGGATTTTATGACCAGCAAGTACCATTTATGGTCCCACCTAATGTAAGTAAATTTCTGCTTTTCTGTAGATGCATAAAGCTAATGACGTTTTGTTTTTCTGTATTAAATTAGGCAACGCTGACCATAAGTGTTTTTCCACAGCAAAAGTCATTACAAGTGGAGGAACCGTATAGCCGAGCAGTTAACGACAAAAAAAGAAAGTTAGTGGAGACTGAACTCGCTCAGGACACAGAGGGTAATTTCAACCTAATGAACATGACTAATGCATGTTTAGCAGATGGATCTGATTGAGATGCATTAACAGCGAGAGAGCAGTAGTTTGATTGATGCTGTGATTGTTGAATGCTGCCTTTCATTTATTAAATACTTGGGTCATAGAGGGTTTTCATGCTCTTAGACTGTCTTGTCTTTGCCTGTCATCTGTAGAACTTTTCCAGGACCTCAGCCAGCTGCAAGAGATCTGGATCGCAGAAGGTTTGTAACAATTTATTTTCATGCATGTCATTTTTGCTTTGTCATGCAGCTGACATTTATATTTCAGACTCCTGAATATTTCTTATAATATATGCATGTGGAATATATCATTTCGTGATAAACTTTGTCCCAGCTGCTGTTTATTTTTCATGAGGCTCTGGCCATTTAATTTGGTCCATTGCACTAGCTTGCAGCAGTGTTCAAAAAGTTGGCACTGAGATGGCGGTTCATTTTTCGATGAAAAAAATAAAAAATATATAAACGTTGTCTGACAACTTGACATTGATCTGCAGATTGTCTATCAGCAGGGAGCATTGTTTGCAACTCTTTCATGCTCTCCAATCTCTCTCCACAGCTCAGGTGCCCGATGATGAACAGTTTGTCCCAGATTTCCAGTCGGAGAGCTGTGAGTACCTCGAGATGTATTATTTATTCTCCTTGGCAGTGTACTTTGGATGCAGTCCAGAGAGGGCTAGGGAAGACGGCAGAGGCTGAACTCTTGGAGCTATTTATTATTCATCTCTTGCTCAAATTTAAAGCCAAAGTTTCATGGGAAACGAAGGAGATCTTAGACTAAGAATGGTTTCGAGTGGCCAGACAATCTTGTTGATTTGAGTTGTTGAAGATGCCAGCAGTTATGGAGCTCTTATTATAGTGCATACTAGATATTTTAGCATGCAATAACTTTTAAAGTAATTGATTTGTTCTTTAACATGGTCAGTGGTGTAACATCCCCACACACTCAGCCCAAATGTGCTTTGATTTATTAGGGCTTAAATAGTCTTTCTGCTTTTCATTCTTGCCTGAATCCTCTCAGCGAGAACCCCAAGCTACCTATTTTTTCAATGAAATCAGCCGATTGGTATCAGCATCACATGATCCAAGCTCATAATCAGATTTCACACTTTCATGCACTCCGTTCAGCCTCTGGAATGGACTGAATTCCAGCAGGAAGGGGGAGAGGAAAAGGCTACCTAAACCCACCAAATCCACAGCTACTGAAGCTCTTTTCACTGAGGCTTCTCCGTCCAAACACACCCAATTTGTTAAAGCCTGGCCACAGGAATCAAAGCCAAAGGAAATACTTGAGGAGCAGAGCATTTAATGTTATTTCTCTGTCTCTGAAGTTTTGTTTTCGTCTGATGTTGAGGCTAGGAGACAGGGTGTGTACAAGGGCATGCGTTTTGGCGCAGTTTTGCATGTCAGTGTGGCATTACTGAAAAGCATTAGAATGTTATGAAGGTTTCTGACATGCTGTTTATTAAATCAGGCACTTTTTGAATGTGAGCCATAGGTTTCTTCATGTGGTCTTCCAGTGCAAACTTTTCTTACAGTCTTCAGTATCCAGGGGTCATCTGGACGTCACATGGCACCTCCATACCCTCCTACACTTTCCCAGTACTGTGTCAATAATCTGTGATCTCTTCTTTAGCGATAACCTCAGCGGTCACAGGGCAGAAAATCTTCTCACTTCTCACAAATTACATATTTCAAATGAAACCTTGGAGATTTCTGTCCTTCACCTGAAAGTTCACCCCACAAAAAAATGTAATGCAGCAAAAAGTTAATTGAGAGATGTAATCCACATAAATAAAGCAGTTTAACAGGTTTTTCTTCACATATAATAATCACATAGAGCACATCAGATGTGGTCAATTTCAGTGAACTTACACTTTAACAAATGCTTTGAGCTTCCACGTGCTTTTGTCTTTTAAGTACAGTCTGGTGATTTATCTGGCTCAACTCGTGTGGATCCAGTTGCGTTGGCCATTATGTGGCGCCGGATATGAGAGCTTGATGCAGAGATCCAGGGGCTAATGGTTACAGTGCGGGGAGGAAAATCATTCACAATCATTGAATTACGACCACACTGATTCATGAGTATTGACTCGGCTATGATGGAAATCTGATGGGAGCGCTTTGATTGCATGTGTTGTTCTGCACCATGATGCTGATGGGCAGAACGAAGAGCTTTTATGCCTCGCAGTCGATTGTCATTACCCGTGAAATATGGCGGTTTAATGGTGGAGAAGAATCTCCTTCTGAGACATTACACTGCACTTCTGTTGATGTGTTCGACTGGATGCTCTGCTTCATTAGAAACATCTCCTTCTCTTCTTTTCTCTCACAGTGATGTTTCATGGCCCACCACCGGTGAAGATCAAACGCGAACTGAGTCCCTCCAAAGAGCTCTCCCCCTGTAGCCAGGATAGAAGTCCCATGCCGTATGGAGAGAAGTGCCTTTACAGCTACAGGTACTTTCTTAGATATCCACCTCAATGTCATTGATATCTTCTTGTCAGCGTGATGAATAATTGTCTTCGTTTTCCTTTAATACAGTGCCTATGAAAGGAAGCCTACAGCTGGGTTCAAGCCATTGACTCCTCCCTCAACGCCCGTTTCACCATGTGTCCCCACCAACACTCTGGGAACACGTCCCTTGCATGAACAGACTCCTCCTCCATATCCAACTCAACATTAGGGCAGCGTCTCCTTCGTGGGCATCCTTCAATGACTAAGACCACCCCCAGTCAGCAGGCTCTCCCTCACCACAGCCAGAGCCCACCTTTTGCAGTACCCTGTCCACCCCTAAACCGTGACACTCACTTCAGTAATGAACCTAGGTGAGTCTCTGCATGGTTTCAGGACATTTAAATTTTAGTGGCGCATAAATATACATACACATTTATTGCCTTACTATTAATATGAAGGAAAAAATATCTACATGTGTATAAATTTGAGATGTTACATTGCATTCAAGTTATTTTTTTTGTGTTTTTGAAAGTCTCTTGTGCTCACCAAGCCTGCATTTGTCTGATCAGAAATACATTAAAACAGTAATATTGTATTAAAAAAATAGTATAATTGCTGTTTTCATACATTTTATTGTAAAAGAAAAGCTGAATTTTAAGCAGTCATTACTCCAGTCTTCAGTGTCACATGATCCTTCAGAAATCATTCTAACATGCAACAAAACATTGGAAAAATTCAAAAGAACAGCATTTTTAAAATTGAAAATTTTTGTAACATTATAAATGTCTTAACTGTCATTTTTGATCAATTCAGTGCATTCTTACTGAATTAAAAATTACAATTGCTTTAAAAAAGAAGATCTGATAGTGATATATTATGGCAGTTGTCCCTTTAACCATGCTCATTTTATAAGGTCAAAAAATGTGGTGTTCATCACTGCTGGGGGGGCTCTAATAACATGACCCCTGTGGGAATAGTTTGGCTGGTGTCCTGCCCTGCCACCTGTAGCTGAATTCCTGGGAGCTTGCCGGAGAATGTGTGGCACATCAATTGCAGCCTTTAGCAGAAGACTCTAAAGTGCTAGTGCTAAGCTGCTTTTATTTATTCTGTGTCACATGACTAACACATCTATAATTTAATATGCTGTTTGTTTATGACTTCCTTGAATTATAAGCAGCTGCTTGGATTTAACTGAAAGTGCACTGTGTCATTTATTCAAGTTGTTTCTGATTTTTGGATATTGTTATTGTCTTGCAGGTTTCAGCGGCAACTTTCAGAGCCTTGCCTTCCATTCCCCCTTTCTGACACCCAAGGAAGACCCAACTTCATGTCACAGGTCCCCAGCACTTCACCAAGAGATGGAAGACCACCCTACCTTCGCCAAATGTCCGAGCCCCTGGTTCCTGTGCCTCCTCAGGGCTTCAAACAGGAGCTCCTAGACCCCCGCTACGCTGAGCAAGGTGTTCCCAACATGGGCCCATCCCAGGCTGCCTTCCACCCGATGGCCATCAAGCAAGAGCCACGAGACTTCTGCTTTGATTCTGGTGAGGACTGTCCCATTTCTTAGAAATGTATTCAAATGTTCACAATCTGCCTGGGCTTCACGAGAGCTGTCTGGGTGAGGGCATGGAATGTATTTTGTGTGCTTGCAGGGGCCTGTGACTTTTAGCGTTGTTTAGTGAGGTGTATATGAACAAAAGCATGCACACATGCAACCCTTGAACCTTTGAGTGCAAAGAGGAGACATTCTGAGAAGGCTGCACTCCTCATACTTAGACATTCCTTAGTGCAGGATTATTAATAAACAGGGCTGTCAATTTAACATGCTAAAATATTTAGTCCTAGACATTAAAAGAAGTTTCAAAAGATTGCATTAAGAGATAATATATCAGGCTAGTTGGGTCAAAATCCACATCAGGATATTTTGTTCTTGTCATGTTTAAGCATAGGGTAACCCTATCTGCTTCCTGATTGTGATCCATACATTCAGGCTTACGCACTCTTCCAAGTTTTATACTATCCCTCTAGGTTTATGTTTGCGGGTTAGTGATGTAGTTCCAAATCCTCTTACCATCCTTCTAATAAATGTGTACGTGACGTATTACATTTGCATGGGGGCGGCTGAGTCTTTTCATCTGTACAGCAGCCTAACAGATGATGCATCTGATGCAATCAGTGAGGATCGCATACTCCAAGTAAGACAGGAAAAGTGTGGAGTGGCCTGCCAAATCCCCAGGATGCACAAGGACAGATCAAACTTGATTGTCATGGTCCAGTCTTTCGACACGCTAATCCTATTTGATGACTCAGTGCTCACTGCTAATGGCGCATGTTTCCTTGGTGTGTTGATATGAGCTACCAGATGTGAGGCTGGATATTCACGGCCCAGATGTTCCATCAGTGACTCAAACAGACCCGAATAACTATTGTTCATCACCTTTTTAGAGCTCCCATAAAACCCCTGTTTATATGCCAATTTGCCAAATGTCTGTCTTCATTAGAATTAAGGAACAGAAAGTGTTATTTTATAATCGCTGAGTACTGTTATAGTTTTTTCTTTCTGGTTTCAGAATTTTTGTGTTGACATTTATTTCTATATTTGTTGCAGCAACCAAATGAAAAATGTTTAATTGGAATTTGAATTAAATATGTTTTTTTTGGGGGGGGGTGTATATATATTTTATTTCCATTAACATTTGTTAATGTTTTGTCGACAAATGTTTTGTAAAGTTTTAGTCAACTATAATAACCTTGAAAATAGTAAACAATTGTTCTAAAGGTTCTTTTCATTTTATCTTTAATAATAGTTTTTATTAGAAATGAACTGCTGACTCATTTATCATTGGTCATTTCTCTTTCTTTTTTTTTATAATCCCACTGTATGTTGTTTTGCAGAAGTGCCTAAGTGTCAGTCTTCATTTGGGAGAGCAGCAAGCTTCTACCAAAACCATGAGAGTAAGTGGCATTACCATTAAAGCATATACTACAAGACTGCAGCTTCAGCATGCTAAAATCATCTTAACCTGCCTTAATCTAACATACAGTGTCTTTGGTTCTTCCTTCTGCCTGTAGACTTCTCATTCGACAGAGATCAGCAGTTGTATTTCGACGACACTTGTGTGGTTCCCGAGAGACTTGAAGGTAAGAGTGCACAACAGGTCATGTTCAGTTTCAAATCAAGTTATTGGTCATCTCGGTAGTTGTCAAGTGCTCAGCCTGCATTGTAGAGATTCACCAGGGCACCCCTTTCTTTGAAGAGAGAGCTAGTACTGTAGTGCGAAATGAAGGCTGTGTCCACATTAGCCACATTTGTGTTGGAATTTCTCGCCTGCTTGTTCACGCTGCTCTAGGCAAACTCTAATCGTCGTAATTCTTGGTCCTGACAGGGAAGGTAAAGCAAGAGCCCTCTGTGTATCGTGACGGCCCGCCTTACCAACGTCGTGGCTCCCTGCAGCTTTGGCAGTTTCTGGTTACGCTGCTGGATGATCCTGCCAACGGTCATTTCATTGCCTGGACAGGACGTGGAATGGAGTTCAAACTTATTGAACCTGAGGAGGTGAGCACCAACATTCAGTTTTTTCACTTTCTTTCAAGCACACACACCGTTTACAGTAGCCCTGTATGTTCTTGCTTTCAGTAGCTGGGTTTCTATTCATATATTTTTGTGTTAATTTTGGGATAACAGCATAAATGCTAATGTAAACATTAAAATGCGAATACAAATTCTAAAATGCACATTAAGTCGGTGCCGATAGCCTTGTCCCGAGTTTGAATCCTGACTTGAGGAACTTTTCCGATCCTGCCCCACCTCTCTCTCCGCTTTGCTTTCTGTTTACACTGTCCTATGACTAGTAAAAGGTTTTTTTTTTTTTTTACCTACACAATCTACATCTATCTATTTGACCGCTTCAGGGATGGTATTTATGTATTTTTTGCTACAAATCTTACCTCCACATTTTTATATTCCCACACACTTGAACTTTCCATACTTTTCCTTTCCAAAGAGAACTCCACAGCCTTTTTTCTGTTCTCGTGTCATGTAGCACTGGTTTCAAAAACATTTTCACAGTTCATAGCTACATAGACAACCAAGTTTAAAAAATCCCTGATGGTGAATTACCTCTTTAAGAAGACATTTTCACATATCGTTAATTAAAACACATTTACAGAAGTTCCTAGATGCTGAGGTAGTCATATGACTTTTTTGATAAGCAAGTCATGTCTGAATACTTTGCCAATATTATTGTTTGGTACACTGTCACTCTGACAAAAAGCATCTGCCAATTCTTAAAATTGTTGTCAGACCGTTTGTGTGCTACATCACACCACTACATCACAAGTAAATGTAATACTTTATTTTTTATGTATGTTTTTTCAATGTTCCAAGTTTTGTTGCCAACTAACAGCTAATGAAATGACCATCGTCATCTGTGTTTTCAGGTGGCCCGGCGCTGGGGCATTCAGAAGAACAGACCAGCCATGAACTACGACAAACTCAGTCGCTCACTGCGTTACTATTATGAGAAGGGAATCATGCAGAAGGTAAAGGCAGGTTCACGTTTCGTTTACTCTATGCTATGCTCATAATCACAATAGTTGCTATAATTTGTCCACATAAAAAAAAAAAATTGGATAATCTAATGCCTCGTTTCTCTTTTCAGGTCGCTGGAGAGAGGTATGTGTACAAATTTGTGTGTGATCCCGAGGCCCTCTTCTCAATGGCCTTCCCAGACAACCAGAGGCCCAACCTTAAAGCAGACCCTGACTGCCTGCCCGGAGCGGATGACGACACGCTTCCGTTGGCGCACTATGACGAGGGGGCTTCATACTTGGTGGACGGTGGAGAGCAGTGTGTTGCTGGGATGCCTTTCCCTGACGGTGGTTACGTGTACTGAGTCTGAACTGTTGATCTGCCTGAAACACATCTGTCCCTATTGCCTCGACCCCTTTTGAACTGTTGCCCACTTCCAGATTAACCCTCCCAATCATTAAAAAAAGAACGAGGAGAAATCTGCGAGCCACCTTTTCTCAGGCGAGAGAAAGGTGTCAAGGAGGTGAGGAAAGCTGGCTTCTCATGCTTAAAACTTCCTCGTGGCAAACGGTCACTGCCACAGAGAAAAGAGGTTGAGCTGGTGCCAACCGCAAGACTGTCAGATCTCACTGCGAGAATTGTAGCAATTCTGTTTTTGACAATCTGCTTTTTAAAAAAGATAAATTAGTAACGAATTAAGAGATATCCTCACAGAAAAAAACACCTTAAATGCAGCACTATTTAATAGTTGCCTTTTTGGTCTGAATTAATTTTGTTTTACCTCTAAACCATAGACAAGAAGTCAAAAGGGCTTTATTTTACAAGGAGAAAAAAAATAACTTTTTTTTCTTCAGACTAAAGACTCTTTAGAAAGCTGGCTTTTATACAACACTTTTTGTTGAACTAAATGTGGACCGCTTTAATTATGCCGAGGAATACAGAACATGTTCTTTTTGTATTATTTGGTTTTGTTTGGAGTCCTTTGTCATGTGTTGGTTTTATATTAACTTTTTGTTTTCATGCTGGTTAACCCAGGGGTTATTGATGTAAAGTTAAACCAGAGGCACTCTTAGTATATTTAGTCAACTTCACAAGACTGTTAACCCATTTTAAATGTATTTCTGTACGCCTGTCGCTATTTCATTTTAGTGTTCACTTCCAAAAAGCCAAAATTTGAATTAGAGTACATATAATTTTCTCAATTGACAACATTCAAAAGGGATACACTAGTCAGACTTTCTCCATGCTTTAGTGTAAGTGAAGGTCAAACAACATTTAGCCTCTTCTATTATTATTATTTTTGGCATCATTCTATATTTTTATGCACCTGGAATGCAGGAGTATCAGGGCCTTGCATGCAATAAGGAACAAGAAAAATACATTTTCCTGGTCAGCTACTCGTTGCCAAACTCAAGTTGTTGAAAGACCACTGCTTCCTTTTGCATGATGTATTCAATGATCAGCTGTTCACTAACATATCGCTTTATGCTGGACAAAGAAGAAATTGTGGAGTTCTCTGCATTTGTATTCTCTTTTCCTTTTTTTTTGAAAAGATGGAACTTATATATTTTTGCAAAATCTGCATTTATTTGATTTTATTGTATGAAGCTGTATAGTTCTGCCTGTAACCGATACTATATGTATGTTTTAAGTGGACCCCTGTGTTGCAGTGACTGCACACCAGTGGTTACCGGACACCCTTTCCTGGTGGGTTCGAGATCAGTGCCTTTAATGAGAGGTGCAGCTTCTAAAATAACCGTTTTCTCATGGAATGAGGGACTTGTCTCAAAATCCACCACAGAAGGGTAGTCTGCACTTGTACAGGCTTAACCTTGTCCCCTCACAATGTGTACCTTACACTGCTGAGTTTATAATCTGTACTGGGTACAATAAACTGTCCATTCTGCTTCACTTGCACTCTTGTGTTCTGCTTTTTCTTCTCCCACATCTATTTCAGTGAGAGTAGCTGCATGTTCAACATATACAGGTGCATTTCAATAAATTACAACGTCGTGGAAAAGTACATTTATTTCAGTAATTCAACTCAAATTGTGAAACTCATGTATTAAATAAATGCAGTGCACACAGACTGAAGTAGTTTAAGTCTGGTTCTTTTAATTGTGATGATTTTGGCTAACATTTAACAAAAACCCACCAATTCACCATTTAGTACTTTTTTTTTTGTAGCCTTCCCTAGATTTGTGCCTCAACACAATCCTGTCTCTAAGCTCTGGAGACAGTTCGTTTAATCTAATGGCTTGTTTTTCATTCTGATATGCATTGTCAGCTCTGGGGCATTTTCTAGAGGTGCATGGCTGTCCAAATCATGTCCAATCAATATAATTTACCACAGGTGGACTCCAATCAAGGTGTAGAAACATCTCAGCAATGATCAAGAGAAATGGGAGGCACCTGAGCTAAATGTCAAGTGTTGTTCAACGGGTAAGAATACTTAAGTTAATGTGATATTTCAGTTTTGTATTTTAATAAATTTACAGACAATTCTAAAACTCTGTTTTTACTTTGTCATTATGAGGTACGGAGTGTAGTAATAATAATTTAAACAATTATAGCATCAGGCTGCAACATAAATTTGAAAAAGTGCAGGGGTCTAAATACTTTCTGAATGCACCGTATATAATATATTAATATACATACATCAAAGGCTGGTGGTCAGTAAGCTTTATTAAAATGTATGTTTGCCAAGACTGCAAAAATAAACAGCAACAGTAATATTTTCAAATATGATTACATTTAAAATGACAATTTTATATTTTAATATATTTTAAAATGTAATTTATTCCAGTGATGGCAAACTGAATTTTCAGCATCATTACTACAGTCTTCAGTGTCACATTATCTATCATATATCATTCTAATATGCTGATTTGATACTCAAAACACATTTATTATTATTATTATTAATGTTCAAAACACTTGTGCTGCTTACTGTTTTTTGTGGAAACAGTGATTTCCAATTTTTCCATGACCATTTTAGAATTCTGTGAATATGAAGACTAGAATAACTTGAATATATATGTTATATAACAATATCAAAGTCTTTGATTAATTGAATGCATCCTTGCTGAGTCAAAGTTACTAAATTATATATATAATATATAATTTATTAATTATTTATATACCTTATGTTATATATTCTGTTCATATGTGAGAACTTAACTATAAAGGCTGTTTTAGATAATGGGCTGGCAATTGCTTTCTTGCACTGAATCTGAAACTCTATTCTGTATCGATCAGCCTTTATTCAGTTAAAGGCCTTTTGCTGTCCCAGGGGCTGCACTGCCCTTTCATCAGGGCTTTAGATGGTTAGCTAATGTGTGCCTGCTCATATGGCCATGCTGAAGGCCTCCCATCTATGATTATTTAATAACTTTGTATGGATGGGTGAGCAGCATGTGAGATACTATATCTTGCACTTATGTCATAACATCCACAGCCTCAATTATTCATCCAAACCCATGTATGAGCTGCATACTGTTTGCACAACAAAGTACATTTATACTTTGAGCATTTTCCTTATCTTTCCATTCTCACAGTAATACTGAATTCATAATTGCACTCCGTCTTGATAAATTTCATTCAGAAACTGAAAACAGAGATGCTCCAGCTTGAGGCTGATGTTAGATCACCGTGGCAACATTCCTTACCCCCCCTCTGCTCTAGAAAGGCACTTAACCTCTGAACCCACCTACTTCCTTGTAAATAACCCTGCAGTCAACACAGCCATTTTATTTCTAGCCAACTTCATGCTGTAGTTTATAACTGACTAATGCATTAAAGAAGAACAAAGCAATGTATACATTCATGCAAAGAAGTCAATGGCTAGTTCCATTAACATATATTTTGCACTGTGGTCTGCTAATGACTGTTTTAGTGAAGTATTGATTTAGCAGACCGACAGCTAATGCATTTGCTTAGGGTACTTCTTTTAGTACAATGGAGCAAGACAGAGCTACAGATGTGACATGATCTAACTCACTTCTGTTTATTTTGCCATGTAAGCAGCTGTCCACATGCTGAGACACAGACAGAAATTCAATTAACTGATTATAATACATGCTCTAATTAATTAACTTTACTTCCGATCAGGAAATACATTCAGCGCTAGACCTTTTTTATTAAGACATTAATCTTTTAATTTATTTTAATTGATTAAGTCATTCGTTTTATGCTATAATTTAACAATAATTACCTATGATATAATAACTAAAGCATTTATTCTCAAAATGTATTTGAATGTTAAAAAAGCACATGGAAAGGCGTGTCTTTTTCTTCTCTTTTCTTTCAATAACTGGATAAAAGTAAGATAGGCGTTTTCTGCTTATTATAAACCCAATGCAAGTCATGAAGGAGGTTCATTCATCGTGGTGTGTGTTCTCTCTAGTGGTCATATTAATAACTGCATTTACACGCTACTAACAACCATGAATCATCTATGCATCATCATTCTAGATTATAATCTAAGCCATATTTGGGTATATAACAAATAAAGAGTCTCGTGATTTTGGTTAACAAGGCATTCATACGTAATTTAATAATTTTCGGTTTTGTTTTTCACTTGGTTTAAACAGCTTTCTGTAAGGGTTATTAAAGCACAAAGGATAACTTTTTTTAACTCTGCCGAAATGTAGCCTACCATATTTAATACCCAACAGTAACATTTATTTTAGGGACACGCCATAAAAATGACAAAATTGTAGCCATGTCTGCTTTTGTTTTTGTATAACCAGAGGCAAAAGAGGCATTTTAGTAGGCCTATTTAATGTGAATTGTATTTATTGTCTAATTTTTGTTGTTGTTTTAATAAACTGCATCGTGGTTGTGTTAAACTGAACTTCGAGACAACCTACCCTTATAAATAACAAGAAAATAGCGGTCATAACCATATATACGTGCCTGCATCATAATCGTTTTAAGGGCCATTTTGACGATGCAATTTATGCAATTCGTCATGACGTAAAATAATTAATCGTTGATTTTACGTCAGAAGAACTCATTCATAACTGCGCTGATAACATCTCAGGGAGGGTTAAAATTGGTTGGTCAACACCGTCAAGTTAATAACACCAGTGAGAGTAATTATTTTTACTATCCAATCGTGCGACATTTTCGTGTAATTTATATGCAAATTGCACGCATACCTGGCGCCAGTTTAATAAATCGCGCAGCTGCTGTGCCTACGTTAATCATTAACAGGCCGCTTTACATGAGGTGGACAAGCTCTATCGTAGTTTTGTTGTCAAATATTTGGTGCAAACATTCTAACTGTCTTTTTCTTGAAAATTTGGTCATTTAAAGAGTTTCAGAACATGTGGTTACTTCAACCTGTCGTCTTACCTTTGCCGTTCGTCTTTGAGTCACATTCAGTAACGTATGAGGATCTTTCTGCCAGAGCCATGTGGCCAGCCATTCCCTTTGACCAACGTGCGTATCATGCAGTGAACGAGATTAATGGTAAGTTATACCGAGTCCAAAAAAGTCAGGTTAGGGTTGGTCATTTCTGAAGGAGGCTTAATACGGGCGTATTTTATTTATGCTTGTTTATACCGTGTTTTACAGTCTATGGTAGTATTTTTTATGGTAAGTAACGTTATATGGTTAATACATAACGGCCCACTTTATCCTGTTAACCTACCTTATTCAGAATTAATCGTGGGTTTACCAATTTTTCCTTCATACATGGAGTTGTCTTATTAAAAAATATCGTAGTGCTTTGGATATGAACGTGTTTTGGTAGACCATGTAATAAACGCTGAGTACTTTCTTAGAGCGATACGTTTGGACCAAAGGTAAAACGCTTTTGGACCTTTTTAACTTTCGAGCGCGCGGGCATTTAAATGTGCAGTGCTTCCGGTGTCAACCCTTTCCAGTTATTTAAGCGGTACTAAAAAAATCCCTTAAGCGGCTTGATATTGCAAACTAGTATTTCTTATCATATTATTTTAATTTATCTTCGTAAAATAATGTAGTGCAAATAGTTTTGCAGTTTAATGCACTTTATTTATTTTTCTATTTATTTCCCTTGAGCAGCTAATGCATCTAAAGTCTCGCATATTAATATAAAATAGATTATTTTCGCTTGGATATACCGTGTCGACAGTATAGTAGATATTTATGAGATTTTAGGTAACGTTATGTAGCTCCATCGCTCGTTTTCGGCGCGCGCATGCTCTGTGGGGGCGCGTTGCGGTTGTGTGGTCAACGGTCAACATTCAACAACTCGGACTCGGTTAATAGTTGGACTTGGCGAGCATATAGATAATTTAGATATGTCATAAATGTAAGTTTGGTAGATCAAAAGTGAATCTATCTGATAATTACTGTAATCAGACATGTATCATATCTTTTTTTACTCAGTGTTGCTGAATTTCTTGTACATCTCTCAAGGCTTTTACAATGATCCACTGTACACCAATGATGGAAGGAAGTCTTTGTTGATGAGGTAAGCAATTATTGAACAAAGGTTTGACAAACTCATTTGCTTCACACCTTCAGTAAGAAATTTCTCAAACAAACTTTTACTCCTGCAAATCAGTGTGCTTGCATTAGGTCAAATTTTAAGAACTGAACTTTGAATCAGTATAATTTGAAGTACCACTGTGCCTTGTTACTTTGAGGGAGACTTTTGTGCATCTTATTTTGTAGGTCACTGTTCGAGCTTGTCTTGGCCAATGAATATCTGGAGCTCACAGATCCGAAGTTGCTTGGATGGTTCCTAGGTTTAACAGCAGAGGACAGAACCTTAATTAAAAGCAAGGCCATATACATTATAAAATGACCTTCAGTTATTGAAAACATATAAGCAGTAAGTAAAATGCGGGTCTAGAGGGACATTGTGCTTTCTCATCCACAGAAGAGGGAGGGCTTCTGCCAATTTTACAGAAACACCCTGCACTTCAAGTAGACGGGCAGTATGTTTATTTGAAATGTGAGTTCAGTTGGTAAAACATTACTAAGACAGGATGTTTATTTTTTTCAGCAAGCATTCTGTATACTGTGTAAAATATATATTTTATAATTCAGCAAAAACCAGAGGAAACTGCACTCCCCCTCCAACTACTATGTCATCAAATAAGTAAGTTTAATTCTTAGGCTATATTAGTATAATTTGTTACTTTTCAGTTTTATCATCATGCTTTATTAAAGATATATTGTATAAATGGTGCTATGGATGCACTGATATTGAAGTCAGCATTAAATGAAAATTCATACATTTCTGTTGGCCTGGTAATCTTTAATCAAAATGTCATAACTCGATCTTCTGGTGAAACATCTCTCCGGTGACTTCTCAAATAATTTAGTCTCATTAAACTCGCTGCTCACAATCGAGCAAGCAAGCTCACGTTCAGATCTCCCGCTATTCAATCAACAACCTTTTTGTTTCTTTTTATAATCCATCCCATTCCTGTACATCACAATATGAAAGAAAAGAGCTATCGCTTTTTCTGTTTTATTGCAACTTTAAATTTCTGCCTAATGTTGATAAGACAATAATAATTTGCATGTTATGGCTGGCAGCCAATAATGGCTAATATAAATGTTCTGTATTTTGTCTAAATAAATTAATAATTGGTGGTTAAAAACAAATTTGGGTCATTTTAAATGTTAAGTGAATTTAGATGTCAAGTGTGTGTCTGTGTGTGTTTTAAAGGTCAAGGTACCCATCGTTTTATGGTGCATCCCAGTGTCGTAATTGTGGAACCAGTTGTCCATTTGGTTCCAAGAAATGCAGCTGTTGTGGCTTTCACATTGAGATTTCAGAAGGCAAAGTCTGTATGTCGGGTGAGATGTTATAGTCCTGCCATAGACTTTTGAGACTTCACTAGGAGCTAGAATACTGATTATTGCTTTCTTGTTCAGAGACTGAGAAACAACTTGAGCTGCTACCAAACAGTGTGAAAGAAGAGCTGAACGTCTTTACTTCCCAAAATGACACAACTGTTGGTTGCACACAGAGCACCCTTAATACTCCAAAAACAAGATGCACGCAGCGCTATGATTATGGAGGCCGTGCTGCACATCCTCCATCATACAGTAAAGGAATGTGTCCCCATGCCCAGTGCCTGTCTGAGTTGTGGAATGAAGTAGAGAACAGAGAGGATACCAAACACTTTAAGGATACAACAACCCAGGCAAATTTCTCCCTCGATATGGAGCTGGATATGCAGAGTCCGGTTCAGAGGAATGACTATACCCAAAATTACCAAGACCAATCTTGTGTGCAAGTGGAAGAAGCAGATTACCACAATCTGGATGATGAAGCGATGCCAGAATACTACAGTTTCAGTAACACCAGCTTAGACCATTCTGCATGGAGCGATGGCACCCGAAGTATGGAGGCAGCCTACAATGATTCAGTCATGGCTACCAAAGGCAGTACAGAAACAGAGCTATCAGATGAATCATCAAATGCCACCATGGCTACTGCTGCAAACTCTACTGATTGTTTCTCTTGCCTTGGCAATTCTTTCGAGCTGGACAATGAGTCCGGAGACCATCAAGAAGACGTGAGAAAGAAGCATGACTCAGTAAATGAGCAACAGATTGAGGAGATCAATGTGGGACATTCAGTGAAATCCAAATGTGACGCTTCAGTTTCTGTGGACCAAATAATAGATGCCTGTGGTGATTTCAGAGCCTGTTTCACGTCTACATGTGCAACAGAGGTTGATCAGATCTTCCAACTGAAAAATGCTGCCACTGACACAGACTTGCTAGCTGTCAGCCATGAGAAAGATGCACAGACTGTGCAAATAGCCACATCTGAAAAGAACACCATTACTGAAGTCTGCATGTCTGATTTAGATGTCCTCACAGAGGTATCATATTTTCTAAAAGGGCTGGTTGGAGTTGTAATTTCTTCTTTTCGAATGAGCTGTGTATAACGTGCTCATCTTACTCCTAGGAATTCATAAAGCTAAAGGAGACAACGAATGAGCTGAAACTGAAGAGCAGAAAGGCAAGGTAATTAATTTGCTAAAAAATGTTAGTTTACCACAAAATGAAAATGGTAATTTACTCATTTCATTCAAAAGCCATTAGACTTTTGTTCATCTTCTAAACACAAACTAAGATACTTTTTCTGATGAAGATTTCTGAGCTTCATTTGAAAGTGCATTTCACCAAACTTTGACACTTAATTAAGTTCATAAAGACTGTAAAGGTAAACGATATGAATTGACGCAATCAGTTTATATGATGAACCGATTTAATTTAGGCACTTTGATCAATGCACATACTGTACATGGAGCTCACCGGATATCATAACAGCTGAGCTTCCTTTTCATGCTTGACACACAAGAACAAACCTCAATGGAGCTTGTGCATCAAGCAAGCACATATTATGTAGACTTTTTGATGTGCTTTATGTATGCATTGATCAAAGTTTAAATGATTATTTATTAGCAATCAGTTATTGTTTCTGTCATTTTTCAAGTGTAAAATGTTGTCCAAACTACTATAACAAGCTGAATAATTGCGTTCAAAGCGCTGTTGTTGTGGTAAATGTTTCTTTTTTTATTAACTAGAGATTCTATAGAGATTGCTGTATAAGATTTCCATTTGTACAGAAGGTACACATCCTTGAAATTAAAAAGTTAGGAAGATTATACTTAGAAGTGTAAAAATGTCTTCGGTAAGATATTAAACATCCTTAGGATTCTGCTTTCTGGGACATCAAGCTTATTGAGCCTTATTACAGTTATCTTTGTAAAATAGTACTTAAGTCTTCATCACTGTTCTGCATCAAACCACTTGGTGTGGTTTCACTGAGGCAATGTGTTTTAAAATGCCTAGAAGGATCATGTCACGTTCTTCTCAGCCCTAGTTCTGGTGGTGACCACTGCGGGAGAGATTGTGGATGTGACTGTGCCCAGCAAGCGAGAAGAGCAGAACTGCATCTTCTCACTCTTCAGTTTGTCATGTGTCAGCAGCACTGCTGGAGACGATACTTCACCTCTCCACTGGGTGAAAGTGCTCTTTGGGGGTAAGAGATGGCTCACAGAAGGATTTGTAGTAAGACTATTCAATACTTTTCTATTAAGGTATAATGTTCTAACCTTTGAGGTCAGCTATTTTGTTGTATGCTCCTTAGGACCGAGGGCCTGCCAGACAGCGTGGCAGAAACACTGAATACACTACAGAAAGATTACCATTGAGATGAGGAAGCAGATTCTAGCAGGCACTCCTCTGGATAACCTTAAGCCCCTGTCAGTAGACTCTGAAAAGATGGCTACAAGGGCAAACTACAGCCCAGCATTGGTATGACAAAATCTGGAATTGTTAAACGTTTGGAAATGTATCATGCCTGATATACATATATTTACCGTAGTTGGTAATGAGCTGTCATTTCAGGTGCTTGAGGCCCATTTAAACTCATTTGACTGTCCAGGAAGGTAGGTGGTCATGATGTTTCAAATAAATATCCTTGAAAGTATCATTTTCACAGAAGTTGTAAATCCCTGATATGAGTTACAGTGGTGGCCAAAATTATTAGGTTGCTAATATTTTCACAAGCTAAAAAATGTTTTAAGTCGGTTATTTATATATTTTACTGTAGCGTATCAGTAGGAAATGTTTACATTTTTCCAAACATTCATTTTACCATTAATTGTTATAATCCAGTGAGATTTGTTTGCACAAGGAGTCTGACAACAGCCAGTGCTCCACACAGAGATCTGATCTCTTCATGAAGAAACAGAACAAACTGAGACAGACTAAATCCAGAAGAACCGTGGCAACGTCTCCAAGAGGCTTACCTGCAAAGCTAGTACTGTTAAAAGTTTTAGGCACTTGTGTAAAAATGCTGTAAAATGAGGATGCTGTCAAAAATAATGTCATAAATATATATTCTTTATCAATTAACTTTTAGTAGCCAAATTAAATCAACATTTGGTGTGACCACCCTTCGTGTTTAAATCAGCTTTTGCCCTAGGTGCACTTGCACATAGTTTTGCATGAAGGTCTCTTGAAGCATCTTGGAGACATTGCCATGGTTTTAGTCTGGATTTAGTCTGTCTCTGTTTGTTCTGTTTCTTCATGAAGAGATCAGATCTCTGTGTGAGCACCGGCTGTTGTCAGACTCCTTGTGCAAACAAAAATCTCTGCATTATTACAATTAATGGCAAAATGAATGTTTGGAAATATAAACTGACACACTACAGCAAAAGATAGAAATACCTTTTATTATTAACCAAAACCTGGAAATACCTGCAAACAAGTATACATATTTATTATTATAATGTAAACTACCTTTAATCTGCAAGGTTGCATTAAATTGATTAAAAGTGTAAACCAATTTATAATCAATTCTTCTTTTGAACTTTCCATTCAAAGAATGCAGATAAAATGATTTTCAACAGTTATAGGAAATGTTTCTTAAGCAGCAAATCAGCATATTAGAGTGATTTCTGAAGGACCATGTACAATTCAGGTTTCCATTCACTGGAATAAATTATATTTAAAAATATTCAAATAGAAAACAGCTGTTTAAAATGTAATATTTTACAATATTAATGTTTGTATATTTGTTAAAATAAAAGCAGCTTTGGTGAGCATAAGAGACTTATTTCAAGAACATAAAAAAATCTCACAACCCCAAATTTTTAAACAGTATTATAGATTAATAAATATGAAGACACCATACACGGTACTCCTCCTGTACTCTGGATTTTTTTTTTTTTTTTACCTTCCCCCCACGCAATACCAGCATGGTTTGTCTGAGCCCTGTTTCGTCACACTATATACTGAATTTTGCTGTTTGATGGGTAATGTTTGTGTAAATTAAGTATTATATCCTTATGTATAGTACCATAGCAAGCGGCCACAGAGTGGATGAAGAAAGTGAAGAGATGAGAGCACTGAGAACTGAAGTTTGTCAGGACACTGAAGCTGCTTTGGTAGTTATTTCACATAATAATAATATTATTATTTATTTGATTAAATTGTGATGAATCAATAATTCTACAGGAATGTGTTTAATTTAGAATGGCCAGTATTTGTCCTTTCCAAACAGGATGACACAAAAGGTGAGGGCAACAAGCGAGATAAAGCTCTGGTCTTTTTACCCAAGCAGCCAGGAGCTTCTTCCGCTGAGACGAAACCTGGTATGAATCTCAAATTGAAGAAAGAGAAATAATCCGGAATCATTTTTCAGCAGTGTTTTAAACGCATGCTATGCTAGGTGTCATCAAAGATCCGAATAGCAGCGAGGCTTGGTTTGATGCCGAAGAGGAACTTGGGTCTCCAAATCAAGATGGAAAAATGGAGAAACTGAATGAAAGGAAAGAAAGTATGGACTACAACATAAAACTGCTATTATTTGGGTGTAATAGTATGGCTGTGAAGCTGAAATACTGTTCTTTAAGAAAGTACCTTACTGCTGTTGGCTGATTGATTTAGTTGACAATCTCACGTTTGCTCTTTCACAGGGACTGATGAAAATGAATCAAACCACAGTTCCCTCTTGTGCATTACAAGCTTGCCTGGCAATATCACTGAGGTAAAACACATACAAATGTGAAGTTAATTATGACCACTAGGAGGCAGCAGCCACCACTAAATGTTCTATTTTCTGTAGCATGAAGTGCTGCTTTGGTTTGAGAAGTACAATGCCACCAATGTCTGCATCTCCACTTTCAGCAACAATATGAGGTGAGCATTTCCCGTGTATGCCACTGGTAACCACTGGTTCAACTTAAAGTATAAAATATTACTTTATAATTTGAGTTTGTTTTCAAATGAAAGGGTATTTATTTACTGCATTACACTTTTCCTAGACACACTAACTATCAATCTCAGTAAAAGGCAAACCTTTAAAGTTAAGTATCGGAGCATAAATAACCATGGACTAAAATAGTTTCATAAGGTTTCTTGCAGGAAAACCTTGCTGAACTATTATGATTACTCATTTTGACTTCTCACTGTACCGGTACAGCAACAATCGAGCCTACAGCTCAGCACCTAAATTTTGATGGTTACAGTTACTAAACTGGCAGCTGTAGCATGTTTAAAGATGGTGATTTGTTTTTATATTAATCTTTACAGATTTTGTAGTAATGCTGAATTCAGTAGTTCTGGGCATTAAAGCGTTATTAGAGATTATCGTTAATGAAATGCAATCTTGTTTGTGCTTATGTAGGGCAGCTATTGTTTATCTCAAGAGCCCCAACGATGCCAAGGCAGCAGTTAAAAATCTACACGAGTGCTCCTTCCATGGCCACACTGTCCAGGTGGTGCAACTCCGTGGGCCTGCCTCAGCTTATCGTAAACTGATCAGTGATCCGCCCCACAGCACCTCAAAAACCCATAAAGCAGAAGCTGCCGGGGATCGACTGGGAGCGAAAGGTGTAACCTACAGTTCATCACCTGGAGTAAGTATGAAGTGGAAGGCTTTTTAAAATATATATTTATAAATTATTGCATATATCAGACCATTTTTGCTTTTTGGTCCCAAACTTTAAGATGTCGTTATGTTTTTGACTCAGGGGCCGCGCTGTAGTGTGGACCGGTTAACCAATGTCTGTGACTCGCCCACAGCCTTTGGCACCTGTGTGCCACAGCACTACGCCACCATGGGAAGCTTTGACACAATCATGGCCCGGCTGTCAGAGCGCCACCCAAATATTGGCCGCCAGAGGATCGTTGATGCCCTGCTGGAACTGCGGGCCAAGCATCAGGGCTTCCTCAGTGGGCTTCCTTTGAGATCCATAGTGGATATGACCTCTGAGCTTCTAACACCGGCCTCTACTCTGACATATATTTGAGTTAGTGCGGTTTTAAGCAGTGGTAAAGGCCTTGTAAATAGTTCCCTAACCAGTGTGACTGGATTTCAGTTGTCCGTTCAGTTTTTTTCAGCTAACTAATGTTATCTACAGACATTTCTCTTTTAATACATTAATCAATCACTTCTTGCTCCTGGAAATTGATTTATTTTGAAATTCATTTGTTGTTTTCATGTTTGTTTTATCTCTGCTGTTATCAGTTATGCTAAGTGCATACAGAAGTTTCTTTGTTTCCTGATTAAAACGGTTTACCTGTGTTTCCTGTAATGATTTGAAGAGTGCAAGCAAGCCCAGACTCAGTGTTGAGCTGCACGTTTTAGAGCATTTCAAGTCATGTGACTAGGGGTCTTTAGCAGTTGTAAAAATGGTCAGTGGTGGAGGGACCCTTTTATCACTCTTGTCAGCTCAGGTAAAACTAGAACCACTTTCTATTCTTGGAGGGACCTAATAATAGATTATCCCACAGTTATTTCTGTGGAACAGGTGGGGATGTAATTAGTGATGGTCACATGACCGCTGACTCCGCTGGATGAAAGATTATATAATAAGGGTGGGGAACATTGAACCTGGAGGACCACTCCTGCAGAGTTTAGCTCCAACTCTGGAAAAAAATACCTAACTGCATCCTAAAGACCTTGATTAGCTGCTTCAGGTGTGCATGATTAGGGTTGGAGCTAAACTGCAGGGAACCCGGTGTTCTGCAGGGGGCTGTTTCATAAAACAAGTTTACCAAATAAGCCAGACGTATTTCAGTTAGTCTGACTTATTTGGAACCAAATCAACTAAGTCGGACTAACTGAAATAAACCTGGCTTCTATGGTAAACTCGTTTTATGAAACAGCCCCCAGGATCAACGTTCCCCACCCCTGCTTTAGACCCTTTTTCTGTAAACACTGACGTTTTTCTGTGGGCGGAGCTTAGCTGTATGCAGAAAGAGTCCCCTGACCGCTAGCTGTGAAGTTTGTTAGCTTGGTTTTTTAACACTTACTGGAGAAAATCCGATTTAACCTGCATATGTACTCACTGTAAGTAAAGCCAAACTCAACGTGTCTATGTAATCAAGAAGATGTATATATATATATATTTTAACATCAGTAGGCAACTATTTTTAGAGCTACATTATTATTCCAGCCACAATTAATCACAACAATGTATATACAATTACAGATGATAAAGTATTTAAATCGTCAGTTTTTATTTCATACACATGCACACAGATATTATTTCATACACAGCATCGTGAGATGCAAGAAATCTTCAGACGCGCTCATAACAACAAAAGACAATACTTTATTGAACCTTTTCGAATAATAAAAGTGAGCAGCAAACGCGATCATGTTTGACGATGGTTTCTGTCCAGTCCGCTCGTTTTATTGCTTATAACCACAGCTGTCGTGTTTTTTTTTTGTCTGGCAGAGACAGCAGCAATACTTTAAAATGTCAAACTGAAGCCTCTACTACATCGATTCTGGCACCCAACATCCCAACAAGATGCCGTGTGTAGACCTTAAAGGGACTTTGGCTGGATGAAATTGACAAGCCAGATCTTAAAGGACTTAGATGTTTAATGTACCACTGACATTAAACAATTAAAACATTTACAAAATGCTCTAAATCTAATTTTACTTGAAGAAAAAGCATGCGACAATTTTAATCTAATTTGACAGTTTTATGTGAGATACTGATTTATATTTTAGAGCAGTTTTAATTGATTAAAGGGTTAAATGTCCTTTTAAACTGCTTCGTCCTAGTCTCCCCTCGTATTCTGACTAGCCCCGCCCTTCGCCTTTATTGGCAATGACATTTGAATGACTTGCTTACTGTCCAATCAATGCATGGTTTGAAGTCGCCCTACTAGCTAATCTCATCGTAGGGGGCGGGACTTGCTGGACAAACTGATTGGGAAAAAACGTCCAGTCTCTTCCATAGGCGGAGTCTAGAGTAATGTGAGGGACGCGGCAGGCACTCGACAATTGAACTTCCACGCTGAAAACAACTGGATGATGAGTAAAACAGTCTGTTTACAAAGTTTAAAATGTGTTTGCAAATGAGGATTTGAAACTCAGTATGGATGCAGCCAATGGTGAATCATTGCAGTGGACCCCAGACAGAGTGCGACGGTAACAATAACTTCGAATGTGGCTTATTGTTCAGAGTTTCGGCATCGCCTCGGATTTCACGCATGTGTTAACTAATGCAGTCGTCTGCACTGGACACTAACTTCAGTCATGTGTGTGCCGCTGTGATGTGGAGAGGATGGATGCAAAGAAGATTTCAGTCACTCACGATATAAAAACGGGCATTTGTCATAGAAACTTTTTTTATACAGTTGGACAAAAGAAACAAACTCGTTTGACGTTGAACCGGCTTTTGATTTTGTAAGAAATAATGTGGAAGCCTTGCCCATTTACACGTCACCCGGCCCTTGTAGTCTACATAGTCTTGGAAATATTTATTCACAGCGTCAAAGGTAAGTTAAGTATAAGTGCATCTAAATGTGAGTAAAAGTGCTCATCAAAATGCGATATCTGGTTTCGTTTAGATAAGTGACAATGCAAATAGATTTCATACATAATAGTGAATGCCAAAACATGAACTACATGTTGTGAATTTTATGAAAACAAATACATTTGAAAATTAATTTCCCCCTATTTCTTGTAAGAATTTGCATCTATTTATTTACTCTTTCATTTACGTATTTATTTCATCACCATGATAATGAGGGGAGGTCAGTTTGTCCTAAATACTTTTCTAAGCAATTCTGTGACTGTGTATCGTTTCTCATGTTTGATTCGTCTTAGCATAAATCACTTGTTTCGTAGTATTCCCCAGTTGTAGTGTCTTTAGAAAAAGGGTTAAATGCTCCTATTAATAATGCCTATTTGACTTAATTTTTTTTAGGTCTTAATGTTTGCACGAGCGGCAGCGCCACATCTTGTGAAGAATGTCTCCTCATTCACCCAAGCTGCGCCTGGTGCGCGCAAGAGGTACTGCGCGAGACACTGTGATTGACAGATGTCACAAAACCTACTGAGCTGCCTACCTAGACAGTACTTTTAGCCATCATAGACCATTCAAATATTGTCTAGTTAGGCACACTGATTTATTTATACATTTTAATATACTTGAATAACCCAAAGCTTCTGACTGTTTACAGGTTTTAAGAGCATTACTGTTGTGTTTCACTGCATTTGTGGGTTTGCTCATTTAAGTTTCCTTGCATCACTTACCACAGCAATCTTTTTTTCCTGATTCAGGACTTTGGACAAGCTAGAACTCTAAACTCGCGATGTGACTTTAGCCAGAACTTACAGAAAAGAGGATGTGATGACCCTTTCATCGAAAATCCCAGGAGTGGCAGCTCTTTGTTGCAGAGCAAGCCTCTGAGCTCCAAAGGTTCTGGGGTGACCCAGTATGATGTCATCCAGATATACCCACAGAAGATCTCTCTCAGCTTAAGGCCTGGTGTGCATCTTCTGAGTGATTTAGAGGAAGGACACATTTTAATAAAAACATTTGTAGATACCTTGAAATAGCATGCCATTTTAATGACTCTTACATCCTTCAGGTGACCAGACCTCGTTTGAGGTACAAGTGCGTCCTGTAGAAGACTACCCCGTTGATTTGTACTACCTGATGGACCTCTCGCTTTCCATGAAGGACGATCTGGACACAATCCGCAACCTGGGCACCAAACTGGCTGAGGAAATGAGGAAGATTACAAGTAACTTCCGCCTTGGCTTTGGCTCTTTTGTGGATAAGAACATCTCACCCTTCTCCTACACAGCCCCCAAGTACCAGGACAATCCGTGCAATGGGTAAGAAAGAAACGTCTCACAGATGTGTGAAGAGATGTAAACAGGTTTGGGATTGGCTTTCCTTCTGTCTGAATTCAAATGCAAAAAGAATCTTGTGCCTTTTTCCCTTTAATGCCCTTTGTTACGCAATGGAGAGAACAGCTACTCATTTATGAGAGCTGTTTGGACAGTACTTTCTCATCTGGGGAAGTGTATGTGTCTTGATTTCTTTCCCTTGTGATACTTAAAATAGTCCTGCTTTGAAGTTGACTTGTCTTAAGGGGAAAGTGCATCATTGGAAATTCAAAAAGCACTCGGCATGCCGCAGTTCTGGAATTGTTAACCAAAGTCTTATGTCACACTTTAAATTAAACATTTAATTTAGTTAAGAGAAACATTTTAAGATATTTTGTCTTGCTTTCACTGGTGGTTATTGTTCTGATCAAATGCAAAATAATGGTAGACTTATTGGAAAGTGCGACTGAGCAGATTGAGGTTACAAAGTCAATACAGCACATGGCCTAGAGAAGCTATTACCCCATGCAGCCCACATCCCATCATGCTTCAGTGAACATGTAGGTTATGCTTTCAGTCCTCTTGAATGCTCACTGTACCACAATAGATTTCAAACAGACAAATGATGAGGCATATACCATATTCTACATGTACCCTTTAAAAAAATAATATTGTACAATTATAAATTGTTTAATACTATCTAACTATATTTCATGAAGTAATTAAACACAATATATTATACATAACCTGTTATACCATTTGCATATAAAACGCTGTGTTTAATTAAAGACTTTTTGAACAATAAAATGTATTAAAAAAAAGTGCTGGTATTTAAATTTAATAGTTTTGAATGTGTATAATAAAAAAAATATAAACTATACTACTAAACTATCAATATTTGGTTGGTTTTAAAAGCATAATATCATGTATATTTATAAATAGAAGTTTAAAATAATATAATATCAAAAACACTATCATTAATGTGATTTTAGTATTACTGTTTAAGCTTCTGATTGCTCTCATTTGTCTCTTTGTTACAGATATAAGTTGTTTCCAAACTGCGTCCCTACGTTTGGCTTCCGTCACCTCTTATCTCTTACGGACAAGGTTGACCGTTTCAATGAAGAAGTGCAGAAGCAGATGGTTTCGCGAAACAGGGACGCACCAGAGGGGGGGTTTGATGCCATTCTGCAGGCTGCAGTTTGCAAGGTAAGCAGTCAGTAAAGACAGGTCATTTTGCTGCTTCATCACTAAGCTTCTTTGACTCCTTCAACTCCCTATAGAGACCGAAACCTGTCCAGCAAGGTTTAATCAAAAGAGAGAGAATGTCTTGTTTTTGTGCTGCACTATCTGAGCATTATCAGAACAGATACAGGTGTCTGAGTCCTAAAAGAGACACGCTAATTCTGCATGACATCATAGGCTGTAAAAATATTTGCTTTGGCATGAAAGGCACGATCACAGCATGCATGAGAGAAAGAGACTGTGTGGTTTACACTGAATGAGAGAGGAGAGCCGTGCTCATTTATTCACTGTACAGTACGTGTTAATCAGTGCTCGTTCTTCTTAGTGAGACTAGTCAGAACTTGTGTGTTGAATTTGCCATGTCTCATTTTTTAGAATTGCCTGAACATCCTGTTTTTAAATATTCACCCAGCTAAAATGTTAGTTGGCATAATGTCTGATATTTGAGTAGTTAGTGGACTTGTTGTATCTCGATTTTAGGTCAAATATATACCTGTATGCAGCTATGAATGAAACTGTACTGGTCACCAATTTTAAACACCCATTTTGCCTGCATTTCTTTTGAAAGTATATTTAAAATGGTTCTGTGTTTTGACACATGTAATATAATTATATGTTCAGTTAAGTCTATTAATTAATATTTGGCCATAAAAGCTGCATGCACTAAAAAAAGTGACTATTTCATGTAGGCTATTAATTTATACTACTACTTCAACTTTATATTTTTGAACAAGTCTATTTCCTAAAATTGATTGTACATTTGTTTTATTTGGAAAAACTTGAATAATCTTGATATGTGAATGCATATCCATATGACCCAACTCTGTAATATAACTTAACTGATCCATCAAGTATACAGAAACACTGTGTACATGTACAACAATTTAATATGAACATGGTATAGAGATGTGATAATACTTTAGTACAGGGACCAGTTCTGAATATTAACTAGTTGATTATTAGCATGTCTATTATTAACATATTGGCTGTTTATTAGTATTTATAAAGCACATATTCTGCATCCCTAATCCTACCCAATACCTAAACTTAACTACCTTACTATTAATAATTAAGCAGCAAATTATGAGTTTCTGAGTCGAAAGTCATAGTTAATTGTTTGTTAATGGCGAGAACTGGACCTTTAAATAAAGTGTCCAGAGACATGGAAAGATATAGGCTGGCATAAATGAATGTTTAATCTCATTGGGGCAGGAGAAGATTGGCTGGAGGAAGGAGGCCTATCATCTCTTGGTGTTTGCCACCGATGACGTCCCTCACTTGGCTTTGGACGGCAAGCTCGGTGGACTAGTGCATCCTCACGATGGACAGTGTCACCTGAACGACAAGAACGAGTATAGTGCAGCAAACACGATGGTAAATGGTTTTTATACTGCAAAGCATCATTTGAATCAAAAAATGTTCATCCAGTTTTTGTGGAGACACATTTGGGTACATTTACAAAAATGATTTTTTTTTTTCTCATCTATGTCAAAGTGCAATAACAGATGCTGTGCTCGTCTCTGTGCAGTTTGGGTTTTATCCAAAGCAGCTGAGTGTTTTGAGAGCGAGAGAGCGCGATTGTTCAGCCAGAAGGAAAACAAACAAAGGCAGTGTGTGCTTTCTACTGCAAAATAGGATCTATGTTCTGTAGACAACATTACTCAAATGTGCTTAACACATCACCGATCATTCATTAAAGAGATTGAGCACAAACTCCCTGGATTCTCAGGCAGGTTAGTAGCAGAGGATGCCTGTAGCCGAATACAGAGGAAATAGGTGGGAAGGATAACGGAAACCATGGATGGGTAATCAGAAGAGTGATGACTTCCTTTTGCAAACTTCCCAACAGAAAGAGTGCTGCAGGGAGTGAGGGATTGAATAAATGTATCTTGCTGATATATGAACATGTGGTGTCTCTCCACAGGACTACCCTTCACTCGCTCTACTTGGAGAGAAACTGGCTGAAAACAATATTTTCCTCATCTTTGCTGTGACCAAAAGACACTATGTTCTTTACAAGGTATCTTTCATTCATCATAAGCTATTTTGATCGAGGTTGAGCCGTTTTGTTTAATGTGTTCTCAATGTGTTTTTACCTGTAGAATCTCACAGCATTGATCCCTGGGACTACAGTGGAAATTTTGGACCAAGACTCCAAAAACATTATTCAGCTAATTGTGAACGCATACAATGTAAGTTGTTCTTTTTACCATCTTGTACTGTGGGTGGATTTGTACAGTGCACATACCCCAAGGCTGATCCCTTCATGCTTTTTTTCCTGTGAAGTGTGTAGTATGTGTATCTTATGGTTCAAAGTTGAATATGTGATATATAGTGACAGCCCATTATGAATGCTCTGTTCATTTTTAGGGAATGTGGTAAACACTTCAGGGTCAGGCAACACACGGCACAGTACTATATAAAGTGTACAAATTGACTTTTGCTGTTTCTTCAATCCTTAGCTGTTTCTTCACTCTGTGATTACATCATTACATGAGATAAGGAATTTCCTGTTTTTGTTAGTGAAGTACATTTGATGTGTTTGCCTTGGTTCACACAGTAATCTTTGTAGTATGGTATTTTTGTCTAATGAAGCTCTGATGTTATGATTTTGCTGTATTGAAACTGAAAGCGCTGCTGTGGTTTAGGAGATGGACTCGAAAGATGTCGTGGAGACCTTTTTTTATTGGAGGACACTTATGCACATGCATTTTTATATAAACTTAATTTAACTTAAAAAGTAAGATCATATGAATAACACAAACTTCAAAAAAAGTTTGGGGTATGTTATTCTTTTTGTAATTTTTTTTTAAAGAATTTAATACTTTTAGTCAGCAAGGACACATTAAAATGACAAAGACATTTATAATGTTACCAAATATTTCTATTTCAGATAAATGCTATTCTTATGAACTTCAGTAATAGTCTTACTAACCCTAAACTTTTGTACAGTAGACTAGATCCACTGGACAGCTGCCTCGAGGTCTTGCGAACTCAATTAAGCGTCATGGGAAACGGTGTCATAAGACGGTTATGTAAAAAAAAAAGAACAATGTTAAGATATGAAGATTTTTTTTTTTTTTTACTCTGTTACAAATCTCTCCTGACTTTCAGTTTACACCAAAATATGCCAAAATACCAAAGGCTATGATTACTGTCACGGATATGATCTATTTTAGTGTTGTTTTGAGTGGTAGCATGCAGTTTAAGAATATAATTGAATCTTTGTGGTTTAATGTTTTGGTGCTTGAGCATTATAGAAACCAAGTATGTGATTTCCTCCATTTAAATTGTTACCAGTGAATGTTGGATGCTTTTGTGTTTTGTGAATGTTTTGTTTTTCTTTTAATGTAGAACATTAGGTCAAAAGTTGAGCTGAGCGTATGGGACCATCCTGAAGATCTCAGTCTGGCCTTCACCGCCACCTGCCAAGACGGCCAGCCCCTGACCGGCCTCCGCAAGTGTGCTGACCTCAAAATCGGAGACACTGTTAGTACTTTATATTTGATCAGATATTGCCTGTGCCTTTTACACCAACTGTTAAAACACATCGCAGCTGCTGATCCTGTCCTTCTGCCTGCAACCTGAGTGTTTGATGTGAAGTCTATGGCAAGGAGCTCAGATCTTATTTATACCTCTTTGATTAAGCACAGGGTGCTGTATCCTGTTGCCTCATAATACCAAAAGGGGACTGATGGTTGTCACAGTCTCAATGAGGATGTAGAGAATGGGACAATACTATTGACCTTACAGGCTTTCAAAATGTTCAGATCATGTTTGCACTTTTTATTATTTTGCTTGCAGTTGACCTGCATATAATGTCCAAGAAGGGAAAACAGATTTTCTTTCACTATTCTTGAGGAAGTGAAAGTAGAGTGACAGGAAATGCTGCAAAATAGTGTTAATGGAAAGAATGTGAAATATTTATTCCAGAGCATGACTTTTTTTTTTATTCTAGCTCAATTGCATTTTTGGGGATTTAAATAAGAAGAATCGTAAATTTGTTCATATTCATACTATAAGATTTAGTATTTGAGCCAGAAGAACATTTGATAACCAAATGCAGTGACTCTCTGTGCACAGATTGTGGCCATTTACAGATAATTCTTGCTGTTTTCAGCAGGTACAAACAACATGGCTTAAATACTGCCAGATTCTTTTAGGCATATTTTTTGGCTCTTCCTTTGTTAGATGAAGTGTTATTTACTCTATGATAACATGTAAAGTTTGAATAATACACCATGATCTGCACTCACACGTCATTATGCTTTATCAGCCACAAAGACTCTGTGTAATGATAACATATAATATATATATTGTTATAAGGGAAACAGGTCAATTTAGCTCAAAGGGAATCATTAATGATTTTATAGGGAATTTGAACAGACTCACTGTTTCACGGCGATTCACCGAACAAGCCGTATAACAAACTCTGCACTGGATATTAAAATCCCAAAATATAGTGAAAACACTATTAAATAGCACGGTAACAAAATCGACAGATTAAGGCATTAACTTATGAGCACAAAACACAAGATATTTCTCTTTCAATATAAACAAGACTTTATTTATATAATGCTAAGACATGGAAACTAATCTACATGAACACAAGCATTCACACATTCACGCGTTGCAGAAAGAGAGAAAGTGAGGAAAGGATTAGATTAAGAGAATGAGAGTTTGATATCCCACGTTTACAGCAATATGTGCAATTGCATAAACCTGAACAACCATCAATCACTGATTTACCACTGCATTGAGTTTTTCAATGAGGCTAAAATCTATTTTCAATATTACACCAGTTACAGCAAAGTCTGGGATTTGTACTTGCGTAGCTTTTGTGTTTAAAGGATTCCTTTTGTTCTCCGCCTTTTCAGGAAAGGGTTTTTCAAGTCGCTGATTGGCTTAGAGTTCAGGAGTCGTGGAAGTGGGCGTTGGCTGGTTTTGCAGAGTCTTGGGCTTGTTTCCGCTGGCAAACGAATTTAGCACACGAACTCACGGAAAGAAAATAAACTAAAGTCAAAGAATAAAAGGATGTAAAGACTAGGTGGCTTTTCTTCTCATCATGGTAGCAACTGGCTGGGTGTGGTCAGAGCACATGACTTTCTGCTGTTGTCTTGTGGAATTCGGCTTCTCATGTTTCAACCATGCTTCGATCGAATCTTGATTTGCCAATTATTCGTCCTTGATATTCTACACACCCTCTTCGCTCGGGCGAGGTGTTTTAGCAGAAGACATCGTCGAGCGCTGGAAAACAAGGGCAGAAGAAGCAGACAAAACACAGCAAACAACAAGACAACACCTCCATGACAGTTACTGTACTGGTGCCGGGCATTAGGTTATTCAATTTTGGAAATTATTGTTTTAGTTCTTCGATCAACTTTTGCGACTAGATTTGTGTGTTTCTTCTAAGTTGTCTTAACTTAAGAATGTTCACATTTAGTTTCTAGTGAGCTAATTTGTGGTAAAATGAATCGACCTATCGTGCATGGAGCTCTCTGGCTTTCCTTCAGTCTAGAGTGGCTTGGATATTAGGTGTAGCGAGTCAATCCTAATATCAGACCTTTGACCCTTGCAGGGTGTCTAGGTGTTTCACCTACTAAAGAAAGAGGGAAGGAAAAGGATAGGTAAAAGAAGAACAAAACAAAACAAAGCCGCTGTGGGTTTTCCTAGCATGATTTGCAACTACTGTTGAGCTAGGATGTCATGTGCAGCTAGGGGCCATGCACCTTAACCGTGTCAGGTGTTCTAACTCTTGTGAGGATAGCTATATGTTTCTTCATGGTGGTGTATGTAACTGTGTTGTGCTACAGTTGGATATTCTACTTGTGGGAAGAATATGTTTGTTGAATGTGTTATCAGTAGATGTGGTTACCTCTGGGTGTAGGTAATGTTGTGTGTTAAGGGTGTAGTGTATGTGTGGTCAGATCTGTTCCAGTCTGTGTCGTCTCCCCCCTTTTCAGGTATGTTACATAAGACTGGCTCTCTTCATCCTTGGCTTGGATGTGGGCATGTCCATGATCTAATGGGGGTCAGTCCAGAAAGGCAGGAAGTTCTTTAGCAGACAGTCGGAGGTAGTTTGGCATGGCTGTGTGAAGCTGGGCTGCAAACTTTGTCTCCTTTGTTGCATTCCTCTTGTGCTACCTTCTGGATGTGGCAGACTTTCTGACCTTCTGTGCTTTGGTGGTTGTTGCTGCACAGACAGGAATGTGGTTCTAGGAGTTGGAGTTCATTTAGCAATTTGCTAGTGAGTGATGGGTGAGTGAGGTGATGTTCTCTGGTACCTCAGTTTTCATCAACGGTTGGCCATGAGAGACTTGCTCGTCCTGTGTGGTTGTTGAACAGGTGCTTGTCATCTCGGATATGGTGGTGTACCATGCGATCGTCGGCCTTCCATTCTGTCGCTGGTCACAGCGAGCATGACTCAATTTCGTAGTCATCCGTGTTCAGCTTATCTTGAAGGAACTCGCTCAGTTGGCTCATGACTTGTTCCATGTCTTCTGACGGTAAGCTGTATGGTTCTGGAGCATACTCAGCACTGTGCATGTCTGAGTAATGCTGAGGTGGGTTTCGTTGTCGCTAACCCTACGAGATGCTCTTGGATGAGTCAGGCGATTACCTTTGGATGTCTGGTTAGGTTTCCAGTTGTTGCTATCTTTTATGCTTTCTTGAGAAGCGTGGCTGGTCCCATGGATTTTTCCAGAAGTTGGGCTGATAGCTTTCGTGACATGGGGATCACGTTCTCTGTGCTCTTGATGGAGGACTCTGGTTTTGTGATGCATCTGGGTGTCGTCCAGTGCAAGGCTTGAGTCTTTGTTGACAGAGTTCAAGAGTGTGGATGTTTTGTCACCTTTCTTTGAGGCCATCTTCTGCTTGTTGTAGGCCTTCTGTGTTAGGTCACGCAACTGTTGGATGGTCATGGAGCGTGGACAGGCCATGACGCCTAGATGGTGGCTGACTCCAGGGTGCAGATTTCTGAGGAAGAGGCTTTTGAAGTTCACATCCTCTTCAAGGTCAGGTTCGTTGTGTGCACCAAAGTAGGCTTGTCGGAGTCGGTTGTAGTAAGCTTGTGGAGCCTCTTGTCGACCTTGTTTGGTTTCTAAGGCAGTTAACAGTCCATGTTCGGAGTCAGGGTCGGTAAACTCTTTAATCAGGACCTCACGAAGTAGCTGGTAGTCTGACTTCGCTCGACTGGGCTGTCGATCTAGGAAGTTTCGCACTCGGAACTGGACGTGGCTCTAAGGAGGTATAACCTGTCTCTGTCAGTCACATGAGGTCTCATTTCTAGATAGAAGTCGATATCTTGAAGGTGGGCCTGGATGGTGTGGCCCCCTGTGGAGTTCGGGTTGAACTTGCTGACGTTTTTAGACAGCTTGTCGAGGTCTTTGATGGTCATCCCAGGTGCAGCTCCAAGGTCTGCTTGGATGGGAGGTTTTCTTCGTTGACAGGAAAGAGTTCTGTGGCGAAGGCAGGTGAGGTTTTGGGTTGTGGCCCTTCGCTTCTTTCGCTGTATACGAGTTCTTGGACATGGGACTCTGCTCTGCTCAGCAGTGATGAGGCTGAGGGTGGTTTCTCTCGCTTTGGCTCTTGCTTCTGCGCATAAGCATGTTTGAGTCCTCTTCTGACCATGTAGAGCTGATCATTGGTATCGTCTAGTTGTGGGGTCAGATTGTCCATTTCAACTCTGTACCTTTCAAGGTGGTCCTTCAGGGCACTTATTTCAGCATTCTTGTTGCTGATGTCATGCTTGGCTTTCTAGTAGCTGGTTGGCATACTGAAGTCTGTTTACCAGGTCTTCCTGGGCAGCCTTTGCATGTTGTTGGTCGAGCTGAGCTGCTGTCAGGGCTGCTTGGAGCTCCTTAACTTGTTCCGTTGTTTCCTGCTCGCCTCGCTGGGTGCTTTGAGTTGATCTTGAACTTTCACTTCCAGCTTGTCTATGCGACGCTGAGCACATGTCAGTTCCTCTTGAAGGTGGGTGATGTGCTTGTCGCTCAGTTTCAGCTGGGTCGTGAAGGCATAGCTTAGGAGCTGGCAATTTTGACTAGCTCCTCATGGTTGTTATTCTGGCTTGAATCTTGTGTCAGGAATCTTCTCAGACCTAGGATTATTATTAAAAATAATAACAGTTCAAACGTCTTGGGGGTGAGGCTGTCTGTCGTACCTCTCAGCCAAGTGTTCACATCTTCCCTTTGCCAGGGGTCTGCAGTCTGCGCATGTTGGCACGCTGGGGAGAAGAGAGACTGACACAGATCTGTGTGGAGTGGAAGCTATGTGGGTGTGACAACTAAGTGTTATGTCAGTGATTCTGAACCACTGGTGAAGTGTGGTGATCACTGTGTTGGTCTCAGAGTATCTAGGTAGACTAGCGATGTGAAGACTTCGTCACTCTAATGAGGAAGAGGGAAAAGAGACAAAAAGGTGAAAAACAAATTTAATAAAAAAAAAACAATTCCTTTTCTATTTTTTTTTTCAAATGAAGAAAATTCTTTCCTTTTTTTTTATTATTAAATGTTGTTATCAAGGAGGCAAACAATATTATTAAAATTTTGTCTTAGACAAATGAATATAATAATAATTCTGATATCTCTTTTCTTAGTCTGACAGAATTGACAACGCACACCTTACAGTTGGGACCGCTCACCAGGGAGGCTGCGAAGGCGACAGTTGCTCAACACTTATCTCTATTAAAATTGATCTCAGCGTTGCATGAGTTGTTCAAATTTGGATTATGCTTTTAAATATAGGGAGGTTAAGAAGAACAAAAGTAGGTTTGATTGCAATCAAATTCGTAAGGATGATTCGCCTTTTGACAGGATTGTATCTCATACACTTAGAATTGATTGATGGTTCTTACAGGTCCCTACAAATGTGAAAAGTGAAGAGGAAAGAAAGGAGGATAGAACAGGAGGGAAGAGAAAGAGACAGTAAGTTGAGTGGATCGGTCCACTAGCAAGCAGTTATGCCCGACTACGCAGTATAGTGTTGTTTTCAGTTGCTACAACTATCAACAAAATAAATTTTGGGTAAAAGAGATTTGTCTCTAATTTATTTGAACTCGTAGTGAGGGATGACAATGTGTCCTATTAAGGCTCAGGTGGGTCGTTCCCAAGCTAGGATACACAGAGGAAAGAAAATGGTAAGACAAAGTAAAATTGTAAAGTAATAAACAGGCAAAATAAGCAAATATGAAATTAAGTAAATGAGGAAATAAGTAAATAAAATAGTGGTTATGTTTATAACCAAAACAGGAAGAATTAGGGTAAAACGCAATAAAGTAATGAGTGAGTATAAGTCTGAATAGAATCTACTTAAATGGGTAATAAATCAATTAGGTAGAATAAGTTTACTTAAACTTTTAAAGTTCAATACTTATTTGTACCTAAAATGATTATGCCCAAAAGGGAATACTAGAAGGAAGGATCATATTAATAATATGAGGGGGAAAATTAGAATGATTCCAAATAAATTTAATGTTTTAATTAAATTTGAATTTGGCACAATTAATAATTCTGAACTAGTATTTTCCTTTCTAGTAGAACTACAAATAAGTGGTAAAAAGGGAGAAATAGGGAAGAGAAAGACCAACAAGTATATTAGTTTAAATGTTTGAAGGGTTAAACCACTTTAGCTTTTCAAAACACACACTTTATTCAACCATTGGAGGTTAATGCTAACTTCTAACCTTTGAGGCTAATGGCTTTAGCATAGACTTCAATGTAAACACCACCGTGCCATTAGCAACAGCATGGAGCTTGTTTACAAAAGATCGATGTACTGCGCGCGCAGTTCAAAGTTGCTTCGAAGTATGTTACATTAAATGTTGGCGCATCTCAACACTGTACAAATAACAACACCGCTTGTTCTGCGATGTGGCGCTTAAACTTTCAGTTCGCTCAGAGTTAAACTTAAACCTTATTCAAATAATAGCTGCGGTTGAGGAAACAGTGTATCACAAGCCCGTGTCCGCTTATATGGACATAAACACAACAGGGTTTCTTCGCTGTTGGTTCAAAGGTAAACTTTACTTGATAAAGCTTTTAACGCTCCCATTCAAATCTCTCGGACACGCCGAGTGTTTCATGAGATTTAATCCACTTTGTGAACAGTGTAACGATACACAAACAGGCAAGCATTAATCTCTAATGTTTAACCCAGGGAGTCATAGCATATCTGACAATGGAACACGCACTGACGATCAAACTATGAATAATAAGGCTTTGATAAATAGAATTGAGGAACACGCCAAAACTATTCTTTATCCACTGATTTATTTTTTTAATTACTGCAGTTTAGTGCTAACAGTTACTGAGATTATGGAGTGTTATAGCTATTAGATGACCTGGAACACGCAGGAAATTAATTCAGCTATAAAACAAGGCATTACAAGAAGAGAGGAACACGCTCATCTCCAACCTCATTCTCCGATCTCAAATGTTAACTTTGAGTTCCCTTACTGCAGTTAAACAAAGGGAGAGGCTGACTCGAGTTACAGCCTTCTCTGTGCTCATTCATTCAAGGAGGCGCTGCTGACGCCACTCACACAAACGCACACACACACCAGTCTCGAGATCTCATCCGTAAGAATATAAAAGATTAAATAACTTGGTTTATGCTCATAATTTAGATTTATCTGCCCGCATCCTCCACCAATATGTAATGATATAACATATAATATATATATTGTTATAAGGGAAACAGGTCAATTTAGCTCAAAGGGAATCATTAATGATTTTATAGGAATTTGAACAGACTCACTGTTTCACGGCGATTCACCGAACAAGCCGTATAACAAACTCTGCACTGGATATTAAAATCCCAAAATATAGTGAAAACACTATTAAATAGCACGGTAACAAAATCGACAGATTAAGGCATTAACTTATGAGCACAAACACAAGATATTTCTCTTTTCAATATAAACAAGACTTTATTTATATAATGCTAAGACATGGAAACTAAGCTACATGAACACAAGCATTCACACATTCACGCGTTGCAGAAAGAGAGAAAGTGAGGAAAGGATTAGATTAAGAGAATGAGAGTTTGATATCCCACGTTTACAGCAATATGTGCAATTGCATAAACCTGAACAACCATCAATCACTGATTTACCACGCATTGAGTTTTTCAATGAGGCTAAAATCTATTTTCAATATTACACCAGTTACAGCAAAGTCTGGGATTTGTACTTGCGTAGCTTTTGTGTTTAAAGGATTCCCTTTTGTTCTCCGTCTTTTCAGGAAAGGGTTTTTCCGAAGTCGCTGATTGGCTTAGAGTTCAGGAGTCGTGGAAGTGGGCGTTGGCTGGTTTTGCAGAGTCTTGGGCTTGTTTCCGCTGGCAAACGTAACTTAGCACACGAACTCACGGAAAGAAAATAAACTAAAGTCAAAGAATAAAAGGATGTAAAGACTAGGTGGCTTTTCTTCTCATCATGGTAGCAACTGGCTGGGTGTGGTCAGAGCACATGACTTTCTGCTGTTGTCTTGTGGAATTCGGCTTCTCATGTTTCAACCATGCTTCGATCGAATCTTGATTTGCCAATTATTCGGTCCTTGATATTCTACACACCCCTCTTCGTTCGGCGAGGTGTTTTAGCAGAAGACATCGTCGAGCGCTGGAAAAACAAGGGCAGAAGAAGCAGACAAAACACAGCAAACAACAAGACAACACCTCCATGACAGTTACTGTACTGGTGCCGGGCATTAGGTTATTCAATTTTGGAAATTATTGTTTTAGTTCTTCGATCAACTTTTGCGACTAGATTTGTGTGTTTCTTCTAAGTTGTCTTAACTTAAGAATGTTCACATTTAGTTTCTAGTGAGCTAATTTGTGGTAAAATGAATCGACCTATCGTGCATGGAGCTCTCTGGCTTTCCTTCAGTCTAGAGTGGCTTTGCGGATATTAGGTGTAGCGAGTCAATCCTAATATCAGACCTTTGACCCTTGCAGGGTGTCTGGGTGTTTCACCTACTAAAGAAAGAGGGAAGGAAAAGGATAGGTAAAAGAAGAACAAAACAAAACAAAGCTGCTGTGGGTTTTCCTAGCATGATTTGCAACTACTGTTGAGCTAGGATGTCATGTGCAGCTAGGGGCCATGCACCTTAACTTCCGTGTCAGGTGTTCTAACTCTTGTGAGGATAGCTATATGTTTCTTCATGGTGGTGTATGTAACTGCTACAGTTGGATATTCTACTTGTGGGAAGAATATGTTTGTTGAATGTGTTATCAGTAGATGTGGTTACCTCTGGGTGTAGGTAATGTTGTGTGTGTTAAGGGTGTAGTGTATGTGTGGTCAGATCTGTTCCAGTCTGTGTCGTCTCCCCCCTTTTCAGGTATGTTACATAAGACTGGCTCTCCTTGGCTTGGATGTGGGCATGTCCATGATCTAATGGGGTCAGTCCAGAAAGGCAGGAAGTTCTTTAGCAGACAGTCGGAGGTAGTTTGGCATGGCTGTGTGAAGCTGGGCTGCAAACTTTGTCTCCTTTGTTGCATTCCTCTTGTGCTACCTTCTGGATGTGGCAGACTTTCTGACCTTCTGTGCTTTGGTGGTTGCTGTTGCACAGACAGGAATGTGGTTCTAGGAGTTGGAGTTCATTTAGCAATTTGCTAGTGGTGATGGGTGAGTGAGGTGATGTTCTCTGGTACCTCAGTTTTCATCAACGGTTGGCCATGAGAGACTTGCTCGTCCTGTGTGGTTGTTGAACAGGTGCTTGTCATCTCGGATATGGTGGTGTGTACCATCGTCGTCGGTTTCCATTCTGTCGCTGGTCACAGCGAGCATGACTCAATTTCGTAGTCATCCGTGTTCAGCTTATCTTGAAGGAACTCGTTCAGTTGGCTCATGACTTGTTCCATGTCTTCTGAAGCTGTATGGTTCTGGAGCATACTCAGCACTGTGCATGTCTGAGTAATGCTGAGGTGGGTTTCGTTGTCGCTTAACCCTTGAAATCGCTCTTCAGCGTCTCTTCAGCCTCTCTTAACTTCTCCTTGGAACTCTCTCTCTCTCTCTCTCCGGAAAATGAACTCTCTCTTCAGTCATGTGCTCTGACCACACCCAGCCAGTTGCTACCATGATGAGAAGAAAAGCCACCTAGTCTTTACATCCTTTTATTCTTTGACTTTAGTTTATTTTCTTTCCGTGAGTTCGTGGTGCTAAGTTACGTTTGCCAGCGGAAACAAGCCCAAGACTCTGCAAACCAGCCAACGCCCACTTCCACGACTCCTGAACTCTAAGCCAATCAGCGACTTCGGAAAAACCCTTTCCTGAAAAAGACGGAGAACAAAAGGAATCCTTTAAACACAAAAGCTATGAAGTACAAACCCCAGACTTTGCCGTGCTGGTGTCATTTTAATGTAATTTTAGCCTCATTGAAAAAGTCAATGCGAGTGTTAAATATGTGATTGATGATTGTTCAGGTTTGTACAATTGCACCTATTGCTGTAAACGTGGGATACCCAAAATTCTCATTCTCTTAATCTAATCCTTTCCTCACTTTCTCTCTTTCTGCAACAGCGTGAATGTGTGAATGCTTGTGTTCATGTGTAGATTAGTTTCCAGGTCTTAGATTTATATAAATAAAGTCTTGTTTATATTGAAAAGAGAAATATCTTGTGTTTTGTGCTCATAAGTTAATGCCTTAATCTGTCGATTTGTTACCGTGCTATTTAATAGTGTTTTCACTATATTTTGGGATTTTAATATCCAGTGCAGAGTTTGTTATCTGACTTGTTCGGTGAATCGCCGTGAAACAGTGAGTCTGTTCAAATTCCTATAAAATCATTAATGATTCCCTTTGAGCTAAATTGACCTGTTTCCCTTATAACAATATATATATTATATGTTATCATTACACTCTGTTTGGTGTTAAATAGTTAAGAGAGCCCTCTTTAGGATTTAGGGAACTAAATATTACAGTATCATAACATGCAGATGACAGATTCATAGCATCAAGCACACAAGTTGTATCTAACAGCGCTTGTATTAACAGATACTTTAAAAGAATGCTTTCGCTTTACAGTGTTCACATGGTGTGGATTATATTGTTGGATCTCCCATACATTTTTAATTAGACTGACATTTAAAAAATTCAATAGAACTACTTGGTACATGTCACCATGCAGTGATCTGACCCTTGGATTCAAGCAGAGTTCTCCACTCTTGCCTGTACCATTCCCATTCTGCATAACTAAATGTAGAGAAGGATAGTGAGGGAAAGTGGAGGGGTAGAGCTGAATACCCTCTCTGAATGGAGCAACCCGATATTCTCTGGCTGCTCCAATAGACCCAGGGCCTTTTTGTCTCATCCACGAGGGAAATTTGTTACACCGTGCCCAAGTGTCAATCATGCCTTTAGAAAGGGGTGCACAACCCAAACAGAACCCCATGTGTCACATACGGTCCCCTGCCGAACCCTTTGAGGAGTCTGTTGCTGCATTTCAATGGGCTCGCACAATAGCGCCGGGCTCTTTCTGGGTGGAAAACACAGGCTTTAGATACAGAGGCGGTAGCCCAGATTCTAAAGTTAAGCTTAGATTCCTTTCACAGAAGTAGATTCAAGCCCCTAGAGACTACTAAAATGCTCCATACATAACACATTCGTCTAATCCTATATTAATCTGGCTGGTGTCCCAGGAAACATCAGTTTACTTTTGGATAGACTTTGTTTGCCATGGACTATAAAGCTCTACTCACTGTTGTGCAAATGCAAGAACACCATGAAATGGGGAGGTGTACAGGTTTACTAATAAATCAATATATTTTAGATATAAGTGTTCAAATAGTAATTATGTAATTATTACCTATTACTATATAAAATGTTTTTTATTACCATCCAACTAAGTATCACAAAAATAAGTAAAAGTTTTAGGATGCTAATGCGTTATTTTAGTATTAGTTATATACTGTTATTTTTGTCATTAACTTTTCTTGTAATTAACTTTTATTTGTATTTTTCATTTTAATTGTATTGATTCTGTTATGTGCTTTTATAATATTTATAATTTTTTTATAGTGCTATTTAGGTTGAATTTTTATTTCAGTTTTAGGGTTTATACACTTCAGATTTGTATCCATTTCTAGTTTGGTGTAAACTAATTTGAGTTTGTTGCCAATGCAAAAGTTTTTCATAGAATTTTTATTTTAGTTTATCTCAACTCCTATTGCAGAATACTCCGGTTTTATGTCTAGCATTCAGTGTGAATATTTCACATTAATTTTATATTTTTCTACTAGCAGCCTGTCGTCTTATTTTCTGCTTACAGAAAAAGAAAACAAGATCCTCCCATTCCGATTACTGCTTTAGTTTGCTGCTGCTCTGAAGGCTTTAGGCCTCATACAAACAAATTCTGAAAAGAGACAGATCGATCTGGGATCATTACTAAATGTAAAACATTAGCAGTTTTTCCCCAACTCTTGGTCTGGTTTGTTTTTATTAAAATGCCATGTACAGTTTTGGCCAGTGATGGTTCATCTTTATATAATACCCACTCCACCTCTTCCTCTGCCCAGACTTCATGGAGTTTTCTAATGCTTTCTGTCTTCATCTAATCATTTCCATGTACTCGTGACTCACATGTCTCCTTAATCCAATTCTGCAGCTCATTGCCTCATTGAGGAACTACTTATTGCTGCTCTATTGTCGGTCTATGACCCCTCACTTTCCCGCTTTTTTGTGTTGTTTTTCAGCATGACCTTTATGGAGCATCATGTTAAAGGGATTATTCACCCAAAAATGAAAATAGTAATTTACTCATCCTCAAGTATAGTTCCAAATTTGTATGTCTTTGTTCTGCTGAACACAAAGGAAGATATTCTGAAGAATGTGGGAAACACTTTTTTGTATTTATTTTTTTAGGATTACTGATAAACTACTGCCGTTTGATTGATCTATTTTATTTTTAGTTAAATTATGTCTGAGTTTATTATGTCTTTAATTAAATAAAACTAAGGAAAATACCTATAGAGTTATTTTAGTAACTTTACTTCAACAGACTACATAAACAAATAACTATTCATAAGTGAATTGAGATTGTTGGACCGGTCCAAATGCTACCAGTTATTCATGATTTCATACACCGTTGGGATGCCAAAACAAGAACCTTTTCCACGTGAATAACAGCAAAAGTACTTGTACAGAAATAGACATTTTGAATTTTGTTTAAAGTCTCTTCTCCATTTCTATTTTCACACTGAATTTGTGTTTTTAGGCTGTTACTTTGCTGTAGAGAGACCAGTACTGTCAAAAAAACAGCAACCCCTTTTCCATTCAAAAAACCTATCTGACTGCCTTAGCCTTTCATTGTGATTTAAGACATGAGCCTCTAGTCTACCTCCATCAGTATGACCCACTGTGCCCCAGTGTTTGGCTCTGAGCTTTAAACTCTTGGGTCTGGAGGGCTCACTGGTGTGAAACAATACTTCAAAGTGTTCAGACACAGCATGTCGGGCTTGTCCGCTCCCCTGGGCGGTTCTGAATCAAAGGCCAGCCAGGCTACATGTTTTTAAAAGTGTCAGGTTTTCTGCCCCTGAGGATCCTGCACATCAAGTTTGCTCACTTCTGGGAAAATAATTGATAAAGTGATAAAGGCTCTTTAGCACATAAATAAATCGAGTGCAGTTGTAAGACACTTAAACCACATCTCAAGTGGAATACTAAATCTGAGAAATTACTTTTGAATTCGTATCTCACCATCTTACCATAAATTGATTGATGTTGATCAAGTCTAGGCAAGTAAGGGTGAAGCCTCTGATGTTTAGATTTCTTTCCTCTGGGTGGTCATCATCAGGGTGGAGTCTCTTTTTTTTTCTGTTCTGAAGGTCTGTGATTAATCTGACAAGTATGATCTACATCAGTTAATGAAGCCTCCGAGTTTGCATTCTTGAACCTTTGGTTTAGTTGTCCCAAAATAATGTTTTACATTATTTTTGTAAAATAATGACCCTGCATAGATAGCAATGTAACTGAAATGTTCCCAGGCCCAGAAACGTAGCAAAAACGTCGTTAAAATAGTCCATGTGACATCAGTAGCTCAACCATAATTTTATGAAGCTACGAGAATACTTTTTGTGTGCAAAGAAAACAAAAATTAGTTTATTCCAAAATTAGTTTATTCAAATATTGTTCTCTTCTGCTATCATGATGCAAAAAAGTATTCTCTTAGTCGTAACTTCTTAAAATAATGGTTAAACCCGTATGTCACATGGAATTTTTTAACAATGTCCTTACTACGTTTCTGGGACTTGAACATTTCAGTTAAGTCGGAAAGCTCTCGGATTTTATCAAAAATATCTTAATTTGTGTTCCGAAGATGAATGAAGGACTTACAGGTTTGGAACGACGTGAGGGTGAGTAATTAATTTCAGAAGTGGATCTATAAATTTGCAGCTTGTTAAGATATGTCAACGTTAGGCAAGTATTGGTCACTTTTTGAAAGTGTTTTTTCCATTCGTTGTATCGGAATCGATGCAAATCGTTGTATTCGTTGCCTAGGAAATAAAACGCACATTTCAAGGCCACATTTGTAGGAGCCTTTGAAACAGGACCGCCTTCAAAGTGCCGCGGTGACGCATTCAACTTTGGATTGCAGCCTTTGATCTGGGATATTTGTGAATTTAGCCTGAAATACAAGAAAATAAGTTGTCTGTCCTTTCTCGCAGGTCTCCTTCAACATAACTGTAGACGCTCGAGTATGTCCTCCGAAAGGCACCAGGAAGAGTTTCACCATCAGGCCTGTTGGTTTCAAAGACCGTCTGGATGTCTCTGTGGACTACCGCTGTGATTGCAGCTGCACATATTACACCAAGACCAACAGCAGCCGCTGCAACTCCGCCGGCACCTACAGCTGCGGGACGTGCCGCTGTGAGCCCGGCTACCTGGGGCCCGCTGTGAGTGCGAGGAGGGTGAGGTCGACCACCAGCACCTCAGTGCCTGCCGTGAGGCCGAAGGCAAGCAGGTGTGCAGCGGCCGTGGAGAATGCAGCTGTAACCAGTGCCTGTGCTACGAATCAGAGTTCGGCAAAATCTACGGCGCCTTCTGCGAGTGTGACGACTTCTCCTGTGCCCGACACAAGGGCATACTGTGCTCAGGTGAGGTGAAATAATTTATTTCCTTATTTGGTTGCCATTAAATTTTAAAGAGGAAATCTTTGCATTTCAAATCTTTTTCGATTTTCAGTACAAAATGTGGAAGTTTATGGTCCATGTCCTAGTTTTTCAGAATTGTCTCAAACCATTCGGCTTATTTGGCTTGCCATGGGCCTCTTTGGGATGCTACGTTTGTGCCCAATGCATTTGATCAGTTCTTGCCAAATAACAGTTGGCTGGCACCCCATCTCTTCCTCTCCACAGGACGCATCTCTGCCATGCCACAGTGAGAGCTTTGTAGAAGGCTGCATTTGTTTATCCATGCACACAATAGCTGGTCTATGAGTAATAAAGCTCTGTTTTTCTTTAGTCAGCAGAAACTGACAGCCCAGCACAAAATGGACGTTTGTTGAGTCTCTGTAGCAATAATGTCATTGGTAAAATCGAGAATTTGTCCCGTTCCTGCTATCTCAGCCATGGAAAACTCCTCTCATCTGCAGTAATGAGTCCTTAATGAATCTGAGCGATTATGCTTGTTCGCACCACTTTACCATGGTGAATTAACTGGGACAATTCTTGTAAACTCCCTAATAATGGCTGTGGGAAAAGGCAAACGTTGATGGGTTTCGTTCACTTGTTAAATGCCTCATAAACATGCTTTGTGGTATTTTGACTTGGCCGTGCTCTGGTGAGAGCAGCTTGTTTAGTTGCTAGTGAGTTGTAAGGTGTTTAGGATAAAAAGTGTTCATGGAGTCCTATAGCTACTGTTTATCAGAAGAGTGCTTAGGTTTCTCAGACTGGCTGGTCAGTTGAGATGAACCTACTCCAGGGCATGGTTTCATAAATAAGGGGGTTCATGAGCGAACTGTTGGTGTAAAGCTAATAATTAAATCATAACATAAAACTAAACCTTATGAAAATTAACCATGGTTTTATTATAGTAAAAGTGTAACAGACATGGTTTTTGATGCATTGATTATCATTTGTATAACCAGTTTTACAAATTCCATGATTGAAGTGTGGTTAGTGTCAGAGCCATGGTTAATTTGTGGTTACCATTGTTTAACTATAGTAACCATGTTGTTTTGGTTTTATTTGTAGTAAAAGCGTGGTTCATTTACGGGAGGGAAAATAGGACTTCGCAATTTATTCAAATAAAATGCTGCAATTTATTCTAAAAGGCTGCAGTTTATACTTTTCTTCTGAGACTGAATGTTTTATGGTGAAATGCAGCACTATATATTTATTTACTAAATCTTCTTATAATAATAATAATAATAACTTGCATGCAAATATTCCAGTGATCAAATATAGTTTTTTTCATAATCAATTAAAACAGTAGTATTTTTGTTTTATTATTACTATTTAGTTATTATTAAATATGTGAATGTGTTTCCTGGATGATCCACAAATGTTTTTCTGTGTTGTGAATTTGTGATAGTTGTTCATAAGTCCTTTTCCAGCCCTTTCCAGCAGTGACAGTGTGAAAATATGGATCTCAAAATCATACAGAGGACAATTGAGGGACTCATACATGGCTATTACAAAAGGTGGAAACATTTTTACTGGTGCTCAAGAAGGAAATTTAAGAGCCAGAGGGTGCGCAATTTTGAACAGGATGTTTTTTTTATTATGTTTTATTTATTTAAATATCTTCGGTTTTCTTTTGGTACTGCACTTAAGAAGCTACAAAAATATTTAAATGTTTCCCAGAAGACAAAAATTTATAATAAAAAAAGGTATAATTTACCCTTATCATTTAACTCAAAAATGTTACACCCCAGCTCTTAATGTACTGTGTTGCCTTCTTGAGCATCAGTAAATGTTTTCACCTTATGTAATAGTTATGTATGAGTCCTCAAATTGTCCTCTGTGGTAAAAGATGGATCTCAAAAGCATGCAGTCACTGCTGGAAATGGATCAAATATGTTGAAAATGTTAGAAAACCAAAGACTGTGCAGGAGCTGTAGGATTTTTCTGAAGAATAGCAGGCAGTTGAACTGCTCGGGACCAACAAGGGACTCATGAACAATGATCATAAAACAGAAAGACAGTCGTGGATCATCCAGGAAACGACACAGTATTAAAGTGTCCCTATTATGGGTTATGAAAGGTTCATATTTTCGTTTTGGGAGTCCGCAACAACAGGTTGACATGCATGCAAGGTCAAAAAACACTTTCACTGTCTTATAATATGCATTTATTTTTACCTTATATGCTAAACAATTCGCTCAATGATTTGTCAATGACTCTTGAAGGCTGACGACTTCTCGGTTCTATACAATTGACCTTTTTGGTCCCCCCCTTATTAAACTATTACAGGTCCTTTACTGAAAAAGACGGTCACTGCGACACTCTAAAGTGATGAAACTATGGCACTATGTACTTTTTAAAACCATTTTTATAGGTTTCACGTTATATTGTTAGCTCAGAAAATATGTAAATGCGCATGCCCAGTAGCCGCAGCTGTATCCATTCTAGCCTTAACCACAAATCAGAGACAAGAGCAGATTAACTTCGGTGGACTTAAACTTGAAAAAGGGTGTGCTCCGCGGTTGAAATAAAGCAACATGAATAAACATCAGACACCCAGAAGAAGGTGTTTTGCGCTGCTACGCGTGGGTTGGTTCTTCTCATGTCTTTTAATTTTCTATCATGAAATAGTCAGTAAAATAAATACTTTTTAAATAATTTTGAAGGAGAGTGCCTTGGATTTCTCTTTTCTACATTCATTTGAATTCCCGACCCCAAAGAGCACCTTCAAATTTTGCCTTTCCTAAACCTCAGAAAGTGTTTTAAGTAAATGAAAAGACGATCGGTTCAAGTGTTTGAACTGAGGCAATACAGTGATCTGTCATGACATATTGAAGAGCCACAAAACTATATTTATTGTTTGAATTTCTTTTAAAATGAATCAAGAAGCTGAGGGTCCTGAGACCTTGTTTCATATCAGAAGTAACCTTCTCTGTCAGTGTGTTTTCAGTTTCCTCTTTGCTCTGCAATGTATTTTTCACTGCATGAGAACGTGTGTAGCGTGGGAGCGGCATTGCTTGTCGGGCATGGCAACAGTAACTAAGGCTGGGCTGGTTTTGCAAACGATAAATTTAGGACACAGAAGGACCACCATTCAAGTGGGAATTAAATATTTCATGGAGGGATATATTTACATTTACATTTATGCATTTAGCAGACGCTTTTATCCAAAGCAACTTAATTCAGGTTATACATGTGTTGTCAGTATGTGTTCCCTGGGAATTGAACCCACAACCTTTGCGCTGCTAACGCAATGCTCTAACCACTGAGCCACAGGAACAGAATAAATAAAAGATTTTCAAATAAATATGGTGGGTAACTCGATTAATTTGGAAGTGAGTTTACAGATCACAATGCAAAGGGAGAAGCCTCATGCTACGGTCGTCACGATTGCGGAATGATAACATGCAGGATCAACACTGTTCATGTTTCACAGGGTACGATTAAATTAATTTACAGTTATCCATTTTAATATGGAGAGGCACTGAAATGTAGACCTTTATTTATGTTTTTGACCTACACTGCACACCACAACTTTAATGTTAGTTAGCTTTAGCCAGAAATATCTTGCTGACGCACAAGATGACATTAATGTTCTGCTTGAGCAGATGAAAATTGTAAAACCTTTTATTGGGATTAGAGTTGAATGCTTATGGACAGTTTGTTTTGTTTGGGTTCAGGAAATGGAATAAAATAAATTCCATTGCCCATCCTCTCGGAAGCCTGGAATCAGTGTTACAAGTATCACAGGAACATCGGTTTTCCATTTTTGTAGCATAAATACCATCAAACTGAGGAAAGCTTTGGATCTTCCAATGTCTTTCTATGGCGCTGAAACCTAAAGATGTCCGAGTTCCACTCCCCGTGCAACTAATACTTGACTGCCATTGGCTAGTCTGCCTTCAAGGAGAGGGCTTACTGATAGGTCAATTAGGCAAGAGTAAGCAGTTTGAAGATGGTGTTGCGTAACTCTTTGTAGCCACTTTCCATATATAGGCCTAGGTGTATATAGTGGTTATATTTCAAGGTGACTTTAAAGAAGCTTTTAAAGCCATTTAAATGTAAACATGACTTTAAAATAACCATAAGCTCTCTTATTATTGTTCTTTTAAGTAGAGATCGACCGATATATCGGTTTACCGATATTCTTCCCGATATTTAAGCATTTTATCGTAATCGGATATCAGTTTTGAAATAAACGATAACCGATATTTTAATTTTTTTAATTAGTCACATACACAATTATACAGAGTATAACCAGCAGTGAAATGTGTTCTCTGCATTTAATCCATCCAAGTGCACACACACCTGGAGCAGTGGACACTGTTCACTCAGGAGAAGCTCCAGCACGACCACCGCATGTAACTTTATACAAGATTCACTTGTTTGAAACACGCTAAATTATATTAACATTTACTATAGAACCATTATTTCGCCAATAAACATCTAAATAAATACATCTCTATCGAAATTAATTATTTATTATCTTATTTATTTATTCTTTTGGTTATTGTTAATATCATTGTTGCTGATGATGCTTTTTATAAATAAAATGTTTATATTGTTGTAATTTGAAGATAACATTTTACATGAAAATGTTAATTTTCATCCGTTGTTTGTTGTTGTTAAGATGACTGAAAGGAGGAAAAACCAAAGCGAAGAATGGACTTACTTTACTCTGTTATTTATTTACTTTATAACAGTAAATAAATATCGGTTCTGCATATTGGTTATCGGGTACATAAACGTACAAATAATCGGTATCGGTTATAAAAAATCTATATCGGTTGATCACTACTTTTAAGCATAGTCCCTTGTTGATACACCTGGAGTAAAAAAAGCTTTGTTTTTCTTGAAACTCTGTTTAATGGAAGTGCCATTGAAATGGTTTTCTCAGCTGTACCTTTATTTGTTTATCACACTTTACACCCTGCTGTTACTTAAAACAGCATTTTCAATAACAGTAGCAAAATAAGGACCATTGGATCAAAGTGTCTTGAATAGGATCAAAGTCCTATGCTGGAATGTAGTAGCAACTTTTTGTATATAGAGACATTAAAGGATAATGCAGAGTCAGCCGGTGATCCTGCACAGAGTGTTCAGCTTACTACATCTTCTTCTGGTCAGTTTTACAGTTTCACAGTCATCAGACTAAAATAGTTGACAGCAGAATGGTGTGATCGACCAATCAGAATTAAGTTATCCAGAAAGCTGTGCATTAAACTTTAATGATACATTTTAGAATGTTTTTTAGTTTTACATAAGATATGTGTGCTTCTCTCTAAATCTGTTATTTTAATGTTGGTATTTGTGGGTAGGATGTGATCAGTGTGGCCTTGTCGTGCTGATAGCTGTCTGAAGGGCTCCTACAGAAGGGCCACACTGCACAGATAAGACTTCTGTGTGTGTCCTTTGTTGCAGTTAGTCTGCTCTCAGCTATCATAATGAAACATTTTAATCTGCTAGACTTTTATGATTGAAAGGATTTAGTGTGTATGCCTGCTGTTGGAAGAGAAAAAAGGTTTTATTTATTTATTTTAATTTCACATGCCTCATGTCAGTCAAAGGTTTACCTCATTAAAACGTATTAATGGACATATGTTTTGAATAGCTTTGAGTCTTTAGAAGTGTGAGAAGTAACAGTATGTTAAAGCTATTGAGCTGTTTTTGATGGAGCCCCCGTAAACCTCAGCTTTGTAGTGTTGTTCTATGCGTCTGCTGCTGATTTAAATTGCTTTATAACACGCAGAGAGCCAGAAATATTAACTAAATGCCCCAGACATATAAATGTACTCCTTTTTTTGTGGATTAAATCTTCAACCTTGTTATTGATGCTTGTGTAGACCTAGTCAATTAAACACATTTGTGTTTGTTGTAAAGCTTTGTGGCTCTAAAAAATTGCAAGTAATGAGAATGGAGTGTGGAACCAAATTCTTCCACTTTTTATTTTTTATCTGGGTTATGATTTCACATGATTTATAAAACTGATTGTAGTGGTACCAGAATTACAGTCTGACCATTTTTACACTATATTTTCAAAAGTTACCATTCAAAAATGTTTAATTATTTTTAATGATGCATAGAATTGGTCAAAAGTGGCAGCAAAGACAAAATATTTACATTTCAAATAAATGCTTTTCTTATTTACTTTATTTTCTTGTAAAGAACACTGAAAAAAGTATAATTTCCACAAATATTCTTGAACATCAAATCAGCACATTACATTGGTTTCTGAATAATTATGTGACTCTGAAGACTGGAGTAATGACTGCTGAGATTCAGCTTTGCCATCACATAATTTCTTTTTTAATTTTCATAACATCTCACAAGATTAGTGTTTGACTGTATTTTTGATCTAATAAATGCAACTTTGGTGAGCATAAGAGACTTAAAAAAAAATCTTACTGACCCCAAAGCCAGTGTATGTGTGTATAAACAACAAAAATATCAAATGTTGTGCACTTGACCCCGTGCAGTATACAATCATACAAGGGGTTTTAAACCATTGTCACCAACTTGCAGAAGATATCAGGAGTGATGTTTGTTGTTGTGGATATATATGTTGTTTTTTCTCAAAAACCTTTGCAGTCAATCCAATAAATGTTGACACCTGGCTTGTTTTGTAGCTGTTTTTCAGATACTTTCAGATGTCAGCTTATGTTAGCATTGCACACATTGAGCAGATGAGATGTTGTATGGTGAATACCAAACATAAGCTGTAATTGGGATGTAATGTGGTTCTATTTAATGTTTGGCGAACATTCCACCATCTCGTCTCTGTAACTCTACACAGACCGTTGACATGTTTTTTACCACACCCCTGCATCCTCTTTACCGCAGTAAATGACATCAGCACCTGGGAACACAATGACCTCAAAAGCAAACAAACAGACAAGGCCTTCACCACTTTACCATCATCAAAAATACAGGAAGGTCTGGTGTGTATTGGATATAAACCCTTCATATCTGTTTTCGTTTTTGTGCTGTGGAGCGCTTGTCACGTTGTGCCTGGTGGGACAATTTATAACAGCAGTGTGGTCACGTGTTGAACAATAGAGCTGTCAAGAACCATAAGCAAAATGGGACTTTGGAATCGGATTCATTGCTCACTCCTTAGTCTATTGATAAGAGTGCACTTGCTGGCAGAATAGCTGTTTGAGGAAGAAAGATATTTGAATGTCGATGGGGATCTTCAGTATCTTTCATGGGTAACATTGTTAATAAAAATGCATAAACTTTTATTATTATTATGGTTATGACAATATTGTTTTCAGTTTGCAAGCAAATGAGTCTATTGAGTTCAACGGAGGCATTTTAGCAAACACTGGGGTTTATTGGGTATTGATTAGGGCTGTCGCGATAATCGCAATATCGTAATAGGAATTCAACAACTGCAGCAACCGTGATATTTCCATGTTTTATATTCCATAAGGTTACGCCCTTCTCATTTTACACTTCGTGCATGTGTTCTGAATATTAGTAATAACAATGTGTACCATGCTGATTTGTACAGTGGCTCATTAAATTTGCACTTAACAAGCCTAAACAGATAGCGAATGAGAGCGAGATCGACTGATCACGTGCGATTACCGGTGTCTGTCCTTCAGGCAGTCATGTATATTTGTGAAAACAGGTTGCCATGTCCAAGGAAAGCAAAATCTGTCTTAGCATCGACACATTGCTGGTCAGCTGAGACTTTAAAAGTGGGACTCAAAGTTAATGTTTCATATCTCTTTGAATGAAACGGCATTTTGAACGTGCAGTTGAATGAAAGGTTAAAGACTCACTCAAAGACAATGAAACTTCACTGACTGACAGCCCATCTAGAACACGCAGGTGAAATATCAACATAAAAAGTATCTTGTCAGTCAGATTCGAGGATATACATATATAACAATGGACTGATCTTATCGTCAGGTTTATGTTTTGTTATGTAGACCGTTATTTTGTCATTCTCTTCGGTTTACTTCACTCCCTGTTTCAACAAGATTTTAGTTTCGGTTTCATTGGTTTATAAATATGACCTCGTTACATTGTAACACATACACACACAGATTATATATGTGTGTGCGGTAATACCACTATTGAGCCCCTCAAAATTACCGCAAGGGAAATTCCTTTACCGCGACAGCCCTAGTATTGATTCAGATGTGCTCTACTATCTGAAAAACATTCCTAAATGCAAAAGGAAAAGCTCAGTTGAACAAACCTAGTCCGGTTTTAAAGTGGATCCTGTCAGAACCTCAGGGACCTGGATCAGCATGCTAAAAAAATAAAGCATCTGAATGTCAAAAGCTGCTCTTGATTGGAAGTTTGCAGGTATTCCTATTCACCCTTTTATCCTATTATGCCCCATGAATGGATGTTCCATGTGCATCCATTCCACACCCTAAATCTCAGCTACTAGGTATTTTTTAGAAAGTATAAGATAAAATTGCTTCAAAAACAAAACATTGCCCTTTGTGCAGATCAGAGATCAAGACTTTATATGGATTTATTTACATTACATTTATGCATTTAGCAAACACTTTTATCCAAAGCGACTTACAAATGAGGACATTATAGAAGCAATCAAAACAACAAAAGAGCAACAACATGCAAGTTATATTACAAGTCCTGGTTAGCCTAACACAGTACATGTAGGATTTGTATTTTATTTTATATTTTTAAGAAAACGAGTTAATAGAATATAGAAAAAAACTTAGTGTTAGTTTTACAAGAAAAGCTAGCAGTTAGAGAATAAATATGCAATTGATAGAGGGTCAAATGTGTCTTTTTTTTCAATAAAAAAGGACAGATTAGATAAAATTAGAATAGAGATTGCTAGAGTTAGAGGGTCAAATAAAGATGGAAGAGATGTGTTTTTAGCCGTTTCTTGAAGATGGGTAAGGATTCAGCTGCTCGGATTGAGTTAGGCAGGTCATTCCACCAGATGGGAACAGTTAATGAAAAAGTCAGTGAAAGGGATTTTGTGCCTCTCTGGGATGGTACAGTAATGCGTCGTTCACTTGCAGAACACAAGCTTCTAGAGGGCATATAAGTCTGAAGTAGCCTGAGGATGCGTTTTTGACCTGTGCAAAGCTTGTTTTACGGTGGAGTCCAAAAGTCTGAGACCAACAGTGAAAAGTTACTTTTTTCAATATAATATTATTTAATATAATAATAATAAAATACATGTACTATTATATTTTTATGTATATCTTATATTATGGAGGAATAGAAAAAATTGTAACATTTTCATTAGTGTATTGTACTAGAATTGTACATTTATGATAAGTGACTCAGACTTTTCCAGATTTAAATGAATAAAGTACTTTTAAAAGACTTTTAGACCTCAGTGTATGAAACTGGGTGGTATTTTAGTTTGCTGTCAGATTAGAGAGTCTTGCAGTATCGTCACTGTACACGCTGCAATCAGCCAGTGCTAAAAACAAATCTCAGCTGTCACTCTGGGTGTCTCCTCGAGGGCTAGTAAACACAAACAACAAATCTGTCTTTAAGTGACCATATTGCTACAATGGGATTACTGCACCTCTAATTTCGGGACTAGCTCTTCTAACGAGATAACAAATTTCCAAATTACAATTTCTGAATGTGGACTAGACTTTTGTTTATAATCTTACAAACAGTAGCAAGACGATACTGATGTCCTGAAGTTGGCACAAAGTTGTTTAGCTGTTTGAATGTATATAACTTCCTCTAGAAATATATAGTTTGCATCCAATTTTGGCATTGGGAAGGGCAAGAAGAAAGGGTAAAAGATTAGTGATGAGTCAAAGTCTGACAATCCTTGTGCACACAAACAGCAAATAGTTTCTAGAGTAGAATAGAAACATGGGATTAGTCAAACATTTTTATTTAGGCAAACTACAGAACTGTTATGCATTTCTCATTTAGACTGTTTATAGACATGGTGTTTTTGGCTCTTTGCCCTTGCACTTCCCGCTTTTATGCTGGAGAGCTGCAGAAACATGTTGTAGTTCATTAAATGGTAATTAGAGCAAGCCTTACACCATACCAAACCAGCAGTAAAGCATGCAGGGAAACACATGAGCTTGTTCCTAACCAGAAACCTAATAGATGTACCACAGGCCCAAACTATAGTGCATGTTTTTAAAGGTAGTCTGCATTACTGTGTGCATTGTTGTCCTCAGCCTACCTTTTAATTTAAAAGCGTCAGAAGGCTGTGTAGCAGCAGAAAACCGTATTATCTTTTATGCCTGCTCTGTAATTGTTATTGTCTCAGGAGCATGAGAGTTACCCTGTAGTCACATAAGACAACTTCCGACTGCAATAATTATCTCTAATATAATTTATCTTCTTAAAAGACTTTGTAAGATTTCAGGGCCCATATTCACAAAACATCTTAAGGTTAAAAGTAGCTCCCAACTTGCCGATTTAGGAGAAAATGTAAAAAATAGTGGGCGTTTCAGTCCTAAATTTATTTTCACAAAGTCACAATGCAATAAAACTAGCTCGAGAACATGTGAGAGTCATTTCACGATTATTTTTAACTTATTATTTGATTCTCTTTGGAATACATTGATGGTTGCTAAGGAATATTGTAAAGGAACAGACGCCACATGTCAAGCATCTATAGACTTTCAGTTTTTACTCCCAAGACTTCGTATCCACTCAAGAGACACTACGACAAGAGGCAGCTTGCCATGTCTTGGCCTACATACTTGCATTGCACATGTTTCTCTATTGACAAATGAGTTGTACTTCTTCGCTAAACATACAGAGGTCACACTGTTCCTGCAAAGTAAAGTCAGACAACACATTGATCTTGCGTGTTGTCGACCAAAACAAAAAGGTTTATACGCTTGTACGGTGGCTCTGAAGTGTCAAAACGCCTCTCAAAATGCTTGCTACGGATACAAAAATATATAATCAAACCCGATCCCAAAAAATGTTGGGACGAAAATGTCAGATTCAGTGTGCAATGGCCTTTACTGCACCCTATGAATGAATTTTGTTTTATAAAAAAAAAATGTTTTATAGTGCCTTAAAGTTCCACTGAATGTGGAGTTGAATTACATACACACAAACTGCTTTCTTCTGTGTCCCCTGCACTCTTTCGTTTCTTCTTTCGTAGGGAAGGAAGAATGACCATAAAGTCTGTGGTGGCATGTTTTTGTCAATGTAGACCGCTGAAATATTAAGTTGCTTGCTTACTGTTTGATCAGCATTTCTGTAAACCGCTCCCTCTCACAGCTCCAGACGGGGAAGTGAGATGCCCCTGGAGCAGAACCGTGTTGTGCTGGTGGGTGGAACTAGAACGTGGCAGAGGTTGCACACCCTGTGCTCTCACTGCACCCCAGTGATTACAGGGCTTGCTGAGTGTTTTTCAGATTCAAAGGAGTATCTATTTCAAGTTTAGCACCACAAGAAAGACAGAGAAACCACAAGCCATGACCACGTTATGTTTTATAACTCTGATCCGAAGTCAGACTGCAAGTCTGCTCTACGCATGCATAATATATATACCTTATTAAGGATATAAGGAATTTAATGTCCTCTTCATATTGACACCATGAGCTTTCATAGTCTCCTTACTGTAATTGTATCTCCCTCTGGTGTCGGCAGACCGATGCATCATGGTTCAATAAGTTCAGTGACTTTTCACTGTGAACTGAGGGGAGTGTGATGATACACTAGAATAGCGCAAGCATTTAATTTTAAAGTGTTTGAATGGAACGAAATGAAGCGCTCGGCCTGGAGTGTTACAATATAAAGAGGAATGTCCTTCCTGTTGCTTCAGCAGCAGGATCTACACTTCCTGTGGGACTGCAGTAGCTAAAAAGATCTTTAAAACAGGAAGGACAGATCAGGGTCAGCATATCAGTCAACCAATAGCAGTTCTGTACAGTAATTGACAAATGGTTTCTGCAGGTCTGGAATGTATAGCTTGTTGAATAATATTCAAATGTTCATCTTCAAAGAGATGTAATTACATAATTATTTTAAGAAAAAAAAAAATTTGTTTGGTAAATGTTCTACATTTTTAATCTTTAATTTGTGTACTTTTAGAAATGCAGAATGATGAAAATCCTTTGTCCTTTCTTTCACCCAGGATTTTTTCAGTATAATATGCAGTATTATTTTAGTATTATAGACTATTATAGTGTTTATGAATTCTCCCAATTAGCTTTTATTTGTGTAATTTCAGTTCATTTTAATTGTAGTTTAAGTTTTAGTAATTTCAGGTTTTGACATTTTTATTTATTGTTTTTTAAGATTTATTTTTAATATATTTACAATAATATAATATTATAATAAATTCAGGTTTTTGTTTATTTTACTACTTGAACATATAGATCAGTTAGTTGCCAAGGCAGAATTTCACATTTTCATGAACGGTTTTCATGTAATATATATTTTACTTTCATTTGAGCTTTATTGAAATGACCAACATTTATTTATAGAAATAATTGTATTATTGGCTATAGTTTTGTTTAATGATTATAATATTGGCAATATTATGTTCATATAAGGAACTAGAACAAACAGCTACTCAAAAATGCAGATATTTTTAACTGGTCATTTTCAGCCATTGGTAGTTAGCATTGAAAACTCAGGGTTTTTGCATTTGTTTAACTTTCCTTTCCACTTTAGTTTGATTTATGCTCATACTATCAGTCCGATTTCATGACATGGGCATTATAATTCATGACAGATTACAATGCTACATATTATATTTTAATATATCTTTCAAGTTAAGCACAATCTATCTCTTTTTCATATTTTTAAGGCATTAGAAAATACATTTTCATCACATAAAGATGACTATGCCCTTCATGAAGACTTCACCGCAGTATAGCTCAAGTTTACGCTACTCAAACACTGCAGTTTACAGACACAGACTCTGTGTTGACTGTGAAACTTTGCACCTTTAAATAAACCTGATACTTGAGGTCGACAGTATTGACATATTTCAGTGCTTGCGTGGCTTTGGACTCACTCATATGTGAACTTGTCTAGTTTGACCGTGTATGTGGTAGAAATGGGCTGAGGCTCATTCCCAGAGGCTTTCAAACATGGATCTGCCTTTCTGGCATGACAACAGCACATTTACTCAGTGACCTAAATAAAAGACTGGATTCGGGATTGCTGGGAGAGCAGGACTGCATTGATTCTCTAGCGTTTTTTATTTATTTTATTTGCGTTCAAATGATGGCTTGATATTTTAGCTCAGCACATTAAATCTGAAGACTGTTAGTTCTGAATGTCTGTGGTAAAAACATTGAACGTGAAGCCTGTGGATGCTGTTATATTTGAGTAACAGTACCGTCACACATACACACTGACACGGCTTTAAAAAGGGATTAAGAAAACAGATGTGGAACGTGTCCTTGTTCACACCAGATCCGTTCAGAAATGCATTAAATTAGTAAAGGTGTTCAGTGAAGGAAGTGGACGCCATGCTTAGTGTCTCAAACAGAATACACCCTAAGGAGGGGGTACATTTAATATAACTCTCAGCTGATTTTCTCTTCCTTATTTTCCTCTCATAACCCTAACAGACTTGGACTCTTACTTTATTAAAGGTCTTTTTTTAGAAAAACATGTTTTTTGTTCATCTTAATAATAAATGGGTAGCCGCTTACTTTTATAAGGTACATTTATATATTTTAGAAGGATTCAGTGGTTACACATTCCTGGGTTGTATTAGTTCTGCTGTGGCACCACAATTAAAACTTTATTGTGTGGGAGCTAACCAGCGTGGCCTCATTTTACAGTTTCTGTGTGTGTGTGTGTGTGTGTGTGTGCGTGCTTGTACATGTTTTTGCTCTGTCAAATTTGATCATCCCTAAGAGTCAAGTAACTTCCTTTTCTCACAAGATTAGGTTACATCAAAGAGCATCTCCCGCATTAGGTGGGAGAATGTGCAATACCTTTAAAGTGATACTTTTTTTTCAAAACTTCTCATTATTTTAACTACTGTTCAGATGTTTGAGGTCAGTAGGTTTGTAAAATGCAGTAAAAGAGTCATACTGTGGAATGCTTTGTTTTAATAAATGTAATTTATTGCTGTAATGGCAATGCTGAATTCTCAGCAGGCATTATTTAATTCTTAAGTGTCGCATGATCCTTAAGAAATCATTCGAATGTGCTTATTCGCTGCTTTAATAAATATTTCTTATCAATGTTGAAAACCGTTGTGCTTAATATTTTTTTCCAGGATTCTTTGATTAGAAATGTCAAAAGAACAGTCTTCATTTGGAATAATACATGTAAAATATCTTACTGACCACAAACTTTACTCGCCCCCATATTATTCCAAACATCTGTTGTTATTTTTCCTCAGAAAACAAATGTGTCATGTTAAAGTATTGTTAAATAGCATGTGAGTAGAATTCACTTAATTTTTAATTGGCTTGACACCCTTGGGTCACTGTGAAATGTATAAAGTGCTTCATGAAGGTCTTTCTACAATTCTATAGCTTTTATACAACTTCCTTCAAAGGTCTTCTAAAATGTCTACTTTCTACATAAAGAGAAAAACAATCATGCAAGGAATATTTATTCATGGGTGAAAAATCACATTTAAGGCAGAACTCCTCTTTCCTACAAGCTAACATGGCCTCTCTGGACTACACAAGCAAGCACAAAGCTGCATCTTTGGAGCACGTGTGCTCAATTTTTCCAACATTTTCTAGTTCTTGTGCAATCATTGGTGTGAGGCTGCAACGGCAGCTGATGACACACCGAGTGTTCATTGCTGCTTTCAATCTGTTCACAGCTGTTTTTTCATGAACGCGTGTATTGTTTATCATTTTGGCTTCAAGACCCTTTACATTTTCTCACATACAGTACTACATCAAAATATTAACTTTTGCTTGGGTCATTCATGCAGTGACTTTTAACACATTGGCACATTTGTTGCAAAATACAAAGAGTTCTGCTCACACTCAGTGATGGAGACACAAGCCAAGAGTCCTTGGTGTTGGAAGGAGGAGATCTGCATGTAATCAGTCCAGTGGAATGTGCACAGCCATGGACAGAGAGACTTCAGAGAATGTGGGAGAAGTAGACAGCGGCCATCTTTGTGTTATGACAGAGAAATGTGTAACGCTTTTGTTTCCATTCATCTCAGCAAATGTTGGTTATATGCAAGCTCTCACTCTCACTGTGTGCATTACAGTATTCTGTTTTTCTGAGAGGTCTTTGTGTTCATACCTCTTGTCCATGCCAGTGAGTTAACCACATTTGTTAGTGCAAGATTGTTGCAAATACCAGCCATTTGACATAAAATAAGAGGTTACGGTGTTACGAGTTATGTAAGGTTTATTCCAAATCTCTGTCTATTTTTTCCAGGCCATGGAGAATGCCACTGCGGTGAGTGTAAATGCCACGCTGGTTATATTGGAGACAACTGTAATTGCTCTACAGAGACGGCTTCCTGTGTGTCGGACGATGGCAAGATCTGTAGCGGGCGGGGCAGTTGTGGTTGTGGGCGGTGCCAGTGCACTGAGCCAGGGGCTTTTGGAGACACATGCGAAAAATGTCCCACCTGTCCAGATGCTTGTGGAACAAAGAGGTATGAGACAGAGGATGCTGAAACTAACTTAATTAAAGCTAACTCGATTTCTAATGTGAGGTCTGTCTTTAAAAGTGTATACCCTATTGTAAATGTATGGAATTTTACTATCCGGTAGCATACGGTTTCACTCATTTGCAGCAGTTCAAACTTATTTTTCTTTAAATTGGCACTTCCTTTTCATAAAATGTATTAGGGCTGCCCCCTAATAGTTGCCTAACCATTAGTCGATGAGAAGAGGGTTGACCCAAATTGTATTAATCCCTTACCCACAGAAAAAAAACTAATCCACAGGAAGTGGTGAGGTCATGCAGTGTGGGGTAGCTGAACAGTAGTGCTCCCTGCAGGACAGATGGAGGCGTCGGTGCAGTCACTTGCTCTTAAAATACTCAATCGTTTGGTCATACAGATAAGAGTAATACATCTTTTGAATCTGTAAAGACTGTTTTTTTGTGTGAGCTCACAATAACAACAAAACATTGCGCTTATAAAATAATGAAAGCAAACAGGATGCGCTTTCTGCCGTCTCAGTCTCTGTAAACTTAAGCGTGAAACTCTGTGTATATCTTCTTTGCCTTACAGACATGAAAAATATATGTCTAGAGTGAATATATGTCTAGATCTACTTTCAACTGAACCAATTCAAATGCAAAACAAATATTCTCAGATTATGTAATCCATATGAAACATGCAAACACGCTCATCACTACTGCAGAGATGAGTTTGTTACCAACTTCATCGCTTAAACAAAAAAAGCACTAGTTTATCAATACATTTGTAAAAGGTTCATGCAGCCTCCTTACTGTTTTTTCCTTTCACATTTATAATTATTACTTTAAATGCTTATTAGGCAATTCAATTCTCATTATTTAGATTTAAATGGGTTATTATTAACAAACATGTGACTAAGTCGACTATTGCTTAAAATGAACGACTACTAGTTGACCAGAAATGTTTTTAGTTAAGGGCAGCCCTAAAAGGTATTTGCCACATACATAATAATAATTCTTAAGCTCAGATGAGCTTTATTTGTCACATACACAATTATACAGAGTATAACCAGCAGTGAAATGTGTTCTCTGCATTTAACCCATCCAAGTGCACACACACCCGTAGCAGTGGGCAGCCGACGCTGCAGCGCCCGGGGAGCAGTTGGGGATTCGGTGCCCTGCTCAAGGGTCTCACCTCAGTCGTGGACAATTTCTGACGGAGCTGAGATTCGAACCTACAACCTCGGGTTACAAGTCCGACGCTCTATCCATTAGAGCCACGACTGCCCCTACTAGTGGCATTCCAGTGAAGGACTGCAGTAATTTGATGATATCTACACTACCATTCAAAAGATTAGGGCCAGTAAGATTTAATTACATTATTTTTACAAAGATGTATGATGATTGAAAGTGACCGTAGCGATATTTATGACACTATCAAAAGTTTGAAGAGTTTAGCATTTATTTCTAACTTTATTCATCAAAGAATCTTGCAAAGTACAATGATTTCCACCAAAAATGTTAAGCAGAACAACTGGTTAATAATAAATAAAAAAATTCTCAAACACCAAATATATTACAATGATTCCTGAAGGATCATGGGACACTGAAGACTGGAGTAATGATGCTGAAAATTCAGCTTTGTCATCAATAAATTATATTTTATAATATATAAAATATAATTGTAACAGTATTTCACAATATGGCAGTTTTTCCTGTTTTTCATCAAATATGTGCACCAGTCACAAAAACATGAAACAGAAATCTTACCAACCCCAAACTTTTGAACAGTAAGTGTACGTAACTCCAAGAATTACTTGTTTCTTTCACTCAAAAATATGCACAATGGTTCTGATATATATCAAAATTTAATCTGTTACATTTGAAAAGCACTCTTGACCCACTTTGTCCTTCATAATCACGAGTGCTGATTCCATCGCTGAGTTACTGCGCATAATCTCGAAGACTCTAGAAAGCTATAAGAAACAATTCTAAAAATGTTTTACACTAGTCCCATGTTAACATGTATAATGTTTAAACACTGTTTTTATACTCTGATAACGATGAAATACTGAAATAATGTTACTTCCTCTGCAGTCTTTCTGTTTGTTTTCGTTGTTGTTGAGGAACAAGTCGAAAATATGTCTGTGGCAGAAGGTAGCAAGCCACAAGATGATGTCAGTAGAGCTCTTATTTACACTACATACACCAACATTTGGTCTCCATTAGACTCCTCAGAGCTGACTGGCGGAGTCTGATATAGCTTTCCTTTGTCAATGACTCTTGTTTAGATTCAAACTTGTCAGTCTTTTCTGAATGTTTCTCCTCAGGGAATGCATCGAGTGCCGTCTCTTTAACACGGGAAGACTGGCCGATAACCAGACCTGCCAGCGCATGTGCAAGGATGAGATCATCACCGTGGAAAAACTCAGTGAGTGCACACTTGACACACTGAATGATGTTTTGGGCCGGCTTCTCGATCACTTCATCTCTCCACCCTGCACAAACACACTTCTTCCTCTGATACAAATACATATGTGGTTTGTTTAAGCCAAAGAACAATATTTAAAAATGTGTTTGTATGTTTATGCTCTGCTATCAATTAACCATTCTGTGTGTATATATAGTACTTGTATTGACTCATTTGAGAACTCAAAACGCATGCTAAAACTTTACACCAGTTATGGTTGCTTAACATGCATCTTCCTTAAGTTCAGTCAAGAGAAAAGTTGAACCCAGCAGTGATCAGGAGCTCAGTTCATAGATCAGTCCGTCTCATCAGGACACACTGTTGGTCGAGCAACACAGTTTGTGCTTCCAGGTCGTGATTCTGTTACCCGCAGCAGGGTGAAGCACAGTTTGTGGCGTATCATAGCCAGCTCTGTTTATGTTATTATCTAGAGAATGTGAGTCTGGATGTCTCCGCACCACTCGCTGTCCTGTGTCCCACTGTGAAAGCATGTGTTTACTGCTCTTCCTCTAAAACCCTGCTATTAATACAAACCACTAACATGTAAAATGCTCAAATTCATTTAGAATAGCAATGTAGAAATAATTTTCTGTGTGTGTGTGTGTGTGTGTGTATATAGATCTTTTAATTTTTTATTTATTTCTTATTTAATGTTTTATTAGAGTCTGAAAGCTATGAATAAAGTTTATGAGACCTTCTCCAGGGTATTTATAACAGGTTTTAATGCTGGAGGAAGTTTTTACATGTTTCTAGGAATGCATGAATTAATGTTCATATTGAGCAATATGAAGCTGGACTTATTCGCTGAAATACTGTAGTGAAACATTCAGGTTGCTTGTGAACTCTTTAAAGGCCTTTCCATGTCATGTTCCATTTTCACAACATTTCTCTGCTGTTTCAGTCAGCTGACTTCCTTAATGGACTCCACATGTGCATACCGGACACATCTAGCTCTTTTAGAGAAAGAGGCTCCGTAGTTAAATGACCGTTAGGAAGGGAGAGACTTCCTACTCTTTTGGGGATTTTAATTATGATAACATTTAAACTTTCTTGATCTATCTGGGTCCTTGTTGAGGAATGCAAGGTCTAGTCCAACAATAATTTCAGTGTTTATGCTGTTGGCTCGATCGATGTGTCTTTCTCATTTTATTGCCTTAAACACCATTTGGACAGCTGTTTTATTAAACTAAACTCTTCTATTACTTAACTCATCTCATCTCTATCTGTTTCAGAAACTGATGATCCTGACAGTGTTCAATGTGTGTATAAGACCGAGAATGACTGTGTGATGAAGTTCACCTACTCCGAACATGCCAATGGCCAGTCGGTCCTCACCGCTCTTAAAGAGCCAGGTCAGTGTTTAGCACTTCACAACTACTCCCCTAAGAACAGCATTTCAGAATCATGTTAAGCAAGTCATTTTTGGAAAGTATAAGTGAAGTAATAGTAAAAAAAAAATCTTGTCAATTCTCATACAAGCATTGTTGTAAATAGGAAAGTACATCATATCATACATTATGGCTATGCATTTACGTATTTTGTGTGTATACAGAATGTGCTGTTGCCCCAAATGCCATGACGGTGCTCTTGGCAGTTGTTGGCAGCATTTTGTTGATGGGCATCGTGCTGCTAGCGCTCTGGAAACTGGTCATCACCATCCATGACCGCCGCGAGTTTGCACACTTCCAGAGTGCACGCTCACGAGCACGATACGAGATGGTGAGATTTAATCCATCTACTGCACTACGTTTGATTCAAATGATAGAAATCAGATTACTTGTGACTGAAATGTTGGAATACTTGTTTATGTCACAATACTTGACAATGTTTGCTTAATTCCATTAAGTTCCATCAATTAAGGATGCAGTTTTGCTAGTATTATTTTATTATATTTTTTATTTGCATACTATCGTTCGAAAGTTTGGTGTTAGTAAAATGTTTTTTTTACGTTTTTGAAAAGTCTCTTATGCTTACCAAAGCTGCGTTTCTTTTATCAAAAATACAGTAAAACGGTACTAATGTGAAATATAGCAATATTAATTAACTATTAGCCTTTTTTTGTTTTATTTTGAAATGTAATTTAGTCCTGTGACGCAAAGCTGCATTTTCAGCAGCCATTATTAGTCTTCAGTGTCACATGATCCTTCAGAAATCGTTCTAATACACTGATTTGGTGCTCAAGACACATTTCTTGTTATCAGTGATGAAAACTGTTGTGCTGCTTGCTATCTTTTGAGGAAATCATACTTTTTTCAGTATTCTTTATAGATTTGAATGCTGTCAAACGATTAATCGCATCCAAAATAAGTTTTTGTTTAGTTTTTGTGTGTGCTGCATATATATATATATATATATATATATATAAAGAAAAATGTTTATACATATAAAATATGTATATATATATAATGTCAATTATATTCATATAAGTATAGATGTAAATGTTTTCTAAATATATATTGTGTTTGTGTATTTATATATATATATATACACTGAACAAAATTATAAATGCAACACTTTTGTTTTTGCCCCCATTTTTCATGAGCTGAACTCAAAGATCTAAGACTTTTTCCATGTACACAAAAGGCCTATTTCTCTCAAACATTGTTCACAAATCTGTCTAAATCTGAGTTAGTGAGCACTTCTCATTTTAAAGTGGGCTTTTATTGTGGCCAGCCTAAGGCACACCTGTGCAATAATCATGCTGTCTAATCAGCATCTTGATATGCCACACTGTGAGGTGGATGATTATCTCGGCAAAGGAGAAGTGCTCACTAACACAGATTTAGACAGATTTGTGAACAATGTTTGAGAGAAATAGGCCTTTTGTGTGCATAGAAGATCTTTGAGTTCAGCTCATGAAAAATGGGGGCAAAAACAAAAGTGTTGCGTTTATAATTTTGTTTAATATAATAAATATACACAGCACACACACATATATTATGTAAGCTAAAGCTTTTAATTTGGATGTGATTAATCACAATTAATTGTTTGACAGCACTAATACATTTCAAAGTAAATGCTAAACTCCTCTTTAAAATATATTTTTTTAAAGGATACATAAATAATATATTTACTGATCAATTCAATGCATCATTGCTGAATAAAATACATTTAAAAAAAGGAAAATATTTCTTATCAATATTGAAATCAGTTGTGCTGAATTTTTTTTTTTGTCAGATATTTTGAATAAACATTCAAGAGAACAGCATTAATTTGAATTTTATTTAGAAACCTTATGTAAGACAAATAAAAGTATTGATTTTTTTTTTTTAATGGTTGTGTAGCTGCAGTCTAATGCATTCATATACCACTGTTTAGAAGTTATTTAAAATGCAAATAGCCTCATCTGGCAACTTTATGCAATCACAAGGACAAAAACAACTAGACTGATTGAAACCATGAGGCCTTTTGGAAAACATCAGTCAGCTGGGATTGCAGATCAGTCATGATGATCATTCCAAGGCTGTGGTTCAAAGACTCTGTTCGCTCTGCCCTTCTAACCATGTGCATTTCAATGAACCCATCTGACCTATTTATTCCTCTGTCTCTCTCCCCTTGTCATCTTCCTAGGCATCTAACCCTGTTTATAAGCAGTCCATCCCCTCTCACCCAATGGAGACGGTTTTCCATATGCATAGTATCAAGTCATGCAACGGAGGAGTCCACTGATCGACCTGCATTTGGACTGGGGGACATGGCAGGACCTGTCCAGCGCACCTCTGCAGTACAGTGGAGGACAGAGACAGAGCAAATCTTATGGTCTTTTGCAATGTAAACATATTTTTTGAGGCGTGTGGTTCCTGAGGATTGGAACTGATCTTTTATGCGGTTTCAGTTTGATGAGCAATAGTTGGACACATGCCGAATTTGAGAAGAGGATTGGCTTGACTAGTTGCAGAGGCAGGGCTTACCGGCCTTTTCCAGAATTCTCCATGAGCAATAGACATTGACCTGCAATAGACCGCTTGCTTGAATATAATTCCTAATTTTCTCCAGTTCTAACCATACCTCCTGCACATTATGATGGATTTGTGCATTGTTTATAGGCAAAGAGACATGAAGTGTATATTTTTAAACCGTGTGCCTTTCCCAGCCGTTACACATTTTACATCAGTTTATTTACCACATGTACAGTAGTCAGGTGCCATAAAGTGTTCATAGAACAGAAATATGCAAAATTATACATCAGCTCTTTAATGAAGTGATGGGTACGAACCTAACCAGAGCAATACATTTCTTAACTTGTTTTGCACATTGTATATTAGGTTGAGGTTTAGATAGTAATGCAACTCTACAATGCAAGTCTTTTGTGTGTTGCCACTGGTTACACATTTTCATAATGATTTTCAATTGTACAGTTTGATGCAATAACACTGCCTGCTGATAATTCAAAAGTATATTTTGTTACATTTAGAATTTCCACACCCATCCCATCACGACCTGGATTAAATAAAAGATTAGACACTAACTGCAAGTAAGAACTGAAACTGACCCCATACCGATACTTAGTCATGCAAGTCATGTTTGTAAGTTAAGTTTTTTGGGGAGGGTGCATTTTTTACATATAAGGTGTATGTTTTCGAAACTCTTACTGCAAAAATCCAAACTGATTGCACTGCTAGTCAATCTTTCAAAACCAGATCTTATGCTTTCACTAGATATATATAACTTCAGTCCAAATAATCATTGTTTCAAAACACAATATCTTTGTAATAAATAATGAGACCATTTTGGTTTAATCACTGATACACAACAGTGTGATCTTTCATTTTAGTACCTTTGACAATGTTAATTCAACAACGAACAATACATGATGCATGTTTCAAATCAGCCATGTTGCTGAGTTATAGAGGTTACAGTAAAACCGGCTACAGGTTCCCCATAAGACAATACACCTACATTACCTAACTTGTGCAACTGATATAAAACAAGTTTGTAATACGATCTGTCCGGTGTGTCAACAAAAGGAGTGATGAAGATATTACATGGCCATGAGGTTTTGTGTAGTACAGTTTGCTGCCAATACAGTAAATGTCACTTTACCATATGACTGCGTCGGTACTGTAGTTTCACTGATTTCTTGGGTGACTTACATTACTTTGACAATGTCTACCATGGTAAGTCTTCTGTTTATGTCTCCCTTATTCAGATGTGTCTCTGATCAATCTGACAGACACACACACATTTAATTGTATCTTGCTCTGTGGATTTATCACAAATTGCAAATCACACACACACGCTGAATGTGGTGGTTATTATCTGATTTAAATTGCTTATACTGTAACAATTTATTTTACTTGGTTATCTATTTCGGAAATTGCCAACCATGCAATTCTACAGAATCTGCATCTCTAGAAATGTATAGATACCAAATAAGCCACTGATTAACCATTAATATCAGTTGGATTAAATCATAGACAGACATTAATCTGAACGAGAAGAGCGACAAATGACAAGTTTGATAATAATAGCATTATGAACGGCAGTTGTTGTGAATAAAATGTTTAAAAAGATGAAACACCTATTTTGTGCTGTGAAAAGGGTACTTTGTGATTTAGTGTTTTGTACTAACACACTGATGTTTGGAAAAGGTGCATTTTGATGATCGGTTGTGAGATTAGTACTAATATTTTTGAAAAAATGTACAGCTTGTGAAATATGAAATAAAAATGAAATACATTTTTAAAAAGCTGTAAAAGCACAAAATGCACATTATAAAGGCCAATCATGTCAAGTCACCTTTATGTAGTGCTTTATACAGTCAATACTGTACAAAATAACAGAATCAATTATGCAAACTACATCAAATATGAGACAAATTCTGCTGTAAAACAACTCTTAAAGACTATAGCATCATTGTTCAGCTGCAGTCAGTTCAGTGTTGATTCAGTTCAATTATAAAGCCAATTGATCTATAGGGAGCTCTACAAAAGACTAGTGTTAAGTTCTGTTTTGTCAGTTCAATGTTGAATCAATTCAGTTCAATAACAATGAAGTTTAGTCACTTATGAAACTAATTTGATTCAAGATTTGTTAAGAAATAGAAGACATTTGTTTCAGCAAGTTAACACCGAAGCAGTGCAGTTGAAGGCAAACATGCATTTTGTGTTAATTGCTTCTCAAACTAGTCACATTTACATGCACAATTTGATATCAGTGACACTAAAGTAATAATTGTATTTATTCATTTACATTAATTAATACTCTTTTAAGTCAACTATTGTTTTTTTAGGACACATGCATGGCAATCGGTAAAAACAAAACAGTTCCTTCAGGAAACAACAGTGAGATGTAACAAAGTCAGGAAGACTAGAAGACAACAGCATAGTCTGAATACAGTCAATAGTATCACAAGGCACTCAGAATTGACTATTTCTAAGTCAGACAAACCAACCTATATAATGCGATCTCTATTTCTGCTTAATGACTTACAGACAGGAGACATGCAACATGTATTTAATCCTTCAAGTATTCGATTACACCTTTAGCCTTGTATAGTTGGACAGACAGGTGAAGACTGAAGCTCAAGTATACAAAAAAAGATCTTAAGATCTTTTTGTTTAATGCTAATAAAACATGTCAGCACAGCAGGGAATGACACAACCACCCTTCTGTAAGCTGACAGGTAAATCTGACTTAATACTGCGAACTAGGTGACAGAAGCCCTTGATCTAAGAGGGCCGTGCACCTGGAGTGGGCAAGGGGCTTTGTGGGCTAAATTTAGTACCGTTTATTTGTCATATTCTCCTGTGAAGGCAGATTGTTTTATGCTTCAAAGGTGTGGTGCAGAAGGTTTTTTTTTACCTGTTTTTTTTTGTGTGTGGGTGTGGTGACGTGTCAAAGGCCTCAGTTTCAGAGAGCAGCTGTGTTTGCGATGGGGAAAGTGCACATGCCTTCTGAGCCCTACTGAAAACCGATTTCAGTGCTGCTTTACTGTGAAACCACACAAGACTATTAAGACCTCTTACGGAGTATTTTACCAGGTCTGGTGGGTGATGCTATCGATCCTATCAAAGGCATGCAAAGAGCTTACAGCATTTTTGCTGTAAAGGTTTGCATGGTAAATTGAAATCCTTTACCAAATCAAATGTAACTGCCATGTGGTTACACTGACACCATTTCCATGCTCTTTTGTCGCATAACACACCCATGGCTGACGTTTTGAGATGAGACTTAAGGGTTGCATGTAGAAACACAAATATGTGTAAGGAGCTCCAGTGGCTCTTCTCTGTTAGGATGTCAACCCTGTGGTTTGCTCATAAATCACATGTTCCCAGAGTTCGAATAACTAAAATGCTGTTTTCCTCCAGAGCCGTGAGCCAGTATCAACAGCCAGAGCATTCAGACAGAAGTGAAGTCATGTACGCGGGCGGCTCTGAACGCAGGAAGGGAAAGTAGGTTTGTTTGTTAGGTGTAATGTCTTAGCTGAGCCATTAGGAGTTGAACAGTAACAGATGTGACTGTGAAGGCCTGATCTTCTGCCCTCTCATGAAATCTCTCTCTTCTTCACCTAGTTTATTTCTAATTTCCTTCAAATAAACACAGGGTCTTAGGAATTTTAACATTTTTGAGCAAAAATTATGAAGCAAAATAAAGATATTATTACATAACATTAAGATATTATTACATTACATTAACTATTTTTAGGTCACTTATCACATAATTACATTTAACGACATAATTTTTTACAGGCAGTCAGAAGATCTTCCATTAAAGCAAAATATGCACAAAAAAAAAAATTTATGATGAGAAATTTTAAAGACCAACATTTATTTGAAAAATAAGTTTTAGCAACATCATAACTTTACAGTCATTAATTTCTTACTTCAAAAATATCTTACTAACCCCAAACTTTTGAACAGTAGTCTGTTTTATTTAAACAGAAGCATTAGGTCTATGCATCATAGAGTTTTAAAGCCATCTAGATGTGCCAAATGTGTCTTTTTTAGGAGCAGTGTCCTTCTTTTCCAGGGAGACGTGATAACTGTGAATGTTGAGCCTTACTGGAATGCAAAGTATGTCCTGCAGCACTGTTACCCAGACTCACTCTATCCGGCTTCATGTATCTGGTCTCTGACTGACTGACTGACTGACTGTTTGTGTTCAGCAATGGAATGTAGAATCACTCTGTTTGAGTATATAGAGGCTGGACTAACCCGATAAGCTTCTTTTTGTTTATTATAAAACACTGACTGTGATGCACAGAGCCCAAGTTAACCTTCACACTTATGCTTTTCTGTGAACCTCGGAGACAATAACAATGGCTGCAGCACATGTTCAGCACTGCTGATGAATCATTTGTGATGCAAATGTTTTTGTAAAGTGGGGCCTACTGGCCTTGTCCTTATTCTGGGAACATTTTGTACATGTGTGTTTTTACATGGGGTGGCACAGTGTGTTTATCCATAAACAATCATGTGGGTATTTATGAGTTTTTTGTCTTTATGCTTGAGTGTCTGGTCTTTGTCAGTAGCATTACTCATTCACAGGACCAAATCTCACCCTTTTTATGCCAGTATGTTTTCATTACCATATGCAGAACCCACTCAAGAAGACATAATATAGGCCTACTGTATGTCCTACACACATTATTTTCTATGTAACATTGAAGGATCACACAGGTAATAATATCAAAAAGTGTCCAGATTTCTTTAATTTAGACAGTTTATTCTTGATTCAGATTTTTACATCAGTATATAGACAGCCTTGATAAAGCTTCCATCTTCTGGACATAAATATTTGCAGTTACCAGCAATAATAGTTTGTAACTAAATCGAATAAAATATTTTTTTACAACAATTTAACAGCGTTCTTAGGGAATAAATAATATTTTTTGGATGATATATATTGTTTATTAAAGTAAATATGTAAGAAACGTGCGCCACGGAGACAGTGCTCTGTCCTATAGCACCATCTACTGGATGAAGGTTCATGGTGCATGTTCACAGACATCCGGTGTGTTATGCTGGTCTTAGTGGTTCGTGAAAGAGTTAATTTAAACAAATAAATACAAAAATAACATAAGACAATAAGGGTAATTAATATAATAAATGTCATGTATTGCAGATTTTCTGAATATGTTAGAGGTTAAGAACGTTATGACAGATTTTTGATTTTGGGTGAACTATTCCTTTAAATCAGCAGAGGAAGAAGAGAGTGATTCATATAATTGGAGTGTCTGAGGAGGGAGATTCTGGGTTTGGTGTATTGGTTGGTGCGTCTTTGTGGTTTTATACCACCTCAGTATGGTATAGACTCAAGCAGGATGTTAGGTCATGGAATTACAAGTCACTGTACAAAATTCTGCTTCTCTCCTCCAGAATGCAAGGTTGAGGAGGTCAAAGACACATTGGATACATCATGTGACCTGGAGACAGAGACCAGCTCTCAGTTAGTTTGTGCAGTAGTGTGTCATAGCTGTGTTAATCACAAACAAGCAAATGGTAGTATTTTAGTCATAGTTGATTTGTTTTCTGTGAAACAGTGCAACTACTTTTTTCTAAATCATGTCCACTTTAAGGAAACAGTTACTACCTCACTCCATGCACGTACTAATGCCCAGCCCTGTAAACTGTTAATCTGAAAGTAATTTAGTAGGGCAGCTTAAATGTGATGCACATCCTGTTTCTGATCTAATGAGTGCTCTATTAATCTCTTTACTAGTTTCTATAACAAAGTATAACTTGCATGCCAAAATCAATATTAGACATGATATTTACTCCAATATTAAGACAGACAAATGTCCAAAGTTCTTGGATGAACTTTTCTTTGGCAGCTTTCACGATGTGTCCTCTGTCTTCCAGGGTGTGTAGTCACATCATAGACTCACAGACTAGAAATGGACTGTATGAAACCACAGAGTGAGCTGGACATTGTTATAGGTTAGTGTACGGCATGAAATCATGAGATGGAGGGATGGAAATAAACATTTAAAATCACGTAGTAGGCCGTACTGTTTAACAGATGGGGTGACTCAACACCTCTTAAATTTAAGAATGATTGGTTGTTATTTTGGTGAAATCTGCTAGCAATTATTCTTGACTGTCTATGTTGCAAAAATAAGTTCCAGATTAAAATGAATGAATACAGTTACACTAGAAATTAAACAAGAGTCCAAGTCGGGCAGTTTCTGCTAAGACTGATTTGTTTTTATGTTTGGGTTTCCAGATAACTTAATTATGTATTTTTATCTTATTTTTAAAAAATTATTATTTAGTTTTTTGTTCTTTGTCATTTTTTAACAGAGTCCCATTGTAATTTTCAAGAGATCATTGATCAGTTTGTAGCTTTGTAATATTTTCCATCCAATCAAAAATCAAAGAAAATACTTTTCATCAGACTAGATATTGAAAAGCAAGGTTCGTATACAGTAAGTATTTCTTGATTTAAAAAAACAAAGTTTTATTGTTTTATTAAAAGTAACTTATTTAAAAAATATTTGAGAAGTGATAGAAAAAAAGGCAAGAGTAAGTAGTTTCATCCCCACAGGCTACTTCACGTTCTTGTGTCACCACACGTGTGTTTTCAATTAAGTATTCTGTAGGAAAAAACTGCTCGGATTGTAAACTTTAAGGGGTAATTCATCCAAAAAGGTACACTCTGTCATCATTTAGGCTACTCACCCTTATATCCCAAACCTGTGTGACCTTGTTTCTTCAAAGGTTTTTGTTCTTACGGTAAAATAGTACAAAAAACGGTTTGGTTTCCAACATTCTTCAAAATATCATCTGTTATATTCCACAAAAGAAAGAAATTAAAAAACACGAAATATGTGTAAGTGTGATAACAGAATTAAAAATTTTGGGTGAACTATACCTTTAAGCAAAACTAAATTTGATAATTCAGACTCAAATCAATATTTAATATCCATTAATGAATATATTGAATATATTGTTGGTATTAAACCAACTGTAAAATATTATATAAAACAATACATTTTCAGTACTGTATATAAAAACAATAAAGGAATAATCATTAAAAACAATCCTTGTGAATTACAGTAATATTCTCAATATTGTACAGTTGTTTTGATACCTTTATCTCAAACAGTATCAGAGTTTATTGAATTTAAGTAGGTAGAGTATATAAAACATATCAAAAATATTCAGTACTGTATATAAAAACAATAAAGGAATAATCATTAAAACAATCCTTGTGAATTACAGTAATATTCTCAATATTGTACAGTTGTTTTGATACCTTTAACTCAATCTGTATCAGAGTTTAAGGAATTTAAGTAGGTAGAGTATATAAAACATATCAAAAATACGATTTCAATGCTGTACATAAAACAATTAAGGCATAATCATAAAAATAACAAGCCTTGTCATTTATAGGGAATAATATTTAGAGATTTTTACAGTTGGTTTTACATCTTTAAATCAAATGGTGTTGTCGTTTAATGGATTTGTATTTGCATACATTCAAAGTTGTAAAATTATTATAAAACACATAAAATGCTCATTCTAAAAAACAGAGCCTTGTGCAATAACAGGGATGTTTTTAGTATTGTTTTTATTGTATAATGTATTGTAGTTAAATTGTTTAATTCATTTATATGGTTAATTTGTATTATTATATTTTTTTATTAAGCCTTGTGTAATTTAAAGGGCATTTATGTATGAGTCAGTTTATGAGTCAGTTACGGCTCAAAACGTAACAGGCTTTAAGAGTTGAATTCTTCTGAAACCGAATGGCTAATGAATGGCAAACGTAAAACTAACTCTTCCCGATCCAGCCCTTTGCACAATCGCCATAATTTACTGAAACCACACGTCAGACCCCACGCGAAGTAGGCAGGAAAACCATTTAAACTTGGCTTGCGCAGGGTGGGCACAGTTCAGTGCATGACAGCTGCGCTAACATCTGTATGATCCACTGCGGAGTGAGAGGAATGCGCGTGTTAACGGTCGTATTCGCCGTTCTATTTGTCCTGAAGGAGGCTGAAGCTTGGGGTTACAAGAATGGAATCCTCTACAACTCTATCTGGCTGGGTAATTATTTCATTTGTTCTTACTGATGTGTTGATCCAAACTACTTAAGTGATACATGACCATTTTGAATATTTTAAATTGACTAATTTATGTTTTTGTTGTTGTTTCTTTTGGATTTTTTCCCTCATAGACTGTTTAATGTAAGCACAGTCTTTCTTTCTACTGTTCAACAGGGATAACACGTTATGCTATTATATTGCAGTGTCATGATTGAATATGTGAGTTGTGTGCATTTGAACCCACAGGCAAGAGAGGCATGTTTATGGTGCTATGCAGGGACCTTGTTAAAACAAAGGGAAATGACTTCATTCTGTTACGGTGTACTGCAACTTACCCCACGGCACTCCACAACACTTTCAGCATGGTCCAAGAAACCCACGGACATTTCTCTGTAGATTTGACTTGTTTGATAATAGCAAGACCAGTGTTGGGGAAAGTTACTTTTAAAAGTAATGCTTTACAATATTGCGTTACTCCCTAAAAAAGTAACTGATTACGTTACTTAGTTACTTTTTATGGAAAGTAATGGGTTACATTACTTTCGTGTTACTTTTTAAATATGAGCAGGGCTTGATTGTTTGTTTTTAATACAAGACGTTCTATTTATAGCAAACATAAAAGCCCTTTCACACCAAAAAGTGTGATGAATAGACCTCAGGCTGAAGGATGAGTAATTCACGTCTGTACAGTAGAACACAGAAAAAGAAGGTTCAACACATTGGTTAATAAAATGAGATTAGATATATTTGTGTTGTTTAACATATTTAATTATTGCAGGTTTGCTTCATATTATGAGTTTGCATTTCACTGTTTTAATTAATTTTGATGAATACTGAATCTGTTTTTTGCGAGTGGGATGAATTAATACACGTTCACATTTAGTCTAGATTAGAACTACAGTAAGATAGTTGAAAAAAGTAATATTATTACATAACTCACGTTATGTTACGTTATGCGTTACCCCCAACACTGAACAAGACACATGGAAGATCAATGTGCTTTAAATATATAAGAGTTTAACCATTTTGCACTTTAAAAAAACATTTTGAACAATGTTTAAGTTATAGCCTACTGTGGTTTGGTTCAAAACTTATAAATAAATTAATTAGTGTGGGAATTATGGTGCAAAATTGTATGGATTGAACACCACAAAGAAAGTCAAAACAGTGTGTATATTTATAAAAATATAAAAGTATATTTTGTTTCGAGTCTTCAAACATTTCAGTAGTGATAGAATTTTGTTAGTTGGTAAGAGCATGTTGAAATACATTTGGTCTTGGTGGTATAGGCTACTGTAAAGATCATGGGGTTTGCCAGATTAGACAACCATTGCATTTCTATAAGTTTAGGTGTTATGACGACAAAGCAAAACTACTCTAATTTCATTTCACTTTATTATAAATTTACATAGGCTACACAAATATAGTTTATCATTCAAAAATGATACTTTTATGTAGGCGTCATATACCAAAACTTATCAAAACCCCCTTTGAAAATATTTCCCATACCGTATGCAACTTTATTTAATCACGTATGGTAGTATAGTGGCTTGACCACCACTACACATCTGAAAACACTTAAATAAGCTATAGTGTTTAGCTACATTCATGCTTCAAATGAATCTCCCATTTAGAGCCTATCTCAGAAACATGTTTGGAGCTCCCTAATGAGTGCAGTCTTCTGATGTTTGAAGCCAACACAGTAAAAACATTGGCTTATAACAAATTTGAGACAGGATCCAACTTCTTCAAGGTTATTCATGCGTGCTAGAAAACAACTGCAAAGCAGCATGATGTTCTGTGAGCTGCAGATGCTCAAAACAGGCAAAATCTGCTTTAGTAATCTTACCAACAGCAACTGGATGTACATTGTATTTGTCCCTTATGTATTCAGGATGTCCTGCACAGTAAAACATCTATGTTGTGTAAAACCTTCCAAAATAAATGTCCTGTTTTAGGTCTGATGTAATTTGAGTAGACAGGTAGAATCGTTGTTCTGAGACATTGAACAGACCCAGATAACTCCACATGAGTCCTCGAAGCTGATAGTGTTGCCAAATGAGACACATGTTCTCTCTCCTTACAGAGCAAGCAGCCGGTGTTTACCACCGTGAATCTCGCAAAGGAAGATATCAGCTGACATATAGGGAAGCCAAGGCTGTGTGCAAATTTGAGGGGGGTGCTCTTGCTACATATGATCAACTGGAGGCTGCTCGCCAAATTGGTTTGTATCACACTTACAAATTTCACTTAGATCAGATGCCAAAAGAAATAGGAATGGGTCTGGCCTACAGCATAAGTGTTGAAAGCCGAACAAGTCATGCAACTTGGATTACACTGAATAGCCTTTATTATAACAATAAACGATCAGCAAGCAGAATGATAATCAACATTCTCATAGATACGTCATATTGCCAAAAGTATTGGATCACGCCCTTCTAATGAAAGGTTTGACTACTTTAGTCATTTCCATGAGTACAAATCTTAATGTTTAAGCATATAATGATATTCTATGGAATTGTGTGCTTCTAATTTTATAGGAACAGTTTGGACAGGACCCTTTTCCATTCTAACATGACAGTGTCTCTGTGTATAAGGCAATGATCAAAGAGAAATGATGATTCAGTCAGTGTGGAAGAACTTGACTGGTCTGCAGAAAGCCAAGTCCTAATCTCAGCTGAACACTTCTGGTGTGACTTTAAATGCAGACCTTGAGCCAAAACTCATCACTTAACACCAATGACTTGTACATTCATTATATGGACAAAAGTACTGGGACACCCCCTTCTTTAGAAAAGAAAAAGGCACTTCCAAACTGTGACAACATAATTTATGTACTTACAAATTGCATTTCCACCTCTATTGCAACAGTTTCGAAATGACTGTACCCACATGTACAAGTCATTGGTGTTAAGTGATGAGTTTTCGGCTCAATGTCTGCATTTAAAGTCACACCAGAGGTCTTGGGACTTGGCTTTCTGCAGACCAGTCAAGTTCTTCCACACTGACTGAATCATCATTTATCTTTGATCCTTGCCTTATACACAAAGGCACTGTCATGTTAGAATAGAAACGGGTCCTGTCCAAACTGTTGCTATAAAATTAGAAGCATACAATTCCCTAGAATATCATTATATGATTAAAAATTCAGATTTGTACTCGTGGAAATTACTTAAAGTAGTCAAACCTTTCATTAGAAGGGGGTGCCCCAATACTTTTGGCAATATAGTGTGTATTAAATATTTGCACACATCATATAAACATAATTATAAACCATCCCCAGTGCCACCCAGTGTTATGTTTGAACTGTAAAAGTCATTGTCATGTGTTCCCTGAGCAGGAAGACCTGTTTTTCTTTTTTAAATGACTCTTTAGTAAGAGTATTTTTTTTCCAGACATGAGCTCTGATGTATAATAACAACATGTTGTGGTTACTTCAGGCTTGTGGCACTCTGTGTTGGAGATCTTCTTGGCTTTCTTTTTATCATCTGTTTGCAGCCTTCAAATGGTGCCCATGGCTCCTCAGAGCACAAGAGCCCTTTGTTCAGTATCCCTTTAAAAAAAAGATGAATTCCCTGCAATTATTAGTAGTTGTTTTGTTTTTGTTTTCATGGAGAAAATGTTTTATTCAGTAAACAGTACCTTTTTTTGAAATAATGCAGATAATATTAACACTGAAGAAAAAACTGAAATTAACTACTATTCATAATTAATTAACCAACATAATTTATATTACTTATATTTTTATAATTTTAATATATTAATTTAAAATATTGTTGGTCATTAAGTTAAAACAGTGTTTAATCATTTCTAATTAATGGAATTTTAGATCAATTATTAAGTCAAATGTTGCTTCATAATAACAGATGTTGAGTATAACAGCATTTTTCATTCTCCCAAAGGGTTCCATGTGTGTGCAGCTGGATGGTTTGACAAAGGACGTGTGGGGTATCCGATTGTTAAAGCTGGTGCCAACTGTGGTTTCGGAAAGGTTGGAATAATTGATTATGGATATCGGCTTAACAAAAGTGAGAAGTGGGATGTCTACTGCTACAACCCTGAGGGTGAGTTTGAGCAATGGCATTTAGGCAATCTTGGGTGGATTTTAGTCATCCGCTGGGAGATTTGGACAAAGTAGTTACACAAATCTTAAGTTTGTAAAGTTTTCTTTGAATGCTCTCCAGAGTGAGTTGACTGAAACAAAGGAATTACGTTGTAGTAAACTATAAATCTCCATAGGTTAAAGACAATTACTTTATATCATAATTCAGGCACTTATTGGTCTCTAAACAGTAAGGGTGGGATAACTTGTGGTCTGGACAAAGACAACCATGACTAAATGTTGGAGGAAAAAGTGTTGGATTTAATTACACATGATGACGGATAGAAATAGAGGACAGTGAACCCCATCAAAGGACATTATTCATATAAGTTATATGTAGGAAAAACGTCTTAGATGTGGAGCGGTCAAAACAAACAAGCAGAGAACAAATTCATAAAACATTTCTTGGAAAATGCCTGCTTCTTTTCTCTTGTATGAATATGGAAGAGTTTAATGAAAAAGGTCCCATACAGTGAATAATCTAAACGAAGCCCTGTGAAAGTTTAACAAGGTGTGGTAATGCATTACCAGAGACCCAGCTGAGTTTGTGACTGACGCTTTTCCAAATAAATTCTCTCTGAGAACTTGACTCAACAGTGATCTCAAAAAGAAGCCAGGGAGTAAATAGTGAACTCAGGCTTTCAGGTTGAGATGTCCTGTGAGAGATGTTGATTAGGGCTGCATAAAACGATTTTTTTTAGCACCCTCAGATTCCAGATTAGTTGTTGTATCTCAGACAATGTTAATTGATGGACTTATGCAGCCAGTCTTTCCAACCGTTTCAACCCCTTGCCATGCTTGCCAAAGCCTGGCAGGCCATCCCTGGTGTGTCAGTGTGGGAAATGACTATGGTAAGACGAGGTTATACTCTCCAATTCGCTTGAAGACCACCGCGCTTCTGCGGTGTGCTTGCCACCACAGTGTGCAGCGAGGATGCCCAAGTCCTCTGCGCAGAGGTGATGAATCTGCTGGAAAAAGAAGCCATTGAAATTGTTCATCCAGCCCAGACTGAGTCAGGCTTTTACAGCCGCTACTTCCTCGTCCCCAAAAAAGACGTCGGCCTGCAACCTATTCTAGATCTCAGACACCTGAATTATGCCCTGATGAAAAGGTCATTCAGGATGATCACTTTGAAACAGATCCTCTCGAAAATATGCCAAGGGGACTGCTAGCACTGGCATCGGTCAAGCGAGTAGGAGACCTGCAGGCCCTTTCCGCCAACCCTGCTTGCCTGGAATTCGGGCCTAACGACTCCAAGGTCGTCCTGAAACCAAGGCTGTGTTATGTACCTAAGGTGCTCTCCACTCCGTTCAGAGCCCAGGTTATAGCGCTTTCCGTGCTTTTCCCCCCGACGGGCAGCCAGGAATCCCTGCTCTGCCCCGTCAGGGCCCTGAAAGTATACATTGAGCATTCTGCCTCGTACATAAAGTCAGAACTAGGGCAGTCGTTGGCCTAATGGATAGAGAGTTGGACTTGAAACCCGAGGTAACCCAAGGTTGTGGGTTCGAATCCCGGCTCCGGCAGGAAGTCCACGACTGCTCCCCGGGCGCTGCACAGTCGGCTGCCCACTGCTCCAAGTGTGTACACTTGGATGGGTTAAATGCAGAGAACACATTTCACTCCTCATTATACTCTGTATAATTGTGTATGTGACAAATAAAGCGCATCCGAGCTTAATTTGTATTTGTTGTGTATTGTATTGTAGAACAGCTTTTTGTTGGCTTCGGTAACCGTGCTAAAGGTGTCGCTGTTACGAAGCAGAGAATTTCTAGGTGGTTGGTGGATGCTATCAAATTAGCATACTCCTCCTTGGGGTTGCAGTTCCCCATTGGAGTCAGAGCCCATTCCACCAGAGGCATCGCCTCTTCCTGGGCATGGTCCAGCAGGGTGTCCATTTCAGACATTTGTGAGACGGCCGGCTGGTCTTTGTCGTCCACATTTGTAAGGTTTTACAGCCTGGATGTCCCTGCCTTGCAGGCCAGAGTGCTTTCTGCTTAAGTAGCAATCTTATGGGTTCACTTGACCAACATTGTTCAAGCCCCTCCTTTGCTTGGTCTTTCCATACTATATGGACGCCAGGTATCACTTACGGGACAACACTTAGGCCACGGATGACCCTCAGGGCTCACCCTGTGCTTGGTGTATTCTATTGACTCCCCTGGGTCTAATCCTACGTGAGTCTTGGTTTCGAGTCGTTCCGTGCCTTAGCACGCCGTGACTGGACTGGTTCCCACACAGCGTCGAAACTCGATGCAGTACGAGTGAAATATCGAAAGGGAATGTACTCGGTTATTATCGTAATCTCGGTTCCCTGAGATATGGGAACGAGTACTGCGTTCCCGGCCGGGCTGATTATATGCCAGACGTCCCTCCTATTTTGGTGGGCTATGGCGGCCTGCATAGCCATTGGCTCGCGCCACCACCGTGCATTGGTTCGTTTTTTTAATCCTACACGAACCAATCGACATGCAGTTATAACTACGTGATTTAAATAGGTTTCAGTTGAAGAGGAAATAAAGAGTTTTTTCTATAAAGCGGCGAAACTCGGCGCAGTACTCGTTCCCATATCTCAGGGAACTTTTTAGTGATAGTTACGATAGTAACAGAGTACGTTTTGTTTATTGATTTGTTGATTTGTTGATTTGTTGATTATTGCGTTTTTCAGAAGAAAATGCTGTGCTCTCAAGCACTGTGTCTCTTCTTCTCTTAAACTGCATCAGAATTACAGTCTTGCGCTACAGCGCCACGCTGGTCAAACCGCATTATTGCAGGCTCTTACATTAGGTCATATAAGATCAAATGACTAACTTACTCGACAACAGACATATTTGTCGACTATTTTTTTACTGTCGATGTTGTCGATATTGTCAACTAATTGTTTCAGCCCTAATGTTGATGTGGACATTTTTGATCACATTTTTGTGTCTTACTTTCTATAGATATTTATTAATAGATCAACACTTGTAGAATAGTTTGAATATTAGTTTCACAAAGCATTGCCTCAAAGTTTAATTCTGATATTGCAATAGACAGATGTTCAGTGCAATACAGTGCAAAGAGGGTGGGTTGTCCTGTTTAATAAAAAAAATATTCATGGTATAAATTTAGATTTCTATAAAGTATCCAGTAACTACCTCATTGAGGGCAGGGCACCAGATGTGTGTGCCACTGATCACCCACTCAAACCACAGACAGAGTTTGGATTTGTCATTGTCTGCCTAAGCATAGTGCTCATATTGTTTTGACTCTTTTTATATGTCTGATACTAATTTCCACATGCAGAGATGAAACGTGATTCAAACTAATGAAACTGTATGGTGTTGTAGGACTGACCCCTTGAGTCTATTGATTTTTATGCATGCATTAATTTGTACACCTTTGGCACTATCTTTCCAGCAAAGGAGTGTGGAGGCGTGCACACAGATCAGGGGAAGGTTTTAGATTCTCCTGGTTATCCAGAGGACTACCAGGATGAGCAGATTTGCTACTGGCACATTCGTGTGCGCTACGGCCAACGAATCCGCCTGCACTTCCTAGACTTTGACATTGAGGAAGACACAGCTTGCCTCAGTGATTACCTGGAGATCTATGACAGCTATGATGATGTTTCAGGCTTTGTTGGAAGGTAAATAACAGACGATTTGTTTTATTCACCATTGAACTTTAAGTTAAATTTTTATTGCTGCTGAGAGTTTAGAGTTCTGACATTGTTTAAATTTGCTTCAAAATAATAAAATAAATCTGTCTGCTCTGGATAGATACTGTGGGGACGAACTTCCAGAGGACTTCATAAGCACAGGTATGTTGTTGCATTAATTTAAATGTCAAAAGTTTCTTAAATAGATTTCAGAAGATATCTCTCTATGTTTCTACATTTTCTCTTACACAGGAAACGTCATGACTCTGAAGTTCCTTTCTGATTCCTCGGTGACGGGAGGTTTTCAGCTGCAGTACATCGCTGTGAACTCCTCTCAGCTCTTTGACAACCACACTGATGCCTTGTCTTGACCAATGTTTAAAGCACCAAACCCTCTTCTTTAATACACCCAAACCCACAACTGTGTCATTTAATCATATGTTTTATTTCTTTACCAAGAGTGCAATATTAAAGCCATTAATAATCACAAATTTAAGTGTATATTCCTGTGAACGTAAAAACAATAAACTCTCATAAAACAAAGTTTTTACACTCTCACTAGTTTATTCAACTTGTCTATTAATAATGTCCTACAGTGCATTTAATGTATTGCAGTGTTTTAAGGTGAACACAAGAAATAATCTGGAATCTGTTTTAATAGATCTGAACCCCTGGGATGTAAAAGTGCCTGAAATTATAGAAACACAAGTATACTTGATCCAGTTGTTACTGTCTACAATACATTCTTCAAAACTCAGAACTCATACGAAACATAAAATTATACCAATACTAACAACAACAACAAAAAACAATCAGAAGTGAAAAAGACATGATTCTGAATCAAATAGATTTTAACAGTGCATGCACAATTATTCAGAGTAAGAAATGTTCTGCTTGTTACAGCTATGCATTTATATCAGGTTTACCTTTTAATTATTAAGGCTCTGTGGCCCCTAGTGGGTCCTGTGTCTTAGTTGAGAACTGCTATGATATACTGGATGATGATGATGATGATGAGATCAGATCTCTGTGTGGAGCACTGGCTGTTGTCAGACTCCTTGTGCAAACAAAAATCTCACTGGATTATTAAAATGAATGGCAAAATGAATGTTTGGAAATGTAAACTGATATTTCCTACTGACACACTACTGCAAAAGATATAATCCAAGACTTAAAACCATTTTTAGCTGGTGAAATTACTGTTCTAATTATTTTGGCCACCACTGTATTTGTAAATGTTAGTCAATACACATGCAATTGTTTATTGTTTGTACGTTCAAAGTACAAACATTAACAGATAGGCTTTGATTAATATTAACGAAGTTACTATTAAATAATATTAATAACCTGCAGAAATATTGCTCATTGTTAGTTCATGTTAAATAATGTATCTAACAAATGAGACCTTATTGTAAAATTTCACAAAAAAAAAAAAAAATAATCCTAATTATTTGCTCGAATTTTATTTTCGTTTTGGCAAGTTTTGGCAAAGTATCTTAATTCAATAAATAATTTATGAGAGGGCGGAGTTGACGTGGGGTTGAAGGTGACGTTTTTAACGCGTCATGTTTGGCGCCAGGATTTTCGCGGGGAGTAAGGAGCGGACAGACGCCGCGTAGTCTTGATCATTTACAAACAGTGTTGTATAAACTCTCCCGGTTCCTCTGATATAGTTCGTGTGTCGATGATCTCGCCTTCAGCTGTCGATAGAGTGTCCTCAGGCGCGAGGTGAGGCATCTTGAGTTGTGTCTGTTGGTGCGTGTGCTCAGGGGGTTGGGTGGGTAACACGATGAGGGTAACTAGCTCGCTAACTCCGCAGTTTTGCAGGGAAAGTTCCTGTTGGATTAGATTGATTTCAGCGAAAGCAAACACGACGGTTTAAAGGGTTCAATAAACGGTGCATTTTGATCTCTGTTTGATCTCTGTGCCTGCAAGTTGTACGCTCAACGCACATGATTACACGATAGCTTTAAGGTAACGTTACAGAAGACATAAAGGTCTGATATTTGCATCTCGGACAGCTCAGCATATTAGGGCACACCTACCACTAAAAAAAATTGTATTTAAAAGCAAATACATTATGATATTTCGCAGAGAATTTGATAATAATAGATGGCGCATTGTTATTAGCCTCTCGTGCACCTTGGCTAGCTAACGTTAAACATCCCATGTGAGGTTTTATTCTTCCCAGATGTGTCATTAAAGTGAAATAGTCGACTGAATGTACATCTCTTGGTCTTGATTTGAAGACATTATTGCCATTTGTTCATCAGAATTCTCGTGCATCGACAGAACACAATGTCCTGCATGCATGCATGGACCCCTGGTCACACTACCAGTATAACATAAAAATAGTAAAATATTCATTTTACACATTCACATTCATGCATAGCATTTCATAATCAACTATTAAACAACTCAGCCAGGACTATGTTTAAAGGTGAAAGGTGGGAGTCATTTCTAGGGTGCCACAGGTCCAAGGGGCAGAAGTGTTTTGACATTTATTTTTAAAAGGTTAACTTTATATAAAACCTCCTCCAATTAGACAACTGAACCAGAACTCCTTGAAAATGTTATTGCAGTATATTCCGTCTTCTGGCAGTCAAAGCTGTATGCATCAGTTGAATGTGCTTTCCTGTCGTTCAGGTTGTGAGGATGATGGCAGCAGTGCCTCTGTCTAGTGCCAGCCTCCTTCCTCTTCTGGAGTGTCTGGAAGATGAGGCAGCCGGGCTGTCAGAGAAGACGGATGCCTACATCACCATCGCCAAGTGAGGGTTAACCTACAGTTCTATTGTCTGTCTCTTTAGTGGGTTTTAGTCAAATATATATGGATTTCTCCTTCATGATATAAGCTCTTTTAATGTTGTTGTGAAACAGTTTTGTCAACCACTACACTTTATATGAAATTGTCATTCAGGAGCTATTTTATGTTTAAAGTGATAGTTCATCCCAAATTTGAAAATGGTCTTCTTTTACTAACCTTCATGTTGTTCCAAACACACAATGTTCAGTATAATTAAGATACTTTCTGTTACTCCACTGAAAGTTCATTCCACCAACATTTTACGCTGCTTAAAGTTCCTAAAGAGGTCATAACATTCATATGAATTGATTGGTTTCATCAAAGTCTCAGAGACAATAGCTTTAAATGATGAACCGATTTAGTCACATGTATGTATTGCTCAATGCACATATAGAGTGCACGGAATATGTTAGATGGTTGATGCTTTAGAACCAACCTTATTGGTTCTTGTGTGTGTGTCTAGTGAGCATGCAATTGGTGGTCATTTTTAAAGGTGTTTATATATTAATCATGAGACTTTTGTTGTTCTTTTTCTTCCTCCCAGCCGCCTGAATGGAGAGGAAGGGCGTCAGTTTCTGCCTGTAGTTGTAAAGCATTTTGCACGTCTTAGTAAAGTCCTTTTAGTAAGTTTTTGTCCTTTATGAATTACCAGACTAATTCATTGGAACTTCTGAATGTAACTAAATATGTGACTCTATATGTATGAATGTATGCATGTATATATATATATATATATATATATATATATATATATATATATATATATGTGTATGTATGTGTGTGTTTGTGTATATATATTTTTGTATTTATTATGAATAGGCAACAGTTATTCTTTCAGAAAGCTATGTCTTGGCTGTGTCATCAGCCCTGCAGATGAATTATTTTGTCTTTCAGGTTCATATCTCCAGTGAGAACGAGGAGCTGTGTCAGGCCGCATTGCAAGCTTTGGGATTCTGTGTCTTCCACTCACATATTGTTTCAGTCATACCAGGTAGAGAAAAAGTTGAATTCTTAGTATAATATACATAATACTTTCCATGAGAAGTTGCATCCATAATCTCTTCATCCTTTTTTTTTTGTTGTTGCAGCAAATATTTCAGAAGATATACTGTCTACGCTCTGTAATGTTGTGGTAAAATCAAAAGAGAAGTTTACGTGCACTCGAGCGTTATGGGTGATTTCAAAACAGAATTTCCCGCAAGAGGTGGCATCCAAAAAGGTTTGTTTACCATGCATGTTGTGCTTGAAATAAACCCTTTTTAGCAGCCCTTTACCCCCTCATTGTAAGGTTTTTTTTTTTTTGGCAATTTTTTTTGCTTTTTACATTTCAGACCCCAGAGATCCTGAAGAGTCTAGAGGCCATGCAGACCAGAGAGGTTCCGTCGATCCTCATTGAACATGAATCACTCAATGTCATAATAAGGTTTGTTGAAACTTCCCATAGTTCTCTCTTTCTTGGTAGTGCAGTCTTGCAGTGCTCTACATATGGAGGTGCTCTGTAAATAAGATTTGATTTTGTGGTGAATGTCAGGTTGCTGGAGCAGGCCCCGTCTCAGATGGCTGCTGAAGCCATGTGCTGGGCCAAGCTGGTTATTCCTCTGGTGGTTCACTCGGCCAATAAAGTGCGCTTGCGTGCAGCAGCAGCCCTGGAGCTGGGCATGCCTCTTCTTCTGGAGAAACAACAGGAGGTGGCAACCATTGTAGAGCCAATGATGTCTTCTGTAAGTGTATACATTAGTTTATTTGGTTGTGCATATATGAATAAATAATAACCGTGATGCTTCTCTATTGCTTTGTTGCTTCTAGATGCTTATCCCTGAAATGCAGAAACTGTTTTCATCTAAAAATGAGACAAATATGCTGAAGCTCTGGCCCTTGTTTGTGAGACTTCTGGGGAAGGTAAGATATATTTGGTCATTAAATAATGCTCATCAAGTCTCACTATTTCCGTTCTAAAATCTTGAGATTGTCATTTTGGATAAGTAAGGGTTTCTATTGTATGTTGTTTCTTTTCAGTTGCTCCACAAAGGCGGTGCTTTCATTAATTCCTTGCTGTATTTAGAGGAGCTGGGTTTCCGCAACTCTTCTCCTAATATTAAGAAGATTGCCTTCATAGCTTGGAAGAGCCTCATTGATAATTTCGCCCTTAATCCAGGCAAGTTTATCTTCTTTATTTAGGTGTAATAGCCACGTCACTGAAAACACAGTTTGCTTTCTGAAAAAGTAGTTTTTGTTTCTCGTGGTATGGATAAAATTGTGTTCATGGAGTGAATGTTTAAAAATGCTTATTCAGTAACCTCAGATGAGGTGGAAATTCATTGGTCAAAAGATGTGGGAACCTTTTGGACCCATATAGCAATAGTTCATGGCTTTTTTAAACCTCTTTGCTTTTCCCCAGCTGTAGTTTTCCAAGTTATAATGGTTTCTCTTGAGCAGATATCCTGTGCAGCAGCAAGCGTCTGAAGCTCCTCATGCAGCCCCTTAGTTCAATTCAAGTCAGGACTGAAGCTCTTCTGCTCACCAAGCTGGAGGTGTGGTGGTACCTTATAGTCAAGCTCGGACCCAACCTGTCCGTTAACTTTGAGCAGGTCAATTTCACTGTGTTTACATTGATGAATAATGCTTTTTGGTGCTTGCAGATAGTTGTAACCGTTGTATGGTTATGGTCTTACTAGTTACTGAGAGCAATGTATATCTCTATCCCTTCTTTCCTCACTCTCTTAAAGGTTGGTGTACCGCTACTGAACAGCACACTTCCTTCTGATTCTCCACTGCTAAGCCTGACTACACCTGCTCGAACATCTAACACAAGCAATGGCACCCCTAACACCCCTAAATCAGGTACAGCTCACTTTCTCTCATTGTGCTTTTATCTTATAAAGGGGTTATAATGAGATTACATCCTTTTAAAGTCAGCATGAAGTGGTAATTCACACCATATATTTTCTAAATGCATGTTTATAAAGCTTACTGTGATCAATTTGTCCATGCATATGTTTAATTTTTTACCCCAACCTCATAATTTATCAAAGTCAATCTTCAGCACTGACTGCCTTCTCTCTGGTGATGTTTACTGGACTACTTCATTTATTCAGTTTAATCTTTCCTTTCCACAATCAACTGCAAGCTCAGATCTGCCTCCATCCAGTCAACAGCTGATGAATAGAATCAAAACCACACCCTACATATATTGTTTTTAAACGTAATGCTTCATCTTTCTGTACTCCAGGCATTCCCTCCTGCAGCACACCAAGCACTACACCTCGCATGAATCTGAACAGCAGTATTCAGGTGGCTCAGTCCTACCGCTCCATTCAGCTCCTAGGTCTAGAGATGCTCCTGCACTGGCTAGTGGGTCCGGAGGTTACAGTCACAGCAGCTAGAGAAAATCTTCAGCTCAGTCTGGGTAATCATAAACATAGTATTGTCTAGAGCAGTGCTTCCCAAACCTGTCCTGGAGGGCCCCCTGCCCTGCATCTTTTGCATGTCTCCCTTATCTAACACACCTGATTCCACTCATTGTTAGTAGAGACTGCAAGAACTAAGTTGGGTGTGTTTGATTAGGGAGATATAAAAAAAAGGGCAGGACAGGGGGTCCTCCGGGACAGGTTTGGGAAGCACTGGTCTAGAGCTTTCAGTGATGCTTCTAAGTTAAAGTGGGTCCAACTTCAGTCTGTACAAAGTTAATGTGAGTATCATTAGAAATCTATAGATGTTCATAAGGGTTTGTACACTTAAGAAAAATCTGGTAATTCCCAGTCATGGAAAGTTGAAATCAATAAAGGTTTGAAAAATAAATTAAAATGTAAGAAGTATGAAAAATAGAATATTTGTGATATAATTAAATAAATTATATTATTTGTTAAACATTTGATCTGCTCACATTTGATACAATCTTTTTAACTTAACCATGAAGCTAGATCATAGATATTTGCCTCAAGTCATGGCCATCTATTGCTAAAAATGTGTATGGACCCTTTTAATATAGCCTGATATATTGAACCTTATTATTTTAATTATTATATGCTAACCGTGTCAGTGTACCATTTGTTTCCAGAGCCCCTGACGCACCCACTATTTACCAGCCCTTCCACCTTCAGTAGACATGCCTCCACCCTCATATCATCTGTCAAAGAAGGCTTCATTACTGTGGGAAAACATGCTCCAGGTATTCAACATAATCTGCACAATGTAACCTGGATTTAAGAGGCCAAATTAAATTTGTCTTAGCTGTTTCTCTTATTGGCATGCTTGGAAGCAATGGTGTATTAATATTATTATTTAGATAATTTACATTTAATCATTTAGCAGACGCTTTTATCCAAAGCGATGTACAAATGAGGAGAATAATAGAAGCAATTAGACCATCGAGAGAGAAACAGTATACAAGTGTCATGACAAGTCTCAGTTTGTCTAGCACAGTACACGTAGCTAGGTATAGAATAGGTAAGGGTTAGATTAGTTGGTCAGGTGCTGGCGAAAAAGATGTCTTTAGTGGTTTTTGAAAATGGCTAAAGACTCCGCTGTTTGAATTGATATCGGGAGGTCATTCCACCAGCTGGGCACAGTCCAGGAAAAGCTCATTGAGAGTGATTTGGTACCTCTTTGGAACGGCACCGCAAGGCATCGTTCACTTACATAACGCAAGCTTCTGAAGGGCACATAAGTTTGCACCAGCGAGTTTAGGTATATTGGTGCAGCGCCAGTTGTTGTGTTGTAGGCATACATCAGTACCTAGAATTTGATAGGAGCGCCTATGGGTAGCCAGTGTAACCTGATGAAGAGAGGAGTAACGTGAGCTTTTTCCGGCTCATTAAAGACCACTCTGGCTGCTGCATTCAGGATCAGTTGCAGAGTTTTGATAGTACATATGGGAAGGCCCGCCAAGAGAGCACTACAATAGTTCAGTCTGGACAGAACAAGAGCTTGGACAAGGAGTTGTGCGGCTTGCTCTGACAGGAAGAGTCTAATCTTCCTAATGTTGTATTAGGCAAATCCACAGGGACCGGGTCGTAGTAGCAATGTTGTCTGTGAAGCTTAACTGTTCATCGATCATAACTCCGAGGTTCCATCTCCGAGATTATTAGGAAATTAAAGAAATGCTCACACTGTCCATGTTCATCACCTGATATGAGTTTATTTTCCACAGAAGCCCTCGTTAGTCTCATTTGGAGCAACCTGATCTGTTCTGTCAGCACAACAATAGAAGCTGGTATGTCAACATTTGCTCTCTCTTAGAAAGTCAAAGCTAATTTGCAGAGATACTTTGTGTTGTTGATACTTGCTCAAAGTAATCTAGAAATTCTTCCTGTCAACAGGTAATAAGAAGGAAAGACAGGGGTCAGAGGTTCTCACACTGCTTCTACAGGCTTTGCAGTCCATCCTGTCCTCAGATGATCTGCCTGCTGAGCATGCCCTGGTAAGATGGCACTTCATGGTGAAAATGACCTGCTAAATAACTTGGATGCTAAAAGTGTTACCCAACACGGATGCAATCTGGCATTTGGACTCAGTAAGATAAGAACTTTCTATTCATAAAAAAAGACAAACAAATCCTGAATAATTATGAGACTAAAGACTGGAGTAATGGATGCCAAAAATTCAGCTTTGCCATCACCGTAAAAAAATATATTGTAAAATACATTTTAATAAAAAAAAAATCAAATGATAAAGGTTTCTCACTTACTATTTTATTGTATTTTTAATCATAAATGTAGCCTTGGTGATACTGACACTTTAAAAGCTTACAAATGTATTTTTGTTTGTTTGTGTGTATTCATCTAAAAATGTTAAATAGGTTGTTGATTCATCTTTGCTGTTTGGACACGTCTTCATTATTTCATTATTTGCTGCAGCTTTTGTTGGAAGCCACTGTTAAGGGAATACCTCAGAAGGTGCTCGGTTCTGCAGCTTATCAAGTGGCAAACATGGATGTGTTAAATGTAAGTGCCTTTTTAGCCCTTATTGTAAAGCCTTGCTAAATGTATCAACATTTTTATAGAATTGTCACCCTTTGAATGCATGCATGTTTGTATATCATGAATGTGTAAAAGATTCTCCATATTTCTCCATCTTTTTCAGGGTACACCTGCACTTTTCCTAATACTGCTAGTCTTCAAAAGTAACCAGCTCTCATCCTTTCTTGAAGATGAGAGGTAAGCATAAATCCTTGAAATAGTGTTTGTTCCAGAGATTTTTTGCAATAAACCTTTTAAAAGCGCAGTACTAATATTTCTGTTTCCATTGAAACATTTGATTGCTTAACTGGGGCAACTTTTTCTTGCATCTGGCAGGTATTTTTCAAGCCTGGAAACCCTTGTGAGCTGTGGGTTTTGTGGACCTACATCGCCCCTGGCATTTGGAGAGGCGGTCTTAGGAGCGATTAGTGGGAGTGTGGAGGCTGTTAAGAACAAGATGCAGCTCTGGAGTATGTGGAGCGCGGTGGTAAACCCTCTGACGGACACCATCACTCGGGTATTAAACTCAGATCATCAATACTGTAGAATGAATGTGCTAGTCAAAACTCATATTTCAACACTAAGCGATAAATCATCGTTCCAACACAGACCAATGAAGTGAATCAAGGAGATGCTCTGGAACATAACTTCAGTGCTATTTACAGCGCCTTGATGTTCCCAGTTATTCACCTGCTGCCTGGTTCATCCCTATCCCAAGTAAGAAATCATTTTGGCTACATTGCAGATGCTTTGTCCAGTATTATGCAAGTACTTCATATGACATTTACTTAAAACAATTTTTTTTTAATAGACCACTCAGAAGGCCATGATCTGTACATGGTCCAGGCTTTACAAGGCGTTTGCTCGCTGCTCAGCTTTGGTAGCCACAGCAGAGGAGAACATATGCTGTGAAGAGCTGTGTGCCAAGATCTCTGCCTCTCTTGACACCGACGCTCTGAAAGTATGGCCTTTCCAACTATGTCATAAAGTGGAAGATTTATTCAGTTGTGCACCTAATTGGAGTGTTAATTTATATGTATAATATATTTTTTGTTGTTTCAGAATCTGTTGATGTTAGATGCAATGGCAAATATCTTGCTGATCATCATTGAGAGTATGGACTTCTCTCCTTACACCCCACAGTTCCAGCAGAAGATGAAATGTAAGGCTTTTGCTTCAGTTTCAAATGGCCAAAGTTGTATAATGGCACTGTTTCACTATTTTTTTCATATTTGTAGCTCCTCGTACACCTTTGAGTTGGGTACGCAAGAGGAGCAAAGCTCTGGGCAATCTCTCGACCTTCCACACTCTCCTGATGCAGACTCTAGATGCTTTCCTGGCTGCGGACCTCTCAGAAGCATCTGTAGATTCCACCAGTGGAGTTTTCAGTGGAATTGGCTCGATGCTGGTCTCTAACTTGTCAACACTTTTCACTAATATTACTCTACCTACGTTCATACAAGAGGTGCTGTCCACCCTCACCAAACCACTTGCGCGCCTTTTTGAACAGTTCTCCAGGTGTGACATTTTCCTATCTTTCATACTTTGAACAATCTTTTTTTCATTGTCTAACACCGTTTTTTTTCTTTTCATGAAAGTCATGATGAACCATCAAAACTCAGTGCGACAATAGTACCCAAGGTAAGAATTTACTCATCTATGAATTTGAAATCGAATCCACAGATCTGATGTGTAGTCTTTTTAAATGTAGAGTATGGTTTGCTTTATTTATTTGCTATCTCTCTCGTAGTTGGAGAAACTGGCCACGGACCTGCTTTGCTGCCTTCAGACACAATCAACTCTGCATGACGATGAGATGCTTGCCGTGTTGTCTCCCTTGCTTTGTGTGCTTTTCCCACACAAGAGCAAACAGATTCGTACTGCAGTCACGCAGTTCTGGAATGCCACGTTTGGAAATGCTCTCACCTTGACTTACCCTGAGCCTCTCAAGTATGTTTTCATGCCATTGTTGGGATTTGTTGTGTATAATGTAGTATAGGCAAATTTTCTGATTTTTAATTAAGCAAGTGTGCTTGTCTTAAAATTAGTCGTAATAATTTTTTTGTAATATAATTTTTTTCCTCCCCTCAGGTCTGTTTTAAGTCAGGCTAAGCAAAATACTCCATTGATTTTACCTGGTTTTGAAGCTGTTTATGCACCAGATGATTGCAGCGGACAGTACACGGTACGTTCAGTGTTTCGTCCAGCGCAAATGATTGTCCCTACAGTGATGTAATATGTGAAGAACACAGAAGTGTAAACACAGTAAATTTATCTCAGTCAAACATGTTGGTTTTTCTTTTGCTCTTAAGCGAGTTCTAAACGTGTTCTCTAATCAGGGTGAGAGTTCTCAGCTGGACCCACAGATCAGTGGGGTAAAGATGACCTCTGTGGGAAAGAGGGACTCTCTTCTGGCAGGAGAGCTTAAAGGAAGAGGCTCTGCAACTGCAGCAAAGCCAGTGGCTGTAAGTAATAAGTGAAAATGCATCTAAACTTAAAAATATCAGTGGTATTAATTAGCAACCAGGGTCCTTCAATTCACCTCTTGCCTCTTTAGGTAAAGCTGGATTTTGGATCACCCAAGCCCTTGAAGCGAGAAGCTATTGAGGAGGAGGCATCAGTGGATTTTGTTTTTATTCCCCCTGAGACAAAGGAGAAGAGAGTTCTAACTGAGCACCAGAAAGAGGTCAAAAGGACTAAACGGTGAGTTTGGTTAAAGGTATTATTATTGTGGTGTAGCAGGTAAATGTTAAATTGTGAAGGTAGAATTATTTTTACCTTTCTTTTCATGTGAATCCTAGTGATGTCTTTGTGGTCATGTCATCGCTATGCTTCTTTAAAGTGGAATTGAAGCAATCAGTTAAGTTTACACTATGTAGTAAAGTGATTTCCACTTTGATTAAAAAATATATAACGCACAAGATGAATGTAACCATTTAAGACAAAAAGGTGATTTATAGCTTTTGGAGTAAGGTCGCCGCCATCTTGCAGTACCACCGTGTGTGACATCACGGGTTTGGTTCGCTCCGATGGCCAGTATAGTAATATAAGCATTTCTTTACATTTTGAACACACAAATGTTATTTTAACACACAAAAAATATGGTTTTCACCATCATTTGGATGAATATTCAACATCAAACTGTCTGTGTGCGAAGTATTGATTGTGGGATCCCAAACATTGGTTTTCATAATGCAAGGTGCAACTTGACGTAAACAAACAACGCTTCATACAGTATCATGTCGCATTTTATTGTTATTCAGACCATTCAGACATATGCATTACATTGACTGGTTCAACCAGTTGTATGCATCACATTTTATGTTCACCTGCGAATAAAATTAGCTTTCTTGCTATTAACAGGCCGTAGTGTTTAAGTAATCCACTTTCTGAACGATCAGGCCAGTGCTGCTTCCTCAAAGTTTATAATTCTTGTGTGTTTTAAGCCTTGTCAGTTTAAATATTCAAGTGTTTTAAGTAGTGGTGGGCCGTTATCGGCGTTAACGTGCTGCGTTAACGTGAGACTCTTATCGGCGATAAAAAAAATATCGCCGTTAATCTATTCTCAAAGTTGGGTTGGGACCTGGGTCTATACTACGCAAGCTATGATGACTTTCACCCTGATATTTTAGCGCGGATGTATACCTAGCCGAATTGCACTGTAGGGGCGAACGAGTCTTGAACTAGAGGCTCGCAGTCCGTGATGGACAGATTGTTAACGGCTGGTCTATGTGGTAATACAATCGGGCAGGACATCCAAACCAGAGGCGATTCTAGGGTGAGTGGATATCCGGCTAAGCCCAAAGATCCAAGATCTGCTATTACTTCATATCGATGATTGGCCAGTTTATATGAAGTTTATTATCAAGTGTATATGTCAGTCAGAATACGAGCTTCCGTGGGCGGTTCCTGACGGGAGTAAACTGCGGTTCATCATTTTAATGCGCATGAAAACTCAGTGATGATGATGCGTACAGGGCATGGTCATAAAAACATTCGGGCTTTTCTGAAAACATTTCAGAATGTTTCAGCCCCTTAGCCCACCCCTAAGCGCCGCCCCTGATCCAAAGCGCTCATTCATCATTCATCAACCTCAAATATGGCTTTTCATCTGAAAGATATATGTAGTAGCAACTTTACATGGCCGCTCAATATGATGTTAACCTAGAGAAATGTGCGCTATTGAAGTGTTTGTGTGGAAGCGCTTGCTGCAAGACAGGCTCGTGCGCTCACTTGCTCTTAAAATCTCCGTCATTTTGGTCATACAGATAAAAGTAGCCTAATACATCTTTCGAATCTGTAAAGACTCTACGTTTATTTGTGTGCACTCAGAATAACAACGAAACGTTGCGCTTTTAAGCAAACAGGATGCGCTTTAGGTCTCATGTGAACTTGAGCGAGAAACTTCGAAACTCGAATATATCTAAAAATACAGTAACGTTACATAGAAAAATATATCTATAGAGTGAAATGTCAAAAAAAAAAAATAGAAGACGTGTGTGTTAGCATGGATGATTTACATGAAATTTAATCTGTGCAACACTGTGCATAATAAGATGGCTTTCAGTTCAATATAATAACAAAAACGACATTTTGGGTTTTATTCAACTAATAAGGTGGGCACGCTGTGATCTGTACTATATTTTTACTGTAATTGACAGTTATCGGCAAAAAAAAAAAAAAAAACAACACGGGAGTGGGAGGAAATGGGAGTCATTCTTCCGGGAGTGGAACGGGATTTTCCTCCAGTTTTTTCGTGGGATTGGGACGGGAAGAGATTAAAGTTTGTGATGCATTTTGGAAACAGGAGATGAGCCCCTGGTCTAATGCGCCACCTGGCTTGAGAAACCCGTTCTCAAAGACTTACTTTTAGTCATTATTTGGGTAGCACACATATTCTGAATGCCTTCGGCAGAATTCAAATGAGCCATTTTAATCTAGATTAATCTAGATTAATTCCAAAATTAATCTAGATTAAAAAAATGTATCTATGCCCACCTCTAGTTTTAAGCCATTTAAGCATGAAATGGATTTCAATGCGGTACTTGCGCACTGTGATAGACGTTTTCTCAAATGCATACATTGCACTTTTTATGGACTCAACAGTGCTTCAAGGTCATCTTCCTCCATTTCAAAACAAGTGTGTTCAAAATGTAAAGAAATTTTTATATTACTATACTGGCCATCGGAGCGAAACAACCCCGTAACGTCACACGCGGTGGTACTGCAAGATGGCAGCCCCCTTGCTCCAAAAGCTATAACAAAATAACCTTTTTTCTTTAAAATGTTAACTTTTTTTTATTATATATATTTTTTTTTAAATTACTTAGGAAGTTAATTTCCTAAATGTAAACTTGACTGACTGCTTAATTTCCACTTTAAGCTTTTTTTAAAATAAGAAATTGTCAAGACTGATGTTTTTCCTGTCTGGACTCTAAATTCTGCCTTGATATTTGTTTGCATAAGGGTTGACATTCCTGCACTGTATAATAATCTGGATGCCTCCCTGGACACCACAGCCTTTTCACAGTATACACAGAGTCAGGAAGAGTCCATGTATGTATTGGAATTGTTATTATTTTTGTATTTTTTTTTTTGGTCACTGTAAACATGTTTCTTTTAGGGACAAATTGACAAAAGATGAAAAGGATCAACCAGAGGAAGAAGCTGATATTCAGCTAAAGGTAAAACAGTATTTTTAAACTCTGGCACTACAGTTTTGATTATGTGGAGGATATGCCCGCATGCTTTTTGTTAAGTTTATTAATTGGTTCTAATGTTTCCTTCCCCCAAGGAGGTTACCACAACTGAGGAACCGACCACAGATGTTAAACTAACCCAAGAAGGCTCTGGGTCCGTCATAGAAACACCAGAGAAAGCTACACAAAATAAAGATCAAACTTCAGAGAAGTATCAATCACCATCCAGTGACATCTCAGTTGATGTGAGTGGGCATGAGAAAAGTGCACTTGAGGAGACCAGCCCTAATGTTTCAGGTTCATCTGATATGATATCAGGTACACCACCTAAACCCAATAGCAGGCGTCAGTCGTTCATAACCTTAGAGAAATATGATGAAGGGAAATCACCAAGTCCTGCAAGTGTTGCATTTACTGGTCCACACATTCGCAAATCGAGTAGACTAAGTTCTTCAAAGGCATTGGAGGTTACTGCAAATGACTCACAATTTCAGACTACAAAACAGGGCTCTCGAAAGAGGAGCAGCACTGACCCATCTGCTCAAAATGAGGAAGTAAAAGATAAGATGTCAACAGGAGGTCATTGTGGTGACGGTACAGATGAAGAAGAGGATGATGTGGTCCCAGATACCCAGACCCAATTATCTGGTGACATATCAGGTGATAAGGAAAGTCCTGTGTCCAAAGCCAGTGTAGAGGAACAAGATTCTCCTGAAAAAGATTCACAGAGTTTTGCTGATTCTCAAGCTAGTCAAGAACCAAGAAGATCAGGCAGACGGCGAAGTAAACCTGTACGCCCAGGGGAAGATCTAGGGGAGATGAAAAGCAAATCTCAAGAACAAGTTGAAGATTCTGCGGTGACAAATACACAGAAGCCCATACCATCTCCAACACTTAGCACTTTGACTGGAAAGAGAAGTAAGGTTATTGACGACAGTAAAGTTGGAGACCAGTTGAACAAAGGAATAAAAGGAGAGCTTAGCCAAAGTAATTCACAGATTTCCTCTGCAGAATCTTCACAGGTACTTCCACCGGTTCCAATAGTTATGTTTGGTAATAAAGAGCCAAGCCAGACTGTGTCCTCTTCTGAGAGTTCTCCTGTAGCTCAATCGAATAGCCAAAGCAAAGACAAATTGCCAACTCTCAATGAGTCTAAAGGTCTGTCACCGGGTAGACCTATGAGGAAGACTAGAGCGCACCTTGAGGAATCAACAGACAAGGAGGCAGAAGAAAACTCTCAAAACGATCCTCATAATGCTCCATCCCCTTTGAAAAAGAAACCTTCACAGACAACTCTGTCTGATTCTGAATCTGATAGCCAACAAACTGCCCGAACACGAAGAACAAGAAGATCTGAATCCCAGTTACTGGAGCTGGCTGGTTTGCAGACCAAAGATGACTTAAGTCAGACAGACTCTCAAACACTGACAATAGTGAAGGGCAGAGCTAAACGAAGGAAAACCGCAGAAGAAGAGACGGACTCTAGTTTAAGAGATGCCACATCAACTGCAAATACTGAGGAATTAAGTGCTAGCCAAGATTCCTCAGAAGGTCTTGCTAGATACAGAACTCGACGCTCTAAAGGTTTGGTGGCTCCTACCGACAACACAGAGTCTGAAAACTCTGATAGCCGACAAGATGGACCAAGGCTTAAAAAGAGACCCCGGAAACCATTATCCACAGAGGTGCTGCCAGTTGCCACAGAACACATAGTTACCGAGATGGTGCCAGATAAGGAGGGTGTTGATGTTTCAATGGAGATGTCACAGGATGAGGCAGATATTGAAACTAGTTTGAATATTTTAGTCATTGAGACCGAAGAACTTGAGCAGAAGTACAAAGAGGTCCCTGCCCCTGATGGTGTACCACATGAACAGATTACCTCTGAAAAAAAAGCAGATGATGTCAAAATTAAGATCGAACTGAAGACTGGAACTGATACAGATGAGAAGGAGGTCGTTATTGAGAAAGCAGAAAGTGAAGAATTGAATTCATCTTCACAGATTGGATCGGAAGATTTAAAAGAGAAGACTAACATTCCGCGTAAATGCCCACATACCAGGGGACGGGGCCGTGGGCGTAGACGATCTAGAAACTGCAACTGCTTTTCAAACAACCGTGATGTGTTCTCACAGGGCAGTGACTTCCAAGAATCGCAGGATCTGAAAAGTGAGCAGATTCCACTTGTCACTGATGCCCTGAACTCTCAACATGAGCAGTCAACCTCAACATCTGTAGCAGAGAAAAGCGAGAGCCCAGGAAATTCAGATGCTGATGTTCAGCCATTTTCAGCCTTGCCTGCTCCGCTCCCATCTGAGGTTTTGCCTTCTGAAAGTCCCATTGCAATGCTTGGTGTAATTGTTTCCCAGCTGTCTGAAGCAGAGGAAGGAGCACAGCTTAAATCATCCAAAACAATGGATGAATCAAACAAGGAGCATGTAGATTTCCCAGAGGCTGAGACAAAGCAGTTGGAGAGTCATGGATGCACAGGTAGTCAAAAGCACAAAGAAATAGATTGGAAAACAATTTAGTAAGTCAAGAACCACTCCAGAGTTCAACACCTCAAGACACATCTCCAAGTCAAGGTCGACCAGTGGAAGATGCACCTATATGCCAAGAGCAGCTAGAGTCTTCCCATGTCCAGCAGGAGGATGCAGTTAACCCAGCAGTGCAGGAAAGTGAAGGCCTTGCTGTTTCTGAGCCGAGTGGAGAAAATGTTATGTTGCCAGAAGAGTCAAATGCCAAAGAATTGCTTGACAAGGATGTTGCTCTTGTTGAGAAGGATGAAGACACTCAGATAGACAACCGGGATCGTCCTGTGGATGCACAAGAAGAGACATCTGTACCCCCTGAAAGTAGTACCTCTGGAGCCTGCTTAGATTCACCACCCAAGCCTAAACTTTTGGACGCTCTTAGTGGTGAGCTAGAGCCTGGCCAGAGTCCGAGCAGAAACCGACCTTTTGGCTGGTCTCCATCTGCCTCTCCATCCACCAGTATTCTGAAGAAGGGACAGAAGAGAACATGTGAAGAGGATACACCCTCCCCTCTTCATAAGGTATTTGACAGTATACTATATTTAGGAAATTGAAACAAGAGTAATGTAAGCTCATTTAATATTTTTATTAAACCAATTCCTCTTTTGTTTTGCAGTCTCGTCGAGTGTCTTTTGCAACTCCAATTTATCATCAAGAACTGGCTGATGATATTGATCGACGTAGTCCAGTTATTCGCACAAGCTCACCAAGGTCAAAAGTCTTGAGTGGACAGTCGAAGGTGTGATGAGTTTTGAAATCATTATATCTTGGATATAAAACTGAGTAAATTTAATTTTCTTGACTTATTGTTTATTTTGTTCAATTTTATTACAGTATATCACTACACCCACAAAAGGATATACGAGTCTAAGTCCACGTAGCCTCCGTAGCCCTGGATCCAAAAGCTCAAAAAAATGCCTGGTAATTATTTTCTTGCATTGTACTTACATTTTTTCTGTTTATATTGCTCTCATAAAGTCTGCCTTTTCATAAATATTTTATATTTTTGTAATTCTGAGAAATTAAGAGGAAAGCTTAAGTTGTTAGTTTAATATTTGTCATGTTATTCAGTTGCATCAGATTTCAGTTTATTTGAACAGTAGCTCCAAGCTGAAATGGTGTTAAAATGTTCCCATTTCTTTTTCATAGATTTCAGAGATGAGCCAGGAGCCACGTCCTATTGCTAAAGATTGTGTTTACCCAGCACTTGTTGGCTGCTCTGCCCCTGTAGAGGCTGTTTTACCACAGATATCTTCCAACATGTGGTAAGCAAGATCACCCATTTCCCCTTCTGTACATCTTGGCTTCAGTTCATTAAGTTCTTTCCTCCGTTTTAATTTGATATCCTTGTCAGCTACAAATACATAAAAGCATTGATTGAGTGGTATATCTGGCATATGTCTCCGTGGTAAACATACCATTTCTTCACCTAAACAGTTCAAGCAGTTTCTTCTTATGAGTTGATTTTATCACAGATCTGAATTATGTTTTTTATGGTATTGATGTAATTGGCATAACTGTTTATTTCTCTTTGTATTTAGGCCTCGTGGCTTTGGTCAGCTTGTTAGAGCAAGAAACATCAAAACGGTTGGAGACCTGAGTGCCCTTACCCCAAGTGAAATCAAGTCTCTTCCTATTCGCTCGCCTAAGCTGTCCAATGTGAGGAAAGCACTTAAAATCTATCATGAACAGCAGGTAATTGTACATCTTTACATTAGTATCTTCCCCTTTATTATGAGATAATTTCTTCTCACATTTGGCTATACAGAGAAAAGGGCGTTCTGATGATCTGAAGAGTTTTGACGAAATGGAGAAAATGACATCTGAGCCTGAAGAGATGGAGCTTCCTCAAAACCAGGAGGAGCAAACACTAGGAGAGGTTCAAGGTTAGATATTTGATTTCGTCTGTCAAATCCATCATTGCTGACACTTTCACCATGACAATGAACTGACTCATGACTCCCAACATTTTGCAGATGACAAACCATCAGAAGTGGAAGCAGATTCAGAACTGATGGCTGAGGAGAACAAATCTTGTGATTTGCTCTCAGATGTTGAAGCCCTTAGTGGACGCCTAACTTCAGAGGAGCTTGGTCGCTGCTCACCCAACCAGCTGGGCCTGATGCACGAACATCTGAGTGGAATGATGAGAAGCATCGTGACCCACATGCAGTCCCGCTTGCTGAGTAATCTTGATGAGAGCTTACCATGAGGACATTGAGACATTTTCCTGACATAAGAACTTTTTAACTTGAAGATTAACAGGACTGCTCATTTCTCAAGTTTTAGCTTGGATTTTAGAATAGATGAATTTCTAATTATGCTCTTTCAGAGAATAGACTTCAATGGCCGAACGCCATTTTCATTGATACGTAAGTGTCAATGTATTTTATGAAGTGTTTTTTAAGCCTGTAAAATTGTGCGGAGATGCCAAGGAGACTTTTTTTTTTTTAAATAAAGTTATAGTATTAATAATCTTTGTCCTTTTTCCTTTAATGATCGTGGTATGTCTTTTTTGGGGGGGATTCACTTTCTGCAAACCACCAAATTACAAATACATATTTATAACAGGAAGCAGATTGACTGCAGAAGCGTGATGTACTTTATTAGCTACTGATACAAAGATAACTTTTTTTTTTTTTGCTGTGAAGCCTCACTTTACAAGGTTTCATTAGCATTAAATGCATTAGTTAACATAAATTAGTGATGTAATTTGTTAATCTTAATGATTACTTTGACATACCAATTCGTTTTTATATTATACTAATACATGTTAAAACGAAGTTAATAGGTTAAAAATGTATCAACTAAAGTTAATAAATGGGACCTTAGCTGATAGGTGAATCTTATATCAAGCAAGTACTCTACAGAAGTGAACATTATGGGATGGATAAGGAATATTATAGTTATATACTATAAAACGGATAGTTCACTGAAAATGCCGTATTTTACTTTTATCATCTTCAAATATAAGGATACTTTTTTATAATTTTTCATTTTTGTCCCACTTGAGCAGAATTTTCATGCTTCAAAAAAAATAGTTTAATACAAGTCTTCTAAAGAGACACGATTGCTTAATGAGATAAACAGTTTTAATTAAAAAAATTTAAACCGTCAATCAATGCTCATAGATCACTTAAAATATGATAAATGGAAGTCCAAATGAGTTTAATTCTTGGATCATGAATTACCAGGTTCCTATGAATTTTTGTAATTCCCAAAGTGTAAAACAATTTTGGTAATTTCAATATAGGCAGACAAAAAATATTGTGTTCAGAAGGTGAATGAAATGTCAGAAGTTTGGAATGACATGAGGTTGCGTAACAATTTTTTAAGTGAACTGTCTCTTTAAGATATTTTAAAGTTCAAAGGAAACTTCAACCTTTTGTTGATCAATCAAAAAAAGAACAAAATCCATGACAGGAAACAGATTTACTGCAGAAGCGTGGTGTGCTTTATTAGCTACTGATTCAAGGTATACATCTTCCTCTAACCCCACACCTACAGAATCAAAGAAAAAAAACACATGCAAATAGTGGCCAGCCTTCAGCAAGGGAGGGAGGAGCCTTGTTTTTAACATCAATACATTTTCACTTTAGAGGAACTGATGGCCTGTCCTCAACTTAAGGTTTTTCCATTTCATTTTCATGTGGCAACCTTTGTGCCTCTGTTTGGTTTTTATAAAACATTGAATTTCTGATTTTCCTTTTTCACGTATAAAGTGAACCATGAGCCCATCTCTCATTGTGCAAACATTTCAGTGTTAAAACTTTCAGGATGGCCTTTGAATTTAGTGTGATTGCAATATACAAAAATAATGGGCTCCAGTTACTTAACTGTTAGAATAGAACAACAAAGATAAATACAATTGTCTGTGACTTAAATAGGTATGTATAGTTTGTCAGTTTCTCATGCCACAACCACAATAGACTTTGTGACATGGGCACAAATGAAATTTCCTAACAGTAATGAGGACAAACAGTAGCGTAAGTACTTGGACTAACATTAATACACATAAAATAGTTTGTTTTGTCTGAGTGGATATCAAACTCCCTCATCCACAGGGAGTTTGAGAGGGCAGTAGTTGTTTTTAGATGGCTTCCACATAGTTGGCAGGGAGCATGCCGGTCTTTCCAGTACGCTGCACAGTGCCATACATCCAGCCCTCATCGATAGACTGCACGTTCACAATGGCATCGCCGTCCTTGAAGGACACTTCATCATTATCTGTAGCAGCGTAGTCATACATGGCACGGACACTTTTCTGTTGAAGAGAAAAGGGACAATATTAAACAACCAACTTCACCATCAAATACACAGATATATGTAAGATACACATACGATATTAGCATTATACTACTATGATGGTGAAACTGGCAGTGATCTCTCAGTACTTACTCCAGTGGTTGAGGGATGTGAGGGGACAGAAGAAACGGTGGTCTGTTGTGTTGCCACAGAGGAGGATCTCTGCTGAACCTCAATTGTCTTGGTCTGTGTGTAACCTATATGACACAACAGCACAGATGTAATTGTATATATTTCTCTGTCACTAGTTAGCGTTCAGATTTTTGACTTTTTAAACTTTCTACTAGTAGATTTGAATAATTTTTAGTAATAGAGAGATAGTAGGCCAGGTCAACAGTTTTACAACCCGTTTTAAAGCCTCAGCAGTTACTACAGTAATAATACATTTAATTAGAAGGGTTACATTGACCTATTAAGCTTTTGCTAACATCTAGATTATTTTTACTATTTTATAAAATAAAATTCAGAGGTAAATCAATAACTACATTTTAAACAATATTTCAAGTGTCATTTATGAATTTGTTGTATTTTGAATGAAATATTTCTTAGTAAATAGAAAACAAAGATAAATACAATTGTCTGATTTCAAAGTTGAGGTATGTATTAGTTTGAGTTTCTCATAAAAGCCACTTCTTTGTGACATTTCAATTGAAACAAAGTAATGAGGACAAACACTAGCGTAAGTACTTAACATTAATACACATAAAATAGTTTGGACTGAGTATCCGACTCCCTCATCCACAGAGTTTGAGAGGGCAGTGGAATGGTTGTTGGTGCCACATAGTTGGCAGGGCTGAGTCATGCGGTATTTCAAAACTGCTGCTACAGTGCCACATCCAGCCCTCATCTAGGCTGCACGTACAGAGAATGGTCCGAAAAGAAAATTATCCAGTGAGAGGCAGTGGTGTGGCACGGACACTTGATGTCTGTTGAAGAGAATGGGACAGACTGGTTAGAGATGATCACCAAGGCAACAGTAACTCAAGTAACCATTATACTACGTTACAACCAAACTGGTGATCTCTCAGAATACCATCTCAGTGAACACAACACGTTGAACCCTGAAGAAATGGGTGGTCTGTTGTGTTGCACAGCAGGAGGACCACACGGTGAACCTCAATTGTCAACTAAGAACAGAAAACCAAAATTGGACAATAGAAGATTGGAAAAACATATTTCTGTCACTGGTCTGATGATTTTTATTTAAACTTTCCACATTCAGATGTTGAATCATTTGGCGTAATAGAAGATGAAAACTATGGATCCATCCTGCCTTGTTTCAACGTTTTTTCAGCAGTTACTACAGGTGGTGAAATGGTGAGCATATTTTCTTAACACTTTGAGATGTGCAGGATTTGAGACCAATTATAGGTGTTTAAACACTACAGCCTACCTGAGTATATATATATATGACACTGTCCATCCCTTTATGACTACAGTGCAACAGTCTTCTGATGGCTACTTCCAGCAGGATAATGCACCATGTCACAAAACTCAAATAATCTCAAGACTGGTTTCTTGAACATGACAATGAGTTCACTTTACTCAAATATTGTTCACCAGAATCTCAATCAAATAGAGCACCTTTGGGATGTGGTGGAGCACTTCGCATCATGAATGTGCAGCCAGACCAATCTGCAGCAACTGCGTGATGCTATCATTCAAAGTTACCACAAATCTCTGAGGAATATTTCCAACACCTTGTTGAATCAAAATGATGAAGAATCTACACAGCTCTGAAGCGATGAGAGGGGTAACCTAGTACTGGAATATGTCCTGATAAAGTGGCCAGTGGTGATTAGTTCCAAAAACTATCATAACATCTTAGCTGATCATTTAGTATAATTAGTGACATGGAAATATGAGGATTTTTACATAAAGTTCCTTTTTTCACTAAGAAAATAAATGATAACATAGTTACATATATATGGGACAACTCCCAAAACAAAAATGTCACTACAGAAACTCCACCAAATGTTTTAGTAGTGACAATTTAATAATCATTGAATAAGATTTGAATGCTAATCAATGTATTAAATGCTTTGTTCTGAGACAGACAGACATATTAAAACAAATGTTATGGAATAACACACACACACACATTTATCCCATTAACTTATTTTTGTCCATCTTTAATGTGACTGAAGAAATGTAATGTAACTGATTAAATTTAAGTAGCGAATGATTCTTTCTCTTCCATATTGTGACATACAGCTGAATTAAATTAATTATTGAAAAAAAAAAAAACATTGGGATGTAGACTTGGTTCTACCAATCGTTTGTTAATTCAATTTTGGGATGTGCCCACTTCACTCAATAATGATTGTAAGCTTGCAGTCGATTGCAAGAAAGGGATGGAGTGTAAGTGGACCTAATGCTTGGAGAAGTCTGGCAAACATCACCAGAGAGAGAGACGTCTAGAGTTTCACTAAAAGATCCAGTCGTGACATTTTGATTAAAAATGGTCAAAAAAAAGTTTATCAATTACATTTATTTACGAATCATTTACAAAAAGCTTAATTTTAATTGCCAACTATCATGCTAAATCATACCAGGGTCAAGACAATTCAAGCACTTTAAATGTACCGTGTAAAGCGGAGACACCAAATCCATTGCTGTAGAGAGATGCATGATGGTCCACGTTCTCAGACACCTCTGATTTCTCATCGCCCACACCACTCATTGCGCTGGTGGAGCGGGAGTGCTCCTTACTGCGACGCTGGGCTTGGACTGAACAATGGGACAAACATGTCAGCACACAGACTGTCGTCAATCAAGGAAGGTAGCAGATAAATATACATCCACAGTATAGGGTGTAAGGGATAGTGTACAATCAACAGGTCATTATACATACAGGTTTGGTGGTCAGCATTTAAATGAATATGTAAATATGTGCTGTGCACTTTCCTCAAAATAAACACAACAAAAATGGAGAAAACAGGAAGCATATTTTTATATAAAAAGCATTTGATCAAAGCAGCATGGTATGTTTGCACAAGCTCTGCACATTAGCACCCCCATGATGTCACATCATGTGCACACCTCAGTGCACACCTCCCATGACATAATCGTCACGGACCAATGGTAAAAGGAAGGTGTTTTGCAGTTGGTACAAACTATTCCGGAAAGTTAACTTTGGCAAGCCGTTTCAGACTCCCAAAACAAACACAAAACGAGCTTCGTTTTGGCCGGACTTTGTTCGAAATGACATCAGTTCGTTCTTCAATTTCGCTTGAAGTGTATATCAGAGCCTTAAATCCAGTGACAACAGAGGAGTGTCCTACCTGACATCATGTGAAGACTTCTGGACTGGATGTTGTCCTCAGCAGGGTCATAGTCAAAGACAGAGCCGGGGTTTGTGCGCCACACACGCAGGTCTTTGAGAAAAAGGATACCTAGTTTTAGTGAATGTCTCATTTGGTTCCTGTGTATATAATTCTTTACATATTGTAAGAGGCATGTTTTTCGATATCTATGGGAAGATAAATCTGTTTCTAAACTCAAGTGTGTTTAGTGTACACAGAACACAGCATGTGTCAGCTGACCAGTGGTGGTCTCCTGATCGTGCTCCTCTGCACGTTTCCTCTCCATCTCCACCACACGTCTCTGGATGCCGCGGTAATTGATGTCACTGAAGTCCTGGGTGTTCTTCTTCACGCGCTCAGTGATGGGGTCAGAAATGGTGGGCGTGAAGCTGCCCTTACTCTTCTCAAAGTCCTGGTGGTATTTGACCTGAGAAGACCAACAGCAATACATGAGGCAGGAGACACAAAGAAACTGTTACAGCACACATCGGTTTAAAGTGGACCTGAAATGAAAGTTGAGATTGTCTGACATTTTTTAATGCAACAGGTTGCCATTCATATACTACAGAAAAGTCAGTTAATTGCAATATATTGATAAAGGTATGGATTTAAAAGTCATCTTACTCCAGAGATGATACGCTGGGATTCTTTAACACGTCTCATGTCAGGGGTGTCCAGCACAAAGGCGGCCTTGCCCTGCACCTGCTTACGGAAGCTGTCCGAGTACAGAACCTGGATACAAGACAATACAGCACATACGTATATTAAAACCCTTATCATTCTGGATTATGATTATGTATCAAGACCCTGTGGAAGACACGCCAGGAAATCAAGGTGTTAGAAAGACAAATGTGACCCTGGACAACAAAACCAGTCATAAGGGACAATTATTTTAATTTGAGATTTATACATCATCTGAAAGCTGAATAAATAAGCTTTCCATTGATGTATGGTTTGTTAGGACAATTTTGGTCGAGATACAACTATTTGAAAATTTGGAATCTGAGGGTGCAAATATTGAGAAAATCATCTTTAAAGTTGTCCAAATGAAGTTCTTAGCAATGCATATTACTAATCAAAAATTAAGTTTTGATATATTTACAGTAGGAAATTTACAAAATATCTTAATGGAACATGATCTTTACTTAATGGCCTAATGATTTTTGGCATAAAAGAAAAATCTATAATTTTGACCCATACAATGTATTTTTGGCCATTGCTACAAATATACTCCAGCGACTTAAGACTGGTTGTGTGGTCCAGGGTCACAAATCACATGGATACCCTGGGTGTTATTGTGATTTCAGACAGATGAATTAGAAGGGTCTTCAGAGGGCTGGATTAAAAGTAGATGGGTCCCAAGATGAAGGTTTGTGGTGATGATGTTCGATTACAGCATTAAATTCAGATAATGGAAGGGTACAGTTAATATTATTAGCCTCCTACGTGAAATGAAGGTATTAGAGCGGTTACATTTACACATGACACACAAACACACTCATGTCCTGTGGTTGTGAGTACCGAGCTAATCTGCAATTGGTTCCGTTTGGCCCGCTCCATCTCTGGAGTGAACACGACAGGCGTTCCCTTCGCAGACAGGTCCTTATACAAAACCTAGAGTAGAAAAGAACAGCACCCCCCCAGAGGCCAGTCAGACACTAAACACCATGACAGACGCAAGAGTTTTGGAGAGCAGTCACATCAAACATCACACACACAACACACAATGAGATTATATCCCAGATTTAAAAAGAGGAACCTGGTTGGGAAGGGAATACGACAAATGTGGGATACAAGCGCTCATCTGGTGTTGGATTAGCAACAATGTATGGAGTTGAATAACCCCATAAATTTGAGCTCACAGCAGAAAGGGGATCTAACTAGGATGGAATATGATGTGGTCAATTATATTAGATGAAAATGGGGTTTAAGCATTACATTTCATAGGCTTCAATTGTTTTGCATCCATTATGGGATTGTATAAATTGGAAGCGTTAATAGGATCAGAGCCACTCTCAAAAACCATTGGGGAGCTTCCACTACCGAGCTGATGTGCTTCTGATTCTCTTTGACCCGCTTCATCTCGGGGAGGTCCGATATGGCTGTGCCTTGACCCAGCGAATCCTTGTATTTGATCTACCCAAGGATTAATTTCGACATATCAAATAAACAACACAAACATGAACCAAAACAGCTAGAGAACGAACACCCACAAAGACGACATACACAACAATATAAGCTCTGTTCCAAACCCCTAGTTGCCTCCATAGGCAGCTGCCTTCTAAAATGTAATCATAAGTGCCCAAAAGTGGAGTATTTGTGCATCTTACCATAGGCAGCTCTACCCAAATAGCATAAAATTACATAAAGGTGCCAAGACAGCTTTCGGGTCAGAAGCGTGCTTATGATGCTTTAAATTCTTCCAGCATAGGCAGCTTGTTAGGTTTTGGAGCAAAGCAATTGTGTTTAGGGAATCGATAATTAAAATAAATAAATAAAAAACAACATTTGAAAGTTTATGGTTGGGTACCTAATTATTACATGAAAGAATCAGTTACTAATTATTAGCCTACATCTAAATAAAAACGGAGTATTACTGAGGTTTTTAACAGGGTCATTTCTGACAGGATTTTGTCACATGAGCTAGATGAGAGTTATACATATTGTTATACATGATGGATTTGATGCAGTGATTTATTCCTAGGGTCACTAGAGGGACTAGTATAAACAGATGGAGGCTAAAAGGTTTTCATAGACGATGGAGAGACGAGGAACAGGGAATGTTTAATGGGTGGGATAGAGGGTCACACCGCAGTGTACCGTGCTAATATTTTGCTGATTGCGTTTAACTCTCTCCATCTCTGGGGTTTCTGAAATAGCTGTTCCTACTCCCAAATCTTCCTTGTATTGGGTCTTTAAGCATGTAGAGGCAATGGGGCAAAAAAAGGTACAAATGTCAATAATCTTCAAATATCAATTTGTCAAAAAAAATATATAACTTTGTTGAAATAAAACACAAAATACATGAAAACAAAAGTGAAGAAAATGTAAGAAAAAGAACACTGATCTCTAGCAAGGAATAAATATGGTATAATAACTATATATGGTATGAGTTATGAACACTACTGTTCAAATGTTTAGGGTCTGTTCAATTTTTAAAAACATACTTTAATTCAGCAAGAATGCATTCAATTGTTCAAAAGTTACAGCAAGGATATTTATAATGTTCCAAAAGATTTTGATTTCAAATAAATGCTGTTCCTTTGAACTATTTAATTCTTTAAAACAATTCTGAAAAATGTATTACAATAGAAAACAATGGAAATAATATTTCATAATATTAATAGTTTAACTGTAGCTTTCACAAATGCAGTCTTGGTGAATATAATAGACTTCTCTTAGAAGCCAGAAACTTTTAAACAGTAGTGTATGAACATAAATGTTCATATACTAAACATTTTCATAAAAATGGTCTTCTTCAAAGAGAAAAAACACTACCGAGCTGATGTTCTTCTGAGTTTCCCGTACACGCTTCACCTCAGGAAGGTCGGCTACAGATATGCCTTGACTTAGTGAATCCCTGTATTTAATCTAATACACATTTCAGGCCATTAGGAGCATGGTATAGCTGACAAGATAAAATAAGTGATAAAGACAGAGTATCGACACAAATGCAGAAGATTAAGAAGAAAATATAAGTTGAGCGTTTTAAACAATACAACACTAGAAAAGTCTTGAGACCAGTGTCAAATGAAGATGATAAATGCATGGGCCATGTCATTTTATGTTATTTAAAATGATGAAAGGATGTGCCTATTTATTTCAACTCAGCGAAACATTAAAATTACAGCTTTATATTAGATGGTATATATTAAAATTAATGTTTGATATTGAATTTCTTAGGATGCTGATGCTGAATTTTGTTTAAAATCAGGAGGCATTTTGGGGGCACTCCAAAAGGAAGCAGGGTAAATGTGGAGTCACACCGCAGTGTACCGTGCTAATAGCCTTCTGATTGCGTTTAACCCTCTCCATCTCAGGGGTTTCAGATACGGCTGTTCCTTGACCAAGCTCCTCCTTGTACCGGATCTTTGGGATTGTACAAGCATAAGGAGGCATTAACATCTGTTTTTGTTATCCCTTGGGATATGTAGTTTTCATTTGTTTTGTCTGGGGACACTTCAGAATGTGCCCTAGCAACATAAAACAGACTAAACATTTGAGAAAGGGACAAACAACGAAACAAAAACATTTCAAACATATCATTGAAGACAAATACAAACCAGAAACACAAGTAAGATGTAAAATATACAAATAGTAAGGTTGTAAAATGGTTAGAGATATTGTTTAGGATGAAAAAATTGATGATTGCCGTTAGTGGCTTTGCTAGTTTATGACTACAAGTTAATGACTATATTAGACTAAGGTCTTAATGACTATATTAGACTAAGGTCTTAATGACTATATTAGACTTAGGTCTGTTTAGGATTTCTATATTTAAATGATAGAAAAAGAGTTAACCAGAAATGTTAACTTGTGGTTGCAGAACAGAAAAAAAAGAGAAAAAGGTGGTGTAAAGCAAGAAATGGAAACAGAAAAAGACAAAAAAAAGTTTGTGGTTAGAATGTAGGGGAAAAAATACTCATTGGGCAGTAGGTACCGAGCTGAAATTCTTTGTATTTTCTTTAACACGAAGCATTTCAGGGGTGTCCTTTACTGCTGAAACTTTGCCCTTACTGTTTTTAAGGTCAATCTGGTACAGAAGCTAAAAAGAAAAGAGCACAAAGGCAGTCAAAAATGACACAAAAATGCAGCAAGAGAAAACAGTGCAACCAAAAATGGTCAAAATCATCAAGAGAGAATTGTGATATAGACAACTACTGTAACTAAGCCAGCATAAGAAATGCATGGCTACTCTTTTCATGTCTGCCTCTCATTTAAATTTCTCATAGACAAACAGGAAACACAGGGACCAAAGACAACAAAGGTACAAATAGAACATTTAAGCTGAGATGAATAAAACAGGAACATGATCCTCAAACCCTTGAGGAAACACTTACAGTGCTGAAGTTCTTCTGGTTCTCACGCACTCTTAGCATCTCAGGAGTGTCGAACACAGGCACATAGTGTGACATGGTCTTTTCAGCCTCCTCCTTGTACTTTTTCTGTAGGATAAAATACAAAATTGACAATACTGAGTCGACAAAATTGAGCTGTTCAGGAGATTACACTTAATTTATGTTAAAAAACAAAGGTACTGGATAATAGCTTGAAGACTTATCACTCTGCATTCAAACTGCCTAAAACAAGTGTTTTACTAACTAATAATTTTTACAACAAATTAACAGTGAAAATAATGGTGATAACCTTCAAACACTGTTCATTGTCAACCTCAAGCTGAAAAAATATGAACTGTTACCAAAAGGTGTCTACTGTGAGAATCCCTGATTTGTCTGCATTTCTAATTTTCTACCAACACACATGCAATAAACCTCAAAATGTTCAAATGTTCGAAAACAAGAAAAAAGATTTAGCTTAAAGAAGCAACCCTCATACCTGGCTCACAATGTTCCTGATCTGCTGAGCGTGGAGGATGTCAGGGGTGTCAATGACTGAGGTGTATATGGCTCTGTCATGCTCAGCATTCTGCTTGTACTTGGCCTGGAAAACCAATTCAAAACAAATCCATGTATCAATTCATGTTGAAATGTTGGTGCTGATAGTTGAGGAAATTCCTTCACAACACATGGAAACATTGAAATGATGGGTTGGAGACGATTTGTGTACCTGACTGAGGATATCTGTGGCATTCTTTGCCCTCAAGAAGTCTGGAGTTTCAGTAGCCAAAGCCAACATGCCTTTCCCCTTCATCTCTTGCTCCATTGATTTCTTGTACTCTCTCTGCAGGAATTGGGCAGACATGATCATACTCAATTGACCGTGTGCATATGTTTACTTATCAGTGATATTTACATTCACACCAAGAATCATTCCTGTGGGCTACAAACACAATATAAAGCAGCATAAAATGGCAAAGAATAAGAGGATATTAACATCAGAGGAGTAGTCGGAAAAATAAGGGAGGTCATTTAGAACTGAAAGACAAAATGACATTTAGTGGGAGTTCTTTGTGCTTTACCAAACCTGGTTAGATGGCGAACCAAAGGGAAACTCCATTAGCTTGATTAGTTCTCATTAGCAAGAGGCAAATTGACTACTTTCTGCATGATTAGTGTGTTGAGGAGGAAGTGGCGTTGTGGCAGAGGACTGCAGGTAAGATAATTCAGCTAAGCTTTAGCCATCCTACCTCACTCAGGATCTGAGTAGCATGCTTTGCTCTCAGTAACTCAGGAGTTTCCTCCAGCACTGTAAGCCCTTTACCCTTCACCCCTTCCTCAAGATCCCTCCTGTACTCTTTCTACAAGGCGGAGAAGAACAGAAAGACTGCAGACACATAGCACACACAGACAGACATAGACCCAGTACTTGTGCAGTACTGCGCCACTGACATTTCTTTCAACGTCACCAAGCATTTGCTCTGGGTTTGAGGTAAAGCTTCACATCCAGAATATAATCAAGGTGCATGTTGTCCAGACACTATTAAAGTAACTGAGTATAATCTACATAGAGCAAAGGCATTGCTGAGTTTGAAAAGCAACCTGATATAAACATAAACAATGTTTATCAGAAATCTCACAGGCAAGAATATTGACCAAAATCATTGTCTGAGACTCTTCAACATGCACATTCTTTTCATAGCAGCATTCATATCATTTTGAAGCCAAATCAAGATCTAAAGAGGTTAACAAAATTATATTTAATATACATGCTCAGGGTGATCAAAAAAAAAAATATATAAATCAAAATCCAAAATATATGACCATAAAATATTTGATAAAGCTTAAAAACAGGGTTCCCACACCTTTTGATCAATGAATTTCAGTTACAGTCAATTTCTAGTCATTCGTGAGAAATAGTTTACAATAATTTTAAAGAGATTGTGCACAATGATGCATTACGAGCCAAGTATAACTTTGTCACTATAAAAACCTCCATTACTTTTTAGATTTTCTGGCCTGGAATCACAATTTCTGAAAAACTGGAAATCCTGGCCTGGAATTATATTTCATAATATCTCCAGGTTTTCCATTACTGTGGGAACCTTGTGAAAACAAACAACAAAAGAAAACACACATATACGCACGCACGCACACACACACACACACACATATATGTTGGAAGGGGAAGGGAATTACTGAGAGTGTGTTACAGCAGAAGGATGGTTCATGCATACAAACCATGACATACTCGGGTGTAATGGAAACTTCAAAGACACTCATGTAAGGATTATAACGTGTGTGGGTCTTAGTATTATTACCAGGATGGAAGGAAGAATATATAAGGGCTTCATGTTACCTCGCTAACAATTTTCGTGGCGTGTCTGACATGAATCATGGCAGGGGTGACCTCCAACCCAGAGAGGTTCTTTCCTTTCATTGTCATCTCAAAGTCCTTCTTATACTCTTTCTATCCGCCGCAAAGATAGAAGAGTGAGAGATACATGAAGCCTCTGGAATACGAGTCCACTGTCACACTGGTTCCTCAGTCGGTGACATTTTTACAGTTCATAATGTTTTGAGTTCTTGACATTCACTTAAACTGCTTTCTCCCATCAGTGGGTTGTATCTACAGTGAAACCTTCAAAACCGCTATAAAACTATAAACACATGACACATCTAAACGCCTACCATAAATCCATAGGTCCTGGTTGGAAATTGTGGTGTCCCAATTACTTACCAGCATTACAATATTTGTATCCACACAAAAGCAAAGTATTTGAATTCCACTTAGCATTTTTCATTCATTCACACTGGGTTACAAAGAATACTTGAGCAATATATGCTGTTATTTGTTTTGCACCGAATACAATAAGCTTGGGCAGCAGTATTTACCTGACTCTGCATATGTTGAGCCTCCTTAGCAGTTACGTAAGTAGGAGTCTCGAAATCCAGCATGGCTTTGCCTCTTTCTTTCTCGTATTTCTCCTTATATTTCACCTGTATTCAACAAAAGCCCAAAGGTGAGGAACATGCAAATAGAAAAAAAGTTATTGGTTAAGCAAATAATGCTTGTTAAGCAAACACCAAAGCTTTGTTTGTATACTGAATCTGTGACACTGAGTAATGACACTGAATCTGTGTTGTGCCATATTATGTTTCTAAGCACTGAGACTGAGAATAGAGTTTACTATAGGATTAACAATGTGGAAAATTCATTAAAATACAATGGATGTTTATGGTGTTTTTACAATATAAAATGTCTGGGGTTTTAATGACGAAGTGATGTGTTTTACAGCTTTGTTCTTACATAATGTCCAAATGAGTCCTTGTAAAGCACTTTTACAGGACAAACTAACCCAAACAAATTAAATGTAAAGGACAAATAAATCTATTATCGCTGCATAAGACTGACAAGCCTGCTGAAATTAAATAAACAGGTCCACTATGTGTAGAATCAGTCTTCGTTTCACACACAGAGAAGCAGATGACGCCAGCTGCGGAAAGCTCCAGAACCGTATGTGACTTACTTGACTCTGCAGCTCTGAGGCCTCTTTGTGGTGAAGCTGCTCAGGTGTGTCGGGTATCATAAGGTAGTGACCCCTACTTTCCTCAAACTTCTTCTTGTACTGGTACTAAAGAGGGACGGCCAATAAAGCAGCTCAATAAAACAAAATGGAAATAAAGTGCTTCATCTCTCCCATGTAAAAAGGCCAAAAATGACCCAAAAAATTAAAAGTGGGGACAACAAAAAAAAAGATAAGAAAAGAAGAACAGCTGAAGAACATGAAAGAATGGCTTTCATGTTCGTAAAACATGAAGGAGGCCGTATATAGACATAATGACACTGATAATGCAATGAGAAAGATGTTCTAAACGTCAAATAATATAAAGTTAAATATTCTAATATCAACTATGTCTATATTATATAACATTTTATAATATCAAAATTGCTAACCTAACCTGCTTCTCCTTTCAAGCTACATACGCCAGCACACACCAACAGACTGTTCTTATTTAGTGTGTTATATCCTTTCTAATCAGACTTCCTTTGATAATGCATGAAGTAATTCCTTCTAGATTCCTTCTTCTGTTTCCACCAAACCTGACACAGTCCTTCATCCTGTTTTGACTAAGTAGGCTTTATAACCACCTAACAATGTCCTAACAACCAACCAGAATGGCCTAACAACTGTCTAGTTATTGCCTACCAACCACCCATTATGCTCAAGCAGAACACATTAGCTATGGAAGTATATAAAGCATATGTAAATTCCAAACTTCAAATCTCTCTTTGAACTGTCCAAGTATTCAATCTACATATCCTTAAAACTTATTTTCAACCAAACCCTTTAAATATTTTTTTTGCAAACTTTTTTTCAGTACTCAGTCTAAGACTTGTAACTTACAAGGTTTTAAACTACATATGGCCTAAATACCTTAGTTTAAGGTTATCCATAACAATAATGTTTTCAAATTGTTTTAAATGTTCAAATAAATCTGTCAAGCGAATAATTCAAGGTCTGCATTGGTAAGCTTTCCTTTTCTAGTTTCTATGCACACATTATAATGGAAATAAAAATGTAGATAGAAAAAAAGGCATCAAGGGAAGAGTTAATTAAGATTAAGCAGGGCATGTTGTCAAAGGAAAAATGAGATGTTAGAGCGCTTATAGGCACTTGGCGTGTTAATAAAAAAAAGAAGAAGAGAATAAGAAGAAAGAATAGCACTAGGGTCAAGTGCGTGCAAAAATGGAAATAGTTAAAATCAAATGCTAGGGGTCACTACCAAATGATAGCCTGGAATGAGTAAATAGTTTCAAATGGGAGCTTTCTATAAGGATGAAAGATGGATCTTGTGATATTACATGAAGATGTGATTTTTCACTGTTACAGTGTGTGAGATAAAGCAGTTTTGATGAGGGGAAATGAAGCCGGCTGTAGAGCTCTTACATCACTGGCAAGCTTGCTAGTGCTCAGGTTGTGCTGCATGGACAGAGACTCTGCCATGTCCGTAACAGGTTTGTGAATCTTCTTCAGGTCACCTTTGTACTTCACCTGCATGATAGATATATGCAAAAATGCACCATGATATGACACACTCTCAATGTGATTTGTGACTGGTAAATACTGTTCATTATTATTTTTTTAAGATTGAAGCACCTCGCTTGCAAGATCATTGGCATCCTTCATAGTCTGATAAATCTTGCTGTTCTTCATATCATACTGTGGTCTCTTTCCTTTCATCTCCTTGTCAAACTTCTCCCTGTACTTCAGCTTTTGAGAGAGGACAGTGACATTGTTAGTTGCTAGTAGTGTTGTATTATCTCCATCCAAATTATTATCTCGGAGCCAAAATGCTTGCAAAAGCACAGAGACATGAATATCAAGTTAATCGTTCCATCAAGAGTCTCGGTACAACAGGGTTCCAGTTGGGTCTAATACAGTATGACTCAGATCATTTTCACACTGTACTAGCCCCAAATGGGAAGACCAACATAAAGTTCAGAGCATTCAAAAGCCTCACATCAACATATATTGTTTGTGGTATTAAAGCTGAAGTGTGTGATCTCTGTGACGAGCTATAGTGCCCGTCCATTTTCATCAGCAGCCTTGGATACCAAACAATTTGGGTGAACCATATCCTTAAAAATGGCCTACTTAATGAAAAATGACACACTTCAGCTTTAACTGAAGGAAAGGTTGAATCTTTTCCCAGAGATTCTGAAAAACTCCAGATCTGTGGAGAAATCAAATTTGTGACATCAAGCAAAGAAAGTAACACGAGGAGTGTGTAGACCAAATGATTACTTTCAATACTAAACAAAATAAAACCAATCATCAATTGTGGTGAGTGTGTTTCTGGTCTCTTAAACATAGCAATGGCATGAATAATTTAGCATTTATTTAATTCTGTACATATTATAACAAATGAATAATAGAGTTGCTTTTATTGAATCTGCACACTCCTCAATACAACAGCATGTCAAAGGAATGCAACAGAAAACTGGACACCATTTCTGAATATTTGAGAGATAAGAGAAAAATAATTTGCATGCCAGACAAATAAAGTGATAAAGAAAAGCGGGCAAAAATGCTACCGATGAGAAAAAAACTATGACAAAACTGTGATTGCTTGTCTATAAGCCTATGATTGGCAACAAGTCAAAAGCTTGCATGACAAACACAAAAAGAGACAAAATGAGCAACAAAAATATGCAAAAAATGAAATGGGTGGAAATGTATAATTGAGTGGGCAAAAACACTGAAAACCAACAAAAAACTTAAATGTCTACAGGACCCAAAAATTGTAATCAAATCAAAATCGAGTGCCACTGGAGTTCAACAACTAGGTGAGTCAGAGGGAAAGAGAACATAGACATCAGTCAGACAGAGAAGTGCAAATGTCATCCCAGGGGCCAGTGACCCTTCTTACATCACTAGTCACAGTACTCATTTTCTTATTGTGGCGCATCTGAGGAGTGTCAAAGGACGCAGTACCATGGAGGGATGGCTTTTCATCCACCTAAAAGCGTAGTGAAATGGCAGGGTAACATCAATGAGATGGGACAGAACAGTGAAAATGAATTTATGAATGAACAGATGAATGGATTACACAGAAAGGAAAGAATCAGGTGGATAGGCATGAATAAATACAGCGCAGAGAAAGAACAGTGAGCAGATGGGGATGGTACAGATTACAAGAGACACTCAGGGCTCACAGACAATGACAGCATTAATGCTGATGGGCATGAGAAGCACTGCTGAGGCATTTTAATCTACTAGTTATCTTTGTGTACTATTGCATAATGATGGCATGCAGCTTCCACGATGGTGAAGGTGTAAGGAAATCATTGTCAAAATACATATCCAGCGGCTTCAAACTATACCCCTGTGTTCCTTGTGGATAAATACAATGAAAGTCTATGGATTGCATCGTGTCTAGTGTGGGGTCATGAACGGTATTACCTGACTGTTCAGTTTAGACACCTCAGTGGCCAGGGTGATATCAGGACGGCCGAGCAGCGTTCCACCACGGCTGGCCTCCTGGCGAGCCTTATCACGGTATCCGATCTACAAGAACAGTTTTTGCAACCATTACTACTTTACAACAATACATGTCAATATTTTACTAGAGAGGATTGTATTATAAAAGCAACAGTTCACCCAAAAATATTTTTTTTATTATTATTTACTCCCACGTGGATCAAAACCCATAAGACTTTTGTTCTTCTTTGATATTTTAGGGAAACCTGAGAGATGTATGACCCTTCATTGAAAGATAATTCGCACAAAACTTTTAAAACATTTTAATACAATAATTTTATATAATAAACAGATTTAATGTATGTTTTTAATCACATATAAACTTTTATCAATGCACATACATAGATAGAGCACATCAAATATGGTAAACAAGGAAGCTCAAATGTGTCGCTTTGTGTGCGAGAACCAATAAGGTTTGTTCTTGGGTGTCAAGCAAGCACAGCTGAACTGCTGTAGACCATATATGGGTGTTTTATATATGTGAACGAAAGTTTTATATTTGGAATGACTTAAGGGTGAGTAATTGAACAGAATTTGAACCATCCCTTTAAAGTGTCCCTCACCTCACTGATGAGCTTAGAAGCTTGAGTGGCTTTCCTGATGTCTGGGCGGTCAGCAACCGAAGTGTACGTCAACTTTGCTTTAGCCTCCTGCTTATAGGCGATCTATACAAAAAGAGACGTGGGATTTACAACGATCTCTATTTGAGATTATTATTTGAGGCAGATACTTATTAGTTCCTTACATTGCTTTGGTTCTTGGCTACATCCATGGCATGTTGCACTTCAGGAGGAGCACTCATTTGGTTGTAATTAGACTTGCCTTTTTCCTTCTCAAACTTCTTCTTGTACAATTTCTGTGAAAAGATCATGTGAGATTATGATTGGTGATCTCAATCGACACAAATGAGATTTATTGTAATAAAGGAGTGAAAACTGAGTATTTAGACTTACAGCACTTGTGATTTTGGCAACCTCTTTGCTGTGGGCGGTGTCACGGGTTTCAGCAAGAGTGGTGAAGCCGCCTGACTGGTGATCCTTTTTGCTGGCCTCCTTGTATCTGGTCTGCAGAAAAAGTTGTAAATTGTAATGAATTTAAAAATATATTTTATGGTTCTTTAATGAATCTACACACCTTACAACATTATATTGTGCCTTACCTCAGACGTAAGTTTACCCACTGATTTAGCATGAAGGATTTGAGGAGTGTCATGGACAGAAATGTACTGGCCTTTGGCCTTCTCATACTTCTCCTTGTATTTCACCTGAAGAACCGTGACATTTTTATTAGTTTAAATTGTCACATTTTGTATGTTGATCCTCAAAAATGGAATTATGGAAATTATGGGAAATGACACTCACATTGCTGGCAAGCTCAGAGTTCTGCTTAGCCAGAATGGTGTTTTTATCATCAGTAACAGACATTACACAGCCCTTCATCATTTCCTTATCGTACTTGTACTCAACCTGTGAATTACAGACAAATCAATTCATTATATGGATTTTTTTTCTCTATAACTGAAACTGTGGTATAAAATTGAGTGGCACGAACATCACTCTGCTGGAAGCTGTTCTTAGCATTATGGACAAAATCAGGTCGGTCCACAGTCCAGATCCATTTGTTCTTGGTGGCCTCGTACTTCTTCTTGTAGTCAAGCTAAAAGGAGGAAGTTACAAATAATGAGATGCATAATGAGACGCTGACTTGAAATTCAGTTTCACGGATGCTCAGTGCAGATCAATGCAGACTCACATTGCTGATGTTCTTGTAGGCTTCCTTGGCGGCACGAATCTCGTGAGCGTCAGGAGCTATGTTGATGTGAGCCTTGTTTCTTTCATACACTTCCTTGTATTTCAGCTGTAAAAAAACAGAAGTCTGAAATTAAGTATATGCTAACATAAAAATGCATTGGTTCCTTTCTGCAAACGTAATGAAAGGTTAACCTACATTGCTGGTGATCTCCTTGACCTTCTTCATATGCTGGCTATTGGGAGTGTCATGTCCAAGAGTGTAACTTGTCGCTTTCGTCTTGTTGTATTCCATCTTATAAATGATCTAGAGAAGAGAACAGATGAATGATTCACATACAACGACTGGAGTAATTCTCAAGTGACACTGAAAATTAGGAACATCTATATGCATGCACAAATGCTGTCCACATTATGGAAGGCAGATAGATGGTGATGATACTCACATCGCTGATCTGCTTGTTGCGCTTGGTAACTTGGTAATCAGGGGTTTCCAGCACTGAGGTGTACTTCGACTTGGCACGTTCATACTGCTCTCTGTACTTCCACTACAGGAAGTGATGGACAAGAAATGATAGTCAGAGAAAGCACATTTCCAAGTCTTAATTATGTTATTAAAAGTTACGGCAAGTTGTATAATAACTGAATATATCATGCATTAAAAGGGAAGGTTTTATCAAGACAGATTTAATTTAAGCTGAAACTTGCCTTCCACAAAATTCATCCAGTGGAAAGCATGCAAAAAATGGTTTATAGATACTAGGATATTCAGCTGTCAATAAAGATCCACACAAACTTACATGCAAGAGAGAAACAGAGAACATGCAATATGCAGTGAGACAAAAGATGGAAGTGAAAAGCAGCTTTAAGCAACAGCATACACAAAGACACTGACAAGTTAATGCTACTATATGATGTCTTCATCTCTATGCTCATTCTTCTGCAAACTTTTGAACATGACATATCATCTCTGAATGTATTTTTTCTTTTATTGATGTTTCTGTTTATAAAAAAAAAATTCACATTAAACATTGACATTTTGACTACATGTATTTTAAAGTAAAATGATTTATTTTACAAACTATTTTAATGAAATAATTTAAACAATGCATAGTTTTTTTTTTTCATTGTAATATAATAACCTGATTCAAAGAAACTAGAGGAAAACACCACCTTGACACCTTTCGACACAAACTGTGACGATTTGCCCTGGCCTGGCATTTATGAAAACATCCTTATTCTAACATAGCTTAACTTTCAGTTAAAATCTACCTCTCCTATATAGTTGACTTGAATGAATGCCAGCTTGGTAATACAGTGTTATAGTGTCGGTCTCTCCTACATACATCCTGTATACTGAAACATTACTTTACCTGATTTTCCTAGCAAAATCAATGAAGTTATGGAAAGTGATCAGTGGATGTGTTTTAAAAGCAGGGTATGGTAGAAAATCCAAACTAGTGATAGTTAAAGGCTGCATATGACCATTAAAGGTGAAGTTAGGGGTGCATTGATGAAGAAATAAGATTTTACAGGGCTTGGGGGACTACCAATGACTACCAACTTGGGATGGTTACCTTACTCCCATGCCAGAGTTGTACATGGCAACAAGCATGTCAGGACGGAGCAGCTCATTGCAGCCACTCTTGAGTAACTCCTTGGCCTTGCATTTATATCTTCCCTGTCCATTGAGAAAACAAATATACACACAAATCATGCCACAAGTGAAGACAGAGACAGAAAGTGGCTCCTGAAGACCAGGTAGAGTTGCTCAGGTCCAAACTGTGTACTCCAGATAAGGGATTTCAAAAGAGTAAACTTAACTAATGACCCAACAACCAAACTGTTCAGAAGAAGCAGTATCTGGAGCACACAGATTTGGTCCGAGCTGTGCACACTCAAAAAAGTCCTGTTTGGGTTTCGGAACACAACCAGACACCTAAATCAGGGGAGAGAAAGAGACACGTTCGAGAGACATTGAAGCCATGCGACAGAGCCATCCAGTGGATCGTAGACGACTTCATGCTTGGGCCCTTGTGGCAGGCGATGGACTTGTTGGGGGCGGCTGGAGATGGTAGCTTTACCTGACTCATCTTGCTGGCCTCCCTAGCCAAGATGTTTCTAGGATCATCTACAACTATGGTGTACTTATCCTTAGACTTCTCATAGCTGGCACGGTAGGACCTCTGCTCAGGATTTCAAAATAGGAGTTAAAGACAGCTGCCTCGAGAGCAGTAAAGATGAGCACTCATTCAGAGGAGAAAATATGTCATAACAGGTAAACTCAAAATGAAATCTTCGTAAAGATAAGATGACATATAAATGTAACAGTCAACAATTTGAGATGGTATACATGCTAAACATTTACCTTTAAAGGTATACCCATTACAGAGACAGTGGAAGAGAAACAGGTCATGTAAGCATACACTTTGTATTTTTATAATATAATATACCATTGTATATTGCTTTCATTGACTTACATCATTGATCAAAAGTGAAGCATTCTTGACAGCCTCAAAGAATGGTGTGTCACATGTGTATTTGAAGTTGGCTCTGTTCTTTTCATAAGATGCTCTGTAGACTCTCTGTTAACAAAAAACAATAGAAGAGAGTAAGTGGAGGCCTTGTTATACAGTATGCCATAGTACTGAGTAAATGAGTAGAAATGAGTAAAATTGTGGTTTCTCTTTACTCCGCTGTAGAGGGCCTTGTTGTGTTCAGCATGCACCATCTCAGGTGTGTCCCACACGTAGCAACCGATGCCCTTGAGCCATTCCAGATCCTCTTTGTACTTGATCTAAAGTGGATAAGAATATGTGAGAGCAGTTAAACAGCAATTAAAGTTTATTTCAATGATGAAACAAGTAGGAAGCTTTAGTCATACTCACGTCACTGATACAGTCCCTCACAATCTTGCTGTGGAAGAACTCAGGGCGGTCAGGGATAGACTTCCAGGTGCCCAATGTGCTGATGTACTTCTCCCTGTATTTAACCTGTACAAGGAGTGAGTGAGTGACAGGATTCCTCAATAAATCACATTCATGTTTAAAGCAAATTTAAAATATTTAAGTTTACTGACCTCACTGATGTCATCTCTGACCCTCTTGGCACAGAGAATATCCAGGGCGTCCTTGTCAGCGTGGTAATGTCCCTTAGCCAGCTCAAAGGTCTCCTTGTAGCGCAACTAAAGATGAATGATGTTGATTTTTAGAAGGGCTACTACTGATATTGAACAGTTCAATTAAGCAAACAATAAGGCATCTGGTTGACTTACATCACTGGCATTGAGGTAGGCTTTCTTGGAACGAACCAGGATTGGTGTGTCATGGATCGGAGTATACTTGTGCTTCATCTTCTCATACTGTTCCTTGTACTTTTTCTAAAGATGATACAATAGAAGAATTACAGGCTTGTCTGCATACAGACATATTATTTAGTGCTAAAAAGATCTGTTTTGAAACAGAAGTGTTGTAAAAGCTCAAATTACCTCACTATACACCACTTTCATGGAACGGGCATGATCCAAGATGGGAGTGTGTGATTCTGGAGTGAAGAAGGCCCTCTCCTTGGATGCCAGATCAGTGTACTTGAACTGTGAAGAATCACAATATTTTTATGGTGAATATCTACTTTTTTCCAGTGAATTGAGGAAAATGTACCAGGTAAAACAAGGTTTTACCAGGTAAAACCGGTTACTTGTAATCTTACAAGTAATAGAATGCTGTTTAGCATTTTTTGTTGAAAAAATAAATGTCAAATAAATAAATAAAACACATATTTCTGTGCCCATGACAATATGATTATTTAAAGTAGCTCTTTTAATGAGTAAAAGCAGAGGTTACTGTGTAACTCACAGCATCATATTAGCCTCTTATTCTTTAACAGAAACGGCACTTGTCACAAAAAACGAAGAAGCGTCATTTTTTTATCATATGACTGCCTAATGTAAAGAATATTCCACATACAGTGTGTTTCAGCATATGAACTAGAACTAGTCAAATTTGAATGGTAATTTTTCTAAAGGTAAAGGTTGGTAAAGGCTGAAATAAACTACACAACTTAAAAATCTTAACATATTTGAAAACATTAGGCATCATACTCTTTTTACCTTTGTAAATGGTTGCAGAGAACAAAACGGCATCATACACTAAATTAATGACGATCACACTACCAGATTTCCATGTCGTTTTGAACACAACAAACTCACAAAGAAATATGTGCATGCTGCTAGGATATGCATGACAAATAAAAATAATACAGTGGTATGCATTCTAAAATCAGCTCAAAATATCAAATATGCTTGATATCCTCAGACTGGATGAAGTCTGTGTTTTGTATATCTTTGATTGGAAATCACTTTTGTCAGTTATGTCAGCAGAGGTCAGACTGTGATTTGAAAAATTTACCACCCATCATATTCTGAACCCTGAATATGATTTCTTAATTTGACACATTATGACAAGTCATTATTTACATTTAATTACGGTTAGGGTTCAAAAAGACTTACATGGTTGGTCAGACTCTGTGCCCACTTGGCTCTCTTAATATCCAGGCCATCCACAGTGGTGGAGCATTTTGTCTTTTCCTTATTGCCCTCAGATCGGTACACAATCTGTGGACAGAAACAGATAAAGAGACATTTAATAATATGAATAGGCTTTAAAACGAGAGTGAAATGTCAGGACTGAGGCTGATATAAAATCACTCACATTACTCATGTGGGTCTTGAGTTCAGTCACACGCTTGTACTCTGGTGTGTCCAGGACCACACTGAAGTTGGGAAAGTTCTTCTTGGCATCAACCTCATATGATTTCTAGATAATAATAATACAAAAATCCTGATTGGTATCAAAAATAATCAGAATGAACCATTATGATTGAAATATGACCTGCATGATAATGAATAATTACTTTGAACTTGGTGATCTCACGGATTCGGGTCATCTCAGGGGAGTCGACCATAAAGCAGCCAATGCCTCTCAGCCAATGCAAATCCTCTTTATATTTCAGCTGCAGAAGACATAAACACAGTTAACATATCTTCAAATGTCAAAGCGGGAAATTCTATGCATGCATGTCTTGTAGTATGCCACAGTAAATTTGAGTGCATGTATGGGTGACACCTACATCGCTGTTGATCTCGTTGATGTGGAAGCAATGCATCATCTGTGGGGTGATGGACATGGGCAGAAGAGTTCCTCTGGTGTTGAAGTACTTCTCCTTATAGCACAGCTGTAGAGGGTAATGAACCATTTATTAGGGCATCAAATAATTTTGAGGGTGTAGCATGTGAGGCAGAACTCATGTTTCATAATAAAGACATACTTACATCACTGATTGCTTGTTGAGTGGCTTTAACCTGCCGGATCTCAGGTGTGTCATACTCAGAGTGGATCTTGTCCTTTTCCTTCTCATATTTCTCACGATAAAGTCGCTATGACAAAATGAAACCTTGTTAATATCCTCGTTTGTGATTAAGTTTACACTTACAAAGTGAAAAGCTTTATATTTATCTTGGACTTACTTGGTTGATGACCTTGTTAGCCTTCCTTATGGAGACAAAGTTGACACCTTCAGGACCTAGTTTGTAGCTCCTGGCTTTCATCAGCTCATAGGCTTCCTTGTACTTCATCTACAGACATTGGAACATCAGATGAGATGCATTCATAAAATGTAATCTCTTTTTTTATTTTGAAAACTGAGGTGTTCTCGTACATTGCTGGTGATGATGCTGTTGGCCTTGGCCTGTATGTTTAGGGGAGTGTCGTAGGGCAGAGTGTAACCAGTGGGCATACATATCTTATTGGCCTCTTTGTAGAAGTTCTAAAAGAAAGAAAGGAAGTGCTATGAAGCATACATCAACAGAGAGATCAGTAGATTCTTATGTATTGGTAAGAGGCATCTTACTTCGCTCTGGATGTAGTTGGCTTGACGGGACCTTTCAGTATCGACAGTCACAGCGGGAGCTGTGTTTTTACCCATGACGTTTTGGACATAGTCATGACGGTAGTTAAGCTGTAGACAGAAAGTATATTAGTTAGAAGGTTCTGCTTCAATTAAATTGTAGTAAAAGCCCTTTAATGTAAGTTAATTCATGTTTTTGAGGAGATACCTCGCTCAAGTTCTTAGCGCTCTGCTTGCATGTTTCATAGACGGGGGTGTCTGTGACCACAGTGTAGTCCTTGAAGTGCTCGATTCCCTTAGCTCTGTAAAGATTCTGAAAGAGAGCAGCACACAGGAGAAGAAGACAACATGTGAGAGGATGGAGAAGGAGTAAACTGAAAGAAAATTAAATGAGACTTACTTCGCTCTGCAGCTTCATAGATTGTTTACAACGAAGAATGTCAGGAGTGTCCCAAGAATAGCAGCCAATACCCTTCAACCAGTTGAGGTCCTCTTTGTAGAAGATCTGAAATTAGATGCAATGTGAAGGCTACAGCAACCAAATGACCTCAAACCAGTAAGCAATCTCATTTAAACTAGTGGAACCTAAATTGTTTGGCATTTGCACATGACAGTATACAAAAATTGGAAGCGTGTTTGGAGGTACAGGTATAACTCACGTCGCTCAGTTGCTCGTTGACCTTGCGGGCGTGCACGTACACCTGCATGTCAGGCAGGCAGATCCACTGGTGCAGATATTTACGGTAGTCAACCCCACTGACAGACTTTTGAGTATTGCGTGCGGATACGATATCAAGCATGTCGGGAGGTATGTGGATCTTTGCCTTGGTCTTCTCATATTTGTCTTTGTACAGGCGCTAATGGAAAAAGTGTTACAAAGAAGTTTCAATTATTTTGACATTTAGTAAGTTACAAGACCTCAGCTGACACTTTACTCACATCCAGAACCAGTTTTCCAGCTTTGATACATCTTGCAGTAGCGGGGTCATCCTCAAGACACTTAGGTAGGCTGTACAAGGTCTTAAACTTCTCATATTCTTCCTTGTATTTAACCTACAGAAACCAAAGAAGGTGTAATGTCCATTATGTTTAGGAAAATCAGGCAGTTCTCTTTCTATGGAGGCAATAAGAATTGCAGAAGGGATTGGTGAAGAGACTCACATTGCTAAGGACAACCTTCTGTTGTTTGGCATGGACTAAAGCATGGGAATCATGAGGGATGCTGTAGCTCTTGGCCTTGATCTTTTCCCAAGCGGCAGAATAGGCTTTCTGAATGTACACAAAGATATTTCAGAAACTAGGACAACAAATAAAAACCAGTAACTCAGCATTTTGGAGGTTTTTATGCAGGCTTACGGTGCTGTAGATCTCCTTCAGGTTAAAGCATCTTGCGTAGTCTTGGGTGTCCAGGACAGTGGTGTAAATGTGTTTCTCCTTATGATATGCCTCTCTGTAGTTCAACTGTGGATGAAACACAAATATGAAGTATATTACCAAGTGAATTTAAAAGTATTGTGCTTTTATTAGTACTCAAGTAAGCACTTAATGGGAGATTAATGGGAGTTCTAACCTCGCTGGCCCAAGTGTGGCCCAGAACGGCAGTCACATATGCAGGTGTGTCCGTCACAATGGAGTAGTTATTCCATTCCTTCTTGCCTTCTGCCTTATATTTAATCTGTGTGGAAACAAACATGTAACTTTTAAACAGGTGGAAACATAATGTCTCTTCATTGTCAATGGCTAGATGAGTCACAAAAATGTTACTCACATCACTCTGAAGATCATATGACTTCTTGGCACGTACAATCTCAGGAGTGTCCCAGGCGTAACAGCCAACGCCCTTCATCCAGTTGAGGTCTTCTTTGTAGAACACCTGCCAGGGAAAAACTAGTCAAATGCAGCCATTCAACAAACCTGACTCAGTCTAAATATCACTGTGACCATAACCCACATCACTCAAAATCTCATTAGCCTTGCGTGCACGGATGGCATCGTTCTGATCAGGGTGGCATGTCCACTGGTGCAGGCGTGTACGGTATAGCACATCACTAAGGATTTCCTGGCATTTCTTGGCAACCACGTGGCTGATCATATCAGCAGGAATGTGGAGCTTAGTTTTGGTTTCATTGTAGGCTTTGTGGTAATCTCTCTGTTAGACAGATCAAAAAAGTCTGGTTAATGCGGATTTAAAATATAAACTATAACAAGTGAATATCAAAGAACAGCGACCTTAGAACTCAGACATAGTAATAAAAAACAACTCACCAAATTCTTCATTTTCTCCATTTGGCCAGAGCGAACCACCTCAGGATAGTCAACCAGTGTCGAAGCCATGTAGTGGCCTTTGGCTTTCTCATGAGCATCAAGGTACTTACACTGCAGTATTTTAATACAAGAAACAATTCATAATTGTTTACATCACTTATAAACCAGTTTTAACAGTGTTTGAAGGAAAAAAAAATCGACAGGGGTTATCAACTTATTCATTTTTGATACTTACATTACTGATCATGTCTCTGGTCTTCTTGGCTTGTTGTACTGGTATGTATTCATGATTCAGCTGGTAGCCAGTGGCTTTGCTCTCATCCCAATTGACTTTGTACAATTTCTAGAATAACAACAACAATGTTATGTATCACATAAATAAAATGCAAATACATACAAATAAGTCTGGAATGGGCATTGTTACCTCACTGATCATCTTTGCGAACTCTCTAGAGTGAGCCATCTGTGGTGTATCCTCAGATCCGATGTAGTGACCCTTCTCCAAGTTAAAAGATTCTTTGTACTTCAGCTGAGTAACAACAGAGAGATCGATGTGGTGGATAAGTTAACCTCTTCACACTCATTTTTCCCTTAGAAGACGAAAATGCCCAAATCTGAGACATACTTACATCACTGAGGTTAAAGGCGTTAACCTTTGCAAGAACAACCTCAGGACGATCCACAATGTGGGTAAATTTGCCAAAGTTTTCCTTAGCATCCTTCTTGTAAAGTCTCTGCATGGGGAAAAGAAACACGCATTGTTGTAAGATAATGGAGATTTTTATTATAAGTGAGAATTTGCGGGGGAAAAAACTTACCTCATTCATAATCTCCTGGGCTTTTCGGACTTTGACATGATCCACACAATCAGCAGCCACCCATCCACAACCACGTAACCATTCCAGATCTGCTTTGTAGATATTCTGGAGGAAGAGGATTATATTAAATACAGAGCAGTCAAATCAGCCGGCTCATCAAACAAAAAAACCCATTACCTTCATTCTCATATTTGAATAAAGAAGAATAATCATTTTAATCTAAAAACATCTTTAACCAATGCTTACATCACTAGCTAAGTCATATGCTTTACGGGCTTGAATGACATCGTTTTGATCAGGCAAGCATGTCCAGTTGTGCAGGCGAGTTCTGTAGATGTCATCATTGACTTGGATCTGGCACTTCTTTGCATGTTCAAATGCTATCATGTCCACTGGAAGGTTGAATTTAGTTTTGGACTTGTTGAAGTCCTTCTTGTAAAGCGCATCACTAGCAATCCTAGCTGAGTTCAAGGCCAGCATTAGCAGAGGATCATCTTGGACACAGCGGGCCCCAATGTGATGACCAACTTGTTTACGATAACCTTCGTTGTACTTGTACTGCAAAAAAGAGGATAGATCATTTGTGAGCATGAATAAAATTAAATTGAAATGGGTTTTGGTATAGTTTAATATATTTACTTACGTTACTCTGTACTTTAGAGGTCCGGATGCATTGTTTAATTGGAACTGCATCTCCAGGCATGAAGTATGATGTGGCCTTGGTCTTGTCCCAATTTTTGGTGTAGAAGTGCTACAAGTGGTGTTTAAAATGGCATTTATGTTAGTACTCACCTTTAAGCAAATATTACAGAAAACATGTCTTTCTCAAATAGAAAATTGCATTACCGGGTGGAACATTTTGGCCACTTCCCTGGCTGTAGCCAAAACTGGAGAGTCTGTCAGCGTGTATTTAGTCTTGTCCTGGTGCCAGGCCTCACGGTACTTAGCCTGAGAAGAAAAAATTAAAAAGGATGTTCGAGAACAGTCATATCTGAAAACCACATGTGAAACTAATGTTGTGGGGATGACAACATGATTTTGTCAACTAAATATACTGTAATAGTTATGTTGTTTGATAGTAATAGTAATAGCAATGGTAATAGTAACTATGAGAAACACAATGCTTATTATACTCACATTTATATATCTATTTTTAAAATAAACTTTTATTGCAGTTTTTCAGTTTTATTGCTTTGTTTTTTATTTAATTATTTTTAGAAATTTAAAATGACTTTCTAAAATGATTTTATTTTGCATTTGTAATGCACTTTGAATTACTGTTATGAAGTGTACTATTAATTAAAACTAAAACATTTATATATTACGTTGAAATTATTAGACTAAATGTCTTTACATTCACGCATATAGACTATGTTTTTATCCAAAGCAACTGACAATTTCAGGTTTGTTAGAAAGCTAGATTAGGTAACAAATGCCTTGGTTTAAGGTTGTATTTAATCAATCTCCAACTATCCATTCACTATTACGATGAAAATTAAATAATATGGATAATAAACCAAAGTTTTATTTTATCATTTTAACATGTATGGAAACTGCTTAAAATGATCTCATAATACTGTCTGATTATATCTCTTATATTTAATTACAGTTTTGTTTGACTGGATTAATGTATACTAACAATTATGTCTTCTTGCTTACCTCATTGAGCACATCAGCAGCATTTTTGGCGCAAACAAGGTCAATTCTTTCAATGGGTGTTGTATATTTCTGCTCATCCAGTTTCACACGGTAGCCTCTCTGTGAATCAGAAAAAAAATCAGCAATTCATTTAATTTCTGTAGAAATTATACAAAAATATTATAATACTTCTACTGGTAGAAGTACTGGTAAAAGCAAGTACAGTATATAGTGCCAAATAACTTACATCAGCCAGAATCTTTTGGGCATTCCTCACTTTGATAACTTCAACAGATTCATGGGGAATCCATCCACATCCCCTGAGCCACTCCAGGTCAGCCTTGTAGACAGCCTAAACATCAAAAACAATTAAATGAAACAATGTCTTGCACTCTATTTTGTAGATTAAAACAACAATCAAAGCTCAGCTTACATCACTACGCAGATCATAGACCTTCCTGGCCTGGACAACATCATTGGAGTCGGGAAGGCAGGTCCAGTTGTGCAGGTAGGTTCTGTAGTGGGCGTCATTAACTTGAATCTGGCACTTCTTGGCCAGCTCAAGGGACAGCAGGTCCGCTGGGAGGTTGTACTTGGTCTTGGACTTGTTGAAGTCTTTCTTGTAAAGCGCATCACTAGCAATCCTAGCAGAGTTCAAGGCCAGCATGATCAGAGGATCATCCTTGACGCTGAGGGCTCCAATGTGATGACCAACTTGCTTACGATAACCAGTCTTGTACTTGTACTGCATTGAAAAGATTATCACATTGGTTGTAAGCAATACTCTTAAATAACAGAAAGGGGATTTAAAAGCCAAAATGTAAGATATTTCACAATATAAGCGAGATTCAGAAAACAGACAGAAATATCATGACTTTGTGATGTCTTACGTCACTGGCTATATCTCTGGACGCTCTAGCCTTGAGCACAGACACAGCATCCTCTTTGATGTGGTATGCCTTCGCCTTTGTAGCATCCCAGTCTTTGGTATACATTTTCTGCAACAGGACAAAAAAGGTGGAAATTCAAAACACAATAATTGAATAGCATAATAAGCTCATAAAATAGAGTTCATTTTAGTAAGACTCAGCAATCTTGCATGTGACTTTGCTTACATTGCTGACAGTAATGCAATTGGCTCTGGACAACTCGATAGCAGGTGTATTTGGCATGATGTGGATAGATGTCTTATCTTTGTCCCATGCTTCTCTGTATTTCCTCTGTGAACAAAATCATAATTCAAATAATAAAGAAAGGTTAAAGGCACACAGTTTACATTTCTAATTAACAGTACATATAATTATAATTACTATAATATAATATAAATTATACATTTTGATTAGTAATTCATTGTAATTAAAATAAAAAATATATTTTCATCCATAATTTCATTTGTAACATTAACATTTGAGTACCAATGAAAAGGAAAGGCAACAATCTTACATCGCTGAGGATGTCAGCATTTTGCTTGGCTAGGACAATAACAGGCAGGTCCACAGCACTGGTGAACTTGACTGTGCTGGGAGGCTGGCGGTAGAGTTTCTCATTAAGGATAGTCTGAGCATGCTTGGCTTTGACTACGTCAATAGATCCGTGCGGCATCCAGCCACATCCACGGATCCACTCAAGATCAGCTTTGTATACAGCCTAGTTTGAAAGTTTACAAAAAAAAGGTATTACTACAGTAACATAACAAACGATTGTAAACAGTACAGTGTGTCAAACAAGGCTATACGTACATCACTGCGGAGGTCATAGACCTTTCTGGCCTGGACGACGTCATTGGAGTCGGGCAGGCAGGTCCAGTTGTGCAGGTAGGTTCTGTAGTTGGCATCATTGACCTGGATCTGGCACTTCTTGGCCAACTCAAGAGAGAGCAGGTCCGCTGGGAGGTTGAACTTGGTTTTGGATTTGTTAAAATCTTTCTTGTAGAGAAGATCACTAGCAATCTTGCCTGAGTTCAAAGCCAGCATAATCAAGGGATCATCCTTGATGCTGAGGGCTCCAATGTGGTGCCCTTGCTGCTTCCTGTATCCAACTTTGTACTTGTACTTTGAGGATTTAATACATAAAAGAAATTTGAGCACTATCATTTAACAGTGTTTGCTTAATTTATTAGATAAGATCCACACGGAGACTTACATCACTAATGATGTCTCTGGAGGCTTTGGCAGATTTCACTGCGATAGCATCTTTAGGCAGGAAGTAGCCCTTCTTAAGGCTGTTCTCATAGTCTTGACGGTAATATTTCTGCAAAGAACATGACATACCGATTTAACAGGATTAAAAACTAAACTATTGTGCATTTATTTCTGATTTATTGGTCACTACAAAACAGTGCTGCTGTACTTACGATGCTTGTGTTGAGTTTGTTTTGTTTTCCAAGAACAATCTCAGGTGTGTCTGGCGAGACATGGACATGGATTTTCTCCTTATTCCAGGCATCAACATATGCATTCTGCAATGCAATAATAATGAAGACAAAAAAGTTAGACACATTCAACTCTGGTTTACAAAATCTCAGCCTGCAACAGTCATTTCAAACAGCAATTTATTTTTACCTTTTACACAGATTAGTACAATTTATGAGGAAAACAATACCTTGTCCATGATCTTGGCATTAGCTTGGGCAAGCGCAAAAGGTACGGCATCTGTCTTGCTTGTATACTTGAAGTTTTGTGGATGCTGTCTGTACTTCCTTTCACTCAGAATCTCAGAAGCCTTTTTAGCCTTCTCTACATCAACTGAGCCTATGGGTACCCATCCTGTACCTCTGATCCAATCCATATCAGCCTTATACACAGCCTGATGGCACAAAATGCATAAGAAACAGTAAAACAATGCTGGTAGTATACGGTAGGTCTATTTATTATGATTACAAATGAAAATTCCACAGAAACGCACATCACTCTGAAGATCGTAGACCTTCCTGGCCTGGACGACATCATTGGAGTCGGGCAGGCAGGTCCAGTTGTGCAGGTAGGTTCTGTAGTTGGCATCATTAACTTGGATCTGACATTTCTTGGCCAGCTCAATAGACAGCAGGTCCACTGGGAGGTGGAACTTGGTCTTGGACTTGTTGAAGTCCTTCTTGTAAAGAGCATCACTAGCAATCCTAGCTGAGTTCAAGGCCAGCATGATCAGAGGATCATCCTTGACGCTGAGGGCTCCAATGTGATGGCCAACTTGCTTACGATAACCAGTCTTGTACTTGTACTGTGAAAAATCCATTAAAACATTCATTACATTCTGATAAGTACAAAGTAATCACATGCTGGGTTCAATAAGGAAGAAAGACTTGCATTACTAGCAATGGCACATGATGATTTAGCTTTAAAGATGGCTTCTATTTATAGTCATGCAATCAAATAGAAAATGCATCGGTCAGCTTTAAATATAAGCAAATGGTACGAAGGTATTTACTCACATCACTAATAATGTCTCTGGATGCTTTAGCAGCTTTGATGGCGACCGCATCAGATTTGAGGTCGTAGCCTTTCCTGAAGTTGTCCTCAACTGCTTGTCTGTACAGTTTCTGTAAGCAAAATTCGTTTTTATTTTTTTAAATAAAATAATGAATAGGACTAATTTTGGAAATCAAACAGAATGCATGGATTTGAAATAAATAATTAAAAAAGAACAATTATTCAGAAGTGATACCAACCCTACTATTGTTCATTGCATTAGCACGTGAGAGAACAATCTCTGGGGTATCAGCAGGGATATGGATCTTGACCTTGTCACTCTCCCATGCTGCATGGTATTGAGCCTAAAATGTGAAAAACAAAACATTTTGGGAAATTTCAATAATTTGAGAGTTGTTATTGTGGACATCCTACAATGAATCGAAATAATGAAGACAAAATCATGTATACAAACTAATATATATTAAACTTTGTGTAGTGTAGTAATTGATATTGTAACAAAATTGTTCTCTAGAAAATTCTGTTGACAGTTTAGATTGATTCCAATCATATTACTTTTTTATTCTACTAACCTGATCCTTAATTTGGGCATTTGCCTTGGCAAGCACCAAAGGCATGGACTGCATGTCTTGTGTATATTTAAGTGTGTCTGGTTTCTGTTTGTAGAGTCGATCACTGAGGATCTCAGCTGCTTTCTTTGCTCTCAGGACATCAAGCGAGCCAATAGGGACCCATCCTACACCGGTCATAAACTCCATGTCTGCTTTGTATACAGCCTGAGGTGGCGACAAAATGTGACTTTTCAGAACTATACAATTCAGTTCTATACAAACATTTGAATGACATTTTAGTTTGACAAACGTACATCGCTACGAAGTTCATACACTTTTCTGGCCTGGACGACGTCATTGGAGTCGGGCAGGCAGGTCCAGTTGTGCAGGTAGGTTCTGTAGTTGGCATCATTGACCTGGATCTGGCACTTCTTGGCCAACTCAAGAGAGAGCAGGTCCGCTGGGAGGTTGAACTTGGTTTTGGATTTGTTAAAATCTTTCTTGTAGAGAAGATCACTAGCAATCTTGCCTGAGTTCAAGGCCAGCATGATCAAGGGATCATCCTTGATGCTGAGGGCTCCAATGTGATGACCAACTTGCTTACGATAACCAACCTTGTACTTATACTACAATTTAAAAAAGGGATTCAGAAGGTAATTGTGCACAGTAAAGTGTGTATGACACAAACTACAGTATGTACTAATAAGTACTCACATCACTGATGATATCCCTGGAAGCCTTAGCTGCTTTGATAGCAATTGCATCACCACGCAAATCATAGCCCTTCTTCTTAGATTCTTCATTGGCAAGTTTATATCTTTTCTAAAATAGGAAAATATTTTACAGAGAGTGTCGTTACTAGAGATTTAAAGAGTTTTTTTAGGGAAAAAGTAAAACATTTCAGACATATACATACCTCACTATAGTTTATATTGTTCTGCTTTGCCAACAGAACATCCATACAGTCAGGCATAACATGGATTTTGGTTTTATCCTGGTTCCAGGCTTCAGTGTAAAGTTTCTATAACAGTTGAATAAAATTCGATGTCAAACTTTTAAACCTTTAAGCTATTTGTTAGGGTTCTTGTGTTGAGAAATCTACTGAGCAAATTTACCTTGTTAATAGTAGAAGCATTATTTTTAGCTAAAACTATTGGCATGTCTTCAGTTGTAATGGTGAACTTGAAGTTGCTTGGGTGTTGGCGGTACTTCCTTTCATTCAGGATTTCTCCAGCCTTCTTCGCTTTCACAACATCTATTGAACCAATGGGAACCCATCCGATTCCTTGAAGCCATTTCAGATCAGCCTTGTACACTGCCTAAATGGTCATGCAAATAATAGTGCAAAATTAACGACTAAAAAAGGGAACAATACAAGTCAAGAGGACTTTCATAAGACTTACACTCTGGATGTCATAGACTTGTCTGGCCTGGACAACATCGTTGGAGTCGGGCAGGCAGGTCCAGTTGTGCAGGTAGGTTCTGTAGTTGGCATCATTGACCTGGATCTGGCACTTCTTGGCCAGCTCAAGGGACAGCAGGTCCGCTGGGAGGTTGTACTTGGTCTTGGACTTGTTGAAGTCTTTCTTGTAAAGAGCATCACTAGCAATCTTAGCTGAGTTCAAGGCCAGCATTAGCAGAGGATCATCTTGGACACAGCGGGCTCCAATGTGATGACCAACTTGCTTACGATAACCAGCCTTGTACTTGTACTGCAGTTGAAGGATTGAAGAACAATAAGAATGAATACAACTTGAAATAAGCATTTTTACAGACCATGAACTATAAGACTATGAATGAAGAACAAAAGAAGAGCACACTCACATCACTAATGATATCCCGAGAGGCTTTAGCTGCTTTAATAGAAATGGCATCACCACGCATGTCATAGCCTTTCTTTTTGGCCTCATCATTGGCAAGCTTGTATTGTTTCTGGAGTAGGATTAAGTGTATAAGAAAATATGAGAAAAAACAAATATAACTTATCATCCTCAATTCGAGACTTGAAATGAATTACTCACCACACTGTAGTTAACTTTGTTCTGTTTAGCAAGCAATATCTCCATTGTATCTGGCATGACGTGGATCGAGGTCTTATCCTTTTCCCAAGCCTCCACATAGCTTTTCTATAGTTTAAGGAAAATAAAAAACATATATGCAAAATATCTTTACAAATTTAATTGGAAAAGAGAAGACAATTATGCTATTGATCAAAGCAGGCTACCTTGTTCATGATGTTTGCATTGGCTTTGGCCAAGACCAGTGGCATGTCTTCAGTTGTGCAAGTGAACTTGAAGTTGCTTGGGTGCTGACGATACTTATTTTCACTTAGGATTTCTCCAGCCTTTTTCACTTTCTCAACCTCAACTGAACCAATGGGAACCCATCCGAGACCTTGAAGCCATTTTAAATCAGCTTTGTACACCGCCTGAGAACAAACATAGCATAAATATTAGCATTATGTATTGAAAAAATTTCTGTTTAACTAGGTATTTGAAACATGGAGATCTTACTTCTAAAATCCTGAATTTAGCATGTCTACATGTAGAATACTTACGTCACTCTGGATTTCATAGACATGTCTGGCCTGGACAACATCATTGGAGTCGGGCAGGCAGGTCCAGTTGTGCAGGTAGGTTCTGTAGTTGGCATCATTGACCTGAATCTGGTTCTTCTTGGCCAACTCAAAAGATATCATGTCCACTGGGAGGTGGAATTTGGTCTTGGACTTGTTGAAGTCCTTCTTGTAAAGCGCATCACTAGCAATCCTAGCTGAGTTCAAGGCCAGCATTAGCAGAGGATCATCTTGGACGCTCAGGGCTCCAATGTGATGGCCAACTTGCTTACGATAACCAGTCTTGTACTTATACTGTTTAAAAGAAAAATCATTTTAAGGCATAAGTTAGTTCTGTGGAATGTTTTGTTCTCTTTTAAACACTATAACTCAAAATACTCACATCACTGGCAATGTCCCTGGAGGCCTTGGCTGCTTTAATGGAGATGGCATCATTTCGCATGTCATAGCCCTTCTTTTTAGCTTCCTCATTTGCAACCGTGTATAATTTCTTTAAAAATAAAAAGAAAGAAAATAATGTATACACTAATTATTAACCAAGAACATCCATTATGCACCCCTAAGAGGCCAATGTTGTGTCATACGTACCTGACTGTAGTTGGCCTTGTTATGTTTTGCGAGAACAATGTCCATAGCATCTGGCATAATATGGATCTTTGTCTTGTCTTTGTTCCATGCATCAGCATATTGTTGCTATCAAACAGGAGTATGAACAAAAGAAATTGACACCCACACAATAACTGTCTAAAATAAATTAGAAAATAACATATGCCTATATTTGATTAGTTCAGAAGTCACCTTGTTCATGACGTCATTGTTGGCTTTAGCCAAGACTATCGGCATGTCTTGAGTTGTCATGGTGTATTTGAAGTTGCTTGGGTGTTGGCGGTACTTCCTTTCACTCAGAATTTCTCCAGCTTTTTTCACTTTCTCAACTTCAACTGAACCAATGGGGACCCATCCAAGACCTTGAAGCCATTTCAGATCAGCCTTGTAAACAGCCTAAATACAGACATATATACAGAAAGAATATCTGTTAGTAACTCCATACAGCTTATTCATCAGTATCTCTGTGGCTTTATATCTTTCTCAACATCAAGAACATAACAGAGACCCAAGCAATTCCTCTTTCCATTATATACTAGCTAAAACTGATATATAAAACAAAAAGTCAATTCAGCGAAGATCCAGAAATGGATCAATGAACATTGCTTAACAGAAACTGGATACCACGTACGTCACTCTGGATGTCATAGACATGTCTGGCCTGGACAACATCACTGGAGTCGGGCAGGCAGGTCCAGTTGTGCAGGTAGGTTCTGTAGTTGGCATCATTGACCTGGATCTGGTTCTTCTTGGCCAACTCAAAAGATATCATGTCCACTGGGAGTTGGAATTTAGTCTTGGACTTGTTGAAGTCCTTCTTGTAAAGCGCATCACTAGCAATCCTAGCTGAGTTCAAGGCCAGCATTAGCAGAGGATCATCTTGGACACAGCGGGCCCCAATGTGATGACCAACTTGTTTACGATAACCAGTCTTGTACTTGTACTGTTTAAAAGAAAAACATCTCATTGTAGCAAATGACCACAAGTATATCCACAATGTTTCATATATTGTATGTTCAGTTTGTTGTACTTACGTCACTAGCAATGTCCCTGGAGGCTCTGGCTGCGATGATAGATATGGCATCATTGCGCAAATCATAACCCTTCTTCTTGGCCAGTTCATTGGCAAGTCTATATTGTTTCTGCAGAGCAAATCAGACAAAATATTTGAACAAACTTGGCAAGAGCAGAATATAATTAATCTTTTGTTGTCTTAAAATCAATGCCCATCGCTCTTAATCTACAGTATATAAGACTCATGGGTTAATACTTAGAATTTCTGTCAGGACCACTATCTTCAAAGATGATTGACAATTAGCATACAGTTTGGATTGGCTGTATGGTTCTGCTCTGGGAAAGAACTCCCTGCACATCCATGCAGCCTAGCATGGATAAGAGCAGCGAGAGCAGTGATAACCCCCCAGAATAGAACCATGTATTGCAGATATCATTAATGTTCAATAATTTAATGTATACATTTTAGCCTGATTCAAAGGAGAATCAGATGGCCGAATCCTGACTGGAATGAGAGGAGGAACTAGGGATGGAGGAGGATAATTAGCTATTGAGCAACGCGAAAGCTGCTGATAATACTGAAGGGCATTATATATGAATGCTAAGATAGGCATTGTAATCCCATAGGTAGATATGGATCAGCTGAGAATCAGCTGATGAGAGCTTGACTAACGTGACCTTCCAGAACTAACGCTATACTTGATATTTGCTTAAATGTAAAAAGAATACTCTTATATTTAACTGAATACTCAACTCTAAATTGGAAATACTGACCTCACTATAGTTGACTTTGTTTTGCTTTGCAAGAACCACATCCATTGTGTCTGGCATGATGTGTATCTTTGTTTTATCATTGTTCCAAGCTTCAACATATTTTGACTGCAAGAAAGAAGAGAGAATTAAGCATCAAAACTGATGTCACAAACAATAATTTAGATATTTCCATATTGGTCTAGATATCAAATATAAAGATACCTTGTTCATAATTTCATTATTGGCTTTGGCCAAGACCAGTGGCATGTCTTCCGTTGTGCAAGTGAACTTGAAGTTGCTTGGGTGCTGACGATACTTATGTTCACTTAGGATTTCTCCAGCCTTTTTCACTTTCTCAACCTCAACTGAACCAATGGGGACCCATCCGAGACCTTTTAGCCATTTCAGATCTGCCTTGTACACCGCCTAAGAGCATAAATATGTAAAAAGAGTGCTTACAAGCTTCATAAGCATGAGCCATCAGCCTTATTTATATATATGTATATACAGTGCTCAGCGTAAATGAGTACACCCCCTTTGAAAAGTAACATTTTAAACAATATCTCAATGAACACAAAAATATTTTCCAAAATGTTGACAAGACTAAGTTTTATATAACATCTGTTTAACTTATAACATGAAAGTAAGGTTAATAATATAACTTAGAGAACAAAATTTTCAGTTTTACTCAAATTAGGGTGATGCAAAAATGAGTACACCCCACTGAAAGTCTCTGGAGCAAAGCTAAATTTTAGACTACAAATGTCTAACTTAACAAGAATTCAACCACAGGTGAGTCTAATTATTCATTACACAGGTGACAGTTGACTATAAAAGGGCGTTACTTAAAGAAAACTCCTTCCCATTTCATGCTGTCAGCAATGGCACCACATGGAAGAGAAATGTCACAAGACCTGAGAAAGAAAATAATTTCTTTACACAAGAAAGGTGAAGGCTACAAGACGATCCGCAAAGCTTTACTTATCAGTCAGAATACTGTAGCAAAAGTGGTACAAACATTTAAAAAAGATGGAACTGCAACCATCTCACAGAGACGTCCAGGTCATCCACGGAAGTTAACACCTCATCAGGAGTGTCTTCTGATGAGAAGGGTTGAAGAAAATCGACATGCAAGTTCACTGCAGTTATCTAAAGAAGTAGAAAGCCAAACTGGGGTGACTATTTCCCGTGACACAACACGGCGTACACTGCAGAGGAATGGCATGCATGGGTGCCGTCCACGAAAGAAGCCTCTCCTAAAGCCCAGGCACAAAAAAGCCCGCCTAGAGTTTGCCAGGGCCCATGCTGACAAAGATGAAGACTACTGGGACTCTACACTCTGGAGTGATGAGACCAAGATAAATGTTTTTGGAACTGATGGCTTCAAAACTGTATGGCGTAAAGGTGAGGAATACAGAGAAAATGCATGGTGCCTACAGTGAAACATGGTGGTGGCAGTGTCCTTATGTGGGGCTGCATGAGTGCTGCTGGTGTCGGGGAGCTGCATTTCATTGATGGCATCATGAATTCACAAATGTACTGCTCTATACTGAAAGAGAAGATGCTACCATCACTCCGTGCCCTTGGTCGTCGTGCACTTTTCCAACATGACAATGATCCTAAACACACATCTAAGGCCACCGTTGGATTTCTGAAGAAGAACAGGGTGAAAGTGATTCAGTGGCCAAGTATGTCTCCTGATCTGAACCCAACCAAACACCTATGGGGAATTCTGAAGAGACAAGTTGAGCATCACTCTCCATCCAGCATTCAATCTCTAAAAGAGGTCATTCTTGAATGGAAAAAGATAGATCTGGCAAAATGTCGCCAATTTGTTCATTCCATGCCTAGAAGACTTGGTGCTGTCATTAAAAATCATGGAGGCCATACAAAGTACGAGATTTAGTAGTTTTTGTTGTGGGGTGTACTCATTTTTGCATCACCCTAATTTGAGTAAAACTGAAAAATGTGTAATCTAAGTTAAATTATTAACCTTACTTTCATGTTATAAGTTAAACAGATGTTATATTAAACTTAGTCTTGTCAACATTTTGGAAATGGTTTTTGTGTTCATTGAGGTATTGTTTAAAATTTTACTTTTCAAAGGGGGTGTACTCATTTACGCTGAGCACTGTATATATATATATATATACACAAAACTGCAGAAAAACCAGACTTACGTCACTCTGGATGTCATAGACATGTCTGGCCTGGACAACATCACTGGAGTCGGGCAGGCAGGTCCAGTTGTGCAGGTAGGTTCTGTAGTTGGCATCATTGACCTGGATCTGGTTCTTCTTGGCCAACTCAAAAGATATCATGTCCACTGGAAGGTTGAATTTAGTCTTGGACTTGTTGAAGTCCTTCTTGTAAAGCGCATCACTAGCAATCCTAGCTGAGTTCAAGGCCAGCATTAGCAGAGGATCATCTTGGACACAGCGGGCCCCAATGTGATGACCAACTTGTTTACGATAACCAGCCTTGTACTTGTACTGTGAAAAGTCCATTAAAATGTCCAATACATTCTAATTAGTACACAGTAATCAAATGCTAGGTCCAATAATACAAATAAAAACTTACATTACTAGCAATGGCACATGATGCTTTTGCAGCTTGAATTGGAATGGCGTCGACACGCAGATCATAACCTTTTTTCTTTGCTAGCTCATTGGCAAGTCTGTATAGTTTCTAAAGAAGAATATGAAAAGATTATTTAAATGCTGTGATTTAATGATAATTACTGTTTGCAATCAATCAGCAATGAATCTGGCAACATTACTAACCTCACTGTAGTTAACTTTATTTTGACAAGCAAGAGCCACTTCCATTGAATCTGGCATAATGTGAATCTTGGTTTTGTCCTGTTCCCAGGCTGCAGTATACTTTTGCTAAAAGAAAAAATAAATGGGTACATTTTAAATGATTCTGAAACGTACTGGAAAATGTAATTCTTAATTATGTTTGTCTAAAAAGAAAGTCAATTGACCAAAACTATTAATCAAGATAATCAAAAGCAAAGCTCAGTGTCAAGTCAAATGGTTTAACCTTTCACCTTGTTTGCTATTTCGTTGTTGGCCGTAGCTAGGACCAAATCCATGGAATCCATGTGCTTAGTGAACTTGAAGTTACTGGGATGTGTGCGGTACAGTTTCTCGCTGCCTATCCGGCTACCAATCTTCGCTTTCTCCACATCCAGAGATCCAATGGGAATCCATCCAGTTCCTTTTATATAATTGTTATACTCAGATTTGTAGATGTTCTGCAGAATTAGAGGATGCCATCAATATAAAATCAAATTGAAAAAGAAGAGAATTTTATAGAAATCAAAACTTATTAAACATTTAAAATATAACTTCACAATCTCTACTCACATCACTTGCGATTGCCTGCATGTTGCGGGCTAGCTCTAGGTTCATGGCATCAGACAGAACTTTATAATGTGTATTGATCTGCCTGTATCCAGTATAGGTTTGAGCAGCCGTAGCCTGCTTAGCATGAACAACACTCAGCATGTCCACAGGGGAATGGTACTTCAGCTTGGCCTTGTGATAATCCTTCTTGTATAGTTTATCACTCTGTATTCTAGCCACCTCCATGTAGTGCACCAGCAAGGGGTCGTCCTGGATGCTACGGAAGCCAACATGATGTCCTCTTGCTTTGTTGTACTCCTTTTTGTACTTGTACTGTAATGAGAATATTTGTAGAAGTTAGAAAGGGTAATATTTGGATAACACTAGTGACAGAAACATTTGATTATTTGAGTAACTTACGTCACTGGCAATGTTTGTGGAGGCCCTAGCTGCAACCACTGATACGGCATCTGCCTTGAGGTCACAACCTTTCTTCTTCAGGGCTTCCAGTCCTGCTTTGTAGGCTTTCTGTATTCAAAACAGCACAAGTTATACTTGTTATTATTGCTTTCACAGGGCATTTTCAATGACTCATTTCAAAAGTTACATTGTTACATCAGTAGGTGACGAAATATTATAGTTTTTTTTTTATAAATCACTGATACATTCACTCAACTGATTCATTTAAAAAGTCTGATCCATTCAGAAAGGAAACACCTCTATTATTCAGACACATGCAACAAGTTCTGATTCTGCTCTGAGAACCATGCTCATTGGTGGAGAAAAAGCTGGGAATATTTTGTCTAAAATGTATGTTCCTCAATAAGTACTTCTTAAAATATTCTCGTAAATCTGCAAATACATAGAATACACATACCTCACTGATGTTGATTGAATTAGCCTTTGCAAGAATTATTTCAGGACTGTCAGGCATGATATGGATCTTTGTCTTGTCCTTGTTCCAAGCATCTGTGTATGCTTGCTATGATAAAACATATTATAATATTACACATTCAAAATATTCTTTACTGATTAGACCAGCCAAATAATCCATTAAAAATATAATCAATTAGATTAGATGCACATACATCTCAGAAAGGATGGATCATTACTATATTAGTTTATTAAAAAGTGCAATCTACCTTGTCCATGATCTTATTATTGGCACTAGCCAATGCGAGGTCCATAGAATCCATAAGTTTTTGGAACTTGTATTTGGAGGGGTGAGTGCGGTATTTGTGTTCACTCAGGATCTTTCCTCCAATCTTTGCGTTCTCTACAGCCAATGAACCAATTGGCACCCAACCCATACCCTTCACGGTGGCATTGTACTCACTCTTGTACTCAACCTGGGAGACAACAATTATATTGATGAATCCTACTTCAACACTTCAGTCCCAAAGATTATAAACTACCCCCTCCATATCAGATGTGAGGATCTAAAAGAGGATGGACTTACATCACTGGAGCTGAGGTTCATGGAGCGAGCTAACTGCAGGTTCATGGCATCAGCCAGCAGGGTGTAATGATGGAAAGGCTGCTTGTATCCTGCATATGTCTGAACCTTTGAGGCGTTTTTGGCCTGTACAACACTCAACATGTCCACAGGGGTGTGGTACTTCAGCTTGGACTTGTGGTAATCCTTCTTGTAGTTCTTCTCGCTCTGCATCTTAGCCACATGCATGTAGTGCACCAGCAATGGGTCGTCCTGGAGGCTACGGAAGCCAACATGGTGGCCTTTCGCTTTCTCATATGCCAGCTTATACTTGTACTGTCATGACAGAAACATGGACTCATCAGAAAAGATCACAGTATCGTGCCAACACGTGACACATTTTTCAAGCATTAAAAGAAAATACTAAGACGACAATGGATAGGATGAAAGGATACTCACATTACTAGCAATATTCCTGTTGGCTTTGGCAGCCACAATCGAAATAGCGTCTGGTTTTAGGTCATAGCCTTTCTTATACATTTCCTCAAGGCCAGCTTTGTAGAGTTTCTGAGAATACACACAAAAGACAATGGAATATACCCCACTGGATTTATTTTTTATTATTATTAATTAGGATCTTTTGAATGAATGCAATAGTCAGTTTTACCTGGCTCATGTTCAGTGCATTGGCCTTGGCCAGGACAATATCAGGACTGTCAGGCATCACATGAACCTTGAGCTTGTCATTTTCCCAGGCAGCATGGTAGGATTTCTGCAACCAAAAGTATTTAAATATTCATAGATTGACCTATGATTTTACATCAGTCAAACCAATAAAAATACCCTGAATCCAGACTTGCCTTGTTCACGATCTTATTATTGGCACTAGCCAATGCGAGGTCCATAGAATCCATAAGTTTGTGGAACTTGTATTTGGAGGGGTGAGTGCGGTATTTGTGTTCACTCAGGATCTTTCCTCCAATCTTTGCATTCTCTACAGCCAATGAACCAATTGGCACCCAACCCATACCCTTCACGGTGGCATTGTACTCACTCTTGTACTCAACCTTGATTACAACAAATGTAATGTTCAATCCTTTGTTAAACCCATGGTACACACTTCATATTGGATGTGTGGATCTAAAAAAGGAATGGACTTACATCACTGGAGCTGAGGTTCATGGAGCGAGCTAACTGCAGGTTCATGGCATCAGCCAGCAGGGTGTAATGATGGAAATGCTGCTTGTATCCTGCATTTGTCTGAACCTTTGAGGCGTTTTTGGCCTGCACAACACTCAACATGTCCACAGGGGTGTGGTACTTCAGCTTGGACTTGTGGTAATCCTTCTTGTAGTTCTTCTCACTCTGAATCTTTGCCACCTCCATGTAGTGCACCAGCAAGGGGTCGTCTTGGAGGCTACGGAAGCCAACATGGTGGCCTTTCGCTTTCTCATATGCTTTTTTGTATTGGTACTGTGATCAAAGAACAGTGGATTATAATCAGTCCAGTACATTCATCATGCAATTGCACATTATATATATTTTTTATTTTTTGATACTGCTGAACACGACCTTCATTATTTTAATGCAAGATACATTTTATATATTTTTTATTTTTTGATACTGCTGAACACGACCTTCATTATTTTAATGCAAGATACATTTTGAGCTTACATTGCTGGCAATGTGTCTTCCTTGTTTAGCAGCAACAATGGAAATGGCATCTGTTTTCATGTCATAGCCTTTGGCAATGTCCACAAGCCACTGTGCCTTGTAGCGTGACTGTAAAATAAGTTTCATGGGTAATAATAACAATATAAACAATAATAAATACAACTAAATGCAATTAACTGATCAGGTCATAGCAGAGATGTTCACAAGTCTTTAACTTGGAGTCCGAGTCAAGTTTGAAGTCTTTGGTCACAAGTCTGAGTCGAGTTTCAAGTCATTTAATGGCTCGCTAAAAAAGTCCCATTCAGAATCCTTATGTATTGAAATCTTCCTATTTACGAAGCTGTTTTATAGGCTACAGACAAAATATATTGTCTATGATCTGCTTTGTAAAAAAAGAAGTGTTAAGATGTAAGGTTAATGTACATCCAGCCTGTTACTTATATATTTTAATCCTTTATCATGTTCGAAACAAATTCTATAATAAGAATCTGATCTACCATGACACATAAAGAAATACGTGACACAGATATGACAAAACCATACAAATAAAGTATTTCTTTATAATATACATCAGGGGTATTCAATTGACGTTCCACGAGGTGCAGCCTCTAGATTTTCTTCCAAGCAAAGGTCCGAACAAAAAATACAAATATCAATTTGAATATTTTTACATGTATTGTATTTTTACATTTAGATACACGCGGAGCCATGTGACAAAAATAAATACTGTCTCTGGTCATTGTTTTCCTCCTGAAATCTTTTCTATTTTAATATTTTACTTAAAAGCAGTGTCTACTAAAAACAATGTAGCAACAATAATCAAAACGTTCTCATCTTGAGCAGAAAATATATATAACTAAGGGAGGGGAGGGGGAGGGGGAGAGGGAGGGGTTAGGATTAGGGGTGTGGTTGGGAATAGGCAATCAGGTAGCGATTTCAACGAGGGGATGCATAATCTGGCAGGGGTGCAGAATTTGGCATAACAACGGCTCTCGGATGCTGGGGTGCGGATGCGGTCCACCTTTTGAATATCAGTTATATAGGTATTTAATGAGAAAAGACTCGAGTTGCTTTTAAAATACTAACGAATCCTTTTCCTCGAGTCGAGTCAAGTCTGGAGTCATTTCAGGTCAAGTCTGAAATCTAAAAAATGCGCCTCGAGTGCGACTCGAGTCCGAATTCACTAACTCGTGTGCCCATCTCTGGGTCATAGTACAAAAACAATAAAAATAAATAAAAAGAAATGACATGAGGAAAAAAAGAACACCTGCAAGAGACTTTAGTGTGGAGAATTTAATAATAATATTTCGTTATAATATAGCGCTTTTCTGGGTATTCAAAGTGCTTTTACATAGAGTGGGGGAATCTCCTCAAACACCACAAATATGCAGCATCCACCTGGATGATGCGACGGCAGCCATATTGCGCCAGAACGCCGACCACACACCAGCTTATTGGTGGAGAGGAGACAGAGTGATGAAGCCAATCAGTGTAAGGTGATGATTAGGAGGCCATGATGGTCAGAGGCCAATGGGGAAATTTTTGGCTAGGATGCTGGGGTTACACACCAACACTTTTTCGAAGGACATCCTGGGATTTTTAATGACCACAGAGAGTGAGGACCTCGGTTTAACGTCTCATCCGAAGGACGGTGCTTTTTACAGTATAGTGTCCCCATCACTATACTGGGGTGTTAGGACTCAGGACCCACACAGACTGCAGGGTGAGCACCCCCTGCTGGCCTCACTAACACATTTAGATACTTTAGACTTCAGTTGCAAACACTGAAAACTGTTAATGCAATGAACTAATGTTGACACATAGAATCATATTGAAAAGTGTTTCTCATTTATTAAATTTAGATTTGATATGCTTTTGTACTCACCTCACTCACAGTCTGGGCATTATATTTGGCCTGCAGGAACTCTGGGGCATTAGCTGGTAGATTATAGGTGTGCTTAAATTTCTCTCCAGAGGCTTTATAGGCAGCCTGGAATGAAAAGCAAAGAAGGACCAATAAATCAGTTCTAACTCATCATTCTGGTTATAATTCACAATAAATTATTGAAGTACTCTCACATTATTTTGTTGTTTTGTGTTGTTCATGGCCAGAACCATGTTCATCTGATCTGTTAGACTGCTAAATTTGAGCGTACTGGGGTGAATTCTGTATGACCTCTCATCAAGGGCTTTACTGGCAGCCTTGGCGTTCTCAACATCTATAGAACCTATGGGAACCCAGCCTGCTCCTTTGAAGATGTTGTTGAAATCTGATTTGTACAAATTCTGAAGAGATGAAAGAGATCCGTTAATCATTTTGTCAAAACAGCAATCATTTTAGGTTTAAGTATCATCACAGTTGTGCTTACATCACTCTGGATCTCCATCATGTTGCGAGCCAGTTCAACTTGCATGGCATCAGCCAGCAGGGTGTAATGATGGAGAGGCTGCTTGTATCCTGCATATGTCTGAACCTTTGAGGCGTTTTTGGCCTGCACAACACTCAACATGTCCACAGGGGTGTGGTACTTCAGCTTGGACTTGTGGTAATCCTTCTTGTAGTTCTTCTCGCTCTGCATCTTAGCCACATGCATGTAGTGCACCAGCAAGGGGTCGTCCTGGAGGCTACGGAAGCCTACATGGTGACCTCTAGCCTTCTGATATGCAAGTTTATACTTGTACTATACAGAACAACACAACACAGTTGCATATTAGTCAACAATGCACTCCAACAATTTCAATATAGATAAATTAAATGTATGCTTGCTTACATCACTGGCAATATCCCTAGAGGATTTCGCAGCAACAATAGGAATGGCATCATGCTTCATATGATGTCCTTTCAGAATATCCTGCTTGTGTGCGTAGGTATAATATGTCTGCAGAGGCAAAAGAAAACTCAAGCTTCCAGTTGAACTTGATACTGTTAACCATCTCATTGTCATATACAGTATAAGATATGCAGCATTCTTACCTTGCTGATATTGACAGCGTTGTATTTGGCTTGCAGAAGCTCTGGTACATCAGCAGGGAGATGGTAAGTGTGCTTGAACTTCTCACCACTGGCTTTGTACAGCCTCTGGAAAACAAAATTGACATGATTCAGAAAGTCAACATAAATCAAACATATTTAACCTTAATTATGGACATTCATCAATGACACCAAAATATAGCATGCATTTGTCCCTCACATCGCTAAGCTGCTGTGCATTCAGTTTGGCTTGTTCCATGACTGGGGTATCCAGAACACTGGTGAACTTGATAGTGTCTGGGTGCTGCCTGTACTTCTTCTCATTGAGAGCTGCACCAGCAGTCTTTGCCTTTTCAACAGCCAGAGAACCGATGGGGATCCAGCCAGTGCCCTTTACGTAATTCTCATAATCCTGCTTATACTGGACCTAATGGAATTAAACAGGGCATATTACAGAACACATTTTATACTATATTTTAACATTTTAACATATTAGAAAATATAATTTATTCCTGTGATGGCAAAGCTGAATTTTCAGCAGCCATTACTCTTCAGTTTCACATAATATATCAGAAATTATACAAATAAGCTTGTGGGAAGTGTGATTGTTTTCAGGATACTCTGACGAATATAAAGATATTCATTAACGTTATAAAATGTATTTACTGTCAATTTTGATCAATATAACTTATCCTTGCTGAATAAAAGTAATTTTAAATTGTGTTGTATATGGTCTGTATAATCAGCTAAGAAAAAAGTGTAATGCTATAGTTTTTGTAAATCTAGATTTGAGTCACATAAAGAGTTTAAGATGATTAAATGTTTCTTACATCACTGGAGCTGATGTTCATGGAGCGAGCTAACTGCAGGTTCATGGCATCAGCCAGCAGGGTGTAATGATGGAAAGGCTGCTTGTATCCTGCATTTGTCTGAACCTTTGAGGCATGTTTGGCCTGCACAACACTCAACATGTCCACAGGGGTGTGGTACTTCAGCTTGGACTTGTGGTAATCCTTCTTGTAGTTCCTCTCGCTCTGCATCTTAGCCACATGCATGTAGTGCACCAGCAAGGGGTCGTCCTGGATGCTACGGCAGCCAACATGGTGGCCTCTGTCCTTCATATACAGCTTCTTATACTGAACCTGAAAAGTATGGTAAATCAACAGTTTATTTAATATTATTTTGTTCCACACTGCAGTTTTTTATCCATTGGTCTCCTTTATGGACATATGAAAGGATCTCTTACATCACTAGCAGCATGACTTGCTGCCTTTGCAGCTTTTACAGAGATGGCGTCAGGCTTCAAATCGTACCCCTTTGCAATAGTCTTCAGCCATTCAAGCTTATAGTATTTCTGAAAAGATGATAAGCAATAGATATACAGAGTCATCAACTTTGCAAGATCTAATATGCCAAACAGCATAAAACATTAAAGCATTTTCACTTACATTGCTTATGTTGTAGGCATTACACCTGGCCTGAAGGAACTCTGGGACATCAGGAGGCAGGGAGTTTTTCTCAAGGATTTTATCCAGACCTTTCTTATAGTGCAGCTATAGTGGGGAAAATAGTCACAGATCACATAAACATGCTGGTTTAGCATTTATTCAGAGCAACATTTAACCATGTTTTGTTGTTTTTGCTTACATCACTTCTCATCAGCTGGTTGACTTTAGCCTGCAGCTGGAGAGGGTGGTCATCTATAGCAGTAAAAGGTATTGTGTCTGGATGCTGCCTGTATTTTTTCTAAGTAAGAGAAAGAAAGAAATAGTAAAGTTAAATTATTGATGACAATAGAAATTAATTATTTAAATGGGAAAAACAGGAAGAGTTATACCTCGCTTAGGATATCCCCTGCTTTCTTGGAGTTCTCAACTTCCAAGGAGCCGTAAGGCACCCAAGGCGTTCCTTTGACATAGTTATTGTAGTCGGACTTGTATTCATTCTGTGGTTACAAATGACAGAAAAATCAGTAACACAAAAAAATTAAAGATATGATTGATCAAAGTTTGCTATGTGGATTTGATTCATGTTCATACACGTCATTAGAAAATGACTCCAAATGCATTTCAAACGTAAATAGGTTGTACCTTCTTTGTATATTATATACAAGTCTTGTACATTAAGACCTCGTCAAATTAAATAGGTATTTGTGGCTTTATTCCAGGTCTTTTAGAATAGAGAAATCCTCTATATTCTGGAGTTCTCCTAAAAATGATCTTTTAGCAGTCTTTTTCTTTCAGGACCATAAATATTGATGACTACTCCTGCACTCTAAAATGTTGTATACTCAACTTACTAGAATTAATTAATTTATTACAATATAAAAGAACATCAAGCAGTCAGCCAAGGGAAAGACAGCTAAATGAATAAATCTAATTGTAATGCACAATTTTGACTATAAAAGCATGGTTTGCATGATTCACAGCTGGGATGTTAGGTTATCATTTAAAAAAAGACAATCTTCTCAATGAAGCTTTCTCGCCAACTTCATGTATAAATAGGAAATACTTCAGCACAGGAATAACAACTGCACTTGTCAACACTGAACTTGTGAATCTGTGCTCATTCTAGTGTGTCTAGAGTAGCAGGGATCCTTACATTACTCTGAATAGCATTGGCCTTCTTTGCCTGGTCCAGTGATATGCTGTCATAAGGGAGGAGGTATCGGCTTGAGATTTTCTTATAGCCAGTCATGCTGGCAATGGCCTGAGATTTCTTAGCAAGTGTCACAAGCATCATGTCCAGTGTAGTATGGTACTTGGTCTTCAACTTCTCATAGTCTTTCTTGTACTCGCGCTGTTCAGGAATATTTCAGAGGATAAAAAAATGGACCGTTAGTACATAAACAACTTCAGGGTTGGGTATACAAGTTATCAGTAATGCAGTAGCTGAACCGTACCTCACTTTGCATCTTAGCAACATGTAGTGAATGCATGATCTTAGGGTCATCCTTGATGCTAAGGGCACCAATCATATGTCCTCTGTTCTTCTCATATTCCTTCTTGTATTTCACCTAAAATTAAAGACCATATCAGTGTCACAATTACCTGAGATTACTATTTTTCGTTGTTTTGTTATACACTGTCATTCAAATCACCCAAATATCCCATTTACTTACATCGCTGGCGATGTTAGTGTGTGCACGGGCTGCAAGGATCGAAATTGCATCCCCTTTCACCTCAAATTTCTTTGCTTTTGCTTTTTCCCATTCAAATTTGTAACACGTCTGTGAACATGAAATGGAGAAAGTAATGCATTATGATCAGGTTTCAGTTAAACTCCCTGCTATGAATGACGATGGAATAAACTTACATCACTAAGGTTATACGCATTAACTCTAGACTGAATGAAGAAAGGGTAATCAGGAGGAAGGTTACACTTAAACTTCTCCTTCTCATACTTTTCCTTGTAGTTGAGCTGTAAAAAGGAGAAAAATTGTCAATGATAATATATTCTACATCAAATGTATAATTATAATTGCTAGTAAAAATGTAATCTTACATATCATGTTTATACACAATTATATATACAGTATTTAAAGTTACATTGCCCTAATACATTCCCAGTTTTTCCTAGTGCTCCATGATTGCGGTGTTCAGTGAAGCAAGATGAGCTTTGATGAACACCACTAGATGGCTCTTCAGTCCCAAAAGGATTGGCTTTAGTTGTTTATTAGACTTTGATTTGACGTGACATACGGCCAAGTATGGTAACCCATACTCGGAATTTGTGCTCTGTAATTAACTCATCCAAAGTGCACACACACAGCAGTGAACACACACACCTTAAATACACCCGGAGCAGTGGGCAGCTATTTATGCTGCAGGCACCCAGGGAGCAGTTGGGGGTTCGGTGCCTTGCTGAAGGGCACCTCAGTCGTGGTATTGAGGGTGGAGTGAGTGCTGTACATTCACTCCCCCCACCTAAAATCCCTGCCGGCCTGAGACTCGAACTCACAACCTTAGGATTACGAGTCCGACTCTCTAACTTTTAGGCCCACGATTGCCTGTGACATACCACTTGAAATAGCACAGACAACAGCTCTAATAATATGGCTAGGAATTCACTCTATTGTCAGCAGGACTGAGATGACAACTGCGCTCTAATAATGACTGCTGGGATTTTTCTAGGGCAACATTTGACAAGGTCCATGAACCACCAGGTAAACTTGGTTTCTTTGGTTTTAATTAGTCATAATAATGAAAGCTTTTTACGTACATCACTCAGCTGTTTGGCGTTGATGGCAGCTTGCACTTGACCAGGTGAGTCTGTCACCTGTGTGAACTTCACCTTGTCTGGATGTTGACGATAAACTTGCTGCAAAATGAAACACACACACACACACACACATAAATCGCCTAATGTTTGGTTCTGTACCCACCCAATTAAAGTAGGTATATATACAGTATATATATAAACTTACATCTTGACATTGTTGAAGCTTCTTATTGACTTCATATTCAGGTGTAATTGTTTGAGGGAAGAAACACTTGTCCTTCATGTCCTCATAATCAGCTTTGTAGATTTGCTTTTAAAAGACAATGAAAGCAAATGTGAATACACAAATACATTTTTTTAATCAAGAAGATGGAAATATACGCATATGTACATTAGGGTAACTTACATCCTTCTTCAATTCTTCCACCTTCTGGCAGTGAACTGAAAATACATCTTCATAGCTACCAACATAATGACCCTTCACTTCATTTTCATACTTTTCTTTATAACGGATCTGAGAAAAGAGAACAATATAAACTTGAGAAACGAGGATATATCAGATATTTGTAACAAATTACGAAACCATCACTCACATCATTGAACTTCTTCAATACACTGTCCATCTTGAATTTGGGAGTGTCGCAGTAATTGATGCTGGATCCCCGTGATTTCTCATAATTAGCTTTATATACTTTCTAGAAAAGGCAAAACAAAGGCATATCAGCAATAAGTCAACAATTTGAGGTAAACTTGGTTTATTTCAAGAAAGATTTGTCAAAATTCTCAGAACAACATCTTGAGTAAATGATGAGAGGAAATGCTTTGTAATATTAATTTTAAATTCTTTAGGATCATTTTGGTTTCATGTATGTGCCAAACAGATAGAATTCCATCCAATTATCAGGTCTGATCATTTTAAATGAGCTACATATTCACACTAACCAAATAATAAAGCTATAATCCGCATCATCATTTACTCATTAACACTGAAAAAAATCTATTTTAGATTTTAGACAAGAACTCACTGTGACATGTTTGGTTTGTCAATGTTGTCAGTATTTGTATTTCCTTAGATAATTGAATTCAGCTGCCTTGTGGCAATATTTATTATGCACAACCTCTTAGACCATAAACATTTCCTGTCAAAGCAGATGACTTTAATGATTAAGATCTGGATTCACATACATCACTCAAGATGGTGCCTGCGTATCTCAGCTGTCTGAGAAGGGGGTTCTCTGTAGCAGGGAGAACGTTGTAACCGGACATTGCTTTTGTCTTCTCGTAGTCCTTCTTATATTTGACCTGTTGAGGTGAAAAAATGCATATAATAAATTACATTTATATGAGTCATGGGTTATTTTCCGGTAAATAAAATTGGTCTCTGTTTTGAGTCTCATCCCTAGTCTCTTTAATAGCTACTGTGCATAAAAATACACTGGATTTACACCTGTTTTTTCATGTCCTCACTTGTGATGCAGGCAATGAGATATTAGTACACAGGGATCAACAGAGATAACCAGATCAGACATGTGAATCTCTGGACTGACTCATGATCTGTTTAAAGAGTCATCACGGGAAGGTTGTTTCCATACAATGAGAAAAGATGTCTAAAAAAGTATCGGTAAGTACTACCTCACTTTTATTTGTATTTTGGAGGCAATGCATGAATGACAGAATGTTATAAAGCTAGTTTTATTTTTACATTTCTCAAATTTTCAAAAAAAAGTTTAAGTCTAAGTTTAAATGAAAAAAAAAACGATTTTCGTGTAGTATCAGATTTACAGACTACACTATATGAGAGAAGAAAAAAGAAAGGAGTGTCAATAAATTCCCAAACTTACCGTACTTGCAGCTTCACGAGCCTTTTTATTGGAAGCGTATGTTGGTGTGTCTGTTTGCATAAAATAAATTTGGTCTTTTATATCTTCAAAAGCAGACGTATATTTTTTCTGGAAAGAAATCAAAGTGTGACACTTAGTTTTATATGATTTTAATATTAAGAATTCTGTACATTAATAACATGCATGTTTTACTTTGAGAAATGCATTTATTTGAAATATTTGATCAGAATATGTTTTGGAAAGCATGATGGATTTCTTGCACTTACTTCGCTGATGTTGTCCATGGCCATTCTAGCAACAGCGATATCAAAGTAAGGGGTTTCACACCATTTGCCCTTGACGTTCTTGTTGTAATCCTCGTGATATTTAAGCTGTGAAGAATTAAATAAATGTTTTTCATTATTTCTATGGCTTACATTGCGAGCACAATCAATTGTGCAGGGACAGAAGATATTTAAATGCAATACTGTAAAATAAACCACTCAATTGTTATAAGTCTGATACATGGAAACTTAAAATGACCCTTTATTAACACCTCAGGAAAATGGATATTGATTCAGAAGGCACAAAAATCAGGGAAGTCTTACATCACTACGATTGGCGAAGTTTTTCTTAGCCAGTTCAACCTCTGGAGGATCAGCCAGACACGTGTACTTTGCCTTGCGCTCATAATGGCCCTTCTTGTAAACAATCTGCAATTTTTGACAACACAACACAATTCAATTTAATGATAAATGTTTTACTTTTTTTTAAGTTACTCTGTAAAATATCACAAGTTTACTCACATCACTGAGGACTTCTTGGGCCTTGGCCACCCTGCGCAGCTCTGGGCTGTCACTGTATGGATAGTACATGGTTTTTTCCTCATCCCATGCCTCTGTGTACAGTTTCTGATGGGGATATTCAATCATCGTAGACGGTGAGTCAGCCAGTAATGACAGTATATAAATATACCATAAATATCACTTTAGTGTTTAAGACAGGAATCAGATACCTACCTTGCTGTAATTTGCTGCATTCTTCACAGCAAGAACCAACTCAGGGGCATCAGGAGGAAGCAAGTACCTATCCTTAGTCTCATCCCATTTTTGCCTGTACAGAACCTAGAAAATACATATGTAAAGAACTCATGTTATGACAATAAAAAACACAAGGAAAGGAATCAGGATTACACTCGTTGGGTGGTCACTGTTGCGACACAAGCACTTACTTTGCTGATGAGTTCAGAGACGTGCTTCACGTGAGCAATCTCACGAGCCTCACCATCATAAAGGCTGGTGGTTTTGGCCTTCAGTCCTTCCATGCGGTATTTCACCTGGGTTACCAAAAATGTTCATGGTCAGTAAAAATGTACAATATCTGCTGGAATTAAAAAGCATCAGGTTGTGGTTTATTAGGAGATCTAAACTAAGAAGGTTTAAAAAAAATCATCAGTTAAAACATCCCACGCGACAAAGATCTTGCAAACTATATTCTAGCAGATTGAAAATGATCCATCAAGGGTACATACCTCACTGAGCTGCTCCTGGGCCTTCTTGATGCGAATCATCTCAGGTGTGTCAGCCGAAATGGCATAGGGCTGCCCCTTTGATTTCTCATATGCCTCCCTGTATTTAATCTACGAAAAATACAAATTCAGTTTGCATTATAGATTAGGCAAGATAAGACAGGTAAGATAGTTAAGTTCTGTCACTTTTGATTCATGTAATGCATTCTAGCTGAATAAAAGTATTAATTTCTTCAAAACTCACTGGATCCAAACTTCTGAATGATCGTGTGAATCTAGCAAACCCTACAGACTCTAATTCTACCTAATATCTGTTTTTATTCCAATGGTTCTCAAACTGTGGCCTGTAGACTTGGACTGGTAACATGTATTTTTATGAGAAATTGTTTCTGTTGTCTCACTTTAATGATTCAATTCACAGTTATGAGCTTCGTTTGGAATCATTAACAGTGGAGGTATAATTAATTTAAATGAAATAAGAACAAAACATCGGTGGTACAAATTATTAGCACAAAATATTGTCTTTGTTATTCGCTTACATGGCTGTACTGGTCAAGCATCTTCTGGCTGTGTGCCAGGTAAGGAGTCATGAACTTGGAGGTGTCCACCTTCGTCTTCTTCCTAACCGTGCGTTTGGGAAGGTCACCATGTCCACGCTTAAAAAACAGCAATCAACATTTAAGATAGATGCACATGGTTCAGCTAAACATCTCTAACATCTTTCAGATTAACAGAATTTAATCAATGAAAGCCAAACCGTTTTAAGGAACGTTACATCACTTTATGTTATGGAGACAGACAGTTGTGCAGGACCAAAACACCAAATTGTCTAATATCATAAGCAATCAAGCAGCTAGATTCTGTACAATTTAATTTAGCTTATATTTATTTACACCAAAACAGAAAATGGATGAGATAAAGATTCCATTTTCATTATCCAATTATCCAACACCCACCTTCAACGTCCTCTGCAAACTCCAAATTAATTTGTTTACCATGCAAATTAGTATTTTATTTTTTATATGACAAATGAGTAAAAAGGTTGTACATAATTCTGAAAACTTGATATTTCACTAACAGGTTAGTACATTTGTATTGGGTGGACAGTTATTCTATTAACATTTATTTAAAAAACATGCTGAAAAACTACAGAAAATGCACTTTTTCGACAGTCAAACCAATCACATTAAAGCATTCATTTCCCCTCATAATACTACAGCATATACAAACACAAACTAAAGTTAACATCACATTAACACATACATACAGCTCTATTAACACCCCCCTTACTGTCATCAATAGCACTGTGCCATTTGCATGGCTCTGAATCATGGGGGCTATTTTTTGGTAATGTGCTACTCTCACAACTTAAAGAACTTACTCTGGACATATTATTCTCTTTTCACTGACTCATGAATTGTTAAACAAGGAAGTTTGTTTAATAATCCACTCTTTAAGTCGTGTACCATTTACACAGGTCTTACTATTAAAAGCTAAGCTAGTATGTGAAAGGAATATGGAATAGCCCCCATGGCATGTGGAAGGGACGCAGATCCGTTTTACCAGGGTAGATCATTTACCTCAACACCATGAGACATTGAGGCGGTCGTGGTGGTGACTGTTGAACCCTCCTCATAGATGTACTATAAATATAGGAAAAACTCTGGGCTTTCAAAATGATGATCACACAATTTAGGGAAACACTACAATCTAGGAAAGTGACTTTTTCCTGCTCTGGTTGGCATAGACAGTTTAAAACTAACATTTTAAGCTTAACATACCAAAAATAAATTTGCACCTGTGTACTAAAGACTTCTGAAGCTAAAGCAAAACAACTTTGCATACACGTTATTCTATTAATAAATAAATAAATGTTTAATATTAATATTAATTCGTGGCCATGGTATCGTTGTTTTTTTTCTCATGTCAGTAGGGTCAATAAAATCTAAAAATAATCTGTAATGATACTTGGGACTTATACTGGTCTTCCTAAACAAAATTTGCCTATATTGATCTTCAAACATGTTATTACTCATAAAAATCTCACTTAGTATATTGTGTTTAAATATGAATTGAAAATCTCAGTGGCTGTTTAGGGAATACAAATCTAGTAATGCGGTTGTTTTCCCAGAAGACCGCTGACTATGACTGACAGAGCCGAATGACTGGCTGGTGTTAAGAACATTTTAGCACCCTAATGACCTCACCACTATTATTATTTGCAGCTAATGTTATTGTCATGGTAGTAAATAGAAACAGCAGGTCAGGGAACAAATTCCAACACAAACACTTGTCTGAAAGCAGTGTATCAGATTCAGCCATACATGTGATTCCCGAACTGTCCAGAGAATAATCTATTCCTTCTGGTATTTAGTCAGATATCATGACAGAATCTCTCAAACTGTAATTGGATGCCACATCACAAAGGCCTTCACATAAGGCTTCAAATAGTGTGAAACCAGAGCAGGAAAAAACACTGCAAATCTATGAATTTACAGGAGCTAAAGGCTTCTTTATTTGGACCAGTGGACAGCAGAAATACATATACACATAGGTTTTAAGATCCTGTGATATAACAGACAGGATTCAGGAGATGGAATATTCAATAAAATATGCTGTAAATCAAAATCTCTCTCTCTCCAGCACTAACAGATGTTTTTTTCCACAGGTCCTCCCCCCAAAGCATTTTAACAGCATGACGTTAACAGCAAGTGGAGTGTAATTTACAACACGGCTCGTCTCATTTGCCTTTCTGAGAGTCTTCCGTAGATGTCCACTTCTATATTTGTATCTCTGGAAAGAACAACTCAGCCAAAGCTGAAGGCTGCTTTTCCATTAATGGGGAGAAAAGCATATAAAGAAAATCACCAAACTTTGCCTAAATTTGAGACCTACTTTTTATTAGCTACATTATTTTTATAGAACACTATAACCTTTAAAAAAAAAAAAAAAAAAAAAAAATACCTTCTAAAAAATAAAAAAATACTATTTCCCACCAACTATATTTGAAAAATCAGCAAAATACTAAAGTACAAATTGTGAATCTCTGCTTTCCACAGATCCATTTAAAGAAGCCGTCTTAATTAACGCTGATCATCTTTCAGGTCCTATTCTAAGTGTAGATGAAAGTAGTAGTGAAATCAGATTGTATATATTACAAAATATTCTGCTGAGATTCCCATCTTCTTCAAAATGCAAGATGGCGAATTTTCATTTCCTGATATGTTAAAGGGGAATCCAAAAGCATTTGTTCGAAAAGTTCTTTCAAAAATAATACCTCGTTAATGAGAAGTCAGGTTAATGCGATATTTGGTAAACCCCTATAAGATATCTAAAACAGAAATGAACATGAAAGTATACAAGGTCTACTTTAACTCTATTTCTCTTAGAAATACTGAATTAAAGTATCAACCTTCTGCTTTCACTCTTCCATTGAACACTCAGACAGACACAGTTACAATTCATACAGACAGTATTTCAATGAATAGCATGAAAAAAACAAAACTGCTGGAAGCTTCAAGAGGAGATGTGGTTAAATAATGTTGTATTTCTTCAAAATACCACAAAAAATTAATATATGCAAAATTACACTGATTAAGCAATTTCGATTAAATTGTCTACATTTTTTCAACTCATAATGAAGCTTGCAGTCGATTTAGTTGCTCTGAACAGAACATAATCCCACTGTTAGTATAAAAGTAGAGAGTATTATATCTAACAATGGTTATTTCCATTCAGGCTTGTTTGGTGTGATCAGGAAAACATTACATTACCATGTACATAATAAGATCTTATTATCAGATTACGACAAACTGCTGCAGGGATCATTACATAACTGTCACATGAATGATGGTTGGCCATGTAATTGATATCTTGTTAATGTATGAAATGAATTACATCCATTGAAGAGACTGCATTGATACATTGATTACTGGGAATAAAGCAAGCATTGAATGGAATTTACTGCACTAGAGCCTCCAAGGAAGAGGTCATTTGAAATGGGATCCAATGCTAATCATATTCGACATGGCAGCTCCTACTGAACTGCTGACAGTGGAGGTATCATAGATCACTATTCATAGGGTTTGCCACTATTCCTAGGACTGAGAATGATGGGGCGTAAAGTTAAAAAGCCAATATAAGCTATTCAAAATGCTAAGCAAAATAATTCAGAGCAGCATTATTGTCATTTTTTGATTGAATGAGGGGACGACTTCTAAACAGATAAAATATGGATTGCAATGTATCAAATCTGTATCTTACCTCCTCCTCAAACTCTTCTTCATACTCTTCTTCTGATGCCATCGTCAAAGAGATTTAGTGAGTCTACACAAGCAAATCAAAAATGGTCAGACACTAGCAAGGCTAATCTGTATAGTACATATGGAACTAAATACTACATTAAACTAATTTCTGTTGCAGACAATAATGATAAATCAACAGCTGTTTATGAATACATTTTAATGCAAATGAAGCATAGGAATTCAATTTCACCAGGACTTCAAGGACACTCATAACGTTCACAATGCACCAGGAATTATCGGTCAATTTTAATGTTAAACTTAAAGAACCAAACTAAAAAAAGTGCAGAAGCTGACGTACCTTTACTATAGAAGGTTACAGTAGAATTTGAGCAACCCTACAGTAAAGAAAGATGTTCGCTTTCCATCCACTCGTGTCCCAATCTGCTATTCCACTTTAAGTATTCCTGCAAACCTAAACAAAGACAAAAACAGATCAGTTTTCCTCTGACTGAGTTGATACTTTAGTGTGGGTGGATCAACAAAAGCAAAAATTCTAATTTTGAGCCGAAATCTTTCTATAGGCCTTGGTAAATGAGAGGATTTGACACCTAAGACCCCCCAAAACGATGCGCCTCCTGGCTGAAGCCTTGCGACAGCTGCTTTGAATCGCTCCAGCTATTTGTCATGTAAGCCAATGCTGCGGGCTGATTGGCTGGCTTTGTTTAGCTAGCGGAGCTCCAATGCCTTCTGAGGCTGCAGGTTAAATTTAGGTCTGACCATTAACTACCCTTTTCTAGAACCCAACTCCTAGAAAATTACATCAAATGGTGGTTTTCTATGCATTTTCATCAGAAAGATTGAGAGGAATGTGCATGGGACTTTAACAAACTCTTGTCCACGAGGTATGGTTCTTCAGAGTCTTCCAGGAAAAACAAAGTCCAGGAATAAGTTCCAACTTTGAGTAATTGGTAAATTGGTTGTTTCTGCAATTATGGCAGATAAAGTCAAACGTTTCTTATCAGGCCATGGTTTAAGGACCAGCATCGCCCTGAGCATCACTTCCATCTACCAACAGGCTGAAGAAGATGTTCAATCCAACTGAGCAGGCCGTGCAAAGAGTGCTGAAGAGTGAAATCTGGTGTGAGGTTTGATTTTGTGGTTTTTCCTTTGCTTACCGGTGACTTTAAAGTTAAACGTTTTCCAAGCTGCCAGAGTCTCCCCAACTCTTCCTCCTGAGAAACGCTGGGCAACAGCTCACAGCTGCAATGGCACTCTGTTATCATGTGCTCCTATCAACCAATCGGTGGGCAGTATTATCAGGTTTCAAAAGCTAAATATATATTAGCGACCCTTCAGAAAAGTGCACCTGTTCAGCAAATCATCAGTAATACAACTATGAGGAAAAGAAAAGAAAAAAAAACTGTAAAATACCTGGTTTCTTTGAACGAAGGAATGCAGGGATGTTGCATTCACCAATATGGAGTTCCGTGGAGGTATGTCTCAGTATCAGGGGTAGTAGAGATCCTGGGGCAAAATTTTTTTTTTTTCTGTGAAAATGGCCAGAGAAACTTCTTGAGGTCACTGTTTGTATCCAAGTGGAGCCCAGAGGCAGAAATCAGGTCAAGGCAAGAGGGAAATAAACTGTTGATTGTTCACCCAATTACAAACATCTAGAGTAACTGAGGATAAGAATGATTTAATTCTCAGTCAATGTTCTATCTATAGCAAAACAGACTTTGTCTATAGGCACTATACTCAATGCATGTGCACATTACATCATACATGCATTATATAGTTCAGTGCAATATAAATCTTCACATATTGCCTCTACATTTTCTTCTTGATTTTGCCTTAATGTTCTTTGACTGTATTCTTGACCAAACACTTTTGTAATAGGCTACATGCTATTTGGTAAATAATTATTATAGAGTTCTTTGCAGTTGACTTGTTTTGTTTTTGTTAACACCAGAATGGGAATTTTAGGGAGTCTTTTTATTTTTATAAGTAAACATTTTAATAACGTTAAAAGTTAAATTACAAGTTACATTAAATTACACGAGCCTTGTCTGATGAAGGAGATCAGGTGACTGTTAACGTTACAGACCTGACAATCATTTCCCTTGACAATATTTCAGCAATTATATAATGCAACGTTATATTTTCTATTATCGTTAGCTGGTCAGAATCAGAATTATCGATGCCAGATTCGCAAATGAATCCTTCTTTTGACTGATTTTGATTCGCTCGGACGGTTGACTCACCAAGGATTTTCACATTTTTAGGGAATACTTAAAATATAAAAAACAACAAGAGCGCTGGGCAAAATGAATATTTCCCAACAATCCATTGTTGGAAACAAAAGTTGTAAAAGTCACTTATCGTTAGTCAGCGATGAAACTTCACTTTGAATGCAGATTCTGACTCTCTGCTGCAAGGAAACACAATTTATGTGGGTATATATCCATAATATTATTAAAACATGGGCAGACTTTTTTGAAAGACTTATGAAAGTAACGTTAACGTTACTGATTAAAAGGCTACAAAGGCCCTATTTAGAAAACAAATGTACAGCAAATAAGCACCAAACAGTGAACCCAAGTTGGTGGTAACCATAGCAACAGTAAGCTGCTCTCGCACTTTCCATTAGGATCAGTTTTATAAAATATGATAACGCAAGATAAGTACTCTATTTATGCAGTACTTTTTGCTGCTCCCGAAAATTTGATTACCTTTTAAAAGGCCGTTCTTTTAAAAGCCCCTAAAAATCATTGTATAATTCACAACACTCTTTTAAGATTCGGCTGACAGACAGCAGCTGTCTCACCCTTCTGTGATCTTTGGTGTCTAATATAATCCTGATGAGCATGTTACAGCATTAAAACTATTCAGGGATGCTCGAAAATACAGCCGACGCTATTTTTAAAGCATCCTGAGTGGCAGTAAGGGGGTATAATGATGTTCAGCCACAGATGCCATCGGCCTGTTTCCTTTAGCACATTGTTTCATTGCGTCTCAGAGACAGTTTGAACAAACCATGCTCTGATACACCTCCGGACACGTGATATATACAACAATTTTACAGTGACGTCCTCCAGCCATTCCCACTCAAAAGTCCTGCAGTTCTCCACATCTCGTGGTGGGGCGGCGTAACTGAGCTGAAGGACAGAGGCAGCTGTGACTGCGCGTCAGCTCAGTGTTTCCCACTGTCTTCATATCAGTAGCTACTCTAAACAGTGATGGACCAGCTCAACTCCTCTGTGTAATACCTAACATTCACACTGATCACATCAGTTCAAATGGACTTGTTTATATACAGAGCACCTTCAAATCATTTACACATTACATTTTACAAAAAAGCTCATCTTTGGACAATCATTTAAAAATAAAATACATTTTTGTAATTTTCTTCTAGTTATTTAAAAACAATTTTCACTCAATTTTCACAATGCATTTAATGTATGTGGCATAAGAGAGTTAACAGATGCCAAGGGTTTCACAGACCAGGGTTACTATGGTTTAGTAAATAAATAAAAAATCTTAAAATATTACAAATGTTAACTGAAATCAAATAAACTATAAAAGCCTTATTTTATTTCAGGTAGTTGCAACATTTCTAAATTGTATTTATTTTAAGTAAAATAAACAACAAACTAAATTAATAAAATATATGAATATGAAAACCAGACGATGGATGCTTTCATACAGGCCTATTAGCCTTCTGAATGATTTTAAATTGCTTTCTAATGTTTGAACTTTGAGATTAGAGAAGATACTGCCAAATATAATAAACGTTCCATTCATTCATGGACGCTATATACTCTAGTGACAATATGCAAAGATTACTTAATATTATTCAGTTATCGCAATAGAATGGTTATTACTTTAGATGCTGAAAAAGCATTTGATCGCATTGAGTGGGAGTTTTTGTTTTATACACTGAATTTCTGGGGATGGGGGATACTTTTATACAATGGATTAAGATAATGTGTGATAGTCCGTTTGCAGCAGTTATTACAAATGGCTGGCGTTCTGAGAGTTTTAACTTAACTTAAGAAGGGGCACTAGGCAGGGTTGCCCCTTGCCACCCTTGATTTTTGCTATGGTTATCGAGCCTCTAGCAGAGGCTGTGAGATGCAATCCGCATATTTCTGGTATTTTGGTTAATGGTAAACAACATAAGATTGCTCTGTACGCCGATGACATCCTTTTGTTTGTTACTCAACCAGAGGAGTCTATTCCTGTGATTATGGAAATTATTGAACAGTTTAGCAAGATTTCAGGATATAAAATTAACTTTTCTAAATCTGAGACAATGCCTCTATGGAGGCAAAGGTCTCGTAAGCCCCAACCTCTTTTCCTTTTAAATGGGCTTTACCTATCTTGGAATATTTATTACCCCACTATTACAGCAAATGTATAAGACTAATTTTGACCCTCTTTTGAGACGGGTGCATGCGGATTTGGATAGATGGACTCCTCTGCCATTGTCTATGTTAGAAAGGATAGCTTTGATTAAGATGATAGTCTTGCCTCGATTTTTGTACTTATTTCAGATCCTAAGTTGCACTATAATTAAACATATTAATGGCTGGTTCAGCTCTTTTATCTGGAACTGGAGGAAACCAAGACTGAAATTTACTAAGATGCAACTTCCTAGAAATAAGGAAGTCTTGCGGTTCCGGATGTTAGGCTGTACCAGCTAGCTTCCCAGAATATTTTTGATTTTTAATCAGGAATTGGGAGGGTAAAGCCAAAACTTTGTCACCTATTACTCTAATTCAAGGACATTTAGATTTACAGCCTGTGATAATGGATAATGGTTTCACATTCTGGAAAGACGTTAACCACTATAAAAGATCTATTTGAAAAAGAGGTGTTGTTATCATTTGAACAGTTGAGTGCGAAATTTAAGTTACCCCAAAATAACTTGTTTAGGTATTTACAAATAAGGAGTATTGTGCAGATACATGCCGTCCCTGGATTTTCTTCTTGCCCCACTCCAGTAGAACAAGTGCTTTTAGATAATAGATCTAAGACGTCACTAATAAAGCGATGTTATGAAGCTCTTTTAAAAGGAACAAAGGTCAATAACGAGGAAACCCTAGCTATTTTGGGAGCAAGATGTAGGGCAGTCAATTGATGTAGATACTTGGACACAAATTTGGCAGTATGCTGGCAATATATCAATTTCTAATAGAACTAAACATCATCTCCAAACTACCCCATTACGCAGACATAAATTTAATCCAAATTTCTCTCCATTTTGTCTAAAGTGCAAAATAGAAGAGGGTGACTTTGTTCACTGCATTTGGAAATGTGTGTATATTAATGCTTACTGGGTACAGATTTGTAGGAGACTAAGTCTTATATTTCATACACGATGCGACCTCAATCCACTTTATTTGTTGTTAGGTGTTGCTGATAAGAATATGAAGAGCATTTCGGACGGGAAGTTGTTTAATTTCCTTACTTATGCTGCTCGCAAGAGTATTTTACTTAAACGGATCTCTGATAAACCGCTGACAGTGTCGGAGTGGCATCAAATAATATTTGATTTTCTTTCATTGGAATATCTTACTTACTGTTCAGATGGGAAAATCAATGTGTTTTATTTATTATATAAATATATATATATGACAAAACCAAAAGAAAATTACTAAAATAATAACTAAAAGTAAAATTAAAACAGAAAATATAAAGATTTATAACTTGGTCAAATAATTAATTTAAGCTATAATAGTATCTCAATGAAGACATTGTTTTTACATTAAAACTAAAATAACTGTCACAGACTAACATGCAGGTAATATGCAGATAATGTGTTAATTATATAGATTATTTGCTTGCAAATGAATAATAGATCAAAATGGGTGAACAAGGTGAACATTTGACGTCTAAATTAGCTCATAGGTCAATGGCTGACATTTTCAACTTGATTCACATATTTTAAGATATGAAATGTAAATGATGAAGCAGTTTGCCTAACTGAGATCCGTATGGGTGAGACAAGCCAGCCCAGCATTAATAATAAAACCAAACAATATGAAAAAAAGAGAAAATATAAAAAAGAAAATATATGGAGAGAAGTATCGAAGTCATCAGTTGAGATCATATTCTGATAATATCAAAGAATGGACTAATCACTACACTGACAGAAAAAAATGGTAACATCTAAATGTACTGGTTTTATTTTAATATATATATATATATATATATATATATCAGAACTGAATTAACCAAAATTCATCAGTTTGTACAAAAAATAGCTCTATTCTTTAGTTTAGGGATCAAATAATTCTCATATCAACTATTTGCTTATTAGCTTGCATATTACTAGCATATTGGCTGTTTATTAGTACTTTAAAAAGCAGATATTAATGTATTTTAGATCCCTTAATCCCACCACATGTCTAAACATAACAACTACTTTATTAACCTATTAATAAACAGCAAATTAAGAATTTATTTAGGCAAAAGTTGTAGTTAATAATTAGTCAATAGTGAGAATTGGTCCCAAACTAAAGTCTGACTAATAGTTCTTTAAGGTAACAATTACAGGTTACCACTTGATATTAGGAATATGTACTATGTACTACTGTGCTTACGCACAATTCTTCAGTACAGTGGCGTGAGGCTTTGGAAAAACGAGTCGGTAATACGGGGGTCTGAACAGCTGAGGATGAGTATTAAAACACCTTGCATGACTCCTCGTTTAAATAAAACCACATCTCTCACTCTGAAAAACAAAACACTGTGCTACACAGATGCAGATACTGTGCTAGAGAAAACCTGTTTACCATGACTCATCAAATTAAGCTTAAAATATAATTAATTGTCAGCATGAACATCATCTGCTACATCAAATGTCAGAAAGTAGGTGAGTTTATACAGGAATAGAATTCTGTCACAGTAGTGGAAATATCATCGCATGTGTTTTTGAAATTTGATATAACAAGTACACTTAGAGTTTATGAGTTTTAATGGACTCATCAATGTGTTGTCCTGCTTCAGATAGATACAAAAATAACTTTCAGGATAATGGTGTCTCACGTGTCATTATTAGGCACTGATGTTCTACACGAGGTCATCTTTGGGAGAGAGTCAGTCGAGGGTCAAGGACTCTTCAATGTGGAGAGGAACAGCATAACAGCTCAACGGTGGTTGAAAAGAACTTAACACTAAAGTTAAACTTAACAAGGTTAGAGAAACATTCCCCCCCTAAAATGGTCTTAAAATTAAAATTTGGCATTGATGCCATTTTTATATTTTCCTTAATTAGATTTTATGATTCAGATTTAAAGTGCATTGTGTTTGTTACCAGTGACAGCAAATTAATCAATTACAAACATAATCTTAATCTTAATGATATCTTAATAATCTTATATGTTTGATCTGTGGTATGTATTGAAATACTATAATTCTAGTATAAAAGATCTGCCAAGATTAAGCTAATATTATGGTTCTTAAACATATAACTTTTTTATTCCAAGTTAAACAATTAAACAAATTAAATTCCTTTTTAACAAATAACATGAGAAGTTCCCTTTCATACCACGTGTCGCCCCCTAGAGGGAGCAAAAGAACTGAGACAAATAACCAGTGCAGATGCACTTTCTATTTATTTTAATGAGTGACAGTGCTTAAAGCTCCGTAGGGACAAATCTGTAGAGAATTAAAGTGTGAAACATCTGTCATGACAGAAAAAACACTTTATTTAGTTATATTTTACATGAGTGCAGTCTCCTCTTGCATGGTAATGTGTCTCCTCAATCCAGAGGAGACGGAGAGTCGGGTGCAGGCACAAGGGTAATGAAAATACTGGACTGTACACACTGGGCAACACGTCAGGTAGCTGGTCAAAGCAGCGAGGTCCACTCCAGGTAGAGACGAGTCCTCTTAGTCCAAGGTCCGCGCAACCCCCGTTACTCTTTCAACAGCCATTCACCCAGAAAAACACTGAGTTTATGCAGTCTCGCAAGTCCTGCCTTTTTTAGTTAGTTAGTTGCAGATTGTTTGTTCACAGCTCTCAATAATCTGGAATAAATTAATCAAACAAGTTCTGGTGAGGTCGCTGGGTCACCTTCACAGTGAGCGACACCCGTCCGGTGGGAAAGATAGAAAGAGCACACTGCTATCTGAGGTCAGAGGTCATCTTACTCGCAGCCGTGACATCATCCATTCTAGACCCTGGCAGAGCCTGCGGACAGGAAAGAGACATTCAGCTCGGCCAGTTAACAATGCTCCTTTTTTCTTTCTTTCTGTAAATTGGACAAAGAAAGACATTTGTGCCTGTTAGTCAGAGAAAAGCTTCTGAACTAATGACCCTGGCCATAAAATGAGGTGCATTCGAGTCTTTTCAGCAAACATTAACGACCAACCACTTTCCGTTACGAAAATCCACTGACTTTCTGGACCACATTATGGCTTTAAATGTATATAAACATTATTTTCTGTGCATTATGGCAGAGGTGGAAAGTAACTAATTACATTTACTCGCGTTACTGTAATTGAGTAGCTTTTTTGTGTACTTGTACTTTAAGTAATTTTTTTAATCTGTAATTTTACTTAAGTATATTTTGTGGGAAGTATTGTACTTCGCTACATTTTAAAACACATGAGTAACTGAGTAAAAAAAAATCTCTCCGTGGAAACAACTGCAGCAAATAATGGGCAGAAGAAGAAACTGGCGCTAAAATCACAAGAAAGATGCAGACGGACAAGACAGGCGTTATTGGTGCAGACCCAGCTGAAAACCAGACCCCGTCGTACTCTGCTGAAGTTGAACTCAAAGGAATGAAGTGAACCCCTGGCCATATATTCATGCTCTATTATGCAGTGTAAGCTGTGTTTGCCTCGGGAGACCGAACTAGCAGCTTATAAATATATCGATATCGCCCTTCGCAAGCATGTAGAGATAAGGTAAATACTTACATCATTGCATTGGTGGTTAAAATTAAGCTTTGACGGTTTAGCAAAAGGTTTTGCACAAATGAGCCAAAAAGACAGTGGTGCAGGGTGTGCAATATCATCTGCGAAAATATAGTAATTGTTGTTTTAACGATGTGCGATTTGACATTATCAGTATTTTGCCAAAACCAAACAAATCACTCTAAACAGTGTGTTGAAATCTAGTAACGTTAGATTAGACTAATCCGGCGTGCATTTGGAGTGCTTTCTTTCACTGCGTGATTCAGTCTGTTAAAATGCGTTTAGAATGATCACAAAATTGAAGCTATAGAAGCAGAACATGTATATATTTATATCATTTAATATAGTAAGTCAACATCACATGAAGAATGCCGTTTTTCTCAAAAAATCACCATGATTACACAGGCCTGTAGTTTTTCTTTTTACACAGTTCAAAAAACAAGAAGTTAATTAAGAGACTTACGTTTTAGACACCATATTGCCTGTTTTTGCTCTATTTCGACAACAAAAATAATTCCATACACAGTTTTGCGTCTCTGACTCTGAGCAATGACGTGTTTTGTTCCTGAATGAATTAACCGTTTAAATGATTCTGTTCAATCGCAATGACTCTCTTATCAGTGACTTACTGACACCTACTGGTGGTTCTAATTTAACATTTAAAGTATCTTTTGATTTATTTATTTTTTTATTTCAAATGACTATTTAACATTTGTGACCCTGGCCTGGAGCACAAAACCAGTCTTAAGTCGCTGGAGTATATTTGTAGCAATAGCCAACAATACATTGTATGGGTTAAAATTATACATTTTTCTTTTATGCCAAAAATCATTAGCATATTAAGTAAAGATCATGTTCCATTAATATATTTTGTAAATGTCCTACTGTAAATATATCAAAACTAAGAGCTTAATTTGAACAACTTTAAAGGAGATTTTCTCAATATTTGGATTGTTTGCACCCTCAGATTCCAGATTTTCAAATATTGTCCGATCATAACAAACCATACATCAATGGAAATATGATTTATTCAGCTTTCAGATGATGTATAAATCGCAATTTAGGAAAATTGACCCTTATGGTTTTGTGGTTCAGGGTCACATTTTATGCCTTATTTATCAAAACATTATTTCTGCATTTGTAACTGCAGGCTAAATGCATTTATGTCAGTGTGTAATACATCTACGCCACTTCAGATGAAGCTTCTGCATTTCCTCTGCATTGCAAAGATGCATTTTGTTGATACTGATTTAATTTGCCTGGTAACAGCCCAAATGTGTTATTATTCTAATTAACCGATTCATTTAATTAAAAACACCTAGTTTGAGATTTATAGGCCCATATCCCAGGTGTGTCAAACTCAGTTCCTGGAGGGCCACAGCCCTGAAGTTTAGTTCCAACCCTGCTCCAACACACACACCGTAGTTTTCAAATAAGCCTAAATGATTAGTTTAGCTGGATCAGATGTGTTTAATTAGGGTAATATCTACACTGTGTAGGGCTGTGGCCCTCCAGGTACTGAGTTTGACACCTTTGGTCTATCCCATTTTTCCTCCCTCCCATTGTTAAAATGTAATTTTACTCTGAGTAAATTTTAAATGAGCTACTTTTACTTGAGTATATTTTTAGACTGGTACTTTTACTTGTACTTAAGTAAAATTTCAGTAATGTAATGGTACTTTTACTTGAGTAGAATATTTTTGTACTCTTTCCACCTCTGCATTATGGTATCTGTATGCATCCACAAAGCAGTCAGAATGGAGTTAGAGAAAGAAAGGTCATTTGAATTTGATTTGATTCGTTTTGTGAAATTTTGCATTGGCCAGGGTTGTCTATGGAAGCTCATTTCTACCATATAAAACAAAAGTCCTGCTTTGGTAAATCAATCATAAGACAGAAGTCAAAATTATGAAATAAGTCAAATTTATGATTTTAAAATTTTAAGGTGGTCTTTCTAACTTTGTACATTTTGTCTATCAATTTCCACTTTTAGTCATAATTTTTAACACCAATTTCAACCTTCTTTTTGTGAATGATGCTTTATCTCATTTGATCTTTCTGTAATAATTTTGACTGCCATAATTATGACTTGTCGCAATTTCAAAGTTGTCATAATTATGACAAAAAAAGTCAAAATGACAAAAAAGTATAAGTTACAAGACAAAAATCAATAATTATTTTGGCACCAATAGCCTCGAGGACGTATAGTGCATCTAAAACCGATTCATCACTTCCATCGATGCTAGTTCCATATTCAGCCAAAATGACTAGAATAGTAGACATTTACACAATCAGTGACTCATTACATCTTCTCTACTGATGAAAAAAAACATTTGTTTTACTGGATCTTTGCACTACATGTTTCTCGTGTGGCTCTGTAAGTTATTGTGGTTTTACCCTTCTCCAGTGAGGGCACAGCAGGCCTGGATGTGCCACTGATGGTCTTTGACAGAGGTAAGCTGAAGACTCTGGGAAATCTCAGCAACGGTCATACAACTCTTCACATCTTGCTTGTTGGCGAAAATCAACAAACCAGCTTTTTTCAGATCCTAATGAAGAGAAAAGAGGAATTGAAATCAAGTAGTGTGATGAAGAAACAGAAGAGAAAACCGGACAGTCTCAGAATAATTCCTTCATCAAATATGTGTGTATGAACACTCATGCAATATCAGTTCTCATAGTGACATACATATACTCGCCTCATGGGCTAACATCCTGTAGAGCTCCTCTTTGGTCACTGAGATTCTCTCTCTGTCTGTGCTATCCACGACCACGATCACAAACTACACAAGAGAGACACATTAACGATACATGCTCTTTACAATTCAAGATCATTTTACAGCTGACTGAGTGCATTTACCTCTGTGTTAGTGTAGTAAGTGTTCCAAGAGGAGCGTAGGGATTCCTGTCCTCCAATGTCCCACATAAGGAAATGTGTATTATTGACCACAATCTCTTCCACATTGCTGCCTATGGTGGGTGAAGTGTGCACCACCTCATTCATAGAGCTGGAGATTATGAAAATGACATGAGTACATAAATAACAACAAATAGGACAACACCACAAATACAAAAACACTACAAAATTAGGCTGTAATCTGCATGATGTAATCACACAATTGCATAAACTTGTGTATATGTTTGGTGTCATAAATGAATACTTCTATTCATCAAGGACACATTAAATTGATCAAGTGACAGTATATAGTCATTTACAATGTTATAAAGGTTTCTATTTTAAATAAATGCTGCCTTTTTGAAAATTATACTCAAAGAAACCTGAAAAAATATTAAAGTATCTACAGAAATATTAAGCAGCACAACTGTTTTCAACATCAGCATATTAGAATGATTTCTGAAGGATCATGTGACACTGAAGACGGAGTACTGGCAGCTGAAAATGTAGCTGTATCATCACGGGTATTAATTATGTTTTATGTGTTTATGTATTGTTTTTACTGACCCCAAATGTTTAAATTATAACTGTTTAAAGCAATAATGGATTACTAGATTTCTAACTGGATTATAACTAGTGCAATATTACTTACAACTGATAAAGTATGGTGGTCTTTCCTGCATTGTCCAGACCAACAATAATGACTTTGTGCTCTGGGGGAAAAACAGGAAGACAGTTAAATGTTTTAGTAAATGCTTTAGATCATACCCATCATTGCAGCCATTCATCTGATTTTTGATTGATTTCAAATTTATATTTAATACAATCATGTGTAAAACCAGTATTTGACTGCGTTATTGAGCAATGTGTCATCCCATACAGTAACTCAAAGTATAATGGGTGGTGTCAAAGTCTTCTCACGATAGGAAGGAGCAGATCTAAAGAACTTAATAAAGGCCAAACCCAAAGAGTGAAATATGCTGCACGTCTCAAACATGCCAGCCCAGCTCCTCGAGATAACACAGTACACTTTACACATTCAACTTACTGTCTGATTTTAAAAAGATGTGAATTTGCCATAAAATGCATAAAACCCCACAGAATTTAAAAATGTACCCCTGCCCAGCATCTTTGTAATGTTTTTACATTTTATTATTGCTATGATTGTTATGCTGTGCAGCACCATTATTAACCACGTTGCATCTCAAATTCTAAATGACTTTGGATAGAGTTGTTTGCTCCTGCAAAAGCGGAAAAGGCATGCCAGATTAGGTGACATGGTAACACCTTTGAGTGTGTGTAAACTTAAGGTGGCTGAATAGTTTCCTCAAGAGAAAACAATGCTTAGTTGCAACAGAACGTTGCATACCTCAGTTTATCAAGCATGACAATGGGCAAAAAGCATATGTAAGCTAATGCAAATATCTTAATCTCATTTAACTGACTGCCTCATGTAAAATAGCCAGCACTTTTTCTGCCCCACTGTCAACAAAACCCAATAGAGGAAACCGGTTTTAATACACATATCCATCACCTTTTTGAGGGGGTTTCTTCGTAAAGCAAAAGTGATTGTGAAAACTTTTGTCTGTAAATAAAACAGATGTCTCATGCAATTATAATTTTGATAAAACCATAAATAGAAAAGGGAAATGAAATCAGCATCCACAGACAGGATTTGAGGAAGCATTTAAAGACTTGCTACGATTCATATCTGCTGAAACTGATGTGCAAACAAATACAGCCAAAAGATTGGTAAACTTGTTGTACATGATGCCTGAATAGGATTATTTCTGTATGACATATATATATATATATATATATATATATAACTACAATTGTCTGAGAACAACTGAATAAACCAGTTTTTTACAGGTCAGAAATGACAAGACACCCTGAACCTGAAGATGACTGACAGACAAAATGAATGGGAGAATAAAGAGAAAGAACCTATAGAGGAATGAATACCTCTTAATCTGAGTCAACACTATGAGCAGACTTACAACAGAAAACACTCCACGTCACTACTACAGACCTGCATTAGGTATTCAAGGACATTCAGACACACCCATTCAGATATGCTACAAAATGAGTCACCAGTATGCACACTAGATAGACCACTGCCCTTTTTAGGACATATAAACTTGTTTAGACTGAAAAAAGATCATTCTGTAGATAGGAACTCAGTCTTGCTCTTGTTAGACTAGGCCATTTCATTTTAAAATAACAAATAAAAGAGGAAAAGCTCAAATATTCCAAACAGATGCTTTTATCAAGACACTGTGAAACTGATGACGCTCAGAATTAAGACTGATATCATCATCATCATCATCATGTCAGCTAAGCATTTGCATGCCAAAGAAGGTCTAAAGGTTAGGGTGTATCATCATTTATGAGCTTTAGTACTTCAATTCAATGTTTTGCTTTCTCATTCCTTGTATTCACAAGAACATACCAAATAACTTAAAACCAATTAATTTTCTTTATAACAGAATAGATCATGGCTAAATGGGACAAACATGAGGTGTATCATTCAAATATAAAACTGTGTTGACATTTAGATTTAAAAAAGGGGTTATCTAATCATAATCTAACCAGCCAGGCAACTGTGACATCAGTTAGATTATTTGTAGACGTCACAGAAAAAGGTTTCATTTGCAAGGCATTAACACTAAATATACAAAAGTAATACACAAAGTTGACGACTAAAACAAAAAGACAAAACTAGCCGGTTCATCACAATGCGGGGGGTTTCATTTACAGTGTCAACTATCACAACATCTGACCTAAATACTGAGAAACCTTACACTTACATTCTCAAAGTTAGTTCCTGGAAAGTTTCATACTAACCTGAACAAGAACAGACATGAAACTGAGGAATAAACAAAGAAAAATCAAAGAGGTACAAAGTGTGCATGAAGGGTTTAGAATCTACCCATTTACAGGCTCTGATTAAGTCATCGTATCACTTCTGTCTATTGCATGAAATGTTTTGAAAGAATTTAAGCAGTTGTGTGTTGCAATGGAGAATGTGATGCAAAACATGGACAACAAAACACGGATGTGTGTTTTAGGCATGAAAAGATTTAGTTTAGAAGTTTGGGCTCAGTACAATTTAATTTAGAAACATAAAAATTAATACAGCAAGGATACTTCAAATTGATCAAAAGGGACCATAAAGAGGTTTATAATGTTACAATAAATGTATATTTCAAATTAATGCTGTTCTTTTGAATTTTCTATTCAAGAATCCTGAAACAATTAGCCCCATTTTCCACTAAAATATTAAGCAGCATTACAGTTTAATAATGAAAAATTATTCTTGAGCAGTAAATCAGCATAAACGTATTAGAATGATTTCTGAAGGATCATGTGACACTGAAGTAATGATGCTAAAAATTCAGCTTTATCATTAAATTGTAATAAAATGTCACAATATTTACTGTATTTTTGATCAAATAAATGCAGCCTTGTTGAGCATAAGAGAGTTCTTTCGAAAATATTACAAATCTTACTGACTTTTGAACAATAAGTCACCTTTAATGACTTACTAAAGGCTACTTCATCTAAACAAAAATAAATAAAACAGACTAATGATGGTGCTGCATCTGATCTGACTATAGGCATCAGTCTCCAACTCTCACGTTACAAGGCTCCCATATCACAACGATCTGTTCAGCTAATGAGTAAGATGAGAACTGAAAAGAAATGTTCCACTGGGTTAAGTTACAATTTGCACATGCCCCATACACTGATGTGCAAATCTTTCAAACAGGATTATGCTTTATGGATATCCAACACCATGTATAATAAACGAAAGACCACTGGCTATCACATGGACGTGTGTAACAAATAATGCTCCAGTGCTTTGAGGATTACACCACTGTCACAGACACATAGGCTGCCCAGTGTTGCAAAATGCCCAGCATGCACAATCACAGAGGAAAGAGGCACAGGCTTTAAAAAGCAAAGAGTGCTGCAATGGGTGTTTCACTTTCTGATTCTTAGGCTACCTACTGGTGAATAAGCAGGTTAAGCATATATTCTTAGTGCTGACAACTGACATTCACTATATATTGATATTACCTCAGTTGGTAAATTGTATGCATTTCAGGACGAAATATATAAAACCAAACATATCATTGCACAAGGGAATTTAACAATACTCATATATAACGTTTAAATGCCAATAAATATGTTCAACCACATATATTCTTATATGAAAATGACATAAGCGTGTCACAGAGTTTGACATGTTACACAACAATTATCTATCAGTAAGTAAAAAATGAATATATCAGGGCTCCAGCCTCCATAAACAGAGACTGAACCTGACAGCACAGTGCCTGTCAACAGTCCTGAACCATCGTTTAATGAAGCCTTATCGGCAGTTTTAATTAAAATGACATCACGTTACATTCTCAGAATATTTTATTATAAACAACATGTTTATAAATATTTCAGTCGTATATAAGTTATAAGCATCGCTGTTTTAAAACGAATCTATAGCAGGAGGTTAGCAGACACTTGCTAGCTAGTAAAAATCCCTTTAGCCAGTCAATATTGAAACTGAATGTGATCGAATTATGTTTATAAATACAATACTTTACGTACCTTGGTGGTTAAAAAGCCTCCATAATTTTGTGAAAAGGATTCCCATCGCTGGTGTCCGGCCTCGGGCAACACCACCCGGCAGCGGAGACTGAAAATCCGCTAGCCAGCTAAGCTAACGATCCGGCTGAGTATAAAATAGTGCGGTCGTTAACAGTTATTCACTCCTTTAATATTCTCCCATGAATGGTGTCCATGTTTTGTGAGGATGGGATGTCTAAATACTGCATCATTTCAGTGCTGTCATGTCTGCAGGTAAGGGAAGCGAGGGCGTTCATTTGGTTCTGCGGCAGTGAGACGAGCGTCTGTTCGATGCTGCAAAAGCTGAACACAATCAGAAGAGCTGCTTACAGCCACGCAACACTCACCGGAAGTCACTCGCGCGGCCTGCCTCTAAATATATTGCGCACTAATGCGCAGCCTCTACATAGACAGCATAGCAGGGCACTTAAAAAGCACTTGGAATGTTCGGGCATGTTTGGGACGTAGGAAATGCGGTCTAGCTAGGCGGCGCACTAGGTTTTGAGATACAGCCACACTCTCACTGACAACACAGTGGAGTGATACAAGAGATAGTATTTCTACAAACATGTATAATAAATATGCGACCAGACGTGTCTAGTATACAGTTGATCTGTTTAAAAGACAAATGCTATGCATAAAAACGAGGAATAAAATAGCTAATAATTTGTCCTAAGTCTGTACATGTTCTTGATAAATAAGCTTGTTATTATAAAAGCAGTTGTGGAACTCATTAGGCCTGCATTTGAAAAATGTAAAAATCTTTTTAAAATTACGACCATTGTCTATTCTTGTGATTTTGGTTGCTTCGCTGCTGACAGTTCTGAGTATCTGCTATCATTTATTAGTGATTTACCTTGAAATAAAAATAAGCATTTCTTATATCTCTATCCAGGGGCGTAGCACCAAATGTTGGGCCCAGGTTGCACAACACCTCATCAATCATATTAATAATAATAATCATTATAGTCCCATAGCACTAACATCCCACTTATGCAAATGGATGGAGAGATAATTTTTCATAGGATATCGCATGTAACAGAGAAGATTACTAACTAACATACAAAGTGGATTTCGAAAAGGACTTTCCACAACAGATGCTTTAGTACGAGTTAGCAACGAGGTGGAGAAGGCTTTGAAAATGAAAGAGCTGATGATAATAGTATATTTTGACAAAGAAAGCATATTATAGTCAAGTCAAGCGCTTTTAACAATACAAATTGTAACAAAGCACTGCACAATATCAAAATAGGCAAATTTCGTCAATAATGTAAAATGACAGGATTTAACACTCAATTATCAGCTGAATGCATTTCATTATTGAATTTAGTAATGGCATTGTCCAGCTTAGTTCAGTTTAAATAATATCTGTGCAATCAAGTCGATGATTGTGCTGCAAGTGAAGTGTCCCCAACTAAGCAAGCCAGAGGCAACAGGCGGCAAGGAACGAAAACTCCATCGGTGACAGAATGGAGAAAAACCTTGGGAGAAACCAGGCTCAGTCTGGGAGCAGTTCCCTCTGGCCAGACGAATCAGTAGTTTGTTCCAACTGCAGCAAAGTCAGAGTGTAAGTGGTCCACTGGTTCCAGGGGTCTTTCCACGATGGATGTCTAGGTGACGAGGTTCTCACTGGAGATCTGTCTCTGGGGCTCATCTATGTGTCCTAGACTCCGCTGATGGTCAGGGCTGTAGAGGTTGTCTCCAGGTGCTGATCCTCCATTTATGGCAGACTTTGGTTAAGTCAGTATAATCGCTGATGGTTGGCTTCCTCTAAGGTCCTCGGAGGGGTTGTCATCGTCTCTTCTCAGGTGTTCGGTCATCTCAGATCGTTTAAGGGTTGGATCCAGACTGAAGCTTCTGTAATTCCTAGCTACCACAGGATGTTAATCCCATGGCAGAAACATAGAAACAATAAGACAATTAGTGTAGCAGCTGTTCCATCCAGGAATAACCCTGGATGAAATTATCAGTATAACCCAAGCTAAAGCATAATAATGTGCATTTGTTCAGATAGACTGGCAGTACAAGATTGTGAGATGCATTATATGAATGCTTGGCTAAAGTGATGTGTCTTTAATCTAGATTTAAACAGAGAGAGTGTGTCTGAACCCCGAGCGTTATCAGGAAGGCTATTCCAGAGTTTAGGAGCCAGATATGAAAAGTTCTACCTCCTTTAGTGGACTTTGCTATCCTAGGTACTACCAAGAGTCCAGAGTTTTTGCGACCTTAGGGAGGCGGGTTGGATTGTAGCGTGATAGAAGATTAGTTAGGAGTGCAGGAGCTAAATCATTTAGGACCTTATAGGCAAGTAATAATATTTTGTAACTGATACGAAACTTAATAGGTAGCCAGTGCAGAGACTGTAAAATTGGAGTAATATGATCATATTTTCTTGACCTGGTAAGGACTCTAGCTGCAGCATTTTGTACTATCTGTAGCTTGTTTATTGAAGATGCAGGACAACCACCTAGCAGTGCATTACAATAGTCCAGTCTAGAGGTCATGAATGCATGAACTAACTTTTCATCAGAAACACTTAACATGTTCCGTAGCTTGGAAATGTTTCTAAGATGGAATAATGCTGTTTTTGTAACATTGGAAATATGATTTTCAAAAGATAGGTTACTGTCTAATATAACACCCAGATTTGTAACTGTAGAGGAAGTAACATTACATCCGTCTAGTTGCAAATTGTAATCCAAGAGATTCTGTGTACTGTTTTTAGGTCCAATAAGTAATATCTCGGTCTTATCTGAATTTAATAGGAGAAAATTACTGGTCATCCAATCTTTTATATTTTTAACACACTCTGTTAGCTTAGATAGTTTAGAGGTTTCATCTGGTTTTGTTGAGATATATAGTTGAGTGTCATCGGCATAACAATGGAAACTAATCCCGTATTTTCTAATAATATTACCAAGGGGCAACATAATGAAAATAATAGAGGACCTAGGACAGATCCTTGTGGTACTCCATACTTTACTGGTGATAATTGAGATGACTCCCCGTTTAAATAAACAAAGTGGTAGTGATCGGACAGGTAGGATCTAAACCATCTTAGAGCCAGCCCTTGAATACCTGTATAGTTATAGTATGTGGAGGGATTGATTATTTATTAAACTAAGTAGAATGGGTTTTGGAGGAAGGATGTACAATAGGATAATGGACTTTTTAACAAATAGGAGAATTAGAGGAAAGTTGGGTCAGATATTTCCATGAAGTTTCATGCAAACAATTGTATTCCTCAGGGGAGGAATCAGCCCGGTATTATTCAACATAATGATAAATGACATGTTTTCAATTTTAGGTGAACACATCATATCAGCCTTATATGCGGATGATGGAGCTACATGGGTGAGAGGAAGGTATGAGTAATATGTGACAGAGAAGATAAGGAAGGCAATGGGGGTTTAAGATATCAACAAGCAAATCCTGTTACATGATGTTCACAAATAAGTGCAAATGTCATATTGAAAAGCTAACATTATATCAGCAGCCAACGGAGAAACTAAATGCATTTACTGTAAGTACATAGGATTATGGTTTGATAGTAAATATACATGGAAAACATACATAAAGCATTTAGAAACTAAATGTAAAAAAGTAATTAATTTAATAAGAGCTGTGTCTGGATGTGATTGGGGGGCAGATACATATTCACTAATTGACATATATAGAGCCTGCATGAGATTAGCAATAGATTAGTTTCTATAGTATATGGTGCAGCAGTAAATACATCACTTGAAAAAATGAATAGATTTCAGTATAGAGCACTACATGTATGCATTGGAGCTATTAAGTCGACCCCCATAAATGCAATACTTATAGAAAAAGTGAATTACCCCTGAAGTTAAGAAGAAAAAGCTTGCACTAGCATATTTGATAAGATTGAAGGGAAGTGGGAAAGAAAACCCTACAAAGGAGACGATAAAGGATTGCTGGGAGTATTCCAGGTTTCAGGGGAATGGGTTTGGATGGTACGGGGAAAAAGAGCGAGGGAATATGAAATGGAAGCCTTAGATTTCACTATGCACAATCCAGTTAGTAACGTTCAACCATGGTTTTTTTCCAGAGGTTAAGACAGATTTGAGTATTATGGAAAAGAATAAAGAATAGAGGAAATGGGAGTTAAAAAGAAGTATGTATCTAAGAAACAGTTATTCTAATTATCTTAATATTTATACAGATGGATCAGAGAACAAACAGGAATGTGTGGGAATTGTAATACATATACCAGAATTTAAGATTGATATTTCAAAAGAATATCAGATCAGTTATCGATATATACGGCATAAATTGTGGCAGTCATCATTGGACTACAGTTGGTTGAAGAGGTCAAACCTTTTAGGGTTACAGTACGCACAGATTCCTTGGCTGTCATTAAAAGCATACAGTCAATGACATCTGTCAGAGAAGACTTAATGATAGAACTTTATCACAGTTTGTTAAGAATTCATAGGGGTAGAATAGATGTTCAGTTCTGTTGGGTACCAGCACATGAGGGTGTAAAAGGGAATGCATATGAAGATAAATAGGCAAAAGAGGCTTTGTTAAAAGAAATATCAGTTCCAATTCAACTTGGAAAAGGTGAGGGAAAAGCAATAGTTAAGAGAAAAGGTATTGAAATATGGTGGAATTAGTGGGAGGAAGACAAGAAAGGAAGGCGATATTATAAAATTCAAAAGTCTGGTAGTATTAAAAAGGATAAAGAAAGGAACAGGCGGGAAGCCATTTTAATGACAAAATTGAGAGTGGATCACACAGGACTGAATAGCACCTTGTTTTTAATGAGAAGAGGAATAATAAGAACTGTGATAACTGTGGGGTTAAAGAAAATGTTGAGCATGTCATATTTGACTGTATTCTATACGAGGTGGAAAGACGGTTGTTGCAAAATAGGTTTCAGGAGGTAGGGCGTGACGGAGTGGAACCTGACGGGGATATTAGGGTCAGAAGGAGAAGGAGAGGGGATAAGGATCATCGGGAAAGCATTATTTAAATTCCTTAATGAGAAGAACATGAGCACAGTTAAAATGACATGATGTTACACACTCTTTTATAGTAGGTGGCGGTATGCACCTAAAAGTTGTTTGTAATCCGCCATTAACCAAGAGAAGAAGAAGAAGAAAGACGATCATTACATCATTATAATGCCACGAACTGAGGAAGGGCAGATGTTTTAAAGGGCCACAATAGTAAATATCCAACTAAGGCAATATTTGAAGAATGCTGGGAACATGAAAGAACAAATATGAAAAGTATTGGTTGGATAGCAGAATAAATGGCACTAGTAATGGATTTAGTAAATAGGAAATATAGTGATGCAGTGGCTATATCTGTACTTCCACCATTGTTATTTAAAATGCCTGCAATAGACCTGTATCTAATAGAATTGGAAAAATCATATAGTGGTGTAATTAATGAAGTAAATCAATACACTGAACAGTTGTACTATGTACACATTTCTACAGATGGATCAAATAAGACAGGAATAGCAATAGTCATACCACATCTAGAAGTAATTATTGCAAAAAGAACACCAGATTACTTATCTGTATTTACTACAGAGTTGATAGCTATTGTTTTAGCTTTGCTTTGGTTGGAAGAGACACAGATTAAGAAAGTAGTTTTATGTTCAGATTCACTGGTGGCTCTAAGAAGTAGTCAGTCGGGACATTCAAATTGCAAACAAGATATTATTATAGAAATAATGCAACTGCTTCATAGATTTCATGCTTATGACAGGGTTATTTCGTTTCTATGGGTCCCAGCACATGTTGGAATAGATAGAAATGAGATGGCATATAAACACGCTAAGAGATCGTTGAATAAAAACAATGTAGAAATTGTGCAAAATCAGAAGCAAAGACGATTATTAAGCAAGCTGTTATTAAATCTTGGCAACATAAATGGGATATGCAGAAGACATATCTGTATAAAATCCAAAATAAAGTAGGATTTCAAAATAATGAGACTGGAAGTGACTTTAAAAGAAGAGAATAAATAATAATAGCAAGATTAAGATTTGGACATTCATCTTTAAATGGAACCCTACATAAAATCAGGAAACATCCTTCTGGATTATGTGGTTTTTGTGGCGAAATTGAAACAGTTGAACATGATATCTTATTACAGTGTGTAGAGCATATACTATAGAGAGACAGATGCTGGAACAAATATATAATCAGAAAGTGTAAATAAAATGGCATTAGAACTAATATTAGGTAATATACATTTCAGAAGAATGATAATACGTTATTTAATAAATACGGGCATTTCCAAGCGAATATAATATTTTTTTATTTTTAAAGCCTTCTCATTGTCACTTCACACTCCAGTTCAGTTGGTGGCGGTAATGCACCATACGTTGGCTTGCCCACCGCCAATAAACACTACGAGAAGAAGAAGAAGAAAGGCAGATGTTAACAAACGTGCATGCTGAAGACTCCAATTATAACAACAGGCTGTTTGTTTCGCGATTACAACGACTAATAAACAGTCTCTTTTTACATCCAGACACTATCTAAATAGTGTATATTTTTTGGAGCAGCTGGTCACAGTAAAGAGCGACGCACAAGCCAGCACGTTTGAAGATGTCTGTAACGGAGATGTTTAGCTACATCCAAGGATTTTTGAGTGCCGATCAAGATATTCGAGAGGTACACAGCTTCACTGACACGTAAAAAAGGTTTCCTGAAAAAATATAAAACCGTTTGGATTGTTATGGATTTGTCGCAGAACCTCTGCATAATAGAAAAAATTATCGGCAAATCTGTTTTTAAAATGGCGATGGTCGATAATACAATCACGATAATTATTGTCATTAGATACGATAATCGGTCATGATATCAAATCTACAGAAAGTTTTGCTGATCCTGTTTTGAATTTTACGTTTTTTTAAGTCCTTACAGAGAAAAAGGTTTCATTTGGCGTCGGAAGACTATCTTTTAGGAGTTCTTATTTTGGCCAGTGAGCTGGTAAGTGTTTTTACCTTTCAAATGTATTTAAACTACCAAATCTTATTTGAGTATAAATACAGTGGTTTACCTGTATTTAAAATTTATATTTTTGTCATTAACTTAACATTAAAATCATATACCTTAATTAAATTACAATAAATGTGTTTAACTAAGTTTCTAATAAAATAATAAAAAGACCACATTTTAAGAGGCGGGCCCTTTAAGACTTCTTAGTAAGCAGCCACTGTTTTGATTGGCTAAATGCCTCTTAAATATTATCACCGTCTCACTATTGCTAGTGAGTTAGTCATTAAATTATCCATTGTTTCTGACACTGAGATCCTTCTGAAGGCTGTACAGAGATGCCAAGAAGAAACTGGACGCATCAAAATGAACATTCTTTACTCTTCCATACAACTCCTGTTGTATTTGAGAACATCAGAACTTGAACAAATATCTTAATACTGTGTCCAGCGTAGAAAGCATCAGTGATTATAATGGGATCTGTTTGCTCTTGATGCAACTTAAAGGGATAGTTCACACAAAAATGTAAATTAGGCCAAGATTTACTCACCCTAATGACATACAATCACAGGGCATTTGTGGCTTGTGGATTAGACACGATAAAGTACAATGATATCAAAGTCTGGACAGAAAGTTCTGCTGATCTCTTTTTGAATTTTGATGTTTTTTATCAGTATAAGGTATGTGCTCTCGGATGACTCATCTTTCTATGCTCTTCCTGTAGGACATAAGAAAAGTTGTCCAAGTTCTGGAGCAGACCGCGAGAGAGATCCTCACTCTTCTTCAAAGTGTCCATCAACCATGTGGTTTCAAAGACAGTGAGTTAAAATACTTGATCTTTTTGTCTACATAATGTCTTTCCTAATACATTTCCACTCCCTCCTCCAGTTCCCAGCAAGTGTTTGAAGGCTAGAGAGCTGTTCTGCACTGTAAGAAACCACACTGGAGAGCTGAGAACTAAGTTCCCTGTGGAACAGTACTATCGGTTCGTGTAGATGCCTCTTAAAAATGTTTTTACCTCTCAGTAATTGAATTGATCGTGCTTCTTGTCTTAATAATTATATTAAAGACTGGGATATCCTCATCTTTCCATAGGTATCATGAACACTGGAGATTTGTTCTTCAACGTCTTGCCTTCCTTGCAGCGTTTGTGGTATACATGGAAAGCGAGTCCTTGGTTACACGCGAGGAAGTGGCAAAAATACTTGCCAGTATGTAATGTTCATGTTTATTTATATTGTATATCTTGAATATTTGTGAGACTGTTGTAGATTAATTCTGCTTTACACTTACGTAGTTGAAGTCGACAGAGAAAAAGGGTTTCATTTGGATGTGGAAGACTATCTTGCAGGAGTTCTTATTTTGGCCAGTGAGCTGGTAAGTGTTTTTACCTTTCAAATATATTCAAACTACCAATCTTATCTTTTGGTATAAATACACCTTCTACTGTTATTTAAACTGTTAAATATTTACACATTTATGTTTACATTAACTTAACATTAAAGGGATCATGACATGGATTAAATTACAATAAATGTGTTCCTTTTAAGTTCTCTTTTAATAAAATAATAAAAATACCAATTTTAAGAGGCGGGGCCTTTAAGACTTCTTAGTAAGCAGCCACTGTTTTGATTGGCTAAATGTATTGCATAGGAAACAGTATCACCGTCCCCTCACTATTGCTAGTGAGTTAGTCATTAAAATGAAGCCATCCACTTGTTTCAGCCGCAGAACGCCACCTGTGGCTGAATCTCACTAAGATTCGCGAGAAGGAAAGTTTTTATATTTTTATATTTGTTCATTCAATATATTGAATGCTCCTGCTAAATATGCCTATTGTACCTGAACATTTAACACTGTTTCTTTTATTTAAATATTATGTGTCTTTTGTAATGTGTATCTTTTGTTCTTATTTTTTAATAAGAAGGATAAAATAAGTACAAAGATTATCATCTTGGCCCACTTTGGCCTAAATATCCACCATTCTTTTGTTGTATTTTGTTACATTGAAAGGACTTGTCTTTATAATAGGGACATTAGTTTGACTGTACTGCTCAGACCAACATGACAACGAATCATGGTGAAATCGTGATACTTCTAAAAATTAATTATATTTTTGCCATATCGCCCACCCCAAGGTTGATGGTTTTTGTTGTAATGAGCTATAGCATCCATGGGTGAGGGTGTAGGCGTCACAGAACATGATGCGTTGATAGTCCACCCTTCATTCATGATATACAGTACATTGTTATATACATAATAGCTTTCACAATATCAGACATTCTCTATGCGCTGTAGTGTCCAAAGGAATTCACATAAAAATATTACTGCAACATCTACAAATATAATATTTTTTGGTAAAAAAATGCTATCAGTTGTATTCATCTTTAAATTAATTTTGTGTTTTCCCTTTTTTGGCCAATGAATCACACTCTTACAAGTGTAGGGAGTCATAATGAGTGAGTTTTTAATTATAATTGCACAAAGTTATCCAAAAGAACCTACCGTTGATCAGCATTTAATGCAGACTTGGTGTCTAATTTTGTTCAGAATCTAAAAAACCTGTTTTCGGGTACAGGTAGAATTTAATGACAAGTGGCAACCAGAATTAAGGGCCATTCACACGCATGGTTTTGTTAAAAATAATGTGAGATTTGAGCTGCAGAATTAAAAAAGTATGATTTTGATGCACTTCTTAAAGTCAAACTTATTTTAACTTGAGGGTCATGGTTTTTGAATGTCAAAAGTCATAATCAGAATGGTCAAACATGTCAGTTTAGCTCGTAATTACATATAAAACAGTGGAAAAGTAGCACAGTGAAAAGCAAAAATATGTTCTATGTGAACAGCCCTTACCTGCTGTGTTGGTATATCATTGAGCTTGTAACAATGTGCCGCTAGATTATTAAAGATGTGCAGTATTAACCAAATATTTCTTTTAAATACCCTGTTTATTGTCAGAATTGGTATATTGCAACATACAAATACAAACTTTCCATTAAATGCAGTATATGTGCTGTTGAAGCGAGCATGGCATAATCTTAACTTTGTGCAGCAAAACGGATTGCTTGGCAAAATTGACCTCTTATTTGTTTTCAGATTTTCAAGTCATGCGTCCCACTAATAGTTTTAGGTCATTCATTTATGATATTTTGGGGCATTATTTTGAGTTTTGCAGCCTTGATGTGAAGTTAACTTTAGCAAGAGTGGAAAGAATGCAAATCAAACTAAAAGCACAATGTAACTGTTGCATTTGTTCCAATTTAGTCCAGACTGGCCGTGAACAGCGTGACCTCAGGGGACTATGGACGTCCGCTTAGGATCTCAAACTTTATCAATGAACTTGACTCTGGCTTTCGGTTGCTCAACTTAAAAAACGACCCTCTTCGCAAGCGCTATGATGGCCTCAAGTACGATGTGAAGAAGATCGAGGAGGTGGTGTACGATCTCTCAATCCGAGGCCTTGCCAAGGAGCAGGAGGCTGGAGGAGATGAGTAGAGGTGGTCTGGGAACGCAAGAGGCCGTGGGGCACAACCTTGGCTGGGATTCTCCAAAACTGGAAGAGTGGTTAAACCTGTCCTTGAGAGGAAGAGGGGAGGGAATGGAGATTTTGAAGCCCCAGCAGCCTTGGGATCTTTTAAGCCACCTGCCCACCATGACCGAGATCAGTTCAGGTTTTAGTGGGGAGATCTGATCTTTCTTTTTTTTGTTGAGAGATGCTTATGTACAGATGCATTTGTTTGCCTGTCTTTTTTCTTTAATTGGATGCTTTTTACTATTATTGATGTTTTTGTCTCGGCCATCTCTCTTGGACAGTCAAACAAGAAGGACATTAATGTTATATTACATAAATATTACATTTCACACATACCTATGCTCAGTGATTTATTAGATTGGGTTTTGCTTTTCTTGAATGTAACGGTTCATATCACATGTTAATGGTATCTTGCAGTACATGAAGATAAATTTTAAACTTGTGCCAAAATGTGTAGTTTCATGCCGTAAATACATATTAAAACTTCAAGACATCTAGTGGTTTCATTCACCACTGGTTTGCTGTTGGTACATATTTATACTTTCATGTATTCCTCCTATTAAAAGACTGTTCATCCAATAATTAACATTTACTCACCCTCATGTTGGTCCAAAACTTTCTGACCAACTTTCTTCTGGGGAATGCAATATTTTTTGTTCATACAATGTCAAAAGAGTCTAGTGTTGTTTTTGGACCCCTTTGACTAATTATGTCTTCAATATCTCTTCTTTTGTGATGCACAGAAGAAAGTTATACAGGTTTGGAACTACATGAGGATGAGTAAAAATGACACAATGTACATTTTTGGTTTATTACCGGAGATCAAAGTGATTAGTGCATATTTGACATGCATTCTGTTTTTCGGTTCATGTTTCTTTCCTTTTGTTCTGGCTCTAATGTTGTTGCATGCTAAACCTGCAGATAGTGTCGTTTCAGGAAGAGCTTTGTAAAAATAACTCTAAAACCTTCCAAACAGATGTTTTCAAAGGACATACTGACAATGCATTTGTTTTCCTTTGTAAAGGTTTATGGCAACATTTATGTTCCTCCATATTTTGTTTGTGTATTCTTAGTGCATTGACTTTTTATTGCTCTTGTTGTGGCTACTTTGTGGGTGCATGTTTTATCTACTTGTTCAGGGTTTTTGGGGGCTTTTACTTAAAATGGTTAAAAATAAATTCTCTGCAATATTGCTTTGTGTTCTTTGTTTCTCCCCAAAGACCGATTTCTCAGAGAAATTTCTTAACTTTTCTGAGTATTTGCTTTTGAAATGCCTGTGTTCATGTTTGTTCAACTTTCGCTTTTCACTGGGAAAACATTTGCTTGTTCACTAATGTTATGTAATAAAGATTCATACTGGGAATAATGCTTTTTATGAAATATGGAGTCTGTTAAGAGAGACGGATACTCGTAATTTTTAATTGTAATTCACAATATTTTACAAAATTTAAAATAAGATTTTTAAGAATGGAAGAAAGTATTTAACAGCTTGATTGGTTTCAAATCTCAGTCCTGGCAGGTTCAACTCTTCATTGTGTAATGTGGAAGCTACAGTATGATATTTCTAACAGTATCAATGCCATTGGAAAAAACAGTAAATATTCATGTTGAAACCTAAACGCTTAAATCCAGTGATAGTGACAATTTCTATCCATCATTATTGACTTTGAACATACAGAGAGACCTGAATGACTGTGATTGATTGCTATTGCTGAAGTCAACTGTGGTTCTTTTTTCTCTTAAAGCTAAAACAATCTTTAAAACAAAGTACAGTAAAGCTTTGTAAACTGCAGAACAACGTCCTCGCTCCAGTTTTAGGACCTTCATATTAAAGTGCATCAAACAAAAACAGTTAACATTTAACGAGTTGTCATAAAGCACAGTCTGTATATCAATGGGAAGCCAGAATATAATAGCAGCTACTGAAAATCATCTCAATTTGACAAAAGGACTGAATCGTGGGTAAAAGTAGAGGAAAAACTTGGAACAAAATAGCACTAAGGACTCATTCAGTATCAAAGAAACAAAGGCACATATTTTCTCCCCCTCAGAGATCACAAAGAAAACCAGAATTGTAATTATAAGCTACATAATTTGGGGGGAAAACATCCAATTGACATTTTTCTAATTGAAGATCTGGTTTATACCCACAGATGGTTTCAGCACAACCATTAATGTGGCAATGATAATACTTGATGCTACACCCTCATTAGCCTGTGGAGAAAACATACCAAAAAATGTTTGTTACATCACCGATCACAAGAATATGGGTACCTGTGAAATAACAGTGAGACTGCCGCTACATTATACAATAAAGATTATTGCTGTTTTGTAAACCAGCACAGTGATACGAAAATGAGAACTGCTCCTGAATGGCAGTGGGAACAGATACTAACGGAAGAGAGCAAGAGGAATTACAATGATCCAAAAACAAAACATCTTTACCTCAGTCTTCACACAAAACACCGGTTTCCACTCTGTTGTGCATACTAAAAAGTCCACATAAAGTCCATCCAATCACAAACATGTTCCCTCATGCTTATCACAAATACCATTTCACAACTGAACATTTCTTCTCAGTAGAAAACTGGTTGTACAATCAGCGTTTTACAAGTGCAGCAGAGAGGCGCCTAACAAGGCCCTCATTTTGGTATGCCAAAAGGCATTACTTTTTGCTTGACAGTGGATTTTTCCTCTTCGTCATTTACTTTATTTCCACTCATACAAAGTGCCCTCTTGCAGTTTATATTACTATTCAGTCAAATCACAGTAAAACCTTGCGATTTAAAAGTCCATTGGTGGAGAAACAGCTACTCAGATACGGTTCCCCCACACAAATACTGTTCGCTCAACAAAATATTGATTTTTTTATTATTATTTACATCAGAGTTATGCTGGGAAGGGATGAGGGATGTGTTGATAAAGGCTCAGTCTCATGACCGGCTCTGGGTTGTGTTAATCATGATATTAGGGAGAGCATTGCGTCTCTTTCTCCAGGATCCCAAATCACAAGCGTATCTCTTGATCTGACGAAACCACTGCTGAGTCCGAGGTTTGTCAGAGGCACGGAAAACGAAGGCCTCGTCGGATGTCCAGAATCTCGAAGGTGTCTTCACAGTCGGTGTCGGCGGACACCACACAGTTCGCCAGACAGATTGGCTCCCGTAACACAGTGAACTTCCCGCTGCTCTTGTCCTTGATGAGCACCAGTACACTGTCCTGCACTGTCTCCAAGGTCTCCAGACTCCCTTCAGTCACTGTGTCTGCGTTGCGCACGGTGCGTACCATGAGTAAACTCTGAATGTTCTGGAATTTAAGGGATTTGCTTCCCTTCTTAAGCCACTGGCCATCGGCGGGCTGTGCCAATTGGAGTGGCCCCTCCATGATGAAGCGTGTGCTCTCTCGCGTCCAGCCCACCGTCTTCATCGACAGCTCTCTCATCTCAATGTTAATGACTTCTCGGTTCTTGCGGCTGTCGCGCCGGAAAGAGCGCAAGGACCATGTGGCGGTTCCCTCCTGTTTGGTCTTCATGTTGATGTGTTCTAGATGGGACTCCACGCGGCTCTTGGCCTCTTTTAAGCGGGAGTAGTCTGGGTGACATTCGTTGGTGACCTTGCTGATGCGACTTAGCAGTAATGGGTACTTGGTCACACGCTGAAGCGGCGCCATGAGGAAGGAGCGCAGGTTCATGCGCCTGAGTGCTGTGTTGTCATTCTGGGACACGTCCAGGAATATCCTGAGGGATGTAAAGGAACAAACTTTCATATACTTTCAACTTGAGTCACATATTGCATACATAACATTCAAGAGTTCTGGGCGACTTCACTGTCACTTGGCTTACATTTTGTAATGTATTGAACATTGTGGGTATAACGTTTTAGTGCTGATTTAAGTATGTCATCAAGTTATCTAGCTAGTTTATGAAATTATGGCTTAATAGTAATTTACAGTTATTATTGCAAAATAAAAACCTAATAAAAAACTTGATTTTGGCAACAAAAAAAAGCCTTTAACCACTTTACCAATTACAACTCATAACATTTAATGAAAAATAGTTATTTCTTCCATGTATAAACACACACACACACACACACACACACACACACACACACACACACACACACACACACACACACACACACACAGTAGTGTTGTCAAACGATTAATCGCATCCAAAATTAAAGTTTTTTTTTACATAATATGTATGTGTACTGTGTATATTTATTATTTATATATAAATACAAACACATGCATGTATATATTTAAGAAGAACATGTAATGTTTATGTATTAAATATTTATATATAATGTAAAATATAATAATATAATATATAAATGTATATACTGTACGTGTAAATATTTTCAAAATATTTACTGTATGTGTGTGTATTTATATATACATAATAAATAAACTAAGTACACATACATATATTAATGTAAACAAAAACTTTTATTTTGGATGTAATTACTCGCAATTAATAGAGCGGGGGAACTATGACGTCAGAACCCGGAAGAGTTATTCGCCGTGGGTTCGCCGAGCTAATGAAATATTAAGTGCATAGTGCATGTACAATTCTGAAGAATTATATTCGAAAAGACCTACTAACTGATGCTTAACTAACTTTATTTGTAACACTGAATAATAATTTGTTACATTTATATAGCGCTTTCCTAGGCACTCAAAGCGCTCTACAAACAGGGGGAATCTCCTCAGCCACCACCAGTGTGCAGCATCCACCTGGATGATGCGACGGCAGCCATATTGCGCCAGAATGCCAACCACACACCAGCTTATTGGTGGAGAAGAGACAGAGTGATGAAGACAATCAGTGTAAGGTGATGATTAAGGAGGCCATGATGGTCAGAGGCCAATGGGGAAATTTGGCCAGGATGCCGGGGTTACACCCCTACTCTTTTTCGGGATTTATAAATTACCACAGAGAGTCAAGACCTCGGTTTAACATCTCATCCGAAGAATGACAGGTGGTAGAATGACAGTGGGAAACCAGTTAAGCAGTTTATATATTATTTGTACCTAAGAAGCTCTTTTTCTTTCTCCAGTGTGTTGAGCATGTTCACAGATGTGGACTGCTGCAGGCAGTAGGTCTGAAATGCTGGAAGCATGTTGACAAACTCCAAGAAGATTTCTCCAATGCACACAGTCTGCAGGTCATCATCGCCCTGTGGGTAAACAGTCACTGTTTAATTTAGGTTTCCTAAAGTTCTCCAGAATTTTCTAATCAGTAGATTCTGGAAGTGACACTTTTGTTATGTTAATGCTGAAATGGCCACTGGCCTGAAAAACATGTCACTCCATCACTAGCGGTCCTTACCTGATCAAAAGCCTGATCAATGCTGTCCTGCAGGTGCTCTGTGAACCTGTCATTGACATCAATGAGCTCTTGAACGTTGCTGAAGACCACGGCTAGCTGCTCTGCTGTGAGCAGCCCTGCACTCTGCATGGGGCAGTAAAATTCTTCCTTGATGATGCGCAGGTCCTCTCCATAACTCGACTCAGTGTTGAGAAACTCTAGGATGGCCTCTTTGCGCTCTGTGCGTAGCTTGGAGCAGCGTTCACACATGCCTTCCTCGCGGGCTCCCTCTTTGTGTCCGCAGTCGGTACAGGGCTGCTGAGCATCCCAGGCCCTGAGGGATGGCAAGGGTCTCCTCCAGCCCCGAGCCAATCCAGGGCCGATGCCGCTGTCCACACGTTCTACCTCGGCTCCGGCACTGTGACGGGTGCGACGGGGCTCTTCCTCATCTTCACGCTCATCGCTCAAGCCTACCACACCGCTGTCTGCACTCAGGCTGCTGACGGTACTCCAGCGGTGTTGTGCTGAGCGGCTCACACCCAGACCCCTGCTCCTCTCCTCACCTCTGGGCTCCGAGCGGCCCCTGGCTGTGCCTGGCACTGATGACAAAGAACAAACAAACCTCTGAAGATCAGCTCTAAGAACTTCATAACAATAGTTACATTAATTACATACAAATAATCAAAAAAATCTAATCAAACTGTAAAAAACCTTAAAATGTTAGTTTTAAAATCACAGTCAATGTAAAACAAAAAGAGACCAGAAAAATCTGCTAAAATTTACTTAAATATTTTAATATTTAAGACAATGCATTTGACGTGTTTTGAACTTTAAAACATCCCCATGAATTTACCATGGCAGTGGTAAATTTACACTGAGTATAATAATAATAAAAAAAATACTGTTAGTGTACACTACCATTCGAAAGTTTGGGTTCGGTAAGATCTTTGAATGTTTTGAAGGAAGTGATTAAAAACTGTACAACATTATTACAGTTTAAAATGCAATTTTATTTGAATATATTTTAAAATGTAATTTATTCCTATGATGATAAAGCTGAATTTTTAGCAGCCCTTACTACAGTTTTCAGTGTCACATGATCCTTCAGAAATCATTATAATATGCTGATTTGCTGCTCAAACAGTTCTTATTAATATCAATGTTGAAAACATTTGTGCTTCTTAGTATTTCTGTGGAAACCGTGATACATTTTTTTATGTGTTGCTAGTCAAGTAAACAGCACTTATTTTTAAATATAATTATTTTGTAAAATATCTTTATTGGCATTTTAGTTCATTTGATGTATCCTTGCAGAATAAGAATATTCATTTATTTAATAAAAAAACCTTAATGACCACTAACCTTTGAATGGTAGTGTAAATAGCAACAAATAGCATATTTTTTACACTACGTGGTAAAATACATTAGAAATGGTAAATAGAAACCACCAAATTATTATCTACAATCATAAATCTTTTATAACAAATTATCCAGTTTGAAATAGAATAACATAACTGCTCATAATAATGACTGTGCTCTGCCATAATCTATCACTATTTCTTTTAAGTTAGTGCTACATGATTATCTAAATCCTAAAATAGCCAGAAAAAAAGAATATTTCAATGTTTGGTAATAACACAAAAAACGATATAAATAACCAATATAGTGCTGATACAGTATACTGTGCACCTCTAATTTGATACTAGATATGTATTTGCCTTTACATCTAAAAACTGCAGTGGAGCAGAAAGATGAAAGTAGTCCTCAGGGTAGAGGTCACGCATGTGACGGACCTACAGTAAGCCACCTAAGTTAGTGCTACATGATTATCTAAATCCTAAAATAGCCAGAAACAATTAAATATTTAAATGTTTGGTAATAACACAAAAAAATAACCAATATGGTGCTGAGTATACTGTGCACACCTAATTTGATACTAGATATGTATGTGCCTTTACATCTAAAAACTGGAGCAGAAAGATGAAAGTAGTCCTCAGGGTAGAGGTCACGCATGTGACGGACCTACAGTAAAAGCCACCTAAGGCCAGGTATTAGTAAAAGCAGAGTCTCATTATAACAACTAAAGTGATACCCTTGGGTTACAGACAAGCCTTAAACAAATTTAAATGAAGCATTTTCAGTACAAATCTAGGACACGAGTTAAGTTTACTTACAGCAAGAACTGTGAGCAAAGCTTAGTGCAGCTGAAAGAGTCTTACCGCTGTCTCTGTCTCTGCGGTGAATGTGCAAACGTGCCGCGGCGGCGATCTTCATCTCCAGCTGCTTACGCTTGGTGGCGTCAGCAGGCATGGGGTCGCTGTAGTGGGGTCGCAGGCGGCAGTCACGCTGGGCCCTCACTGACTCAGCCAGCTCATAGGCCGCGTCCGAGCTGGAGCGTCTGCAGCCCGCCCCAGAAACCTGCTGATAGGATGGAGATCTGTCAATCAACAGTGCACATGGCAGAGCACTGGTCTGAAATATGTGTGTGTGTGTGTGTGTGTGTGTGTGTGTGTGTGTGTAAGGGGAGAGTTTAACAGTGTAAAACCTCAATGAAGGCAGATTTGATCCATAAGCACATATGAGAATTAATGGAACCACTAACTGTTTCAGACATCGATCAGAGTCACTGCATTACCGTACATCCAGAGGGTGTAACATTACCAAAGCTTTTAATATATTGTGGTGGTAAGTGGAAAATTATTTGCTCATGCCCATTTACTGTTTATTATAAAGTCTACTGACGGACTCCAAAGACATCAAATTAATCTATTTTATCAATGGAAATGATTCAGAAACCTAGTTTCCTTTTAAAACTGGCCTGCCGGATGGTTTAAAGTCACTATTAATGGGACGGTTCATACAAAATTGGAAATTCTGTCATCATTCACTCATCTCCATGCTGCTCTCAAACCTTGTATGACTTACTTTTTCTATGGAGCATAAAATATGACATTTTGAGAAAAGTCAGTTTTTTGTCCAAAACAGTTTGGTTACCAACATTCTTCGAAATATCTTTCATGTTACGCAGAACAAAGTCAGTGCGAATTTCACCATTCCTAATCTTATTGTAAATAACATACCTACAGATGCTATTTGAAATAATAAAATTGGGTCCCAATTCATATTAAGTGGTCTTAAAGTGGTACTTGCATTTAAATTAATAATTTGGTACAGTGCACTTATTGTACTTATATTTAAAAAAATACATGCATGTAATTAAATCAGTAATTCATTTCTGTAATTACATTTATAATTACACCGTTGACCCATCCTTAAACCTACCTATACCACCAAACCTGTCCCTAACCTTACCCGTATCCCACTTCAGTAGCAGCAGAAGAGTTTTGCAATACAATATGATCACAATAAGTACATTGTAGTTATATTTTGATATAAGTACATAGTAGTTAAGGCCCTTTAATATAAAGTATGACCAAAAATGTGTCACTATACAAGAAACTATGAAAATAAATATCTACACTCCAGTCCTCACACAACTGTCCATTTTGGTTAAAATCACAAAGATCATTTATTTGAATGATCCCTGCAAACAGCTGTAATATTTTTTTGTGATCCAATAAAGTGTCAAATCAAGTCAATCACTTTATTTTTCTGTTTAAATTTGTTTCCCTCTTAACTCTGTCACATTGTAGATATCAAATGTGTTGACTTTAAAGGCATTCACACTGACTACATCTGGCTCAACTGATAACCTTTCACCTTTTAAACATCTACGATTCCAAAATGACATTTCTAAGTCAGTAACATTGTTTCAAATGCATCTGCTACAGACACACATCTATGGCGTAAAACCCTCAAAAGGTCGCTCGACAGCATTAGGTTCTCAAGTGTTATCAATGCACGAGAAACAAGACACCGTGGCTTCAGGTGACGTACAGAATAATTAATAAGGCAGCTGTTATCTTAATTAAAGACGCACAGAAATGCAGAGGCGGAAGAAGCATCTGTGCGCAACAGCTGACCAGTGAATCATTGCAACATTACACATGAATGCCAGCGTTCCTCGATATCACCCTTAACCTTAAACATACAGCCAGTCATATAGCGTGAATGAGATTGGTGCAATGAAGAGCTGGCTGGCATCTCAAGCAGCAGAGAACATCAACACACAACCTGACATACAGTACAGAAGAAACGTAAAGCAGTTACCACCATGAAACCTGGATCTAATCCTCTCTGCGTGTTGCTCTTAGCTGCAGCTGTGCGCTCTGCTGCATGTCTGCAGTCGCCTCTACCGTGCAGATTCCCCTGCAGCCTCAGCCTCCCATGCACCCTGATCACATTCCTGTATATGTATGACAGCTGCTGCCGCTGTCCTCGTTCAGAGGTGATAATATACAGAGGTGTGCACGAGACGGCAGCATTCCTTACGCATTCTGTCGCCGCTTTCCCCTGTTGTCCCACTGGCTCGGTGCAAGCCTCCTCTCCGCAGGCCGACGTTGTCATGGCAACGTGGGCAGACTGATGGCTGGGCTGGGGAGCGGTGATGTCAGTGACGTCATTTTTCTCACGCGACAATCGGACGGGAGTCTCGGCTGCAATCTCTGCACTGCAGCTGGAGCAGCGAGGGAGAGAGAACACAAAGGGAGGAAAATGGGAGTGTTAAATTGGAATTACAAGTCCTGATTCTCTGCTCCTATACGTGCCGTGCGGTCAACCCCCATCCCCCTAGAGAGGACTGGTGCCCCCAGACCAGAGGGGCTCACGGAGGTCAGCAATTAGATGCATCAATTCACATTAACACCTGAACTCTTCGCTGCAGGGCTCCGAATCGGAAACAAGCACAATCAATCTTTTAGATTTCTTTGCGTGTGCGTCAAGTAGAAAAGGAGCTTATGTATCCGTGGAAGACCCTACGCATTGCAGACGGTGAATAAATAACAGCACTAACAGACAGGCAAACTGGCTTTTTTTTGCAGTTTTTGTTGTTTTGAGCTCTAAGCTTGTAATCTCACTTAAACCAATTTTACATTGATGTTTTGGATTTACAAGAAAATATACTTTTTGATTTCCCAATGGGGTAAAATATTATCTTATATTATTTGGCTTTAAAGGTACATGTGCATTACCCTTCAAACAAACGTTTGGGGTAAGTACATTTTTTGTTTTAAAAGGAAACTGATAAAAGTGACATTTATAATGTTACAGAAAATTGCAATTTCAAATACTGGTCTTTTGAACTTTCTATTTATTAAAGAAGCCTGAAATGTATCACGGTTTCTACAGAAATATTAAGCAGCACAACTGTTTTTAACATGGATAATGAAAATAAATGTTGCTTGAGTACCAAATCAGCGTATTAGAATGATTTATGAATGAGTAATGACTGCTGAAAATTCAACTGTGGCATCACAGTAATAAATTACTTGTAATATATATATATATAAATAATTTATTTTTATTTGACAAATTTTATTATATTTTTGATCAAATAAATCCTGCCTTGGGGAGCATAAAATACTTTTTTAGAAAAACATTACTGATCTCAAACATTTAAACGGTACTGTATCTTATTTTAAAGATTTATTCATGGGCTTTTTATACCTTTATTTGGACAGGACAGTATAGAGTTTACAGGAAAGCATTGGGTGCAGAGAGAGGGGAGCAGGATCGGCAAAGGACCACGAGACGGGATTCGAACTCGGGTCGCCGCGATCGCAGTTGCGCTGTATGTCGTGCACTAACGACAAGGCACTGACACTATATCTTATTTTTAAAGATATTTAGACATTTTACTGGAAAACAAGAAAAAGGACAATTTTTTTGCAGCGTATCAAATCAAAGACATTATTTAAAAATTATGAATACATTTGTGAATGAATGCTGATGACTGTGCATTGATTGTTGAATAAACAGACTTTTAAATATACTGGCCCCAGCCATTGTTTGTATACAGACATCCCTTAGGATTAAAAACAGGTGTTTTGAGTGATTTGTTATAAGTTCTTAATTGCCTCTTCCACATCATTTCCATCTCCTTTGATGCTTCAGTACCTCAGAATCTGATAATGCTGCGCACATCACTGTCATACATTTGCATAGGCGCCATCTGAGAATAGTGCTGACAGCACAGCCATGAGCTCTGAAGCATTCAAACGAAAACACAAAGACAAAGAAGCCTTGACATCTCACTAGGAAAAGGAGAATCACAAAATACAGATGTTAATATGGTGCGCGTCAAATATCAGTTTTAATTCTAACAATAAAATGTGGAAGAGTTCATTCACAAAGCTGTAGCCGTGAACTGACAGTAATTAATATAACGTAGCTGGGCTGGGGATGCCGATTTATTACGTTATTTCAGCAGTCCTGTGTGAGGACATTAATTTGATTTTTTATTTATTAAGATATTTAAAGGTGTATAAAAACTCTTATTGTACAGGTTTTTATAATAACACTTTTAGGATGATTTTCTATTATTTATTTATAGATCTTGTCCACCTATACTGACTCAACTCATCAAAAAAAAAAAAAAAACATAAAATATAACATCATATCAGGACAATAAGCTCCCTTGAAATGTCTATTCAATAAGATAAAGTGACTGTAAGCTTAAATAAGAGCATTGCTTTCTGACTTGTTCTTCTTTCTTCTATCAAGCAGATAATAAATGAAAATAACTATATAAAAGTCTTATAAAAAAGACCAGGGAGCCTAAAGCTGCTCTGTAGTAAATGAATACCCTCACTTGAGGCACTACGGGACAGCTGGGATATTGGATGTTATATTTAGACGGTTCACAGCCTGGACTGAACTCCTGCCCTGGAGGAACACATTAGAGAAAGGCTCTGTAATGCTGAAAAGCTTCTGACGCACCAGCGATTAAGCTCTGTACTATGTCTGGAGCAAAGGCAGCTGAAGGGAAATCTATACAGATTTATGCATCTAAGCAAAATTTGCGAAGACTGTCAGGGCCAGAGTTATGTGCTGTTATGTTCATCAAATTTCTGTCAGGTTCGCATATTTTACGCTTGCTTGAGATTCTGTGTGCAAAACATGCTGTTGGTGGACAGGTGTGAACCAGACAACTGTCAACAACACAACACAACCACAGAAGAATCCATTTAATACAGTTACTGCACTGCCTAAGTGAATCAATGGGGAAGTGATGGGGTTTGTTGCTATAGTATCCAATTATTTACATTTGATTGTTGCTACTGCAAAAATCTGGTGCTTTATCTCTGTTTTCCAGTAATAATGTGTATCATTCAAACAAAATACATTTACTTAAAGCTTTAACAAACTGCAATGAACTTTAACTTAAAACTACTACTAAAAATGCTTATTGAATTTTACTTTTTAGGAAAAAAAAATTTTTTGGTTGCAATTTTGTACCCGAAAACAAGACAAAGATGATTAGGACAGGATATTTAATAGCATTTGCAAAAGCCATATTTTCCATTCTTAATATAGCTAAACCTACTAATCACCATAGAATATGCCACTATATGCAAATATCACATCTGCTACTGTTTAGGCTACTTGGCATAAATGAAGACATTAGGAATCACATCAATGATGATATATTCACTCTGTTTCTCTGTATACAAGCTGTGCAGAGATTCAGGAATAAATCAATAACACAAATACTGATGCAAGCACTGCAGGAGCTGCTATGGGATTCATTTTTACAGTTAACAAGCAAAACTGATAACCAAGAGATAGACTGTTTCAGCTGAAGTCAACAACTGCTGGAGTTATCTGCTTTTGCTATAAAACAAACTTTTAATAAGTAAAAAAAATAACTTTCAATTCCCTTTAATTTAGTAAATTACCAGTGTTTGTTTAAGTTATTATTACTTTAAGTTATCGGTTTTTGCATATATATATATATATATACACTTTTATTCATATACCCCTTTATCAAACAATTCATCCATACATCCATTTCATTTTCTAGAAACAATTTTGACCTCAACATTTTTAATTGATTTTAATCATTTAAAAAATAACAACTCGATTTTCAGTGACATGACAGACTTCTTTCTGGTGAGATATACAGGACATCACCAATCATTCAGTCCATTTAAATCCTGTCCCTTTCTTACCATTGTCTGTATGCTTGCATTCAGATCTGCCTCAACCCAATCAACAACCGATGGATAGAACCAAGTCACTGTACAACATTATTTTTTTCTGATTATTCCAGAATGTATGTCACAGTACAGAAGAAATTATCAGTCACTACTTCCATATCAACTTTAAGTACTATGTGAATGCACAAGGCTAACACTACCAAACACAACTGCTCCTTCATCAACTCACCTTTTTTTAATAAGGTCCAGGGCGGATCCCAGGAAGCCATCCCTCATTTTGTAGATTTTGGCACCATAGCTGGAAAGGTCTGTTCCGTCCAGAAGGATTGCTGGGCAGCAGCTGGATGGGCCATCGCCACTCTCCCTGCGGGGTGGGAAGGGGAGAACAGCTACATCTGTGGCCCCAGGGCCTGCTGGGCCCTTTGTCTCCTTGCCTCTTCCAGTAGCAGCTTGAGGATGTAATGGAGAGCGAGCCAGTGGGCCTGTGCAGATGGGTCCTCCTGGGACCTCTGCGGTGGAACTGGGCTCAGACATCTCCGCTCCGCTGTGGTTTGATTCCTGAGCTGTGTTGACGTCAATGTCAGTCCTTTCAGCACTTTGCGTTTCCTCTGTCTGTATTCTTTCCTCTCTATGCTTCTCGTTGCTCTCCATTTCAGAGGACCTGTGGTTTTTAATGCCCTCCTTTTGTCTCATTCTCTTAAACTCCTCAAATGTAGGTATGTGCAGGCGGCCCATCGGGGGTCTTTTCCTCTCAGGGCTCGACTGGGCAGAGTTAGTGCAGATGGAATCTTCCGTATAAGCTTTATTCATGGTACCAGACTCCTGTCTAGAGTTCAGTGCCAAGTTAGGGTGCTTCGTTGCCTTCGGAGCTGCAGTTGTCGGAGTGCTTCCTGTTTGATCTCCTTGGGACTGGTGATGCGACGTGCACTCAACTCTTGCTGTCCATTCCTGTGCAATGATGGCCGAACCGCTACGTTCTGATCGCATGGATACAGCAGAGAAGGTGCATTACCAAGCAGAGGTTGAGGACGCAAGGGCTTGTGGGGCTCCGTCACACGTGTGCTCTGGAGCCGCAGCTTGTCTCGAAGACCCTTCCGAGCATTTTCGTTCATTCCCCAGTCCTCAACCGCAGGTAAAAGCCATTGTGGGAAGAGCGGTATATCCTTCCTCACCACTCCTCGGTGGCCATAGATTGCCATGCCATTATGCGAAGGCATTAAGCCGTAAACCTGCGGTCCCTGAGGAGGTCCGTCGTACCAGTGGCTGCTTGAAGTGCAGTGAAGAATAAACTCACTGTCCACGCTCCCGTAAGGATACGCATTGGGATCGGACACGGCAGCCCAGTGCAGGTTTTCCAGGCTGCGGTAAAGCCGGGTGCCGCCAGTGTTCACGCAGCCCTGTGGAAAGCGCATCGCTCCATAGCCAGACTGGCCATCAGACTGTTTAAGGGGATGCATACTGCTGGTGGAGCAGTAGACCCCCAGGTTGCTGAGCAAGCCATTGTTGTTGTTGCAATGGCCCGGAGCTACATCCTGGGCAGGAAAGGGGGGCACACCATGATGAGGGAAAGCAGACAGCGGGGAGCTGAGGATGGACAGGTCCATGCTGCAGCCTGCAGGAGAGCCTGCTGGGGAGTACTCACATTTTGTGGCTTTCACATCCGGCATGGCCACAGAAATAGCTGCCATATTCCAGAAAGGAGCATCGGGATCACAGCCCTGCAGAAATGCACAGAAAAGGCATTGACATCATGTTGGCAGAACAATTTTATATGCTTGAAATTGCTCTGCATCTAAATATCAGATATTCTCCAAGAGTGTCTTGTATAGACTTTTGCCAAATTCTGCCCATTTATTGCGAAAACACTATACAAATAAATCAAACTAAACTATTTTTTTATCAGGGTAATAAATTCTAACAATATTTGGTAAAACTTTAGTATAGGGACCAAATGTCACTATTAACTATTTGTTTATTAGTATGCCTATTGTTAACATATTGGCTGTTTTTTAGTACTTATAAAGCATTTATTCTGCATGACCATATTCTACATTACATTTACATTTATGCATTTAGCAGACACTTTTATCCAAAGTGACTTACAGTGCATTCAGGCAATACATTTTTATTATCAGTATGTGTTCCCTGGGAATTGAAGCCACAACCTTTTGCGCTGCTAACGCAATGCTCTACCACTGATCCACAGGAACATTCCTAATCCTATTAGTAAGCAGCAAATTAGGAGATTATTGAGGCAAAAGTCATAGTTAATGGTTTATAGCGAAGAATGGTTAATAGTTAATGGTTAATAGCGAGAATTTGACCTTAAAATAAAGTGTGACCAAATATTCTAATTAGAAAAATATACATTAGTACTATAAAGTAAAAAATGTTGGCATTTATTTTATTTTATTTTGGCTTTAGTACAAATCACATTTAAATATATATAGAATTTAGAATTTTTAAAGATATCATATTTTGCAACTTTTCTCACACAGCATAAATGGGTCTTTCTTGTTTATAATTGACTACGGTGGAAAATATAAATTATAAAATTAAACTGGCATACTGTTTCGTCATGGTTTGGACAACAAAATAAATAAATAAATAACCAAAATATGTAAGAAATATATTCCACTGATAATCCTTGGGTATATGTAAGCAATTAGGGATTTTAAAATACCATATAAAATCTAAAATTACTTCAGGTTTCAAAATGAATCATGAGGATGTACCGAGGATTATTGTAGATGATTCCATAAATGCAAAATTACTTCCTTGAAACATCAACTGTGTCTAACATTTGCTAATGGCCTGTATGTAAGGAATTCTGTTGCTCACTTGTGTTTGCAACAACCCTACAAATAGTGCTCTATCCCTATAAAAGTGCTCTTAAATGGTGCAAAAATGAAATTCACCCACCCTACATTTCTCACATATTTACAAACTGTACAAAGCTGCCAATATTCCTCTTGCTGTTGAATTAGTTTCATACTAATCTAAATCACATCAAATGACCCTTCCAAAGACAAAACTACGGTAAAGCTAAGTAACACAGTTCAATAACCACTGCGGTAATTATAATGCTCATCATGACTAGTTTCTATGACTTATATAATCAAATTCATATTCTAAAAATGGCTCGTTATTTTTTACAAATCAAATGGTGGGGGGGAGTTATGTCTGGAATTAAAAACATTAAACCGAGAGGGAGGAAAATCAGAAGGGACAGTAATGAAGAGAGCCATAACACTCGCCCGGGGCTCTTATTCCACTAATCAGATGAGAATTGAGGATTAGCAAAGAGAGCGCTTCTCTTTCAGTAATTAGTACAAATTGCCTTGCTTTGGGCCATATTAATATCCACCCGTAATCTTAAACAGAAATCAGGGTCAAGCCAGGAGTTACAAAAGAACATGTCACAATAATTCCGGGCAGCAGAGTCAGGACAAATCCATCTAGATGAATATTCATCTTCTTCACATTGCCTGTCAGAGAACAACAATGGCATTGCGATTAGATTGAAAAAGGCGGGAAATCAGCGATTTTAGGTGGGGGAAGCCTAGCATGTTCAGGTGTTCAATTAACGTTTGGCCCAATTTAATTAAAATGGAGCTATTGAAACCCCTCTGGTATTATCAGGCTAATTTCAACGCTCCATTTAGGAGATAAGAAGATCGAAAGCCCCTTTTTGTTTTTCTGTGAATTGTACAGTGAAGCGCTCGTGAGGATTTCTCTTCGTGGGCGACTAGACTCACTGTCTCAATAGCACTCTCAGTGTTTTCTTTCGCTTGCGCTGGAAAACTGCTGACGTGTGAATAAACAGTCAATTAGCATAAGGAGCTTGTTTAATGAGCATGTGGCACAGGATCAACTCATGCCAGGCCAACTATGTCCTCTCTGTGTGTGACAGACAGGCAGATGCTCCATTTCCTATTTGAGCAGAATTATTACAGACATAAGAAAACGAGAGCAGACAGTCCCTCACTGAGATAAGAGCTTCATACCAAGCCAAAATACTAGAGATTCAAAGACACTCGTGACAAACTGATCAGGTTCCCTGATTGATTTTACATAATTTACATTATATATCTATACTATATGGATATACTTGTATCTGCAGGCCTCTGCTAGAAAGTGTGTTAGAGAAACCCTTTAGGATTGCAATATGTTAGTCTTTTGTTGTGTTAGTGCTAAAAAACTTACCCCATTTTAATCAACTCTGTGTGTGCACCTTTACTCGGCTCGCTTTAGGCTCTCATTCACAGGCTCTGAGCCAACTGAATCTCTTTTGGTTTGGATTAGAGGTAGACAAACCATCCACAACGCCAGACTGCTGAGACCTCAAGCACAGGCAGCTACAAAAGAAGAGAAAAAACATCAATACAGACATCCAAAAATAATACAAATCAATTCCTGAAAGGAACAAAGGATCTTGCAGTATTTCTAAGGATTTTGTGTTTTTGCTTTCTCTGAGAAAATGCATTCGCTTTGACTGAGGAAATTGTTAAGAAGTCAAACACTGAATAAAACAGTCATTGGGATTTCCCTTACACACACACACACACACACACACACACACACACACACAATATTCCAAATTGCATGTACTCTGACTTCCTGTGATTCAAGACTCTAAATTCAAGCCATGTTGTGGAGTTGGCTTTACAATTGTATCTCCTCTCACCTCAATATCACCCAGAGACCTTTTGCAAATAGTTTAAGTTGTGATAGTGGCATGTCAGTGGATGCAGTTTCAATGATTCTCATTACTGAGGGAGACACAGCTCGACCTCCACCAGGATGGAGTCAGGCTTCAGTCAATAAACACATTCAGTTGCTTTTCTACTCCAACGTACAAATCGCAAGAGCTCTTGGTGTTTGACGAATGACTGTCAGTATGTGGTCCAGCTGCTCACTAACATGTCTCAGAGTAACAAAACCCTGAGGATTACAGCGGAACAGCCAAATAAGAAGAGGCACCTTTAGAGCTGTACTTGCGATATGCATGCACAATCATTCCATGCAGTCACTTTAGTATGATTTATGACAAAATGACTCCTATGAGTGGTACTTTTAATGAATCGTTCAAATTCTTCTCTGAATAAACTCACTAACAGATAGGTGATAGCCAACACACAAATACTCACTAAACACCTTTGTATAAGGAAGTGACAATACCTCATTATCACCTAATTTTGGCGACTCCACAAGTTAAATCCCTTGAGTCTACAACCGTAAAGAAAAAACAAAAGAACTGAATCCACATCTATTCTCTGCAGGTGCTGCTTACACTTCCTACACTGCAAATGTGGAATTGTTATTCTTTTCCATCGAGCCGCTGCTGTAGTAAGGCTGCACATAGATCTATGAAGCCGGCTCCATAGGGAATCAAAGACTAAAAGGCCACATATTGATTGTATCTGCAGGTTTGTGTGATAGCACAGCAGGGGTTTTCTAGGGAGGTGGAAAGACACGGAGCACAGATGGAGATTCCCAGGATGATTATGCTGCAGAAGACTGACTTTGTGATTGGTTGTTGAGATTTAGTCTATCTCATCTGAGGTCACAATGGTCACAGTGGCAGATATCAACCTATTTCTAACCACTGGATTTGTGCTTCCATGAAAAGGATTTTCAAGCTGTTTCCAGGAGCAATTTCAGTGAAAGAGTACATAACATATAAGTACATAAGTTTGTTTTCGTTCTTCGTTTGGGGCAAAAGAACTTCTAAAAGGCTGAGTAACGGTATACTGTTTTCGAATATTCCAACACCCCAACACTGCTGGAGGTAGGGTGTAGATTAATGTAAACGTGTGTCGCGATGCTCGCGAGTCTGCCCTAAACACAATAACGATGCAATGAAGGTGTATCTAGGTCTTTTATTAAACTGGATAAATTACTACACATTTTGATATTTTATGTGTTGTCATAATTTGATAAAAACAAAGGTTTATTATTGTATGTTATGGGATTTCATTTACTGTATACCTTTTAAATTTGCTTATTGAAAGCACAACAACAGCAGCAGCAGCAGTATGGTGTGACATTTATTTGAAACCCATGTATTTGGTAGACTACTTGCCACCTTTTATCTTTACTCTATCATTTCATTCTTTTCATGGCTTTGGAAAACCTGCATCCGGAGTTTCTCTAAATCACTTTTTGCATAACTCCGGGTCGTCGACACCAAATTTCATTGCGATTTCTTTCTAGGAATTAAATGCTTTGCCTGAATCTTTAAAGTCTCCCCGCAAGTGATTGTACAGGTGCGGATGTATATGTGGCAGCTCAACTATTTAACACAGTGTATTTATGTTGCTAGTGACTTGGAGATGTTGTTCTCCTTCCTGACCTTTGTTGAATGAGAAACGAATCAGGGAAAAAAAATTGCATGTCAAAGAAGGCAGAGCTTCAGAACACACCCACCGATTGCATAATCGCCACGGACCAATGGTAGCTCAAAGGTGTTTAAGAGCAAAAATGAACTCCCCCAGAAGGTTCGCCTTGGTGAGCTATATCGAACTGCTGAAACGAACTCAAAATTAACTTTGTTTCAGCCTGAGTTTGTTCAAAATGATGTCATATCAGTTCGTTCTTCGATTTCGTTTGAATTATATCGGGGCCTTAAGCTTTAGTTGAAATGGAGATTGTTTACAGAGTGAATGTGGGTAGGATGTGCTCGGATTAGTACCTGTTGGCGATTTTGCCTAATCCATCTGATCCTGTGGAAAGCCGTTATGCGGGAAAGCAGGAAGGTCCACTAGATATTGATCATTGGCTGCCTATCTCCAATAACTTGCAGTAAGTGGACTAAAGGCTATATTTACGGTCAAATTATCCGTATTAGGATTTATGCTATAAATCTTAAATGTGAAGGAACTTGTAATGCATGATTTATAGGGATGTAACGATTGACAACCGATACATTTGGGGGTGTGAGTAGAGGGAAACTGACTGTCTTTAGAAAAGTCTAGATGGTATTTTCTTTTACTCTTGCCTCTGTATAATGTATATTAATGTAGAAGCACTGCTTTTTTTTACAGTGGCAACCAAGGAAACGCTGTATCGCTGCTGTTCCATAAGTGCCACCTGCTGTCAGAGAGTTATATTGCATTTCTCATTCTGGTTTTGCTGTAAATTTGGAAAATATACAATTTAATTTAGATAAAAACTGCTCATGTTGCATGCTTGGTTTAGGGATCAACCGAATGTCCAGCAACCAAAATAGTTTGGCCGAAAATAGGAAAAAAACATATTTCGGTGTTCGGCCGAATAAGCGAAAAGACCGAATAATTTGTACCGAACAATGGCGTTATAAGATCAAATAGAGACGCGCACTAATGCAGAAAACACGTCTGCAGTGTGGAAGCATTAAAACTGTCAGAGAGAGAGACGCAGAGATCATTACAAGCACAAAACACTGACAGCGAGAGACTGCTTAGCGCTGTATCTCCTGTCTCCGATGAAAAGAGAAAAGATGAAAAGATTGAAATCGCGAAATGGCCTCAAACGATTAGTAAATAAACTACACAATGTTATGTTTTCAAAAAAAAAATCACAAATTGCATGTATTGAAACAGCGCTGCACGAGCTCGCGGCGCCAGGGTTAAAAGTTCAATGCGCAAAGAAATTCTGCGCTGAAACACTGTTACTCATAATTTGCTCATTTTAAATATTTTTTTAAAGGCACGTGTGACAAATATCTTCCCAAATTCGTAATGAGATATATCTGAGAAATATCTGCATGCTGTTGTCAACAAAAGAAGCACTGAGGTCTTCCTGCATGTTTCCACCAAAATAAAAGCTTCATCAACAATCATACATTTTAGTATTGTAAATTTACTGTTCTGTAAAATAAAATAAAATAAAAAGACAATAATAATAATGATAATAATAATTACCCTACAACAGCTGTATTAATACATTTACTATAACATTCACCAATATTGTTCAAATTGGGATCTGTAATATTTTCTAATGTTTTAAAAGAAGTCTCTTCTGCTCAGCAAGGCTGCATTTATTTAAAATATAAAATATAAAAAATACATGCCTGATTCAAAATTGGCCCAAAAATATTATTTTACTAACTTATTCATTTTAAGTTAAATTGTGCGTTGTTGGTATAATGTCTGATAGGATGTTTAAAAATGTTCAAGTAAATAAAAAAAATACAAAAATTGAAAAGCAGGACAAAACAGTAAAAAGCAGATTTTGGCTATTTAATTAATGTTATAGTGAAAAAAAATGGCAAAATACATGGGGGAGAAAAAAATGGTATTCTGCCTTTTGGTCCAGTGTTTCATTTTGTTCGGCTTCGGCCAAGAATTTTCATTTCGGTGCATTCCTAGCTTGGATCGTGATTGAACTACAATGGTTGCTTCTAATTTTAAATAAAAGTGCACAGGCAAAGCCTTAGTTTGTTTATATAAAGATATTTATTTAATTTGTATTATTTATTTATTTGTTTTGGGCTTTGTTTTAAAATTTCTATTCAGTTGTATTATTACATATTTTAATTTCACAAAGAAATGTGCATCATTTTGGCCAAGCAATAATAAAAGGACACCTTTTCATTTATACTGTAATTTTAAATCTCGTTATGGTAAAAAAAAGGAGGTGAGGTAGTTACAGTAGAAGCGAGTGCTGTATAATTAGATGCAGAACCGAAGAGCTTCTCTATTACCAGTCAGCGGAGCACTGCACTTATTCTGACAAGAGCAGCTGAGACAGAGCTGGGTTACGGCTCTTCAAAGTAAGAAGAGACGGCATCAAAACATGTTAGAGAGAGGCTCAGGAGAGGTGAGGACTCAAGGACCAGCATACCTCAGTTAATTATAATTCAACTCTGCCATGACTTCATAGCATTCAAACTAAATGTACTGTCTACCATATCAAAAAGCAATAGTTTTTTACATACAGTAATCGCACAAATGCAGGGTGTCCGAGGTAAATACCCTATCATGCAGATAAAAATAAAAACCTTAACAGATTTACTATAGGGTGTGCCTTTTCCTGTAGCTAAATATTGTTTAGTGAATATTTTATGTTTGTGTAGTGTTAACTGAGCTCATAAATAATGCATTAGGTAGATTAGGTGGAGAGAAGCATTGTTAGCTTACAAGTTCTTCCATAAACACATTAGCCTACATTATATTCTTGAACGAATCTTTAATGATTGCAGGCTTGACACACTAGTAATTGGTACATATTACAAAACTGTACTCGAATCATTGCTATCACTAATTGGTGCACACAGATGTCCTGATCTTGCTTGTAAATCATTATATATCTGGCCAAGTATAGATGTCTCAAATAACTAGCACAGATCATGCCATTCTAGCCAGCAACAACACAAAGGCAATTTACAGAGCTTGCATTTCCAAGAGAAGCACACATCAATATGGCAATGGATCAATGTCTGCCGGTCGTCTTGTTGGATGTGTTTAATTAATGACCAAGCTGCGTAGTGTATGATTTCATCCTGTAAATTGGAGTATGATAGAAATATTCTTCATTGAAGTGCCACTGTAACCCAATTCATCACACAATTTGCTTCCTAAGCTTCAAATACTGAACATGAGGATAAACTGTATATGTTTGTCATATAAATATCCTCATTCTAATAAGATAAGGCCACAGCTTACATAATTCATAGTGAGACTAGACGAGGATAAGAATCTTTTTCCATGAAATCTATATGCATTGAAGCTCTGTGTGATGTAACCCCGTCGTTAGTTGATTTTTGCCTTGAGAAGCAGAGGGAAATGAAGCAAGATGATAATTGCCTTTCAGACTGATGAATCAATGCTCTGCGGCTCCTCACAAGGATCCCCCCTCTTCCTGATATAGATAAGTCACATGAACATGATACCACTGCTCTGAAAGATAAAGCCGGTAGTTACGGATAAACTGTCAACAGTAGTCAGTACTGCCTTTAGAAACAGTGTGTGTCAGTCAGAGAGAAACAATTATCTATTGCTGAGAAATCATGCAAACTGGACGAGCATTGGAAACATGCCAATCTCCTTCTCAAAAGCAGGCTGACTGTATATCACAGAGTGATACATAAACTCTTTTGATGAATAAAACTTGTGGTACTTGTGGTTTTTATTTCAGTAACAAAGGTTACTACAATTAATTCTGGATGTAGTATCATTTAAATTACATAATGCATGAATATGGTTATCAATTAGTATAGTTGATCCAAATGGTGTAAATTTGACATCAAATGTGTCCTCAGCATCAAAATTATGTAAAACTGTATACCATTTTTAAGTGAACGTATATACATTACTGTTCTAAAGTTTTAAAATCAGATTTTGTTTGTTTTTGAAAGTATTTTATTTAAATAAAAATACAGTAAACAGTAATTTTGTGAAATATTATTACCATTTAAAATAACTGTTCTGTTCAAATATATCTTAAAATGTAATTTAATCATGTGGTTTCGAAGATGAATTTTCAGCATCATTACTTTAGTGTCACGATCCTTCAGAAATCTTTCTATGCTGATCTGATGCTCAAGAAACATTTTTTTTTAATTATCATCGATGTTGAAAATAGCTGTGCTTCTTAATAGTTTTGAGGAAACGGATACATCGCAACATTTGTTGATGAATGAGAAGTTTAAAAAAGCTGCATTTATTCAAAATCTTTATAAGATAACAAATGTCTTTACTTTTAATCAATAAAAGTATTATATATAAGGTCACCCTTTAATTTTTGCACCATTTGTATCAGTTTTAGATGTCACTGATTAATTTTAAATAATCTTGCAGCCTGACAAATGGATTTATAAATATGAGATCGTAAAATTGGCATGCATGCAGCATGATAATTACAAAAGAACTACTAAAATGCTATTTCATACAGTATTTAAGCAAAGCTTGTTACACTGTAAAATGTCCAAAATCATTTCATGTCACTTACTCATAACAAAGAACCACAGTAATCATCAGATGCCATCGCTGCACCATGTTACCACCTCACTGCTTTTTGTAAGGCTTCATAGTAAACTTGTAGAGATGTTTTTAAAAGCAGATAGACTATTGGTTGTCATGTAGTCAGCCAAGGGCTCTTCCTCTTCATTACTCCTGAGTGCAATTCTGTTTGTGTTTTCATTAGATAATGACACCAGAAGCTCTGGCAACAGTAACAATAACAAAAACAACCTACAAACCTGCCGACTTCACACTTATCAACCTCCAGAGCGAAAGAGAGAGTGCTATAAATCCAGTGTGAAATACTGTGAAGATAACAAGAGAAAACTGTTCCAAGGACAGAGCAGGATGGGATAGGACAGGACAGGAAAGAGTGATTGATAGGTGAGAGCAGAAAGCCTGATAATAGGCTTAGGTGTAGAGAGCAGGAGACACGAGCGATGAAATATGAGCAGTAGAGGGAGGAGAGCAAACATGAGAGAGAGGTGGAGAGACAGAGAACATCCCAGGAGCTCCGCTGATAGTAAACAGCACTTGTAATAAGGCAGGATTGCAGATGGCCCTGTGGCAGAGAGAGACACAGATATGGGCTAAACAGAAAATGATAATATCATGGAATCACTGATAGCTCTCATTTCTCCCTCACCGTTGTCTGCGCTACGCAGTCCTGGACTTCACAACTAGCTCAGACCATAGCTTTAGGGGAAAAACATTTATATCCTATTAATTTTACCTTGAGAAAAAATTTGTTTAAATAAAAAGCCAAGAACACAACACTTGCAACCAGAGCTGGGTAGTTACTGATTACATGTAATCTGGATTACGTAATCATATTCCAAAAATTAAGTACTTATAATTAGAGTAAATTACATTTTAAAATACTCGTAATCAGACTACAGTTACTTTTTTATGGATTACATGATTACATATTAATTCACAGAATAGCCATAAATTATTCATAACTCATTGATTCTCCCTAATTTCTCTTTGTCATCTTTTACATTTTCCTTTCTAAAATTGCCAACTGATTATATACATATTCTATATGTATATATAGTCCAGTTTTGTGGACATTACAAAGATCAGTCATTAGTCATGTGGCGACAGGATTTGACCACTGGATTTAAAAAAATCATTTCAGGTGAAAGAAGGGTTTCAACATTGCATCAACTACTAATGAATGCATTCATTTTTATTTAAATTATCAATCAGTAGGTTTTTTAACCATGTATTATTAATTATAACTAATTAAAATGCACATATTCACGTTATTTCTTAGTTAGTGTAGGCATTCCAAAACGTTTTGTCATCAGAATCAGAAAAAGCTTTATTACCAAGTATGCTTGCGCATAAAAGGAATTTGTTTTAGTGTCACAGTGGATCTGAGGGCCATCAAAAACATCTAAACCTTATTCACCAAATATATTCGCTTAAAGTACCCCTTAAAATAAATATTTCAATAATTAAGTATCACATTTGCATGATCACGGTTTCTTTGATGTTGATTAATGATCACATGGCATGCAGGTAAATACAAATATTTAATCTTTTTTAGTGTTTTATTTAAAACAAAGTCTATAGAAATACAAAGACGGTTCACTCCTATACTTATGAATGGAAGCATCTGCAACACGCAATAAGGAGGAATAATCCCACTTTCTAAATGAAAGAGACATATTTCCCAAAGAAACCTGACTAGACCAGCCAATGCACATTGTATAAGCACGTTATGACTCTGCATGCGCATTGGCTGGTCTAGCCATGAAAAATATGCTTTTCAAACACTATTTGAGCATAAGAAACAACATTCAAGGGGCAATTAATTTCACATTTTTGTTGCTGATTTGACATATGTAATTTAATTGAGTTCAGCAAGCAGTTTTTGAGATTTCAGGATTTCCCCCATTTATTAAAGGGGGGATACAATGCTGTGTCATGCATTCAGAGTTGTTTACACTGTTAAAGAGTTGAATTTTCATGCTAAGCATGGACAAAGTTCTAAAAAACTATTTGGATGTATAACAAGCATAGTATTTATGTGCCAAAAATCTCACTTCTGGGTTCGTACAAGTTTCGGAGAGTTTTTTCGATCGTGGCTCTTGCTGACGTAAACGACGGTGGAACTCCTTATATGGGCATTTCTCCTGGAAGCACTGCACAGCACTCGCTCGGGAAGAATGTCTCTATATGGAGGAAAAGTCCCACCTTCAATATGTCCCCTTTAAGATAGGTTTTGTATGAGCTGCCCGGAGGCGTTGCAAATATGGCTGGGCTGCCGAGTGAAGAGACTTTCCTCAAAAGTGAGTTTGATTTTAAATTATTTATTATAAATGTATTATATAAATTAAAATGTGTATGATTTCATTACTTGTCAGCTTTTCATTAAACTCACAACCCCACTGCAGTTTCTTTACAACCCCTAGTTTGGGAAACTTTGACGTAATATAATGTTTAATGCACTTCATGTTGTAAATTACAATGAATGGAACACGTTTTCTTACTCTTTGCATTTTTTACATCATTATGGTACAAGATAATCCTATTTAAATCATTGTGATAACCGAGTTAAATCAAAAGTAATCTAAAAGTAATCCAAAAGTAATCTGATTATCTTACTTAAAATGTGTAATGTAACGGACAACGATACTGACTACATTTGTTTCATGTAATCTGGAATCAGTAACGGATTACAATTTGTAAGTAATCTACACAGCTCTACTCTGCAACACAACACTAAAAGAGCTTTAAATTGCATTGAAATATTTGGTCACACTTTATTTTAAGGTTCAATTCTCCGTCAAACCGTTACCTATTACTTTTGTCTCCTAACTCCTAATTTGATGCTTATTAATAGTTAGTAAGGTAGTTGTTAAATTTAGGGATGTAGAAAAAGCTCATAGAGAATATGTGCTTTATAAGTACTAATAAACAGCCAATATGTTAATAATAGGCAGGCTAATAAGCACTAATATTGAAAATCCCTGTACTAAAGTGTTACTAAATATTTTATACTACAATAAGGTCAAATAAAGTTCATTGACTTTCAATTATACTTTTCATATCTAAATTATACACAAAACTTTTTCCAAAATTACATTTGTATACTAACTTTCAAAGATTTTGGGGTCGGTATGTTTTTTTATATATATTTTACTTCAGTCTTCAGAAATTATTCTAATATGCTGATTTGGTGCTCAAGAAACATTTATTATTATTATCAGTGTTCAAAAAAGACGGTATTATACATTTGTTCTATTTCTAACAGAAAGTTTAGAAGAACAGCATTTAAAAAATATTAATATTTTCTAACTATTCGAAATATTGTAATAGCCTACTACTTTTGTGATAACTGTAATGATAAAACATTTAAAAAAAATCTTACTAAACTTTTCAATAGTAATGTAGGTCAATCAAGATTTTAGTTATATAGATCCTTTTAACTTTTTTTATATTTCTAAATAGAACATGACGAATAATTTACAAAGTGACAGATGATTATATTCGTAACGCAACCTCTGTTCTCAACAGCACAACCATGCATTACATAGTCAATATAGCAATCTATACTACATCATGGGCTGTGGCATTAAATAGATGATAGTGATGAACAACTGGATGCTGGATGTCCTCAGCTGCCTGTGGCTGTCATATTTCAACAGCTCCATACGAACCCTAATAACCATCCATTGGGAGAACATCATAAGACTCACACAACCCTGTCCTAAGGGCCCCCCACACAACCCTGTCCTAAGGCCCCCCCACACACACACACACACACACTCATCAGCTCCTTTGTTGTTCTTTGTGAATGAAGAAAGGATCAAAGCAGCTGATCTCTACGTGAAGATGCCCCAATCTCCGTCGGAACCACTTGGCCGGTAATGGGCTTTCATCGGGGGGTGATGAGGTGAGAACAGGATGGGACAGACGGGGGGAGAAAGGGGGATAAGGAATTAGGAACAGGAGGGGGTGGCAATTGATCAGCTGTCATCTTCGCTTACTGTATGCTGGTGCACCTTTCACAGGAAAATGTCCGATCCAACTGGGTAAGACGCACACTGGGCACAATCACCTCCATTTCAAAGTGGAATCATTCAAACCTTTGTTTGGATCACTCCTCTTCTCCACATACACTACATCACTGGGTCCCATCATACAGGAACATGGCTTTTCCTACCATTGCTATGCAGATGACACAAAGCTCTATCTTTTCAACCAGATGATCCAACGGTAGCTGCACGGATCTCAGGCTGCCTGGCAGACATCTCGGCATGGATGAAAGAACATCACCTACAGCTCAACCTGGCAAAGACTGAGCTTCTTGTCCTCCCTGCCACTCCGACTCTACAGCATGACTTCACGATTCAGTTAGGTTCATCAACAATTACCCATCATCTTCGGTCAGAAATCTTGGTGTAATCTTTGATGAATAGCTGACCTTCAATGAGCACATTGCAAAGACTGCTCGATCTTGCAGGTTTGCACTACACAACATCAGAAAGATCAGGCCCTTTCTAACGGAGTATGCTGCACAACTTCTTGTCCAGGCCTTTGTCATTTCTAGGCTGGACTACTGCAATGCTCTTCTGGCTAGACTTCCATCAAACACAATCAAACCTCTACAAATGATTCAGAATGCAATGGCACAACTAGAGGTCGACCGATATGGATTTTTCTCTGGTTGACTGAACCAAAATTGACTGAAAAATGCAGGAAAAAGTGGCTTGTAAACCTGCGTCTGCGGTCGGCAGGAGCCGATCGGATAATGCTTGTGTGTGCAAATAGTTAATATAAGACATAATCATATATTAATAAAGACATATATAAATAGATACAAGGTGACCCAGTCCGAATTCACTCAGTGCTAAACGCCACACGTAGATACTATGTTAATAAGATATTATTTGCAGTTCAGAAAGCTTCACTGATTATAAAGGAACCATGAGATTGCGATAATGCGATGCATTAGTGATTACATGGAATCGGTATTTGCTAGTTTCTAGGCTATAATTAAATCAAAATTTAAATAAAAGTTGTTTTCGTGCTGCTAACAGGACCCACGGCAAAGCAGCAAAGTTCTAGGAGTGATATCCCTCATAAATACGGGATTGATTCACTTTCGAAATAGATTGTTTGCAGTCAGGGTAAGTTGCTTAGCTATATGCACCGCCTCAATGGCAGGCAAGTATTTCAATTTAGTTCAAAAATCGCTCCTCTTTATAACATGAGGATCACGTAACATTGTGTTTTTCTGTTTATACCTTTCTCTTGCTATAGCCAGCAAGAGTACGAACTTTCCTCCATCTCATCCTTTCAGTCACTCCTGACACTTTGCTGCATACAGGGTTTTGTGTACGTGGGTCAACAGCACATAAAGCAAAACTTTTATTCAAATTCTGAATTATTTACAGCCTATAGCAAGCAGCGCTTCTATATAATCACTATAAAGCTGTCACTCACTTCAATTTATTGCAATATCACAATGTTCCGTTAATCAATGAAGCTCTCTGAACTGCAAATAATATCTTATTTACATCGTCATACTGTCTCACACGGAATGCTTGAGAGGTGGCGGCCCTGGATTATCTATTTATATCTGTCTTATATTAACCATTTGCACACACGAGCATTATCCGACCGGCTCCTGTCGACCACAGACGCAGGTTTACAAGCCACTTTTTCCTGCGTTTTTCAGTCAATTTCTTGACTTTTCCCCTTATGAACAACACATTTTCGTACACGTGGAAAACCTCCTTGTGTTTTCTCGGTTTGGCCGATTTGAGCATTCATAAACAGCGCAAAACACATCTTTAAGCATAAACTAAAAACACTACTTGACTTCATCCTAAACTTAAAAAACTAAAAACTTCTTCTTTCTCTTTCTCTTTCTCTCCTTCTCTTGCTAGCTTGTACTTATTTGAACAATGCCTGAGACTATGTGTTACGAGCACTTCCTCTGTCTGTTTGCCTCTTCAAGATGAATCGCTTTCTTGTATTCCCCAATTGTAAGTCGCTTTGGATAAAAACGTCTGCAAAATGACTAAATGTAAATGTAAAGAGGCCGCAGCCCACAATTGCAGCAACAGGATACAAGAACTTTAAACAAAAGCCTCCATTTAGAAAACCCATAAAGGATTACAAAAAATTGAGTGATTAAATTAATTGAGTTATTAATTAAAATCTACAATCAAAACCATAATGTAAACCTCATATCAGATTTTTCAACCATAATGAGATGGTAAAATCCTGCCGTTCTTTGGTGTCGTTCAGTATAATTATTCCAAACATTCATCACGCATGAACAATGGCAGTTCAATGCCAATGCCCCACATACTTCACAACATAACTGTCTCCTCCTGCTGATAACAAACCCATATTCTGGCAGCTCACATACCAGACCGATGCTTAGCATTCTGCAATGACATAAATGTGAACCTTGCCTCAAACTATTTAGGTACAGATAGTCTGAGGCAAATGCTGTCCAAGAAGAACAAGACAATTATTTAAACGGATTCATTTTTATTGGATTGTTCACTCAAAAATAAACCTTCTGCCATCATTTATAGAATAGCATGGCTATTCTTCCTCTGCATTGTCCGAATATTTTTTTGTAAAATTTTAACTTTAGGGCCAACAGCTTGTCACTGAGGCAGTATCCTTGAAGGGGAAACTTTTGTACCTTATTAGTACCTTAGAGTAGTATTAGCCTATACACTTAAAGTAATAATATGGACCTCTAGGGGTAAATAATAAACAAGTTAAGATCACCCTTTAAGGGTACAATGGACACTTTACAATCCCATCAGGCCATGGGACAGGAGTTATGATTGGAAGTGAAGCAACTGATGCTGGTGCCAACATTACAAGTGTAGCACTTCTGGATTACATTTTATACTACACACACGTCACGCATACTACAGAACATCATTTCTGAACAGTTGTAAAGTAAATACTTATTGAAAAAAAATGCCTATATGCAGCCAAGCTGTTGTATTTTTTTTTGCACAACTTTTGACAATATTTCTACCATAAATACAAAAGGGGAAATGTTGCAGAATGTCCAAGCTGCTCTTTTCCATACAGTGACAGTGGATGGAAATCAGACAGCTATAAGGTCACTGCAATAAATAACTCACTTTGTGTTTCATAAAACACGAGGCTGAGTAATATGATGACAGAGTTTTATTTTATTTCTTTAAATTACATGCCTACTCAGGAAAAACTTCCCATCCTACCTTTCTGTTCCACAGAGATGATGTTATCCTCTGATGAATACTATGCAAACCTGCAGGTGTCACATCAATTTATTTTCCAATTTCCTGTCCACTGAGATACCCTCTCTGTTTCTATCTCTCTACTGTCTGACTAGATGAAATATTGAGGGCTTTTTCTGCAGAGGAGCAAACTGGCCCATTTTTACCCCATGTGAGCCAGACACTGAGGCGATCGTCTTGAACATCCGGCTCAAGTTCTGTAGTGCTCTGTGGCCCCACAACAACACACAATAAATCAATGAAGCATTTCATTAGAGCAGACGGCTACATCTCCAGCGAGCCGGTGCCCTGTGTATTGTAAAGGTGCACGGCGGTGGACCAGGTCAGGCTAAAAACTAGAATGCCGGTGTTGTCACAACCAAACAGCCTGACCCCTTACTCCCTTCATCACGACGACTCGTCAAGGGGTCAGTGAGGCATGACAACCCCACACAGAAGGATCGTGTGACAGTGCAGAGAGTCTAAACGCATTCAGCTTTTCTCTCCCTCCCTCCAGAGGTCTATCCTCCGCTTCAGATCTGTCCAATGTGATGAACAGAAATATGCAAATGATATTCACAGTGTTCCCTTGTACTGTTCAGCGAGTCTGCTCTGCATATTCCAAACTGGAAATGTCCTCAGGTGGGATTTCACTCAAAAACCATGAGAAATTTCACACATGATAAATAAACAGCATTTTTGAATTGTATTACATAAAACACTAATTAGAAAAAGATCCAATCTAGTGTATCCACTTATCTAAGTTATATCCTGGCAGAAAACATTCATTCATCTCTCCACAAATCCTCCCATTCAACAAGCACAAAATAAGAGCTTTTTAAAGCATAAACCAGTGGCAAAATGATTATATTACAAGTGAAAATCCCCCCCAATCTCCATTTAGAGTTCCATACCTCTTTCTCTCGCAGAAACGCCAGGTAGGGGACGAGAAGGCAGAGCGTGTCAGCAGAATCAGCAGTGCGCACGCAGCGGTCTATTCCACTCTGATGTGATAGCAGCATGTGAGCTGCTTTAGCTCTCTCAGCTATTGTTACAGCCGCCAGCTTCGCACTGAGCATGCTCCAAACACCGATCTGCTCACCGTTGGCATGGGAACCACTCAAGCACAGACCTCACTAAAAAGGACCTCCCTGATAAACGCTCTCTCTTTCCTTCCACCTGTCCTCTCAAGGGGGTTTTCCTTGTTTTTGCGTCTGTAACCCTGTGAATCGAAGCAAAGCTTCACAGACGAGAATAAATTGATGTGAAACATCCACTCATGAAGTTAATGGAGCTAGAAAGATGTAATAGTAGCTTTAACATCATTGTCTTTTGTCTTGAGTTTGATACAGTGAAAGTCAGTTTAATCCAAATCGTGATGCTATGAAGAAAAAACTGATTTGACACAATCAGATGACACCAGAAAAAGTAAAGAATTGCTTACCACACTGAGTCGATACTCTGCAGGAATGTCCAAAAAACAGCTAGTGATTTAGCAAGGTTACAAAGTTTGTCTAGTTGTTCATTTTATGTTTATTTATTTAAAGATAATTAAAAATAAAATAAAATAAATGAAAGTCTAAATAAATAAAAACAAACATGTTTCAGTGTGTTATATAAATAAATGTATATAACACACAAGTTGTTATATAATATAAATAAATATATTTAAATAAATAAATAAAAATAAACTAAATAAAGCTAAACTAAAAATAAACTAAATAAAGCGTATTTAAAAAAAATAAAAAATACCAATAAAAGCTAAATATATAAATAGTATATAATATAAATATATAATTAATTTTATATTGATTTATTTTAAAATATCTAAAATTACATAAAAGTTAAATAACTAACTAAATAAATAAATGCATGTATACCTAGTTTTTTATATTTCTTTAAAATAAATATATATTCATATAGGTCTAAACGTAAATACAAAATCTAAATAATTAAAGCTAGTTTATCTAAAATAATAAAATAAATAAATAAATTAAAGTCTAAATAAATAAATATAAAACTAAAAACCTAAACTAGTTTTAGTTATTTAAAATATCTCAAACTAAATACAAATTAAAATAAGTAAATAAATAAATACATGTTAAACTAACTATTTTTGTTATAAATATCTATTAATATCTATCTAAAAATAAATAAATACAAATCTAAATAAATAAAGCTAGTTTGTCTAGGTTTTGAATATTTATTTATAATATTTATATTAAATAGTTTAAAAATAAATCAAAGTCTAAATACAAATATTTGTAATAAATTAATAAATAAAAATTCTAAATAAAACATTTACAAATGATAATAATATAATAATAATAAAAATACCTATCTAAAACTAAATAATACAAATCTAAATAAATAAGCTAGTTTATCTGGGTTGTAATATTTATTTCTTTATTTATTAAATAAATAAATACATTCCATTTCTAAAAATCGAAATAAATAATTCAATTCCAAAGCACGGGCAGTAATCTCTACTAGCACGCAGTGTAGGACTGTACTGCATTCCTCAGCATTCCCATGAGAGGGCTTTCAAAGCATATTGGCTGTGCTGTGTAATTACAGTATGTTGTGAGGGGTTGTCGTGGCCGGGCCATATGGAGAGAGTTAATCCTGCGTGTTACCGCACATGCTTCTCAGCTCCTCCAGCGATCAGAGCGCTAAACAGACATAAGCTGAGTCTGTCAAGCCCTGTCAGTCTGTTGTAACCCTGCACACTTGATCTCTGGGGCTCAGGGCCGCAGCGGGTTAAGGAAGAGATTTCCTCTTTACCTCTGTCGTACCTCAGTGATCTATTGGTATCAAGTGCAGGGGGTCGGCGACCGATGCGTTATCAGCATTTGATACCGAGCTACCTGAAGAGACTCAAATTTACTATTAGCTTTTGTTTCAGGGATTCTATCCTTTCATTAGCCAAAGTGACACTTTTAACAGCTTATTTATGTTTTATTGTGCAATTTGTCTTTATAAGTTATTAATCATGATATGTATCTGTTCAGCACTTTAATAGCTAACCGCACTTGTGGTGGGATCAAAATAAAATCACAGGTCCCTGTGGTTCAGTTGGGGTTGGTTTAATACACTACAGCCAGTAAAAGCTTCATCCATTAGCTTGAATGCTTCTCCAGAGGGCTGGATTTATAAAGTCTATGTATAAGCAGCAGCACACAGTGAAACAATTGAAGAATAATTTTTTGTATTGCTTCAATTACAAACAAACATAGATTTGTGGGATATTTATCAGCAGGTCTGTGGTATTCTTTAAAAGTATCATGAATACCATCTAAAAACCATGAATTTTAGTATTAAAATTTGAGCGATTCTTAAACTATTGACAATTCTGGCCCTGTGGACATTTAGAAAATAAAGTCACTTAATACACACTTTCCCTCTCTTCGCTTTTTCTGAAGAATCATTCATGAATATTTCACTATGGCATTATTTCTACCACCTTTCAAAGTCTGTTTTGTGTTTAATAATATTCTACAATGGAAATGACAATGAGATTATATTCATAACATTTTTGGAATAAACTGTCCGACTCTGTGAAAGCTAATCTTGTGAAAGCTAATCTCATAGTCATAGCTAGCATTATATACATCTTAATACACCCTGATGATATTTTCACATCTTTGATATTGGTCACAATTTTAAAGTGTAATAATAAATTATATTATATTATATATTAAACATGTAATAATTCATATATCTATCAATCAATCTATCTATCTATCTATCTATCTATCTATCTATCTATCTATCTATCTATCTATCTATCTATCTATCTGTCTATCTGTCTATCTGTCTATCTGTCTTTCTGTCTGTCTGTCTGTTTATCTATCTATATAAACTTCCCCATGACCTACCAGGGTTCAAAGTTTTAATGTGACCATACATGACAGTTTAATACAAATCGATCTATTTCTATCTATCTAATAAATCTTATTTGTGTTTTAACTGATAAATTCAAATGGATCCAGATCTTTGTCTCTGTTTATCTATCTATCTAAATTGATGGGCCTAGGGCTTCTAGAGAGAGCTTATCTACACAGATGCCTGTGGCTCACAGATGATGTCTGTCCATCTATGAATCTATCAACAAACCTGCAGGTGATCACATCAATTTAAGAATTTTACACTGTCCAGGATCCCTCTCTGTTTCTATTTCTGTCTGTCTAGATGAAATATTTGAGGGCTGTGTTCTGAGAAGAGAGCAAAAGCTGACCTCAAAGAGAGAGAGAACAATGTGAGCCAGACACTGAGGCGATGTCTGAACATCCGCTCAAGTTCTGTTTCACATGGCATTCACAAAACTGTCAAACCAAGCAAACAACTGTTAATATATCAGGAATTATTGCAAAATTCTGATGCATTATGATTCAAAACCAAGTAAAAAAAAAACGAATTCACTGATGATACAGTAGGTCAAACCTACCAAAATGTAGCTATTTATTATCCTTTTGTTGTGATAATAAAAAACACCACAATGAATTAATTAAGAATGCCCTGACACATAATACTAGTGTTGTCCCTAAAAAGTAGGCCTAACCAAAGTGAATATTTGCGTAGGATGTCATAAAAAATGTATTTGTTTAGCTCTAGGGCTCCATATTCTATATTTGGCACCATTATGGGAGACAATAGTGTTGGATGGATGAGAGACAATCGATTGTACCCTGAGAAAAGGGCTCACAATGCACGCTGACACAAATACAGGAGAGGGTAGCTGTGTTTAACACATTGACACACATACTGATGGTGCATGTGAGCATCTCTATCAACTCTATAAGCTGAGCAAAGAAACTGAATGGGATATGCATATATAATGTGTAAGATGTGGGTCAGTTTGCGGCACATTGCTCATATAGATGCATATGTTTAGTGTGCCGTACTGAAGTAGTGCTGGCTTGTGCTGGCATCACTTCCTGTGCTACTCTGAGCCTGGGAAACGGCATGGGAACTGCAAACGTGTACAGCAGGAATGTATTGTTATTAGTGCATGGGACCATGTCAGTGAGACTACAAGGTATTGACTCAACTGCTCTATTCAGTGAAGCTGCTACGTACCAATGATACATGGGTGCTGTGTGTGAATGGAAAGTTTGATTAGTCCATTAACGGGCCAGACAGTCTAAAGGCATGTCAATATTTATGTAACCATAACCAACCCACATTCTTAACAGGGAGGTTCTAAATTATGGGTCTCTCTGTTGGTGAATGGGTCTCTTATTAAGTGTCCTACACAATGAGAAAAAATATAAAAATAATTAAAGGGATAGACCTAGTTAACCAAAAAATGAGAATGTCCTTTCAAACCCGTAAGGTTCATCTTCAGAACACAAATAAGAATATTTTTTATGAAATCAGAGAACTTTCTGACCCTTCATAGACAGCAACACAACTGACACGTTCAAGGTCCAGAAAGGTATTATAGATATTAAAATAGTCCATGTGACATTAATAGGGTTGTAAAAAGGTGGAACATTTCCAGTACATTTCGGAAACATTCCAGAAATTTGGGGAACTTTCCAGAATTCTTTTGTAATCTTCCAGGGATTTTTGGAAGATTTCCGGAAATTTACCACCCCTTTGCAACCCTTGTCATTAAACCATAAAACAAAAATAATGACTTTAACAATTTCTTGTTTTCCGTGTCAGTCTTCTGAAGAAGCCTGAAGAAATTGTTGAAAATTATTAATAATGTTTGTTTGTGCACAAAAGTATTCTTGTAGCTTCATAAAATTACGGTTGAACCACTGATGTCATATGGATGATTTTAAAGATGTCCTTATGTTTCTGGGGCTTGACTGTGGTATGGGGTTGGGAATCAAATAGATTCCGATTCCAGAATCGGATACTTAAGGTCAGGAATCGGATATTGTTGTCAAATAAAATTTCGATTCCGCCTATTGATCCCTATGCGCTTTTTTGATCGTTAAAAGATCGTGAACATGATTCAAACACCAACGTGATTATTTTCCTAAATTAAAATGATTTGTCTGTATCACAATGTTGTGATCACTTGGTTCATCCGTGCAGCAGTGGCGGAGCCAGGGGTGGCCGTGGCCATCACCTAAGCTTGCCCACCCTTCTCAAAACGGCAGTTTTTGTCCCTTTTTTCTTGACAAGAAATGCCTTTATTAAGACGCAGAACCGATGTATTTTTTGCATCCAAATCAAACGGGAGACTTTTCAGACACGCACTGCAGCTTTGCCTCAGCTTTACTCCAACAAATGGTTTGCTACAAAGAGACACAGGATAAATGTTTGATATCATTATTTAATCACATTGGAATCGAAACTGGGAATCGAAAAGAATTGGAATCGATAAGCAGAATCAGAATCGGAATTGATCAAATTCAAACGATACCCAACCCTACTGTGGTAGTATACTTGCTGTCTATAGAGGGTCGGAAAACTCTTAGATTTCATCAAAAATATCTCAATTTATTTTCCGAAGATGAGCAAAGGTCTTACGCAGGGCTCTCGAGTGCGACCAATTTGGTCTGCACACACAAAATTGTTTTAATATTAATATTTATTTAGATTTTAGTTTAAAAAACAGAAGACGTCAAGTCTTTGTATCAAAGTCCCCTTTAAAACATTTTTAAATGGTGGTATGCAGTTGCCATCTGCCTTGCTTGGGGTAAGAGAGTGAAGTTATTAAATAGCAATGTCTTATAATCATCTGTTTACAATTGCCTTCAGAAACTTGTTTCAACCAACCTCAGGAAGTGAGTGGTATCAGGAAATTGCTCATATTTGGTCAGAATGATAATTATTAATTGATTTAATTGAATTAATGGAGCACTGATTCTAAGTCAACTTTATGTAAAACAGGAGGAAGTGATAAACCCCTCATTGGCATCAGTATTTACACATCAAAAGGGGTCTTAACAAGCCCTTTCAGCATACATTAAGCACGGTACTATTATGATGCAGAATTCAATGCATTTGATGCTGAATGCAGATGAGAGCAGGCCTTGATGCCGATGTAGAATATTAAGCTGCACACTGAATGAATCACCAACCCCTTGATGGCCTTTAGTTTATCAAAACAACTATAAAAAAGAGTCCTAATTCCGAACATCCAGGTGATAGTGATAATGATAAACAAGGAGCCAAAAAAGAAAGCACAGCATGTCTAAATAAAGTGTACTGCATTGATGCCTCCACTGATACAGTAAACTCTTCATTGCTACATGATACAGAATATGAAAGGTGCTATTGTAGATACTGTTAAAGCTATGGGAAATCGGACTGACTTCATTATACTGTATTTTAGACACAAAAAAAGAAGTATACAAAAGACCTGTTCATTTAATCCGGGCACCTGCTGTTTCCTAAATAGTTTTTCTGGCTAGAGAAGGAGAACATGATTATTTCAAACTTTGGAAACAAGGATCATGTCAAGCAGGTTTGTTCTGTTCTCCAACATCTCCTAACCCATCAATTATATGCCAAGATCGAGAAATGTGAGTTTCACCAGACATCTGTGTCATTTCTCGTATATGTGATCAGTTCGGGAGGGGTAGCCATGGATGACAAGAAGGTTCAGTCCGTCAGAGACTGCCCACAACCTGTCACTCTTAAGGAGTTACAATGCTTCCTGGGCTTCGCCAATTTACTAAAAGGTTCTTTTGGACTCCATTTCCCATGACCCCATGCCTGAGACTGTTCACCTGCACAGGTGTCAGTCATCATCCAGACTATTTAAACCAGCACCTTCCCTACCCTCGTTGCGAAGTCTTGTTTTGCTACTGCTAACATTTCTGAGCGTTTTCCCTGAAGTGAGTTTAGGATTCGAAAGACTCGAAAGGTGAACGAATCAATTCTCTTTCTGGCTCATACTGTATATGATACATGTCACATATACAGCCAGTGCTGTCAATATCTGCCCGTTTCTATAGTCAGAGTATGGTTGCTCAGTCTGTACATCGTTCATCAAGTTTACTTTGTTTTTCTGGTGTTTCTTTCCAATAGGTTAGATACTTTTCTTGTGTTTTTATAATTTGGTTGGGCTGAATTGTGGATGGATGTTTCAGTATCCTGGTGCTGGATGTTGTTAGTTTGTGTTTGCAGCTTCAAATCACTCTCACACTCACTCACTCTCTCACTCAAATCAATTCAAATAAGCTGTATTAGCATGACTGTGTAACACAATGTTGCCAAAGCATTAATATATATATATATATACATATATATATATATATATAAAATCCATCTAAATAAATTAAAAGATCAAGTAAGTCAGTTTCAAGTTAATAATGTTGAACATCTAACATTGTGAATGGTTAGAACATATTGAGCTAGTGCAGCTGTGTTATCATCTTCTCCGAGTAAGAAGGGCATTTTCTCAGTATAACTGAGCTCTGAAAATGATGGGATAAGAGCTTCAAATCTGGGGAGAAATGTTTCCCTCACATTGAGATATTTGGGACAAATCATCAGAAAGTGTTCCTCATCCTCTATTTGCTGTAGAACACAGTGTCTACAGATACTCTGCTCTCGCTCTGTCCATGTTTGTCTATCTCTTCCTCTCTCTATCTCTAGATCATGGTCACTTAATCTGTATTTGGAGAGGATTTTTCTTTCTTTAAATGGTTTAATCAATACATAATTGGCAAATTTAGTGGTTCTGTTTAGGGTTGAGTAGCATTGGAGTTTATTTTGAATGTCAAATTGTATTTTTAGAGATTCATCATGAGAAATTTTGTCAATTTCTTTAATAATGGTTCTGGGGTTGAAGCTTTAGTCGGTGAGGAGCTGAGTTTTATGGACGAGCTGAAGAGCGAGCTTGTTTAGAGGATGAGATTCTGCTGAGGTTTCATTGGCGAGGAGGGCTATATATTGGACTGAATCAGGATCAGATTGATGGAAGTGATGCCAGAACTGAACACACACACACAGCTTCAACAAACTAAAGATGATGTGAGGGAAATAAAATCAACCTTAGGAAAACAGCTAAAATGAGTCAGAGCAAAAATGCAAGAGGAGCTCTCTGCCTTGAAGTCAATACTCCACACCAAGGATGAACTCATTAACAGTTTGAAAGAAAAACTCTCTCTCTCTCGTAAATTAAAGTTCACTGGCATATGCATCCTTTTGTGCAGATACAAGTTGTAATGTTACGTCTATGTTATGTATCTAAGTTATCTTTTCCACAACATTCTAATTTATTGAGATGCACCTGTGTGTATATATATATATATATATATATATATATATATATATCAACCTAATTATCATAATGCTTTAGGAATCATAATGCTGTGGTAGTTTAATTATTCTAAAATGCACATCATAATATGATAATGCCATGTGTTTTTCTAGTTGTGAAACTATTTTAGTAACATTTCAGATTATTCTCTCTCAAGACAAATGTGACATGCCTTGTATCAAGGGCAAGGCCCGACTGATATGATGTTGTTCGTGTGGTAGACCTTCCAAAAGAACATTCACACTTGACTAGGCAAAACAAACAGTAGCTATATAACATAATTTGCATCTTAGCATCAATTATTGAACATTAAGAGTTTGTTTAAATAAAACATTTAAAGTAGGTGACATACTACATGTAATCTACAGGAGATATGCAAATGTGCTCTGAGTGGCTCATACTGAGCAATTATGAGCTCATCTGTCCTTGCAGCTCTCCGTTTTCAGCTAGTGACCAATGATGCATGTCGAGGTCATTTAATGTGTTTTTAGTTCATCTAATCTATAGTTAAATACAATTTTGATGTATAGTTGTCAACACAACACTGAAATAGGCAAACTTGCTTTCATTTCAATTTCGATCTTATTTATCTCACTACTTCATTTTAAAGCGTGTTTAATGCCACGCACGATGCATAATGCACATGACCAAACCATCTTTTTAACCTTGCTATATTGTAGTGTTGCACCAAAATTTCAGAAAAAAAAATATATATTTTAGGTTACGGCCAACAAACTTTTTTTAATAAGGCTGAAATCATTGACCAAACCGGCGCTTCTCCGATTATGTGTTTTGACTGTGTCATTATCTTATTTAATGCATATGGATAAACTACAACATGTAAACATGTCAGCAGTGTAGACTAGACACCTGAGCAAAAATTATGCTAGAGTAGCAATATGTAAAATTTGTTTGGCTGAAATATTGAGTGGATGCTCGTTAACCAAAAATCTTTAATATGACAGTTTTATCATCTGTGAACACAACACTCTGAACAACATAGTAAGTTCAGTTACTCAAATCATTTATCAAAACGTGTTTTTTGCTTTTTAAATATGAACATTTTAATTTAGTTTTTTGTGTTTCTGCAAAAAATATTTTGTTGCATCACAACTAAACGGCAAAAGTTAGAGGCATATACTTTCTGATCGAGAACAGCTGTCAGCAGTGTTGGGGGTAACGCATTACAAGTAACGCGAGTTATGTAATAATATAACTTTTTTCAAGTAACTAGTATAGTAACACATTACTTTTTAATTTACAAGAAAATATCTGAGTTACTTTTTTTCCATTTACTGACTGACATGCTGTATGAACATGATCTTACTGTAGTTCTAATCTAGACTAAATGTGAACGTGTATTAATTCATCCCACTCGCAAAAAACAGATTCAGTTTTCATCAAAAATAATTAAAATAGTGAAATGCAAACTCGGAATATGACGCAAACCTGCAATAATTAAACATGTTAAACAACACAAATATATTTAATCTCATTTTATTACCAATGTCTTTGCAGCTGAGCTTTGATGATCCAGTTCAACCGTAATAATAAGCAAAAATGACTTTAGATAAACTAACAATTGTACTTCGTTGTTTTGTTTTTTATTGCTGAAGAGTGTTGAACCTTCTTCTCCTGCATTCTACTGTAGACGTGAATATACTTTTCCTTCAGTCTGAGGTTTTTACATTTTTTGGTGTAAAGGGCTTTTATGTTTGCTATAATTAGAATTTCTTGTATTAAAAACAAACAATCAAGCCCTGCTGATATTTAAAAAGTAACACGAAATTAACGCAAAAGTAATGTAACGCATTACTTTCCATAAAAAGTAACTAAGTAACGTAATTAGTTACTTTTTTAGGGAGTAACGCAATATCGTAATGCATTACTTTTAAAAGTAACTTTCCCCAACACTGGCTGTCAGCTCTTATTAAATTTAACTACAACTTTATTTGTCCAGTAAGCAACTGAGGAAAGAACAGCAATCCTGTAATGACTCCCCTGAAGACCATTACTTAGATAATGCAGTATGTGTGGACAGAGTCCTGATCTCAGCCAATCATTTAATGGAGAACAATCATCCTCTATCCGAGTCCACTATGTCTGTGTAACACCAAAGTCTCTAGTCTTTGGTAACACCTGCCAGTGCCACTTTTTTATAATACAGTTTTCTTTCATTATGAATTTCTTGAGCTTGCATGACTATACTAAAGTGTTGTAAAACGTTTGCAAGATCAATATTATGATGATTACTTGAAAAAATATTTTCAATGTGGTCTCAATTCTTAGCATTCAACTATATAAAGTTAAAAGAATATGTTGTGCATTTACATGTATAAATAAACGTCAGTACATATATATATATATATATATATATATATATAAAGGTTCAGATCAGTCATTGGGATCAAATACAGAACCACCAAGAGTGCCCGCTGGTCTCTATCTAATGACAAATAATGCCAGATTTCCAGTCATCTTCACCCCATAATGGGTCTTAAGAGTGAAGAGAGTCGCCCAGCAACCTGCTAATTCCCATCAATCACATGCTTCTGGTTCCCAATATTCAGAGATCCTGCTAATGAATGACATGCAACAGTAAAACCGCTGCTTTCATTGCCCAAGGTAACGTTATCCTGTGAAATTAAAGCCGAAGCTTAGACTCACAGAAGCTGAGAAGGGAACTGAAGGACGCTTGCAGGATGGGTAAACCTCGCTCAAAAATAATAAATGAAAACTCGACAGTCCATCCATTCAGCCTGCGCTGTTAATGAACCAAACGCCGTGAATCACATTCACAACCGACTCATTAAAATCTAGATACAGGACCAATGACAGTGTTTGGTAGATGCTCATACTTACATTCCGCGCGAGTCATTCATTTCCTAGAGATGACGGCGTGACGGTTTAATCCAAACACGATTCTGCCGGTTAGGCGGGACACACATATGCTGTTCGTGAATGAACCGGCTAGCGACGACCCCCAAGTAGGCTACGACCCCACATTATGTCTGTGAATTGAAATCCAAGTAACGTTACACTATTTTTTCAAAGCACGTAAATGACAAAAAAATAACTTTTGTGTTACTCTGTAATCAAAGGGGGGACTATTACGCTGATATGGAATTATAATCTGTTTAATATAATGTAAAATAATAATTAATTTATTCGTTATTTACTATAGATTCTTATGAAATTACCAGCATTTACATACCTTAAAATATATATTTGTACTTAAATATATTTGACTTAATCTACTGTATATCTATAATTTTGCATATGTTTTTTTGTCTTGCTACTGAAAAGTGGCAAGAATTTGTTGTTATTTAAAAAAAAAAAAGAATAAAAAAAGTCAATTTTCTTAAAGTGCACTAGAGGGCAGCCTTGGGTTGGGGTTAAAAATGGACACTTCCGTCTGACGTTGCGTCAACGTTGGCTGACAATTTCTTAGCCAATTACAGTGAAGAAGAGCACCAAAGAGGCGCGACCAAGTCCACAAACACAGCCAATCACAGCGTAGCAAGCGCAAGCAACGGGTCCACACTCCAGAAGTGAGGTGTCTATTTCTGCCTTAGATGGTATCGAACCAAGTAGAAAGTTAAAAACTGGTAACATATGATTACAAAATTGTGATTATAATGAATGGAACAGCATATTCAAACTTTGACAATCAAGAACACGTTCTCAAACTAGGCGAAACATTTGAGAAGCAACCTAAAAGTGCATTCCATACGGTACGATGTAAGTGGCATCTTTTACATTATATCTATGTATTAGCACATTTATTTAAACGCATAAAAAGAAATTGTATTTTGAAAAATAAGGACTTATAAAAATAAGGAAGGTTTTTTAAGCTTATACTGAAACCACAAGTTGTTTTCAAACAATGTGCACAGGCATATGAGAAGGCAGCTATGGGCTTTTCCACCTTGCTGGCTAACTCAGCTTTTTAATGTTATTTGGGAATAATAAAAAAGCATCTTTATTTGTGCTTATAGTGGAATCCTAACACCATTTTCGATCCTCTGAAAAGCTGTGATTTAAAATTAATTCTTGGAGAACATGTAATTAATGAGAAATTATTGACTTTCCATTACAATAGGAAACACGCGCCATCTGTAGGTGCTACATTGGCACTACACTACTTCTGATGTCAGCAATGGCACTCATAGTTATTATGAAATATGATGAATGTTTTCTTCCTGGTCATAGATGATTTCAAACCAGCCTCCATAGACACTACGTGTGAGGGGGAGCTGGAAGTGGGCAAAGGAGAGCAAGTTACAGTCACACTGCCAAACTTAGAGGTAGGTTCAGTAACCTTGTTTCCACAAAAGAACTTGTCTGTACAGCAACCTGGATGATTAAGCTTGATCTTCTTTGCCATCAATCTTTGCAGGGATCCACGACACCTCTTACCGTATTTAAGGGTTCCAAGAGGCCTTATATGAAAGAATGTGTTCTCATCGTTAATCATGACACAGGAGAGTATCGTCTGGAGAAACTCAGCAGCAACATTGCAGTCAAGAAGACCAGGTATAATGCTTTTGTGTTCCAAGTCATCTGGGTTTGTCCTTTATTTCATTATATACTCCTTTAATGCATTTAAATAAACACATTGTCATATTTCTATTTCCTTACAGGGCTGAGGGAAGCAGTAAGATTCAATCACGGCTGGAGCAACAAACCAGCAGGCTTAGTCAGCAGATGAAGACCGGCACTGGAAACAAGGCTCCATCCAGCACCAAGAGCTCTCCTCCCAAGGAGAAAATGTCTCCATCATCTCCCATGGATGATATTGAGCGAGGTAGTATGTCTTGACAGTATCTGGAATCACTGAAATCAGGGGTTTAATCAGTTCAGTCAGTATAATCAACAGGACACCAGCTTGATTAGAGAGCCATAATCCAAAAACATGTATGGAAATTGTAAAATAGACCAAACATACATTACTGTTCAAAAGTTTAGGGACAGTATAATAAATTAATACTTCTATTTTGCAAGAACACATTAAATTGATCAAAAATGACAGTAAAGACTTTTACAAAAAAATTAAAGCGGTCATTTAAAACTTTTTATTCATAAAAGTATCATGAAAAATACAGCTCCACAAAAATATTAAGCAGCACAACTATTTTTTAACATTGTTTTATATATATATATATAATTGAGCACCAAATCAGCATATTAGAATGATTTCTGAAGGATCGTGTGACACTGAAGTCTGCAGTAATGACTGCTGATAATTCAGCTTTGCCATCCCAGCAATAAATACATTTTAAGTTATTTTTATTACACTTTATTTTAAGGTGTCCTTGTGTAATCAGTGTAACAGTGTAATTATATATTTAAGTACTGAGTAATATTAATTAAGTACATGTACTTACTGTATGGTTAGGTTTAGTGTTTGGCTTACGATTACTTGCATGTAATAATGCGTAGTTTATTGTTATTATAATAGTAAGTACATGTAAGGTTTACCAAGGGCACTGTGAAATAAATTGTTCCCAATTTTTTTTATCATTTAACAGTTATTTTAAATTGTACTAATAGTTCATAATTGATGTATTGATGAAATAAATGCAGCCTTTGTGAGCATAAGAGGCTTCTTTTAAAAACATTCAAATCTTACTGACCCAAACCCCTTGAACAGTAGTGTACAAGCATGTGTACTGTAATTCTTTATGCACTCCTTGTTTCATGTGTTTGTGTAGAGCTGATGGCTGAGGCACGTGTCATGGATCAGATGAGCAGTGGAGACAGCTCAGATTCTCACAGTTCCTCCTCCAGTAGCGGGGACAGTTCCAGCAGCAGTGACTCAGAGGATGAGGATCGCCCGCCGCATAATGTGGCCCCAGGTCCGCCTCAGAGCACATCTCAAAGCCGTGTGGACCGCGTGGAGGAAAGCAGCGGGAACTTCATGAACACACTCAGTGAGTTTCAGGGCTTCTGGGGGATTTTGGATGCTCTGTCACTCTGTTTTGTGTGTCTAATATGCTAATGCTTCGTTTATTTCAGAAAATGATCTCCAGTTGAGTGAGTCTGGGAGTGAAAGTGACAATGACTAACCGCAAAGATGATGCTGAAAAAGGATCAAGTGTTCAGGAAGTACATTCACTAGTTAAAACTTTGTGATACCTGAATCCGAATCCCTGTCAACTTCTCAGTTATTATTTTTTCTTTCCCACAGTTTCTTAGTAATCCTTGCATCAGCACAAGCTGTGCCAATGGACACATAGCTGGGGGGTTTGCTGTATTAGTAAATTAAGAAAAAGTATTTATTTAGTTGAGAATGCTACTGCATAGATGTTACTTTTATAGAAATGTCCTATAACTGCTTCCTCAGAGGTTATAGAATTATATCTGTTTGTGAAACAGCTGTTTAGAAAGATCACGTGTCTTATTTTCTTCTCTATAGTTTTTGAGGCTTAACATACTCAAGCATAAGTGATTTAGCAGCAAAGTCTTAAGGAGCACCAGCGCATTAAGGTGCCAAGCTCAATCTCAGATATTTGCGCATTACCCGACCTGCAATACTTGAATTTGTCTCTTTCGCTGATTCAGAGATATTTGTTCATAACAAACTGTGCCTTGTATATAAGGTGTGTTTTGAATATCCATCCCATTCTCTTACATTGAAGTACACCCATTTTTTTTTTAATTCCTGCTTGGATTCCCTAATATATGATCTCAATTTAGAGGTAGAAGTCTTGTTGTGAAGTGTTGTGTATGTCTTACTGTACGCCTCTGGAAGGCCCAAAAGCACCACTCTAACTCTTAAAGGATGTCATTAGCCAGTCCTTCTTGAGCACTAATTGCAAAATATGATGTGCCATTATTCTAGCAGGGTTGACTGATGTGGTTAAATGTAGTTCTGTGGGAGGTTTGATCATTAAAATTGTGTGTAGACTAATAAAGATTTGTTTTGTGATGTTTATTGTCTCAATATAGCAGAACATCATTATATAGCAGCATCTAAACTGCAAAGTATGTTAACTGAGCTTCAAGTTATGGCATGATTAACTTTATCCAAGTCTGATTGATTGAGTAATTGTGAGATTGGAATCATTGCTTTAAATATATTGAGGGTTTCAACATCAATCTTTTTTAATATTGTGTAATATTTATTTATTTTTATATGTGTGTGTGTGTGTGTTTATTTACCTGTAACAGTATCTCTATTGTGCAATGCACGAAACATGAAGTTGTTCATTTTTAACACCATTACAAAAAGTTGTCATAGCAAAATGCCACAGTTATTAGTGTGCCATATAACCATGGATACTTGATATCATTTGTTATCAAATTATGTCTTAGAAGATTTTCATAGCTTTCATTTCTGAAACACTGTTAGATGTTTATGAAAAGAGTTATACAAATCAGGTAAAATCTTTCCACATTTCACTTGCCATGAGACATTTGTTTATTCATGTGTTGCATTTTTAGATTATTTAACTTATTATAAAAGGTCTTTCTGTAGCAACACCAAATATGGCCAATGCTTTTAACACATGGAAAAAATAAATAACAGCGTAAAATATCTAGTTTGACCATGGTGAATTCAACAGATGAAATGAAAAGCAGTTTGAAAACATCTAGAGCTAAGACCCATTTTGTGACTAGGAACATTCAGAGAACAGAAACGCTTGTCAAATTTGTTCTGTGAAAAGCGCAAACGAAACCAAAAGGACGCATTAAATTGATAAAAAGTGACAGTGAAGTCTTTTATATACTGTTGGTGCACAATATATTCATATTTCAAATACATATGTGAACATTCTGTTCCAAATTTGCATATTAGAACGATCTCTGAAGGATCATGTGACACTGAAGACGTCAAATAAATGCAGTCTTCGATCTTTATGCGCATTAGAGACTTTTTACAAAAATATTCAAGTCTTTACTGATCCCAAACTTTAGGTAGTGTAACGTTACATTCGCTTGAAATTACTCTAATACGCCGCAAGATTACATACTTACATTGTTGATGATTATGATTTTATAGTCGTAGCAGTTGTATTTTTGCAGAAACAATGGTTGCCTTGAGGGTAAATTTGTAACGTTAATGTAGTAACACTGGCGACTTTCACGGAATCTCTTCCCTCGATAACAAGCGAGTTTACTCAAGTTCATTTGCAGGGGAAGAGTCGCTTTTGGCACAGACTGCCATTACAAGGAAGCACACTGCTCTAAACAGGACTGTTGTACTGACTGTGCTGTGGACTGCGACATTAGACATGTTTTCCAATTCAATGCGGAGAACTGGATTATTTTTATGCAAGCAGGACTACGGAGGAATAAAATGCCTCACATCGGTATTCTGCACTCGGACAACCAGTACATTAATAGGTGGAGATAAACAAAAAACCATGGACGACTTAGATGGTCCTAGCTTTCTGACGTCATTATACTGGCTCTTTGGGAAAGGTTATTTTCAAACGACACATCAAATGCAGGTAAATATTCACAAGAAGGTTCTGGGAAGAACACTTAATCTCCAAATGATTGTCTTCATTGATAACTGGACAGTTATGTTGGGTTTTTATATCTTTGTAACTTATATATGTGTTTTTTATATATTAAACAGCACCCTAATATGGAAGCATATGTCTAGCAAAATTCAATTTTCAATTTAATATGCAAAATGGCAATGCTTTATGTAAAATGGCAATGTATTTCTGTATTAAAATTTTAACATTTAGTGCAAAATGAAAATGAAATTATATAATTAAAATGTGCCCTTCCGAAACAAGTTTTAATATGCAAATTAAAACCATATTTTAAAGCTTTATAAGTTGCAAAATTAAAATGTATTACCCAAATTGATTAATGTTTAATGTGTCCAAGCAAAAACTGTAGCAAAATTATCATTTAAATGCTGTTTTTCCTAAATGCATTTAGACTTAGGGGAAGGGGACCATAGACTGTAAAAAAATGGACCTAATGTCCGTGAGGTCACTCGTTGGTTTATTTTTTGTATTTTTTTATTAAACAATCATTAATGTACAAACAATTTGGCAATGTCAAAATTCCTTCACATTACAATATACAGAACATGTGCATACAAATACAACAGAAAGAAAGAGTACAATTACCTAAAACATTGAAGGGTCTAAGTTTTTTCTTGTAAATCATATTCTATAATAAATAGAAAACAGATTTATTGTATTCTTTCCCTTTATCACACTCGTAGGTTTCTGAAGAGCATTTTTGAAGCCTAAAGTGGGCGGAGCCGACCGCCGCCATCTTGGCAGCGCGTCACTTCCGGATAATCGTAAAATGTGCTAAAAGGCGTGACGTGGGTGAAGCTGAGCAAAGAAAAAAATAGTTAATGATAATTTTGGGACATTAATGACCTCCTTTATCGTGTGTTTAAGTATCATGGAATAAAGCCCTGGAGAAACCAAGGCAGAACACAGTATGAAATTAGTTACCGCTCTTTGATTTTGTTTTTGAATGATCAAAATAAGTTACGGTGCTCTGCATTTGTTTGCATTCGTTCATCAATACTGTGCCAGCCTGGAGTTATACGGTATTCTGCCTTTGATTTACTGTCCATTAAAGTATACCGCGTTTAAATTGCGATCTAACAAACTGGTCCATATAACAAAGCACTGTAAGGAATAAGGACTATATAACTTGGCAACAATAACTAACTGTAAATAACCTTTAAGGTGTGTTTTATAATACAAATTATTCACTCCGTGCCAGCTGTCAGTCTAAATGCAGTCATCATGCCAGCATTTATTTGATCTAAATTTGAATATACTTTAAAATACATGCAATGCTGATTTATTAGCAATGTTGGAAACCCATCATACTTTTTTCAGGATTCTTTGATGAATAAAAAGTTAAATAAGAACAGCATTTATTTAAAATATAACTTTTGTAACAATATACACTACCATTCAAAAGCTTGCGGTCAGTATTTTTTTTTTTTCAGCAAGGATTTTATAAATTGATAGAAACCGTGATAAAAGATAAAGCTCGATATTGTTAGAAAACATCTCTGTTTTGAATAAATGCAGTTTTTTAAACTTTTTATTTATCTATGAAACCCAAAAAAGTATCACAGGTTCCAAAAAGCAAAACATTAAGCAGCACAACTGTTTCCAACATTGATAATAAATCAGTATATTAGAATGATTTCTGAAGGATCATGCACTGAAGACTGGAGTATTGATGCTGAAAATTCAGCTTTGAATCACAGAAATAAATGATATTTTAAAGTATATTAAAATAGAAAAACATTATTTTAAAATTGTAATATTTCACAATATTACAGTTTATCTGTATTTTTGATCAAATAAAGGCGAGCTTGATGAGCATAAGACACTTTCATAATGCTGCATAATTATCAAAAATCATAACATGATAAAGTCCTTTCACGTCAGCATTTCGCCAGCCTACACTTCACATAATAGGCCTGTAGGTGGCACTTGATCTTCATTAACTATGATAGTTTCACGAAATAGTAAACAGCGTAGGATATCATACTTAAATATGAGTGAATTGAATACTGATTATCATTAATGCGACTTTTGTTTTGTGCAGTGCTTTTGTAGTCATTCAGCATCTATTTTCTCAGCGATGTAATTTGATTTATAAAATGAAACAAACCGGAGATCCAGATCGCTCCACAAATAAGCTCGTCGGTCCCATGTCATTTTCTACCGATTTATGAAGAACGGAAAATGACCGCTTCATATCACATTATTGTCCAATGAAATTTGAACTTGAGCCAGATCATGAATGGTTTGCGTATTAAACATGACAAACGGGCATTGAGGAATTATGTAATATCCTAAAATATATAATATATAGATTTTTTATTATATAATCGAATTTTATGTATACTGAAACATACTGACAAAAAAATGTATAGACTAAATGCACTGTAAGTCGCTTTGGATAAAAGCGTCTGCTAAATGCATAAATGCATAAATGTAAATTTTCATTTTGAATTAATTGTTGCAAATATGTATGGGAAAATTTAAATACAGAAATAAATTGCCATTTTACATATTGCATTGCCATTTTGCATATTACATTGCAAATTGAATTTTGCTACACATATGCTTCCATACTCTAAAGGGCAGTTATATATAAAACACGAATCTTTATTTAAACAAAAATGTGTAATTAATGCAGATAGAGCACAGCAAAATCTATGGCCCCCTTTGGAAGTCCAAATACGGACCTCTGGTTATTGTTAATGTGGCCAATGCAGACCTCATAGAACAGGTTCTACGGCAAGAGGGCCGCCATCCCATCCGTACTGACATGCCCCACTGGAGAGGCTACCGAAAACTCCGGAATCATGCATATGGACCCCTCACAGAGTAAGTAACACCGGAGAGCCTAGTATTATTGGCAATGCATTCATCTGTTCTTTAAATGCATTCATTGCACTCCTATTGTGCAACCATAGTGCTGTCAGCTGCTGCAAATGTATAAAAACATCTGCAGATGTTATGAAGCCACAAATGTAGTGCACGTCTGAACGTGTATGGAACATGTAACTAGGAGCTTTTCAACTGGTTGCTTAGAAAGTGAGTAATGCAAGGGCGTAGGTTTGCTTTTGACATTGGTGGGAACATAAACCCAAGTACCCCCCCCCCACCAAACACCCAATCAGTTTTGCGGTTTTGATAGACCTTTGACCACAGTTTCATGTCACCCCATTTATAGCTTATGTTTGCCAACATATTAATAACTCCTAAACAGATTTTTGTGTTAGTATGCTCAACAGATAATAATTACATAATTTTATTTTGTGAACCAACAACATCAGCATCAGAGTGCTGGGTGTCTTTATCAGCATCACTTCATTTTAACATTAATCGAATTGGACCCAGGATGATTCTGAAAGAATACTCTGTTGCTGTAGCAACGAACACAACTTTCATGCGCATGTGATTGACAGATAAGCCGCACACTCTTATTTCAGCGTTGTTTTTTTTATTTTGTGTATATTTCAGTTAACAGTTTGATCCAGTACCCCTGGAGTAATGTACAAAATGAAAACATGACTGAAGACACGCATTATTGTGTCTGTTGAACATTAAACCAAAACCTAATTCAAGAAAAAAATGAATGTAAATTGTATGCTAAACCCATTTTAGTGGTAATAAATAGGGAATTATTTTTGAGATCTTACAGTGAACGATGAAATTGCATTGAAACCTGTGTAAAGGATGACAACTGGGGAAAGACGGTAAATGCAAGTGTTAGTGGGAAAAATGGATTTGAGGAACCATAACAACCTCCAAACATAAATGAAAAAAATCGAAGGCTCACTCGTTCTTTGTTCAGAGGTCAACTATAGACTGACCATGAGAACAATGCATGAATTTGATCAGATTTACCACATAAGCAATGTTCAGAACATATTTCGAATATAAAATCTCCACTTTTTTATGTTAGCAAATTATCATGCAAAGATGTATGAGAAAGTCGTTATGCTGACAGAAATGACAGTACTCATAATTGTCCCGTTTCAGAATGGGAGCGGAGTGGCAGCACATTAGGAGCATCCTGAATCCTCGCATGCTGAAGCCCAAACACGTGTCCTCCTACACTAATGCCATTAATGGTGTGGTGAGCGACTTTATTGAGAAGATTGCGAAGCTTAGGACAACAAAAGGCAATGACCTTTTGGTTTATGATGTGGCAGGAGAACTGTACAAATTTGCTTTTGAAGGTAGGCTATAACATATTGAATAATTTCAAGGTCAAGATATTGAATTATTCCATAGAGTCATTCCCAGGCATTCATATTAGCAGTTTTAATGAATCAGGTGAGTACAAAGGGTCAATGCCACACATGCATGCAATAGATAACAGAGGCCAATCTTGTAAAGAGCATTGGCCTTGACAAGTTCATAGCTTCTAGTTATCTGTAGTTGACTTTATTTCAACTAGTCTACCTTTCAAACAGATCAGGGTCATAAAAATACATAGAATGCAATTATGCTCTAATATATATAGCCTTAAAGATTAAATTGTCTACATATATTATTGCATTATTTGTAATGCAATAATGTAATTTTGATTTTAGGTGTTTTTATTATCGCACACACAACACTATCATTTTGTTTTTGTCTTTGCTTCATAAGGAATATGCTCAGTGTTGTTTGAAACTCGTATGGGGTGTCTGAATGATGTGGTTCCTGAGGAAACACAGAAGTTTATCTTCTCTGTTGGGGAAATGTTCCGTCTTTCTCCCATCCTGATCCTGTTTCCCAAATCTCTCTGGCCCTACATGCCTGTTTGGAAGCATTTTGTGGCTGTTTGGGACCATTTGTTCAAAGTTGGTAAGTCTATTTCTATTATTGTCATGTTTAAAAGAACATGTTATGTACAATTGTTATGTTTATTTGCGCAACTGTTCAAAAGTTTGGGATTGGTAAGTAAAAAAAAAAAAGCTAATTCATATTTTTATTCATCAAAGATACATTATACTGATCAAAAGAGACAGTAAATACATTTATAATGTTGTAAAATATCTATTCAAATAAATGCTGTTCTTTTAAACTTTCTATTCAACAAATAAACTTGAAAAAATTACTTGTTGATACATGCCACAAAAATACACTGCACAAATGTTTTCAACTTTGATGATATTAATAAAAATGTTTCTTGAGCCCCAAATTTCTGAAGGATCATGTGACACTGAAGACTGGAATAATGGCTGCTAAAAATTTAGCTTTGCCAACACAAGAATAAATTACATTTTAAAATATATATTCTAATAAATTGATACAAACCCGATTCCAAAAACGTTGGGACACAAATTGTGAATAAAAAAGGAATGCAATAATTTACAAATCTCATAAACTTATATTTTATTCACAATAGAATATAGATAACATATCAAATGTTGAAAGTGAGACATTTTGAAATGTCATGCCAAATATTGGCTCATTTTGGATTTCATGAGAGCTACACATTCCAAAAAAGTTGGGACAGGTAGCAATAAGAGGCCGGAAAAGTTAAATGTACATATAAGGAACAGCTGGAGGACCAATTTGCAACTTATTAGGTCAATTGGCAACATGATTGGTATAAAAAGAGCCTCTCAGAGTGGCAGTGTCTCTCAGAAGTCAAGATGGGAAGAGGATCACCAATTCCCCCAATGCTGCGGCGAAAAATAGTGGAGCAATATCAGAAAGGAGTTTCTCAGAGAAAAATTGTAAAGAGTTTGAAGTTATCATCATCTACAGTGCATAATATCATCCAAAGATTCAGAGAATCTGGAACAATCTCTGTGCATAAGGGTCAAGGCCGGAAAACCATACTGGATGCCCGTGATCTTCGGGCCCTTAGACGGCACCGCATCACATACAGGAATGCTACTGTAATGGAAATCACAACATGGGCTCAGGAATACTTCCAGAAAACATTGTCGGTGAACACAATCCACCGTGCCATTCGCCGTTGCCGGCTAAAACTCTATAGATCAAAAAACAAGCCATTTTTAAACATGATACAGAAGCACAGGCGTTTTCTCTGGGCCAATGCTCATTTAAAATGGACTGTGGAAAACTGTTCTGTGGTCAGACGAATCAAAATTTGAAGTTCTTTTTGGAAAACTGGGACGCCATGTCATCCGGACTAAAGAGGACAAGGACAACCCAAGTTGTTATCAGCGCTCCGTTCAGAAGCCTGCATCTCTGATGGTATGGGGTTGCATGAGTGCGTGTGGCATGGGCAGCTTACACATCTGGAAAGGAACCATCAATGCTGAAAGGTACAGTATATCCAAGTTCTAGAACAACATATGCTCCCATCCAGACGTCGTCTCTTTCAGGGAAGACCTTGCATTTTCCAACATGACAATGCCAGACCACATACTGCATCAATTACAACATCATGGCTGCGTAGGAAAAGAAGGATCCGGGTACTGAAATGGCCAGCCTGCAGTCCAGATCTTTCACCCATAGAAAACATTTGGCGCATCATAAAGAGGAAGATGCGACAAAGAAGACCTAAGACAGTTGAGCAACTAAAAGCCTGTATTAGACAAGAATGGGACAACATTCCTATTCCTAAACTTGAGCAACTTGTCTCCTCTGTCCCCAGACATTTGCAGACTGTTATAAAAAGAAGAGGGGATGCCACACAGTGGTAAACATGGCCTTGTTCCAACTTTTTTGAGATGTGTTGATGCCATGAAATTTAAAATCAACGTATTTTTCCATTAAAATTATACATTTTCTCAGTTTAAACATTTGATGTCATCTATGTTGTGTTCTGAATAAAATATTGAAGTTTGAAACTTCCACATCATTGCATTGTTTTTATTCACAATTTGTACAGTGTCCCAACTTTTTTGGAATCGGGTTTGTATATTAAAACAGAAAAAATGCCGTCTATGTGAGAATAAAATATTTTTTTCACTAAGTATTAAAGAATCCCCCAAACATTTGAACAGTAGTGTAGAGTGTCTCTAATCAAACTATATGTATTAGGTCACAGAATGCCAGTCATCTTCAAATATGCAGGTTTTTTTTCACAGCGGAGGAACTAGTGCAGGAGAAGATGGCAGAGATTCAGGAAAGGGTGAAACATGGGCAGCCAGTGGAGGGCGAGTATCTCACACACCTCCTGATCAGTGAACAGATGTCCTTCACTGAGGTTTTGGGAAGCATTACAGAGCTTCTGCTGGCAGGAGTCGACACTGTAAGTATCTTCACTCTTTAAGGATTCAATGCATTACTTATCTTGCCATTTACAACATTTGATTTAAAACTAAGAGCAATAAATAAGCATCATTAGTATTTGCAACGAATTTGAGATTCTGCATTTTTGATGCATGCTCATTTTAGACATCAAACACTATTTCCTGGGCGCTTTATCACTTGGCACGGGAGCCAGAGATCCAGCAGAAGCTGTATGAGGAGGTTATCAGTGTCTGCCCGGGTGACAAAGTCCCCTGCAGTGAAGACATCACCAGAATGCCATTGCTTAAGACCATCGTTAGAGAGACTCTTCGGTGTAGTATCTTCTGTATCTCATCTGTATCTGTTCTAAACATATTTAAAGGAATAGTTCACTCAAAAATGAAAAGTTGCTTAAAATGCTCTTTGATTTAGATTAGTTTGTTTCTTCATCAGAACATGTTTTGGATCCTCTGCAGTGAATGGGTGCCGTCAGAATGGGAGTCCAAACAGCTGATAAGGGCATCACAAGTAATCGACACAGCTCTAGTCAATCAGTGGTGAAATTGAAGAAAGCAGTATTATGAATAAAGGATTCATATTTTAGCTGGAAGCAGTGGTTTTAATGATGTAATTGCTCATTACAAACTTTTCGTGTGGATTTCTTGTGGATTATCGTGATTTTTTTAGCTGTTTGGACTCAAATTCTGACGGCACCCATTCACTGCAGAGGATCCACTGGTGAGCAAATGATGCAATGCTACATTTCTGAAAATACTGTATGTTTTGATGAAGAAACAAAACTTTTTGGATGGCCTGAGGGTGCCTACATTTTTAGTAAACATACATTTTTGGGTTAACTATTTCATTAAAAGCGTGTCAAAGTAATGAAAACAGTGTTGTGTTAGCTTGCTAAATGAATCCGCCAAACGTGTTCTCTCAGTTTATATCCGGTGGTTCCTGGGAATGCTCGTGTCATTGCTGAAAAAGAAATAGTGGTGGGTGACCACCTCTTCCCTAAAAATGTAAGCTGAACTACAAACTGCCATTCAAGAAACAACACAGCTGGAATCTGATGTGCATTCAAGTTGGTACCAGTAAATAGATGTCCAAACTGATCAGCGCGGTGTATTCTGTGTTTTCCAGACTCTTTTCCACCTCTGCCACTTTGCAGTGTCCTACGATGAGAAGGTGTTTCCCAATCCTTCTGCCTTCCTCCCTCAGCGCTGGATCCGGGGGGAGAAGCAGTTAAACCATCATCCCTTCGGATCTGTGCCGTTTGGCTTTGGCATTCGTGCATGCCTGGGCCGCAGAGTGGCTGAGCTGGAGATGTACCTCCTCTTGTCCCGGGTAAGAACACATTTCACAGATGTTTCTGTTCCGAAATGAAAATAAGTGCTTGTACTTTACAGATTTTTGATTCTATAAACTGGACAGTGAGGCTTAGAAGTCTGAGGCCACAGTGAAAATCTGAATTCAGGTTCTGATTGTAAATAAACAGATATGTTGATGACTTTAAATGATATAAAACAAAGAAATGCACTTTTAGGACATTCCATGAATGTTGAACCCATCCCGGTCACCAATGACTCTCCTGACCCAGTTTAGCTGATCATTTTGTTATGTTATTTTTGGATCCTTTCCTAATCTTCAGTCCTTCACCTTTGGCCCAACCTCCTCTTCTGTTACAGAGTAGTTATAGTTCTGCTTATCAATGAGTAACTAAGATTCATCTATTCAGCATGTTTCCTGTGATAAACTTTAAACTTGAATAAACCGTCCATGTTAAGATCAACAAGCCTTCATTTGTTTTACCTTTTGCAGTTAATTAAACATTATGAAGTGCATCCAGACCCTTCAGGACGGACTGTGAAGCCGATCACACGGACTCTGCTGGTCCCAGCCACATCCATTGACCTGCAGTTTATCGATAGGCAAAGGGAGCAAGAGGAGCCAGTCAAAGCAAATGCTTCTGTATAAATAACTGTGCACTTCTCAAAGCAGTTTGCCTCTAGATAATGTGATTTACCTATTTGATATGACTTATATAATTGAAAAATATAACTAATATAACCTGTGTGGACACAAATGCCTTGTCCAAATACCCACACATGCGGTCTTTGCACTTATATGACAACGTATATGACGGGTTTCCTGTATTTGGCCCAAGTGTTCAAGTGAGGATGAAGTCCACAGGTGTGTGTCAAACTTTTCATTACCTGATGGGACACACTTAAAGTGTTGTAAAAATGCAAGTGTTTACACAGCCTTATTTTAATTTTAAATACTTTGCCTTTTAAAATAAACTTCTAAATGTCTGTTCAGTCCCTATCACATGGCATTTTAATTTGTGGTGCTTCTAACAAAGTTATAAAAAGTTGCAAATGTTGTACAAAATAAATACTACTCATCTTTGCATCAATAAAACATAAAAACACAGTTATATATACACAGTATATACCAAATTATATGGAATAGCTAATTATTATATTAATATTTAACACAACAGTGACCTTTAGATAGTGTAGGTTTAGTAACCATCAAGGGCACTGCACTTTGGCATTTTGAAGACCGGGACAGTCTTGCGCACTCACTTCCTGTCGCGCTCTCAAGTGACGAAGACTGCACGTGTGCGTATTTGAACAAGGCTGATGTTCTGACTAAATTACATTGCTTGACTGCCGCCTTTTAAAAAGCATTTTTATTTATAATAACACTTACAATAACACTTATTTTACTGTTATAAATACCTATATACAGTATACTGTAAATGTACTCATTTTTGAAATTACACTGTATAAATAGTTTGTTTTAATTACATGTGAATGAATGCCAGATGTGAGGATTTTTAGATCTTTTACAGATAATGTCAATTTGTATTTAGTTTTGTGAATGCACCTTAATTTTTCCATTATATGTTTTTAATTTTTAGAGGAAATTGATGTTACACTTTAACATCTATTTTCAGGTTCCATAGTCCTTGCTGGTGAGAATATAGTAAGAATAATATTGATAATAATTGACCACATTTTGCAACACCTGCCCACATTTTCCATGAAATCCTTCTCTCTAGTTCATCTTCAAAATGAACGCAAATTCCAATGATGCCTCCATGTTTGTGAGGATTATAAATACAATAAATAGAAATATTCCAGTTTATATATATTTTAGTTTTTGTTCCACTTTTATGTCAACAAAAAAATCTGAGTTTGCCACTTTAGGCCTAGGCAGTGCACAGGTCTAAGAGCTGAGTCAATTATTGTGATAAAAACGATCTATAAGAAAGTTATATTTGGAATGCGTCAGTGAATTGTCATATTTTTTTTTTAAATGTGTTACTTTTTCTATCCCAACCTCTGATGCATTGTGGTCACTACAGTGGACAGCTATTTGGAAGCCATTTAGGATGTAGTATCATGTCCCAACCACCAACTGCTGAACCCTCAAAGTGTTGTCTACAATCCATTGAATTGTTATATTTTTATCAATTTTTTGTTTTGAGATATTGCATAATATATTCAAGATCACGGTGGGAAAAGGGGATGCACCATGTACCATGGGAATTAGTGTTAAATATTTTTATTCTCAGAAAACTGGACAGGTACAAAAAAAAAATTCAGTTAAATAGGATGTCAGAAATAGATTCATCCAGATTTTTCTTGTAAATTTTTTTCTGTGACAGAAAATATATCAGTCCTTTACAGTGGACTTCATGCACCAAGCGGTATAATTCTGCCTATATATAGGTTCTGCCTTGTTTGTATGTTGTATTAAAATTATGATATAATTTACACTTGAATGGTTTTATTGAACAGAAATATTAAATAGTCTTCCGATGTTATCATGTATTTCAGTGCACACAGTCTATATTTATTTATTAGGTCATATAAAACTAGGTATGTATACTGTATGAGTGCAGATATATGTGTGTATGATTGTGTTTGAGTGTGTGTGTGCTTGTGTGTGTGTGTATTTGTGCTCACCTATGTATGAATAGCCCACCATGACATGGGACAGGTGTGTGTGGGGCTGTGTGGGGGGAGGGTAGGGTGGCATGGGACAGGGGTTTGTGGGGCTGTGTGGTCGGAGGGTAGGGTGTTATGGGACAGGGGTGGGCTGTGTGGGAGGAGGGTGGCATGGGACAGGGGTGTGTGGGGCTGTGTGGGGAGGTAGGGTGGCATGGGACAGGGGTGTGTGGGGCTGTATGGGGAGGTAGGGTGGCATGGGACAGGGGTGTGTGAGGCTGTGTGGGGGAGGGTAGGGTGGCATGGGACAGGGGTGTGTGGGGCTGTATGGGGAGGTAGGGTGGCATGGGACAGGGTGTGGGGCTGTATGGGGAGGGTAGGGTGGCATGGGACAGGGGTGTGGGGGGAGACACCCCTGTCCTATGCCACCCTACCTCCCCACACAGCCCCACACACCCCTGTCCCATAAACACACACTCTTATATTTAGTTTGTCACACTTCACATTTCTGTGCCGTCATGACATAGCTTGTTCTTACTGAATGTTCTTATGTGTATTCAAACCATTTTCACAGTAAATATTTGAAAAAATATTTTTTAAGACCACACGTTTACTTCTATCGATTCACTTGTTATACCTTTGATGCATGGTGTCCACTACAGTTTGACATCCCTCAAAATATAATATATAGACAAACAAATTTGGCATGATTTTTCACTAAAGTAAAAACAAACATTTATGATTGAATAATTCATGCGTCAGAGGGTTAAATGTATTCACCATGAAATAGATTTTGCAAGCCCGTTTCTCTTCTCTCTAAATGTTTATTCTGAATATTATTTCCCTTTTGATTTCTTTATCTTTCAATAAATTTAATAAAATACATACATTTTAAACATACACTATTTATACAGTATATTCATATTTTCCCAATTTACCTGATTTACCAATTATATCCAGCAGATGGTAGTGTTGGATCAAACTAAATGCACTAGAAAGTGTCAATGAAGGACGTTTCAGGTCGCTTACATTTATATAAATAAATCACAATCCGTGATACTTTGATACATATAGCAATTATTATACTCTTGCTTTTGTTAACAAACATTAATAAGGTCCCCATTGACTTCCATAGTTCCATACTATGGAAGACATATGCTACCAGCAACTGTTTGGTCACAAACATTCTTCAATATATCTTGTTTTTTGGAAAAAAATAAAATTCAAGTCATAGTTTGGAACAACTTGAAGGTGAGTAAATGACGACATAATTTTCATTTTTAGGTGAACTATCCCTTTAAGTTATTTTAAAGAAAGAATACAGGCAAACCTTAAAATTCTCATGCTTAAATGATTTTAGAATGTTTTTTATATGTTGTTTGGGATGTGTTTGCATATAATGATGTGAACTAACAACAGTTTTCGACAGGTATGCTTCATTTATTGACTCATATTAATATCTCATATATAAAAAAAACAACAACAATGTATATCTGTTACATTGTTTGACACTTATTGGTGCAGTCAGGTCTGATTGTACAGGACTAAGGTTAGCAGCACTGACCATGCATTAATCCAAGTTAGTTACATGTGGTACGTTGCAATGAAATAACAACAAAAGCGGAAATTCTTCTTTGGACAGCTTCTACAAAGTTATAAGTGCTCATTTGGCATAGGAACATTTTCCCTGCTTTAGGTGTTTTGTTATTCTGAGGTGCTTTTTAAAGCTGGAGAAGAGACTGCACCATCATTAATACATGTCACTGACTCAGTCGTACATATTGTGATTATAGTGACGTGCAAAATATCTCCCTTCAGTTCATGTCCCATGAATTCCCCAGTGGAGTTTTAGAAAGAATCCTGATAGGGGAAGGAGTGCATGCAGATGAAATGGCTTCTGAAATCACATGATTGTGCAGGTTTTTGTCTTGGTCTTGTGTAGACGTGACACAGAGTCCAGCTCAGGCCTGTTAGATACATGTGAAGTCCTCTTGGTGGCTCTGCTGGACTTGATGCGCTTCACATTCTTGTTGCTTTTACTGATGCAGGCCAGTGTGGCTATGTGAAAAATATCCCTCACGCTGCTCTCCGACTGCTGCGCTGAGCACTCGATGTAAGGAGCCGAGATCAGCTTGGCCATGTTTGAACCCTAAAACAAATGAATTTATATTTAAATACTAAATACTTGATTTATAGTCATCTAATGCAGAGGTCATCATCAGGAGGTCAAATATAGCTAAAGTTCAGCCAAATGTTTCATTTTTAAATGTATCAAGTGAATTTTAAGTATTGTGTACAAGTATATGATTGTGTCCAACAATAATAATTAATTTTAATGCAAGCTACGAATCTTGATGTATAAGTATATGAAAACGCTACTATGCATGTTATTATAGCCCAGGTTTACAATCCAATACTGGGGTCCTTGGGTAAAGATACTAATACTATGATACTTCAAATACTATGCTAAGGATCTAATTGCATTATTTTCTAGTACAAGCTTTTGAAAATGAATTTTGCATCTGTTCTTTTTCATTAAAGGTTTACAATATTCTTTATTTACCTGGTCATATGAAGAAGGAATGTCATTGGACAGCTGCACAAATGTGGCCAGGTCTGCACGCAGGTCTGACTTGCACCCAACCAAAAGTACTTTAGTATTGGGACAGAATTCTTCGATTTCTCCCTTCCACTAAAGGATTTAAAACGTAGTGTTAGATTGATGACAGTCATGAAATCATATGTGTTTAAAATAAACTTGTTGTTATTGTTAACTAAAACTTAAAAAATAATGTTATTTTTGTAATGAAGCAAAATATAAAGTGTAAATATTAGATGGAAAACATTTTTTTTTTTATTGAAAATTAGAAATGTTGCCATCAATTAAGATGAAATATTAAAATAATAACAGAAAATCTAAATAAAAAAATACTATTTTTGAATATATATTGCAATGTCCTTAAAATAAATTATATCATAATATCAGTAAAACTAAGTGTCAACCTAAAATCAATTTCGAAGGCCATAATATAATTATTAGTTTTTTCAAGTAATCTTCTGTATAATACTGGATTGAGCTGTTTATTTGGGAAATGACAGGCCCCACAAATTCCTTTTACATTGTTTATATGACATCCAGTGATTCTAAACCATGTTTGTTATCTCAGCACCCATACAAATCTGATTGTATGATTGTTCTTCATGACTCCATGACATGACCAGATACGAACACACATTTATTTTGTATTATTACATGTTTTCCTTCTAGCCAGTGGAGAACCCTACAGTACAGTGCGAACACCAAAGCGCCCCAAACGGCTAATTCTTGCTCTCTCAAAACCTCTTGCCTCCCGATGGCATCAGAGGTTACAAAGTATTCTGTGTCACAAAGGCTCTCTGATTCTGAGACTCAACGTAAACAAGCTCTTACTGCTTGTCGTTGTCTCCTCATGTGATAGTCAACGGATAAAAGCCCTCCCACACTCTCCCACTCTCATTCACTGACTCTTCTCTCAGATGTCTGGACTTTTCTTCTCAATGCTACAAAGACGGGGCTTGTGAGAATATCCCAACCACAATTCAGAGCTACAACAGTTTATAAACATTCAGCATCGATGAACAAATATCTTTTAAATCAGCTTACCTTCCTTTGCACATTCTCAAGAGTCTCCGGTCGACCGATATCAAAACAGATGAGAACTGCATCCGCGTCTGGGTAAGAGAGGGGGCGCACGTTGTCATAGTACGGAGACCCTGCAGATAGACACAAAAACACTGTACAAATAAATACATTATTACTTGACATAAACGAATACATCTGTATAATTACAGTACAACGGAAAAACTGATAAGTTAAGCCGCATGTTGGTGTGATATATTTATGCAGCTGAATTGTTTTTAGGTATATTGCTTTTCGATTTATTCCATACGCACACTTTGCTGAACCATTGCAATTGATTTATATTCACAATCTATCAAACTTTTTAACAGCCTGTATACAATATTATTATACATTTTCCTTTATATTATAGATTTAATTTGTATTTTTTCATTTTCATTTTATTTTGAGTTTCAAAAAATGTTATGTGCTTTGGTCATTTTAGTTATTTTTTATATTTCTGTTTAGCTTTAATCAATTTTTATTCAAATTTTAGTCATTTTAGTAATTCAAATTATTTATTTCAGTTAGTTGCCAAGGCAGCATTTACATATTTTATTTAAGCCTTATTTCAATTACCAAAATCTATTTTTAATAATTTTAGGGTTTTTAAAATTAATAATTTATAAATAAAACAAAATTAATAAATCAAATCTTCTGGTAGATATGGCTACTCAATGCAGTGTGTCGGAATACATGTGCATCTGTCCTGGAAAGTCATCAGTGAGGAGTATTTGTTTTCTTTTCTTTTATATTCATTTATAGCATGCATTTTGTAGAACAACATCCCTATAAATTACAAACACTACTGTCATTTTACAGTAAAAAGTCAAATTATTAAAAGTAAATCATATTTTCCTTATCTGTTTATTTATTGAAAGTGTCACTGTGAGTTGTGTTCGACTGATACCGGTTGATTTTCTGTGGGGGTCCCTGTGCAAGTCACTGTCCCGCTACAGGAAGACAGCACATGTACTCGTGATTCAAGCCCGGTAAATTAGGTTACACTGCTATTCTGGGAAGTGAGTGTTGAATCTGCTCTAGAAAGTTTGTAGGGCTTAAAATGAGTTCAAACCTCAGATCATTAGCCATCATTACTGAAATATTTAAAGGTCTCATTTTGAAATGCCTGGCCCTTCTGATAAAAGGATGGCGAGGATGAGGAGGAGAAAGATGATAACTGTACATTCAGATTACATATATAAAACGATTTCACAATATATGGTGTAAGAAATCGTGCTACAATCACATACTACCTACATATCTGTAGTTTATTTTGAGAATAGTATTACCTAACATTAATAACATTCATCTGAGTCATTCTAGAAGTGTGGGAGACAAGGACGAGTCTGCTGTGAGGACATCATGGGCAATTCATGGTGAGTGTATCAACTGGATTGGACTAGTTTACTGTACACTCTTAAAAACATTAAGCAAAAGAAAATGTATGCTGATAGTGCAACATGAAGAGCTTATAACTATTTACCTGAGTTAGATAACTCAAGATGTCCTTATAAACATTAATTAGACAAGGAACCCAAGTCGAAACTAAAACCTTAATTTATTTTAGCTATGTTAATAAAATATGAAAATTGTCAATTAACATTCACTTTTAAATGTTTGTTCCTTCGCTTAACTGCTCAGTCTGCTTCAATCTCACCATCCCACATATGCACGATTTATACTTATGAATTTCATTCGCCAAAGGATGAATCATATAACTCTTATCAAAAATCTCTGTGGTCGTCACCCAGTCCCAGTCCACCAGAAATAGGAGGAGGTTCATGGCCTTTACAAAACTCAATCACATAGCCCACAAAGCCCAAAACCTCAAAAAATGCATTGATCAGCTTGAACGACTTAGAAATACATATGTGAATGTGTGTGGATGCATATGATGGAGGCTTGGATAAAATCTCTAATTTAATGTCCTCAGAGACATCACATTAGCTACATCAAATGGCTTTTCCTTCTCTTACCTGAAGTATCCCAAAGACTGAGCTCAACTCTCAATGTGTCCACCTCAAAACTGGCTGTGTAGTTCTCAAATACTGTAGGAACATAGTTCTGTGAGAGAAAAAGCAACAGTTTGATATGTAACTATTCAAAACTATTAACTCGGGGCTAAAACTTAACGTAAGTTTTGCACTCATGACATTGAATTAATGTTCATAGTCGAGACTTTTCTCTACAAACCTCTGGAAAGGAGTCTTTGGCAAAAACATTTAACAAAGACGTCTTCCCACACTGAGTGTCGCCGACCACAACTATTTTACATTTCAGATCGTGATGGGGATTCATCATGGACTAACTGAACCTCATCTTCATTCACTGTCGCTGAACATCCACCGGTTGACCTCGAGTCTGCAGTCTGTCCATGTTACAGAACGAGATAAATATTCCGATACTCTCTGCTCTGTTCAAAGTGCTCTAGGTTGTCCTCTCGTCTCTCAGGTTGTGATGAGGGTGAGTTATGTGTAAAGCTGAACCTCGGCTCTCAGTACAGGCGTGAAGCGCATCATCTGTCCGCTGCTCTGAGAAGTAAAGCGCTTCTTCACCCGCGTCGCTCTGGACTCTGAAACATCCACATACTTATGGCAAGCCCTTTTAACATTGAAAACTTTTTTTTTGAATTGATAGTCACAATTGTAATTCCAGATATCTATATTACAAATATGACTAGTCGTAATTGCTTTGAAGATATCTACAATGTGTTTATGACTAGTCGTTATTCCAATTCAAGATATCTTTAAATGTGATTTGACTAGTCAAAATACAATTAGAGATATCTCTAATTGAATTTTTTAAAGATATCCAAAATACATTTGTAGATATCTTGAATTGGGATTACGACTAGTCAAAACTCATTTGAAGATATCTCTAATTGAATTACCACTAGTCAAATTGTAATTGGAGATATGTCTAATTAGAATTTCGACTAGGCAAATCGTATTTAAAGATATCTTGAATTGGAATTACGACTAGTCAAAACTCATTTGAAGATATCTCCAAATATTTTTCAATGGAAGTCAATGGAAGATTATGACTAGTCGTAATTGCTTTGTAGATATCTGGAATGTGTATTATGACTAGTCATAAACACATTGTAGATATCTTGATTCCAATTACGACTAGTCATAATTGTTAAAAGGGCTTGCCATACATACTTGTGTGATGAGCGCAGCGCGAGCCCGCCCCTCGCGTCAGCTCGCATTCCAGGGCGCTCCAACGCTGCTAAAAGAGATGTGATTTCGTCAATAACATAAGAGAACACAGAGGTAGTAATAGACATAACATATGACTGGGATGTGATCAATTAAACAGCCAGTAGCCTAAATATTAAACTTCTTAACTAAAAACTGTTACACTATCCGTGTGGTCCATAAGAGAAGCCTCGCCAAGGTAACTTTTATTCGATCAAAAATGAAGACAGTAATACGAAATACTATTATAATTTAAAATAACTGTTTGCATTTGAATATATTTCAAAATGTAACTTATTCTCGTGTTGGCAAAGCGACATTTTCAACTCCAGTCTGCAGTTTCACATGACCTTTCATAAAGGATCTAATATTCAGATTTTCTCGCTCAAGAAATATTTATTATTATTATCAATGATAAAAACTGTTGTGCTGCTTAATATTTTTGTGAAAAACCGTTATTTATTTACTCATCCATTCATTCATTCATTCATTAATTCATTCATGCAACCACCACCCACCCACCGCTCACCGCCTCACTCGCCCACACCCACCCACACCACTGCCCACGCCCATACACCCACCCACTCACTCACTCACTCACTCACTCATTCACTCACTCGCTCACTCACCCAACTCACTCGCCCACTCACCCGCTCACTCGCTCACTCGCTCACTCGCCCACTCACCTGCTCACTCGCCCATCCACCCACCCACTCACTCACCCACCTTAATATTTTTGTGAAAAACCGTTATTTATTTACTCATCCATTCATTCATTCATTCATTAATTCATTCATGCATGCCTTCTCACTCACCCACCACTCACTCACTCACTCACTCACTCACTCACTCACTCACTCACTCACTCACTCACTCACTACCCACTCACTCCACTCACTCACCACCACTCACTCACTCACTCACCACCACCACCACTCACTCACTCACTCACTCACTCACTCACCCACCCACCCACTCGCTCACTCGCCCACTCGCCCGCTCACTCGCTCACTCGCCCATACACCCACCCACACACTCACTCGCCCGCTCACTCGCTCACTCCGCCGCTCACTACACCCACCCACCCACTCACTCACTCACTCACTCACTCGCTCACTCGCTCACTCACCCAACTCCCCACTCACCCGCTCACTCGCTCACTCGCTCACTCGCCCACTCACCTGCTCACTCGCCCATCCACCCACCCACTCACTCACCCACCTTAATATTTTTGTGAAAAACCGTTATTTATTTACTCATCCATTCATTCATTCATTACACTTGGATGGGTTAAATGCAGATAACACATTTCACTGCTGGTCATACTCTGTATAATTTTGCATGTGACAAATTACAAAATTCTTCTTCTTCTTCAACACAATTGAAATGTTCCCAGGCCCAGAAACGTGTAAGGACATTGTTAAAATAGTCCATGTGACATCAGTGGTTCAACCGTAATTTTATGAAGCTAGAGAATACTTTTTATGTGCAAATATTTTTTTTTTTATAGATTTTCCACCGCATCGTTATGGAGAGTACCATGACGCATGCGAGTCCTGCTGCTGACGTAGAACACAAATACGCTGTGCCTTGTTTACAAGCAGAAGAAAGCAATCCGCATGCGTGGTACTTTTATTACAGTTTTTCTCAATTGTTTACACACATTTTCTGAAAGCATGCCTCATATTCTCAGAACTCTACACACAAATCCAAAAAAACACACACAATGGGCAAAACCCCTCAATTCTCCTGCAAAATGAAACTTTACATTCAAAACAATGTTATTTCTTCTCAAAATGGGATTTTGTTTTCAAATGACACACACAAACCATCATATGTATAGACATTTATAAGAACCAGCTGAAAAAACACTATGATGAATGTAAAACACTTCTTCCCCATTCATCATAATGACTTAGGCCTTTTTTGGTTCAGTGTTACACTTACTACAGACAGTACAAACATAAGTGTGTTGTAAAATATTTGAACACACAAAATTGTATTTTATCCATAAACAATGTACAGTGTACATCCCATTGTAACCAACAAAAGTTGCACATACACTACATACAAAACAACAGAAGAATTTACTGTATACAGTTACAGTAAAAAAAACTATGCTACATCCTCTCTTCTGTGGCGGTCTGGCCACAGCACCTCATCCACATCACAAGCAATGTTTTCCCTGACCAAGCAGCGGGGGAAATATCGCCTAGCATGGCGATTCCAGCCCTGAAAAGCATCAGCTGCTATATCTCCACATGCGTCCTCCATAGCTTGGAGAAGAGGTGTGGATTTCGGTCATACACTTTCCATCTCCAGGCAGAAAAATTCCTCAATAGGATTGAGGAATGGAGAATATGGAGGAGATAAACAACTAAGCGGGTGGGCAGTGAACTAGTTACGAACCAGAGCAGCCTGGAAACTTACGTTGTCCCAAATGACAACGTACCTGAGCTGCTCTGGGCCATCTACCTGATCTGGTGGAATGAGTGTGTTGTGTAGGTGTCAAGGAATGTGATCAGATGGGTGTTGTAGGGGCCAAGGGTAGCATGGTGATGGATGACGCCGTGGTGGGTAATCGCTGCACACATTGTGATGTTCCCTCCGCTGGCCAGGACTTCAACAATGGCACGCTGGCCGATGATATTCCTTCCCTCTTCGTCTTTTTGAGGTTGAACCCAGCCTCATCAATGAAGATGAACTGGTGCTCCACTGCAGCCACCTCTAGCTCAAGGACTCTCTGAAACACACATGACAATATCAGAAATAGACATGGAGTGGTCACTATTGTGAAGCACAATCATTATGATTACAATATTGAAATATGTATAATTTACTGTATACAGTGTTGAGAGTATGCATCAATTGTGGGACTCACTTGCACTAGTTATATCACAATTCTTTGACTCTTTCTGAATCAAATGGCACCCTGTAGACCTGCTTCATCCTGAGATGATTTCTGCAAGACACGGTCCAGTGTTGATAAGCTTACCCTATCAATATTTTGAAACATGTCATTGTTTTCTATTATTTTTCTTTGTATTTGCCGTAATGTTATGGGGTTGTTTTCTAGGACTATGTTCATGATTTCAGTTTCCTGTTCAGGAGACAGAACACGTTCCCGACCACCTTGTGTTGGTAATCTTTCAGTTCTGCCAAACAAATAGTAAAATACAGTAAATGCAAAGTAGGTATACATTTCCTAAATACTTGAAACATACTTTACAGTATTTTTACAGTCCTACAGAACAGTCCACAGGCAATACTGTACTACTGTACTCATTGAGTACTGTATTGATATGCAGTACTGCAATTTTCTAGTGAGAGTAGATTTCTTACCTATTCTCATTTCGGAAAGTCCGGATGATGGATGCTACAGTGTACCTGCTCAAATGTGGCTGTACTCTTTGCCCAGCCTCCCTCATTGTTAGACCATGGTTGACCACATGATCAACCAAAGTGGCTCGGATCTCATCAGAGATTACGGTCCTTGGCCTTCCTCGTCCTCGTCCTCCCCATCCTCCTCCTCTTACTCTCACTCCTCTGGCTCTGCCTCTGTTTCCAATGTTGGCATCCATTGCTCCAAAACAGAAGAGCTCACCTGTTGCCCTTTTATGCTAAAGCTCTGATTGCTAATTGTAAAACTGTGTGACGGGTGTTTGCCCTTGTGATGAGTCAGTGTGCATATTTGAATGGCAGTGTGTTCCTTGTGAAAACAAGATATTTTCTGCATGAAAATTGTGCCAAAAGCAGAGAATTGTGTGTAGTGTTTTGAAAAAAGTGTGTTTTAGAACTGCAATTTGAGTGTAAAGCAGGAACTGTGCTTGTAGTTTAGCAGAATTGGTTCAGGGGGTTGGTGAATGAGTTACATGTTGTGGTCATTGTGTCTCAAGTATCAGAATTTGTGTGTAAACAATTGAGAAAAACTGTAATGGTGGCAGACTGTCCCAGAAGAGAAGAAATCACTGAATAAAATCCTTATTTTTGTTTTCTTCGCGCACAAAAAGTATTCTCGTAGCTTTATAAAATTACATTTGATAAAATATAGTCACATGGACTATTTTAACGATATTCTTACTACCTTTTAATGTGTTAGTTCTTTTGCTGTCTATGCAAGGTAAAAAACTCTTGGATTTCATCAAAAATATCTTAATTTGTGTCCTGAAGATGAATGAAGGTCTTACAGGTTTGGAAATACATGCGGGTAAGTAATTAATGACAGAATTTTCATTTTTGGGTGAACTATCCCTTTAGGCTTCATCTTCTTTTCCTAATATCAACAATAACTTTCTAAATTGAAATGTAATAGTTATTCATTATGACTCAACACTGAAATTTCAGTAACTGTCTTGATTTTAAATGCTAACCAAATAGGATGATGTCAGGTAAAATAGGCCTTTGTTTATAATGATGGTTTTGCACAGACTCATTGGCCCATTTTGAACCCACACATTTTTAATTTTGATATTTAAATGACTCTTGGGCCAGTACACATTTTAACACTGTTCTAGCCTTAGTCTATCAAGATATTCACCAACAGACCCTGAGAAAAGGCATGGTGACACGAAAATGTTCCGATACCCTTGGAAGGGTATTTCAGAGAGCAGTTTATAAAGGTGAAATGTTTCTAGACAAATTACAATGAGAAGGAATTTTAGTCAGTCTATTTACAACAGCTCAAAAGAGCAGATATGGTAAATCATATGTGCATTTTGTTTTATTTGAATTTTATGTCAAATATCAACAACCACAAAAGCCCCAGTTCAGCTACGATAGTATTTACAACAATTAAATAAAGTAGAAAATATCCTATGATACAAAAGAGAATGTCCTACGATCTTATGATATGTTCTGACCCAATTAAGATAATAAATATGTGTTTCCTAAAGTATCGTTTGTCCCAAAGGACACTCACCGTGAGGTCAATATGCAAGCTGTTTTAAAAGAAAACAGCCATTGAGGGACTTTTCAAACTTATAGGGAGGGTAAGCTTTTGATGAAATGTGAGAAGAATGTCTTGTGGTTGGTTTGTCCTCTTTTCCCAACAGTTTCGCAATATTGCTGGCTCCCTACGTCTGCGTCTCAACACAAAAATCACATGAATCACTTGTTTTGTCTTTTCACTCTGGTCTAAAACATGATCATAAAAAGCAGAAAGAACGAAATCATATTCCCTTTTATATTTAACAGAATCATTTGCATATATTGATTTATACTGTTCTTTTTGTAAACAACATATTTCAATAATAATCTAAAGGGGAAAAAACGTGTTAATCTCATGTACCATAAAAAAACAGTAAAAAACATCAGACTAAGCATTTTTGTATCATTATTATTTTTAAATGCTGCAGATATTTGTGAGGACCCTCCTGTTTTTCTGTGTCAGCAGCGGTTTAGGAGCACAACCCAGAGCAGGAATGTTCTCATGTTGGAGAACAGCCAGAGCAAGAAGCTGCTCCGTGACTGAATGAATACCATATCCTCACAGTCAACCAACAAGAGCTGTCTCCTTCCTGGATCATTTACAAATCATGATACATACTTCTGAAATGCTTTCAGGAGTACTGGTCACATATGGAAACACTTGATGATTATTTTTCCACTTCAACTTGTGATTTTACTAACCTTCTGACCGAGTAGATAAAGATGGATGATTTTTTGTCTTCAGAGCAAACCGTTATTGGCACAACACTTGTTTTTATTTGATTGGTATTAAATACAGCTCTGATCATTGTAACAGAACTGCTAGCACGCTCCCATGTGATGAAGAGCATCTGTATTCATGTCTGTCAGCATCACTGTCTGCAAAACATATGGATCTGAGGAATATAGAATAACAAACTGTGTGCCGGCCTCTTCTGTTACAAGGCAGCGCCTCACCTGATAAAAGAGCTCTTCGGTTTTAGATTGAGCCGGTGAGGAGGGAAAGTCTCTGAGATGGAGGCAATGTGCCAGAAATCTCTTGTTCCCACCATAGAGACATGAAACAAACTAAAATAACTACAGTATAGTACAAGTACAGTCTAGAAGAAGGGGCATATATTTAGATTGTGACCATTTCGTGAGAGAATATTAGTGATTGAAAGGCAAAGGGTCATCATGTATGTTTTTCTTTCCTTTTTTAGGGTGCACCAGTCGCTGTCCCAGATTTGTGCTCCAGGCAAGATTAAACATAACCAAAGAAAAAATATGTACACTTGCAGTACAAAAAAATTGCAGTTAAGCGTGGTACACGTTTTCATTTAGTGTGCAACAGGACCTGGGTTTAAAATATATGTTGCATATTATATCAATGTAATATATTTTGGAACATGTTAAACATGTTAAACCTGTTGAAAATTAGTACATTCTGTATATATGCTGCTGTAGTTGTGCAATCTGGAATGTTATATTATGTGACAACCTTTTGTTTTTCATAAAAATGAAGCGAAAACAGCTATACAAACCAAACAACTTTAGCATTCCATGTACTGTATGTGAAAGAAGCATTAAAATACAAATAGAGAACAATCTGCCCAGTTTTCATTTCTACATCATGTAACAGAATCAAATGTAACATTGATTGGAAAAAATTACTTATATTCCCAGAAAATATGGGTAAATCCTGAACCTCAAAGCAGCATATGTGTCAAGCAGCAAATATATCAGCAGTCTAGAAGAAGCATATATTTAGATTGTGACCATTTCGTGAGAGAATATTAGTGATTGAAAGGCAAAGGGTCATCATGTATGTTTTTTCTTTCTTTTTTAGGGTGCACCAGTCGCTGTCCCAGATTTGTGCTCTAGGCAAGATTAAACATAACCAAAGAAAAATATATACACTTGCAGTACAAAAAAATTGCAGTTAAGCGTGGTACACGCTTTTCATTTAGTGTGAACAGGACCTGGGTTTAAAATATATGTTACATATTATATCAATGTAATATATTTTTGGTAACATGTTAAACATGTTAAACCTGTTGAAAATTAGTCATTCTGTATATATGCTGCTTACTTGGTGCAATCTGAATGTTCCAGTAATTAGTAACAACCATTTGTTTTCTTAAACAACAGTCAAGAAAAAGGATAATTATTGCTATACAAACCAAAAACTTTAGCATTCCATGTACTGTATGCTGAACACAAAATAAGACATTTTGGAGAATATTGATAACGAAAAAGATTGATAGCCTCTGACTTCCATTGTTTTTTTTACCATTTGTGTTCAACAGAAGAAAGTCATACAGCGTTGGAACCACTGATGACAGAGTTTTCATTTTTCTCTTTAATAACAATGTAATATTAACAATCTCTGTTCTGAGATTTCCATCTGTATTTGAACTGTTTCACAGTTGTGTTTCATTCATCATTTGTAGAGAAAATGCAAAATCATTAATAAATGAATGAATGATAATAACATTGCTCACCTTAACATTTATGAATGCAGGTTTTTTAACGTATTCATGTATTTATATATTTCCCAATGATATTTCCTCCTCCAGTATGAAAATGAGGAGATGGTTGGTTTGCCCCTGTTGGCTGATCCATTACAAAATGTACAGTTCAGCTAAACACCATCTCATAAGACAGAAGTTTTCCTGTGCGTTAAAGTATGATTAATCCCTGCAATTATCAGTGAATGAGCATATGTGTCAATGCAGCAAAAGGGCTCTCCATCCTCCTCAAATTGTTTAAAATATGTAATCACACATTTCTAGATAAATACTGTGTAGATGAAGATAAGAGTAATCTTCACTGAATGAAGAGGCCTAGCCAAACACATTTATAAGAAAAGGATGACCAGTGCCAAATGTAGTTTAGAGGAAGCAGTGAAACCACATGCAGAAAGCTTTCATTCTGTGGAAAGATAGCACACCTATCACACATCAGAAAACAAATCTTATCAACTAAAATCACACCATCACTGGTACCTTTTTCATGCTCTAACAGAATCAGTTCTGTCACGGCTAGAATGTTGCAATGACAGAAAGCTGGTTTAAAAAGAGGAAATAACACAGTTCCCAAGAAAAAAGACTAAATCAAAGCTTGTTGTAACTCAGGATGTTTTGTCTTTGATCATGGTGGTTTATGATTTTAAGATTTCTCAATAGTTTATGTAGGTATAAATTGTCTTCATATTTGAAAGACTTGTTTGACTGCTGTATGTGTTTGGTAATCCTGCCGTTGAATCACTGTATTAATGCTTTTGTTATCATGAAGTAACAGTCAACAACAAATTGTACAGAATGTTTACATAACTCAAGGTTAATGTTCATTTATAATATTTTCCTACAGCTTCCAGTAATGAGTAATGAAATAACGTATTCTCCATGATTCCAAACAACAATCAATGGGAATCAAAGGATAATTATTGATCGCTAATTGTACAGAAAATTTAATTGAGCCAAAAATGGCCATTTACTCACCCTCATGTTCTTTCAAACATGCATAACTGTGCCTTTGTTGAGGCGAAACCCTTTGGCTTTAGTACAGCTTTTAGATGTTCAGTTGCCACATGCTCATTGATAGGACTGACAAACGGTGCCTGGTAATGCAATTCAGTGCTTCAGGGTGACCTGAAATGTCCTCATACAGAGTTTCAGGAACCACTGATGACAGAGTCATTTTTCTTTAATAACAATGTAATATTAGTATACTAATATTGTAGTGTTGCTTTTGTTGCTGATTGTTTTGTACATATTACAACTGACCCATATATAATTTAAAAGCACCCAAAGGATATAATATATAATAATATATGGGACATAATATGTTTGCTATATCATTGCTTTTCTTTCTTACCAGAATCAGAAAATGATGTAGAGTTGCAATGCAGCAAATGTAATGTTCTTCAGTTTATTGTGCAATCTCTGTTGCTGAATATCTAAAGATGAATAATAAATCATTGTTTTCATTGTCATCATATATGTGAACTTTGAAAGCATGCTTCAGAAAATGAATATTTTCCTTTCATATTCTCACCTTAACATTTAGTAGAATGCAGGTTTTAAGATTCATGTATTTATATATTTCCCAATGATATTTCCTCCTCCAGTATGAAAATGAGGAGATGGTTGGTAAATTTGTTTGGCTGATCCATTACAAAATGTTTTCAGTTCAGCTAAAAGTAATAAGACAGAAGTTTTCCTGCATGGCAGAAATTATGATTAAATTGTTAATTATCATTGTGAATATAATGCTGAGAGCCATGGTTGTTTCTGTTACATCTCCAGTGCTTTCCCCACCAAGAAACAAACACTAATGCCTTATATAAGTTAATATAATTGGGACTATCACACAGTTCTGTTAGATAAAATATTTACTGTGCTGTCATAGATGAAGAAAAATAAGAAAATATTTAAAGTATTGAATGAAAATAAAATAAAATAATACACATTTAAAAAAAAAAAAAAAAAAAAAAACTTATAACTGTTATCAGCAGAAAAAGCAGTCTTTTAGTTGTATTAATGGCTCTGATTTTTTTCATGGTAAAGAAACACATTTCTCTTCAATCCAGTTTTGATGTACTTGAATGGAACTATCAGTCCCAAGAATCATGTTTCTACATCTAGTGTGGAGAATGATTCATGACGACGTTCTTGTGTTAAAAAGAGGAAATAACACAGTTCCCAAGAAAAAAGACTAAATCAAAGTTTGAAGAGCTCTGAAAATTTGAATTTGATCATGGTGGTTTATGATTTTAAGAAATAGATATATGGAGGTAGTGAATTTTACATATTTGAAAACTAGTTTGACCACATGTATATGCTTCACAATAAGGTTAGATTCAGTAGTATTAATGCTTTTGACTGAAGTAACAATGTAACCTCAACAAATTTAGCCACAGAGTTTAGACATTAACTGTTTGCTTATATTGAATCTTATAATAATTTTCCTCAGCACATGCATTTGACTGAAATAATGGGACATATTTTGTGCTTTTATCATGAGAAATAAGGCAGGCAAGTGGCCAAGTGCCACTAACTTAACGACCTTTATTGGTTTACCTGAAGCTACTCTAATCCCATTACACCTATCTGACCTTTTTATTATTTGTTTGTTTAACTGTGCCTTTGTTGTTTTTAACAATCATATTGTTATTGGCTTTAGTACAGCAATAGATGTTCAACTCAGGATCATTGATCTAACAAAACTAACGTTAGCCTGGTAATTTAAAGCGTCTTCAGGGTGCTCCTGTAAACAGAGTTTTGAAGAGCTATCAAGGCAGCGAAAGTCTTAATAGGTCAATTAACCTCAGCATTTGTGTCCTTTACAGAAATACAATAGCAGTTTGTTTTTTTTTTGAATAAGCATTACAACTGACCCATGATGTATATTAATCCTTTTTCCCCCACCCACAGGTGAAGACCAGACAAATATCCAACAGGTGGGACCAGTGTGAGTGTCTTAATTGCTTTGCTGTCATCATTGCTTATAGTAAATGTGTAAAAAGCTATTCTTATTTATATTTTTGTATATAATGCTTGTATATAAGTGTAATGTTCTTCAGTTTATTGTGCAGCTTACATTTGCTGAATACAACTGTGAAAGATGCAATAATAAATCATTGTTTTCTTATTGTCATTGTATGTGAACTTTGAAAGCATGCTTCAGAAAAGCCATATTTTCCTTTCATATTCTCAAGCTGGCTTTAGTAGAATAAAGGAAGAAATGCCAAGACAGTTTTAATAGACTATATAAATCCCATTCTCCGGCTAGTCTTACGCTTGCAAGAAATGGAAAAATCTAATAAATTTGTTTGGTTTTCAAATGTCAAGTTTTCTTCATAGCTGAAAGTAATGAGGTCTATACCCAGTATGGTGCATGGCAGAAATTAGAAGAAGATAAATTGTTATTAACATTGATGCTTTTATATAATGCTATATTCGCATGGTTGTTTCAGTTACACCTCCAGTGCTTTCCCCACCAAGAAACAAACACTAATGCCTTATATAAGTTCTATAATTTGGACTAGACATTTGGACTGTTACACAAAGTCAAATATTTACTGGCCCAGTTCATCAATGAAAAATTTAAATGTATGATGCTAATGTCAATTTGAATTGACAGAATAAACAAATAAATCTAAAATAATAAAAAAAATAAAAAAACTTTATAACTGTTATAAGCAGATAAAAACAGTCTTTTAGTTTTATTAAATTATATTTTTTATGGTTAAAGAGAGTGAATAGCTAATTGCCAATGTCTGTTACGTACTTGAATGGACCCCAAGTCTTGAGTCCCAAGAAATGTTGTCTATGTTCTGCTGACATCTAGTGTATCTGTGAGGAATTTCAGCGACGTTCTTGTGTTTGTCCTTTACACGCTGCCGTTGTTACGTATTAATACGTAATCAAAGGTTAAACAAGACTAGCTTTTAGCAAGCTAACAGCTAACGTCAATCTTACAAAATTCAGGTAATCACAAATCAATTTGTTACATTTGAATATCGTTATCCACAGATAGGGTACCAGATAATGCGAAACGAAGCATACTTTAAGCATTTTTCGACTGATTATTAAATGTACTCAACTTAATTTAGCCACTGGGCTAGTGAGACATGCATACATATTAAGAAATGTGTCGTTAACTGTTTGCTTATATTGAATCTTTTGTTAATTCTGTTTAAGATTATATTTAGACGGAGCACAAACGGATTAGTCATAGTTATATTTATATTTGTAGCAATGCCTTGTATTGTCAAAATGATTTTTTTCTTGTTGGCCAAAAACACGATATTAAGCTGATTTATTACATCTTGTAATTTTTAACATGTTGTTATTGTTTAGTCCTCAGCAATAAGAGGAAATGTTTCAACTCAGCGCCTTTACTAGGCTGTTTAGCTCTTCTGTAAACAAAGTTTTGGGCATATTTTGCTGTCATCCATGTTTTCTTGTGAGGTGGCTAATTAACCTCAGCATTTGTTGTGTGTCAATACAATAGCAGTTAGTTTTTCTTTATTTGAATAAGCATAGCCATATGGCTATATTGCTTTTTTCCCACCCACAGGTGAACTGTAAACAAGAGAAGCCCAACAGGATGACCAGTGTGAGTGTCTTGTAATTGCTTTGTATCATGCATTCAGTATCTATGCCATTCAGTAAATGGATCTATGTTAAAGAAAGTATGTATGTTGTTGCTGTGTTTGAGGTGCTCAGATTTAACATGGACATACCTGCCAGGGCTGAGCTCTAGTTCTGCTAAGGTTGTTGACAGTGGGTTTCTCCAGTGGTGGACAAAGTACACAGATCAAGTACTTGAGTAAAAGCCCCTGACACCGTAAATAAAATGTATTCCTCTGTAGAACACTAAATCAACTGTTTTCTGTCGTCCAGCATAATAGTTAATGACAATACATTTACAAGTAGACTTGATTACAGCATATTTTACATACGGGCTAATAACAACATTTGCTCTTGTACTTGTGTTTTCTAATGATGTGTTTTTGATATTTCTGTGAATAGCACAAAGGACAGTGTGGCCCGACGAGACCATGGGCCCGTTCGGACCTCAGGATAAGCGTTTCCAGTTGCCGGGTAACATGGGCTTTGACTGTCATTTGGAGGATCCAGTTGAGCAGACCTCACCGATCCACAGCGTGATGCCAGACGTGCTCACTGCTCAGTCCAGCAGCGAGAGGCACAACTTCATCCTGGCCCAGTTCATCAATGAGCTTCATGTATGATGCTTTCAGAGTCATTTGAGTTGACAGAATAAACAAATAAGCAGTAAAATAAGAACTTTATTGAAGTCATTAATGAACATAATCACTTAATATGAATTTGATAAACAAAAGTACTGTACAATCAGTAATTAATTAATTTGTTTGCTATTGCTTGCTCATAAGTGTTGTCTCATAATAAGGCATCACTTCCCACTATTTGTATTAATGTAAAATATTATGTTCTGAACATGCAATCCTTTTTTTCTCACCTCAGATGGAATCTATTCAGGTCGAATAGTTGTTTTTGAGAGTAGTTTCTTTTGCTAACCAAGGCTGCATCAGAAATACAGGAAAAACAGTAACAATGGTGAAATATTATTAAAAATTTAAATATATATTTTTTACTATTTGAAAGTATTTTAAAATGTATTTTATTCCTGTGATGCAAAGCTGAATTTTCAGCATCATTACTCCAGTCTTCAGGGTCACAAGATCTTTCAGAAATCATTCTAAAGTGCTGATTTACTGCTCGAGAAACATTTCTTCTTATTATCAATGTTGGGAACAGTTTTTCTGTTTAATATATGTGACCCTGGAGCACAAAACCAGTCATAAGTAGCACGGGTATATTTGTAGCAATAGCCAAAAATACAATATATGGGTCAAATATTATTTTTTTCTTTTAGGCCAAAAATGATTAGGATATTAGTAAAGATTTTGTAAAATTCCCACCGTAAATATATCAAAACTAAATTTTTGATTAGTAATATGCATGGATAAGAACTTAATTTGGACAACTTTCAAGGCGATTTTCTCAATATTTTGAGTTTTTATTATTTTTAGATTCCAGATGTATTGTCCTATTCTAACAAACCATACATCAATGGAAAGCTTAATTTATAATTTTTTGAAAAGAATCATACTAACCTAAACATTTCTCTGTTTCTCTATATGTTTTTTTAGGAAAGTGATGAAACATCCACAGAACAGAACGTGGATAAAGCAGAGCACTTTTTCCATCATTCCAGTGTGGAGTGTGCCATTCAGTCTTGCCCTGAATTGTTAAAGAAAGGTCTGTATGTTGTTGTTTTAGAGCATTTGAGTTGATCAGATTTAACATGGACTCCTACAAAGCTCTGACTTTCTGCTAAGGTTTTTTTGACAGTGGGTGAGCTCATTTGTAATGGTTCAGTGTGAAATGTGACCACAAGAGGGTAGCATTTCCATCTGTAGTGTGTAGGCACTGACTGGTGGTGTTCTAAATTCCAAAATGTAACAGCGTTATAGTATATAATAATTACAGTGAAAATATTTTGGTTTCCTTTTTCTGTAGTGTAGCTATCCTGTGGTTATTGTTCATTAATATGTGCATTCCCTGTTCTTCATCTAATTCAGATTTTGAGTCCATGTTCCCCGAGGCCCTTCGACCGGCATGATGGTGGTCACAGTGACTCAGAAAACACAGAACGACATGACGGCCTGGACTGAGAAAGTGGACCAGGAGAGAGAAGAGCTGCTCGCTAAAGTGAGTTGATCTAGGTATACAATAATATTATTATAAACATCATAAAATATGATTTCTGTACACACCATGCCTAACTGAAGCTGCTGTCACTTAGTAACATAGCTCCTGATTAATTCGTCATATTTAGCCCTTCTCTATGGCTTTGTATTGTCCTTGGGCAAAGTTATGTGGCTTTAGATCAATACAAATCCTTCAGAACGTGCGTGTACGAGAGGCAGAGCTTTGTGACTCAGCAGTTCATGCCGTCGGCTCTCTGTGTTATTTACTGTCTGTTTCACATCACTGTGGAGTTCCTGTCTAACTGGCGTGGAGCCATGCTGTAGGACTGCTGCAGGCCTTGTGTTATTCTCATGCTGTTGTTTGTTTGTGAGCTGCTGCATTCAAAAAGGAAAGATTTATATCGAAGCATGTGCCAAAACAGTGTAAGCAGAACTGATAGGAAGCTCCATGGTTAGAACCATTCAGTATTGTTGATAATTGTGTTGTATGCAGTTTATTGAAGGTGCAAAGGAGATATGCCACGCTCTCCGAACAGAAGGATTCTGGGCTGATTTCATTGACCCATCGTCTGGACTTGCAGTAAGTGATATAAACTGTTTAAATCTAAAAACTTTTAAACATTTAATCACTATGTATTTGTGTTGCATTTCTCTCTCCTCAGTTCTTCGGTTCATACACAAACAACACGCTCTTTGAAACGGATGAAAGGTATCGCAATTTAGGTTTTCAGATCGAGGACCTAGGCTGCTGTAAAGTGATTCGGCACGTCATGTGGGGGACGCACGTTTTTGTCGGCACACTTTTCACCACAGCGCCACCCAACAGCCAGATCATGAAGAAGCTACAAGGGAACTAAAGTGAATTAGTTACAGATGCTGAGACGGCTTGGGAACACTGTTAATATCAAAACTAAACCTCACCTTTGAGACGATTAGCACAATCAAAACACTTATATCCCGTAATGCACTTAGTGAAGTTTCTCAATGGCTGCTGCTGGAAATGTGTATTTATTTTTGTAGATCAAAAAGCACTTTTGATGTGACTTGCTACAGAGGGAAGTTCTGTGTCACGTGTCCAGCATCTTTCAGTCTCTCTTTTCCTCTGTTGCCTTTCTTCTACTACAGAACTCAAGGAACTAAAATGTGACCATTGCTCCATTCAAACATGTATTTAGTCATATTTTGCCCATACATTATATTTAAAAAGTTATAGTAGTGATTAAAAGCTCTGTTTAATTCAATATTGTCGGATTTCTTCATAGCTTCATGATAGGCACAATAAATAACCAAGGAGTATCACTGGCTGTAATGTTGGTTTATTGTTTGTGTGAACAGTCAGTTTGGACTGATGACCTTTACATAAAACCATCCGTTAATCTAAATGGTTGAGCTACCAAGATATAAGACCTTCATCACTCAGTAGTGACATGCATTTAAAGTGAGTAGACTTGGTAAATGTAACTAGAGTTAGACTGATAATTGGTTTGACTGAGATCTTTTAAACTCTATTGAAATAAAAAAATTACAAAAAATACTTACCTCAAACTTTTGAACTGTAGTATACTGTGCTGTGAAAAGGGTTTTGCCTCCTTTTTAAATAAAAGATTCAGATCATCAAACAAATTGTAATATTACACAAAGATAATGCAAGTAAATACAAAATTATGTTTTTATATGATTTCATTTATTAAGGGAAAAAAGCTGTCCAAACCTACCTGGCCCTACATTAAATATTAATTACTCCTCCTTTTAAATCATGAAAGAACTGTGATTATCCACATTATTTCAGAAAGCTGAGTTAAATTTCACTAGTCAAACCCAAGCTTGATTAATGCCAGACCTGTTGAATCAAGAAATGACTTAAATAGAACCTGTCTGACAAAGTGCAGCATGCTTATTAAAGAGCAACACATCATGCCGTGATCTAAAGAAATTCAAGAACAGATGAGAAACAAAACAGTTAATATGTATCAGTCTGGAAAGGGTTATAGAGCAATTTCTAAGGCTTTGGACCTCCAGCAAACCACGGTGAGAGCCATTATCCACAAATGGAGAAAACTTGTAACAGTGGTGAAACTTCCAGTGGCCGGCCAACCAAAATTACTCAAAGAGCGCAATGAAGACTCGTCCAGGAGGTCATAAAAGAACCCAGAACAACATCTAAAGAACTGCAGTGATGGCGAAGTGAAGCGTTCTGAACTAGTGAAGCTTTCAACCAATTCTATTGGAAAAAAGGTTCATTACTCGAAGCTTTTAAAACTGTTCATGCTGTGGACATCTTGTGGTCATAAAAATTAATAACACATTCCAAAGTGCTGTGATTCATTACAGCTGCTGGTTTCACATCTGATTCTACAACTGATTCCTTGTTTAATTTATTGTATAAAAATAATGGCCATTGTCAAAGTCATTCATTTGTGACAGTGTACTGCCACTAAAATAATTCAAATAAATCAAACAAACAAGAACTCGTGGATTACATCTGTGATCTGTAAATGTTAACTCTGTCTCGGTCTTTAGACTGTTATTTCATGGGCAAAGTACATTTGATCTTAATATATAAATTAGGATAAAAATAAAACCATGCAAACGCATTATAATGTAATATAATATAAAGGAAACTGCGCTGTGTTTGGCTTCGTTTGAAGCAGATACTGAAGCAGTCACGTGGTTTTCAAGCGAATGAAGCTTCGGATGTCATAGATCACATGCTTTTGGCAAAACGAATCAAGCTCCGATACAGTGCTTCAATGTGAGATGTTTAGTTTTTTGATAGAAGCTTCGAAGCCTCTGTGTCGAACGTCACATCACTAAAGAACTGCAGGCCTCACTTGCCTCAGTTAAGGTCAGTGTTCATGATTCAACAATAAGAAAGAGACTGGGCAAAAACCGCATTCATGGAAGAGTTCCAAGGCAAAAGCTGACCAAAAAGAACACAAAGGTTTGTCTCACATTTGCCAAAAAATATCTTGATTATCGCCAAGACTTTTGGGCAAATATACTGTGGACTGATGTAACAAAAGTTGAACTTTTTGGAAGGTGTGTCCCGTTAAATCTGGTGTAAAACCAACACAACATTTAATAAAAAGAACATCATACCAACAGTCAAACATGGTGGTGATAGTGTGACGGTCTGGGGCTGCTTTGAAGCTTCAGAACCTGGATGACTTGCCATAATTGATGGAACCATGACTTCTGGACTCTACCAGAAAATCCTGAAGGAGAATGTCCAGGCGTCAGTTTGTGACCTCAAGCTCAAGCGCACTTGGGTTATGCAGCAGGACAATGATCTCAAACACACCAACAAGTCCACCTCTGAATGGCTCAAGAAAACAAATTTAAGGTTTTGGAGCGGCCAAGTCAAAGTCCAGACTTAAATCCAATTGAGATTCTGTGGCATGACCTTAAACAGTCCATTCATGCTCGAAAATCCTCCAATGTGGCCGAATAAAAACAATTCTGCAAAGAAGAGTAGGCCAACAATTCCTCCACAGCGATGTGAAAGACTCATTGCCAGCTATCACAAACACTTGATTGCAGTTTTTGCTGCAAACGGTGGCACAACCAGTTATTAGATTTAGGGGCAATTACTTTTTCACGTAGAGCCAGGCAGGTTTGGACAGCTTTTCCCCTTAATAAATGAAATAAATATTGAAATAAACTGCATTTTTAATTTACTAAGGATATCTTTTCATGGCACTATATGTGTAAATATAAGTAGATGCATCTTATGTTGGGTGTATGCTGCTGATAATTGATTTGGATCACAAAAAACACATTATTTCTGTGCATACTGTAAATTATAACTATACTATAAAATGTAGTAGTGTCAATAAAACAAGTTTTTGTGAATTATCTTTCTGGGTTTTAGTCTATGTTTTGGCCTTATTAGCCTGAAGCGGTCAAAGCTGGCAGCTGCTGTTGTCAATGTCTCACGGGTGTCATTAGAATTCATTCAGACACACAACAGATGGACTATAATCATTCTTCCTTAAACTCTGACACTACCATTACTTAGATGTTCTTCACTCTTCATTAGCACATGCCTGTCAGTGAATTGTGCTTTTGAATCACGTGGCCCTTATTCATCTCTACTTGATGCAAAGTCACACACAAATTCTATAAAGTGTTTATTTATTTAAATATTTTGCATTATATTAGTTATGATCATTATCATTTCTTCATGGAACATCGTATTGCAAACTATTTTATTGTGAGTGTATTAAATCTGTATATACTGTACTAGGGTTTGCTTCCTGTGGTAACCGGCATCCGATCTCATTTATGATATCAAACACAATCCTGTCATGATGTGTGGTAATCAGAGAGTGCCGTGATCAAAGCCGGGCTGTGTGTGGATGTGACATGTTTTAGAGACAGCAGTCATCACCTCATGCCTGTCTTATTGACATGGCTATCAATTAGATATAATTGTCCTGCTAAAACTTGGTTCCTCCTCTTTGTTCATTGGATAAGTTCACTCTTTAACTGTTTCACTGAATTCAAACCGTCAAATTGAACAATTCCTAATAATATGATTATAATATCAGCTGGTCCTTTTATCACTCTTATAGAACATGGTGTTTAAATCTATAAATTATCTTTGTGTTGTGAGGAGGCGTCTGTTTCTATGTCTTAACTTTACACATTGTGAAATTGCAGTGCATTGTGTTTCATGTATATGTAATGCAAAACAAAAAAGCTTTATTTTTTCATTTGATGTATAAGTACTGACCTATTGAAAAAAAATTAGTTCATCAAATTCACACCAGAAAAACTGTCTTACGGCTTTTCTATTATTATTGCTGCTAATGTGGTGCTGTTGAACTCGTATCCTAGTAATATGCCCTAAATATAACTAGTTTTCTGCAATTGTTGAGGGAACAAAATAAGCAGCATCCACACTTAAAAAAATACCAACTTTTTTAAAGTGGGGTAAAATAAATCAAATGTATTTATTAAAAACATGTATCAAATCAAATAAGTATTTTCTTGTGACAAAAATATGAAATATATATTTATAAACTTTATATGCTCGACTTAAGCATTTGCATTGGTGGAATGATCCAAATCACAGGAGAAAGTCAGGATCATACATTTTTAATTGGGGTTAGATATCTAGGTCAGACAGCCATCTTGTTGCTTTTCATGAGAAATAAATTATTCAAATAACCCCACACCCTCCCAAACCCAGTCTTCTAAGAACAGTTGGCTTTTTTTTTTTAAGAAATAATATTAGGTTTATAGATCTGTGTATTTTGATAAAGGTCCTGTTAGATCTGGAAGATAAATCCTTTATTTTTAAGAAACGCATGAACAGGAATTTTTGGTAAATTCATACATGTGCATTAGTAATAACAACAACAACGATCAGATGATTGAATTTCCACCAAATAACTAGAATGAGAAGGTATTTTTTGCGTAATGTTGAAAAATGTATTGAAGCATAAGTGACAAGGAAGGACTAAACAATTCAAATTGAGTCAAGACAAAGACGTTAGACACAAGAAATGAAAGTATATCCGCATAAATCAGAGTTGGCTGGGGGGTGTGGAGCACTCCTGTCTCCTGTTAGTAATGTGACTGCCAGCGCCAGGTCTGCAAAGCAAAGGAAAACTGGTGTCAGAGGTCTGTTCAGACAATGGAACGTTCCCACTCGTTATCTGCCAACACTTTCCTGTTTTTAGAAAGCAGCTAAGATATACATTGGCTTGGCCATGTAGAGATCTGAACCGTCATGCACATGTTAAAGATTTTCTCTGCACCAGGCAATCAACGGAAGGTATTTCAGCACAGTATCTCTTGTGGTCGTAACTTTTCAAGTTGACCTGTTCACAAAGATTTGAGTTTTTAACTTGTGTCGGTGTGCCATGATTCTTTTTGTATTGCAAAGATCAATTTTGACTCAGAAGCTCAAGAGTATGTATTTGGACTCATGGTGAGCGTGAACCGGACCGCTGCGGGTGTAATGCCAGACATAATGTGTGCTTCATTCAGCGCTGTGTATTCTGAATCCTACCCTGTCTCCACCCTGTCCTGAAAACTGATCAGGCTTGTATTTAACAGCTGGATACATTTTGTCCAGCATGCATGATTTATTCAGTCACAGATTATTAAATAAATATGAATTATTTGAATCTATACATGAAAGCCTGACGAGATCAAATCTTTGGTCAAAACATCATGTTTTGTGTTTTTATTTCTTACGCTCACAAAGCTGCTTTTACTTAATCCAAAATACATTGAAGACAGTAATAATGTGAAATTCTTAAAAATCTAATATGCCGATTCAGTGCTCAATAAATATTTTTTATTATTATCAATGCTGAAAACCATGTCACAGCAACATTCAAAGTTTTGGGGTATGTTTTGGGATAAATAAAATACTGTATTCTGCAAGGATTGCATTCAATTGTTTAAAAGTGACAGTAAAGACATTTATAATGTTACACAATATTTCTATGTCAAATAAATGCTGTTCTTTGAACTTCTGAAAAAATGTATCATATTATAATTATTTCTGAAGGATCATGTGACACTGAGTAAGGGCATAATTTACTTTTTAATATATATTAAAAAAGAAAACTGATGTATTAAATTGTAATATTCCACAATATCAATGCAGCCTTGGTAAGCTTGAGACAAAAACAGTATACATTTAACTGTACAAGTAATCATTGTTATGAGCAGTCTATTCTAAAATCACCATAAACAGTGCAATATTAAACCTATATTTTGACGTGTGGCTCAGTCATGCTGAACGCAGACAGTTGGCATTTTCTCACAGTAAAGAAGGGCTGCGTTTGTTACCATTGCTGCTCAATCTATCCCAAAGCTCGGCGGCAGAGTAATTAAAATCTCAGCATGGCCGTACTGAACAGGATATGCTGCCATGCCCTCCTCCAACAATGAGGGTCATTCTTTGGACTCCAGGCCAGGTATCTGAAACCCAGACTGCAACAGCTCTTGATCATTAAAAACATGTTACTGCTCATCTGGAAAGTCAGCTCTAGAGCGGAAATTTGACTTTGTATCGGCAGGGAATGAGCCGAGAAACTGGATTACTAAAGCAAGAAGATGAAGGGAGCTTTTGTTTGGACTTGAAGTCTGTTGAAATTTTTAAATGCTTTTGCAGCTACCCTGCAGCTAACTCTGTTGTATTGTATTATCACTTTTCTCTGATAAAGCCAACATTATGTTACAGAAATATTTATTTCTGCCATCACAACTGCAGATTGTTACTAAATACCTCCATAAGGTTGACTTCATTTTCAACCTGTAGTCCATTTGTGAAACAAGAAGTGATCAAAAGGTCACTGGGTGTTCACCTTTGACCTCTGGGAGTGGGTTTAATGAGAGTTGTGTTTCCCCGTCTCTGCTGCATTTCAAACACCCACAACTACAACATAAATCTGAAGACTCATAAAATAAGACCTAAACCTGTCTAGATAAATTAGGTTAATATTCGAGTGACACAAACCACTGGAGCTGGATACTTATACCCTCCAAAAGTTTGGAAACACCCCTGGCAAAGTGTGGTTTTGGACGATATCACACTTCCAAGCACAAATCCTCTTTGGAGAGGAAACAGTCAGCTGGCATCATGTCTGTCATGGAATGGCCTGCCCAATCACCTGACCTCAACCCAATTGAGCTACTAGGAACTGGACCGTGATGTCCGTAAGAAGTGTCCAACCAGTCTGAATCATCTTTGGGCAATCCTTCAGGAGACTTGGAGTAATATATCAAGTCAACGTTAGAATAAACTGACAGCTCGGATGCCCAGAATATGCAAAGCTGTAATAGCTGCCAATGGTGGATAATTTGATGAATCGGATATGTAAGTTTTTCTATGTATAAACTATGTAATAAAATATGTTTTCGTAGTTTGTGTTGTCCCTTATCAGTGCAAAATGATCACCAATTAATAAGGATTCATGTCAATATTGCCCAAAACCCCACTTTTCTAGGGCGTTTCCTAACTTTTGGAGGGCAGTGTGTGTATATATATATATGAATATTTAATTTGCAAAAACAGATATCTCCATTTTCAAAAATCATGTTTTTTCATTGTGCATTCCAATTAATCTAAATCAAACTGCAACATTTTGATTAGGGTAAAATAACTAAAGAATACAGTTAACTAACACAATAAATACATGATAACATAATAAAAAACATGATAAAAAACAAAAACAAACAAAGTTATATATATGTGTGTGTGTGTGCGTGCATGTTTATGTGGTTTATGAGGACACAAATGTGTATAATGACATGGGTATGACAGGTATTACAAGAAGGTGATTTACGAGGACATTTTCAGTGTCCCCATAATTCAAAACTCTTATAAATCATGCAGAGTGAGTTTGGGGTGGGGGGAGTAGAAATGCAGTCTCCTGTGAGGGCTAAGTTTAGGTGTAGGGTAGGTGTAGGGCAATAGCACATACAGTTTGTACAGTATAAAAACCATTACGCCTATGGAGAGTCCCCGTAAACCATAAAAACCAACACGTGTGTGTGCGCGTGACATTTATAAAGTTTAGCTTTGCCTTTCCTTTTTTGAGTGGAAAATCGACAGTGGATGTAAGGGTTGAGGGGAAAATGGAACTAAACAGAAATATATTTTGTATGAATAGCCAATGTAAGCATTATTTGAAAAGAATACTGACAAACTCATTCGTTTTTTCTTTTTATGTCATGTGTATTTTAGCCTAAAACAAACGTCATTTCATCAGAATGTCATTTTTATTATCAGTAAACAAAACATCCATAAACATTTAAATTTAATACAGGTAAGAGACCACACAAGTGTTACCAATGTACTCCAATGGTGTGATTTAAAAACATCCAAAATTATGGACACACGAATATACAGGGATATTACAAACAAGCGTAGAAAAAATATCTACATTTATAAGAAGCCTTGGCACACGATGGCATGCAGCATTCACAATCTTATAAGTATAAAAGTTCATGCAACCCTTTTACAAATCTGTATTATTTTTATATATTAAAGATGAGAGTAAAAACTGATTTTAAAAGCTTGTTATGTACATGTAATGTTATAAATATGCGCTAATGAGAGATGATTTTACATAAGCACATTCAGAGACATGTTAAATGCATATGGCCTCAAGATTGTTCGGCCTGATCTACTCAGGATAAAGGTTTTATGTGTTTCTAAACTGGCACTAACTGGTCCATAATTACCTGAGTAAAGGTTTTGAACCCTTCTGTGATCACATGCCCTTTATATTGTACAAAATGATTTCAGTGAATGTTACAACAGTTTTCATAACTCAACAAAAGATGGAGAAGAAACAGGAAATAGCTTCATTTACAGCCGGGCACATCGCCTAAACAAATCATAACAACGCCTGAAAAAAATAACACTGTTGCTGCAGACTCAACACTTTATGCTGATTGCACAGTCAGCTAGGAATTATGATTAGGAAATATTACAATACACAACAATGGACTGACAAACATGTATGAACATACATATGTGTTTATAATTATATTAAAGCCCTTCACTGGACGTTCAATGCTAGTCACTACACTTTCACATGACAATCTGTACACAAGTGCTTTAGGAATACATGTTATGACACAAATACACAGTGCAAAACTAACAGAGAATGTTCTTTTTATAGGAGCGAGGAATGCTGGTTCCTATAGGCGCCAAGCCCAAAATACTCTCACAATGAGAGGGTGGGTGGAAAACTCATGCAGCTTGACCCCTAAAACTATTCATACCTACAGCCAACAGTTCAGCTTCCAACAAAAATGGATGATACAAAAATAAATATCTATACAAATGTATAAAACACAACTCAAATTCAAAAAACTAAAAATGTGCAGGTTTGTGTCAGTTTTGCCATAAATATCCCCATCTCACATAATCACGGAAACGGACTATTAGACAAGTCCACTCAGCTTGAGCGAACCCAAACATTAGTATATGATTCATAAGAAATAAAAAGTCCAAGAACTAACACTTCATTTTGAGAACGGCAAAGCCCTCAGCTGACTGGCTCGAGTCAATGGTTTCCTAAATTACTGCTGGTAAGGTGTTTTCCACTCTGGATGATTGTCTCAGTTAATACTGTGGAGCATCAGGCTGATGAGACAGACAGAGAGCAGCAGCGTGGGACTCTGTGCTGGTTGAATGCTGTCGTTAATAGGAGACGTGGTGGCAAAGATGGCATCAGTCTCGTTTCGTGGGAGGGGCATGTTACAGATGTTCCCCTCACAACAGGATGTGCACACCTGCATAGAGAAAAACAAACAATAAGCAGAGATTAAGAAAGAGATCATTAGCAAAAGTGTTAAATGAAAAACAATCACTGAGGTCATAAGATACCAAGCCTTGCACATGACAAGCGGGGAAAAACAAGATAATGTGGCCACATATTAAAAATACGTTCTAACAACTTAATAATTTGCTGCCACTAAATTCAAACAAGGGGACACGAATTAGTACATATACTGGTCATGATTTAACTAAAAAAGAGTGGAACAAAATAATAAATCATGGCCACAAATGAATACTTTTTATGAAAAAATATAATGTGTGTATATATTTCTTCACTTTGTTGCATTTCCTCTGAAGTTTTGTTGACAAATGATTCGGTCCCCATTTAAGTCCACTGTATTATGAAAAAATCTTGAAAATTTTTCTTGAAAAACCTTCATTTCTTTTCGACTGAAGAAAGAAAGACATGAACATCTTGGATGACATGGGGGTGAGTAAATCATCAGGAAATCTTAATTAATTTAATTTTAAAATATTTTCTACAAAAACACAATTGATGTTAAGTGTTTTGGGCTGAATCTGTTGCTGAAGTTTTTTATACCATACTTCAGATTAGGCTAGAATCTCCTGCACTGTAATAAAAGGCTCAACATCACCTGTCTGAACATAAACAGTAAACATTCATTATTTAAAGTTTACCTACAGAGAAACACAAATAAATGAAACCTGTTTGACCTAAGAATGAACCTTCGGCTTCTAAATTTTCCCTTTTAGTGTAGCTGTGGCATCTTTACACCGCATTTATCTCTCAATCTGGCCTTCTCACATCTGCCCCCTGCCCCCTGCATAACTCCTGTCCGGTGCTAGAGGTAAAAGGTAAGACACAGAGAGTTCAGGGAGTGACCGGGCGCACCTTTCAGCAAGGATTACTCAAAGAAGGATTACTGAGAGACGGCAGCATAACTCACAACTTTATCTGATCTGCAGCGGAATCACTTGAGAGGATAAATGGATTAACTAAAGAGCTGAGTTTAGCGTCGCTGACTGAGCCATATCCAGCCGATCACAAATGTGTTTATCAACCACTCGACATGTGGTCTTTAAGATCACTTCAAGTGGACTGTGTAAAGTGAGATGAGAAGATAAACGTGGACGGATTTCAGCAGGGCGAGCAAAACACAAACTGGACAAAAGTAAACAAAAGTTACTTGATGTGATGTGAGTTGTTCCTCACCTTGTTTCCTTCATGGTCCATCTCAGAGCACCCTGTTTCAAGACAGAGCCACACAACGTGGACACTGTGTTTCCAAGCTCATCTTACAAAAACTGCGTTACACCTCAGAGACAAAACACAAACTGGACAAAAGTAACTGAAAAAGTATTCCTTAATGTGATTGTGATATTGTCTCAGCTTTTTGTTACAAAGGGCTTACTCAGAGCACCGAGACATACAACAGCTCATTTAAACTTGTAAAAAGCTCTTGGATGACATGGGGTGAGTAAATCATCAGGAAATCTTAATTAATTTAATTTTAAAATATTTTCTACAAAAACACAATTGATGTTAAGTGTTTTGGGCTGAATCTGTTGCTGAAGTTTTTTATACCATACTTCAGATTAGGCTAGAATCTCCTGCACTGTAATAAAAGGCTCAACATCACCTGTCTGAACATAAACAGTAAACATTCATTATTTAAAGTTTACCTACAGAGAAACACAAATAAATTAAACCTGTTTGACCTAAGAATGAACCTTCGGCTTCTAAATTTTCCCTTTTAGTGTAGCTGTGGCATCTTTACACCGCATTTATCTCTCAATCTGGCCTTCTCACATCTGCCCCCTGCCCTCTGCATAACTCCTGTCCGGTGCTAGAGGTAAAAGGTAAGACACAGAGAGTTCAGGGAGTGACCGGGCGCACCTTTCAGCAAGGATTACTCAAAGAAGGATTACTGAGATGGCAGCATAACTCACAACTTTATCTGATCTGCAGCGGAATCACTTTGAGAGGATAAATGGATTAACTAAAGAGCTGAGTTTAGCGTCGCTGACTGAGCCATATCCAGCCGATCACAAATGTGTTTATCAACCACTCGACATGTGGTCTTTAAGATCACTTCAAGTGGACTGTGTAAAGTGAGATGAGAAGATAAACGTGGACGGATTTCAGCAGGGCGAGCAAAACACAAACTGGACAAAAGTAAACAAAAGTTACTTGATGTGATGTGAGTTGTTCCTCACCTTGTTTCCTTCATGGTCCATCTCAGAGCACCCTGTTTCAAAACAGTCTTCCAGCGCCACACAACGCTTTGTCACCGACACTGTGTTTCCACCCCAGCTCATCTTATGTTGTGTGTAGCAATATCTGCTCTCTAAAAGTTACAAAGGGGCTTTAGTTTTCTCAGAGACATATACAGCAGCTTTAAACTCTGACTAATAAAGGAGTTAGATTTCAGTGAGAAAGCAATATTCCTGTAGGGATTTTTTTTTTTTTTGCACAGGATATTGCAGAACTCGCCCTCAGCCACTTTAAAAACGTGCCCTTAAAAGTGCGAGTCTTACAATAACACAATATTGCACCATATTCAAGAACTATGTTGAAACGCTGAACACAACCATATTTAAGCATTCCTGGAAATACATGCATTCCCTGCACATGTGCAGATTTACTGAAGGAATGAGAGTCTGTACGGGGTTACAGCTCCTGAGTCATTCACACACTGCTGTAAATCAGACCTAACACAGCACAGGACTCCTTATATGGGAGGCTATTCATGGCAAAAATATCAACTGAATACATATATGGAGCTACTGTGGGCAAAGCAGGACCTGAAACATACTGACCCAACTGCATCTTATTCATTTCTTCTCTAAGCATTCACTGAATGCACTTCAGTAGCACTGCTCAGTGACAATTTAAATGCACCTTCACTGAATCATGATAGATTGGGCCTTGTTTTTGGCTGTTGTTTCACAGATCGACAAAAATACTGTACTTTTGTTTCAAGATACACAAAGTGAAATGATGGGTCTGTCAAAGGAATTCAGACTGCTCTGTAATAATAGAGATGTAATGGAGATGTTGGTACCTCGTGGACAGAAGAGATCTGGAGCCCAGCGGTTGCATTCATAGTTGTCAGCTGCATCTGCACAAGTAAAACATTTAAATCCTCCTGGATAGGAGTTGCTGGGGAAAAACATATAATAATCAATGTTAACAGAATGGAAATTATAATGGTAAAACTCTTAAACTTGAATAATTATTATGTGGAACAAAATAATTTTGTTGTTGTTTATTTGTTTTTGAAAGTCTCTTATGCTCACCAAGGTACTCACATTTGTATTTTATTAATTGTATTAATTCATTTAAAAAATATATTTTATTTGAATACATTATAAACAGTAATATACAAATTAAATATGATTCAAAATTAAAATTACATTTATTTTGTATTATTATATTTAAAAGTATAATTTATTCCTGTGATAGCAAATATGAATTTCAGAAGCTATTACTCTAGTCTTCAGAAATCATTTTTGAAATCATGTTTAGGTGCGTAAAAAACATTTCGTATTGTTTTTTGTTTTCATTGCTGAAAACAGTTGTGTTGCTTTATATTTTAGCGTAAATCATAATACATTTTTTAGACTCTTTGGTGAATAGAATGTTTAAAAGAAGAGCACAGCATATTTTTTCCTGTCAATTAGTTGTGCTGGTATAAAGTTACAGCACATTACGCCCCAAAAAAAAAACATTAATTTGAAAAAGTACGTAAAAAATATTGCTTCTTGTAGTAAGAATACCAGCAGAGTGACGCAAAATATCACAATATTCAAAAAATATTTATTTTAAATAAATAAATAAATAATACATTTAATAAATGTATATATTTTTTATTTCTCTATGGATCTAGTCAAACATTTTTATCTGACATTATGATTTACACTAAAGATTAATTGAAATGAAATATATTGAAATGAAATATCTCTCTCTCTCTCTCCCTCTCCCTCTCCCTCTCCCTCTCTCTCTCTCTCTCTCTCTCTCTCTCTCTCTTCCCTCCTCCCTCTCCCTCTCCCTCTCCCTCTCTCCCTCCCCGCTGGGACATTGAGCAGATACGGATATCTCCAGCTGCACACCGGAGAGCCGGTACACAGCTAAAAGGATTTTGGGAGGTCCTGCTCACTGTGATGAAAGAGTTTGGGATTTCAGAGATTAATTCTCTCAACAGAAGTGAAACCAACCTCTACTCTCTTTCATTACAGCCAAATTGGACTTGAACATTACCACATGTAACCAATTGATTCTGATATATCACATATTTAAATAGGAACTAGTAACAAATTATTGTAACAATCAATATGAATCATTGACGAACATGTATTACATATACTATCAGTACATTCAAATATATATATACTGTATGTGCTGTCAAATGATTGAAAAATTCAGAATGGGAACCATGAGGAATGTAATGATTTTGGTTCCATTTCTAAATGGAAAATGTTCGGAAGGTCTTATGGCTTTCACTAATATACATTCTAAAGTATTTATTTATTCATGTGTAAGTTGTATATACAGTATGAACTGTATTGTACAAATGATATTTGTATATATCCAAATGTATCTATGTTTCAAGTCAAAGACTGATCAATTGATCAAAAGTGACAGTAAATACATTAACTAATTTCTATTCATCAAATAATCATTTTCCACAAAAATATATCAGCCCAGCTATTTTCAACACTAATATATTAAAAAAGAAAACTATTATTTTAAATTGTAATAATATTTAATGTTTTTATTATATTTTCAAATAAATACAGCCTAGGTGAGAATAAGAGACTTAAAAAAAAACATTACAATAAAACCAAACTTTGAACAATAGTTTAAGTATTTGTTTGGATACTGTTAAAATGACAATGCATTCATGTTTGTTAATTACTTGACAAATGTTATTAGAAAAATGTACCCATATATTTGATGAGCATAACAGCCATTTTAAGCATTTCGAGACACAAATCAAATGAGGCCAAAAGAAGCAAAAAATCTTGGGCAGAAAAGGCTACACTGACCCATGGTTTCATGGTCAATGCCACATGCTCTGAACAATTGATTTTTCATCAGCAGGGATGGTGGGTAATCCATGAGTTTCAGAGTGGGGGATCTTAACACAGCTGGTATGTCAGCTGAGATGCTGAGTTTAGCTACGGATCACCGGCTTGATGCTCAACCACTGATACATCCTGGAAAGCCAATTATTAGGACACAATATAAAATCAGCATTCAGAGCCTGAAGCTCTAGCAGCTCCTCGCCAGCCTTTAAAGAAGTCATGACTGACAACTGATGTCTGACCCTTTTGATCTTCCAGATGACCCAGGAAAAACATGGATTATATTAATTTCATTTTCAAGGCTTTGGCAGAATCTAAGAAGAAATACTTACTTGAGGGATGGAGAAAAATAATGTCTTTTTCTGTGAAGTCCCTTGATTGAACCGCTTTGATGATGGCGGTCAGCATTAGGCCCCAGGCCATGAGAGGCCAGGGTTCCATAGCTGGAGGAAACCTCACATGAGCAGGTACCCAGATCCAACACGGCACCTGATGAACAAAACAACCATTTATTAAAAATCATACCACCAGTGTCATACGAAACAACTTAACTATAGGCGCCAAATAAATTCGGTTTCACGAGGGATTAAAGAAACATCTGCTGAAGATAGAAAGGAAACTCTATAGGATTAAAGCAGTTCAAAAGCGGTGTTATCCCTCTCCAGAACACCGGGCACAAAGAGGCATGCTTGTTATTCCACCAAGTGCTTCATCATATCAATAACAATGTCAGCAGTCTCCCAATGTCCTGACCCTCAGCAACAGTGACCTCTTAGCCTTTTGCTTTGTTTGTTGGCAGCAGAACAAACCCTCCTCTATTGTTTTCAATTACTGAATGCCATGCTCACAATGATATCTTTGACGAACACCAAATATTAATAGTTTTATATTTATAGTCTATTAAATGTGATCAAATTTAATGGAACAGAACATTCATGAGCTTCATGTGGCTTATTTTTGATAGATTATATTAACATTTGCCAAAAAAATAGGCAAATATGTTTATAATATATTTAGCCTTTTTACTTAAAGGAACACATTTTAAAACTCCCCTAGAGTAAAACAGTTGAGTTTTATCGTTTTTGAATCCATTCAGCCGATCTCTGGGTCTGGCAGGAGCACTTTTAGCTTAGCTTAGCATAGATCATTGAAAGGGATTAGACCAATAGCATCTCGCTCAAAAATGACCAAAGAGTTTCGATATTTTTCCTATTTAAAGCTTGACTCTTCTGCAGTTACACCGTGTACTAAGACTGATGGAAATTGAAAAGTTTTGATTTCTAGGCTGATATGGCTAGGAACCATTCTCTCATTCCCAGCTAGGTAACTAGTTATGATATAGCTGGGGACTATTGTCAGGCGCTGCATCATATCATTGCACCTGCAGCACTCATGGTACGGCAGCAAAGTTCCTTGATTATTACGCCGGAATGAGAGTATAGTTCCTAGACATATGAGAAATGTACCCTATTAAATCACAACTTTTCATTTTCTGTCAGTCTTAGTACACTATGTAACTACAGACGAGTCAAGCTTTAAATAGGAAAAATATCGAAACTCTTTTGTCATTTTTGAGCGAGATGCTAATGTTCTAATCCGAATCAATGATCTATGCTAAGCTAAGCTAAAAGTGCTACCGCCAGATCCGGAGATTGGCTGAATGGATTCAAAAATGGTAAAACTCAACTGTGTAACTCTAGGGGAGTTGTAAAATGAGCCTATTTCCAAAAAAGTGGAGTGTTCCTTTACTTAAAAGTAAAACATTTCATTTTCACTATGCACATTTATTTAGCCTAAATAAAATATAATTAAATTAACAAAGGTTGAAAATTTAGAAGGATCTATGTTGTTTTTTTGGTGCGATACTTCAACAATAATTCAACAAGTTCAACAAAAAGTTCAACAAAAATCCTTCTGTTAGACTAAAATAAGCCTGGAGAAAAGCACACGGCTTAGACACAGAGCTCTGCGGTTTACATTACTGAAACGAAAGCTGGGGCAGATTACACATTTTTCAGAAGTGCTTGACTAAACCGCTTTTGTGTGTTTTCTTCAGCGAGTCAGATGGCGAGCCAGCCAGTAATCAGTCCATTTATTTTGGTGAATCAATTTCTCTAACTTTGTTTACAAGTCACAAATTTAATTCCCTATGGAAAAAAAGCTGAATCGTAAATCCTAGCATGAGAAAGCTATCCAATTTTCTCTCAACAAAAACAGTTTGAAATGGATCCCACTCTTATTGTAGGTCTCCTGTAAACTTTATGAGTTTATATTTTAGTCATCAAGCATATCAGCGAATCAAAGTGCTCTTTTTATGAGATATTTGCTTAATTTACAGCATACCAGACCAAACAGCTCATTGACTTGTAATAATAAATGAAGACAAACAGCAGCAAAGTTTCAAAGTTGACATTGCAAGTATTGTTGTTATTAAGTTTTGATATTTAAGTCTGAAATAGCCTTTTATTTTTATTTTTTTTTATCTCCATCAGTTTATTCACTTACAAATCTGAACCTGGAAGGCAAGAAAGCCCATCTTCAAAGCATAGCCAATTTTTGGTATATTAATAAGAATTAGACCTCCGTTTGATTTGGAAAGTAATTCCCATTTAATCAAGAGCATCAATCCCAGCATATCTCTGTGAACACAGATGTGTAAAGACCAAAACCCTTAGGACTGTTTTTTATATAAAAATTATAAAAAAATTATAATAATAGTGATCCATTTTCTTTTTCTTACTCTGCATCCATTCAACATCAATACAAATCAGTGCAATCAATGCATTAGTAGCTACTACTAAAGGGAGTCACTGATATGAGTCCCCAAAGCTATACATGTCCAGTTGGATCATAATGACTTTCCTGTCTAAGGCGGGAAAAACAGGTTTCCTCATGTTTATTGTGTTAGCAATGCTGCTAACACAAGAAAAATGATTAAACAGACTGACACCAGGCAGCCTTTAGCTCCTGTTGCTGTGTAGCTCCTGACCTCTCAGACAATGTAGAGTGGCACAGTACAGCCATGTTAGAGAGCATCGGGTTTCCTCAAAGTGATCCTTTTCACCGCAGTCTGGTCCCACAAGCTGTTCGTCGAATGGGGATTTCAACAAACAATTTAGGTATGTTTTGACACTCCTTTGATTAATGTGGTGATCTCTATAATAAGTTAAGTCTGAAGATAATGAATTGGATTTTCCCCTGGGCTTTCAGTATTATTTTAGTAAGAACTTTAAATGAACACATGAAACAGCCAGGTGTTATGATGAATTAAAAGTAATCAACTTAATGACACATTTGTGCAATTGTAGTTTCTACAAAATAAAATATTACAGTGATAGTCCATGCAAAAATGGAAGTTCTGTCATCATTTATTCACCCTCATGTTGTTCCAAACCTATACAACTTTTTTCTTCAGGAGAACACAAAAGCAGTTTTTACTTTTCCAAACATTGAAAGCAAATGTAAAATCAGGGTCAGTCAAGCTCCAAAAAAAAGTCAAAATGCATCATAAATCTAGTCCACAGAAGACTTATTTTACATATTTTACAAGGTGGCTAATTCGTATGAATTCATACGACCTCACTCGTAAAAAATTCACATGACTTTTGCTAAATCATACATATTTGATGAGTTGCCAATTCATATGAATTTGTACGAATGACCTACCCTAACCCCGCCCCTAAACCTAACCGTCACTGGGGTTTAGAGAAAGACCTCGTAAAATATGTAATTCCGTGAGACAGCGTTGACATGTCAAATGGACCACTTAATGATCATTTTATAGTGATATACTGTAATTTTGGGAATTTGACAGCCTTTAATTTTATGGAACAGAGCAGATACCTATCCACCCCCCACCTCCCGCAAAAAAAATCTCACACTTAAATAGCTACAATAAGAATGATTTTTGAAAAATTGTTTACATGAAAAACTCGCTTAACCAAATGTTTAGCCTAGATAGAGAATGCCTGCAGTTGAAATAATCTGAAGCTCTGATAAAATCGCCTAGTTTGACAAGAAGAGGGAATTAGTTAGGTAAGGAAAGCCCAGAGTAACAAAAAGACATCCTACTGATAAGAAAACATAGATTTAGTTTCAACACACAGGTGTCCTCAGACTAGAGTCATCTTATTCAGCTTTATCTGTTATTGGGGAGTCTAATGTTCTTGACTATCAAGCAACAGCTGTCCAAGCCACAACTCTGAGAACACGGATGATAAGAAATCATTGACAATAATAATCTTTTGAGTAGCAAATTAGCATATTATAATTATTTCTGAAGGATTATGTGGCACTAAAGACTGGAGTAATTGTTGCTAAAAAAATTCAGATTCGCCTTCACATGAATAAATTACATTTTAAAATATATTAACATACATTTGTGTGGCACTTGCTGTCCAGCAGACATTTCTTCATAATTATTTTAATAATTTAATTTCAAGCGTTGACATTCTAATCACATTAATGACAACTGCAACTCATGCCAGTCAAACAAGTGAACATTTTTATTTAAATACTTCAGTTTCCAAACAGGGCACATGATAATTACTCTGACATTCAAAGGCAACCTTTCAGACCAATCAGGAAGTGCCTGAGGTTGAACTTCAGTGCCCCAGCTCCTCTAAAGCTTTGCCAGGTGCCTGCCATGAGCAATACCTGTCATCAAAGCTTACACGCCTGCGAGTCGCTCTGGAAAATGGAAACTGCGGTTGTCGGTTTGTTTAAGCAGACTATTCTGTTGTTTGGAGAGTGTTGAAGAGGATCACGCTGCATTACATCTTAACTGGAGAGCAAACACTTTAGCACAACATGAACATTGTTCAGAAGCAAAATGGCCTTTTGAACTTGCTTGATTTTGTCTGTACTGCTTCCAAGGCATTTCTGACCCTCTTAAAGGGGTCATCGAATGCCCATTTTCCACAAGTTGATATGATTCTTTAGGGTCTTAATGAAAAGTCTATAACATACTTTGGTTAAAATTTCTCAATGGTACTGTAAAAATATCTTCTTTACCCTGTCAAAATCAGCTGTTTTCAGCAAGCTGTTTTTAGTCCATGTCACTTTAAATGCTAATGAGCTCTGCTGACCCCGCCCCTCTCTTCCGTGGGGTGACAAGCAGCCGCGAAACTGGCTAACTAGCACATTATTAGGAAAGGCGATTTGCAAAGATTCATAAAAAACACTTATACTCCTTCTCAAAGTGAAAGTAACATTAATCCTCTGCATCTTCAGTGGCTCGGGAGTAAATGACTGTCATAACTGTTCACATTTCACCACAATGACGACTACTATATTCATTATTACATCCAATGACAAAACACCTCAATCGCATAATCTGACACATGCTTGTCTTCCCCTGCACCGCAGTAGACACAATGGCGGACTGATGACAGCTCATTCAGGGCGGGTCTAAGGTGAGACGGCCTTGTCAATCATCTATCGTGGGAGAGATCTGTGCAGAATTACGTCTTACTGACACTCTCAGAACAGCCTGATTTGAGAAAGGGTTTTTTAAATAGGGATTTTTTTTGAAAAAACACTGGGTGTATTTTTATCATCATAGGATGGATTTGTACACGCACTTCCAAAACACATTTGTGTTCAAGCAACTTGCATCCGATGACCCGTTTAATGCAAATGTTTTTCAGGCAAAGTTACTAAGAAGAGGTAAACATGTGTCCATCCATATACCACCACTGGTACATTTAAACACCCTCTTTCAGTAAGATTAAACACAAAATTATACATAAAATTGTCTTCACTTCCTGTCTCTACAATATTCATGTGCATTAATCTATAATATTAACACATCTGTATACTGTACTACATTAATTTACAGCTACAACAAATGTTTTCTTTTATACTTAATTTAAAGGAATAGTTCACCCAAAAATGAAAATTCTGTCATCATTACCCACTCTCATGTTGTTCCAAACATATATAAGTTTCTTTCTTATGTCGAACACAAAAGAAGATATTTTGAAGAATCAAACAGTTGATGGTCCCCATTGGCTTCCACAGCAGGGTAAGAAATACTATGGAAGTCAATGGGGACCATCAATCTGTTTGATTACCAGCATTCATCAAAATATATTATTTTATGTACAGCATAAGCAGAGGTGGAAAGTAACGAATTACATTTACTCGCAGAAAGAAACTCACATAGGTTTGGAACGACATGAGTACCAGATGACAACAGTTTTTATTTTTGTGTGAACTATTCCTTTAAGTATAAACTTTCAGTCTCAGATGTGCTCTGTTAAAATGAAACAATAGAAACAAATGAGACATTTGTTGAAATATACTACCGTTTAAAAGTTTGGGGTGGATATGCTTTTTAATCTTTTATGCTCAGAAAGACTTTAATCAGAAATACAGTAAAAACAGCCCTTTATTGCACAGCGCTTTGGAAATAATGTGGGGATTGTTGAAAAAAAGAACAATTCACTCCAAAACATGCTAAATTAGTCATTTGACTGCATGTATTATGCTAGTTTTACAGCATAGGTGCTTATTTTAGAGTGTAGCACATGTGATACACCATGCAAGAATGACTCTCTGTACAGCATGACACCTCCAGTCACATTCATGTCATCTCATTACTGCAGGTCACTGGCTGGCAGACCCAGCAGGGTGGAGGAAAGAGGCTCCCAGCAGGTCAAGGGCCCTGGAGTTCCTGCCTGAGCCACTGCCAGGTGAGTAAGACTAACTCAGGTCAGAAACACGATACTCTGGGTTGTGAATCGGCCTGTGAATGGCAGTCACTCCCATTAATGGAGGGAAAGAAATGCAAATCCTCTCTTGTGACTTCCAAAACTTGTTGGACCAGATTTCGCACAGGTTTGAGAAGTGAAAGGGAAGAGCGGAGTAGAAGCCACGATCTGCAAGTTGTGGCTCTTTTCCAGTCTGCCACAAACACCTGAATCTCAGTATTTCGTATAGAAATGAAAAAATTATACTAGAAACTGCATTTTACAAGAGGATGATATTACTTATGACGACAATAGCCCAATCCTTATCTATGCCATGAATAGAAAATAAACAAACATCTTGCATGACATATTCAAAACAGTTTATTGTAAGGCGAAATTCCTTGGAAAGCCACAATACAACAAGAATGGACAATAACACAGATGAAGCGGCACATCTCCATTCATTTGAGAGAGCACAATGCATTCTCGACAGAGCCAAATGGCAACGAGCAATGCCTCTGCCCTATAGTACACCCGGCCAAAACCAAAGGAGTCACGTTGGATCAGATTCACACACCAGCTAATTGAAATCCTACAAGCACACACACATACTTATCCGGCACTATTGGTTTGAAGTGGTCCGGTTCAGCTGTATAATTTTTAATCCCCTCTTCAGTCTCTTGATCCAAGGAATCGGTCATGTAGCAATAACACAATGGAAAATCAGCTTTGCAATGCTGAGTCTCTGTTGAAAATGATCACTGTTGGAACAATGTTAATGTGACACAATGTGCCATATGCTGCATGCATACATACATTTAGGGGAATACATTTTCATTCATACAATATTTTTATATTTTTGGGCGGACACACTGTCAGAATGTCAGTCATACAACTTTCCTAATGTAATAATTCAGAAGAAGCACAAATAAAGATTTATTTTTTTAAATAAGTAGTTTGCCTAGTAGTTTTTTATTATTATGTAAAAATATATACAATATTATTTTTATTTAACAAAGGCTCTCACTGCATGCTTACAGTATATATAATGTCTATATCATTTGTGCTAATTTTATTTCTATTTGAGTTATTTTAATAAATCTAGTTAAAATAAATTAAAATACAAATGCTGCCTTTTTATATTTTACTGTATTCTTCAGTTAACGTTTATTTTAATTTCAAGTAATGATTTGTATAGCTTTAATTAGAGTTTTAGTCTTAGATTTAGTTAACTATGATAACCCTGGTCAGTAAATAATAACATGATTTTAGTTTTTGGGTGAAATAGCCCTTTAATAATCTCTAGTTATTGATTCATCTGTTTTGCTCCTGTAGATTTGGGTTTATCTGATTCAGCTAGATCTGATGTCTGCAATAGCATCTCTTCTCTTCCCTTCATCTTTGGGCTTCAGTGGCTCTGCTTTCTTAAAACTAGGAAAAGGACTTGAGGTCTTTGTAGGGCAGGGCAGATACAATAATGTCTTGGCGTGTGGGGGGGTCAGACTGAAGAAGGGATAAAATATCCTTGTGGCAGCTGCAGAAAACCAAGTGGGTGGGGTAAGTTTGATTCCCTTGAACTTTGGGCCAGCAAAACCAGGATAAGAGGACAAACGTGGGCTAATTAGGAATGTTCATGAAAGGATTTGCTCCCTCTTTTGTCTTTTGGGCTCAGATGGCAAAACCTCACATTCTCCTAACAAGACATTTACACTCCGTGATCACGGACAGAGTGTGACTGAGTTTAATCAGATGGGGGAAAACACTATGCTCTCAACTATGAGGTTTTGTGCATGTTTACATGTAAACATCTACGGTTCAGACATCATTTAAATATTTCAGATCACCTGACACTGGAAGAGCTTGTGAATTAGTCAACATACCATGTCAAAGAACATTAGTAACATAAATTGCCCAAACATAACACCACTATGTCTTTTCAAGGTCTAAATGACAGGAATAAGATGGCAGAAAGGTGGCTGTGGTTGCATGAATAAAACAATTAAAAGTTTAATCTTTTCAATCAAAAAAGTATTCGCCTATGTTTTTGCAAAACAGACAACCTGTGGAAAGCATCCACCCATGAAGAAAAAAAAAAGTGTTGTGTAAACATGAAAGGTTTGAGATGGTAATCAAAAACATACCAGTGAAAAACCTCTAGAAATAGGCATGGGGTTGTGAAGCTCATGTTTGCAGTGAAAGTGAAAGTATTTACAAGGAATGACAATAAGGACATTCACCCACAACTTTTAAAATGTCATTGAGTAATATCAAAGAACATCAAAAAAAAAAAAAAAAACGGAATAAAGAACTACGTGTATGCATTTATTTTTTCTAGACAATGTCCAAGTTATTAAGCATCAGGTTAAAACCAATGTATATGCTTGCAATGTGAATTATCTGCAAGAATCCAGCCAAGCATTCTCATGGAAAGAAGAAAAACATCAAAGGAAATGGAAAAGCTCTGGAGGCATGCTGAGACAGTATCTGCTGCTGATGCTGAGGAGGGAGAAATGTACCCTTCAAGACAACACCAAGACTGACGGCATACATGTGGGGTTCAATGTGAAATGGCAAAAATAGCAGCTTAGGCGTGTGGATGTTATGTCTTTGTTTTAGTTATTTGATTGTTTGTTTAACCACTATACTGTAACACATAAGAGCGGAGAATCTACATTTCGTCCAGTCACAAACAAGATTACGACACTCATTCAGCAATATACAAGACCTATAGCTTCCCTGAGAAAAAGGACTGCAATCACTTTGTGAGTACAATACAATACAATAATACAATACAATAACTTCTTAATGTTTAATTCTGTATGTAAACCTACATTTATTTTGCTTCTAGGTTAATGTTTGAAAGTTATCATTTACAGTAGTTGTATTAAATGCAATATCATGATCAAGCCGAACAGAAAATCCTATAAAACCTGAAAATGAATGTTAAAATGTAATAATAATATTAATAATACAGTTTTAAAGATTATTTTAAATGTTATATGGTACTGAAATGTATATCTACTTTATTACTATATAGTACTGGTCAGTGGTTTGGGGTTATTCAGACTTTTTTAAACAAACAAACCTCTTCACAGGCTGCAATTATTTGATCAAAAATACAGTAAAACCAGTAATATTGTGTATGATTACAATGCCATTTCTCTATTTGAATATATTAAATTGTAATTTATTCTTGTGATGACAAAGCTGAATTGTATTACTCCAGTCTCCAGTATCACACGATCCTTCAGAAATCATTCTAATGCTGATTTGCTGCTTGAGAAAATAATATTGGTATCATTTTTTTCAGGATACTTCGATGAACAGAAAGTTAAAAAGCACAGTATTTATTTAAAATACTCTTTTGTAATAATTTAAAAGCCTGCACTGATCAAGTTAATCTGTAGAATAATAAATTAATGAATGAAGTGCTGAATGAAATGCTTGATTTAATAATAAATACATTTCAAAATATATCTCATTACACTGATATTGAACTACACACTGACTGAGGTGAATGAGCCTAGTTGTTCAAATCCTGGTACAAAGCGTATTAACAGACTACATATAAATCTTCATACACAGACAAAAGAGGGCAGCAGCTTCACTACAGGGTGCAAAAGGCCTCCATAAGACAAATCGGTTACATCTGTTCAGTAAAGCATTCAAATGGGGTTCGAGAGCAGCTAATTAGCATCAAAATCTGCCAAAAGCTCCTTAACACCACACAATTTTACATAGTCCTCTCTGACCAAATTATTCTCCATAGTGACTTATCTAAAAAATACATGTATCATGCTGTAAAGCTAAAAAGACTTGAAAATGAAAATAATGGAATAATGGGGCATTACGTGCAAAAATAACAGATGCATTAAGAGCGCCGGGCGCCTCAGGCAGACTAGCACTGGCTCAGTGATAGCGATCTTTGCCTGGTCACTCATGCAGTTAACACTAAACAAACTTTGCTAAATAATTCAAAAAGAGCATAAGTAATGCACAGCGTTGAGGGATTCTCCCTTACGCCCCGATGAACAGCGTTTGTTATGTACTCAGCCCAAAGAGAAGTGTCATTATCCAAAGACCATCAGCCTTTGTCAAGTTCCTCGACACGGTGAGGGGAAACAAAGGGGTCAGATGAAGCCATCGTCTCTGTCTTCTGCCTCACCGTCCCCATTGAGATGGCACTCTGGGTAATGGAGAGTCCGATCAGCACATGGAGCACTGAACCCCCTCCCCCACTACGACACGGGACGCTTTATCAGACCTCTGATGGTCACGCAATGGAAAAAAAGGTGATATATTGTGGGTATCACAAGATTATATATATAAAAAAGATGCTTCTGACATCCAGAGTGACTGCAAGCAATAATACTAGCATGTGTTTAACTATTCAAAACGAGTAAATGAAAATATAAATCCAGACACAGCACACAGTAACATCATTACATGTAGTGCAATCCATTAACATGATCTAAGAGATTCAAAACACACCACAACGACCCGATCGAACATTCCCGTGACATTCCTCCAGCCTGCATCATGCCGTCATAAAACCACCCTCATGCATCAGTAATAAAGACCCATATAACTCTAAATGCTTCCATACCCTTGCCATTAGAAGGTCTCAAATAATACCTTTGAGTTTTTCGGCTGGCCATCTGGAGAAACACCTGCCCCGGCTCTAACATGCTATCAGGTGTTCAACTGTTTCTTGGGGTCAGAGGACATGCAAATATGTGGGCCTTCCTGTCACAAGTGTCTATAAGAGAAAGTATCCGCTCAAACAGAGTGGAATCCACAAACAGGATGACAGGAGAAGCTAATCCATCAAACCCTAACTAACAAGATGTCAGATTTCCCCATCACTCTTCAAAGAGTTATTAACAGGGCTCAATAATACGGATGGTCTGATTACACAGAGCCAGTGTGAGAGTGTTTTAGGCCAGTTGTGGATATGTATTAATACGATTTTTGCATAAAAAAACATGTGACCATGTCTGTGAAAACCCAGCTAAATCAATATGTTTTGTGATTTACTGTTTTCTACATAAAATCAGTCTTCATAAGGTAAAGAACATTCTGTGAAAATGTAACCTTGATATGTTTAATATTGACTGAGTAAGACCATGTCAAAGATGTGGTAAACTCAAATTGTGCAACTTGTGTATTAAATAAATTCAATGCACACATAATGAAATAATTTAAGTTTGATTCTTTTAATTGTGATGATTTTGGCTCACATTTAACAAAAACCCATCAATTCACCATCTCAACAAATTAGAATATGGTGACATGCCAATAAGCTAATCAACTCAAAACACCTGCAAAAGGTTTCCTGAGCCTTCAAAATGGTCTCTCAGCTGATCTGACAGTTGTCCAGAAGACAATCATTGACACCCTTCACAAGGAGGATAAGCCACAAACATTCATTGCCAAAGAAGCTGGCTGTTCACAGAGTGCTGTATCCAAGCATGTTAACAGAAAGTTGAGTGGAAGGAAAAAGTGTGGAAGAAAAAGATGCACAACCAACTGAGAGAACTGCAGCCTTATGAGGATTGTCAAGCAAAATCGATTCAAGAATTTGGGTGAACTTCACAAGGAATGGACTGAGGCTGGGGTCAAGTCATAAAGAGCCACCACACACAGACGTGTCAAGGAATTTGGCTACAGTTGTCGTCAGAGATGACCAGTGATGCTGGTTGGCTACAGTGATGAGTTCTTCTGGTGTGACTTTAAATGCAGACCTTGAGACAAAAATTCATCACCAAACACCAATGACTTGTACATATGGGATACAGTCATTTCATACACTTCAAAACTGTTGCAACAGAGGTGGAAATAAAAATTTAAGTACACAAATTATGTTTCCATCTTTGTTACCACAGTTTGGAAATGCCTTTTTCTTTTCTAAAGAAGGGGGTGTCCCAGTACTTTTGCCCATATAATGAATGTACAAGTCATTGGTGTTTGGTGATGAGTTTTTGGCTCAATGTCTGCATTTAAAGTCACACCAGAAGTGTTCAGCTGAGATTAGGACTTGGCTTTCTGTAGACCAGTCAAATTCTTCCACACTGACTGAATCATCATTTCTATTTTATCCTTGTATTATCACTGTCATGTTAGAATAGAAAAGGGTCCTGTCCAAACTGTTTCTATAAAATTAGAAGCACACAATTCCCTAGAATATCATTATATGCTTAAAAATTAGATTTGTACTCATGGAAATTCCTAAAGTAGTCAAACCTTTCATTAAAAGGGGTGACTCAATACTTTTGGCAATATAGTGTATATGAAGCATTTTAATACAACTACAAATTATACTTACCTTTTACCTTACCAGTTATACTAACTTTTGTTGTGAGGTTACAGTGGACATATAGTCAGGGCAAGTAAAATACTACTACTACTACTACTACTAATATTAACAATAATAATAATAATAATAATAATAATAATAAATAATAATAATAATGTATATTGTAAAACATCTCTGCACTTTTGTTTTTCTTTCTGTCACTCTTTCAGTCACTATAGTGCTGTAAATGTTTCAGAAACTCTTGCACTTAGAGCTTACTAATTAGCTGCACATTTAATTAATCATAAAATAAGTCTGACCCTTTTCTGATAAATTAAAACATGTCTGAGCATCTACTTTATAACTCAAAACTACAACTACAGTCTGTTTCTCATATTTACTAAGCTTTGCTGTGTTGTATTATGCAAACAGCCTATGAAGCAAATCTCTTCAGTTTATATTTACACAAAATAGCATATAAGACTGTGTGTGAGATGGTCTTGAGTTACACCACCCCTACCAAGATGAGTGAACCCAGGAGAACTAATGGACGATAAATCTTATGCGTGGACACTGGGGTTTTAAAAACGAAGACAAATGCATTTTTCACGCTGGCGAGGACCCTTTCATTTCTTAAACGTTTTCTTCTTGAATTCATTGTTCTGACCGTGTCCCTTCAACCAAGACTGCAGCCCCACCACAACATCAGACCGTCTACAGATGGGCTTTAGACACACATCACTCTATAATTCCATTCTTCCTATGCATGTTTGCAGGAGACAATGCATTTCCTTTGCCCCTGACTGGAAGAGACTAGGCTTTGGTGTATTCAACACTGAAAATTGCTTTATAGATGTACTATATGATTTTAAAACAGCATTGGTAACACTTGTATAGATTAAAATTATGCAATAGTTAACATAAACTAACACATTCACATCATATATTAATCTTGGTTATGGTTATTATCTAAATACAGTATACACTACATACATATTTAACATTTAAATTCTAAATTATAACATTATTTCAAGCATTGTAATCTAATACTAAGTATAAATGATCTAACAATATGTAATAAAATTAATTAAACATCAAACATGTAATAATAGTTGTAGTGGTAGTATGAACAAGACAAATAATATGATTAAATCTATGCTTTACAAAAGTACTTCCACTTTGCATTGTCTGAAATGGTCTTGATCGCTGTGATGTCATCAGGGCTTTACCAGTAAGAAAAGGGCTTTCCACCTCAGCTGAAATGTTTTCTCCTGTCTGATATCAAAGGAAGCTTGGCTCATCAGTAACTCAATGGATTTCCTCTCTCTGCCTGCTAAGTGAGAATATTTTGCAGTGTTCCTTCCCGTTGCGTCCTTGGCTGCCAGTGTTGAGTCTGTACTCACACAACCCCTGCACAAACTACAGATAAAAAGACTATTTTCTGCATTGACAAATCTCACTGTGGGAATGAGCACGGAGTCGATTATCTTCTCCAGCCCCACGCAGGTGCATTACAACTAAATGAGATTAAGCAGCGGCTCTAGAAAGAGAAAAACAACAGTCCGGGCACGTTCATAAAAAGGTCATTGAAACGAGAAGATGAGATTCTCATGGTCGGTCATCATTAGGCATTGACTGAGAGCTAAAAAACATTAATCAAAATATTTGTGTATTACATACTGTGTAATAAGCAGCCTATGTATTTGTATTGGATATGCAGAGAACAAATGGAAAGAAGCAATGCAAACGTACACACTGAATTAACCACTCCTACAAGCATGGCAAACACAAAGCTGCACACAACGCTCCATCAAGCCAAGGGATCGACCCATATAAAATAAAATCTGCCTCGATCCTAAAAAACACGACTGCTGCATCCATGCACCTGCTGCATATTTTAATATGAAATATTATAGATCCATCGCTGTGCATGTATTCACACTAGTAGATGTAAGAGCGCTTCATTGCTGATTAATTCCATATCATATAGTACAAATGCATGACACTGAACATTCCTGGCATAAAATCAGGGTGGGCAGGGAGGGTCATTCCTGACCTTTTATAAATGCAGTGAATGGCAGGTCACCACTTGCTTTTGACAGAACGTCAAAATACACACATTTAATGAAAATGAAATATAACTTGCTTTTTTTGGCTAGCACTGTGTTAAATATATGAATAGATTTAGGAGTACAATATACAGTGAGCTGAATTTCAACCCCTTTATTGAACTTATATTATGTAAAATATCAATGATGACTTTTGACAGGATGACATTGTGTTTGACCTTTGGAAATGGCATTGTGTCTTACTTTTGCACTCCTTACTAATCTTGGCTAAATTTAAAAACCACATCTATATTGTTAGCAATGCATCAAACTACACTGTGAATATATATATATATAAACTTGTTTTCTTTTCTTGAGACAGGATTTTTTTTACAGTTTACTCTTTATGTCACTAAACTATATAATGGTAAAATATAAACCCATTAAAGCTTTTTAGTCTGTTTATCCCAGTCAAATTTACAGGAATGAAACAAGAAAACAATAAATGGCCACATGATAATTTATAGTGCATCAAAATGCCTCTTCAGCAACAGTAGTCAATAATAATGTAAATACAGAGCACAGTGTCACCCACACAAAGACAAAAAACACCAGGCTACCACACAACACGAAAATAATGCAAGAAACATGAACTAAATAACCTATAAGGCAACACAAAACACTCACAACACTACATAGCAGATTACATAAATAAGAAGAAACTAACTAAATTCTAAACAAATATGAAGGAAATTATGGGACTGCCTAATTCCCCATAAATAAATGATTGATAAAATATCATTTTTACCAATAGAATATACACATTGCATTATACATTATAATCTACCTTTTTATTTTAAAATATTTAGCAGTAAAATAAATATGATTAAAAAAACGTAGCATATTTTATTGTGTATAGGATATCACATGGTAGTAGTTCTGTCATCTCAATCAGTATGTTTTTTCTATCAGTTTTTAAATTATTTTTTGTTCAAATCCCTAACATTTTTAGATCGTAAATCAGCATTATAATCAGATGCGTGTAACGCAAGCGTGCGCTTCAGTCTAATTGATTCTAATGCAAGCGTTCTAGTTTTGACGCAACGCTGTCAAACAAGCCGCCGCTGCTATTTACTGTTTACTATCTTTCTGCTGTGGCTTGGATCAGGAGGTGGAGTGGATGAAATGCATTTTACACCAAAAAAGCACTCTTCTATAAATGAAAACATGACATTTGTTCAGACTTTAAAGGGTGTGTTCTGTCATGCATAAATCCAACCGCAGCAGGTCAAATAAAAAGATTACGGCTACTTACCGAAAATGATTTAAACGACTGTAGTTAAACTTTTAGCACGGCAGATTTATCCCTGTATGGCAAGAACCGAGGAGAGTCATATCAACAGTGTCCTTTCAGTTGTCTGTACCCATGACACGTCCGAGCTGAATCCCTGTGAACTCAAAGGTTCCTAAAAGGCGGATGAGACGCTCGGCTGCGCCTATCAGAGGTCGAGAGGAGGCGCGTCCCGATGGATCCACACACACACACACACACACACACACACACGTTTGTTTCTGTGAATTGTGGGGACTTTCCATAGACTTCTATTACTTTTATACTGACCAAACGATATTTTCTATCCCCTAACACAACCCTAACCCTACACCTACCCCTTACAGAAAACCTGTTTGCATTTTTACACTTTCAGATAAACATTATTTACTATTTGTATTATTTTGTTCCCTCGAGGGGACCACAGACAGGTCCCCACAATGTCAAAAATGTCAGGTTTGACTATCCTTGTGGGGACATTTGGTCCCCACTATGTAGCATAAACAAGCACACACACACACACACACACACACACACACACACACACACACACACACACACACACAGCCCTACTGCACTGGGTTTTATTCACACTACCTGTAGCCTTGGCTAAAATATCTGGTAAAGTCGATGAGTTAGCCTATAACTTATAAGCTTTATATAAGCCATAATTAAATCCACTGCATCCATTTGTATCCTACTTTAAGCTAAATCCACATTTCATTTATAATGAAAACATTCAGTCAGTCGATGGTTCTATTATAAAGCCTTTTTGTGCGTAATATGCGCGCGAATTGACTTCTGCAGCTGGTGCATAAAAACGCTGATAGCCAAACATGCCGTTTATATTGACAGTTCACTAGTCTTTTCAGTTGGCCCTCTGCTGGTGATAAAACAGTAAATAACTGTGAAATGTCAAATCAAACACTTCCTCTGAGTGAATCAAAACCAAATAGCTTAATTGTTGACACAAATAGATTTATAAATGATTATAAAGTGTATAACCACCTTGAACAAAACAAACCTTTGTCTAAAAAGTTAAAATACATGACACTTTCAGAGATCCTCATTGGTTACATAAATCTGCAACATTTTGAAAATGACTAAATATTATATTAAATTGAACTCAAAATCAATCTTCAGTGACTGTGCATCAGTACATGATGTCCTCTGGATCAGGAACATTTACCATATAATGGCAAACAAGCAATCAGTAAAATGCTTTGATTTAGTTTCGGTTTGTTGCTATTTACTGTTTTGGGAGAAACACTAAATAGGCCTCTTACCCTAGAGGAAAAGTACCCTAAATCTAGAAATATAACACATCTATAACCAGATAATTCACATTTACAGAAGTGATTCTGTGAGTAAAAAGAGCAACAGATCTGCAGTAAGCGTATTAATATTAAGCTCGAGCTACTGTCTTTGATGGAATCCAAGTTGGTATCTCCTGGTCACGTAAAACTGCAAGCAAACATTATTTGTGAAGACGAGTAAAAAGCTGTGCGGGGGTGACCCGTAAAGCAGGGAGCATCACAGACCCCCTGTCACCGCTGTGCCTTTGAGCAAGACCCTAAACCCCGGGTAGCTTCAAGAGGACTGTCTCTGTAATTAGTGCACAGTGAATCACTTTGATTAAAAGCGTCGACCTCACACATTACTATATCATGTATGCAACATGCCTTGCTTAACTTGTTATTAACTAATTGCGTGCTAAACCTCCAAATATTATATGCACTGATGCCATGAATAGGTTTTAAAATGCTCCATGCCTCAAAACTCAAAAATGTTTCCCCAAGGCAACAATTACCAACTTAAAGCCAGAGAGCCTGATGAAATGTGACACGCGCTTGAGGAATGAAGTTATGTGGCATGCAGAAATCAGTAAAACAATAAAACAAGCTGTTGACATGTATAGGCAATTTTTTCAAAACATAATTTTGCATAATTATTATTATTTTTTACATATTTTTTTTTTCAATCATAAATATAATTTAAATAAACATATAAATAATAATTAAATTAAATAGATAATATAATAAAATGAAATAGAGCACTTGAATTTTCCCTGTGTATAGCCTGCATAATATTGAATATTAAATACATAATGAAAAATGTAGTGTTTTGAAGACAACCGACTTCCTCTGGAAAAACTCTGAGGCCCTAAAAACATTAAGTTAAAGTGTAAATAAATCCATCGTAGCTACTTAAAAGCCTGTGTCTAAAGATCAACTTCAAAGCGGAGAATCTTTGCACAGGATGAGAGGTTGATTTGTAGCGAGCGGATTTCGACAGCAGTCTCCCGTTTTAGGGAAGTGCAGAGAGATTGATGGCAGGAGTAGATCATGAGGAGAGATCAGCCATGTAAATACAGTGTTTTCATGTGGTTTACTCACTGTACAACTCCTATGTCTCTGAAGGACACAATACACTTGATAAACAGACCCATATTCAAACAGATGTGAAATAGATGTTCAGAGTTTGCTCTGCAATACAAAAGAATTCAAATTTGTCCTCCATCTCCACACATGTGTTTCCCATCTGACAGGTTGAGATAGTGTCCACACAGCATGTCAGATATCACTGGAAAAGCCTGACGGGATGAAGGAAAGAACATCAGCATCATGTACAAATTTTGTGCATGACTGGATTCCGCTTGAAGTTTAAATCTAAAATCAGCCATTCAGCCATAATTACAACCTCCTCCTGTGGGGTCAGATTTCATGTAATGGAGGTGCAGGGTCTCGCTGGTATGCAGAGCCAAGAGATAAGGATAATTTTACAACAGGTTGAAATGAACAGTGAATAGCAGAGGAGGAGCTTATAAACAAACTGGAGAAACAGAACCAATGCAAATAGTTCAGTCTCGATTCTTGGCATGCTTTTGGCATCATAATGCATGCTTACAAAAACATATAATTTGCATGTATGAGGGACATTATATCAAAGTGAATCAAATATATATGGTTTGTGTTCTGTAATGCACATAGCATGCAAAATCTGACCCTTTTTCAAACATAATGGTGTCTGTCCACCTTATTTTACAACATAAGCTATTTTCTGTGAATAGGCAAAAGTATTTGTGCTGTTTATGATTACAATAATAATGTCAAATTCCAGTTTGCATTATCAAGCATCATAACAGACTGTCTTTGTACAGCTAAAATAACTGAAGCGGATGACACCGGAAGCCTCGCACATTAACGTTACAAATGGCTTCATTCTTTAAAATGAGGTGGATAATCTCTTTATGGCAGCTGTGACAATTTTAAATGGTAACAGAATTAAACGAATGTGGGGTATTATGCAAGGCCCGGCTCAAGGGAAAAAGTCTGAGACTGTATAATGTTAATGCTCTCTTTAATAAGACCACATAAATAATTCTAGGATTTGATCTATAACTTCTCCATTCCACAATTTTGTCTGAAAATAGAGCTGCTATAAACACAAAGGAGAAGGTAAGACACAGATTAAACTGCCATTGTCATGTCTGCCTCAGGCTGTACAGCTGCAAACCAACACCAGCAGTCATTCCAGGCCTGCGTGCTCTCTGAGGAACATCTCCGGTGTAGGTGTGTTGAGAATTTTTCATACCTGAAAATCTACTTATCAAAGACAAAAAAAACTAAAGAGAAAAACCCACCCATGACATTTTAACATTTGCCTATGTGCTAAAGTCAAAAACACATTGATGAGTTGACTATTACTCATCTCAGTCATGCTATGCTTTTTTTGTACCTCCAGAAGGGAATAACACACCTGGTCTGTCCTCTGACCTGTCACCAGCCGTCTAGTTGATTTGGTTGGCATGCGAGAGGCACATAATCATCTCCAACTGAATGAACGGGTTGGCTTTGATGATGTGCATTACAGGGACAGTGGTGAAGGCATGACTGCCTCCGGCATACTTCCCTCATCCGTTCTGGTCTCTTCAAGGAGCACCGATCCTTCCTCACAACATGTCAATCATTTCTACAGAACGGGATAAATGCCCATCTGCAAAAGAGGATTTAGAGATGAAATGCTGGTAGCAATTCTGCATTCCTAATTCGAATGACTTACACTTCTTTTTATTCTGCTTTCATCTACAGTCATATCTCAAGACATTTGCTTTAGGCGGTTTTTGTTGTGCTCAGGTCATATGCTCTTACATTATGTTGTGATTACAGTAAAGCATTAGTTTATCCAGAAATTTAATTCTGCCATCATTTAGTCATTCATGCCACTATGAAACCCATAAGCATTTAGAACAAAAATGAAGATATTTTTAATATTCTTCTAACTTTCTGTCCATGTAATCAACATTTTCAAGCTTCAAAAAGTAAATAAAAGGCAGAGCAAATGTATCCATATTAATCAAGTTAAATCCAAGTCTTCTGAAAAGACATTGGACTGGTTGCATAAACCAATTAAACTAGTCTTAAAAAGTATTTCATTGAATTTGTTTTCTTCAAGACTCGTCATAACTTCTTAACGCTGGTTACAAAAATGTCAATATGATTTAGAAAATGAATACTGATTACCTCTTAGCTAACAATTACGTTTTTGGTTTGAGAGCGATAATGAAAAGTTTAGCTGGATTCTATTTCAGGTCCTTAAATGTTTGGCGAGAGAGGGTCAACAGGGGCAAAGTATGTACTTTCCATCAGCCCCAAGTTATTTATTTTTCATGTTGAAAGGTTTGTTGGCAACACAGGGGGTGTAAGATCTCAGCAAGTCTTCAGACTTCACAGAAACTGCTCTTCACATGTGCTTAAAGATCACAGAGTGAGATCCACCTGTCCTCTCCCGTCAGCTGCACGTCAACATTGTAGTCTTTACTTTTAGACCAGGCTACGGTTTTTGTACAAACTTTTATTTGTTCTCTAAGATTATATAGTTTATAATGTGGATTAATCTCACTTTGTCTAAAGCAATTGCTTATGTAATTTTTATTCAGACTTATTTCTTGTTTATTTCACATTCTTTTATGTAAAGCACTTTGAATTACCAATGTGTATGAAATGTGCTATACAAATAAACTTGCCTTGCCTTGCCTTGCCTTGTTATACCTCTGATTGCATGTTTAAGAATTTCACTTTATTCTTGTTCATTTAAAGGGTCACAGGCCCGTAATTAATGTCTCAGAATCATAAACAATGAGGTCCACTCTGCAACCCATCAGAAGAACTTCTCGCTCATTGGTATTTTTATTGTCCAATGACTAAGTGGCACTGAGGGTACAGAGCTGTTTTTGAGGTCTGGTTCGACCAGGTTTAAGAGAGGTCACATCCTCACGGAGAACAAAATCCCTCTGGAAACACTGCTGGCTGCCAATTAGTGCAGTGATCTCTGGCCCTGCAGCGGAATGTTAAGCCCGGCTGGCCGTCACAGAGCATATACACAAGCAGACAATTCAGCCGGTGACTCATTCAGATTACAGGACAGGCCCGATCCAATGATCAAATGCGGCCGGTGCTGTGTTGGGATTACCACAGAAGGCTTGTCCAAAGAGGGTATTTGTGTTCAAAGTACATTTCTTGTTCATCAAGAGCCCTTGTAGTAGAGAAAGGCTTTTAGCATTGCATTTTCTTGTGTGTTTTTTCACAATTTCATTCTAAGCATCTACATACATAGAGTAACTGCCAAGTATTATTGGCCGGATTCCTGCAGTATAAATGAATAAATGAATGAATTTATGCCAAACTGATATGAAAAGAAAGAATATTAAATAAATGCCAGACGCTTTATTCAATTACACAAATCAGCACAAAGATTAGGAAATCTCCATATTCTTCAGATAAGGTGCTATTGATTGCTTTTATTTCATTTGCTAAAAATGTATGTGCCCAGTGCAGCAATCACAAGTCACTTACACAATTATTGAAGATGTCTGTGTGAGGAGACATCATCAATCACCAGACTTCAATGAAACACAAATGTACATGGCGCCACCATAAAAACAAGAGCAGGAATGAAGGTTGTTCATTGTTTGAGTATCAAATGCCTCTCAGTACATGAATGTTGCTTTTGTACTACCTTTGTGACGTAAACGTTTGCAGTCACTCTTATTACCAAATGCATCACTGGATAATCCAATAAATCATTAATTAAGTCATGTCAATTTTCCTTTAAATGAATAAGAATGCATGAGGGGACTTTCCAGTGAGCCCTGTATTCCTTTAAAATGAATGCTGCCATTTTATTGCAGGGAAACTGTAGAAAAAAACATCATGATTACTGTATATATTAAAGATCATTACTAATCCATCTTTTATAAAAATGTGTAATACAATGGTAAAAAATTATAAAATATTTCCTTAAATATAAATGACATTATCAGAAAAAAATTTGAGTGAACATTCATATAAATTAGAAAATTAATCTTTACAAATAGCTTAGGAAATAATTAATAATATTGTAAAAACCTAAGAATTTTAGAAGCATTACACAAATGTAACAATTTATTAGTATTTGTAAAATCTGATGATCATGTTCTCCAGCATGAGCATTTTCTTGAGCTACAATGGATGCAAGAAAATCTGCACAAAATCTGTACATCATGTGTTCACACGATCAACATTACAGTTTGCTTATTGGATTAATGACCTAAAAATACATTAAAAACGTAAATATTTCTTAAATGTATTATTCTTTTTATCCATAACATTTTCTTTCATTTTTTAAAAACATCCAATGCTAACCTTTGGACTCTAAAGCATACTGTTGAAGGTTTAATTAATTACAATGTCTTTTGGTTGGCTAACATTCTCCCAGTAAGGCATCTGGATGGATAAGAGCCATGAGCTTTCGGTCTCCTCATCTGAACACACTGGGTTCTGAATACTAAAGACACCGGCGGTGCAGATGAGAGCAGCAGCACTGATACTGTTTTTCTCAATGGGAGATAAACGACTCTCCAAAGCCTGAAAGTGACAGACTCCAACCCACGCCTAATAAAACCAGAACAAAGACAGCCAGCAGCCAGAGCAAACAGCACACACGGCGAGACAGTCAGCGGAGCAGGAACACACACACACGCACACTTTAACTTCATACATCAGTGAAGCAGCTACACAGAAACCAAACCCTCAATGCAACAATTTTAGAGGAAGAACCATATGTCAAGTTTGGTATAGAGAGAAAAAAACCCTCATTACTCCAGTCAGCAATGATATTAATGGTCCACGGCTTTGTGTCCCACACTGAGATCCTCTTGGGAATGTTTTTATTGTTCTCAGAGCTCTGGGGGGGGAAGTTGCTCTTTTGTGCTGTTTGAGGTTCAGCTCCCTCCTCCAAATTTAAACCTGGGCATTCTCATGTGAAAAGACAGGAGCTGTTCTCAGATCAGCGTGGCAGGAATTTAAAAAAGCTAGCCCTGCTGCTCATATACAAAAAGCACAGCGGTATGTTATAGATTAAAGAGATGAGAAACAGTTTACACACTCAATCAACCCACTGAACGTAAACAAGTCTATTTATCATAACTCACTTCAACCTTCATGGGAAGGAACACAGCCGTGCTGTAAGGTTTGCACATTAACATCTATTAAACAGTTCTAGAACTAGGTTTTATTTGTTTTTATACATTGAATTTCCTGTTTATTACATTTTTTATATGCAATGACTCTAGATTTTTGGTAATGTAAAAATGTACTACATTTGCAATTCCAAAAATGATATGACAACAAAAGGACAAACAAAAGGTTGTTTATATGAGTTTTGATTACGTTTTTAAAGTTGTGATGACAAATGTAGCAATCAGTATTTTGATTTCGAGTGAAATTATCGAATAAGAAAATAAAAATGTAGCATGAGGACTCATTTCTATCTATCAGTTCTTGATTGGAAGAAGGCAAATCAGCTAAATGCAAACTTGCAGTAGGTTGTAGGTCGGTGGTGTGGTTTCTGACATTTTGATAAAAAATTATGAGGTTAAAAAATGTAAACATGAACCGATGAATTGCTCACAATAAGATAAATAAAAGATATTTAGAAAACAAAGTGAATATTCATCTAATGCCATCTGTAAGGTAAATATTAGTTGCATAATACCAACATAGAATATCTGTGCAAGGACACCTTACGATTAGTTAAATATGGTCACGTTTTTATTTCTATTGCTTTTTTTTGGGACAGCAAAACATGACAGCATTTGCATAGTCAAGCCAGAATATTTCTTCATTTACTTAATTTTAATGAGTTATTCAGTGCTTTTACGTGATGCAGGTCCATGTTCTTAAAGCACTGATATTTATGCAGCAATCCAGATCTCTTTTAGAAACATTCACACCATTTAGAAAACTAGAACAACACATCCCGCGTCCTCTCATTGCTGTGCTCGGCCTGTGTGACAGAATCTGGGACCAGAGCCACAGGACCATCCCACATAGAGACTGCTAATGCTCAGTGTGTGAGCCTTAATTTGCTCAATACAAATCCAGTGAGGCAGCACAAGTCAATTCCACTGCTTTAATTGCTAAATGCTGTTTTGCAACCAGTCTGGTTCTCTGTCCTATTTAGCACGTCATTAGTAAGCAGTCATCTCAAGCGGTACTAGTCCATTGACAGACCTTCCTGACACAGCAGCTTCCTGTGCACACAGTTCCTCCACCACTGGCCGACTGACTGTCTCCTCACCGAATCCCCCAAAAAGACATGGTTTGGCTGATTTGCATAGTCGAGTTGCCACTACACCATTTGGCCACTCCAAATCATTGTGTTTTCTAAAAGAATAAATTACAAGTAACGTCTAAGTCACATATTTCATTATATTATTGTAGATTATTCAGAGTCCAACTGTTTTTGAAGGGAGCATCCAAGTGTGAAATTGACTTATATTACAGCTCCAGACAGTCACAAGTGAGTGATCTTCTTCTTCTTGTGGTGCATTAACCAATCAGTCAAGCCATGATGTAATTTTTCCCGCGGCTCCAGGCTGATTAGTCACTGATCAGTCATGAGAACATCTGTGAGCCCATCAGCAAAGATGGCAAATCACATTTTTCAGAGAATCCTGCAACATCCTGCCATTGAGATGAATGGGAATGCTAGCTTTCTCCTGATATTACCGTGGCCTTAATGAAAACATCCATCGGACTGCATTAATATTCCAGTGTGGATGACATCTCATTTGTCTCAATGATTTGCAGCACTGTTCATAACCGAACAGGTTTTTATGATTGAGGATCACAATGGTAGCGGTCCCATGAGAACTGGGACCAGCAGGATCACACAATCCCAGATGCTGAAAGTGGGTGCTGCTGAGCTGTGGGTTTGTCTCTGGGCAAACACTGCATTACTGTGATTGGTCGGCACATCTACGTTACAAACCATCCCTTCACAGCAAGATATGCACTCCTGCAAGACATAACACATTTTGATATAAGATATATTTTTTGTATGAGTGGAATAATGTGTATGTGAATACTCACATGGTGTGTATTTTTTTGATGTCTACAGCCAGCTAACTGGCATTCTTCACGCACAGCACATCTTTTGGTAACAAATTTTGTCTTTCCATGATGGTTGAAGTGGTGTATTGTCATACAAAATTGAGTATCTATAAGTGAAGAAACAGGTTGTTAGGAATTGAAAAGTATATTGCTTTAAAAAGTAAATCTAGAGATAACTGTGAAGATCTGAGAGCGGTGGTTTGTGTTTAGTAAACTCACTCTGAGGACACCACACATCTTCTGCCCAGCGGTTACAGCTGTAATTGTCTAAGGCCTGTTCACATGTGAAGCACTTGAAACTCTTAGGGTACGGGGTGGCTGCACAGACATGAACCCTGTGTTATAGTACCGCTATAAAGTCATTGGAAGTTAACAAAATGTACTGGAATAAACAACTCACCTTCTACAACAGGCGTGATATTGTAGAAGTCAATGCTGTCACTTGTCACCAAATCAACAAGAAGCTGGACGAGAACAGTGGCTAAGGCCAGATCTGCTGCCATGTTTAAAACGCTGATAGTGACTCCTAAAATAAACAGTCGAAGATAAAGTTTTAGTCTCTGAACACCTGACTTCCTCTTCTCCTAATATGTATTTTGCTATGCACCTCAATATTATAATTATTGGCATAGACTGGGCAAATACACAAAAGTTCTAATGCTTAAGTATGATGAACAGGAACCCTTTTCTTAACAGCAGGAAATAGTATTTCATGTAAAGAGCAGATCAATATTTATATGATGAGCTTTTAATAAAAACAATGAAACATTTTATATAGATAATATATGTCAAATATACTTTTTATGTAACAAAAGTATTTTATATAAAATACAATTTTAGCATTGATACAGCTGTAAGATAACATACCTATTCATTCATATCCATCATCATTTCTTTTAAAAGGATAGTTCACACAAAAATGAATTCTAGAGCTTTCTGACCCTCTATAGACAGCAATACAACTACCACGTTCAAGGCCAAGAAAGGTAGTAAAAACATCTTTAAAACAGTCCATGTGACATCAGTGGTTCAACCGTAATGTTATGAAGCTGCGAGAATACTTTAAAAAAAGAGACTTTATTCAACAATTTCTTCTCTTCCGTTTCAGTCTTTGATGCACATTCATGGGAGCTGTGTTGCATTTCTGTCTATGCAGGGTCAGAAAGTTCTCAGATTTCATCAAAAATGTCTTCATTTGTGATTAGAAGATGAACGAAGGTCTTACGGGTTTGGAACGACATGAGGGTGAGTAATTAATGACATAATTTTCATTTTTAGGTGAACTATCCCATTAACAGAATAATGACAAATCACAAATGCCTAAATAACAGAACAGAATTAGGTGATGGATGGATTCACACATTAGTTGCTGTAATTACAGCAAAGGCTCATACTCTGAAGAAGTACAACCTATGAATTCTAATCATCCAAACAGCATTCGCTTCATGCATTATTCAATTTACTGAATGCACTGGATTCACTAATATGTCCATTTGCATAAATAGCCCTCTGGTACTTCAGTTGCAACTAAGTTCCTACATTTTTAAGCAGGAAACCAAAATCCAGCCTTATAACTGATGACGAGGGACTAAAGTCCCCATCCACATCTTCCGCCCACATATTTGAAATGTCTTGCACCTGCCCCATGTACTTTAAAGAAGCAGTAATGGTGACCTCAGAGGTTAATAATTAAGCTGAACACATTCTCTGAGGACATTAACATGCTCTAGTGCTTGTTTCCATCAGTGTTCAGTTACACAGCATTGACAATCTCACTGTGTGTGATGGACGTTAGCTTACTGCGTAACTTATTTCCTGTCTGAATAAACACAAGCGCATCAGCGAAACATGCTGTGAGCAAGTTCTTTATATGCATTCACAATCTGGAAAATAAAGTTTAAATTTAATCTTTCAATTGATTTAAATCAATCACACAGCATCCGTTTAGTACACAGAAATCCACAGGCTCTGCTTCATCTGTAGACAGCATATGGTTTAAAAGCAAACAGATGAGTGTCATTAATCTTGTGGCAGTGACAGTCTACTCCTAAGGAGAGTAGCCGAGTAAAGAGAGATCACACATATATAATGACTGACAGCACAACAGCAATCAGCTCCTCTGACCCAGAGGTTAAAACTCACACGGGCCTGCAGTCTGAAGCCTTTCAGCTCTAGACGTAAGTGTTCATAGGTCACAAACCAGCCAGGGCACATGTAGGGACTTAAAAGCAGTTCATTAAGAGTGAAGAGCATAAAATGGCCATTTGCATGCATCTTTATTTTGGCATATTAATGCTGAATACAAAACCACACAAACGTTCTTACATAAACAAAGGCTGCACTCTGAAACATGGTGGGATTTTAGATCAAACCCATAGTCTAGTTTGATATTTAAATGCATTCTTTGAAAGTAAATGTCTTTAAGTGAAATGAAATGTGATGTAAATGAGTTCTAGGCCAGTGCTGTCTGACTGGTTTGAGAACTTCAGAGGCCTGTTGATTGCTTCAGTGATCCGTGAAGCCACCTAAATAACCAAGACTTTTAACATAGCAACTAAACATCTGTGAGAGTGTTATCTTAGTTATAATTAATATATAGAATTTACAGAAACTGATGCCATACTAAAAACACATACTATAAAATAGCCTACTTATCCAATACAAATGTGAAATAATATAACGCAAAACATACCTTATTCACACAAAATAATGTTTACACAAAACATGCATACATTTGAAAATCAAAATATACAAAAATCAAACCAAAAAAACCCCCCAAACAAACAAAGACTTACCTTTTGTCTGTATGGACAGCGTATAGGTTTAACAGGCCAAGTAGACAGACTCCCTGATAACTATCCAGAGGATCCTGTCTTGACTGAGACTTTCAACGGAAAAGGAAAGAGAATGTTTAGAAGTCATTTTCCATTTCAGCTCTCTCTCACAACAACAGAAAAGAAACCACCGACCCCAACCTCCTAACAACCCCCGCTTCTGATTGGACAGCAGGTGCATTGTGGGGGCGGAGCCTCTAGCCATTGTATGAAGCCGACAGTGTGGTGTCAAGCCAGTCTAGCCCATGTAATTAGCATTCACACAAACACACTTAGCACACACCCCATCCCCATAACCTCTGGAACACCCAGAACACAACACTCTGCTAGATTAACTGTACTTTGCTCTATACACTATATGAGTGAATCGTGTATTGATTTTTACTAAAGCTGATCAATATTAAAACCCACTAATGATATGAGGTACTTGATGATCTTGGGGGTTTGTGCAGTCAATTGCTTTATTACATTGAAATCTATAGCAGTGGGATTCAATTTATTCACTCTATTGTAAAAAATATTATTGAGGATCTTACTTGGTAAGTACAGTACATACAATTTAAAATAACTTTCCTATTTATTTATTTTTAATTTTCAGCAGCCATTATTTTTACTTTTCAGCAGCCTTTACTCTAGTTTCAGTGTTGCATAATGTAAAGTATTAAAACATTTATATGTACTAATAAAAAAAAAACCTGACCCCATACTTCAATGGTAGTGTACTTAGAGAGGAGGTTATTTGTCGTATCATAAATAAAGCTTTTTATTTCAGAACCAAGCATTTCCATGTTTAAACCTTCTGTCATGCACTTGCATGGTGAAGAAAATAAACGGTTGAATTTGAGCCAGTACTGCTAACACATGGAAATGAGCAGTGATCACCAATTATACATTGATTGAATTATAAACAGTTTTTAGTTTGCAACAAAGGTGAATCTACAATTTGACCTACTGTGAGCAGCACCAATAGTTAGCAGTACAGTATGTGTTATTCCTCTATGGAGAGCTGCCATTGAAAGATGAGATCAGCAGCGCGTGAAGTGAGGAAAAGACTGCTGAGTGTACAAATCACATCAACACCACAATAACAGGAAATACAGGAGGCTTCATACTGTAGGTTACCACTGACTCTCTGATGTAATATGAATTTCATGTACTTTGTAAAATATATTATAGTCTTCTGCTAGTCCCCATAAAAAAAAATGCATGTGGAATATCAAGGAAATATGATACAGCATTGCTTATATGATATCTTGAGTTCTAGCTGTCCCTCATGGCTGTCACAGTAAATATACAGCTGTGAAATCTTCAAGTCTTGTGTAAATATCTCACACCACAGTGAGTTTTAGTGCATCCTTTGAGCTTTATACAAGCCTGATGTGCTGGCAGGGTTAGAATTACAGGAATGTTCCCAGACTAACCAGAGCTTTTAAAAATACCTCAAATTAATGGTGGATTATCCTTTGAATATCCAAATAAAACACTGGTGATATTCTCAAATACATTCCTGAATATTTCACGACTGCCTTTTGGCCATAGACAGTTTGGTTTTTCCCATTTTTGTCTTTCAGTGAAGGTTTAACGCTTTATGCTTTATGTCATGGCACTATTTCTATAAAAATAAGAAACGGTTCTTTAAACACATTTTAGTGGAGAATGCAAATCACCCACTGTGTCGCCTCCAGGGAAACCGTCTTCCACAGTGACCATATTAAAACAAAGAGGCTCAACAGGATGGGAAAGGAATGAATCAAGGACAAATTGTCATGACTTCAGGGACTTGGTTCAGTTAGTCTTAGAATTAGTCAATTCACTAGTTTTCGTGAGCCAGAAAATAAATAAAAATGTAATTATATGGAGCTTTTTAAAATATAATTTTCAGTATTTGCAATGCCAAAACAAGATGTACAGTATATGTCCAGGAATACTATATTGCTCTGTCAGCTCTTTTACTGGAAGACATTGCTGACAGATTTACTACTTTGTTTTGGAACCAGCAGATTTCTGTCTTTTGACAGAGAAAAATAGGACACATGACATGCTCTTCTATAGGTGTTGATGGTCCCGCTCTTCTCAAGGGCCGGAGGGCATTTCTGATGGCCTGAGGATCCATTTCATTATATTATACAGTGCGCTATTTTTGTTTCTTTGAGGTTACAGTTGAAAAAAGAGGAATGTGAAGAAAAAATGCCTAACGTACACATGATGTCACATTAAATATAATCTTAAAAGCTAATCTTCAGGTGTACTGTACCAATCCAGAAATAATTTACTAGCTTTTTGTTCTATGAATGGCATGATTTAATGCTCCTCAACAACCTTCTCGTAAATGTGATCCTAAGTCTAGCAATTTAAAAACAATTTGTCTGAACATGCAGATAAAAAGAAGAAAACATTCCCACAGTTCACTTGGAGGCACCTGCATAGGTACGACCCAGATCCTGACCATTCAGGTGAAAAACACTTAAACCCACATGTCATGTCTCTTGAAATATGTCAAAACTGAACGCTTAGCATGACTTAGAAAAATAAGCTTTGAGGAATCAAATTTCTGTTGGAATATGGGTAGAAAGTGACATCAAAGCTATATTCATAAGACCTCCATGTTGCTCAGAGCACAGTAACACTGGCAGAATTTCAAGTACGCCACACTCAAGTGTGTGTATATTTACCAAGCTCATGAATCACCATGGCATAGCAACAATGAAAGAACAATGCAAACATTCAAATGTTCCAGTTACCTGAGATTTCCTGTTGAGATCCTCAAATGGGCAAACACTTCCAATTTAAACCACTTTCCTCAAGAAACAGCTGATAAAAAAGGAAAAACAATTAGAGTAACCACACAATTAAATCCATCTATCCAGACTGCTTACTTGACAAACATCTTCATTTCCTCTCTGGACTGAAAGAGTCCAGGAATTGTCCTCGCATCTCACCACATTTTTATCTCCTTTGTCTTCCATTGGTCAGTGACTGGTTAGGTATGTGAGCCCACCTTCACAGGAAGACAGACTGTCATAAACACCCCAGGTCAAGGATATAAACCCAAGGGGGCTTTGTGTGACTCCTTTTATTGCTCATTTGTGATTGGTGCCTTTCCCACTCATTTATCAATGCTGACCAAGTCAGCACACAGACATGTAGGTTGTAAAACATAAAGGCCCTGAGGACAATACACCACAACTAAAAAAGGGGGGCAATTAGTACTTTTGTCCTATTAGTAGGACTTACAGTCATGTTTTTATAAAAAACTATTTGTGCTTCACATTTAAGTAATATTTTAAGGTAAAATACTGTATAATATTTATTCATATGACTACATATCAGTGTATTTTATTTTTAAAAACTTATATTCTAAAGTCACTTTAAATAAAAAAATCTAACTCACAACTGCATTTGAACTCACACAAAATGAAACAAACCAAAAAATTTAAATAAATTAAAGGAGCGTCTAAAATAATTAGTACTGAGCAAAAATAAAGAAAATGAGATCATGCAGATCGTGGTCATTTATTTATTCCTGTCTTTACTTGTTCTTATCAAATGAGTTGTCAGGGAAGGATGTAGGCTAAAAGCTTAAATCTATCATTCTATAAATCTATTACGGACTTGCATAATCTTTTCCATCAACATCAGACTGGCAATTGTTCTTCGTTATATAAAACTGGCATGTAAAAATTCCATTATATCCTTCAGGCTATGTCATGTGGATAACGGAGGTGACGTATGGTAATAAATTCAGTATAATGCCTTTCTGTTATCTGATCAGGTCTAGTCGTGCCTAAGTGAGATTTGTGTGGAAAATCCCTGAGGTGTGTATTTATGTGTATGTGAAGATGAGGGTCATGGTAAAGTTAGGATATAAAAAGCAGCTTGCAGTGGATCATTTTCACGTGTGTCATGGCATTTCATCTGAACTGAAAACAGTAGGGAAGACTAAGACTAGTTCCTACACATTTAGTGAATATTTCTAAAGATTTAAGTCTTAATTTTTAAGTTGAAAACAATTTCTGCTTAGGGACGTACCTTAATATCCTGACTACAAAAAGCCATCGAACATTTCTACTGGTGCTGTCCTGGAAAAAAAAGATACAAATCAGTCATTAATTTGCCATTGGCAAAATATAAACAATTTAGGGTTAGTTCACACAACAATTACAATTATCCTGTGATTTACTCACCCTAAAGGCATCCTAGGTGTATATGACTTTCTTCTTTCAGATGAATCCAATCGGAGTAATATTCAAAACTGTCCTGGCTCTTCTATGCTCTATCAATGCAGTCAGCGGGTGTTTCTGTTGCACAGTCCAAAACACGTCAAATAAAGAAGAGCCAGGACAATTTTGAATATTACTCCGATTGGATTCATCTGAAAGAAGAAAGTCATATACACCTTGGATGCCTTGAGGGTGAGTAAAACATGGACTAATTAAAATGTTTGGTTGATCAGCAAAAAAGTAAAATATAAAAAAAAAAACACACAACTATAATACATTAATTATATACTTAAATCAATTATGTATACATTTCCAACATAAAAATGTGGCAACTTCTTCCAACAACTGATATTTATGAAAAATAATCTTGTCCTTGCTCATTCGTTTTACCTAGTTACCTAGTTGTTTGAACTAGCTGCGACTTGCTGTTCAGTTTACTTAAATAATAATTATTAACTTAACAAATCTATAAACTTCCAATGATTATAGAAAATGTTAATGTGATAACATCTTGGCTAACAAAGGCAAATTCTCATATAATGAAAGGATATATGTGACCCTGGACCACAAAACCAGTCTTAAGTGTTATTTTTTCGAAATTGAGATGTATAAATAACCTGAAAGCTGAATAAACAAGCTTTCCATTGATGCATGGTTTATTAGGATCGGACAATATTCGGCCGAGATACAACTGTTTGAATATCTGGAATCTGAGGGTGCAAAAAAATCTAAATATTGAGAAAATCACATTTAAAGTTGTCCAAATGAATTCCATAGCAATGCATATTACTAATAAAAAATTACGTTTTGATATATTTATGGTAAGAAATTTGCAAAATATCTTCAAGAAACATGATCTTTACTTAATATCCTAATGATTTTTGGCATAAAATAAAAATGTATAATTTTGACACATACAATGTATGTACCAGTGACTTAAGACTGGTTTTGGGGTCCAGGGTCACATATTATCAAGGCAATTTTTAAAATCTGACATAAACTACTGCTCAGATGTTTCGATAAGTCGATAAGATGCAGATAACACCTTTGCTGTAAAAGATCAGAGGAGTGAGCCACACCGCTTTGACACCTGCACTGAACCAGGAAAAAGGTTTCAGAAAGGGAAGCTGAACGTCTCCTTCCACAGCAATTTTAAGGGCTCAACGGCCACCCTGATAAAATTACACACTTCTCATATTTCACGTTAAATTTCTTTGTGGGACCTTTCCCAGGTATTGATTACTTTTTGGTACGTGACACCTAAAAGCAGCTTAGAACATTAAGAAATTCTAAGAATGTGCATTTGGTGTCTCAACCTATTCTAGCTGACCTAGCCCCTCAATAGTCCATCCAAGATAAAATTAGGGTCTTTCTAAAGGAATACTTTTAAAAGTCCATCATGAACTGAGAAGCAAATTGATCTTCAGTCCCAAAGGCTTTTAGATCATTTAGACCAACAGCCTTCCATAATTTACATAAATTTTTTTTTTTAATCTTCACTTTGAGAACAGTTTATAACAATCTTATGGTAACCAGCGCATAACAAATGTGTATAGCTTATCTGTGCATGCAAAAACAGAAGTATCCCTTCCCAAGGTTATTGAGAAAGGAACCCTTGAGTGTCAGCCTCTCTCATTACATGGGGGTGAGAGACCAGGGTCTGTTTAATTGGCCAACTGATTACAGCACATATGCTTTCGCTCCCCCCGTTCTCCAGCAGACTCTCAGAAGCCTTCCTGTTCTCTGGCCTGCAGTTTCAGAAAGATCAGAGTCCCGCAACAAGGGCTTCCTTTGTGTGCTTCACTGGGCTGAGAAATGGAGATGAGTTTGTTCATTTGCCTCTGAGGCCACAGTGAGGGCTGGATGGAGCCCTGGGAGAACCGTGGGCTCAGATATCACTAACTGCAGGTGAAGCATACGGCTCTGAACTGATATCTAACTGGATGAGATCTGGCAAAATCCAGCATGAACGTAGATGTTCAAATTATTTGGCTTACACTGCTGGAGCCAAGAAAGTTCTTAAGGTTTATAACATCGATCACACTTAATTTTAAGGTTGAGTTCTCCCTATTAACTGCGAATTTTCCTTAATAAACTCCTAATTACTGCTTATTAATAGTTAGTAAGGTAGTTGTTAAGTTTAGGTATTAGATAAGGATGTAGAATATGTTCATGAAGAATATGTGCTTTATAAGTACTAATAAACAGTCAATATGATGGTAATATGCATGCTAATAAGCAACTAAGTCTCTATACTAAAGTATTACCATAATATTTTTACACACACAAGCTTCAACCCAAATTGCAGAGAAGTTGGGACATTTAGCAAAATCGAATAAAATCAAGAATCTGTGATTTGGTCATTCTCTTTAACTTTTATATAATTGACAAAAGTTTTATTTGACCAAGTTTTCACTTACCAACGTAAATGTATTTTGTAAATATGAACAAATTTAGATTTTGATGGCTGCAACACACTCCCAAAAAGTTGGGACAGAGGCATGTTTAACACTGTGTCACATCAACCTTCCTTTTAATTACAATGTTTCGTTGTTTGGGAATTTAGGATACTAATTGGTAAAGTTTTGCAAGCAAAATTCTTGTTCAGTCTCGCTTGATAAGTGACTTCAGCAGCTCAGGGTTTCTGCCTTGCACTACAATTACTGTGATTTCTCTGGATTTCCTGAATCTTTCCACAATATTATGTATAGTACTCGGTGAAAGACCTAAACTCTTTGCAATTTTTGTGATTTTGTAAAATGCGATTTTAGTTTGACACTTCTCTCATGAAATTTGGCGCAAAGTGATGAGCCATGATCCAGCTTTGCTTGTAAAGACTGATATGCTCCTTTTATATCTAAACATGATACCCTCACATATTCCCAATCCACCTGCTTACCGTGAACTGTTTCAAAACAATTTAACATGGATATTCTATCACCATTTTACTTTTATTTTGCCTCTGTCCCAACTTTTTGGGAGTGTGTTGCAGCCATCAAAATCAAAATGTGTTAATATTTACAAAATACATTTACATCGGTCATGTATGAATGAACAAATCACAGATCCTTGATTTTACTAAATGTCCCAACTTCTCTGGAATTTGGATTGTAGATGATTTATGATTAAATTTGACAAAGAATAGCTGTTTCAAAGCCGGTCCAATCTGCATTGTGTAATATTAAGGTATAGCTCTTAAGGATATTGACAGATTCTTAATTATTTGATATACATTCTTGCAGTTATGTGTCGTATGAGTTTTTACAGCAGAACATTATGGAAATATATGAATGCACATATACTTGCTTGATGTACTTGCATAAACATTCTTGCTTGAGAACAAACTTCAACGGTTCTTGAGTGCCATGCAAGCGTGTTTGAGCTTCTGTTTATCATATTTGATGTACTCCATGTATGTGTGTTAATCAATAATTATATGGGAGTATAAAACTAAATTACATCTGTTCATCATATTAAGTGACCATGTCTCTTCGATGAAATCATTGATCCACATGGATTACTTGTACGATTTCTTAACTTTTTGAAGTGTGAAAATGTTAATTAATAATATTATTAGACTTTATATGGATGGACAAAAATGATGACAATATATATAATTTTGTTCATTTTGTTCTGAAAAAGAATGTAAGTCTTATGGGTTTAGAACAAAACATGAATAATAAATAGTGACAGAATTTTCATTTTTGACTGAATTAACTTTTTAATAATCGCTTATTTTATTCAGAAATTATTTAAGCTGCACTTTGATTAGTCTAAGGCCAGAGTTTTCAACCAGACTTTTATTCCAAAAACAACTGACAAATGTGCTTTATATATGGTCTATTCACTTACTCAATAATTAGTAAACAAAAGGGGGAAAAGGAGCAAGTGTTGCCAAAGAAAGACATGAACAAAATAAAAGTGAAGCTGACTAAAATAGTCACAACTCAACCTGACTCCACAGAAGATGACATTCACTGACATCCTAAAACTACTAGAGTAAACAAAGGTAAATGAGTCTATGTCCCTTATTCATACCCCAGCAAAAGAACTGATACACACAGCATGGAAGGCAGTGGGTCAAGCCTCCACACAATAGTAGGTTTGAAACTCACAAAATAGATTGTAAACAAAACTGGCCAGCAAAAGGGTCTAAAAAATATGTTTAGTCTTGTTCTTTTTATTTGAAAAAATCCCCTTTGGAACAGGTACAGTACACAGTGTGTTTGGTTATCATGAAGAGATAGCTGGCAGGGCAATGAATGGCAGAAAGATTAATCAGGAGATTTGCAGAGAAACAGATACGCCCCAAAGGGCGTAAAACTTCACTTTCCTAAAATGTGCTGCTTTTGTGATCACTAAGATATGAATTAATGTACTTCTTTTTGCATTTGCTAACCATTAATCTACACAATCCTTTCTGCAAACATTGAAATTTAGTTATAACCTGAGAAGTTAAATTTAACATAAGTGCTAATAATCATGGGACTGAATAATTTGATTTGTCAAAAGCTGCAAATCACTCTTCTAGAACGTTTCTATTCATGCTTAATTAACCGGTCAGAGTGCTTCATCTAAAAACACACTGGGTTCAGAAGCCCAGACCTAAGTGCCTATTACTCTGGCCACTGCTTTCGACGCATCTGATCTGTGGGCGTGCGGATCTAATCTCCTGAGATGATGAGAGATTGGGTTCTTTTCCAAAGGACTCTCGTCAAGTTAAGATTAAATAGACCCTTTAGCTGTCTCACCTGGGACTGTGGCCAAGGTAACTGAATAGAGATGCCTGGACATTTATTCTGTGTGAGAGTCTCTCTGCATTCTCAGGATCTGATGAGGATTACAGTGCTCTTATTGAAGAGAGCAATGAGATGGAATGCAGACTGTGCAAAGTACCATAATACTGAAGAGGTCATGAGCAGTTTACCTGAAGAATGAGGAAAAAGGTGGAAAACTGCAGAATAATGTGGGATGCCCTGCCCAGAACTGCGACTGTCCGCTTAACTAGATCCTGTTACAAATTACAATCTAAATACACATGCAAACATAAAAATAATATATTGAAAAACTAAATATGAACCAAAATATAGCCTACTCACTTTATATATTTGATCGAACATAGAGTATAATAGTAATATTGCAAAATATTATTCAAATTTAAATTAACCATTTTCTATTTTAATGTATTTTTTTATTAAATGTAATTATTACTATCAATGTTGAAAACAGTTATTTTATATCTTTGTGGATATATATATATATATTGTTTATAATTTTTTGATGAATAGAAAATTCAAAAGAACTGCATTTATTTGAAATAGAAATCTTCTGTAACTTTATAAATATGTGTATTGTTACATTTGATCAATTAGGCCTAAATGCATCCTTACTGAATAAGCTTATTCATTTCTATAAAAAAGTACAAACCCCAAATTACTAATAACATATAAATACATATACATAAACCCAGTAAAACAGCAAATGAACGAAAATTTTAATTTAAAAATGATATCTGCAGCCATAATGTTGCAGATAAACACTTTTTTACAAGATGAAGCACCTTATCAAATACACAACTAATTTTATTTTTGGAAGCTGCATTCTGAATCTACTTAGCTAAATAAAATCTAGACCTCTCAGGTCAACAGGCATGATTTTCCTGAGGATATCTGATCCTTTTCATTATGAGGGGAACCACCTAGACATCAAGAGGTTTCTGGAAAATTGTTCAAAGTAAATAATGAACAAACTCTCCTTAAAAGGGAGGACCTTCTTCAACTATATAAAGAGTTTATTCTAGATACTCTACTAATGCTTCCTCTGACTTTCTGGAGATAAAAGACTATGTGTTTCTCATCCATGACCCTGGATGACCTCTATTATTATCATGAGCAGGTGACCTTTCCCTGTCATTCTACTTAGTGACACTGTGATAGTCCTAACACACAGGCCCTCGGGTCAGGCTTATCTCCACGCCTGACCATCCCCAGTCATTAAAGAGGGGCGCACTCACCTGAACCAAAGCACATTCACTGTTTTTGCTTTTCCATTTTTTGTTTAGTTTGTTCTGTTCTGGAGCACAAACAGAAGGAATATATTCAGGATGTAATCATAGAGCAGAATAGTAACTACTACAAATGACCTCTTTAAACCTGAATGTATTGGTCTAAACATGCCCACAGTGAGGCAAGGCCTGTCAGGGTAGAATACACAAAAAATACAAGTCAGAACTTTTCTATGAACTGAAACGACATCTTTACATCATTCCTTGAGTTAGAACATGACATAGAGTCATGTGATACCAGTCAAGAGCATGCACTTTAAGGTTTGATGAAGACCCACTCGTGAGCTCTGAGCTCCCTCTCAAGTCAACTGTAAAGAGCTGATATTCATGACTCACTCTAATGATAGACCGCCGTAATATAGCTGAGCTCTTAGCTATCATAAGCACCACTTCAGGGAGTAAAACAACCCTGTGTTTAAAGTACATCCAAACACCTATTAAACAAAAAGATCTCCGCAAGTCATCCACAAAGGAACAAAACCGCTCAAAAATGTGGAAAAACATGAGCATCCAAAACAAATAAGGGATGAAACTTCTCCTGATTATATAGTAAACATGAGTTGAAATTACAGTATCTTGGCTATGCAAACTTGAAAAGAAGTAGATTGACATCGAGAACAATGCCGTGTAAGTCAGTCAACAGCAGCTGCGACCCCTAAGATCATCAAGCCTTCGTGCCATCGGTCCACAGCAAACACAGGCCTTCTGAATCAAAGAGGGCAAGCCAACAAGGCTCGTACTCTCTATGCAAGTGATAAAACGTAATCGGTGTGCTATGCATCCACTCTTAAAATTCCACAGTAATTGCAAAGGTCTGATTCAGGACCAAAACAGTCATGTGGCTTTGATCAAAACTATTTTATGTAGAACATCCTAAGCAAAGTATTGACTAACAATTTGAGACAAGGACCCAACTGAATTGAAGCTGCATGGAAACGGCATTCTTACAATCACTTAGACACCATCTCTTTAAATTATAATTAGTTTGCTAAATCTTTTTGTCTGGGTTTATTCATTTGTTTAAAAGAAATTGTGTATTCTATAGTCTTTGGAGATACCGCAGGCGGAGCGATACAAACGGTGAAACAGTTAGAGTTATGTTATCACTAGAATATTGCACTCCTCTCAGCCAATCAGATTGGAGGACCAGACAGAACCGTTGTTGTTCGATTTTTTTATGTGTGTATATATAATACAATTATATCAATGATTTATATTTGCACAGAAGACAAATAAACAAACAAGTACAGAAAACACAATAAAAAGCTAAAAATAAAAATACTAATAGTATTAAATAACACTGATATATTCAAGGTATAAGGAAACTATATTAATGTTTTTTCTGTCTACACAAAGTAGAGCTAAATGTGTTACAAATGCCACAAGGTAAATTACACACAAGGTTTTTACAGAGATTAAATAAGCGAGAGAGAACCCTTCAGTCTTTGGGTTTAGTGATGCGAAGTACAAACCAGGGGTTGAATGACAGGACGTGACCGGTTCATCTCTATCTTGTGGGCTCCTCAACACACTGTTAATGACAGTCTGACTCTCGATTGCACAGATACATGGCAGCTGACAGCAGAATCTGATCCCCTTTCACTGACAGACTAATGGAAGCTCTCTCGTAGCCAGAGAGGGAGCCTCAGTGATATCTCGAGGAGCCGAGGGCCACATCAAAGACAACAATCCTGCCTGTGATCTGCTAGTGTCCTCCAGTTCTACATGAGAGCGGAGATGAGTGACGGCTGAGGTAAGAAGAGAGGAGGGGCTCACGATCACTTCCCTTTGAGAAATTACACATGCAGAGGACAATGTAGTGGAAGTGAGGGCCAACAGAGGTTCTGATCACAGTATTATCATTTGGACCGGTACCATCAAAATGAAGTGTAGCTGATATGATATCCTCAGTCCCTGGGAGTCACATCAACAGATTTGTGTTGAGGTATATTAAAGATATATTTTATTGATCTTGTTCTGTGAATAACCACACAACAGCTGTGTAACCACGACACAGTTATAAACCAACTGCTTTCAAAACAGGTGCTATGCCATCTTGAAAAGTCAGGAACAAGAATGCATCTAGAACTGTGTTCTCTTATAATGTGGTCACCTTAACTGGAGAATATATCTTGAGTTACATTAAAATCATGTATGAAGGAGAGACCGGGGCAAGTTGTCACATTTGTTATATGGTTTTAAATGAGAAATTCACAACTGGAAAAAGGAGCTAAAACTTGGCTGTCTATGCAGAATGAATGAATGAATAAATACAAAAAGGGCTATAATGTTTCCTTTGCCCATTTCAACTTTAACTTTGATTTTGCATTTGTGTCATCCGGATGACTTTTGTTGACGAATCAACCTGGATTTCTGGGTTAAATGGATTGTATTAAAGCAATGCTAATGAAAGGTGGTTTCAAACAGCCAAGTAAAAACTAAAAGTAATAATAATAAAAAAAAGTGAATTGTCCAAACAAAAATTCCAGTCATTTTTTATATTGCTTAAATAACTATAATGAAGGACAAGGTATTTGTCATAAATGTCACATGTTGTAATTTTATAAATAATTAAAATAAATGATAAATATTTTAACATTTTATATGACTTTCGATTTATTCTGTTTTATTATTATTTTTTCATAATTTATTTATTGATCATATTATGAAGAAAAAATCATTAACTTGCCTACTTTGTACATTGTGAATAATGGCATTTTGATTTTAAATACAGTGTCAACATGAACATATCCTAACGTGCTTCAATGAACTGCATTTGATTTTTTTGTAGCCAGGGGTGTGTCAAAAAAGATGTTATAAAATAGCATAATGCTGAGTGTTATATTCAGTGAAATAAAACGTGTGACAACTAGCCCCGGTCTGCCCAGTTTGAAGCTGTGGATGACAGGGAACTCAAACTGAAGCGAAGATCTTGCGAAGGTGGTCATTAGGTCTAAGTCTGTGGGTAAAAGATTTAGACTAACATCATGTAAAAGTGTCAAACATTATTAAATAATGAGTCACGCTGTGTTGGCGCTTCGTTTAGTGTTGGCAAAGAGATCTTGCGTTTGTCCCATATAATTTAAACGGTCAAACTTAGAGAGCTCAAAGCATACTCACCGCGGAAGTGTGTGACTTCATTCATATGAAGAGAAATAAAATCACATCGTATTAAGTGAAGGTCACTCTGCGACCCAAGACGCGGGACTACACTGCGCACGCAGTCAACTACAAATGAGTGCGTGAGGTGTTTCGTCACACCGCTCTCACAAACACAGTCTCTGATTGGTCGACTGGTCCCGAGGTTAGGATTCCTCTTCTTTCTTTTGAATCGAATCCTTTAATGAATCAATTGAACCAGTTCACATTACTAAATGATTCGTTAACGTGATAAAAAAAACAAAAAACGTAATGAAAATCTCAATAAATAGCAATGTACCTGCTACATTATGGATGTATTAAATCATTTTAGTCCATGTTGTAATATGCTCACTGGAATGTCAGGATCACCTGACGACGCAATTATATTACACATTTGAATCGGTTTGGATACAATTCTTTGACAGGAACGGTTCAAAAGAATCGATTCACCGAAAAACTTGCTTTTATGCTGTTCTTTAGCCTACTGTCACCACTCAACACTATCAACACTACATATGTTGTCCTGCTCATTTATTTCCTTAAAGCAAATTACAGCAAAGAACAATTAGTTTGTCAAGAACATACAAAATTACTGTAGGATACATTTAGTAAACTTTTTATTCCACATCAACATCTGATAAATGAGTGTCACACCTCAAAACCCTGTTATCCATAACACGTGTGCTTTATCTCGAGACAGACATTAGAAACCTTTTCATATCCTTGTTATGGCACTTCCTTCACCTACAAAACAACCAAATCATTTGAAGTTCATTCCATGTTGTTTAATTTCTCATTTTCAAAAGCTTCATACACTGCTGAGGTAAAGTTATAACACATTTGAGAAACACTGATGAACAAGACACAATTGATGAGGTCTCTGTGCGCAGTACAGTAACTCATCACAATAGAGCTGTACATGGAAAAACATAGTACAAGGACATACATACAAAAACACTAGATCTTGTTAGGATATGGTGTTTGTATACTTTACATTAGATGGTCTTTTAAATAGATGGAAAAAAAACAATTACTTCAGTGATGAAGGAAGTATTTTTGATAGGACAGGTTCTCAAATAGAAACAGAGATGAATTTCCGGCAATGCATTTGTGTTTTTCTTCATCAGTTCACAACATCCAAGAAAGTTGCAAGAAACATTACTTATCACAGAGTTTGTCAGTTTTACAGTAAACTGAGTAAGAGTTTGTTTCCACCATAGTAACATTTTCATGTACTGATCACTTTGTTACAGCTGATAAAACAATGCTGAACATATATACATACCAGAGACAATTAACACCAGACAGTTATTAGGCAACATTTTGTATTAGCACAAGATTGTAAATAGCTATGGCATGATGGTATGGTTTACCTGATGAAATAATATTTGTGGTTCTTGAAAAAGTCTATGATTTTTTCCTTAGTTTTTTTGGTTTAAGAATCATTGGTATTTAATTTCATAATTATATATAAATAAAAAATCAATAATTATAAAAATAAGCAACATTAAATTATGCAGTAAAATTCAGCACATAAATGGCAAATAAACAATCAGCTGTAAAATCTTTTGCTTTCTTGAACTTATCTGATTTTTTAATATGCTGTAATGTCTCTGACTTTCTCTAAATGACTGGATTTCATGCCATACAAAACAGTTCAGTTTAAGTAACAGCCAATATATGACAGAGTAATGATTCCTGATTTTATCACTAATGTGGTATTGATACTGATATTTTACAGTTGTTGTTTGCTCCAAAGCACCTTACGGTATAAATTAATATATTTCCAAAGCACCTATATTCTGTTTAAAAACATGTACACATGATGACCTAGATCTAATGAGAGAAACTTAAAAATAAGACACCATGTAAATAAAATAAACTCAATTCCAATACTTAATGTATATACAAATAAATAAATAAATATTAAAATTAACATCTAGTACGGTAATAGCACTATTAGTTAATCATGATTCAGCTTGAAGCAATTCTAAGTTCCTAAGCAACATTCCCAAGTCATGTCACTGCATGTTTTCAATGGCCATAAAGACCGAAGGAATTAGTGCCAATTAAAAGAACCACAAAAAAGGTCTTAATGTAACTCCTGAGGGTATACAAACTTCCAGTGTTAGGTTCTAGTGACAACTTTTCATATTTCCAGACGTCCTACTATGGAAACTAACCTGGCATGAGTAATGACAGATGAGCAGGATTACTGTAATCAGAATGTGATAGAAACACTGAAGACTTTTTCAAATACAAAACCACTCAAGGCAGAAAGAAGCCAAAAAAAGTTTAATGAAATAGCACTTCTATCCCTTTAAAATGCAATATCCTTTAGTCTTACTTTGTGGGTCTGGGTTTGTTTATTCATAGTTGAGTCCACAAATCTCCAGTTAAACAGGATGAATGTAAGGAGGTCACGGTAAGGACAGGAAGTGAACTTCAAATGTCTTCGTATAATTGAATAGAAAAGACTGCATTGGAAAAAGACATCTTCTTGTTGCCACACAGCTAGAACGGAAAGAATGTGCAGACTGGTATCAGACCGCTCATTTTTTGTCCCCTGTTGGAAATGTAAAGAGTTAGACACATGGTGTTGGGAGAAAACCTGTCAGAAAAAAAAATATAAGCAAGAAACATTGAACCACTTTACTGACAAACGGCTTTTCTTGTCACCCAGAACATGAAGAATGTTATCTTCATGACTGGGTAAACTACAGTGACCTACCCTGAAATAGATCCATAAACTTTGACAACATTTCAGCGAATGCCAGATGGCACAAGACACTGTCCACAGTTCCCAAGCATTCGGGCACAAGTCTTTTGTAGCTATTATAACCATGTTACTCCATCTTTGTCAAACAGTTGGCACAATAACTAATGTTACACCACAACTTTCGGACTAAAGTTATTTGTTCTTCCCAGATGCATCACATGCTGGAAACCTAATTAATTAGGAGCATTTTTTAGCACTGACCCCTTCATCTCAACATTAAGCCAAACAGAATCACACCAGCTTGTTCCAGTGTCAAATTAAGAAGAAAAACATGCATCTGTAGGAACATGACGTAACTCCATGTCTTTTAGTAAAATTGCATAAATATAAATGTTAAAACTTTTAGTATACTCGAAAAACCTTCAGGTTGTGGTATATGGGTCTTTTTGCCATGACATATTTACTGATCTTTATAACACAAATGTAACAATAACTTCTATCTTTGTTAGTCATACTGAAGCAACTTAATTTTCTTGATTATATATACATTTTCTTTTTAAAGAAAAATAATGTTAAAATGTAAGTGTGTGAAATATGATACATCAGGCTTTTGAGGAACCTTTATTTGTATATCTCTCAATCATCATTGTATTGCACTGGATTATACGTTTCTATTAAAACTACAGATCTTTGATCATAAATTATGTACAATGTCATCTTACTAAGACATATTATTGGGAGATATAGAGTGACAATTGATATTTAAATACATTTTATGTATGCAAGTATAGTCTGCTATAGCATTAGTCTACAAATTGCATATTTTATTGCCTCTGAATAAAATCAAGGTGTTTTCCCTTCTTTGTATGAGCCATAAAAGCCTGATGTATCAAATTTGACCAGACTGTTATTTCACTTGCCAGTAAGGTTAAAACTAAGCAATACATATCATTGCAGCAGAAAAGGCACTAAACCAAACATACATGGAGTGTTTTTCACTTGCTCCTGTGATGGTGCTGCTGCTGCTGCGGTTGGTGCTGGTGGTGTCGTCGTGGGCTTGGGACGCCCCCTCTGATACTGTGGCCCGGTGAGGCAGAAGCCGCTGGGTGATGTCCAGCACGAATAGGCTTAGCTATAAGAGAAAGTGCATATTTAAAAAAACTTTTAACTTACATGAATATAAATATATGGAACATGCATAATGTATGGGAGACATGCAGCAACACATGAGAGCGTTTGGGCATCAGGTAACCAGAGACAAGGTATTGCTGAGTATGTGGCGCTCTCTACTGGATATAATGCAACATTGAGATCTGAAGATGAAGCAGAAGCTCTGACCAATCTGTGCGGTCTGTTTCATCCTGGCCTGGTTCTTGACTCGGATGACCTCCTTGATGCGGTCCACCTCCTGCTGGTACTTCTTACGGTCTCTCATGGCGCTTTCTTTGGCCTCTCTCAGAGCAGACTCCAGGATCTTCACTCGCTCAGCAGTTGCACGCAGGCGCTTCTCCAGTTTGGGCAGCTCACATCTTAAGTCTGCATTATCACGTACCAGCTATGAAAGTAACAGAATTATTAATATCATATTATATTACAATTCACTATGTTATAGTTTATTATATTTGTAATTTCTGTGCAAAGTTCAAATAAAATCCTACAAACCTGCTTGTGGACTTTAGTAAGCTGCTCCAGGTTATTCTCAAGGAAAAGTATTTTCTGTTTTTGTGCAAGACTTCCCCCTGATTCATCAATGTCCAACTCTACACTCTATAAAACAGAAATAGTGGCTTGTTACACTGTATTTATCTGAACCATTTTAAAGGCAGCTTAATAGGCAATTGTTTGTTTTATAACTAATACTGCAGACATCACCATACTTCCTCAGCTGATAACTCTCAGTACATTAAGAAAAAAGGTTTTGTCTTACATATGTTCTAAAAAGTTATGTTTATATATTCCAATAAACATTATCAAATTAAATTAGCTCTAATTTGCATAATGTTCCAGAACAGAAATCTGAACACTGGATAAAGCCAGGTTCAATTCCTGTTGACAAAGAGTTAATGGTTTTTACAGTTTATTCATTAATGTCATTTTACATGATTTATACAACATTATATTCCTAAAAACATGGTCAAAATGTATAGTATTTCTTGCAGTTGACAGAATTTACTAATTTATGGATTGAATAGCTATCCAAAATGTAAAAATAAGCTCTTAACCTCTTTATAAACCTTTAACTAAGCCCTATTCTCACGGGATTAGTATTTTCCGAAGACGTTCGTGACCCCCAAATCTGAATTTCATGTGGTGCAGTCGCACGGGATAAGATTTTACTAGAATTGACTGACTTATCTCGCAGATACGATGTCAAGGCTTTGAGTGTCCCGGACTATGGTCCAATTAGATGGATAAAAATCATTTACATTTCACCAGGGTAAAATAATAACTCAAGTTTTTATGATTGATTTATTTGTAACACATTAACCTCAAAACCGTTTCAGTTTTCTCTTTCTGCAAATTGTATAGTTGTATGGTGTAGTATAGCGATATGACAGCACCCAAAATATTATCAAAACACTCAAATGCAGCTCCATTCTTTGTAAAATATGGACAAAAAGGCGCAAAGGAAACAAAAACCTCGAACATTTTAAATTGAACCACCAAATGCAGGCCAAATTACAGAGAAGCTGATTCCCACGGGATTAATATTATCACAGGACCTCAGTGTTCACCGAAATATGGTAGGTCATTTGCGGGGGAATTTGTACTTTACAAATTACAGACATGGCCAATTCGCACGGGATTAAGATCACAGACAACCTCCGTAATTATTACAAATGCCCAGGTAATACTGATACCGTGAGAATAAGGCTTAACATGTCAAACAAATAAAACAGGAATTTTATTTAGAATTTAGATAGAATAAACCTATACTGAACGGAGATTTGTGGCTCAGTGAATGGAAAAAAGAGCGAAAACAGCCTTTAAAGATATGTATTTACATTAATATCTACAGATGCACATAGACAATGTGCAATACAATAAACATTTAAATGTGTTTGGCTATGTTTTATCCACTAGTCTGCAACAATCCCCAAAACAGTGCTTTTGCATGTAGTGTCTTGCTTTAACGTGTTACTTTATTCCTATTGTTGTCTTTTGCATCATTACAAACAGTAACTGGCAGCTGTTGCTCAGAGAATACTAGCACATTTAAACATTTAAAGGGAACAGTATTTGTTTTGGATACTCACTCGTCCAATGCGATTGCTGATGTCCTGAATAAACAGCATACGCAGGTTGTGGAGAGTCCTGGAGCTCTTTGACCTTGTTGAAAAGAAAATGGAAAATAAAAATACTTTATACAAAAACAACAGCTTACAGGTTGAATACTCAAGGTGAACAACTCTGAGATAGCAGAAGGTGGTGCTCAGAGACAGACTCTAGGAATGCCAGGTAATGTAATCGTACTCACCACAGTCTCTTCCAGACCCTTGAGATCTTCTTTAGCTTGCTCCCTCTTCTCATTCAACAAGCTGATTAACAAAAATGATGATATGTGTTCAAAATATCTTTATTAGTGGAACAGAGCTGTTTTACAAACATTGTCGCTCTTAAAATCTATCTTTGACTTATTCCATGGGCAGATCATTTATATGACTTTTTAATATGAGCAGTCGACTCACAGAAGCTTCTGCAGCCTCTCGTCCTTCTTCTGTTCCTCCTGCTTCAGCTTTTCATAGTCAGACTTCAGCTGATTCTGTTCAAGCTGAAGAGCCTGGTTCACACTGACAGCAGGGAATTATTGAATGAATCAAACGTTTAATTTGGAGTAATACCAGTCAAATCAGATGCATTAAATGTCTCAAAATAAATATTACAAAATAATATTAGATATAAAACAATTACAGAACTGATTAGACGTGATCAGAAATAAAGTACTTACTCTTTCAGCTCATCAAGGGTCCTCTGTTTCTCTTCAATCTCATCTCGCAGACGTGAAAGCTGCTTCTGATGAGCCTCTCGGTGGCTTTCCATCTGCTGTTCCAGGGCTTTCTACATGCAGATGCATATGGGGTTTATATATTCAATATAAATGGCACATTGTTAATCTTTCAGGGCAATTTGACTCGAAATCTTTTGCATTTAAAAATAGGTTTCAATAAGAAAATATTGTCCTATTCTATGCAGCAGATTTGGCCATTCAGAGTATCTTTATATCTTGAAATATAAAAAATTAAATACTTCCTTTTATTATAGTTTATTATGCAGAGACAGCTATAAGTTAGTCATTTGTTTGTTGATGTCCTGTAACATTGCACTGCTATCTGTTCGTGTTCATCACCTTCATCTCCTCAGCGTCCTGCATCCTGGTCATGTGTTCCTTTTCCTTATCCATGACTGACACCTCATGCATCTTTCCTGTATGAACCAAAAGAAGATTATTTTACTATTTTGTTACATATATAGTAAAACCACTGTGAATGAAACATGTTGCGCTTGTTTGAATTTGAATATTATATAAAATCATGGTATTTAGTGGCAACACATTGCATGTAAAAGCTCCACAAAAACAATGTGTGTGCATCGCTAAGACCTTGTGCGTTGAGTTTAGCGAACTCCTCCATCAGTGAGTCGTGGCTTTCCTCCAGCTGTCTCTTCTTCTGTTCCATGTTCTGCATGTAGTCAGTGAGGGATTTGATCTTTGCTTGATGCTAGAAACAACAAAAACAAAAACAAAGTTGCAAAAACAATGTTTAGATTACTTGGCTTGAGAACTCTGTCAATGGGCTGCAATACACGTATAGGGGCGGTTGTGGCCTAAAGGTTAGAGTCGGACTCGTAACCCAAAGGTTGTGAGTTCAAGTCTCGGGCCGGCAGGGATTGTAGGTGGGGGGGAGTGAATGTACAACACTCACTCCACCCTCAATACCACGACTGAGATGCCCTTGATTGTCCACCGAACCCCCAACTGCTCCCTGGGTGCTGCAGCATAAATGGCTGCCCACTGCTCCGGGTGTGTGTTCATGGTATGTGTGTGTGTACTTAGGATGGGATAAATGCAGAGCACAAATTCTGAGTATGGGTTACCATACTTGGCCACATGTCATGTCACTTTAACTATAGGCTAGTATTGTTCTTCAAATAGGGAAATTAACTGCATTTCAGTTCTTAATCCCTTATTTTGTGGTTTCAAAATGAACTTTCTTGGATTTAACACCTTTAAAAATATTTTTATTAATCCAATATTGAAGAGAAGTTAAAATTGGGTAGGGGACAAGCCTAAAACAGACATGGACATTATGGAAAAAGCCATTAAAAAGAAACAATAATATGTTTAAAGCAACTATAATCTATCCTAGTTTTTAACTTATTCAAATGGACATAAAAGATCAGTTTGAAGTGAAGAATCACCCATATACAGTGTTCTGATCTATAATCACCACTAGAGAGCACTGTGTGCGGCTCTAAATAAATCATTGCGAGTACCTGAGAGATCAGGAGCTGACAGGAAGTGAGCTCTTTCTCGCTGGCCTGCATTTTACGCATTGTGTCGGCCTGTGTGCTCTCAAGCTGTTTACTGCGGTTGACCAGAGACTTCACTTCTGACTTCATCTTACTTATGAAGAGCCGTGCCATGGTGAATTCCTCCTCCATGCCTCCGTTCATCTCTGTCATCTGAATAAAGAAAGAGAAACCAAATAAAAAGTGACAACCATTCATCAAAATTGTCATTAAAGATAATACATTCTATTTTAAATACATGCCGCTTTATTCGACCTTTATCACATTATCTAAAAAGAAAAACAAATATATATGTACGTATCATGGTTGCCACAAGTTTTTTGAGCAGCAAATCGGCATATTAGAATGATTTCTGAAGATCATGTGACACTGAAGAGCAATTAAGCTGTGCATTCTTACCTTGTGGTCATTCAAGGCAATAACACTGCCAATCTCACTGAGGTCCCGGAGCAAGAGATTGAGGATCTCTGCTGATCTCTTCTTGTGATGTCCACTGAGCTCCTGCAGGGCAGACAGATCCCTCTGCACACCAGTCAGAGCTGCCTATAACAGGACAAAACCAAAGCACAAAGCTACATCACCATCACTCTTCATTCATATGAGCTTTATTATTTCCTCCTCATTCTTCTTACACTCTTCTGCATAAGCTCCTCTGTGAGCTGCTGGTTTGTCTTGCTTCTCTCCTCCACCTCATGGCTTTTCTGGTCGTAGTTCACTGCCAGCTCCTCTAAGGCCTGGAGCACCTCCTTCACCTCCTCTTTAGCTGCCTCGTTCTCATGCTGCAAACGGCTCAGATCTTCCTGGATCTTCTCATAGTCACGCCGCGTGGATGCCAGTAACTGGAATAATGCAAGATGGAGACGTCAGACATCTATGTTATCAGCAGACTCTCTGGAGCTTTACTCTGCAGAATTCCTGCTTCTCTGTGGCTGTCATTTATTCAGCAAGAACAAATAATCTAGAGGACAAATAATTGATCAAATATAACAGTAATGGTTGTAATATAAATAAATATAAATATAACAGCACTGTTATAACTGTTGCAAACACTGATAATAATAATAGTTTCTTTAGTACCAAATCAGCATATTAGAATGATTTCTGAAGGATTGTGTAACACTTAAAAATGTAGTAAGGATTCAGGAAATAAATTACTTTTTAAAATATGTTCAATAGAAAAAGTAATTGTAATAATATTTCAGAATATTCTTTTTTGAATAAACTTAAAACAATCTTACTAACCCCAAACTAACTCAGAGATAGCAAAACGGTCAGATCTCAGATGGAAGGTAAAGGGTATATTTCATAAGAACATACAGAATATGGTCACTGAAATGCAGTTCAGAAAGATTTAATCAGAGCAGAGCCGATCCTCTCTATACGCAGAATACGCAAGCCGCGAAGGGCCCCCGAAACACCAGGGGGCCCCCTTGCTCTCAAAGATGATTTCATTTTAGTTTTGTTTTAGAATTTGGCCAGTGGAAATGAAAACATGAATGCTAATCAATTGTAATGCAGTGCTGTCGCTCTTTCCATGTAAAAATCAGTCAAATCGTGTAACATGAATGTCGCAAAGTCTCTTGCTCGAGACTGAAAACAACGAGTTGAAAGCATAACGAGCAGGAAGAGATGCTGTTTCTCGAACGCTTTCCATGAGCGCGATTCGAGATGGAGTGAAACACGGACAAATGCGTTTCATTCATAGCCACTCTACCCCAGAAGTCTAGGATCGGCTCTGATTATCAAAGTTGATACTGACACAGAAATATGGGATTTTTTGAGTTCCTGAGGTTGTTTCAAAAGAGATCCTGTGGAACTGTTTCCATAGGAACAACATTTATATTGTCTTTCACTTCCACCTGTTCTAGTTCTAATTGTATAATTAGAACTAATTTAGCTTTGTTGCCACTCTTTGTACCTGAATGGAATTTCTAAGTACAGGCAATGAATTGATAGCGCTAATTATGAAGCATACATTATTTTTAGCTAATTATTACTTTCGTTTTAAAGAGTTTTGATAAACACATTCTATCGCAATGAATGAATGAAGGAGCCAGCCAGTGATCAGCTAGCAGCCTAAGTAAGTTTACATACACTCTTAAAAATAAAGGTGCTTCACGATGCCATAGAAGAACCTTTTTGTCTAAATGGTTCATAAAGAGCCTTTAACATCCGCAGAACCTTTCTGTTTCACAAACTGTTCTTTGTGGTGAAAGAATGTTCTTCAGATTATTAAAAAGGTAAGAAAGAGATGGTTCTTTAAAGAACCTTTGACTGAATGGTTCTTTGTGGAACCAAAAATGGTTATTCTATGGCATCGCTTGAAGCACCTTTATTTGTAAAAGTGTAGGTAAAACGGTTTCATTCTCTGTCATGGCTACTTCTTGTTCAATTTCAGATGCATTGCAGACAAAGCATTATGGGAAGGCGTGTGACATCATACATTGCAGAGGGCAAGAGTTTTCTGCTCTGTGTTGCTGCTCTTGAGCCGGACTCACTCACCTCATCCTGATCCACCATCTGCTGCTTCAGGTTCTCTGCCAGCTGACTGTGCTGGTTGATCTCATCATCCTGTGGTGAAAGAGAGAGGAAGGTCTGAATTGTGAAGGCTGCACTTCCTAATGCACTTTTCTAACAGCGTGTGAGAGGTATTTATCACCTTGTCATCTAGTTGCTGATACAGGTCATTGATCAGCTCCTCATACTGGGTTTTCTCTGAATCAGAAAGAGGCTCAGGGGGCGGGGCCGAAGTGTCAATAATGGGAGGGGCTTCAGAATTCTTTAATTCTTTACTGCTGTGCTGCTCATCAACAGGTACAGAATCACCTAAAGATAAAGAGGTAAAATATATCAGTCCAACACAACTGCAGCAGTAAAGCTTTAGTTTTATTTATGTATTTTTAAATACATTTTCATGTGGCTTTTTTGTAGTATGTAGTTATTTTTGTATAAAATAAAATAAAATAACAAAGGCATTGGTTTCTTTATTAATAAAAGGAACAAGGCTCTCAGGAAAGAGTCCTGCAGACTTGATGATAAAGACAGAGATGAGAATGACTGATTGGATGTAAAGGAAAGAACAGCTGCACACCGAGTCAGAGCCACAGTTATTCTCTGGGCTTCATAGCGCTGGGATGGGTGAACCCAGCATCTGTGTGTTTTATGTGCAGGAGAGGTGGAGGGAGCTGATAACACTGACAAAGAAATAAAAACCCATTCATGGGGATGCAGGAGAGAGAAAGTGATTCATACTGACAGAATGACATAAACATCAGGATTCATAGACGGGGAAAATAATGATTTAGACATGTCTGAGGCTGAGTGTATTCCTTATAATAAGGAAAAGTAAATATATTTAGCCATAAATGTAGTGTTGACAAAGTAAGTACTTTGTAGCAAACATGCTTTCGCTTAACGACAGGCCTGTTTGTTCAGAGTCATTATGTGTGTACCACTACACAATCTGTGTAATTAGTGCTAATTGGTATTTATCACTGTCAGTTATTGTGGATTTCTGTCATCAGCACACGCATGGTTTATACGAAGGCCAATTTGTGTCGAGTTCTAATCAATATAACAAAATAATTTCATAAACTATTCAATAAATTCATTTTCTCTTTGGACATCATTATTTTACTCAAAAACAGAAATTGAACCTGGCTTTAATAAGTCTTAGACAAACAGGGGAAGTAGAAATAACTGGCTCCTTATCGTGGAGTCCATTTTAGGACTCGAAACAAAAAACGAAGCTTTTGTTAGGACAATTACATCAAAAACTGACTGGCCTCTGCAAACTCGACCCAGCAAACAAAATAATATGCATCATCTCAAATATTGCAGTATTTTCAAAGCAACCACTTGAAAATATCAAGCATCATTTCAATGTCATTTTCCTCAGTGATATATAAATATATACATAAACAATAGTATATAGAAAACGTATAACAAATATATAATGCTATATAACAATAACACAACTACTAAACATGTTTAAATCTAATTATAATCAGTGAAATAATTGTCAGTATGTAACAGCAAACAAAATGAATGTTTTATTGTTTGAAGCTTGTTTTTTTAACACATCTTCTCTCTTTACCTTTCCGCCATCGTTTGAGCTCATTTTCTAGCCGCTGGATGATGATTTTCAGATTTCTGGTCTTCTCTTTCTCTTTCTCATATTTCTTCTTCCATTCCTCAGCTGTAAGCTCCATGTTCAAAGAAACTGTGTTTTTGATGGTTTTGGCCCTGTGTGAATAAAGCCACATTTTTGTTTTAGCTTCACTAACTATTCTTAATTTGAGTCTTTATACAGTGAAAGAGAAATCTCCTAGGGCATAAAATGGCTTCACCTCTGGCCGAACATGAGTGTGGATTTGGTCTCAGCCTCATTATATACGGATGGAGAGCAGCAGATGACGATGGTAGTTCTGCAGTTCCCCCCCAAAGAGTCCTGTAGGATCCTGGTCATTTTACTGTCTCTGTATGGCACATGGGTTTTCTATAATGAGAAAGATAAGGCAAAACAATAAATAATGTATAAAGCAAATATTGCTTTGTACCATATGAGGCTTAGATTATGAATACAAGATGAGTGGCATTTTAGTGAAAAGAGAGGAAGAACAAATGAAAGCATCTGGGCAGTTTAAATGGGTTGAGCACTTACAGTTCCTTCAGCCAGGGCCGAGATGACGTTCCCCAGAGCAGAGAGAGACTTATTGATATTTTTAGCCTCGTCCAGCACAGATCCTTCTGCTCCAGTTTTACTGACCTGTGAAAGAGAAAGAGCCACAGAGAGAGAGAGGAGATATTATATCATTCTCAAATCTATTTTGTAGTTTTATTATTACTATGCCAGGGTTTTTGAACTATAATTTCAAAAACCCAAGTATTGTGACATTCTTAATCTAATTTAAAACCTGGAAATAAAGTTTTAGGATTTTGAGGGGAAGAAAAATAAATATAATATAAAGACAATATGATAAAATATAAAAAAGAAATACAAATTAAATAAAGTTAAAAAGAAATGTTATTAATTTTGCCCTTTTTTGCATCGCTTCTATAGATACAAATAGAGATAAAACAAAGACAACAACAGAATATATATATATAAAAACAATAAAAGCATGCCTTTTCACTTCCTGCCAGATCCACCAGATAGAGTTTTCCGCTCAATTTCTTCTCTGTCTCCACATTCTCTTGCTTAATACTAATGAGGAAAATGCTGTGACTGCGGGAGCTGTGCTCATTCATGTCTGTAACAGAATGTAACATCAGAGGATCATGGGTTAGGGTAAAACCAGTGTAACACAAAGTCAAGATAACAGCACTGTACAGTATATTAGTTATGTTTGATTCAAGATGTGATGCATTATATCAGGGAATAAGGAATAGTCATTCACTCACTTGTGACAGCCACGTGACGATTGGATTTACCCTCATCGATCACATCCATGACGTCCTCTGGACTGGACACAAAACGCTCTGTACAACCCTGGCAATGGAACAGCATTAAAAGACGCAAGACATCAAGTGTTTGCTTCATGCCTGGTGACTAAAAAACACTGTATTGTATTGTGTATTATCTTTCCTACCTTGACAAATGGCACCCTGTTCTTATCTTCATGGACAGCCAGGTTGGTTTTGGAGACTTTAGAATCGGACAACAAAATTTGTATTTACACCTTGAAAAATCTATTAATATATGTTTTTAAAGAATCGTAATACTATGAAGAAGATACTTTTATCTCACCATCAAGCAAATCTCGAATTTTGTCCATGTAGATTTCAAAATAAGAGACCTGTGATAAGGGATGACCATTAATAATAATAATAAAAAGCATTATAAAAAAGTATTTTATAAAAGTCACATTAAAGACATAAAATGAATTATAGTCTATCAGAAAATGAGAGTAGAGGACATTTAATTAAAAAAAAATATTCATTTATGTATAAAATAGTTCACACAAATAATGAATAAACTAACAATGTATTGAATATAAGAGTTTGTGTAATAAAGAAATGCAATATTAAAGGGGCCATATGATGCGATTTCAAGTTTTCCTTTCTCTTTGGAGTGTTACAAGCTGTTTGTACATAGGTAAGATCCCTGAAGTTGCAAAGACTAAAGTCTCGAAACCAAAGAGATATTCTTTATAAAAGTTCAGACTCGACCACGCCCTCCTAAAATGGCTCATTCAAGCATGCCCCCACATGTCTACGTCACCATGTGGGAAGATTTGTAAACCACTGCCCAAATGTATACGCAATGAAAGAGGGCGTGATTTTTATTCTCACTGTAGTGTTGTTGCTGCCACTAGTTCCATGAGCTCCAAAATATTTGAGTGTGTGCAGCGCATTTTACGGATGACTATTTCCTGAACCTGGAAGAGTAGTCCACAATCAGAGCCGATCCTCCCTATAAGCAGAATACGCAAGCTGCGTAGGACACCCGAAACACCAGGGGCCTCCTTGCTATTAAAGATGTTTTAATTTTAGTTTCGTTTTTGAATTTGGCCAGTGGTTATGAAAACATGAATGATTATTTATTTTAATGCGGTGCGCTGTCCCGCTCTCTACATAAACATCAGCCAAATAATGTAACATGAATGTCGTACTGTCTCTTGCTCTTACTAAACAAAAAAAAGTTATAGTATACAAAAGAAAGTATACGGAGCAGCGGAAGAGATACTGTTTCTCGAGCGCTTTCCGTGAGCATGATTCGAGACAGAGTGAAACAAGGACAAATGCATTTCTTTCATCCCAACAACCCCCTAATTCTGATTACTGATTTGTAAGATTATTACTCGATAATATTGTTTAGCTAATTTATGTACATACTTTTTTGCCTCCTATGGGATTATGACGTGCGTGTTGTGTTTGTTTATTTTTATTTCATAAGTATATCGTGCACATCTTTATACAGTGTTTGATTGCTTTTTAGATTTTGATTGGCATGTTACGGAAGGGGGGGGGGGTGTTTAGGGGGGTAGGGGGGCCCCAAAGCTGCGTTTAGCCCAGGGCCCCGTAAAGGCTAAACGCGGCACTGCTCATAGCCTGTAAGTACGTTTCTGCTACTGACGATTCAAACGCGAGTTTTGAGCAGTGTAGAGTAGTGCTTGTTGTTTGTCGTTTCTCCGATCACAAATGCAGACATTTAAATAATGTTAACGCGGCGCGATGCAATGTAATGCGTAAAAAGAAAGTATCAGTCATTATAATCAGTAATTATGTCCCTAGTGAATGCAAGAAATGCCTCGTTTATAATGTGTTTTATTGTTTTAGTCTCGTCTCGCCGGGAAAGGCCATCACAATACGGTGAGAGGCGTAACATTTACGTGTCAAGCTTGAGGTATTCGGCCAATCACAACGCACCGGATAGCTGGCCAATCAGAGCATGCCTCGCTTCTCAGAACGATGAGCTTCAGAAAGGCGGGGCATAGAGGTGCAACAATAATATACAGTATGTGGAAAATAATGTGTTTTTTGGACCACAAACCACATAAACACATTGCATTACACCAAATACACCAAATAATGTTCTTTTTAGCAACGTCATATGACCCCTTTAAAAGTACATATTCCATGCCATCCACTGAAAATGGCATGGAATAGATTTTCTGTTGCAAACAAAGTGGTTATAGAATTTGTCGTTAGTAATAAGAATTTCTTCTATTGAAATGGTGTTGTCAAAAGATTAAAGGTTTGCTCTGCTTTCAAATGAGTTTTTATACCACTAGGAATGGGATTAATTACACTATTAGACTCTTTCAATGAAGCCCCAATGTCTATAACATAATAGTGTTAGTATTAATAACATATTAACATAACCTACAATTAAATATGCTGTATATTACTGTATGCCAGAGATACATTTCACTAACATTTATTTTTGTAGACAGCTAAGCTCAATGTTTTGTTTCGATTTGTTAATATGCCCATATTATTGAAATCAATAAAACATTTGATGAATTCACATGTGAAAACACACGAGCAGATTCAATGCTGAATGCTTTCACCTTGATATGGAACTCCAGGTTCTCATCCATAGAGTAGATGTGGTCAAAGATGTCCTGGGCGATGCGAGGGATGATGCCCTTCAGCTGTGAGTTATGGAGCTGCCCCTGTGTGCATGTTGCAGAGAACATTTACAGCAAATATTTGATAATCTGCCACTTTATTTCACTTTAACAACTAATGACAGTGTAAGAACTAAGCACTGCATTATATAATTTATATTTCCCTCCACTATGTGTGTAATGTGAATAAGAAGATATAAGCATTCCCTCTGAAGAATGTATGAGGACATACAGTTTTGATAATTTGCATCTTTCAATGGTAACAATGGTTCATTTTCAGAAACATTTACAACTGAATTTATTGACTTTATATTCAAAACACTTGCTGAAATCGTAGACTGTTTCCAGGGCAACGCCTGCAGTCAAGTGGCATTTTGCAGCCGTTGCAGCCGTTTGGCATTTCAGTCATTTCATGAAAGATGCATCCATCTCATTTTGTGACTGAGCAAACAGTGACATTTTCTCTCCTCACGTGTGATGAAAGGTTATTCTGTTATTGACTATAAAAATGTGAAACCAATCGTGATAAGATTCGAATATTTTGTCCGTACCTCCATAGTGTGCGTCTTCCCTGATGAGGTTTGGCCATATGCAAAGATTGTCCCATTATAGCCACCCAGCACATCTGAAATGCAAGATTCATGGTTAAAACCTTTTTCTTTTAAGGCCTGTATAATTTAACCTTCCATGCAGCTACACATAATGTATATACAACCTTTAACAATCTGTTTGGCACAGGTTTCATATACTTGTTCTTGTGTTGTGTTTGGAGGAAAGACTCGGTCAAAGATATACGGCTTGCCCTAAAAACACAAAAACATTTGTCAAGATACAAGTAAGGAACAGGTCTTAAAACATAAAATAGTTCAAGACACATCTCTAATAGAAAATATCATTAATGGATTATTACTCGATAATATTGTTTAGCTAATTTATGTACATACTTTTGCCTCCTATGGGATTATGACGTGCGTGTTGTGTTTGTTTATTTTATTTCATAAGTATATCGTGCACATCTTTATACAGTGTTTGATTGCTTTTAGATTTTGATTGGCATGTTAAGGAAGGGGTGTTTAGGGGTAGGGGGCCCCAAAGCTGCGTTTAGCCCAGGGCCCGTGGCACTGCTCATAGCCTGTAAGTATGTTTCTGCTACTGACGATTCAAACGCGAGTTTTGAGCAGTGTAGAGTAGTGCTTGTTGTTTGTCATTTCTCCGATCACAAATGCAGACATTTAAGTAATGTTAACGCGGCGCAATGCAATGTAATGTGTAAAAAGAAAGTATCAGTCATTATAATCAGTAATTATGTCCCCACTGAATGCAAGAAATGCCTCATTTATAATGTGTTTTATTGTTTTAGTCTCGTCTCGCCGGGAAAGGCCATCACAATACGGTGAGAGGCGTAACATTTACGTGTCAAGCTTGAGGTATTCGGCCAATCACAACGCACCGGATAGCTGGCCAATCAGAGCATGCCTCGCTTCTCAGAATGATGAGCTTCAGAAAGGCGGGGCATAGAGGTGCAACAATAATATACAGTATGTGGAAAATAATGTGTTTTTTGGACCACAAACCACATAAACACATTGCATCACACCAAATACACCAAATAATGTTCTTTTTAGCAACGTCATATGACCCCTTTAAAAGTACATATTCCATGCCATCCACTGAAAATGGCATGGAATAGATTTTCTGTTGCAAACAAAGTGGTTATAGAATTTGTCGTTAGTAATAAGAATTTCTTCTATTGAAATGGTGTTGTCAAGAGATTAAAGGTTTGCTCTGCTTTCAAATGAGTTTTTATACCACTAGGAATAGGATTAATTACACTATTAGACTCTTTCAATGAAGCCCCAATATCTATAACATAATAGTGTTAGTATTAATAACATATTAACATAACCTACAATTAAATATGCTGTATATTACTGTATGCCAGAGATACATTTCACTAACATTTATTTTTGTAGACAGCTAAGCTCAATGTTTTGTTTCGATTTGTTAATATGCCCATATTATTGAAATCAATAAAACATTTGATGAATTCACATGTGAAAACACACGAGCAGATTCAATGCTGAATGCTTTCACCTTGATATGGAACTCCAGGTTCTCATCCATAGAGTAGATGTGGTCAAAGATGTCCTGGGCGATGCGAGGGATGATGCCCTTCAGCTGTGAGTTATGGAGCTGCCCCTGTGTGCATGTTGCAGAGAACATTTACAGCAAATATTTGATAATCTGCCACTTTATTTCACTTTAACAACTAATGACAGTGTAAGAACTAAGCACTGCATTATAGAATTTATATTTTCCTCCACTATGTGTGTAATGTGAATAAGAAGATATAAGCATTCCTTCTGAAGAATGTATGAGGACATACAGTTTTGATAATTTGCATCTTTCAATGGTAACGATGGTTCATTTTCAGAAACATTTACAACTGAATTTATTGACTTTATATTCAAAACACTTGCTTAAATCGCAGACTGTTTCCAAGGCAACGCCTGCAGTCAAGTGGCATTTTGCAGCCGTTGCAGCCGTTTGGCATTTCAGTCATTTCATGAAAGATGCTGAGAGATTCATCCATCTCATTTTGTGACTGAGCAAACAGTGACATTTTCTCGCCTCACATGTGATGAAAGGTTATTTGAACTATTGAACTATACAAATGTGAAACCAATCGTGATAAGATTCAAATATTTTGTCCGTACCTCCATAGTGTGCGTCTTCCCTGATGCGGTTTGGCCATATGCAAAGATTGTCCCATTATAGCCACCCAGCACATCTGAAATGCAAGATTCATGGTTAAAAACTTTATTTTAAGGCCTGTATAATTTAACCTTCCATGCAGCTACACGTAATGTATATACAACCTTTAACAATCTGTTTGGCACAGGTATCATATACTTGTTCCTGTGTTGTGTTTGGAGGAAAGACTCGGTCAAAGATATACGGCTTGCCCTAAAAACACAAAAACATTTGTCAAGATACAAGTAACGAACAGGTCTTAAAACATAAAATAGTTCAAGACACATCTCTAATAGAAAATATCATTAATATTTTGTTTTAAGCTTTAAAACCCTACAATGAATTCCTATATTTAATATCCACAATAATATATGTGTTCCTAAATGTGTGTTTCTGTGTTACGTTTTCAATGATTTAGCCCAAAACAGATATTAAGTTTGATTTTATTATATATCATATTCATTTAAGAATTATTCTCTTTACGTATCAAGAGGTCACTCTCATAAATGTCCCCAGCACCTCTTTGTTTGACTGATGCTGCACAGATTCGACTAACAGCTGTTTATGAAGTTCCCCAGAGGCTTTGAGGGGTCTACATTGTTGAAGAGAAAATAAGAGGACCTTGTGATGAATGCAGCCCAGCCCCCAGCTGCCAGTCAATCTTATTGAGCCTCAACAAATCCCTCTCTTTTGTTTTGATTCTCTGAGCCTGAGCCTGAGCCTGAGCCTGCTGCTGAAATCTATAACTGTGATTAGAAATGAAAAAGAACTCTCAGAAGAAAGAACTATGAGAAGAGTATAAACTTTAAAATATAAGTTAATCGTGCTATGCTAGACTATAAATGAATCTATGAATTAAACTATAAGTTAATCATGCTACGCTAGACTATACATGAATCTATGAATTAAACTATAAGTTAATCATGCTACGCTAGACTATAAATGAATCTATCAATTAAACTATAAGTTAATCATGCTACGCTAGACTATAAATTAATCTATGAATTAAACTATAAGTTAATCATGCTACGCTAGACTATAAATTAATCTATGAATTAAACTATAAGTTAATCATGCTAAGCTTTGCTCCTCTATTTTTAATTGTTTCTCTGTCATTCGTTTAGTCATATTTGTATAATATTTTGTACATGTATTTATGTGTATTGTATATTTAAATGTATTATTTGTATTTTATTTACATTTATTTCAGTTTTAATTTTATTATTATTTATTTACGTATTTACTTATTGAATCTATTAATTAATTATTTTACAGAATCTATCTTTCTCGTCTAAACCTTATGTATACTTAAATTTAGACAAAAACATAAGTAATAAAAAATGTTGAGCTGGATAAATATCTATGCTTATTTTTTTTTTACTGTATAGATAATCTAACTGAGATGTGAGATTTAATATTACACATGCACACAAAGATTATGGGGAGCTCATATACTGCTGACAGCAGTTTTTCCATATGCTCTTTCGCCTATATGCACACAAATACACTCTCCCATATGGAAAGAGAGAAAGAGAGATCCTGGTGCATCCTGTGCCTTATTTTAACATTCATAAATGAAACATACGGACCAGGTGACCTAAAACAGACATGCATTTGCCCTGTTGATTATCAGTGTAAGACATCACACAGACACTAATTCTGCTTTATCAGAGTTGACAGTGTTCACACAGACACATAATGTTTCTGTCTGTGTTTGATTAAGCTGGTTGGGGTCATGCATCCCTGCCGAGACACAAATGAGAGCTGTTGCTCAAACCCAGACCGTCACCACGGAAACTACATCTCACCCGGTAAGAAAATCAGTGATTGGCTGATAGTCAGCACCTGTCTCCTGGCCAATACTGGAGGAGAATAACATGATGAAAACCATCTCGTCCTTCCATCTCTCTCATCATGGGGCCAACCTTTTATGTTAGAAGTCAAATAAATGACTGCAGATTAAAATAAATTATTGTAATACAGAAAATAATAATTATTGGAAAGCAACTGTCAACAGGCAAACAAGTATTTTATATGTAGCGTGTATATGGTCTATAAATAGGCAAGAACATTTACATGTTTCACTCTACATTTTATCCATGTGCTGGAATCTGAACACGATCTTTTAAAAACACAAACACTGGCTGTATATAAAAGCGCACGTGTTCAGGACAGTGCATTATTTTAGTCAATAATGTATTCATATTATCTGGGGACCATCGAGGCTTTTTCAAGAGTGCATGATTTTACCACATTCAAACAAAAATCTATATCGCTTACTTCCTGAACAAATACTTGACAGGATAATGCATGTTTTTCTATCCTTTTCAGATGGTTTGTAGAATAAAAATAGTACATATACAGTATTTATATCAATTATATAGAAACAAATGTGCATCATAAATAAATCTAATAATGCAGTAGGATTGTTTGCAAGGTGGTGCAGATGATAACGCTAACGTATTAAAGAGGACAAGAAATACAGCAGCAAGAGCGGGGTTTATAAAAGCAACATGCATGTGACTGTGCGTGTCAAACAATAATTGTCCCAATCCTCAGTGGACTGGCTTAAATATTCCACTAAATCAGCCAGTCCTGGCCCCTCAAACAGCACCTCTGTCACTACGGCAACGTAAATTACTCTCAGGGGCCCCGGGCCTCTTTGTGGCCTTGTGCATATAATAAGACGTCAGCACCCACATTAAACACTGCTGACTATAACCCTCATGAAGCAAGACATCAACCCCAGCCTGATACTGATAAACTGCAAATGATTAGTAATTTGTCACTGTCACAATCTGTCCTATAAATCTCAACCATGCAATCCCTTTACTGCTGGTTGTTTGCGTTAAACTATGAACTAATAAATAATTAAAGAAATAAATAATTTGAAAATAATGTATATTTTTACTTGTATCCTTTTTATAATTAAATAATTTAATTATGAATTGAATAATTCAAACAATTATACTGCAAATAAACAATTAATCAAAATTGGTTCTGAATATTTTTAGCAAAATTGTTGCCATGTTGGTACATTTTTCAATAAAATAGAGAGTAAAAATAAAGTAATCTATAAAGATTTTTTTTATAAATAACAAATTCTTCTAATTCTATACAACTTATAAAACTATACAATTGTGCTATTTATAAATAAATACCCGAGTACTCTTCACATTTTCATCAATAATTCAGAGGCTGATTAAAAATAGTACATTTAATTTCATTGTGACTCTAAGGAAGTTAATATTACATGTTTCATACATGTTAATATTACATATGTTTCATACATAAAATACAAATAGATCACTAGAGATACTGTAGATAGATCGCTGGATAGCTATAAAATATAGATAGATGGATGGATGGATGGATGGATGGATGGATGGATGGAAAGGCTAGATCTTCATTTATTTCCAGTTCATCAGAGCTGTTGGGGGAGGAGGTGTGAAATCCCCCCCTTCCCCCACAAATGAATTTGAGTTTATTGAGGGTTTAAAATCTATTGCATTAAAGCACCATACGGAAAGATTCACTACCAAAAAACAGTCACTAATGAGATGCAGTTAGATAAACATTGACAGTAATAAATGTACATAAATTACCTAGATCTCCATTCACAGTCACACTTGTATCCTAAAGCTAAATGTCTGGCATTAGGACCAGCAGGCTGTGCAGAGTCTACAGGGCACCATTACAGAGAATTTACATTAGAAACAGAAGTCTAATACCTGCTACGCTCGATTTCGTGTGCAGATTAGGCATGGTAATGTCGATTACCATCTCAATGGGTCAGATAATATGGGCTATTGTGTTTGCTCAAGGGATTTCTGGAGGTTTACTGTAAAACATAAAAACCATCAGTATCTTACTGTGTGGACAGGCCAGCTTATTTATAGCACGTCACACACCCACACAGTCACCCAGACTCTCATTCCAGATATCAAATGCTCTTTAATTTGATCCCACTACTAAAATAGAAATCATATTCTGTTATTAAAAGATAAATGAAGGCTCTGACCCATAATCAGCATGCATTCCAGACTGAGTAAACACAAATAAGTCCAACCCTAAAAGTACACATGTCCGACAATCATTCTACACTCTATATCTGCATTCAAATCAAAGTAGATGGATTTAATGCAGCTAGCTAAATAAATAAATCTGATGTGATTGAATTAAGGATAAAGTGAAATTAATATGATTAAATGAAATACACAACAGGTTCCTTGGCATTCTAAATTATTCTTTAAAAAGCCTGCACATCTGGTCATTAAGAAAATCATTATTTTAAAGTAAACAAAGATATTATGGTGAGATTGAATACGGAGCACTGAAATGCTCACAGGTTAACATGTTGGAAATTTGTCACAAAGAATGTGAGGATATTTTTATAAATTCTGCCTTCCAATCTATATTTAGAAACCTTAAAATATCAGTTATATATATTCAGTATGAACACAAAGTACATTCAGACCAGAGCCAATATATAATATATAATATAATAAAGGTACATTTAAAAAAATATGTATATATATAAACTGTGATCTCTGGACATTTTGCCCCACGTGTGTTTTATGTGATGTGCACAATTTATCAGTTACAGTGTGTTGTTGTTGTACATTACCTTCCACATTTCTGTTTTGTGTTTCATACAGTTCTACCGTTTCATTTTAGCTGAGTAGAGCCTATAATAAATTATTTCATCATGGTCGGTCTCATTGTGACAACACCTAGCAATATAGGGTCGTCGTGAGTCCTGTATATTTTTACTGCCATAAGGGCAATCGATGTCCAACAGCTCTATGTACTGAAGTCGATAATGTAGGCTATGTAATTAAAACAATATATATACAAAAGTGAAACAAACTCGCTTAAGTAAAACAAAAGAAACCATGTTCAACATAGCACTGTGTGGAATGATTCTCGCACAGCACAGCAATACAAATAACTCAAAGCGCAAAAATTTTCAAATGAAAGAGTGTTTTTCAAATGTTGGGCAGTCAAGAAGGAAAACTAAGAACTTAGACTTAATTCAGTATTAACCTTTATAATATGAAAGAACCATGCGAATATGATTCACCCAGACAGATATGAAATGATCACATCAATGAGTCAAGTTAGACTAATAGACCTATATTTATCTGAAGTTACATCATACATAACCTCCTGCTCAAAAAGAAAATGCGCGTCATCTGTAGACTCAGAAGACATCTTACCGATATCACCACGGTGTCTTCTTTGAATTTCGGTATGTATTTGTCACCTCTGGTGATTTCCGATTCGTTAAGTGGCCTGAATCGGCACATCACCTTCACACAACATTCGGCCGCATCCACCATCGTGTATGATTTTATCCAAGGAAACTTTCTCTCCGGTCAGCAGATCTGGTCGTCCACTCCGCAGTCTGCAGAGGAATGCATCAATCAAACAATCAAAATGTCTCGACGCTTGCCAGCCGTTCAGCCCGTGCGGTCCAAGAAGCTTTGAAACCGAAAACAACCTCAGATAAAATCAACTCCCGGACACCGTTTCAAATAGCACGTAACATATCACATAAACATTCAAAATGAGGGTAATTTGGTTGTCGTTGACGTTCGCTGTTAGGAGGTAAAGCCGAGTGCACCTTGAGCGTTTGAAGAGCATCAGCACTGGACAGTTCCACGCGCTCTGACTGACGGCGGCCGCTCCTTCCGCACGCGCTTCTGCTGTCCAACAGCGCCTCTCAGCAGCCAGAGCTGCCCATGACTGCAACAAATCACACAATTACACAAATAAACAAATCAACAGCACACATCGGCGAAGACATTTACCTAAAAAAATGGTCCAGCATCTTGGTGAGGTGTGGGAAATATATTCAAGAAGCAAGGGGATGTATCTTATACCATAAATTCAGTATACGATTCTTAATTGATAGACTATTACCAAACTCCGGTAAGACTTGACAGGATGAAACTGATGAAAGAAAAGTTATGATCATGTGTGCATATATATACACACACACACACACACACACACACACACACACACACACACACACACACACACACACACACACACACACACACACACGTTGGTTTTTATGGTTCACGGGGACTTTCCATAGGCGTAATGGTTTTTATACTGTACAAACTGTATGTGCTATTGCCCTACACCTAAACTTAGCCCTCACAGGAGGGCTGTGCATTTCAGTTGCATTTCAACTTTCCCTCCAAAAAACTCACTCTGTTTGATTTATAAGCGTTTTAAATTATGGGGACACTGAAAATGTCCTCATAAATCACCTTCTCCTTGTAATACCTATGTTATACCCATGTCATTATACAAATTTGTGTCCTCATAAACCACATAAACATGCCCACACACACACACACAGAAAGTACACCCCTCACATTTTTGTAAATATTTTATATCTTTTCATGTGACAACACTGAAGAAATTACACTTTGCTACAATGTAAAGTAGTGAGTGTACAGCTTGTATAACAGTGTACATTTGCTTTGCCCTCAAAATAACTTGTCCAATAAATGTCCAAATTGGGCTCAAATTGTCAATATTTTGTGTGGCCACCATTATTTTCCAGCACTGCCTCAACCCTCTTGGGCATGGAATTCACCAGAGCTTCACAGGTTGCCACTGGAGTTCTCTTTCACTTCTCCATGAAGACATCATGGAGCTGGTGGATGTTAGAGGCCTTGACACTCCATGACACTCCCACCACCATGCTTGATTGTAGGCAAGACACACTTGTCTTTGTACTCCTCACCTGGTTGCCGCCACACACGCTTGATACCATCTGAACCAAATAAGTTTATCTTGGTCTCATCAGACCACATGACATGGTTCCAGTAATCCATGTACTTAGTCTGCTTGTCTTCAGCAAACTGTTTGCAGGCTTTCATGTACATCATCTTTGGAAGAGGCTTCCCTCTGGGACGACAGCCATGCAGACCAATTTGATGCAGTGTGCGGCATATAGTCTGAGCACAGATAGGCTGACCCCCCAACCCTTTCAACCTCTGCAGCAATGCTGGCAGCACTCATACGTCTATTTCCCAAACACAACCTCTGGATATGACGCTGAGCACAGTGCACTCAACTTCTTTGGTCAACCATGGCGAGGCCTGTTCTGAGTGGAATCTGTCCTGTTAAACCGCTGTATGGTCTTGGCCACCGTGCTGCAGCTCAGTTTCAGAGTCTTGGCAATCTTCTTATAGCCTACACCATCTTTATGTAGAGCAACAAATCTTTTTTTCAGATCCTCAGAGAGTTCTTTGCCATGAGGTGCCATGTTGAACTTCCAGTGACCAGTATGAGAGAGTGAGAGCGATAACACCAAATTTAACACACCTGCTCCCCATTCACACCTGAGACCTTGTAACACTAACAAGTAACATGACACCGGGGAGAGAAAATGGCTAATTAGTCCCAATTTGGACATTTTGACTTAGGGGTTTACTCACTTTTGTGGCCAGCGATTTAGAAATTAATGGCTGTGTGTTGAGTTATTTTGAGGGGACAGCAAGTTTACACTGTTATACAAGCTGTACACTCACTACTTTATATTGTAGCAAAGTGTCATTTCTGAAGTGTTGTCACATGAAAAAATATAATAAAATATTAAAAAATGTGAGGGGTGTAATCACTTCTGTGAGATAATGTGTATATATAGGCTACTGTATGTATACACACACATGCACGCACGCACGCACGCGCACACACACACACACACACACACACACACACACACACACACGCACACACACACACACACACACACACACACACACACAAATGCACGCACACCTCAATGAAAGATTCAGTTAGATCATGATCAATTAAGAGGATCATGATTCTTTAATGCAGTAGAATACTGCTGTGTAATTCTGCCTATGACAAGTGAAGGTCAATCAATGCAACTGAATCTCCCACAGAATGACTCCCAGGACAGCTTCTGCTCAACACAAGTGCAAAGAGGCTACAACAGACAACTTATATGCTGACTGGGATATTAGGTTTGTGATGAAGGTGTAAAATATTGGCATAATAGAATAGGTATTTAAAATTCTTTCCATTCCTTTAGTATCTTACATTAACATTATATTTACATTTAGTATCTTGTATGCTCACTAATCTGTCAAAAAGAAAAAAGGTGTCTGGCAAACACTATAAAAATTAAATCATATAATATAATTATTTTATTATCATAACCAAATGCAAATGTTCATGTGGACATTTCTGCACACTTCCCCTTTGAAACCAAAACAAAGGTCTCATGGTGAGTTCATTGTTTTCATGCCAAAGCTGGCGTCTCCTTGGCAACAGGCTGTAAACTCAAAGCTGCTTCAGGGAAATGCACAGTGAATACAAAGGTCTGACCCTTAAAAGACAAGGACGTAAACACAATAATTCATTTTACTTAATTTTACTCAAACATTTCAGTCCAGAGAAGTAACAAACTGCTTACAAAGGTGAGTTTTGCTGGTTTAAATTTAAGCAAAAGAAAACACTTTTCATACTCTTATTTAGTAACTATTGTTTAACATCAAACATTTTTTCTTGGGAAGTTCTATGCTGATTTATGCATTATGAATTGTGATTATTGGTTTATAAGGGCCTGTTTTCTTATCCATTAAAGCATGATCATTTATTAAATTCTACTATTTACTAATATTACATTTATTAGTAAATTATACAGGAAGTTGCTTTAGGGAAAAATGTGCTAATCAATAACTTTAAAGGCAAACATTTACAATTTATTAAATATATACAAATATATTAAAAAATACATAAAATGTCCGTGCACTGAAACAGTACTGAGATTATGCATTGCCTTCATCATAAACAACCACATGGGGGCAACAAAGCAGTTATTGTGCATGCTGTGAATATTGAAGAAGATATTCATTACAGTTAGTGCATCAGAACTGCAGCTAATTTTCTGTGTTTGTGCATCTGCCAGAACACTGGAGCATGAGTGAACATGAAAGAAGCAGATTTGTGGAGCAGCTGCTGAAGGAAGAGCTTGAGGCTGTGGCTCTGGGACTGGAGCAGGGAGTCTACGCCTGGGAAGAGATCGACCTGCCTCATGATTCACAGGGATCCACTCCTCTTATCAGTGCCTGCAGGACGGGTCTTACTAGGGTATGAGACAAAAGGGTGATACGATCAAAACAAAGTGGAAACCATAGCTGACTTATGTGTAGGAAAGCTAATATAGTGTAATGGGAGCGTAATGTATTGATTAAAATAATGGGCATATTGTTCCACTTACTGTAGTACTTACTTTCTACTGCTTCCTGTTTTCTTGATTGAATTGCTGCATTATGCATTAAACAAGTTAGTTTTAAGAGTGATTATATACAGTCCACTGGGGGCTTTGAATTGTTTGCTTTGCTTCGTTTGTTTGTGTCTGCTTTGGTGAATCTTTTGTAGTGAATCTTCCTTCACGTTACACTGTTTCACCACTAGGTGGTGACAAGTGACTGTTATGATGAGCGAGTGAGTAAGTCATCCACTCAACTGATTCATTCAAAGGAATGAAACACTGTACGAAATCATTACTCATTATATAGTGCACCATTTTAGGGACAGCCATTGGTAATTGTGGACACTATCAACTTCAATTCCATAATCCGATGAGTGTTCAACCAAATAAATTCCTTTGTCTGTAGCACTTCCGCTACACTCAATGTCTGAATTTGGTCATTTGTTTTTATTTAATCACTCATTCAGCAATAATCTTTGGGGCAGTCATGTCTCTAATGGATAGAGCGTTGGACTTGTAACCTGAGGTTGTGTGTTCGAATCTCGGCTCCAGCAGGAATTGTCCACGACTGAGGTGAGACCCTTGAGCAAGGCACCAAACCCCCAACTGCTCCCCGGGCGCTGCAGTGTCGGCTGCCCACTGCTCCAAGTGTGTGCACTTGGATGGGTTAAAAGCAGAGAAGTTATATAGCAGTCACTGCTGGTTATACTCTGTATAATTGTGTATGTGACAAATAAAGCTCATCTGAGCTTAATAAATATATATATAGTAGGGAATAGTGAATGAAGTTATAGGGGGCATTTTCTTAAGTCATTGAATCATTTACTCAAGCGATCAGTTCAAAATGTCTGATTCATTCACAGCTCAATTGCACTTGCTCAGAAGCTACAACATCACTTTGGAATTATTTTCACTAGCAGAGCAAAATTATACAAACTAACTGCCAATATTGTGTCTAAAATGTAGATTACTCCGTATTAACTTGTTTATCGAATTGTTGTATTAAAGCAATATCGCACTTGAAATCGTAATGTCAGAACTCTCACTTGTTTGTTTGCTTAAATATCATAAACCTATAAGCCTATCATTCAGACCTGGTTCATTAGCATTTTAATAATTTAGCCTTTTAACATATTTTGAACACAGGTTATGCATTTCCTTCTGAAAAGAGGAGCCGATGCTACACTGTGTAACAATAGCAATCAGACAGCTCTTCATGTTAGTCAAGCAGAACTTCAGGGGGAGCTGTTGACGGCTATGATCAGAGACGTACCCCATCAGAAGCAGCTCTCACTAGCAGCCTGGAGGGGAGACCTCTGCTGTCTACAGGACCTGATGGTGAGCAGCTCAGACTTCAACTTCCACTTGCCATTTGACTGTTAGTAATGCGATATCAACCTTAGGTTCACACAAAGCCGGCTAGACTCCAAAGGGAGTTCTCTGATGGATCAGTATTGGCCACCTGTCATGTGAGAGTGAGATATTCTTACACTCACCTCAGGCAATAGCTGGAGTAATTACAACAAATAAAGCTTATTTTGTTTGTGTGTTACAGGCCCAGGCAGACTTGTTGGAGTTAAATAAACAGAACAAAGATGGACTGACCCCACTTATGCTGGCTGTAAGGGATGTGGATCTGTTTGAAGGACTGGAGACCCCATGGGAATATCAACCTGTGGAAGTGGTGAAGGAACTCATGGCTTTTCCAGTGTAAGGACACAAATTTCAACTTAATTTGGTCAATCCTTCTTGGATTAGCAATGGAAAAGCAAAATATAAACAACAAATAGAAATGTCAATGTATTTGGAATATGTAGAATTGTGAACAGTAAAATGGAATTTAAGATGAATGGTGATTTAATCGCCATCTCTCATTAAATAATAGTCACTAATCCACCTGCTCTGCTTTCCAGTAACATGAAGATCCTTGATGGAAGAGATCATACGGCTCTGTGGTATGCCTCTCAGATCAAGAGCACCAAGAAGGAAGAACTCTTCCATATAATAACTTCTTCAATGCAAACAGGTAAACATATTCCCTCTATTTTGCAATGTGGAAGTAAGCTATATTCAGTGAAAGTGCTGTAAGTGGTAAATGTAATAATGTGGATAAATTATGGACTAGATCTACATTTAATATTTTATATGTAGTCCAATCAATGTTTTCATTGAAGTTATTTGTCAAGCATGTGAAAGTAGTGGTACCATCAATACCAGTTATAACATTTAATTCTCAAAAACTGTTTATAGATTTGATATTACTGTTTAAACAGTTTTATAAGAAAAAGCATTCATTTATTAGTAGTGCAAATCAATAGAAACCTATTTATGTCCTCAATGTGATGACTTATTTTAGTATTTGTATTGTATTTTGGAGAAACAATATTCAGTCTCTGGACGCATCTTATTGGTCAACGAGTCCTTCTGTACTCCCCAGCTGCTCTCCTACACGTGGCTGTTGCACACCAGATTCAGATTGGATGAAGGTCAGGTGCTCTCACACTTCTTACTCATAATATACAATTAATCATGGCAGTGTGTCATGTAGAAATCCATTTGAACTGTGTGAACAAACGCATACAAACATTATGATTGCATAAACTCATTAAGAGTCAAATAAATAAGGCTCAGTGGGATTGTAAACGCAAAGCCAATTAAATGTAGATTCTTTGCTCTGAAATGTTTTGATTAAGCCCTTCATGGCGTTTCATTCTGCTGCGCCTTGGTCACAGGTATCACAGATGGCTAATGGTGGTGTTATTTGATTGAATAGACGGCCTCCAGATGGTCAGTAGTCAACAGGTGAATTAATCATGTGTGATTCTGTGAAAGGTTATTGTAAGGGACAGCCAAGCTCACCACTTTTGTTTCTTGCTGCATACCAGCTGTCATTGATAACCTTTCCTTTACTGAACTTTATTTTTTTGCAGAAAGATTCAGCTGAGATTATCATGGCACAAAAGGATCATGCAGACATTCACCAAGGTCAGTCAACAACTAGACTTGTTCATTGTTAATCCTAGAAGACAGATTTTAGTTTCATAAGTACACCTGCACGGTCATTACAAAATGACAGCGACTCTCTGTGTCACACAGACACAGAGAGCAGTCTCAGACTCTCAGCCCGTCCCTCAGAGAATCCACGACAATAGGAGGGGTGTGTCTGTCTCTGCTTTTTGAGCTCCTCTGTTTCAAATGAGTACGACTACACAGAGTCGTCCACAGAGAACCTCTGACACTCACAGATAAGGATTACGCAAGACTCACAGGAACTGTAAAACATTTGGTTTCACTGAAGCTTGGGCTAATTTAGAGAGGACTGACTTTGTGAAAGGTACATTTTGTATATTTATTGTTACATAAGTTACATATTGTTGTACATAAGTTGTGTGTATTTGCAGAGCTCAAAGATTTGTGGTCTTTAAGATTTTTTTAAAATGTTTTAAATGTAATTTATTTTAAAATGTAAATGATTCCTGATGGCAAAGTTTAATTTTAAGTAGTCATTCACTACTTTTTTTTTTTATAAATACATTTGTTTTATATATATATATATATTCTGCCATTGTATGTGTGTATATGTATGTATGTATAAATTGTCATTTCATCTTCTCATTCTCCTTCAGTAATATAGGTGTTGTCATTTTTTATATTAGCATAACCATGAGGACCATTTTACATGACCCTTTTCATCCAGAGTATATTTGGCTGTGTGTCTGTAGATAACAGGATTTGCTTTGAGAGTTGGATGGAGCCAAAGATAGACATCAGACAAGATGGCAGAGATGAGAGGAAACGAAGCAGGTTAGCCAGCTGACCACATACCCATTCATCGCTTCCTCATCAAATTAAAGTAGCATTCAGAAAAACAAGAGAGCCAATCACAAGTCAATAAATCACTTAAACACAACCAACAGCAGCTGTGTAAACATAAAATGCACAAACAGTCCTCACGAACAATTTGACTGCACGAAACCTCATGTCCTTTCAGTGGCTCTCTCTCATTTCTACACAAAGACTGTATAGAGGAGTACAGTTACAGGATCAAGGCGTTGTCAGCATATCACTAGGTGGGAAAGAAAGAGAGAGAGAAAGAGAGGAGAACTTGTCTAAGGAAGATTTAACTCTGCCCTTACTGCTTAGAAACATTCAGCATGAAAAAAAGATGATAGCTAATTTGTAAATGCTTTGAACAATGTGAACATGCTAATGTAAATTAATTTTTACATAGTAGGACATCATCCTTGCCTAGCCTATGGAACAACAGAAAAGACTGGGGCAAAATAAAGTCTTTGCACCCATCACTCAGTTTGACTTCTTCCTCAATACCTGTCCTTCCTGCTGCTCATGTCACTCAGTTCAGTAAGTCAGCACCAATGCTAATGGACCCTCTTCTTGATGCAAGTGTGCTGCTGCAAGCACGGACCAACATTCATAATAGTAAGTATAGACAGTTGTTTATTGTGAAAGAATTTGCTCACATTTACTAAAAATGACACTGATAATTAGACATACAGAAATATGCACATACATGCATTTCCTGTAATGTGGTTTTACAGATTTCAGTAAATAAACAAGCACAGTAAGCCAAAATGTAACTGGGTCCACTAGTTAAGGCCATTTCATATTTATGCATTTAGCAGATGCTTTTATCCAAAGCGACTTTTTACATGTTTTGTCAGCATGTGTGTTCCCTGGGAATTGAACCCACAACCTTTGCGTTGCTAACGCAATGCTCTACCACTGAGCCACAGGAACACAATCATATTGCACTGATAGATGCTAAGCAAAGCCAACAGACATGTTTGTCAGGTTTAGTCCAATCGGTGTGTTACCCCCGTCGGCATCGTTTGCTGTAGGCCACCATTTGTTTTTACTGACTGAACATGTTCAATCAGCATTTATCAGGTCGTAGAATACAAAAGATGTTGTAATCTGATGTTTGCTGGTCTGCGTCTGCCGGTGCAGTGGGAACTAGCCTTTAATAAAGCTGCATGCTATCCAGACCGGGGGTGCAAGGAAATAGAAAAGTGTTTGTGGATTCTCAGCCACAATCACTATGTTGCTCCCAAAACACACCAGATAACATTGAGTGTTACCTAGTCTGAGGGGTTTCCCATTGCCAAAGAAATCCAGCATTAACTGCTCTTTCTTATGAGACTGTAAGAGTTTCCTAAGAACATCTACAAGTAGCATAATGATCTAGAAGAGAAGTAGTGCCAGTGTTGATCATTTTTGTTATCTAGAGACTGTTATTAGGTTAGTCTGAGATGGAGACATCTACTTGCATTGTCAGGCGATTGCATTACAGTTCGAAAAACAGAATGGATTAAAAGAGTGTGAAGAACTCACCATCTTAGAGAATATAATCCTGACAGAGCTACATTTACCCTAGAAGTTTGCCTGTGGAGAGCTTCCACATCTGTCTCCTCACCTCAGCTGTGTCTGAGAAGAATGAGTGCGGGAACTTAGGGTATTTTGTCATCAGAAGACCATGCATTAGAAGAGACCACTAATACTTTGTAAAATCTATTAGGGAGAGAATTACAGAATGCTCAAGGGGTAGTTTTCAAACAAACATATGTTGCCTACCTTGTGTTTGCTGTTTCACCAAAAGTGAGGACACATTCGCTTAGTTAAGGTAGCTGGAGGTAACTCTACTTTTAAGTTTGATTGTAATGAATGAAAAGCATTGTTAAGAAGGTTGTCAAATGAAAGTAAGGCATATAATAAAAGGTTTCAATTAACTACAGGACTTGGAGGTGTTCACACAGGGGATGACGATAGTAGACAAAAGGTGAGGGAAAGCTTTTTTTTTTTACATTTCAACAAATGCAAAAACTCATGCCTTTAATACCATTTTGAATGTTGTGATTTACAGACGCTACCTACTCTATGTTCAAAGTCACCTAAACATCTTGCTCCGCTGGACAATATATTCAGGAATGGCTCTGCACGTTCAAGTCTTGAGCACCCACTGCTCTTAAAACAAAGTAGCATCTTGCCAATCTCATCAAAGTCCAGGAGAAGACTGGAAAGGATCTCCAGGTCGTCTTCCAGAAGTTCCAGAGGCACCAGAGCAGGCAGTGAAGAAAGCAACTCCTGCAGCAGTAGCAGCCAAGAAGAAGACGAGACAGTGCCTCATACACACAAGATTCATATGGGCTTAAATAAGTCACTGAATCTGGATTTTCAGGACTTTGTCAGTTCAGTAATTCACAATACTAGAAAAGATATAACTTTAGACAACAAGAAAGACTATACATCCATCAAATCATTGACTTTCAGGGAAGTCGAGGATGAAATGAGATGCAAATCTACTAAAACAACTGAAAACTCTGAGGAATTTCTGAGGAAGTCCCCAACTATGAACTGCTGCTCTGTCTCTGAAGAACCCCAAAGCATAATCAGACAAACTCAACCTATAGACAGAGGATCCTGTTTCATTGGAGGTGAGAAGCATCTCACCAATGTGGATACTGGTGTAGTAGAACAAACTTCATGAAAAGATCAAACCAGTTAAGATTTTCAAAAGAAGTGACAGTAAAGGCAAACCATCTATTCAGACAAATCAGTCATTCAATATTCTGGCACACAGAAAACAAAGTACTGTTAAAACCACAAGGAATAGGATAAATTCACCAAGTCACTCAAAGGTGCAACTCAGAGAAAGTAAACCCAGCAGCCTAGTTACTGCAGTAGAGTCTACTAACAAATATTTGCCAAGAGCACCTTGTAAAAAAACTGCACATGAAGCTTCAACAGCAAGGGGGGTCTCTGAATCTTTTCAACACATGAAGTTGAGTGATGACAAGAAAGTAAGCAATAACAGCCAAAACCAAATTCACAGAGATCTAAGAAGTGCAAAAGCATCCAAAAAGCCAGCAACGGGACCAGGACAGCGAACAAGGTCTGCTGTGGATTATGTCACTTACAACGACATGTTTCTGAAGATCAGTCAGGGAGATGAAGGTCCAGCAATCTACGAAATGTTTGCAACTCCAGTTTATGAAAATCTTAGAGTAGACAGTTCTGCAGAGAGAACCAGACAGGTCCATACAGCACTTCAAGTTAAAAGACAAACCAATGGAAAACTGAGGGGCCAAAAAACAGTGGAGGTTAATCGAAGGAAACAAGCTCAATCAGAAAGATCCAGTCGAGCTAAATGCAGGCAACTCAAGCAGAGGGATAATGTTACCAAACGGATAAAGAAAAAAACACCTTCTTCAGAGAATAAATGCCTTGTACTTATAACTTCTTCTTGTGGAGCAGTCCAGCAGAATAAATCTGAAATGCACATCAAGGGAGATGGAGGGAATTATTAAGCGCAGAGAGAAAACGTACTTCCATACTATCAGTGATTGAGGAAGCACTTTCCAACACTGTATCCAAAACAAGTCTTATAAAGGAATTAATATGCCAAGAACAAACTCCAATTGAGGCAGGTGCCAAAAGCGAACCTGAAATATTACATGAAACCAAATTGCCATCGCAGCCTCTTATCGATACCTGGACAAGTGACGGAACAGTATCACCTGTGTACCACAGCTTTCTAGATGAGGTTGGCGATGGACCTCTCACAGATGACCTGCTGAGGTCTTTGGCAGAGGAGTTGCTCTCACTCGAGAGAAGAGATGTCGAAACACTCAAGACTGAAAAGGAAGATAGCACAGAGTTCAAACATAACGTGCCTTCAAGATTTAGATTTTTTTTTAATGAGGTAACATTCTAACATATTTCACTTGTACATCACCCAACCCTGCTCCTAGAGAGCTGCTTTCCCACATAATTCAGACTACAACCCTGCTTAAAAACGCCTACCAGTAATTTACAAAGTAACCTTGATTAGCTGGTTTAGATGCGTTTGACTGGGTTAGAGCTGAAATCTGCAGGATGATAGCTTTCCAGGAGCATGGTTAGCTACCCCTGCACTATTTTATGTGTTGTAACATTGAGTTTCTGTTGTCCATCAGGGTTCATCCATAGGTGAACTGCATTCCACTAATGGATCTTGCTCAGATGATGCCATCACATGGACAAAAGGAGAGGTTCTGGGTAAAGGAGCTTACGGAACAGTAAGTGTTTAAATGCAATCATTTTAAAGCACTCTTCTTAGCTTTAATGTAAACAATCATGATTGATTGTTCTCCAAGTATAATCAAATGTAAAGCTTTTGTTGTTTCACATTTTTTTATATATTACTATTCATAGGTGTATTGTGGGCTAACCAGTCAAGGTCAGCTGATTGCAGTAAAACAAGTGACAATGGATGCTTCAACTTCAGAGATGGCAGAAAAAGAGTATGAACACCTTGAGAGAGAAGTGGATCTTCTTAAGACCCTTCATCACACTAACATTGTTGGTTTCTTGGGCACAGCACTCTGTGAGAATACTGTAAACATCTTCATGGAGTATGTTCCAGGTGGCTCCATCTCAAATATCTTGAGCCGGTTTGGACCCTTGCCAGAGAAGGTCTTTGTTCTATACACTAGACAAATTCTGGAAGGTGTTGCCTATCTTCATGCTAACAGGGTCATCCATAGAGATCTGAAAGGGAATAACGTTATGCTAATGCCCATCGGAGTGGTCAAGCTAATCGACTTTGGTTGCGCTTGTCGTCTTAGCTGTCTTCAGACTTCAACTGGAAGTAAGAGTGACCTTCTGAAATCTGTGCATGGTACCCCATACTGGATGGCACCAGAGGTGATAAGCGAGACAGGTCATGGACGAAAATCAGACATCTGGAGTATTGGCTGTACGGTGTATGAAATGGCCACAGGAAAGCCACCCCTTGCTCACATGAACAAGATGGCAGCCCTCTTTTACATTGGGGCTCAAAAGGGCTTAATGCCATCTCTGACTGATGACTTCTCTACACATGCAAAGGGCTTTGTCAAGGCTTCCCTAACCAGGTAATTTTCTTTTACTCAGAAATGGAATGTTTGCTCTGGTTATTTTGTGCACATTTTTTATTTTGTTGTATAGATGCGATAGTTGTCATGTCATGTTGCGCCACAACAGCTAATGTGCAGACAGCGTCACTGATTATAATGAGATCTGTGGTATTTTTTTGCGCTGTGCCACTCGTATCAGGTGTAGACATGGTGCAAGTTCTCCACACATTATCCGGTCATGTAACAGTGGAACAATTTTCCTCTTTGCAGAGATCCAAAGCAACGACCTTCAGCAGAGGAACTGTTAAGACATCCATTCATCTCACATCACAGCCAAGCCTTCAATAGCCCAATGAACTGAACACTTAATTCACCAAATCAAAAAGTGGCTTTTAAAAACAACGATACAAAGCAAACTGACACTGTGAGGCAACATAATTTAACATGGAGAAAAATGTAATTTATAAAATAACAGTGAAGATCTGGAAATAGTTATTTGACAAATTGTGCCAATAAGTTCTTAACGCAATAAATGATCACATAAAGACTGAGGTTAAGGTAGTGGAAACCATGGAATTTATTATTAAATCTAAATAAAATTGGGAAGAGACAAAAATAAAAGTGCCAGGGTTTGCACTTGCCTTATCCAACTGCAATTCAGTGATCCAAAGTAAAATAATGATTTGTACAATGCTGGCCTCATTTACCAATATCTTCACACTAAAAATAATCAAAACCAAAACCATTCATCCATACTCAGAAATAATGTTAAGGGCCTGTGAAAGCCCAGATCTCTTTGGGTCAGCACTGTGATAATTGAACTCAATCTCCTTTTACCCACATATGTTTCTGGTAATTTGTTACTGACATAAAAGAGTTGCAAAAAATAGGCTCCTGCTTCAAGCCAAGAAATATATAAATGCACTTCACAGCGAAGGTTATGTAAACTTCATAGAACTATACTTTTTGAGGAACAGCCTTTGGCATCCAGCTTAAGGTCATCTAGAAGGTCAAAAAAGGTACAAATTGCATGGCCCCTGACAACATGCCAGGTAATTGGCAGGGTGTGGATTGCCTGCTAGTTCACCCTCTCCTGATAGCAACATGGAACACTAGTTCTAGAGCACATCACTGGAAGTCTGCGCTAGAAATGCCAATATGATAGATTATAACACTGACTCACAAAATTCCCCCTACCCCAATATATATTTATATATATATATATATATTACAAGCAGCTCCAAACCTGAGAAGTTATGGTACAGCTTTTAACATACGAGAATGTATGTACATTTTTCTTCACAATCAGTAAACAACTATCTCGTCCCTTTCATTATTAACATGCAGCTCACAGAGAAGGTATCAGATGAGGAAAACAAAGAAACATTCAAGGACATATGGAACTAAAATCTTGATTCTGCATTCCTTCAACTAACTTTTTTTAACAAATGAGAGGGGCGTCAGTCATTTTAGAGGGTGCTTTCGGCCTTATACATTTTCTTGTGGCAAAAACTTTCATCACTCATTACACTTTTACCATGAAGTTTCTTTTTTCCCTATAATGGCCCTTACATTCATATACCGGCTCACGCATTCATACAGACTGCTCGTGAGGGAATACTGAGGAAAGCAGCAGTTATACAGAGATGGCGAGACTGAACCGAACTGCCAGAAGATCGGGAAGCATTTTTATTTTCTTTCTCTTCACATTCCTGTTTTTTTCCTCTTCCTAATAATGAAATCTATGCTTGATTTTCTTTTATATTTTATCCTCTTTCCTATCAGTTCAAGAGTCCATTCCTTGGGCACTTAACAGCGACTCAAGCGTGTCAAAAGTATCTTTGTAGTCTGTGTGTAGGCCATTAGCTAGGCCGGCGCCCTCAGGGCCATGGCTCTCCACTCGTTTCCTGTCCAGTTTCACTAGGGTCCTGAGATGTCCGTAGCCCACCTGGTATGTGACAGGGGGAGGGGGAAGGGAAGGTTAAGAACAGAGCTGTGAGATGACACACACTGCTGAACAGAGGAACAATGAGAGGAACTACCTGCACCGCCTTTGGAGCTTTTGTTCTTTTTGGAGTGGTGATTGTGACTGGCTTCGGGGTTCACCCTCTTGCGTGAGGAACTGGAAGCTGAGCTTGTGCCATCGCCACCGGAACCTAATGGGCTCCTAAGGGCCAAACCAGATGCGGGGGCCTCAAGGCTGCTCCTACCATTGCCGCTATGCGTGTGGCTGTGTTTGTGATGGTGACGATGGGCTGAGTGGTCTCTGTGTTTCTCCTTGCTCACAAGCGGGCTGGAATGTTTGCTCTTTGCAGCACTCTCGTCAGAGGAGCTGTGCCTCTCAGAGGAGACCTTTATTTTCATTTTTAGCTCCTCCTTACTTGATACCCCCTTCTCGTTCAGGGAAGGGACCGGTATACGCAGTTTTAAAGAGCTCCCTTTCTCGCGTTTGTCCTGAAGCTTGTCCTGCACAGGGACAGGTAGCTTCATCTTCAGAGGCGAGGCAGTGGTGGCTCCTGCTCCCTGCTTCCCATGAGACAGTTGGGGAAGGTGCTTGCGGTGATCCGTCTGAGCACCATAGACCTCCGTCTCTACGTTCTGGTGCTCTTGCTTGCGTTTCTGCACAGCCAGCTCAGCAGCGTGTTTCTCCCTGTACTTGTCCAGAGACATTTTCTGTGTGGGTGCTGCAGGTGGAGGATAGGCCGTGGCCTGGAGCTTCGCCCCACCGCTGGCCTTGTGTTCGTGTTTGGCAGGGTTGAACTCTGAGCTTTTGTCAGGCTTATGTGGATGCATAGAACTTTGTGGGGTAAGCTGTTTGACAGAATACTGCTCTGAGCGCAGTTGGTCCTGAGGCCAGTCACTGGGGGCGGTGTAAGTGTATGAGGTTCCCTGCATGTTGGCAATGGAATCAAGAGAGAAACTGCTGCTTGAGTTGCTTGGCAGGGTCACTGGGAAAGACGCTGAGGCTTTGGAGAATGCTGTATTTGTAGAAACCCCGGGAAGGGCATCCATCAAGGACATATCCTGGGCTAATGAAGGTTCCGCTAAAGAGCTGCTGTCTGAGGCCTGACCATCTGATTTGGGCTTCTTAGCAGCTTGTGTAGCCTAGAAATAAACACAACAACTATGCGTTATCTAACTTAACCAATGTAAAGGCACCAAATGCATGACTTATCTATTTTAATTACTTACCCTCCAGTTTCGAATCCTCTTCAACCTGCTGGGTGTCTTCTCTAATATTTGCAGAAACTCATGGGTCAGTTCTACAACAAAATTTAAAATGAATATTAATCATGGGTTGCTGACAAATAGGGCAAAATATGCCTTACATGGTAATTAAGGGAATGCCCATTTACCATCAAGAAGTTCAAGTGTAACTGAGCTGTCCACATACTCCCACCAGTGCTTTCCATCGGTGGAAACAGGGATCTCCCAGTTGGACCACTTGCAAGCCAGGTGAATACAGACGCATGCGATGACTGTGGGCTTGTACTGCAAGCAGAAGGTGGTGAGGTGTAGACTGCAAGAGCAGCACGTTATGGAGGAAGAAAGAAGACAGCAAAGAAAGAGCACAAAATGATCAGTCACTAAGCAGATAGAAGGCAGTGTTGAACATCTAGAGCAGTGCTTGCCAAACTTGTACTGAGGCCCCCCTGCCCTGCACCTTTTGTATGTCTCCCTTATCTAACACCCTTGATTCCACTCATCAGCTCGTTAGTAGAGACTGCAAGAACTAAATTGGGTGTGTCGGTTTAGGGCAGCGGTTCTCAATTCCAGTCCTCGCGCCCCCACCGCTCTGCATATTTCGTATGTTACTCTTATCGCTTCAGATGTTTGTTCTATTCGAACGCATGTGCCCTGCGAAGTGGACATCACAGGATATTCCGCCATGATTCCAGTTCGAAGCGAACGTATATATTCCATTCAAAGTGCATATAAGTGTGCAAGACGTGAATTCAAATTGTATATATTTACAGAGGTATATGATGTCACACTTGTCCGTGCGTGAAGACGTTGCGCAGCGCAAATCCATGAATGAATGTTCCGAAATAAAGTAAACTTCAGCGGATTTCCCCTGCTCAGGTAGTGTAGAGAGCAATGGACCCTGTGTAGGGAGCATGTCAATCGGAACACAGTTCATGCATGGAGCACACTTCTAACAAGCTGATTATCTGAATCAGGTGTGTTAACAAAGAGAGACATGCAAAATATGCAGAGCGGGTGGCGCGAGGACTGGAATTGAGAACATCGGGTTTAGGGAGACATACAAAATGTGCAGGGCAGGGGGTCCTCCAGGACATGTTTGGGAAGCACTGATCTAGAGAATACTATTATGCATTGAAGCCACTAAGATATTCCCTAGTTGTGAGTAACACAAAAATACTTCAAAAATGTACCTGCACAGTTCGGAAACGCGATTTAGCACCTTGCAATTTATTCACATTTTACAATTTAGAAATGACCAAATCCCCCCACCAAATTTACAGTTCATGTTTTGTGCTCTAAAAAAAAGGTAGACAGTATTTTACAGTGTGTACAAACAAAAGGGCAAAAGCCAACAAGAAGGGAAGCACCGATCAAGATTTCGTTTTAACTTAAAAAGTAGGATCACTAAACAAGTTATCTATGTAAAGATACACAGATTAGCATAAGAGGAAATGGTCTAATGCCAAATGTAGGAGTGCAATCCACCAATTCTGATCAGCAGCTGATCAATTGTATCAGCCATACATTTTAAGTTTAGAATAGCAGTAGAAAGTCTAAAAAGATTCCATAAAATAAGTTTTACTTTGTGGAATTTAATCTGTGCAAGCAAAAAAAAAAAAAAGAAAAGGTTTGTTACTCATAATCAAGGATAAATTCGATACTATTGATATTACTGTACATTCAATAACAGGCATAAAAGCCTGCAGTCAACAGAATCAGGGAACAATAAAGCAAACAAGCAAATGGTTACCATCCATATTTCCCACATAAGAATTGCAAGCCCACATAAAAACAAAGCAGGGCTGACTGTTTGGCCTCATCAAGTGCTTATTCCTTAATCTCTGTAAACTTGTCTACATCTCTAAAAACAATGCTAATAATAATTTACATATGTATTAGGTAGTGACTTGTTCCGCTAGCGGAAAAAAAGAAATGCATGAACTACATCAATAGTCCCTGAAGAAAAATGCTAACAATCTTTTAACAGTCTTACATTGAACATAGTAGTGTTTTACTGACATTTGAGACAAATAACAATACAATGAAGCCATAGTCAAAGCTGGATGGTAACCTTGTGCTACAGAACAGAATTAATGTTTGGACATGGGGTAAGAGGAGCCTTTAAATCCTAATAATGCAACAAAGACAAACAAATGATAACTGCGACATTCATTAATTGAATTTGCTATAGGTTACCTAAAAAACAGCCTCTACTTAAATTAAAAATAATAATAATAAAAAATGCAAGGGAAATACACACAAGGTAATACAAATTAAGAGGTTCATCCAGCATCAGACACATTGGCCATAAAACCGGGGTTTGATTTACAAGTTAAGTTCCCTTAATTGTGTTTCAAAACCTATACAGTCCACATCCTTTGGGTAAGATGCTCTTGTGTGAGGGCAAAACAAAAAAACCTTGATGGCCACATTATTTGCAGACCATGTGTTGAGCATATGCCGCTCTAGTCCCATGTTCAGACATCATATACAATGCTGCAGTTTTCCTATGCAAACAAGGGGGCAAACACTAATGACAGCTAACCTGATTTAAAAATAATGAAGACTACAACTACACAATGAGAGACAAACACAAACAACAACAAAATCCTCTATTTGATTAAATTACAACGATGACTACACCCTTTAAGGACCTTTGTTACACACCTGATACCAACACATTTTCAAGATTATAATGGGTATACAAATACATAGCCAATGAAACAGCTATCTCAATTAAAAAAGAAAAGCAATAAGGTCCTTAATGGGTTTATTTGCAACAGATGTCTCTATATCAAAATAAATTCAGGCATTGAATGACAAAAATAAATTAACTTAAAAAATGTACTTCTAAATAGTCTGAATACGAAAGACCAAAACAAAGGTTCAATTATCACTTTGAGAATAACAAAATCATAGGAAAAAACAAAGGGGTCTGGGTACTTACCGTGAGGACTTCTATGTAATGTTTACATCTGTGTAATCTTTAGCTGCTATTCAGGCTACCAAAGTGTCTTTTTTAGACAAATGCACTTCTGTAACCGAGCAAACGTGAGGTTCAAGAGCACCACTACACTTCACATTGTGCATTTAACCCCTCTGTGCCAACAATGATCCCCCGTACAATACACCGCACTGCAACCGGGGCCGGTGCCACCGAACCCCCTCCCTACCCTGCTGTGAGGGCATGTCTGAGGGGGGGGCGTCCCAGTTGCCACCGGTGCAAGGAGGGTGTTGGACACTGGTAGGGTAACCTGCAGTAAAGGAAGCTATAGTGTGCAGTCACAGTGCAACAAATGAGGTTCTGGATAACAACCTGTTGGTAGCCATGAAATAGGAAGTCTGTGCCAGATCCTTGCTTGCTGTGAATGTAAACAGAGAGGGAGAGAGAATGAGAGAGAGTAAAACTATAGACGAGTAAGAATGAGACACATTTACCCTCAACGTTTACCTCTTCATGAACTGCATGCTTAGCCATAGTTTGATTCAAAGATTAAGTAAGCACTGTTTAATATCTAAAGTTGATTGCAGAGAGCATATGAAGAAAAATCTATACCTCGCACTAGCTGGGAACATTTCACTACATCAGTGTGTGGATGTTCAATTGTTATTTCAAAGCCTGCAATATAAAGCACATGAATTTCATTCAAAGCTGAATTACACTGTTATCAACACCTGTGGATTATGAAAGATAACCATGCATTAGTTAGAACAAAGCCTTTAAGGGTGCTTTCACACTAGCACTATTGGTGCACACATGGGTTCGATTGACATCAGAGTATGGTTCGTTTGGATGATGTAAACGCTGTCATCCGACCTCGGGTGCGCACTGCGCACCGTACCTGAGTCCACTTTAAAAGGGTGGTCTGGGGTATGGTTCATGTGAACTCCGGTATGGTTCGCTGCTGATGTGAACGCAATCGCACCAAATTGCAGAAGTGAACTGCTATTGATGACGTATTATTTTATAAAAATGTGTGTTTCACTCACTTTCCTTATGAGCGTGACTGACGCGCTGCAAGCAGAGAGCTGTATGTCTCATTTCTGTTCGCCTTCAGCATTCTTTAAAGCATTTGCAGCACATTCGTAAGACAGCCGTAAGTGTCTTTACGCACTAACCTTTTTTAAACCAAACGAACGGTTCAAAAACGTAAATATATAAAAGCGCAGAGAGCAATGTTTTGCATTTTGCTGCCTTCTCCTGCGCCGTCATTACTAAGCAACAGGGTTAACAGCTTCTGGCTTGATGACGCAAATGAACCGTGGTTCAGACGCAAATAAAATAATATGAACACAGTCCAGCGGGGGCAGCAAATGAAACTCGGGTTCGGACCAGGTAAGCGAACTAAGTGTGAAAGCACCCTAAAACAATGTGGAATTGCGTAGATATACCCATGTAACATTCTGCAAAATAACATCCAAGATTAACTGAAAATCAATTTGGTTTCCTTGCAACAACATTCAAATTCATCAATCTGGAGAATTTAGTCATGATGATACAACTTTTCAGGTAAATACTGTGAAATGCTTCTGGAAATGTTTTTGGATTTTTTTCAAATGTGACCCACTGTCAGCAAGTCTTCTATGTCCACTCTAATATTCAGTTGAAAGAAACCTCCTTCCATAGACTTACCTAAAGTCTGCAGCACTATGGTTTCAAGTATCACCAGCTCTTGAGCTTGCTGGAGGTATGCCTGAAGTTCAATAGACAATCATTACATGAGGCTTGTAATGTGTCTTTCTGTATCTTCAACCCATAAACTGAATTCTCTGCACTCTTCCAATTACAGGCAACATTAATTGTTTGCCACACAATTATTTTCTATTTGTCTTTTTCAAGACAAATGTTCTCATTCAAGAGAGATTTCTGTCCCAGCACTGACATGCTGGATGTCTAATGTCAGTGTCTCACTAGTCCATTTTCAGTTGTGAGCCTCATTTACGTTGTTGCTTGAGAATCGAAGGGAGTCACGGGTTCTGTGAGATTCACATGAACGGGAAAGAAATAACAGAGGCATTTGTTTAATCTGTCTCCCCTTTGTCATTCTTAAAGGAATAGTTCGCTCAAAAATGTTTAACTCCATCATCATTTACTCACCTGCAAGTTGTTCCAAAGCCATAAGAGATTAGTTTATCTTCAAAACAAATTTAGATATTTCTGAAAGCTCATTCATTCAAAACTTTCAAATATGGTCAAGGGAACTTGCGTGACACAAGATCAAACCTCATTGGTGTCAAGCAAGCATGTCTGAGCTTTCTTTAACCATGTTTGATACGCTTTATGTATAAGTGGTTAATGTTTATATGTGCACAATAGGCGAAAATAAATGTATTCATATTTATGTGATCATGTCAGAGACTTGGATAAAATAATTTGTTTCATGTGGACTTGTTTATGATCTCTTCATCTTTTTTAAGTGTCAATATTTTAAGTGAATACTTGAAATAGAGGCAAAAAATCTGTCGTTTCACTAAAAATATCTTCATTTGTGTTTTGAATATGAACAAATATCTTATGAGTTTGGAACAAGAGGGTGAGTTAATGATGCCTTTTTTTGGGGTGAACTAAACTTTTAACTAGTGTATGTGACAGACATGTGAAGAGGACAAGATTTTTCAAAACCGTTGAAGTCTTGATCAAAGTCATGTTGTTTGGAGTTGACTAGTGAGACGCCTGATCCTGTAGTGACAGAATCTAAACACTCTTATGGATGCAAGTGTAGCAGAAATGATCCAGTGTGATGAAAAGGTTGAGGAAATTGAAGAAATTAAAACAACAATAACAATACTTAGGACTTACATTACTCTTTGTATCCAGTGGAGGCTCTTGGGGGTTTAAACACGCATGCGCTACTTTAATGACATGTTCGAGTTTCCGCGGTTGCTCTTCAACTTTTGCAGCCAGAAATAATGTCGTTGGGGAGATGGTCTGGAGAGGAAAGAAAAAATGTCACGGTCATGTCAAAAGATGCAAACCTAGCCCACTTTAAAAAGTTATTTCACTCAAAATTACAATTCTGTCATCATTTACTCTTATGTTGTTCCAAACACACAAGTGTTTGATTCATCTTCAAAACACAAATGCAGATACTTTTAATATAACCTGAAATATTTCTTAAAGTTAATAGAAATATTACAAAAACTAGCCTATATTATTTGTGCAGTTTAGTCTTCTGAATAGACCCAATCACTTAAAATTAACAGATTTCATTTAGGGTTTTATTCATATAGAATCAATTAATTTTGTTCTCAGGATCATTGCTGTGGTTAACACACAGTTCTATAATGTATCTATTTCACTTTCATTCTGTAAACTGTATTTACAGTTGCACTGAAAGACCATCCTTATTTACACACCAGTGGAAACACAGGCTCATGAATATTCATATGCTTGAAAAGGGTATAAGTAATAGATGCAGGCAGTGTGGATGAAACACTTACATTTCTGTGGAATTTGGTGAAAGAGTGGTTCATATAAAATCTGTGCATGTAAACAATGGCAGTATTTATTGTGAGTTGAGAACTGATGTTTAAAGTTAAGGAAAACGTAGGGTTGCGTAACTTAAGCCATTTACTAATGGAACGTATTACGTATATGCACGTATTACGAATACTTTACGTATTTACGTTTCGTACTGATAAAAAGTTGCCATAAATACCAATACTGATATTATTCAACTTTAAAAATTTTAAACGTCAAAATATGTACAGTAGTAGTGCAGACCGGCTTTAATATTTACGTTAACCGGCCTGCTCGCGTGCCACTGACATCACAAATGCGCGTGAGCTGCGTGCTATCACTCGCCTGAACTACTTGAACACAAACAACATCAATTCAAGGTACAACCAGCTCATTATTGTTACACATAGATGATACGGTCTGTACAACATTAATGATTGATGATGTAGTGTACAACATTAACATTAATCAGCAAGCGCCTTCCCTAACGTAGACTAAGTGCGCGCTGCTACCATAAGCGGGTTTCATTGACAACCTCAAATAATTTTCAGCCGAGTTCAGAGTTATTATAGATATTCATGGTACAGAAAATGATAGATATTATCGGTGTGAAGGCACCACAAACAACAGCCACGGCGAGAGACCGAAACGGGCCTCCTGCTTTTGACCAGCGCGTCTGAAGGATACACATTTAGTCTCTGGCCCATGTCCTGAATAAGATTCGCGGCTTGCTGTCGATTCGACAGCTCTCTGTCTGGTTCCACTCCGCAGCGGCGGGACGGGGTGTTTTCGAGCTGTTCCCGGGTAAAAAACCATTTGGACGATGATCCCCGGCACGCCGCCATTACCGTCCAGCAGACGAACAGAGAACGAGCGTTACGTATTTTCACATACGTCACGTACGCGCTGCGTCAAGTCCTTGTACGTTTCACAACGCGGTCCTGCTGGGAACTGTAGTTTATTTTCGCTCATCGTGTTATTGTTAATATCGTTAATAAGTATGAATGTGGATGTTACATGTGTACAAAAATTGGGTGGTTTGAGTAATACCTTAAAATAAAAAAATATGTTTTACTGAAAGCAAACATCAGACTCATTTTTTAAAAGGTGGATCATCCTTTTATAGGCTATATGTGTATATAAATATTACTTGTTCTTTGTGGCTTCAACACAGTTTATTGAATACACTTTTCATTTAACCATTTTCAACCATTTAATGTTTTTTTTTTTTTTTACAAATAATTTTTTTTTTTTTTTTTTAAAAAGTGTTTTGTATTTAAATCAATACAAAATAAAACATATTAAGTAAGGTTTCATTCTTATGATGCAGTTCTTTGGTAACATAATCAATCTTCTGATACACATCAGTACAAATGATCGGCAGTCACTCAAACTGTTTTCTTGATAGTCCTAAAAACTCCAGAGCATTCTCAGCAAGCAGTTTATCCTAAACAAAAGAGTACAATGAAAATGAGCTGTACAATGACCATGTCGTTGCAATTTGATGTTTGAAATGAAAACTAGTGTGTTCAGACAGACAGACAGACAAATATACAGACAGACAGACAAATATACAGACAGACAGACAAATATACAGACAGACAAATAGACAGACAGACAGACAAATATACAGACAGACAGACAAATATACAGACAGACAAATAGACAGACAGACAGACAGACAGACAAATAGACAGACAGACAGACAGACAGACAGACAGACAGACAGACAGACAGACAGACAAATATATAGACAGACAGACAGACAGACAGACAGACAAATATACAGACAGACAGAAAGACAGACAGACAGATCTATCTATCTGTTTATCTTACCTTTAGTGAACTGTCAAACTCATCCATGGATTCGATTAATGTGCCTGGCTCCAGTTCCCCCAGTGGAAATGGGTAATCTGTGCCTAACATCACTTTATCCTGCAAGAAACAGAATCCTTTATTAAAAATAAAGTAGCAAACTAAAACTAAAATAGCAACTCAAATCAGAGGTGTATATTGCTGCAGTCTTTATTTCCAGAATACAAAGGTCCTGGATGCAAAAATCTTTGCCATTTCATTAGTTAGAGTTCATCTAGATAGCTCCTTATGTAAGGTGCTAACTAAATATTATTGTGCCTCTTATATTACAGGTAGATTTTGTATTACTGTTGATGTAAGAATTAAAATAGCTACCTTTCCTATGACATCCATGAGTAACTTCAGTGAAAGTGGGTCATGTACTAGAGAATCGGTGTAGAACGATCCTAAGTATTTGCGTGGGTTGCTCTTGTTATCGGATGCACAAAGATCAGGTCGCACTTTAAAGCCGTGCTCAATTCGTCCAATGGTGTATGGGAAAGCACCACCTGGAACCCAAAGTGTGATACCACATCCCTCAAGACAAGCAATGGAGAAAAACCTGTCTTTATAGCTCAAGGTTATCATTACAGATGTTTTGCTCTCCAATAGATTATAAATTGATTATCTAAAAAATAATATGAATATTTTTTTACCTCCATGAGCAAAGCAGACCTTAAGTTTAGGAAATCTTTCAAAAACACCTCCAAAAATCATTGAACAAATTGCCATTGTAGTTTCTGCTGGCATACCTTCAGAAAAAAAGGGACCAAACAATGATTACAACATACTGCACAGTACTATTTCCACAAAACCACAGACATATTTAAAAACATGAAAACATAAAAAAAATATATATTACAAATTTAAATATCAATACAAAATTAAATAAAAAAAAGAAACAAAAGATTACAATCAGATGTTGTGTTTCATTTACTAAACAGAATCTGCTGTAATATATACAGTTAGGTCCATCTATATTTGGACAAAGGCACACTTTTTGTTATTTTAGCTGTTGAACAAAACATATTCAGTTATATAATGTTACAGTTATATAATGAATATGGGCTCAAAGTGCACACACTGAGCTTTAATTTGAGAGTATGCACATCAAAAGAGGAAAGGTTAAGGGATTAATCTCTTTAATATACCTCCCCCTTTTTCAAGGGACCATAATTAATTGGACAATTGACTCATAAGCCATTTCATTGACAGATGTGAGCTATTCCTTTGTTATTTCTACTTCAATTAAGCAGGTAAAAGTTCTGGAGTTGATTCTAAGTGTGCCATTTGCATGTGAAGCTCAGTGGATCTCTCCATACAAGTGAAACAGACAATTGTTAGGCTTCAAAAACAAAACAAATCCACCAGAGAGCTAGCAGGAACATTCAGAGTGGCCAAATCAACAGTTTGGTACATTCTGAGAAAAATTATTTACTAGTGAGCTCAGAAACATAAAAAGACCTGGATGTCCCCGGAGGTGGTGGATGAACGGAGAATCCTCTCCATGGTAAAGAAAAACCTATTCACAACATCCAGCAAAGTGAAGAAAACTCTACAGGGGGTAGGCATGTCACTGTCAAAGTCTACAATCAAGAGAAGACTTCACGAGTACAAATACAGAGGCTTCACCACAAGGTGCAAACAAGGCCAGATTAGACTTTGCCAAAAAACTTCTAAACAAGCCAGACCACTTCTGGAAAAACATTCTTTGGACAGCTGAAATTAAGATAAACCTGTACCTGAATGACAGGAAGAAACAAGTATGGAGAAGGCTTGGAACAGCTCATCATCCAAAGCATACAACCTCGTCTGTGAAACATGTTGGAGCAGTGTGATGCATGGCTTCCAGTGGCACTGGGTTACTGGTGTTTATTGATGACATGACAGAAGACTGAATCAGCTGGATGAATTATGAAGTGTATAGTACGGTGGCCGAGAGAGATCAACGTGCTGCATATAGAAAAAACACCTGCAAATTAAGAAATCTACTTCATCAATTTGACAACACGCACTGCAAATGCTCACAACACAGCCAAACAAAGAAACGGGCTGCTGCAAATAAAAAAATCTTATTTGGTTGTGTTGTGAGCATTTTCAGCACCTGCTGTTTTCTTGATTTGCTGGTGCTTTTTCTATTTGCACGTGTTTTCTGAAGTTGCAGTGCACTGAGCTGTCTCGGTCACCATAGTATAGAGATATACTCTCTTCCCAGATTCAGTCAAATGGAGCAAAGTTGATTGGGCGGCACCGTTCATAGTAAAAATGGACTATGACCCAAAACACACAGCAAAAGAAACCCAGGAGTTTTTGAAGGTAAAAAAGTGGAATATTCTGCAATGGTCTGCAAGTCAATCTCCTGATTTCAACCCGATTGAGCATGCATTTCACTTGCTGAAGACAAAACTAAAGGCAGAAAGACCCACAAACAAACAACAACTGAAGTCAGCAGCAGTAAAGGCCTGGCAAAGCATCACAAAAGAGGAAACCCAGTGTTTGGTGATGCCCATGAGTTACAAACTTAAGGCAGTCATTGCTTGCAAAGGATTCTCAACAAAATATTAAAAATGAAAATTTTATTTATGATTATATTTATTTTTCCAATTACATTTGAGCCCCTGAAAATGGGAGGACTGTGTATAAAAATGGTTGTAATTCCTAAGCATTTTATGTTATATTTGTGTTCAACCCCTTGAATTAAAGATTAAACTCTGCACTTCAATTTCATCTTTGTTGTTATATATACACACACACACACACACACACACACACACACACACACACACACACACACACACACACACACACACACACACACACACATACATATATAAACCTGTAGGTTATCACGTCAAGACACTTAATCAAACCCACCAACTAACCAAGGCAGCCAGTATTTTGCCATTCTACCATCTGTCTGCATGTCCCATGGATGCACAAATATTGAGCAGTCGAGTTCCTCAGCGGCCTGTAGTAAGATGCAAAATAATGATAACAATATTTTAAATGGCCTACAAACTGAGACAAAACTGAATAACTACTTGACAAAATAATCACAAAAGAGACCAAATACTTTAGTGTGCTGTGGCATGTGCTACCAAAAGCGAATGGACTTACAGCATAGACAGGATATAGCTCTGGGGCATTAAGGTCCCATGTGTTAATATGAGAGCCAATTTGCACTCCAGGGAATCCTAGCTGATTCACACACCGCCTCATCTCCTCTACTGCCAGATCTGGGGCCTGCATGGGCAGAGTACCCAGCCCAACGAAACGCTTTGGATACCGCTTCACTGTAGCAGCCAGATCATCATTCAGTATCCCACACAGGTCCAGTGTGTCATGGGGTTTGGCCTTTAGAAATGCAGAGAACAATCAAAAAGAATTTAGCAGAACAAGTGCTGAATGTCTATTTATAGAGGAATTTAATATCTAATATGATCTAATATATAATCTAACATAGGGAAAAAGTATTAAAAGGGAATAAAGCTGTCACTGGGGCGGCACTGTAAGGTACAAAAGCTAAACAAGTTTTTATGTGTATCTTATTTACCTCTAAATGGTACATATTAGTATTTTAAAAGGACATGACAGAGTGTGCCACTTAAATTCTAAAGTTAATTTGCATGTTACGTCTTACCCAGTAGCTGAACATCACGGGCACAGTGGAAAGGGCCTGTACTGTAACTCCTAAAAAAATGAAAACAAATCTCAGTAATAAATATAACAATGACCTTAAGTTGAACTTGTCTGAAGATAATGTAGAAATAAATATAGATAAGTATTTTAGAAAACAAAACCACATAAAAACTGTTCATTGTGAAATAAATAACCATTGCTTTACTGTCTTTACCATGCTTGTCCATATCTCGAATCCGAGCCTCTGCATCCCAGCAGTTTTCCTGGATCTCTCTAAAAAAATGTCCATCCTTCATCATTTTAGCTTCTCCCTGGTACACACAAACCCATGCTGTTTTATCAACAGGACAAATGCACTTGATTTCCACACTTCGTATTTCCAGCCACTTGGTGGCAGTGTGGAGAAAGGGCAAATACATACAGTAATTCAATGCAATAGACTTTAGTCTGGAAGGAGGTGCAAAGTGTTTAGCATGACAAGCACATTTTACATCAGCAATGTATGTTCATCTGCAGTGCAGAGAATATGATTTTCATTTCAAAGTGGTAAATTACACACAGAAAAATAAGGGTTTAAAATGGTACCTTTTGGGGTACAACAGTTTGTCGCTGGAGCAGTACCCTTAAAAGGACATATTTTTACCTATTTTTACCCCTAAAAGGTACATATTAGTATCTTAGAGTAGTAATACGTACCCTTGAGGTACTAATACGTACCTATTAGTGGTAAAACAGGAACACATATCTACTTTTAAGGGTACTGCTCCAGGGACAAGCTGTTTTACCCCAACAGGTACAATTTTAAACTCTCATTTTTCTGTGTGTACGATGAAAACGTTTGCTACAATTATCATTATTACAGTTATTCAGTCTATATTTGTTACATTATGTTTTTAAGACACAGCTGAAATAGTAAGAGTTATCAAAGTCTATGTGTGGGTGTGTTTATATGTGCAGTAGCCGTATTGTTTTGCTCAAGGTGAACTGGTTTTAGCTTGACATTTTACTGCAGCTAAACCCCATGTGGAGCTCTACAGCTGCTCAGACAGGGAGCGCAGGGAAGGCCTGCTGTCCTCTTTTTCCACAGACATATTCTCACAAACGTGTGCTTTCTAGGAAGTCTTGCTCATTTGGTTTGAAAAGAAAAGCAGTGCAGCCTGAAGAAGAATTACTGTAAAAAAAACTTGGCTGTTGCAACAGCGACTCACATCAAAATGTTTTAATGAGCAGTTCTGTACATTATGATCATGTTTATTCAGTGTTTCTGTTTTAGAGTTCTTCCTATTGCACCAAAGAACAGAATAAGCTGAGCATCCGAGTAGACTAGAAACCACCCGAGACATCAGCTGAAGCGCAGGACAGAACAGTCCAATTACTCTAAAGGCCTGCAAGTATAAAGGAAGCTGGCAGATGCTTTAACATCCTCCTGCTCTAAGTGGAGGATCAGATCTGTCTCTGCTGCCCACTCATTCCTCATGGGGTCGTAACATACTCTCACACACTCACACTTTCTCTCTGGAAGAGCTCGCAAGAGAACATGCCAGCTGGATCTATGGCCAAGCATGCAGAACCCTTTCCGTCCAGCTGGTGTTCTACCTTCATCACACTAAACTGCAAACTGAGCTGATTTTCTCCATGAGCAATGATCAGGTGTGTAAAGGGTGTATTAGGAGAACATTTATCATGCTCCTGTGTAGATATATGCGATGTTAAGCTTACTTTGCAGTGATGGTGAAGTTGAATGAATCCACCATATCCATATCTCTGAGAAACATGAAAATTATTTTAAGACGCAAGTTTGCATTTGACTATGGCAAATAAATACATTTGATAGAAATAAATACACTTTAAATACTTAAATAAATGTAAAATACATTTTGATTTAATTTGCATGTTAAGACATGAGAAATGATTAATAGAGCCGTCCTCAGCTAACTCAGATAAACAAGCAGTAAAGGTCAGGGTTAGTGATCAAACCCTTTCATTAATGTTTAACAGATGCATACATTTTAAGAGTAAAGTGGTAGTAGTAGTCTTGTTTAACACTTTCAGTATTTAAAAGACCATTTTCGGTTTAGCAATTAACATAAATATCGGATAATATAAAATTAGACAAGCAGATTTTTCTTAATATGTAGACATTTTCTGTATATTAAATTCTGGGGGAAAACAGAACAGATTTACAGCTGTCCAAAATATATTAAAATCCAGCAGGGCAATTTAGAAGCCTGTCTGTAGAAGCAAGGAAATGTTAAATAATGAAAAACGGTTGACAAATATGTTATGAGCAAGGTAATCTTGGTTAACCCGTGATAGCACATTATTTAAAGATAACTTTCCCTCCTTAAGCAACCTACCTGTTTCAGGTCAGGCCATTCCTTTGGTAAAATATGATTATGAATATCAATCTTCATTCTGCTGATACTAAGCTCAAATCGTAGGCCTGGAGATTTAACAACCTTGTAAACAGAATCTTCACCCCTCATGCAGTTGTGAATGTTCAGCAGTATGTGAAACAGTAGACAAACATTCCCACCCCTGTCCTGTCTTCTGGTCCAATGAAAACCCCTGAGAAGAGACACACCAACCAGTATTAGCTTGTCTTCAAGAATTCAAACTTAATGTCTGAACAAATGAATGTCTTTGTAACTTATGAAATATGTGGCAGATTTGTACATGCAATACCAATGTTGAAAAATGAATAAACACAAAAATAAGGTAAACAATTCATACGGAGAGACTGCTGTTTGCAATTACTTTCAGGAGTATTTCAATGAATTCAGGAATGATCCGCACTGCCTTATCTATTTACTTCACATCCTTCACAACAGTGTCCTCTAGCGGTTACTGGAGTAGGGCGCCAGACGCTACAGGCAGGAAACCTTTTCATTGTTGACAGTTTGTTCAGTTTTATTGATTGACACATATGCGAATACTATTAAATAATATTTAAAATTTAAACACTAAAAATCATAGATGATATGTGACTATTTTAATTTGATAACGTAACAGCTACATTTTACTTTTAAGAAAATTGTGTCTTTAATAAAAATGTATTTAATCTACGTAGGCTGTATTCTTGTTTGGGGAAAAAAATGCTAAATAAGAGAAGAGGAATCATTAATTGGGTTTAAACAAGTTGAATTCTCGTTCAAAAAACTCACCACGATCAACTGATAAAAATACACGTCAAAATTCACGGCAAAATCGCCAGCTTGTAGCTCTAAATGGATTTAATAACGGAAGTTATAATATTGTTGCTTAATGTTCGAAGCGGATGTCATAACATACAGGCTATCAGTAGAATACGAGGGGTTCATTTCTAAATTTGTACGAAATACCTGCAGAAGACAGAAGACAACGAGCGCAACACTGAAAAGGGCGGAGCTACATAATTTGCGGTGTCCTTCAATGCGCAAAAACACCAAGTGGAATTCACATAGTGTCTGTGTGTTCACGCAGTCCTCCTTTCGTTTGCATTTGTCGTTTTCTATCGGGAATGGAAGCGAAGTTGTGTGTGACTTTTGCCTGCAGTTTTGTACGGGTTTATCTCACTAGAGAGAGCGATAATGGAACGACAAAAAACATTGTCCCTCGAACCCTGTTCATCGCTCGGAGCGGGTTTCTTTCACTGGAAATCCCGGACTGGATCACGAGCCTCACGGAAAGGTTTGAGAAGGGAGGGGAAAGTTACAGTCGCTCCGTTCCACTTGATTTAACTCCTGTCCGTTGCTTGGTTACATGCAAAGCTTGGCGCGTTGGATTCTTTTATGAGGTATTTTCGTTCTCTTTGAATGAAAATAGCCAATATGCGGCCAGTTTTCTCCACAATTTCGGGCAAAAAGGTCCACTGTCCATTGTCAGTGGTGTAGAGATGTAGCATATGAATGACCCTTCACACAGAATACACTTTCAAACCAAGCAGCTTTCTGACCAACAACTTAAACCCATTGCTGGCGTAGGAAATGTGGAACAACGGTGATCCTGGCTTTTTTTCTTCTTCTGAAACATAAGTTATTAAAATAAAAACTGTTAGGCTACATATGTAAATCAATACAACAATTGTGTTATATCAGATTGAATCACACGTTGAATTTAAAACAAGTGGTGTTATATTGCTGCTAGCCTATATTTAAGACTTGAACAAATTGAATAAAACATATCTGGAAGCAAACAAAATCATAATGATTATAAAGATTGTTATCTGACTGAAGGTTGAAGACAGTTAGGCTATGTGTGGCAGGTATCAACGGCACCTGACAAGATTCTCAAGTCACTCTTTGTATAGTATACAGCTGAACTGTGCTTTATCGCCTCGATCAGATGATGTGCAAAAGTCAAGATATGTTGAAACCAGACAGCGATACAACAGGAGGGTGGGGTGGGGGTCCGTTGCTGATGCTGGGCAGATTGCGTTTATCTCCGCATCTCTGCTCCGCTACACTTAACGCTGCCACTGGATGGCTGCGAGTCGCACTTCGACGTGAGATCATATATTGAGGGATTCGTCTGATTTCAGAAAAGAAGAAAGAAAACAAACATGACAGACAGTACGACTTCTGATCCATGTCCTGTTCCCAATCCGACTATTGTGGACCCGTCAGCTGTGCTAAACGGACAATGCACCGCTGCCCAGGATCCGAAAAGAGGGAGCCAGGGCGATCCTTTCAACGTGGACCAGGACCAGGAGATGAAAATCACAGATAGCGTCGAGGGCCAAGGTAAACACACCTCATGTCTCCAACACAGCCTGCACACAACAGATCGAGCTATAGCCTACTTTTCTGGATTTGTTTCAGAAACGCGTTTAAAACACAATGAGATTTTTTTAAAGTAAATTATTTGGGATGTGGTGTGAATAAGAAGACTGGAGAAGGTTGCAGTCCAGTGGCGCACGCAGGCGCTCTTGAAGATATTAATAATTCAGGTGAGCACAAAACACCCGCAGTTTAAGTTAAGAAACAGACCAGAGACAGACTAAACATCCTTTCTTGGGTTGCAGACAAAATACGAGTAGCTTGTAAGTGAATAGATGGACATTGTTTATTAGGCTATATAAAACATTGTTCTGTCTGTTTCAATGAAGCAGCTTGATTTGCTTCATTCAGTTTCGTCACGTCGCGCTCTGTGTGTCGCATTGAGTCTGTTTGATACTTCACCACAAGCGGCTCCAAGTTTCATTATTGGGAAAATAATTTTTTTGTGGATATTCTAATATATCACATAGGCTATATTTCGTTCGTTATGTTATTATCATAAACCGTGTTACTATATAAAGTCAATGTTGTTGTCAGCAGTGACGTGACTTGGCACGCGTGTATTACGTCACTGTGTGATTTTATCCATTATTCATTCGGATAATCCTTACAACAAAATGTGACTATTTATTTTTAATTTCTGTGTAACTAATTAGTATATATACATATGAATCTTTATAATAAGTTGTTTATTTGATGTTCTCATCCCTTTGTTTATTGCGTTTGTGTTGACATGAAAGTGGTTAGAAGAAATTAGTAGTTTAAAATTAGTTGTAGTCAAGATTCAAGTGAATGAAAATTGTATTTCTGTGTGTGTTTTAATCAAATCTCAGAATTTTGTACAAAATGTTTTTTTATTGCATTAAACTTATGCATTCTTAAGCTTTTGTTAACTTGCATGTTAGCAAAACTAACTATTTGGAGGGAACACATGTTGTATACGATCTGGCCATCTATGATGGTTATGTCTCTGCTGTAAAAGACTGGAAACTTTGTTTCTGCTACTCCTCATACTGAATCTACACTGACTCGCACCTCCAGTGGAGCTGTTCAGAGCGGCATCTGGTCTCATATCAGCACTTCTACTCTTGAAGCAGCATTAGTCTCTGCACCTGCAGGATCTGAGTGTGGCTGTGTGCTGTAGCACCCCCTGTGAAATCAGTTTGAGCCGCTGAATAATTCATAAAACCTTTCAATTCTCCGCTGGTGAAATTGTGGGGGCATTAGAATGAGACTAAGATTATTATTATTTTTTTTACGAAGAAGCAGAAACAGGAGTTTTAGTTAAAAGTAGCAGTAGTCTCAGCACTTGTATTATTATATATATTTTTTAAATGTATGCTAGTCTACTATTTTGGTATAGTGTGCTTCAGATAAGGTCTGTCTGCTGAAGACTTGCAGTTAAACCAGCAGTGGCAGCCATCAGGATGGACAGCTTTCGGATAGAACTGCATTGGCAGCCTTCAGTAAGTTCTTGGCACATAAAGCAAGCATAAACTTTAGGCTGTCATTTCCAGTTGGCAGTCAGATTTGTTGGCCCTGCTGTCTTATAAGTTTTAAGAAAAAAAAAATCAGATTTTGTATTTTTTCTACTTAATCTCAGTGATATACAAATGCCAGGTTTCAGAGACGGGGCTTAGTTTAAGCCAGGACCAGACCGTAGTTAAATTAAGATATTTAAGCAGCTTTTATAAAAATGCCTCAGAAGAAACTTTTACAGGTGTGCATCTTGAGACAGAACAATGGCGCGGACATATTTTAAGATATGTCAGAGCAAGATGTTTTCAGTTGAGACAGCTTAAACAAGCATTTAAGTCTGGGACTAGCTTAAGCCTTGTCTGTGAAACTGGGGTCTCAATTGATTATTAAAATAATATGAATTAAAAACAGTTTCTTCATATGCATTCATTGAATATGGACATGCATCCCTTTTGTCAAAAATGATGCATATGTTTTTTAAAAAGACACATATCCTGTTTTTCTAAGTTACATCATTAATGCCAAAATGGGTTAATTCCACTTACAGTTTTTCCTACAAGTTGAAGAAAAAGCTAATCTTTTAGCCGATGTCCTTTAAGCCATTAAGAAGAATGTTTCTCTCTCTTTCATGCAAACCCTATTAAGCAAGGAATACATTCTGGGTCATGTGGATGTCCTGCTTCCGCATGATTAGCAGACAGGCGGAGTGGGGCCGAGACCTTTATGCTGAGTTGCGGCTCATTTTATGTGCCTATAGTCTAGAGTTTGCATGGGAAAATACAAACTGAGCAAACTCACTGTGTGCTAAGGTTTCTAATAGATCAGTAAAAACAAAGTTCGGCTTGACTGCAGTGTGTTTTTGGTTCGGAAATGAAATAGTTTGGAACTTATGGGTTACAGTTGTGTGAGAGCAAAACATGCTGGCAATCCTGACTGATGAAATAATCATGTGATTGGCCACATTCCCCAGCTCTTACAATCACACTAACTGACCAGCTATTGACTCTGTGCTCATGAACCTCAGCATGTGACTGCAGGCAGACAGATCAGTTTGGTGAGCATGGGGGAAGATATACACAGCCACCCACTGTCACCATGACATAGCTGCCATTCATTTTGAACAGATGACAGAGGCATATTTTAATTTCACCTCTTTGGCAAACACAGCACAATATTAACATTGCTTGGAGGCTATACAATAGACAGTCAACAGGTTCTGCTGATTCTGTTCACTTAGTCTTATTCATAATTACACTCACGGATTGAATTTGTGGCCTGTGGTGTAGAATTTATCTCTAATAATTCCTTGATAAAGACTCTGTTGAGGAACACCAATGTAGTTTCTTACACTTTGGGAACTGCGTGTCAAGGTTGTTTGTGCCTCAGAGTGAAAAATAAAAAGATAAGTGTGAGCCAAAGTTAAACAAAATGACACAAATCAGCATATTAGAATGATTTCTGAAAGATAATGTGACACAAGAAAGGGGTAATAGCTGCTATATAAAGTCACAAATACATTTTAATATCTTTCATTTACTCTTTGTTTTTTGTTGTTTTACTCTGAGGTGGAAACAGGCTTTCATCACTGTCTCATCTTCCAATAGCTAAAGATCTCCCAGGGCTGCTCGCGAACAGCATTCAAAGCATGATGTCCTTTGTAACTTGATACATGATAAACATAATTTAATGGCATCTAAATCGTGTTCAAACCATTTTGCTCTGCTAATTAAACAGAGCCAATGCTCATGTGACAGTGCAGATTAATTTCTTCTCATCTTTGCATACATAAAGCTCTTTAATATTGCTACCCTCCTCAGGCTCAATGCCTGTCATGGTCCAGTGAGGAAATAATCAGCCCCTGTTGTTTGTTCTCCTAGTGCTCTTAATTTAATTGTATAATGTCCTTTAACAAGTGTTTTATTTACTCTTTTGACAGGTCTCTTGGAGAGCAGCATGCGCCTGAAGCCTCACGAAGCTCAGAGTTACAGGAAGAAAGCTTTGTGGGTGTCCTGGATCTCCATTGTGGTGACGCTCATCTTGGCTGTGGCAGGCTTCAGTAAGTTCATGGTGATGCTTTCCCTGTCTGTGGCAGGCAGCCTTCAGGATGTTCAGCTAGTTTTGGTTAGAAGTAGTTTCAATCACCCACAGACCGCCCACCGTCTGTTCACTGAATGTCTGATGCATATTACACACAAAACTGGAAAATACTACTTTCTCAGTCTGGCAAGCTTCAGTCTGATTGGCTGATTGAATTATGATTACTCTGATTACACATTTTCTTTACAACCATTTGCAGTGATGCCCAACAGTTAATTTTTCCATGCCTGGTCTAATGAATCTAAGATAAATAAAATGGACTAAATGACATATTGCATTTGAGTTGAATCTCTTCCTGTCTAAGAGGGTCATTTTTTGGCCTAAATAAGCTGCAATGTGGACCGGACCTTATGCTGTTGAGTCACAGCCCTGGCTTTGTGATACTTGCTTCAACTGCCAGTGGCATCCATCACGATGGGCAGCTAGTTGAGACTAGAACTGGCAGAGACAGTCCTCAGTAAATTCAAGTTTAGGCTAGAACTGGCAACTGTGATGTGTAGGCTGGCAGAATAGTTGGCACTACTGAGTTATAGTTCTTAAATATTTTGAATTTTGCTAGTAGTTGAGGTATGTTTACACAAAACATGATAAATGATACATTTTCATAAATAAAAATAATTTTCAGAAGTGTTTGCTGTCATAGTAGAGTTAAGCATTTTTGTTTTTTTTTGGTCAGAAAATAGATCTTTATTTTTTATAGCTTAGGAATAAATAAATGAATAAACAAATACATACAAAATAAATAGTTTTTAATTTTAAAGATATTTATTTTATGTACTACTTTATTTATTTATTTGTATCTTTATGTATTTATAAATGTTATGCAATAAAATAACTTAAAACCTATTGATAAATCATACAAAGTGTCTGTGAAACGTACCTAATTTACCTTAAATTATTTGAAAAGATATACAATTTATCAGCAAAATAGACTTTGCTTACATTTTAGCAGTCTTGCAGATGACTTGTGCTTTTTGTCAGGTGAACATTTTTAAAGCAGAAAACATCAGCACCTCTGCTGCTATTTAAAGCTGATGTGTGTAATTTATTCAGCGTTGAAGCACTTTTGCTATGGAATATTAATACACAGGTTAGTCTTTATATAGCCTAACTATAGTTAAGTCATTAGATTGAATTGCAATACAGTTGAAGTTGTGGCAATGTGGAGCAACTAAGCGGTCTGAGCGGTCCAGCATTGGCATTCTCAGAAAGAAATGACACAACGTATCTCTCATTTTTGTACATATATTCAGTAATGGTTTGCATTGATTCTTTAGTGATTCTTGCCTCCGTTGCCTTTTCTACGTTCTGTTAAGCTGCTAAATATATAGCATTATACCTTTAAAATAGGTTCTCTATAGGCATTCTCTATAGGTTCCTTGGCATTAAAACATTCTTGACTTTAGCCTCTTAACTCCTCATAAGACTGCATGAGGCAAAATGAAGCAAAGGAATTTTGCTCATTTTAAAGGAGTTGTAACATTTGTGCAGCAGATACTCGTTTAAAATGTCAAATATCTGAGAATTTACAAGCAACCTTGTTTCTTTGATGCTTTTTCTGTCTTCACACCCTTGATTTAGAGAACTAGGACAAAAGAGGTCTCCCACACAATTATTCAATAGATCATACTGAAACACAGTATAGAGTATGAAGATAAAGCCTTTTTTTTGCACATGCACAAAGATGAAGTGAAGGAGAGACTAAATGTAAAGGGTTTACTGGACTTTTCCGTATTTGGTTGCCAGATGACGATGACGATGACTCCCCATTTGAGTCTTGGTTCCTGCCAAGGTTTCTTCCTCATTCTATCTAATCATCTTCATTGTCTCAGTCATTAGAGATTGTAAGGCATTATTCAATGTAAAGCTGCTTTGTGACCATACATCATGTGAAAAGAGCAGGTTAAATAAAATTGAGAAGGAATTATTTGAGGATGTAAGCTGAGAGAAATGAAGATTTATGCTACGGCCTTGAAATGAAGAAGAAAAACAATTTCTCATCCCCTGTAGCTTTAAGGTTTTTATATTTATCTACCAACATTCACACCTATACCTCACACACACACACACACACACACACACACACACACACACACACGCTCTTTCATTATATCATCTCTGTGTATTTGTAATCTTTATGTTGTAACATGATGATTAACAGAGAAGAGGAAGTTGGCATTTGACCTATATGAAGCAGACGGTGTGTTTATCACGAGTTGTCTTCAGTGATAAAGCATATGGTTGTTGGACATTTGACATGACAATACTCACTGTGTTATCTGAGACCGTAAAATTTCACTTTTGAATTCAACATTGACTGTGACTTCAGTTGATTTTCTCTGCCTCCATACCCTTAATTTATGTAAAGCCCGTGGCTCAGCTGTCCATGAGCAGTCTGAATGTCTCATGCTGAAACAGCAGGTTTAACTTGTCCTCTGTGTTTTGTAACATATAATGATGTGGCATAACTACACTGTCTCTATTGCACAGTCACACTTTCAAAAATCGTTCTTCACCGAACAGACATCATGACTCATGACTCTTGTGATGTAAGGGCTGTGGGGCTTGTGACCGTCTTTGGATTCAGAGGAGATGAACACCCAGCTTTGTTTTTGTGGTTTGGCCTGAATACTTGTATTTTTCCAGATATTTCATGGAATTGAGTTTGGAAATCATATGATATGATGAATCTGAAAACATTCTTACAGAGTCTAATGGGAATATATACAATAAAAACTATGTTCAGGCAATGCATCTTATTTGGAAAGCTCAGAGATTTATTGAGGCTTACAGCAGGAACTGTTTGCTTGCTCTACTGACTTTTTCAATCAGTGTCAGTCAGGATATTCTCTAGTCTGGAACATTTCAGTAATTGTTAAAGTGATCAAGATTTTTAGTTCAAAAAGGAAAATTCGGTTATCATTTTTCACCCTCATGTCTTGTATGATTTTCTTACTTCCATGGAACACAAAATCATTTGAGTGATGTGAGGCCTGGAGCTCTCAAGCTTCAAAAATGATGCACAAGCATCACAACAGTATCATTAACGTGGTCCAACTTAAACATTCAGTTTACTCTGAGTCTTCTGAAACCATACGATAGCTTTGTGTGATGAACAGACCGATAACCTTCTTTTCTAGTGAGCTATGTTGTTGACCAGTGAAATGACCTTTAGTACTGAATCGGTCTGATTCAGAATGTTTTGTGATTTGGATTGACGCTTCATTGACCAGACTTGACTCACGAGAAATATCTTTCATTAATTGTATATTGCTAGTTCTCCTAAGTAAACTTCTCTTTACTGAGTAGAGCTGACGTTTACTTCTCAGTAAATGATAGCAAAGTTTTGTTAGGTTTTGTCTTTTAAGGAAAGGATTAAATGAGTGAATGTTTCTCTCAAATCATCCTAAATGACTTACTGTTAATTAGCACTATTTGAAACTATTAATTTTTTTTCCATGACTGATTTATCTGATCTTTTAAGTTACCCAGTTACCCACCTCTACAGCAGCATAAAGCTCCTTGTACTGCTTAAATGTCTCATTTGTTCTCATATGTTTTAAAGAGAGCTGAAAACTCTTATAGAGGGCAGTATTTCTGTGAAAAAGATAAAAGTCTTCCTTAATAGTTACTTAAGATTCAGTGTAATATATACATGAAATTGCATTCTTCAGCCTTATTCAGTAGTTCAGTAGACTAGTATGAAAATGCATTGTTAACATTCCCTTAATATACGATATGTGTGCAAGCTTTTACTTGTCTGTATATTTGACATAAAGAATTATTAAAACTAAACAATGTATTTGATTGGCAGTTGGAAATAGTTCATCTGCATATGTCACGGGTTTTCTGTCATTCTATGAGGTGTCTGCTTTTAATATTTGCACCGCTTCTTTGGTCAGATATTGCATAATTAGATGCTGTGTAAAAGATTTGTATTGCCAAAGAAACATATATGCTATCAACAGGAAAATAACTTTCCATAAGATGGATGTTATGTGAACGTTAAGCAAAATGCACCCATAACTCCATGTCTTATTAGTTCCACCTAATTACTTTTTTGCAATGTAATGCACCGATCAGCAAACGAGCTTGGTGTTTTATTTCTGCTCTCATCAGTCACTGTTATGAATAGTGGTTTGATCTCTATCCAGCAGTGATTTCACAATAACGGCCGGTCTTAAAACTTAACGATTCCTTGCTAAAAACACTATCTTTAAAAGTATTAATATCTTGAAAAAATCTTATTGACTACAATATTTTGAATGATATAATTTCAATGTGCCTTTACGATGACTTTTAAGTCAATCCATACTGAAAATTGTATCTGTATCTGTGAAGGCTTTCATTCATTAAGGTCAATGTGGAAAGCCAGGATGTTAATTTGCCCTGTATTTTTTAGGATTTATCCTATTACCCTATTATCATTCTTATTAATCTGTTATGTCATTTACTTTCATGATTTGAAGCTGGGTTATTAAATCCTTATTCATTTATTCCTGAGTTCATTTACTTATAATGTAGACAGAAGATCAAGTGCTTGTTGGAAAGCTCGATGGAGCTAGCAAAATAACTAAAAGGTGGAAAAAGCTTATTAATGAAGGGTCAGTATAATTCAGCTGGTGATGTGATACATGCTTTGTGTTTTAAACAACTTGTACCATTTAGTAATGGCATAGTAACATTAGTATTTTGCATTTGGTTTCAGGTGAAGCACAACAACACAGCATAAATGAAATCTGGATTTTTACTCTAGCTAACTGCCAGATATGTTAACATTTGCCTTTTATGCTAATTATCATCTCCTTTATTCCTTCAATGTCACATTCTTTGTACTACAGTAGCTACATGTTCACTATATTCAGACATAAAATAAAAAAACTGGTTATTTATGTGAGGTTCCAAACATAGGTTTGGGAGGAACCGAACGATTTAGTCCTGTCAGTTATCATTACGAGCCTATATAAGCAGCATTCATTGTGCTGTCTCAGTGACAATTCTTCCAGCATCCCTCCACCTCCCCATCTCCTCCTCTATTTCTGTTACTCTCCCTGTAGTACCAATGCTATCCCATGCCAATTCGTACATATTTTATGAGGTGGCTAATTTGTACGAAATCATACGACCTCACTCGTACGATTTACTGCGATTTGTTTAAACCCCAGTGACTAGTAGGTTTAGGGGCGGGTTAGGTGTAGGTCATTCATACAAATTCATACGAATTTCCAACTTATAAAATACGTACAATTAAGCAAAAATCGGATGAATTTGTACGAGTGAGGTTGTGCGAATTCGTACGAATTAGCCACCTCGTAAAATATGTACGAATTGGCGTGAGATCGGGCTGGTAGTACCGCAAATAAATAAGAAATGCTACATACATTGTAGCCTGTAAAATAATCAAATGTTTAAAAACACTGCATAGTTTTCTCTATGTAAATTAAATATATATTTCTTCTTATTAAAGTTACAAAAGTGATGTAATCAAGAGCAGTAAGAGATTTTCCCTCTTTTGTTGTTTAATTATAATGAATGACAGAAATATTGGAATTTTCGACTGGTTAATCATGTCTACCGGTATATCGCAAAAAAAAGGATAAAAAAAAACATAAATGGATGGTATTATCATGAAAGGATTTTATACGATTCATACGCTATATTCCAAATCTTCAAAAAATTATTTAAAAGTCAATTTTACTTTCATGGGATAAAGTGCAACAAACAAGGTGAACTATTCTATTAAATACATTTTTTATTTGTATTTTATTTTATAAATGACTTATTTAAGAGGCAGGCAGGGAGGAAATTCAGATGTATTATAATGACATGTCACATGAATTAAAGTACACTCATTTCTGAAAATGTGGTGTGAATATGTGCAGTGGGGTGTGCAATGGAGTTTTTAATGATTTTACACGAAGAACAGGATTCATAGTTAAAAGTGAAATCAGTGGTGGAATGTGTCCCTCATGGGAAATCAGTATTCTAGTGTTCAAGTCACGATATGTGGCACAATAACTAGATCCGTAAGATGTCTATTTTTAACTAAGCCCTTCCAGTGTGAACCCATGTTGCTTGCTACCAAAATAATCCTGAAAGTGAGAAGTGATAATGATGAGTCATTAGCTTGTCATTTCAGCCTTTTTAGTGAACTGAGCTAATGTGCGGTGCTTTATTACTGCAGCAGTCACTCTGCTTTTCAACCTTATCAGTGTCTTCCGTTTATTACTTCCAAAGGTCCAATGTTTCATGATGTTCATTTTACAATTTAAATGGGATTCTAGGCAACATCGGATCCAGATTTAGCATTGTTTAATTGAACTGACATTTAGCCAACTGAGGCCAAGTTCTCCAGATACATGCAGCACTGGTCAGAGTTAATTAGGGGTTATGAAAATAGTGTGTGTGTGTGTGTGTGTGTGTGTGTGAAATATAATATCGCCCATTAGAGCAGCTTCACTGAGAGATTGTTGGGTCTTGTTTGAGTGCTGTATCTTTACACTGGGACTGTCTTTATCAGCTTCATCCTGACATGCACTACAGCTATTAGTTTCACAGTATAATGGATTATATCCACGCACACAGTGCCAAAAAACAGAGAAGATTTATTCAGTGCAGTTGAACTTTATTCCCTGCTGTCTGTCTTTATTCCTGTCCTGATGACAGGCGTCTTATATCAAGTTCAACCAAGCATTTAGGAGAACATTTTCACTTCAGATGCATTAAAGTATTTTCACTGATTTTACTTCTCAGTTTCTAACATGTAAGCCCAGTTCTTTCAAATCATTAGACACTCCCTTTTCACTTGTGAATCATCGCTGGGATATGACATAATCACCTTTAAAGGATTGTGCGTAGTGACATTTTCAGTGCGGCAACACATTTCACCAAAAGTTACAGTCCATTTTCTGCAGGTACTCAATGTTCTTCTCTTGCTGCCTGATGCTTTTTTGACTGTGTTGTCATAAGATGATGATTGTTTATTGTTTTGTCCTAGTTTTTTCATCCCCACTGTTGTTAACCGAGGATATTTTTGTTCCTCTGCAGGACCTGCTTAAAGCATCAAGGAATGTTTGGTTAAATGAGTTGCATGTATTTTACTGGCCCTGTAACCTGAGCAGAGCGCTGCAGACGTCTGCCGTTCTGCTCCATTAGGAGAACATTAAGTCTCCTTCCTGTCCATTTAGGCAGGACCGGCATCACAAAACCAGTGTCCTGATGGCAGCCATGCTGCTGGTGTTTATGGGACACATCATCAGTAACTCTGAAACTCTGCACCTTTCTTTCTATCTACCTCTCTATGTGTCTATCTGTCCATCTGAAATAATATAATTTGTCTATATTGAGTTTCTTTACAAAAATAGCAATACTCCCTTCTTTCAATTTACTGCAATATAATTTGTCTACTGAGTTTCTTTCTTTCTTTCTTTCTTTCTTTCTTTCTTTCTTTCTTTCTTTCTTTCTTTCTTTCTTTTCTTTCCTATTGAAATACTGTTTACTAGGTTTCTTTACAAAAATAGCAATAATTGTTTTATTTCTTCCTGCATTTCTTTCTAAAATATATTTCATTTCTTGACTTTCTTTTTACAAAAAAAGTGCAATTTGCTTCCTTTCCTCCTTCAATCCCTAGTAATGCCTCAAGATATTTGTTGATTTAATACAGAGTGTGGTGGTCCATTTGGTACATATAATAACTTAGCTTCTAAATTAATTTATCTGCCTGCTTATGTTTTTTTAGTTCAGAATTATTGCACTACAGCAGAAACTGGTTCAGGCTATACATTTTTTATCAGTATGTGTGTTCCCTGGGAATCGAACACACAACCTTTTGCACAGCTAATGCAATGCTCTACCACTGAGTCACAGGAAGTATTCTAGTTGTATGATCTTCTGGTCTATATGTTCTCGTTGTTTTGTTCAAAGGTAGTAAAAATCACCTAGTGTGCTGGTGCTGTCCATGGTCCTGAATTCCTCCTGGCTATTACAGTTCAGAAAGCCGGATTGAGGTTGAATGATGTTGTTTCTTAGTGATGTTGCACAAAAATTGTATACGGCTAAAAAGACAAAAATCGAGTTCAAGAACAATTTCAGTAAGCACTAATTATAATAGCCTGTGAAAAACAAGTTATTTTACCCTGGGGGAAAAAAGGTGGTTAAATATAACTGGATATGTCATGTATGAATGCATGAAAGGACACCATATTTAACACTGGGACATTACAGTCTATTTCACCTGAACTCCTGTACTGCTCATGTTAAAATATGGACAGGAACAGCTGCTTCTCTGGTAGCTTGTTGTCAAGGCCTCAGATATGTGCTCAGGTACAGCACACAGACACACGCTTAGCAGGTGTTCATAAAGCATGTCAGCTCGTCAGGTCAGGTGGTTTTCACAACAAATACCCTTACAAACATTACAAACCATTAACTTTTAACCATTAAAATCATAAAAAATGGTTTTCTGTAGAGTGTTTTGGGACATATTCCATTAGGATTTATTGTTTTTAACAAGCCACCAATAGAAGGTGAACAATTACCTGTAGAGACCAACAGGGTCCATTTCAGTTTCCATTAAAACCAATACAAGTCACACTATAACCAGTAAAACCATTACACATTTTGTGATGGTGTCTATTTTTTTTGGTGAACAAGTGCACAATAGTTTTATAAAGTCTAAAATTTGTGGAAAAAAGCATAATTTAGTGGGGAACAAATAAAAGTGAATAAGTGTAGGTCTAAATCTGGTAAAATTATATACATTGCCCTTTGTATTGTTGTAAAATACATTCATGAAAAACTATATATATATATATATATATACTCTAAAATTAAAATACATTTATTTTAAATATATAGCACAGTAATGAGGCAGAAACAAATGATAGATAAGACGAACAAGAAAGACTATTAATAATCTTTTATTGTGCAAAAGTATTACGAGACGAAAGGCTTCAAATACAGAGCGGCACAAAGCGCTCCTGTGCCTCCCGTGTGCAGAATGATGCACTTGAAGCAACAGTGTGCAGGCTGCACAGCGCTCCGCATAGAGAAGTTAAAAGCACAAAGTGAAGATATATTAATGCTTATAAAAGTATCATAAAAAAATATATTACATACTGATAAAATATTTTATAGCCTGCACTGTAAGTCGCTTTGGATAAAAGCGTCTGCTAAATACATAAATGTAAAAAAAAATGTTAATGTGATGCGCAGTGTATTAAATCTGTGTAATAGGCATTTGAGGTGCAGTACAAATCATAAGCTTCTGCTGTCAAGTAAAGGTTAAACAATTAAAAACATTTAATATTGTTCCAGCTTTCTTTTTTCCAGAAATATTTCAAATCTCTTTGCTGTGTACTGATGCAAATGTTTCTTTTCAGTCATGGAGAATGTATTCAGTTATTCAGTCAGTCGAACACCATTGGGGTGTTTACGTGAGCATGAGCTCTGACTGGGAACCAGATGTGTCTGTTTGCATGCCAATCCTGTCACATGCTTCTTCACATATACCGCATTAAATTGGAATGCCTTGAAAAATGCAAACCATAAAACTTCCTTAGAAACACTGTCAATCTAGCATGTCCTGAAGCCTATATCAGTATTTGATAGCGTTCTGCAGCAGAACGCAGGTGCAGCTCTCTTCCTGTTAACAGTGAAACAGCAGCCTAGCAAATCTGCTCGACCGGCCATATTGGCGGGGAGTCTCTGGTCTCAAGGGGCTCCTGGAAGCCGAGCTCAGACGTGAGCTGCATGTACTGTGAGTGTGACCTCAATAAATCAACCTAGATTAGGTCTCTGGAACCTGGATGCGGTACCACAGAGATTCTGAGGCGGGTCGGACGTGGGGCTGGTCCCACAGGAGGGAATACCTGGAGTCTGTGAATCATTCTGGGAATAAAGGGAATTCTTTCTTGATATTTGCCTTAAAAGAGATTTAACTCCAACTTGTTAAAATAATGAAATGAATGCATTTTATTTAGTTGTTGTCAAAGGTCTATATAACGTCTCCACGTTATAACAGCATCATCTATAATCTAATCTAATAGTCATAATCTAATACTCTTTTTTTGCTGCAGGCCATCAAAGTCTTTAGAAATTATGTATAAAATCTCCTCTATCAATCTATTTCTTATTTTGACAACAAATTATTATTATGTCAAGAACTGATGTATATCAATCTCAACAACAATAATAATAATTGTAAATAATTGTATTCAGTATAGCCATTGGATGGATTTATGTGTGGATAAATAAATAAAATTTATTTATTTTTTTATTTGCATCAATAACTGACTTAAAGTAAATGAAAAGTACCATATAAAATTCAAATTTGGCATTATAAGCAAACGGAAGCGTTTTGGTTTATAGTCTTGTAAAGCGCAGACAAATACGCCTGAATTTTTGGGACATTTCTTATGCGAAACGCTTTAGAAATGTATGGAAGTATTTTGTGTGCCGCTGTGTGCAAGACAGTGTGTAAATTCTTTTGTGGATATACACATCAATTTTAAACTCACACATTTCCACCAGCTCACAGCTGAACAGTAATCTAAGAAAACAGTCAAGTCTGGGGCAATGAGTCACTGATATACGGCTTCACTACTCCGTCTGTTTATTTGTCCTAAGGCTGTTAGCAGTACAAATATTCTACTGAAGTCCAATAATGGTGTGAATTACAGCTTACTTTATGAATGTGCAAAGTACCTTATTTCTTTTCTGGAATAATCATGCAAATGCCCCCCCGATTCAATTAGTAATTGTTTTCTTTCTAAGACTGCGGAGGTCTGTGGTTGGTTGGTATATATGTTAGTTTTTTTGGTGAGAAGGAGTTTCTGGAAATCAGGTTATGTGAAACATAATTAAAAAAAAGTTGTTAGACCCTTAAGGTGCAATTTTTTTACTTTTTTTATTTAATGCTAGTCTCACCCACAGAGTACATGGCTTCAGCTCCCTTGTACTGTATGATCATATTGCATATGAAGCCTAAACTCGACCATTTCTCAAATGAAATTTCCTAAATTTGATGGCAGCGCTTGTGAACTGCACTGAGGTGCAGTAATCTCCTCTCTGCATGTGGCAAATAGCCCAGCGCTGTAGGTTGTGAATTATTAAAGGCAACATATTGCAGCAGAGCTGAGGAAGAGTATTATTATGATAGCCAGCGTCCCCAAACAGCTTCCTGGGGCAGCCGTGGCCTAATGGATAGAGCATTGGACTTGTAACTCGAGGTTGTGGGTTCGAACCTCGGCTCCGGCAGGAATTGTCCACGACTGAGGTGAGGCCCTTGAGCAAGGCACTGATCCCCCAGCGTCAGCTGCCCACTGCTCCAAGTGTGTGTGTGCACTTGGATGGGTTAAATGCAGAACACATTTCACTGCTGGATATACTCCGTATAATTGTGTGTGACAAATAAAATAAAAATTATAATTCTAACGCGACTGCTGTATGAGGTCAAGGAATTTACATTCATTTGCATTGGAATTGGCGATTAAATCCTTTGCATATACACACACAGACTAATGTTAAATTCACGTATGTATGATGACTTAGTCACCATCCTGACACCAAGGTATTAAGAGCATGTTATGTATTGATATTCGCTTAGGCCTATTGACTCTTTTAAAGTGATGCTTTCTGCAGCGCTCCAAAATTGATTTAAAATAGATTACAGTAGAATTAGTGAGACACTGGCTATTGGTTTACCCAGTCAGTTATAAATATACTGGATTTCCACTGCAGAAAATGGATGGAAGATTCTTTCTTTCATAAAAACAAATTAACTGCACTGCACTGCACTACAAATAAAGCATTACAAAGACAATCCTGGGACTACCGGTGACATCTCAAGTCACAACCTTAAATAAACAATGAAGCTTTGACGTATATTTGTGACAGTTCAAAGCTTTTAAAGTCTTCTTCCTTTAGAGATCTGATCAAAAGGAAGCAGCAAATTCAACATTCTGTTTCACTGACGTCTCTGTGCTCCTTTGAAATTCATAGCACACACAGTCTTACAAGAGGACGACATCCTCAGTCAGCTCGGCTCCTCTGAGACGGGGATTAGCGTGATGAAAAGCAGGACCGGTGGCCATTATCGGCCCGAAGCTGTCAGAGAGGGGTTCTCCCACCATTCCTCATTCATTACAGAGAGGAATTTAAAATGTTGTTGTCATTCTGTTGAGTTCATACAGTAGGTCTATGTGTTTGTTTTGGAGCAATGGAAATTATATTTTAATAGTTTATTGACCAATGTAGGAATATTGTTTTTGAACAAATTTTGAACAAATCTAATTAAAGGAACAGTCTTCCCCAAAAATGAAAATAGTATAATTTACACATCCTCATTTGACAATTGTAATTTGAAACCCATGTGGATTTCTTCTATGGAACACATATGAACACATTTTGAAGAACGACCATTTTCCTTTTTCCATGTAGTTACAATTAATAGATACATTTAATGGGGTTTAGTGCCAAAAATAAAAAGTCCCACAAAAGTATAATATGATCATACAAGTGTTGTCCATAGAATTCAAGCGCTATATTTCAAGTCATTTGATAGGTTTGTGTGATAAACAGACTGTAATTTAGAACTTCATTCTTCATGTAATTTAGAATCAACTTTGTAAAATTAAGGTTGAACCACTGATGTCACATGGACTATTTTAACGGTGTCCTTACAACGTTTCTGGACCTTAACCATGGTAGGATCATTGCTGTCTCTGGGAGGGTCAGAGAGCTCTCGGATTTCATCAAAAATATCTTAATTTGTTTTACGAAGATTAATAAAGGTTTGGAATGACATGAGGGTGAGTGATTACTGACATCATTTTAATTTTTGTGTGAACTATCCCTTTAACTGCTGCTATATGATCGCTGATTCAGTGAGTTTAGCTGAAAAATCATTAAAAAAAAAAAAAGATGTGAGATACTTCAAAGTGCAATGTGGTTGCTTTAGTTACTGCGAAGTTACTCTCCCGCCACACGTTCTCACACGGTGAAAACACGCTAAGAACACGCTAACAGTCAAAACAGAGCAGGCTACTTCTGGTATAAAATAAATCTCAGCTTTCATATTTTGTCATTTTGTAAGAAATTCAAACAAAACAATCAAGTTTTGTGGCTCTTTAATCTGTGTTTACTAGTTATAGCATGAAATAAACATGAATTAAATCAGAAGGTATCTTGTTTCAAGTGCGGAAAGACATCAATATACACAATCTTTCAAGTTCAAGTCCACCGATGTTAATCTACTCTCCTGTCTGGTTTGATTGTTGGACAAAATGATGGATTCGACATAATGATTGGTCATATTGCCTGTCAATCAAACTCCCAGCAAAAGGTGAATTGCAAGGATTCCCATTGAAATGATTGGTTTCCACCCTCGAAAATTCAGAAGACAATACTAAATGGGAACTCACCTTTCTAAATAAATTGGTAAAATAATTGCATCACTGACGTTTCTGTTAGAAGCTCTGGTTCTCTGAGATTTCCCTTAGAACTGCACTTGTGTTTTGATTGGACGGGACCAACCTATAATATATATACTATACTATACTATACTATACTATACTATACTATACTATACTATACTATACTATACTATACTATACTATACTATACTATACTATACTATACTATTTGAGCATTTAAAACAACTATTATGAGACATCTCATGTCTGATTTTGTTGCTGATTTGTAATGTTATTTAAATGTGAGGAAAGTATTATTGGAAATTTCACTATTTCCCATTCAATAAGATAAGAGTTGATCTTGCCTGAAATAGCTATCCAGAGACATTGTAATCAGAGCTGCTGCATGAACTGAGATTCCTTGAAAGGGACTTTGGACCATACACTCGAGACTAGCAGAGACTGAAAGAGAAATAGTAACTAAGTGCAAATCAGAGAAGCCAGCAATCTCCCTCTTTCTTCTCTGTTTCTTCCTCTACAGCTTTTCTCCTGTTAATACGTGTCTTGTGTCTTGTTAGCAAACCCCAAAAGGGAGTTTTCGTTTTGTGTTCCGACTTGGAAGCTTTAGGTATGCAGAAATGTCCCCAATTCAGACGTGTTGTTTGTCAGAAGATCTGGACCAACCTACACTTTCCACCTGAGCCTTAAGATACGGTAAACAAATCAAAGTATGTTGACACCTGAACAACACAGCTATGTGCTTATTGAACAGTTCAAAACCATGCATTTACATCAATAGAAAGATACATTTATTTGGTTGTTAATACTAATATGGATGTAATGCAGGACTGGAGACATTCACACTGATTTTGACCTACTTCCTCAGGCGTGTTTCCTCTGCTGTAACTACTCTCACTGAGTTCTTTGATCATCACATTCCTTCCGATGTGCTCAGTTTTTCTGGGGAATATGTCATATGCATATAGGCCAGGAAGAATGTGGATGCTATCTTTTCCAGATAGACCTGTATATTTGATCTGCTCATATTGGCAAGTTCACAAAATCAATATTTCATAGTTATTAAGAATGTAAGCTGTTTGTTCGTTCTAGTATTATGACCTCTCAGCCACAATTTTGGGTATTTCTGCTAAATGCAGAAAATCAAGGGATCTAGATGTACTTGTTGTTCTGCAACTAGTAGTGTTTTTCTTTCCTTTTTGCCACATTTGTATTGATCGAGAGAGTTGAGAAATACAACGAAGAGAGAGAATGTGATGGAAACACGATCTGGGCCAAACTTGAACTAAACCACTGATTAACACGTACTTGTCGGATATTATATGTTACAATGCATCAACGTTTGTTATAGGCTCAGAAGAGTCTTCAGTTGTTTTATCATTTGATTTAATAAACACATTTTTTTTTGTTTTCATACATAACAACAGCCCCTGAGCAGATGCGTTGTTCTGTTTCAAGGGCAGTGTGGGAAATCATGCGATGTGCAGCCCTCTGTTGCTATGACACGTGGTGGTCGAGTCTGTCTTTAAAGTTGGAGATCAATAGAACAGTGAGAGTTCTCCACTCGAGAGGGGGGCAGCAAATAGAGCACCTCAAATGCAAGCTCACGCTTGGTAAATTGGAGAGCCTCATATCTCTAAAGCTTTGTCAAAACACAGTGGGCAGCCTTTTTCAGTTCACATTTTAATAGATGCAAATAGAGGGGTGAGTTGACTGTGCATTCTGTTACGGATAAATGTTACATAGGATTTGACAATTGCACTCCCGTCTGATTACAACAGCTGACATTGTACAACAGACCTGTGCTTTGAGCTCAACATGTACAGGAGGCATATTCTCTCTGTGTGAAACTCACTGATGTTTCATAAAAGTAACAATTCGCTCACCAGACTTTCCAAAAGCAATTTGTCTGTTGCCCTCTGTTGACTGTCTATGATTTTGTCTTTCCTAAAGACATGCTGTTTTATTCCATTTATAATGTTTTCTAGCTTTTCAGCTACAGCTTTTAGGTTTATATTATATAATATAATATTATATTACTGTTTTATAATTGTTTGTTTTTGATGTGAAATACATTTTTTGTGTGACTTGTTTTCCTTAAACATAATGTGTAATAGAATAGAATTAAATGGAATGGAGTAGAATATAATAGAATAGAATAATACATATTATATAATACAGACGATATTTACATGGAAATATGCTGCTCAGAAATTATTGGTATTGTACCATTTCCAACAACAATGGTAATACTGTTATTTTTCTGTTAGTTTAATGTTTTGTTACCAAACATTAGTTCAGAATAATAGACATAGTATAGTCCAGAAACAGCTTAACATCCATCAGACGCTTCTTTACATTAGTTAGTGCTGTTTTGTGTATTATTTATGCTTTGTGGCGTAATATATCAATTCATTAATATATAAATGTCTTTCTCTGTTGTTTTGTTCTCACTCAATAGCCGTATCCTTCATGAGACACAGTGCATCAGCTTTTGGATTTGCCGTAAGTATAATCTTCAGTGTTAATGAACTACATTTTATTTTTAGGCAAACATTTCTGGAAAGGTGTGCATTTGTTTATGCTTAATGTTCAGTTGTCAAGCTATGAGTAAATATTATTTAAATGGTGTCCGTGTTAAGCATATCCCAACACCTAATGTAGGATATGAGAGATGGTTAAAAAATACAACAAGCTGCATAACAGGATATTTTTTATGATCCAGGTTTTGTTTTTGATTTATTACGTTAACATTCATTACATTCTTGTGCTCAAGGCACCTAAGTTTGTGACACTGTTGTTTTTCAGTTTGACGCGACGTTAGATGTTCTTTCCTCCATTATAGTGCTGTGGCGCTATAGCAACGCTGCAGCAGTGCACTCTGCCCATAGAGAATACATGTAAGTAAACAAAAGACAAGCTGTCTGTGGTATGTAGGGCACTGCATAGTACAAATCAAATCTGCAGCAAAACACTAAAAAAGGATGAATAATGTTTCCACTGTGACAACACTCAAAACAATACACTCCAGACATTTTTAAATATAAGTCAACATTTCACTGTCAGTGCTATTCTTAGTAAAGCCAGTGCATTTGGGATTGTGGGGGAGCATGGTAGAACACAAAATCTATTATCTTTTGATTAGATCCTACCAACATTCAGTGCGACATGTTTTAAATCTGAACATGTTCGATTTATCAGGTTTGTTAAGTGATCTGCCTTGTTTCTGGCTTTCACCTTGACTGTCTCAATTGAAGATGTATTACGTTGATATAGGCCTGTGCGGCTGGTTTCATCCTCAGTCTGTGGGGGCTTGTGAATCTCGTTTCACTGGTCGATGTGTCAGAAAGGGAGATTTATAGTGCAATACTAGAGAAGAATTACAAGTGTCTGTAGGTGTACCGGTGGCCGCATGTCATACAGAGAATCTGAACGGCACTTTTCATATTTTTCAGAGTAGATCAGGTTTCTGCATGTTTACTGTAAAAAATGAAGCATATGTAAATCAATTGAGGCCAGTGTTCCCCAGGTGCACCTTTGTGAAACTGTCAGTGTTATTTCTTCAACCTTGAATCAACATCAGCTACAAAAATATAGTATAGTATAGAAAAGGTATAATATATACACTACCATTAAAACATTTGTTTGTAATGAAGTCTCTCATGCTCACCAATGCTGCATTTATTTGTACAAAATTGATTAAAACAGTGGTAACACTTTAGTTTAGGGACCAATTCTAACTATTAACGAGATGCTTATTTGCATGCATATTACTTGTATACTGGCGGTTTATTAGTACTTATAAAGCAGATATTCTGCATGACCATATTCGACATTCCAAATATATATATATTATATTAATAAGCAATAATTAGGAGTTTATTGAGGCAAAGGTCATTATTTCATAACTAATTGATAGTAAGAATTGGACCTTAAAAAACAATGTGACCAAAACAGTAATATTGTAAAATGTTATACAAATTTAAAATGACTGTTATTTGAATATGTTTTAAAATGTAGTTTATTTTTTGCTAACAAATCCGAGTGATCTCCAGTTTTCAGTGTTACATGATCCTGATTTGGTGTTCAAGAAAAACTTCAGTTATTATTATAAATGTAGAAATAGTTTTAGGATTAATTGATGAATAGAAAGTTCAAAAGAACAGCATTTATTTGAAATGTAAATCTTTTGCAACTTGTATTTACTGTCACTTTTAATGAATTTAATGCATCTCTGCTGAATATTAATTCATCTTTAAAACAAATCTTACTGACCCCAAACATTTGAACAATAACGTAACTCAAATCATATATTCAAGATTTGATAAAATGTATTATTTTATCAGCATATTTGCTGTCTGGTTTTCTCTATCAACAGCGCATGTGTGATCCTGGGAGTGATTTTCATCTTGTCGTCTATGTGTATTTTGGGGAAGGCCATCCATGATCTGGCCACCAAACTTCTTCCTGAAGTGGTGAGTTCAATGGCAGTGTGTCATATTTATCATTTTAAGATTAATGTTCCTACATTGAATATAATAGATGGCGAGTTTGACAAATAAATGTAATACAATCATCTTCACACCTTCAAAAATCAAATGGTAAATGTTTAACTAAAGGACCTCGTTCTACCTCTTTTGACCCTTAAAAATACTTTAGGTGACTCGACAAACTCTTTCTAACACGTTTCATCTCACTGTCAGTTGTGGATTTTTCCAACAGTCACAGCTAACAGCAATGTTTTCTGTCTTTATCCATTAATTAATTAAAGACTGGCATTCTTCCAAAGAGCCGCAGGATAATCATTTCAGAGGTGGTGATTAATGGTATTGTGATTTTAATCTCTATTTTTATCTCTTTTGCACCGCTGATAAATCTCTGAGCACTGATACGTCCCTACTCTGACATTACTGAACATTATTTTTATGATCCTCTACCAATAAAATGTTAACTGATATCCAGGTCTGGAGACTTGCAGTTATCGGTGCATAACGAAAAACTCTGTCTGTTTATGCTGAGTGAGGAAAAAATGGCTATACTCAAAAACAAGAATAATGACAACCAAAACAACATATTTCCCCTTTGTTTGCCAATGACAGCCTAAATGCACCTCTCTAATCAAAGAAAATCTAAATGTAAATCAATGTATTCACTCAGTGTTTATTTTTTTCTGGCTGGGAATGTGAAATAGCAGTTCCAACCCTTTTCATCTTCCCAGACTAAATGCTAATGAGCAGGAGGAAACGACAGGAATCTAGAGTCACACGTGACAGGAATAATAGATGTCAGGGGTCTGTTATGGTTCACTCCACAGCACAGCAGGATGGTCAAGACAACACATTTCTAATGTGCAGAAAATTAGATTAAATTTTTTTTTTTGGAAGACAAATGTTGTCAAGATCTTGGTAGTAAATAAAATCTGGCATGGAATGAGTGACTTGCACCCAAGAGTGTTATTGTTAATTAAAACTAAAACTATTAAAAATTGTTTTGGTTCATTTAAATTAAGCTAAAATATAATAATTTATAAGTATCAAGTGAAACATTTTGCTGAAATAAAGTGAAAAATGCTAACTTTACTAAAAACTGAAATAAAGAAAATAAAAGTATTTAAAAATGACAAAGTACATACAATTAATAAAACTGAAATTAAAATGAAAACTGAAAATATTGAAAATAAATACTAATTTCAAATATTCATACATGCTACAATAGCATTAGCATATAAATAATACTGGTTGCACCGAATATATGAACTACACCTTTAATAGTTAATTGTATACAATGTATTATTGTTACTATGGAAATATGAAATTATTTATTTAATTATATGATACACTAAATAATAAACTAAAACTGCCAGTATGTGGCGTTTAATGTCTTATTGTTTAAATCATCGAGCCTTTTATTCATTCATTTGATTTGTTCAAATGGCTGATTTATTCAAGAGTGAAGTAAGTGGTTCTTTATGAATGGTCCATTGAATCATTTGGCCTGTTCGACTTGAAGTGAATCATTACCATCAGACCGAACGGTGTATGACATCAACACATCAAAGTACCGCGAGAGCGATTAGAGAGCAGACGGCTCATTATGCCTTTGAATCGCTTTCACGGCACTTTGTTGTCATACACCGAATGCAACCTGGTCTCATGAAAATACGTACCTCTGCTTACTGCACGTTTTGCCGCAGTTTCAAAGAGAAATGTCCACTGAGTGGCGCTGAAACACAGGTTAAATACGTGAACCCTGACACATTTTTATTACATAGATATAGGTACATATCGCTGTGTTTTTGCTACAGGTACATATAGCGGTGGTTCAGAATTCAAATATTCGGGGTCTGTCTCTGAAAGTAGTTAATATGCCCTACACCAAACCCAACCTTAAACCTACCGATAGTGTTAACAAATGCAAAACTGATATAAAAATGTATTTGTTGATACAACCATGCCATTTTAACTTCCTTATATGCAGATTTGAACTGTTTTGTCGAACCGTGATGAAGGTTACACTGGATTCAAACCTCGCCTCCTAAGTACTTCTCTGTACTCCGTGAGCTGCTGAACAAACTTACAGTCTATGAAAACCCACAGATACGAGGCTGGATATGTGTGATGCTAACATTCAAAAGCATCAGTTTTCAAATCTCCCAGCTTTTTAATATTGTTTTGAAGTCGTTACATGATATTCTTCAAGTAATTGTGCAAAAATTATGCTTTATTAATCAAAACTCTGTACATTTGTGTGAAAAGGAGTAAAAGATGTTGGAGTTTTACTGCCTCTAGTGTCTGTTTCTTTTGGAAACTGCAGTAATATGTAGTTATTTGCAGTTAAGTACGTATTTCGTGTCTCGCTAAAAAGTGCACCCAGGTACATAAATGCCATGAGACCAGGTAGACCGAATGGTCTGTGCAGCGCAGCTTCAAATCCAACGCGCTATGGCCAATGGTTCAATGCGGCAAATGATTCACCCAATTCATTCAAAAGGTGAATTAAGCAATTAAATGCCTTGTTGCTAGGAGATGTATAGTTCTGCTTTGTCTTACTGAACTGTTGTATAAGATCTTATCACATTTGCACTCATATTGCATTTAGTCTATTGCTCGTGTGATATTGCTTAACGATTTGATGTTAATATGAGACAAAAACTCAAGTGGGCAAGTGCGTAAAATGCGTTAATAATTTTAACATGTTATTTTTCACCATAATTAATTAATCTAATTAACGCGTTAAATCTCCAGCCCTAATATATATGTATGTATGTATGTAAATGTTTAATATAATTTTCTATTATTACTTAAATGGCTACATCAGTGTAAATGTACATGTAATGATAGATGATTTATACAGACATTTTCCACTATACTGACATCTAAGTGTGTGTGTGTCTGTATCATCACTCAGCAAGTCACCTCTAGTGAATGTCACCTCTTACTTGCAAAGCTGATCTGATGTAAATATTTACTGTCATCACAGATAGTTTCATTTATTCATATATTCATTCAAGCCTTGTTTAGCCCCATAAGTGCTAATGAAACATCACAGAAGCAGCTTTAATGATGGATTTGTGCTGGCCGGAAGCCATCGGATCTGTCGGCCCTCTCCTGTTGTATTAGGATGGATGATTCGGAAATGGTCTTCCACCTTCTTTAATGTGCTTTTTTCATTCTATCAGCCTGCAGTTCCACATTCATTAGACCCGGACTCTTCATGTCTGCACCCTTCACTGGCAAATGGCCATCACTCTGAATATCTAAAGTTGCCTTATTGAAAACTGTGTGGTCCAATTTATCCAAATTGCCAGTCTTAACTAGCCAGTCTACAGCTTAAAAGATCAAAGTCTGAATTTAAACACATCCTTTGTCTCTCAGCTGTTCCTCGGAGATGAAGCTCTCTGAACAAACTGTCTTATTAGAAATGTAAGAGAAATGCTTCTGGATGTTGTGTGGGTGGAGAGCAGACATTCTTAGTTTGGAGAGAAAAGAGGAAAACAAAAGAGACAAACACAGCTATGGTTCATCTATGATGCACCTGACAATGTCCTCAGGACTGATACGACTCATTTATGCAGTTTTATTATTTATAATAGCTAATTGTGCACCTTTTGTTTTCCTTTTTTCTTGGTGTTTTGTTTGTAGATCTTCACTTAATGTTTTCATGTGTCTTTGGTTTTGCATCTTGTCATGTCTTTTTTTTGTGATCAGTTTCACTGACCATTAGTTTTTTCCCATATTTCTGATACAGACATGTTCATTTTCCACGGCTATTAGAATAATTCTGTTAACTGTATTTAAAGCCATCATGTTGTGTAAATCAGTTTTTGTGCGTCTTATATCTAGTCTTCGTATCTAGTCTAGTCGAATCCTCTTATCGGGCTTTTTCAATTCCTTATTAAATATTAAGTTGGATACTTTTCACTTGTGCTTAAAATGAACCGCACTTCATCTCTGTATCGCCTCAAGAGCCGACAAGACAAAACTGAAAGACCTACTGATATTGTTATATTGTTATACTTTTATCCCTCTTTTACTTCCACAAGAGTTCAGGCTTTAATGTCTCTGTGTTGGCATTGCCTGTGCCCCCCTCCCAATTTATGATTCAGCCATATGGACCCTGAATCATTTCTATTGTGAACAATTCTGCTTTCTGTCTGTCTCTGCCAGGATGACTTCCTGTTCAGCGTTTCTATCGTCAGTGGCCTCGTGTGTGTCATTCTTGCTGTTGCCAAGTTCATGCTGGGAAGGATTTTGACCAGCAGAGCCCTAACCACTGATGGTATGACACACACACACACACACACACACACACACACACACACACACACACACTTACGTTTACTTAGCTATCTAAGTGGGGACATCCCATAGGCGTAATGGTTTTTATGCTGTACAAACTGTATGTGCTATTGCCCTACACCAACGCTACACCTAAACTTAGCCCTCACAGGATAATTTCTGCATGTTTATTTTATTTTTAAATCCGTTTTACAAATGAGGTCATCCCCAAAGGAAGGTTTTTAGAGATTTTGTCAGGTTTTTCCTTAATTTTGGGTACACATTTGTCCCCAAAATATGGTTAAGTAGGTACACACACACACACACATCATGAGCATGTACCGTGTCACTGTTTCTCATTCAGTTATTATTAGCTCACAACATCATGGTGCCACCTGCCTCTGTGACTATGAATATATTACAGCTTTTTATAATGGCAGGGACCAATTTCTTACTACTTTGATCACTTTTTCAAAACTCTTCACATAGTGAGCACAACAGCTATCTATAGGCTAAACTGTGGATTATTTTTATTGCTTTGGCCCCAAATCCATTCTGTGACTACATCTTTAAAATTACATGACATCTTTTCTGATTTTAGACACAGCCAAATGCCTATGTATCTACAGACCATTTTGCACATTGAAATGCTCTGTTCAAAACTGATAAACTTAAGTTAAAAACCTAAAATAATACAGACAGCAATTTGCTACATTTCTACAGTAATACCATACTGAAATATATTCTAAATCTATAAAAATGTAATCATGTCAAAACAATTGGATGAAGCTGAACACTTACACAGGTGTTAGACTTTCAGTTTCGATTAGCTGGTGTTTAGCTTAGTTAACAGTAATAACACTGCTGTTTATAAACCTTAAAAAGGTGTCGCATAAAGATGAAATTATTTATGCGTTTATTAATTAATAAAATGTATTCATTAATTTTCTCTAAAGGCTTTAATTCTATGGTTGGCGGCGTCATGGGATTTTCCATCCTCATCAGTGCTGAGGTGTTTAGACATCATCCCAACATCTGGTACCTGGACGGAACCATCGGGGTCCTGATTGGACTCGTCATTCTAGCGTATGGGGTCAAGTGAGTGTAATCACTGAGAAGATACTGATAGTTCCTCTTATTCACACTATAATGTGTCTAATATGAATCTTTCCATTCTTCATTTCTCTTGCAGGCTGCTGATCGACATGGTGCCACGAGTAAGGCAAACTCGAAACTATGAGCGCTTTGAGTAACGCGGGTTCAGAAGTACAAAAAAGGCATCATATGGGTCCAGTTATCCCTCTCAGCTCCTGCTGCTCTCTCAACTCACACAATACACAAATACATCCAGGAATAAAGTCTGCTGGCAGCCAATTCAGCATCATGCATTGTAGAATCACCACTCTGACCGGCTCCTGATGTCCTCTTTCACTCAGCACAACGTTTAAGAGAAGCAAGGAGGAAGAAGAATGAGCTGGTCAGTGGATCGGTGTCTCTCCTGGCACTCAAGATATCGTCCTGAATAGAGTCACTGGTTTTAAACAGAGATCAGCGTTTATTGGTCACATACATGAAATTCTTTTATCCCACATTTAATGTTTTGTTTCTTAAATTATGGAGGAAGACATTGATTTATACTACATTCAGTTTTAGAGATCATCTTTCTGTTACATCACATTGTCTCCCCTGTTGTCCCCCAGAGTGATTTAATTATATGGTACGTTTATATATTAGTTTATGATATTGTATATATCCTCTCAGAGATAGAGACCAGCATTGTTTCCAGTGGAGAGGTGATACTCCTTTAAATGAAGAAAGCACACAAATGTCCTGAATTAGGCACAAGGTTAAAGACCACAGTTCAGGGTCAGTAAGATAATTATATGAAATATCGATATTGGAAAAATAGCTTTAATATTAACAGTAAAGGCCCATAATGCATCAGTGATCTGTCAAAGACATTGAGTCCTTTTGAGACACTTGTCAAACCATTTCTAGCACAAAAACCAGGAAAAAAGACAAAAACTGAAATATTCCTAAATCTGTGTACTTTTTTTGCTTGTACTGCATACTGTGCAATTCAATGCAAAGGATCTTTATTCATGTTTTTAGCTGCACTGTTGTATTTTTTTATTGCAATTGATTAATCTGACCTTTGCTGTGCGATGATCTGCTATTTTTAACCGGTGATTTCTGTGGCATGCTTTGCTGTGTCTGTTTGCCACTTGCTATTGCATTTATCAGAAATTATTTTCGTGCCAAGACAGAATAAGATTAGAATGGCCTGAAGTATCGTCTGATGTGGAAATGATTGATTTGGGCTCCAGCAGACAGAATGAAGGATTGGTGAATTATGAGGGTTTGTGAGGCAGGGCAGGTTATTCCACAATGGAGCGCAAATCATTGGTAAAAACAAAGCACATTTACGTTTCTTACTGCACTAACAAAACTAATCTATAGTATAATGCGTTTTTCACCTTTCATTTGTTTCTCCAAAGAGATTGAAGCATAAATCCAAACGTTTGTCATTTCTGACCTACAAATCTACACTGCTGTGTAAGATTGAATTACATTTTTCTGGAAAAAAAGTACTTTAATTTCACAAAGATGCAGTAAATTGATTTAAAAGTAACAGTAAAGCATTTATGTTACAAAATATTTTTATGTCAAATAAATACTATTTCTTTGAACTTTCTATTCATCAAGAGATCCTGAGAAAATCACAGTTTACATAAAAATGTTAGCAGGCAACATTGTTAATAACAAATGTTTCTCAAACAGCAAATCAGCATATTATTATGATTTCTGAGCAATCATGTGACACTGAAGAACGCAGTAATGACTGCTGATAATTCAGCTTTGCCATAACATATAAATTACATTTTTTAATAGAAAACAAGTTCTTTAAACTGGTAATAATTCACATTATTAGTGTTTCTACTTTAACTTTGATCAAATGAATTCAGCCTTAAAATACTTCTTTCAAAAATCTTTAAAACATCGTACCGACACCAACCCTCTGAACCGTAGTGTATTTTAAAATCCATTAATTTTAATAATATATAAAAACATAAGTGGACATAAAAATGCTCACTAATTTGAATTAACATTAATTATTTATTCACACATTCTACACAACTTGGTTTCTAAGCATAGAGATGTGTTTTAAATCGAATGCTTTTGTCCCTGACCATCCCAAAGTACATTAACTCTTAATTCCTGTTAGACAAATGAGCATGAGATCGTTTTACTGTCTCACAAGCACAGTGTCACACAACGGGTTCCTGGTTCCTCTTTTTGCATCATCAATACTGACCATCAGTAATTATTTTTCCTCAATTTTAAACAGAACTTATTTTTCCTTGTGTCTCATAATTGGGACATAAATGTAACTGAATGTAAAAGACTACTGATTCATGTATCTCACCGATATTACCAGACAATCACGAGTCGACCAATAACTGCAGCACAGACACCCAAAGCCTTTTGTCTACTGCTCAATGAGATCTCATCTGAAGAGGGAAACATTATTGCTTTGTACTCAAGTGGTGCCATTGGCGTGTTTGTGCTGAAATGCAATAGCGCCATTTCATATATGTATAAGTGGATGTCCTCGCGTTATAACTTGAATATTTCTTCAAATTCAGTATTCAATAATCCTATATAAACTGTACTGACTAGACTGTATATGTGTGTGTAGACTGCCCATGGTAATGTGCCGAATTAATACTGTATTATGTTTACAAAATTTGGTATTGAGTACTTATAATATTCAGATGTCAGGTCACAACTGCCAGATAGCTAGGCAGATTGATTCTTATGAGTCAGTTGCTTTTTTCATTCATTTCCATCAGGCATATTGTGCTAGTTTTGTAAATGTATGCATGTGCTAGGCTGTAATGTATCATCAGGAGAACAGCGCTGTCTGTTCATAGACTTCAGTGGCTGTAGTTGCTTATCCATAACTATAAAGATCATCAGGGTCACAGAATTGTTACATTTGCTTGGTTTCGGTCGTGACGATTGTATAAATCAGTCTATATTCAAAAGACAAACTGACAGCTGGACCCTGCTTTAGTTGGCTCAGGCCTGAAGTCTGTACTAATGCTGTAGTTTAGTCTTAAGCAATAGCCTATAGGCCTACTCACGCTACGCTTTGCATGAAAACAACCACTTACCCACAAAATGCTGCACAAACACACACTGATACACAGAAGCACAAGCAAATGCACACACAACGCATTTCTAATGTCTGGCACATAGACGAGAGGTTCTGAATGTACATTTATTTCAAAAGTAATACTGATCTATATTTCTGTACAACGTGTGAAATATGGCTTGACCTAAAGGTTGTACACAAATAAAATCTCCTATGAAACACTGCTTGATTGGTGTGCTATACTTATTTTGTAGGCCTATTATGTTTTGAGTCAGTTTGTCATATTTTTTACATTACTCAGTAAACAGTAACAGTCTATGTTAATGAATATCTGAGAAGCCTCAGTAAATATAATTTAATCTGTTAGACATGTATGATGAAGTATAAACATGGTTAAGTTACAGCAACTAAATCTACCTAAGAAAAAATAAATACTTTTTACATTTGCCCCTGAACTATTCCAACAACAGAATCAGCACTTTTTTTTTTTACTTTAATCTTGATTCTATTTCAGGAGATGTTCTGCACTTTTCATTTATGGCCACTAGATGGCGAGCTGTTAACAGATAAGTTATACACCGAGAATTCACCAGGACACAACAGAACAACCAAAAATCATATTTGTGTGCATATTTTTTATTTTATTTTTATTTTAGACAAACAACTGTATCCTAAAGATTTCTATAGAACAACTTTGTTATTCTTTCATCTAAACAAAGCTATGCAACTTTAAATTTATTTAAATAACTTATTAATTGTTACATATAAATTATTGTACTACTTTATTCATCTTAAGTAATACAATTACAAGTTGACGGGCTTGTAATCAAGGGCTTTATGTGGAGATTTTCTGTTCAGTAAGCATACTTTTTAAGATTTTTTGAGTTGTGTATTGTAATACTTCATACATCCAGTAGGAGGCAGGAAAAAATATCAGGTTTGTTTCTCACACGTGAACATTTTAACATTACATCTAATAATGAGTTAGATCTGTTGTGTAAGTCACATGTATAAATATAATTATGTCATTTTCTACTACAGATTCAGTGTGATTTCAGCCTAATCTACTGTGATAAACAGCACTTGTGCAAACTACCATCTGCCTTTTCATCTGACAGCACTTGGACTTCAGAGCAGCTCTGCGAGAAACTCTGACTGCGAGACACTGGAGTCAGACTGTGCTGAATGAACAGATTTCACACTGGATGCAGGCGCAGAGTCAAACTCAAGCTTGGAGCCATGGTGACAGACAGACCACAACAGCCGAATTCTCTTGGGCAATTGGAAGTGGGGTTCAGAGGGGAGTCGAGCTTTCAAATGTTGTCCCAAAGCCAGAGGGAATGGCTGGAATCTCCTGATCCATTCCTCCCCCGCAAGACCCGCCTTGAGTGTAAATCCCAGACTGACATGTTTGAAATGACAGTTACAGCTGTTCAGTGTTGTTTTTGGACTCTGATGTCTATATGCAAAATGGACTTTGACTTATACAGATTCCATCCCTCTTACATGTCAAGGATACTTACTTTAGAATCAATGTTGCTGTTTGAAGCGCATTCAATCTTAAATGTGTAAGGCTATTTATACACACACACACACACACACACACACACACACACACACACACACACACACACACACACACACACACACACACACACACACACACACACACACACACACACACACACACACACACACACACACACACAAAAGCCACGAATCAATGCGAGCCGGAAAGTAAGAGGCCTATGGATGTCAAAGTCTCTTGTTCTGTACAGTACATGCTTTTTGATCTGACTAATAAGAAATTGGTTCACATTTCTCATTCCAGCATGTTCCCAGGCTGGTCAGGCTGCTCCAGTAACTCAGAACATGTTCGAAACTCTCCTCCCCTCTGAGGTGGATGAACCTTAAAGCAGGGGTGAAGCTTTGTTCGCTGAATGGAGCAGCATTCCAGAGGTGATGCGAGCATACCACGACACAAGATCATATGAGCTACAGCTCACAGCTGCAGATCTTCATCTCCTCTGACCTTGCTTTGGCCTCCATGGCCACAGAGCAACAGAGTATCAACTTCTAAATGGGGTCTTTTATGATTACTTTGATAAGATTTGTGCCAATGTGTGAATTATTCCATGACTTTCAGGGGGGTTGGCTTTTTAAAGTTAATCTCTTTGAAAATGTTGATTCAAATTTGGTAGTAATCGACAGTACAAGGATAAATAAAGACAGTACTTATGTTCAAAGTACTCAGATGGATATGTTTTCAGTTCACCGCAAACTTAATTACAAACCCAACAACGTGTACCTACATTACTTAATAAAATTAATAAAGCAGTACAATAACCTGTTTGTAATTATCAAGCTATACATTTAAAGGTGAAACGAAGACTTAAGATTAGTAGAACCGTTTTATTAGTTGTTGGCTGATGATTCATGATCTGTTTTTACATGGTCACCTCTTTGGACATTTATGAACACTTTAAATGAACTAATCATGCATCTGTAAAAAGGTATTTGTGCAGTTGCATTGAAAACTGAACCTGATTATTTTCACATGACGCTGCATCCGCACCACTAGATGTCAGTATAAAGTCCAAGACAACTGGACGCAACATAAACAAAACATTGCTGAGTGCACATCATGTTTTATCACGATGATGTGATTATCAGTATAAAATGAATATTTAAGGTCTCCACGGCTTCTTTTGTTCGGCAGATAACTGTAATCTGATATTCAGCATTGATGTTCATTTATTTTTTAGACTAGTGACTGATATCATGTCATGCTTTCAGATTCAAGTGCTTCGGAGTCTTTGCAGCCACGTGCCCTGTTGTGTGGTGTTGTGTGCTTTGTGTGCTTTGTCAGAAGTAGGTCAGGTTGTCTGTCTTCCACCAAACAATGCAGTTTCCTGATGAAAATCAGGTATCATGGGGTTAAAGTCCAGACAGAAGACAGCACTGTATTGATCCAAAGGCCTTGAGGGTCATGCTAATGGAACTGGTGTTGTGCTGTAGCAAATTTATACATATTAATATATACAGAGGTCTAGACACATGAACAATGTACACAAATGAACACCCATCAGTACACACTGACACTGACTGATTGAGACCTCAGAATTTGCTGCTTATGGAATGTCTGTATCAGCCAATGGGAGACAGGAGGGGGAGCAGCTGTTGCCATGACAACAGCCATAAGCTTGCCATATGGAGGGGGAGGAGGAAAACAGGCATCTAATAAATGCCAGTGAGCGGTGGATGGAGACGTCTGCAGTGTTGGCAGATGGACTCAACTTACCACAGGGAACATTCACTTAAACAAACCTGAGAAATTATTTAACTGGCAGAAAAAAAGCTTTTCTGCTGAAGTGCCAATATATTTTGAGAACTGTCAGTATTCTGAATCTGGTCAGCCTTGCTGTGAGAAGAAAAATGAAGCTGAATACAAGGGATGACACAAGTGATGTTGAAAAGAAAAGAAATGACATTTAAACGGTTACTCCACCCCAACATTTAAACGGTTATTCCAACCCAAAATGAAAATGTTGTCATTAATCACTTACCCCCATGTCGTTCCAAACTTGTAAAAGCTTAATTCGGCTTCAGAACACAAATTAAGATATTTTTGATGCATTCTGACAGCTGATCCTCCCATAGACAGCAATTGAATTAACACGATCAACGTCCAGAAACGTAGCAAGGAGATTGATTTAATCCATGTGACATCAGGGGTTCAACCATCATTTTTACGAAGCTACGAGAATAATTTATTATGCAAACAAAACAAAAATAACAACTTTATTTGTCTCCTCCGCGTCACTCTATAGCGCCATTTTGGCTACCTGGTAGATTTGAAAACTGATGCTTTTGAACATTGGCTCATCACACATATCCAGCCTCGTATCTATCGGTTTTCATAGACGGTAAGTTTGTTCGGTAGCTCACGGAGTAGATTTGAAAACTGATGCTTTTGAACATTGGCTCATCACACATATCCAGCCTCGTATCTATCGGTTTTCATAGACGGTAAGTTTGTTCGGTAGCTCACGGAGTACGGGGACGTACTTAAGATGCGGCGAGGAGTGCCGGTTTGAATCCTGTGTAATCACGGTTTGACAAAACAGTTCAAATCTGCATATAAGGAAGTTGAAAAGGCACGGTTGCATCAACAAATAAGTTTTTATATCAGTTTTACATTTTTTAACACTATCGGGTAGGTTTAGGGTTGGGTTTGGTGTAGGGCATATATCCAACACGATAGAGCATTAACTTTTAGGGACAGACCCCGGATATTCGAATTCTGAACTGCTGCCAGTGTTGGGGAAAATTATGTTACTTAGTTACTTTTTATGGAAAGTAATGTGTTACATTACTTTTGCGTTACTTTCACGTTACTTTTTGAATATGAGCAGGGCTTGATTGTTTGTTTTTAATCCAAGAAGTTCTATTTATAGCAAATGAAAAGCCCTTTCACACCAAAAAGTGTAATGAATAAACCTCAGGCTGAAGGAAAAGTAAAATCACGTCTGTACAGTAGAACGTAGAAAAAGAAGGTTCAACACTCTTCAGCAATAAAAAAAAAATAACTAAGCACAATTGTTAGTTTATCTAAAGTAATTTTTGCTTATTAGTATGGTTGTACTGGATCATCAAAGGTCAGCAGCAAACACATTGGTTAATAAAATGAGATTAGATATATTTCTGTTGTTTAACATATTTAATTATTGCAGGTTTGCTTCATATTCTGAGTTTGCATTTCACTGTTTTAATTTGTTGTGATAAATACTGAATCTGTTTTTTAATTAATACACATTCTCATTTAGTCTCTAGAACTACAGTAAGATCATGTTCACACAGCGCACTGTTTTTTGAAAAAGTAACTCAGATATTTTCTAGTAAATTAAAAAGTAATGCGTTACTTTACTAGTTACTTGAAAAAAGTAATATTATTACGTAACTCGCGTTACTTGTAATGCGTTACCCCCAACACTGACCGCCGCAATACGTTTCTGTAGCAACGTAATAAAAACACAGCAATATGTAAGTTACCTATATCTACGTATAGAAACGTGCCAGGGTTCACGTATTTAACCTGTGTTTTAGCACCACTCAGTGGACATTTCTCTTTGAAACTGCAGCAAAACATGCAGTAAGGTACGTATAGCGGTGTCGCACAGAAAGTGCACAGAGGTATGTATTTTTATGAGACCAGGTTGCATTTTGGAGAGTATCCACTGAACGCAAACAGCATATGCTTGTTCTGTGTCAACTGTGCCACGCGGATACGCTGTTTTCATTAAAATCAAAGTGTAAATGATGAAACTGTGTATCCTCATGGTGCTGCTGACACAGAACAGCATGCTGTTTGCGTTCAGTGGATACTCTCCAAAATGGCCCTAGGGTGACGCGAAGGAGATGTAAAATGAAATAAAATGTATGCTGCTCAATATTAACTTCTTTATTGAACTACTCTATACAAGCAATATCAGACTTGTACTCGTTCTGACTATCAGCACATCTGATATTGTAGTTGCTTTTTTCAAGTGATAATGCCTAATTGACCCTTCGCAGATAGTTTGATTGACAGGTGATTTGACCTATCAATCAATAATGGCAAATCTGCCAAATCAAATTTTTGTCCGACAGACAAAGCAGACGGCAGAGTAGATTAACTTCAGTGGACTTGAACTTGAAAGATGGTGTGTACTGATGTCTTTCTGCGACTGAAACAAGATACATTCTGATGTTCATTCATGTTTATTTCATTATATTTCATGCAATTGCCGCTTGAACAGAGGCACTACTGTGAGCAACAGAACAATATTAATTGATTTAATCTATTAAAAATGACATAATTTAAAATATGTCTTGTCTGTCAGCACATTGTAAGTGTCCTCTTTGCTCTGCAATGTATTTTTCAATGTGTGAGAGAGAGAGCGCCATGGCTTGTCAGACATAGAAAACAGTAACAAAGGAGGAGACGGTCAATTGCTACTACTTACATAGTTGTTCCATGTCCATGTTTTAGAATTAAATTCCATCATGGTCCAGTTAAATGCATCACTGCAATAAAATGGTAGTTTTGTTTCTCAAATAGCACCAGAGGTGGTGTGTAAAGGCTACAGGACTGGCCTTACACACCTCTGGGGACGTTAATGTGTAAACTTTATCACAGAGTAAATGTTCCACCAGTGTCCTTAGTTTACAGAATTAGGGACCATTCAGAGATAGTATTTCTCTGTTTAAAAATGGGAGTACATGTTTAATGCATGTTTACCAAGAAAAGCATTGGAAAAACAGCATACTGGAATACAATAATGCTTTCTGTGTGAATGGCGCTTAGAGTGTATAGCTCTTGGTTTCCAAAGCACTGTTTACAAACAAAATTAAATAGAGGGAGGAAACAGAGATTCAAGTAATTAAATGTGTGGTAAACACCCAAAGATTCCAGTCTAACCTCAGACAGAATTCCTTAAACATAATGAATGAACACACAACAAACGTGCACAGGATGTGTGCATAGATTAAACAATAAGTACACATACTTTTGTGTTACGACATGTCATTGAGGTCACTGCGTCAATGAGCAGAGAAATAATTGACTATAAAGTATTAGCTGTCCAAACTTATTCATGTATATTCAAGACAAACTAGTTGGTACAATCCTACCAAGATTGAAACATGCTTTCTTTCAGGCCAGTCATGAGAATTTATGTAACTGTGAGTTTGTGTGCAAGCTAACAAGAACTGGAATGGAAAAATACAAAGAGGTCAAAAATTGTTTATCTGTTCTGCTGGGGATTTGTAGAACAGCGTGTGTGGATATATCACTTATTACTGTATGTCTCATTGTCTTTAATCTTTTCTATCTCCTTCAAAACAGTTTTGGCTTTAACGTGGCATTTTGGGCTTATCAGGTTTATCACTTATACATATCTGTAAATATACTTGCTATTTTTGGACAGTAAGCCGGTTGAGGTAAATCAGACATTATCATTCAGCCTTTGCTTCAGAATGGTTTACAGTAAAAGAACAGCTGCGGGGTTGATGGTTGGATCTCCTGCTGCAACATGATCTCATAAACCACATTCTCATAAACATGTGATTTACAAATCCCTATCCTTATCTTTTATGCGAATCGGACCACATATTTAATATATAAATATTATTTATGTAAAAAAAACAGTTTACATAGCTATGGAAATGGTAACTATCTATAACATTTTGCAAGTGTCTTTTTTAACTTTAGTGCATAATTTCTGTCAACATTTCAAATGTAATGAAAAAAAAACACTTTTAGAAACACTTTCTGTACTTTACCTCAAATATATGTGCCACTTTAAGCTAATTGTTCAGTTTTACCCTCAATCTATGAACTCTTTGTGAATAAAAATGTTCTGTACAGACAAAACTCTTCATTGGATATACAGTACATTAACATATTAATGTTTTCTAGCTAGTTATTGAGAGCTTGTGCATCTCATTTCCATAAATAGTGGTTAATTATGTTTCCAAAAACTGTAAAGTTTGCCTAGCTATTTAATACTAAGCTGTTTTCTGACTTAAAATGGCAGATCTTTTCAGAAATCATACAGACATAACGTGTATCATGAATCCAAAATTTTACTTAGTTACTGTTTTCTGCTATAAATGAAATGCCAACTGTGTGATTCTTTCAGGTTTGTTTGTTAAACGTAAACAACATGTGTGTTCATGAAAGTCGAGCTCTTATTATTGCTACACCCTGTTATTGAGAAACACCTGGAGTGCTTGCTCAGACCGGGTAATGTTTGACTCAGAACACAAACACTACAGGAGCAAGCTAAGACATGTCTGAGTGCTCTCACAACTACACTGAAGATATTCTACAAATCATATTTACATCTTACATGGTCAAAGTATGTAATGTGCTCTGTATTTAATCTGCATATTCAACACCATTTGATTGAGAACATGTAGACCAAACCAAAATAAAGAAAAGGTAATTAACCAAGCAGCCCAGAAGACAGACAGTCAAAGCTTGTCTGGATTTACGTTCTCCAGCTGGGGACCCCTCACGACCACCTCTGACCCTCCGGTCCCACAAAGACCAGGACTGTAGTCTCAGTGAGGCTGTCCGTGTGTGGGAATTGCTTCCTGAGAGGGAGTGGTTGAAAAAAGAGAAGAACAAAGAGAAGGACAAAGAACTCTTTGTTGTAATTCCCAAAACCACCCATCATTTAATCTAATGTGGCAAGATACTGTTTCTCCAATGTCTAAGGTGTTTTTTCAGGGATAATGGTGTAGATTTTAGTTTAGGATAAATGCTTCCTGACTTTTCAAAGCTTATCCATTATTACAAGTTCTCCCCATCAATATAATAAGGACAGAAATATCAATAACTCTTTACATCCTTAAGTTGCATTGCGCATGCAAGCTTTCTACTATAGTTGTTCTAAGACTTTATAAAGATGAGTTTGAGTTCCTGTGACATTACCTGGCATAATCACCTTCCTCATCGCTAGCTTCCACCCCCACCACCTCCCAGATTTCAACAGGGTGAAGTCGTTCTTCTGTAACTGACTAATAATGTCTCAACCATGAATCAACCTTTGTACAAGGAGTCTCTCTCTGTCTACTTTTCGCTCTTGCTGTTTTTATAGTTGTGCAAAGAAAGGCCATTCTACCTGCTTTAGAAGGAACAATGAATGACTTGGTCCTTTTCTCCATGAGGAATGTTTGCCTGTGAGGCCAGTAAAGGTGACTTGAATTTAGGGCTTCAGTAGTCAGCAGCTTTAGATAGGTATTTAGGCTATTTGCATGATACTGGAGAAATACATTTCAGCCCTTTGATTAAATTGAAAAGTTCTGTTTAGCTTGACTCACTAATATGTCGAACCATGTTGTTTACATTATGTGGAATGGCAATATTCCTATTTTCAGTAAATGTTAGCATGTTAATTTATCAATTCATTCACCATAATATTCCTCAACCGATAGTGGTTTCATTGGAATTTGTATATCTGTCTGAATACATTCGCTGTTATCCAGTTGTATGTTCTGAATCAATTGCATCTTTTAAGCACAAAGATTAGTCACAGTACTTGCACCAGTAATGAACCCCCTGACTCATGCTATTGATTTAGCAATGCTAACAGATTTTTCACAGAATTTGCTAAATAGATTTCATAGTCATCAAAAAGGGTGAATGAATGGTCAGCATTTGACTAATGACATTTAAGATGCCAAATGAATCACATTCCCACATACAATTGTCACAGCTAAAGATAACAAATGATGCTTAGCGCAAAACATGTCTAGTGGGGGAGAATAAATAGTTGGGAAAGCCTAGATAGTTTGGAGCCAAAAAATAGATTGTTCATTTAATATCAAACATACAATTTACAAAATGTGCCTTCAGACTGTACTGTTAAATTGAAAAAAATTGTTACATGATCATTTATTTGATTTTAGAATCTGTAAAGTAGACATAATAGTGCATGAATAGTACATATTACAACCTAAATTACATTAATACCTTTTAAAGGAGTACTAAAACAGCATTTGTATCTTTTTGTCTGAGAGGATATGACTGTGTCTTTATTGGTTTGAAACATAATCTTTGATGCAGAATGGTTACACTGTTACTCTTTGTACAAAGAAACAACTGCAAACTGTACAGAATGGAGGAGAATAAACTGTTGACCGTGACCAATGAAAACGGGAAAAACCTCAAGAGAGTCAATAGATCCCTGTGAAGATGTAATCTGTGCTCATGGAAGCAAGATGGCATGACAGATGTTGACCACAGAAGACCTTTCCTGACAGAACAGTTACTAGAAAAATGGCAGAAGACTATATAGCAACTTTTGTGGTGAAGAGAAGTGGAAAAGGGATGTAAACAGAAGCACGTGGTGTCATATATTATACAAAAAAGTTATTCAAATGATATTGAGCAATCAAATAGGAATGTATTGTTGACATCATACAAAGAAGACTTTCAGTCAGCTGAAAGACAAAGGAAATGTTAATTTCTAAGTCTGTCCAACCACATGCATTTATTTTATAATACAGAGTTGTTTTCAGAAAAAGATTACAATGAACTTGATTCTGTTTTTGCAAGATGCTTGTCTTGTCTTAATTTATTTAGTTGAACATTGGACTAAGTGTTATCTGTGGCTTTAGAGGAAGTAGTAGAGTTTCACATTCAATGAGTTCTTGTGAATAGTTTCCCTCACTGAAACCCTACGATTCTCTCAAGACAGCTGGAGTGTGACCAGATGGACCGGTTGCCATGTCAACCTCTTGATTTCATCTCACTCTTGTGAAAGTGGGCTGATCATAAACAAAGCTGTATGTCATTGCGAGATCCTTCTGCCTCTTACATTTCAGCTGATTGGAATTAGGTTGATCGATATGAATGAATGCCACTCATGGATCAATCACCTGCATGAGCCACTTGTTCGAAAACGGATTTTTGAAAAGCACTTTATATTTATTACAATTTAAAATGTTTGAAATAAAAAAAAAATATTCTGCAAGGATGAATTAAAAAGATTACAGTTTAAAATAAATGCTGTTCTTTTGAACTTTCTGCTTATTAAAGAATCTTGAAGAATATTAAGCAACACATTTTTTTAAACATTGATAATAATATGAAAAGCATAGTAAAACAAAAATCATCATATTAGAATGATTTCTGAAAGATCATGTGACCGGAGTAATGGCTGTTGAAAAATCAGCTTTTCAAAAAAATAAGTTATTTTTTCAAAATATTAAATCGTACAAATGTCAAACTTGTGAATATGGATATAACAGACAACATTTCAGCTTAGCTTCCTAGCAAATGTTGTGCTAGTTACCGAAAACCCATTTTTTTTGTCCTGTAGAACCAGGAGCAGCTTTTAAAGGTGTGAGTGCTGACTTCACACCTTCAGAGACACTCATACCAAGAAATGTTAGCACGTCCTGTTGCTGAAATGAGCTGATCATTTATTTTTTGAGTGGTATTTAAAAGAAAGAGGTGAGACTTATCTGAAATACACTATCTCACAGAAGTGAGTACACCCCTCACATTTTTGTAAATATTTTATATCTTTTCATGTGACAACACTGAAAAAAATTACACTTTGCTACAATGTAAAGTAGTGAGTTTACAGCTTGAATAACAGTGTAAATTTGCATTCCCTTCAAAATAACTCAACACACAGCCATTGATATCTAAACCGCTGGCCACAAAAGTGAGTACACCCCTAAATTAAAATGTCCAAATTGGGCCCAATTAGCCATTTTCTTTCCCCAGTGTCATGTCACTCGTTACTGTTTAGGTATCACAAGGTCTCAGGTGTGAATGGGGAGAAGGTGTGTTAAATTTGGTGTTATCACTCTCACTCTCTCATACTGGTCACTGGAAGTTCAACATGACACCTGAGGATCTGAAAAAAAGAATTGTTGCTACATAAAGATGGCGTAGGCTATAAGAAAATTGCCAAGACCCTGAAACTGAGCTGCAGCACGGTGGCCAAGACCATACAGCGGTTTAACAGGACAGGTTCCACTCAGAACAGGCCTCGCTATGGTCGACCAAAGACATTGAGTGAACGTGCACAGCGTCATATCCAGAGGTTGTGTTTGGTGCTGCCAGCATTGCTGCAGAGGTTGAAGCAATGGGGGGTCAGCCTGTCAGCTCAGACTATACGCCGCACACTGCATCAAATTGGTCTGCATGACTGTTGTCCCAGAAGGAAGCCTCTTCTAAAGATGATGCACAAGAAAGCCCGCAAACACTTTGCTGAAGACAAGCAGACTAAGGACATGGATTATTGGAACCATTTCCTGTGATCTGATGAGACCAATATACACTTAGTTGGTTCAGATGATGTCAAGCGTGTGTGGCGGAAACCAGGTGAGGAGTACATAGAAAAGTGTGTCTTGCCTAAAGTCAAGCATGGTGGTGGGAGTGTCATGGTCTGGGGCTGCATGAGTGCTGCCAGCACTGGGGAGCTACAGTTTATTGGGGGAACCATGAATGCCAACATGTACTGTGATATACTGAAGCAGAGCATGATCCCCTCCCTTCAGAGACTGACCACTGCGTTGCTAAAGACATTGAGGGTAAAGGTGATGGACTGGCCAAGCATGTCTCCAGAACTAAACCCTATTGAGCATCTGTGGGGCATCTCAAATGTCAAATGGATTCCAGTGGCAACCATGCCCAAGAGGGTTAAGGTAGTGCTGGAAAATAATGGTGGCCACACAAAATATTGACACTTTGGGCCCAATTTGGACATTTTTACTTAGGGGTGTACTCACTTTTGTGGCCAGCGGTTTAGATACGAATGGCTGTTTGTTGGGTTATTTTGAGGGGACAGCAAATTTACACTGTTATACAAGCTGTACACTCACTACTTTACATTGTAGCAAAGTGTCAAATACATCAAATATTTACAAAAATGTGAGGGGTGTACTCACTTCTGTGAGATACGGTATATGATCTCCACACATACTTTGTGTTGTAGGGTTCTTAGCCTGAGCGATTTTAAATATTTTATGCCGTTGATGAAGAAATCCCAGATCATCTTTATTACTTACAACATCTCCTGTCCCCCTCAAAACAATCAAAGACTTCTGTATCAAAGTGCCTTGGCTTATAAATGCCCTGCTTTTCACTCAATTTGCACCATGCTGTGAGGTCATGTGGAAGATTTTAGATGGAGATAATGAGGCAGACAATGCAGTCATTAATCATGCATTTATAACTGAGTTTGTGGAGACGTGATGCTTTATGGCTCAATACCAGTCTAGAACTGGTCACCACACATCTAGTTTACAGAGTCATGATACAGTGTTTTATAAGCGTTAGTGGATATAAATTAGGTGATTGATAAAAAAGACAATTCCATTGGCTATGGTATTATGGTCCATAGTTGTAAAGTCTGCTAACGCAATAATGGAAACCCTACTAATATTTGATTGACCTCTATTGCCATTTTAAGAAAAAAACATGGATCTATTTATCAGTGAACAGGATTTGAAATCTTTTGATTTGGAAAAGAATGACAGATCTGTGGGATGCGCATATATTGTTTATCCAAGCTCTTTTCAGAAGAACACTATGCTCAGCTGTTTAGCCCACACAGTAAGCATAACATAGAGTCAATACTTTTGACAAGCAATGACTATAGTGTTTTCTTTTTTCTCTCCAGTGTTAAATTCTGTCTCATCATTTTCTAGTAAATAGTCACTCTCTGATCCCTTCTATGGCATGGGATTGTAAGGTCCAATAATTGTTAGAAATGAAATATGGAGCCTGTACATAAAACTGTTTGTGTTTGATTATTTTGTTCTGGTCATTTTGATCCATAATAATTCCTGTTCACCTAACACTTCCCCAAAAACAGGATCATTTTTTGGGGTTTTTCTCCACCTTGTTACGCTAATGCTGTTCCCGGTCATAAAATGGCTGGAGCGAAATTAATCCTTTTTGGGGAAAATTTTTTTTGCTTTGAAATTGATTTTGAAATTTTTAATTTCAGTCTCTGTAATTCACCTTCTGTCATGTCACTTCGGCTTAGGTCTGGCCCGGCTTCTGCCATATAACATATTGTTTTGTGTATATGTCTTATATTTCTTTCATCTTACTATTGCTCTCTTAGTTTAGCTAGTAAAAAGTAAAAAAAAAATAAAATTCCTATAACAAAAAACAAAAGAAACAAATCAGTAGCCTTTTGCAGTACCTTGAATGTTTCAGCCACAGATGGCAACAACAATCTTTTATGAATTACTGTATGTCATTATCGAACTCTGGAAATGTATATACACTCTTAAAACGAAAGGTTCTTTATTGGCATCAATGGTTCTATGAAGAAACTTGAACATCTATTGAACCTTTCAAATGCAGAAAAGGCTCTTCTTAATCGAAAAATGTTCTTTATATTTTCAAAATGTTCTTCAAAACCTTTATTTGTAAGAGTGTAGTTGCATAAAATGCAGCTATACATGACCTTATGTTACAAAAACAGACCAAGAAAAATATACTATTTCTTAATATGTCTTAAAATAAAAAAAGTAATTTAAAATCGTATTACATCACTTGTTACACAATAAATGTAAATGAAAATCCTGACTGGCTCTTTGATGCTTCTAATTTGTCTCTGACTTTTGTTTTTATATTCCTTCAAACAGAGGCTTGTTGAGTTTAACGAATTATTATATTTTTCCAGGATGTCGTGTCAAGGCTCTGTCTTTCTCTCATGCATTAGTTTGACTTATGCGCTCCAGGCCGGTTTGTTTACTCAGCCATGCGTAGACTCGTAGAACTTTAACCTTTGACCTGTGACACTTTTGACAAAAGTCTTCACCGAGCAAATAGTGCTGCTTGGCCTTCAACCCCCAAGTAAGTGGCATTTTGTGCAGATCTCTGACCATCCCCCTCCTCAACTCAAATCCAGACTTTATAGTTCCAAGAAGAAGCTGAAAATGGGAACTGAACACTAACATTAGGCATGCGGCTCTGAATGACTGCAGTGAGCTCAGGGCAAGACCACCAGAAGAGGAATTCATGATTATCATTATATGCATTATGTCACATAACAGGTTATACAGGTCGATTTACAATACTAAACAGTTCACAGCCACAGCTATGTACTAGAGTAGAAAGACACGTTTTTTTGGTTATTTAAATATCTGAAAGAATCTTGTACATGTCATGGAGATTTAATCGATAGGTTTGCAGGTTTGCATCACCCCACCTAGACAATGGTGGTTTCGGTGAGAAATCTAACACAATGGTGTTTGTGAAATGGCATGGACCTTGCTGCTGGGCTTTTAACTATATTGGCTGTGAGCCAGAATATAGAAATGACGTTTCCTTCTTGGCATCTATGGTTCCCTGAAGAACCTTTAAATTTAACAGAGTTTGGTTGCAACATGTCAATGGACATGGATCATCATTGGGAAGTTTCCCAATTCTCCAATTTCCTTTGCACTAAAACTGTCATGAAACAGACAGAATGAATGAATTAGTAGCACTACATGAGCTTTGCGACTATATAATATTTAGCACTTTTTTAACCAAGCAATTTAAATATACGCTACTGTTCAAAAGGAATGATTTCTGAAAGATCATGTGACACTGACGACTGGAGTAATGGCTGCTGAAAATTCAGCTTTATACATGGAAAATGTAAATGAAAGTTTAGTGAAACTGTATTCATATACAAGGCATTTTATACAAAGCATTCAATCCCTAAAATAATAAAATGTTTGACTATATACCAGGGTAACCATCTAATAACAAACAGGACCAGCACAACCTCTGGCTAGATTTCCTTGTGTAATGAGTTTATATTAATGAATGAAAGAGGTAAAAATGAAGTTCTTGCTACACAATGCAAAAAATAAATGAATTCAGGAATGTTTAAGGGCATATATAGGCTACTGCTTCCGAAATACTGTGTGAGACATGCTATTTTAGTGTCAGATAGGAAATATCCAGCAGCAAATGTGCTATAACATTGTGTTGCTGAGTTTGATTCAGGAGAACAGGGGCACATGAGGAACACGAATAGAAGAGAGTCAGATAGGGTGGGACACAGAGAGAGAGAGAGAGGGAACAATAGGCAGCAGGGCAACAGAAAGTCACTTTATTTCCATCTGAAAGCAGTTCCACAGCTTGGGCTGCTGAGAATCATTTTCACTTCAGTGGCTGTCTCACGCTCTCAAGGAAAGAGGAGGTGGCATCGAAATGTCTACTTATGAAGAAAAGTAGCAGTACAAAACAAGAGATAAAGTCTAATCTATCAATGATCAGTTTGTGAGACAAGATTTAAGATGATACATGTTCAATACGTTAAGTTCAATCGACAGAATTTGTGGCAAAATGTTGATTACCACAGACAATAATTTTAACTAGCAAAAAAATCTACGTTTACAATGGAAGTAATTGTTACATGAAGCCTTCTGTTAAAACTGTATCGTTTGAGCTGTAAAGATGGGCTCGTCATTTTTAAGGTGATTTTAAGCTTAGGCATGACACCATGGTGAGAAATGCTGCATACAGAGGTATAAGCATATTTTTTTCTGCTTAAATCCACGCATATTGTTTATATCTTGTGGCTAAAAGGAGAGTATTTTAATGTTTACAGATTGGCCCATTTCACATCAACTGAGTAGGCTACATCACTATAACCCAGATTTTTTCTTTCATTTTATTTTTTAAAGAAAAGGAGTGACATATCAAAAATACTTTCTGCAGTAATCAATATTATGCTAAACGTGATGTTGATTTATCTTAAGGCTGAAATATCCCTTTTTTCCCACAAGTGTTTTATATTGCATGTTAGCATATAAATTCAGTTTATCAACTGATTCTAGTGCCCTAAAGTTAAAGTTCAGCCTCATCTCACTAAGCACAAACAATTAAATTATTGTATAATGACCTAAAAACTTAAACCATTAGAAGAGGTGAGTGTGGGATGTGACCCAGATTTCTCCCCAGAAAAAAAAGTCTGTTGGGTGTAGCTGCTGTTTCACACTTATATCAAACATCCATTTGTGGTTTCTGTTACGATGGTACAAAGTCAAGATATGAGAGAAGGAAGCTTTTCAAAAGCCTTTTATGCCTGAAGCATGTACAGTACGTAGCTAATATTTCATATCCAGCATTCTGAATAAAGAATGAAGTCATGTCTCATGGATGGTTTCTTCATTGCTCTGTTTTCCTGAGGGCCGTGTGGATCTCCAGCAGTTCAGTACTGCTCATGGGCTGCAGTGGTCTACTGATGTCAAACGCCTGTTTGTATATTCTGAGTCTGACAGATGCCCTTCGTCATTAGATTAAAGACCTAATTAAATTGTCTCGACATGACTGCTGGTGCAACGTGATTTAGATTGTTTACACACTTTGTTTCTCATAGATTAATTATGCTGTATTTTGTGGTGTGGAGGTGGGAGTGTTCCAGAAGCCTCTCTCTGTGCCGCCTATAGTGAGCAAAAGAGCAACATGTTAATCAACTAAAGGCCCTGAAATAAGTCTCCTATGCTCATCAATGCTGCAATTTATAGACTGAAATACAGTAAACTCGTGATAGCTAAATATTGGTACAATTTATAATATTGAAAAATTTTATTCCTCTGATGGCAAATCTGAATTTTCAGCAGCCATTCACTGTCACATGATCCTTCATAAATCATTTTAATATGCTGATTGCTGCTTAAGAAACCTTCTTACTATTGTCAATCTTGAAAACTGATTAATATTTTTTTGGAAATGGTAATAATTTTTTTTAGGTTTCTTTAATCGATAAAAAGTTTGATGAATTGTTTGAAAATATTTTTTTAAACATAGATCTATAGATCATTATTCAAGTCTTTGTATTATTTAGTTTTTTTTTAAGTATTACACCAAACTTTTAAAAGGTAGTAAAGCTTGTAAAATCATCTTTAGGGGTAAGTAGAGTTGACTTAAGTTTTTTCACTTCAGATAATCTCATAAATGTCTCTCTTAGGCTATGATAAATAAGCACTGTACAACATCAAGACAGAATCATCAGACACAACCGCCCCAAGCAAAGTCTGCATGTTCAGCAAGCACGCTGGGAAAAGAGGGTGACCTGACCCTAAATCCATCCGCAGAGGTTGAGAAGGTAATGGATGAAATAAGTGGTTTGAAATCTGTTGTTGTTTTAGGATTGGTAATGCTTGTTCCGACCTTTTGATATGTTTTCTGCAGCTCTACTGACACTGTACTGAAATTCAATTACAACTATGTTAAAACATGTCATTAAGTAACTGTTAGATTGAGTGTTTTTGCACATATGCGCAATGCCAATTATACTTCTTGATACTTGAATTGTGGTGAAACAGGCCTGATGGACATGGCTCTCATTCTGTACTTCTCTCTCCCGTGAGAGGGAGGATACAGGCATTGATTTGCAGCCATTTACTGATGGTTTCTTCTTTCTGTTGCGCAATTCCCTCAAGGAACCTGGAGATATCCACCCACAAACCCCTGCCCCCGGCACAGACACTCATCCATTATGTGTCTCTGTCCCCATCCCCCTCTCCAGGGAAATGCAAACAGCTTTCCCCACCTCCGTAGATTTCTCACTCACATCTCACACTTTTCTTTCTTCCAGAAACCTCCAGTCTGAGCACAATTTACACATGTAGGTCCAGAGGTTTGCATTTGATTGACAGGAGGGTCACACTTGCTTCTCACACTGGGTTAAGATGGGCTGCTTAATGTGCATTTTTATACACATATTAACCCCTATATGTATAAATTCAACCTTCAAAACAATAAGATCCAACAGAAACTGCAGCTGAGAAGACAGACCATCAGCATGTTCCACAGGTAGAGGAACACCAAACATTCACAACATCTCAAATGCTCCTAAATAATATTTAGGTTTCTTCACAGTTTTTTGTTGTTGTTGCTTTAAATCATATCCAGAACAATTGTTTGTTCTGGCAACAGTTTTAGTTACAACATATATGCAGAGTATAGCAATGTGAGAGTGTGACAGCTTGTAGGACTGCAATGTGGAAACATTAAAATGGTTTGTTGCAATATTATTTTAGCTTTTCCTTCTGACTCAACAGTTGCTTATTTTGTCCCCATTTCTATCTTTGTTATAGGGAAGTCCTCCGTTTAATCATGTGCAACCAAGGAAGAATGTTAAAAATACATCTTGGCTAAAGCAGTGTCCAACAAAACTGTGCAAAAAAGCTGTTAACGTAGCTTTTGCTGACCTCAAAAGTTCTGACCTGTTTCCATCTTTATGAAGGTGTGTTCAATCCTAATTGACTTGAATGTATACCATTTCATTTAAAATATTATACATTTTGAGTCAATATTCCTTGTATGGATCATGGATTTTGTTAAATATGTCAATTACTGGATACTCTTAATTCACTATGAACATAAACACTGTACTGAAATTTAATTGTGAAAGTTAGATGAATGTTAGGTTAGTCGTTTTTAGACAAGACGAATGTAAAGATTGCTTTGATGACCTCATTATGGCATCATCTTCTGCTGTCCATTTGGAGGTACTCAGGGAATTGCCTTCTGTCTCCACAAAAGCCCCATGTGAAACCTGATCTTCATCAAAGTTTCATGTAGCCTACAGTGAGGCTCTTATCATCTCGCCTATCAAATCAAGACAAATGACTCTTACCAACTACCCCCTCTAATTAGGAATACATTATCTTAACAGATTTATTTTCAGTCTGTAACCACAAAAATGCATCATTAAACTTCTAAGTTTATTTAGTGTGACTTTGGTTTGATGAATAAAGACACATAAAAAAAACATGTAATATTATAATTCTTTGATCCCGATGATTTAAAATGTAGCCAAATTCCAGGTAAGACCACAACCTATCGCTATTCCTATGGCTGTACATGACCAGTCAGTTTTTTTTTCTGTATAGACTGACCATCTCTTTCCTCTTGGGATGAAACCCTAGAGTTACATGGGATAGAAAGACACCATTGTCAGCATGTCTGGAAAGGGAGCTTATTCTCTTCAGCTAATATAACAAAGAGGGCATGGCTATCCAAAACACACTGTTTGTACAAAAAATAGTAAGTTATATATACATATATACTTTTGGTAGAAAATCACAAATTAATGTAGATAAAATTGCAGGATATTTTGTTAAATTCAAGTGTGCTGAAGGTAAAACACACAGCTAATTCAATTGAAAAGTGATCAGTCTGCTTCTTTTATAGCTTCTCTCAATATTTTCAGAAAGTTTGGTAGACTGAAAACTCCCATTTAACAGAGCCCAAATAATTAGTCACACTTACGAAATGTCCAATGAACCTATAACAAAACATACATTGGTACAGAAGACATCGTTATCAAAATTTCTTCTGAAAACATAAAGAATCTGAGATGAGAGATGTATCCATATATTTATCCAGCTGAACTCACTTCAAATAACTTTTACCCTCCTATCACCCTGATAAAGAACACGAGATAAGGTGTTTGCTTTAACACACATTTTAATTGAAAAATACTTCAGGATTCATCTCCACTTTGTAATACTCTGACAGTCTAATATCTGATCTACAGTGTTGTACACTACTATCTTGGTAAGAAAAAAGTGCTTAGAGGTGGACCGTGTCACAGGCAATGCCTATAGTCCATCACCTGTGTTCTTCAGAGTTCCTGTAAATCTAGATGTCTTCATGAGGTCTCATTCTCACTCAGGCCCACTGAAGTTACAGTCATTTAGTTAATTACAAGGTCCTCAAACCCCAGTTTCATTCTGGGATTTTGAAGCTACAGTTCTTGATAAAGTTCTTAGAAGTTCACTCTATGTTCCATAAGAGTCAAAATAAGATATCAAGCATTCCATGAAATGTTACAGCGTTTTTCACAGTGCTTCAGTAGAGAACTCCTTCAAACGGATGACCAGGCTATATGCAAATTAATGACAGCTTAATCGGGGACCAGCCCTTTTATATTAAACAAATCATTTATATATATATTTTTGGTTCACCTGCGCCATTACGATCACATGCAAATCCAACTCGACAACAAACCATTCAGATGAATGTCATCAACAGTGCAACGTTGAAATGGCAAACCTAATTGACTCAGGCCATCAGCAATGGAAAAAGGCAGGTGCAGGCTTAGTAGAGAGTTATCGCTTTTTCTTCTGTTTGAGGCTTTTTCGTCGTTTGACTATCATTTCGTACAGTTTGTCCATGCCTTCGTGAAGCCCGTCTCCGATGATGGCACAGGCCGGTTGGATGTGGTATGTAGTGGCAGGCGTAAGCTCTTGGAGCGCCAGCTGCTTCTCTATATCCGCCACAGACAGAGATTTTGGCAGGTCCTGTTTATTAGCTATCACCAACAGCGGTGTTCCTTGGTTTTCGGCGAATTTGGTGACTTTATGCAGCTCCGTCTTGGCCTCCTCCAGTCGATCCACGTCTACAGAGTCCACCACATAAATAATGCCATCCGTGCACCTACTGTACGATTTCCACAAGGGCCGGAGTTTCTCCTGCCCACCAACGTCCCAAAAATGACAGCTTATTCCTTTGGCCGTGCCGTTACTCAGCTTGATTTTTTCCGTGTTGAATCCTATTGTAGGCACAGTGTTGACAAACTCGTTGAATTTCAGTCTGTAAAGGACCGTGGTTTTCCCTGCGGAGTCCAAGCCAAGCATCACTATGTGGAGAGACTGAAACGCAGATATGTTGGAGAAACTGTTCCCCATTTTGAGCTCCTCGTCAGCAGGGGTAAAGCCAGTGCAGTCCCCTCGGCACTAGAGATTCGACCAGATTCAGACTGGATGTGATGGAGCGATCATTGCAGTGCGCGTGGGATCAGCTTGTGATCTATGAGCGGAGAGTCTCCGCAGTAACAGCTCACATCAACATTAACTGATGAAAACACCCCTGACGGCGCTCGTCCACGTTAGCGATGAATGAATGTGATCAGAAATCTCTTCTAGGCATAAGATGAACGCGTCTACTCAAGCGGTGATGGACTGGACACAAGCGAAAGTATGGTAATGAATGGAAGCCAGCAGTGGCCCTGCAGCAGCTGCTCCTCACACTGGAGAAACTCCGCCCGCTTTTCATGTGAAAACTGAAAAACAAACCCCTCTTATGGCAAGCCATTCCTTCCTTAAACTACCTAGTAGGCCTTTTGTATTTTTGTTACTTTACTTATTTTTAAACAGTTGTATGTAGTCCTGAGTATATTTTATTTTTATCTCATATTAAATTAATGATATCATATATATAGGCTAGTGGTGGCCAAAATTATTAGAACAGTAATTTCACCTGCTAAATAGGGTTTTAAGACCGCTATTTCTATCTTTTTCTGTAGTGTGTCAGTAGGAGATATCAGATTACATGTCCAAACATTCATTTTGCCATTAATTGTAATAATGCAGTGAGATTATGTTTGCACAAGGAGTCTGACAACAGCCAGTGCTCCACACAGAGATATGGGGGCTGTATCATAAAACAAGTTTACCAAATAAGCCAGGCTTATTTCAGTTAGTCTGATGTATTTTGAACCAAATCATATGAAAATAAGTCAGACTAACTGAAATAAACCTGGCTTATTTGGTAAACTTGTTTTATGAAACAGCCCCCTGATCTCTTCATGAAGACTAAATCCAGAAGAACCGAGGCAACACCTCCAAGATGCTTCAAGAAACCACCTGCAAAGCTACCCGAAAAATGTGCAAGAATGTGCAAGTGCACCTAGGGCAAAAGCTGCTTTAAACGCAAAGGATGGTCACACCAAGTGTTTATTTAATTTAGTAAATAGAAGTTGATTGATATAGAAAATCTATTAATGACATGCATTTTTTGACAGCAACTTAATTTTACAGTATGTTTCCACAAGTGCCTAAAACTTTTAATAGTACTGTAGCTTTGCATGTAGGTCTCTTGAAGCATCTTGGAGAAATTGCCACGGTTTAAGTCTGGATTTAGTCTGTCTCAGTTGTTCTGTTTCTTCATGAAGAGATCAGATCTCTGTGTGAAGCACCGGCTGTTGTCAGAATCCTTGCGCAAACAAAAATTAAAACATTAATTACAATTAATGACAAAATTAATATTTGAAATGTAAACTGACACACTACAGCAAAAGATAGAAATATCTGACTTAAAACCATTTTTTTAGCTGGTGAAAATACTTGTGTTCTAATCATTTTGACCTCTATATAGTATTTTTTAATGAAAATTGTAATGGCAGTATGTTTATACAAAAATAAATAACATTTATTTATCAAAATAACCAGAAAATGTTACAAACAAGTATTTTAAACAAGTATTTTAGCTAAAGTATTTTTTTTCAATACTACCTTTAGCCCAATGCTGGTGTGGGACAAAAACAAAACAGACAACTTTTATTGTTTATTTTCCCACAAAAATGTGTTGTTCCATCAATGTTCAATAAAACATAGATATTTTCTGCAATCATACACTATAGTGAAAAGCACATTTTCCTTAAAGAAGCCCCATTGTTACCTTGCTGGCCAGTGTGGTTGGTAGTTTTGAAGTAGCCTAATTATAGTGGGCTATACATACTAGTGATATTTAAAATGATCCCCGAGTAATAAAAGTAAGTTCTAGTAACTTGGCCCTAGTAAATAAGTTCTAGTAGCCTATAGTACAGATATAGATAGTAGTTAGGTTAAAGGATTAAATGGCTTTCCACATAACTCCCCTCAGCAGTCTGTGCACAGGTTATAGTTCTCTAATTTTCGTGGAAGATGGGTGGCATTCGAACAGAAACTAGGGTGTGTCAACGAGATTTTACCGATTTGACCTGTAACACGTGGAAAAAATGTCATTTTTAGACGCAATTTCACACCTCACCGAAATCATTTAAACAGGTTGCTAATATTTCCACACCTCACCAGAAATCCTTAAAAAAGACTCCAACCTTCTAACATTTACCGGAAAAGGCAGTTTGGTAAATCGTCTGGTTAAAATCTTTTCTCAAACGTTATATTTCTCATATAAATTGAGCTGTATCTGACTTACAATGTGGCTATTTTGTAATATAGGCCTATATCGCCACCTGACGTCTATAGTATGTACTCATTTTTTCTATAGGCCTATCCGTGTTTTTTTGTTGTTGTTTTTTTTCTATATCCGTGGGGTTTTGACAAATCGACAAGTAGCTTTTGACAAATCGATACGCCAAATTATTCTAAACCAATGATCAATACTGTTACTGTTTGGTTAACTATCATCCCTTACGGAAATGAACCATGGTTTTACTACATATAAAAAATAAAAAATTAAACATGGTTATTATAGTTAAACCATGGTAACCACAAATTGACCATGGTCTTGCTACACTAACCTGTAGTTTGACCATGGTATTTGTAGTAAAACTATGGTTATGCAAATAGTAATCAATAAGCCAAAACACCATGGTTACTACACTTTTGCTATAATAAAACCATGGTTAATTATATACTGAAAAGTTACAAGAATTTTCAAAACTTTAATCAGTTAAAAGAACTAAGAGCTACTATGCTACTAACCAAAAACTCATGGACGACCTATCTTAAACATATGACAACAATCGTTAATGTTAGTTTTAAAGATATTATTCAATCAACATTTGCTAAGTTTGACAACACACATGCTATATTCGGATGTTTCAAGGGAATGTCTTTACATTGAGTAAAACTCACTTTATATTAACTGTGTCCACTAGGTGGTAGATATGTGATGGAAAATTAGAGGAGAAATGTCTGGGAACTGGCCTTATTTTTTAGTTTCCCATTTACCTATTTAGGCAGTAAAATGACTCATAATGTAATATTCAATCATGGACTGCTCTAATTGAAATCTTACAATAATGGACTATTTATAGAATATTTCAGAACACTATTATTTTTTAGCATTAGCATGGAGAGAAAGAAAATGAAGCAATGTACTGAGGCAAGCCATTTGTCTTTGTCCTCCTCAACAGAGCTGAGGAGAAAAAAACTCCAGTGCTCACTGACCCGAGAAGGAACAGTTTATTTATGGCATATCACAGCAAATACAGACACATTCAAACACACCTGCTTGACTGTATCTGCGGAATACAAGTTACAACTATATAAAATATTGAATGTACATGTTCATTATATTGCACACACACACACACACACACACACACACACACACACACACACACACACACACACACACACACACACACACACACACACACACACACACACACACACACACACACACACACATCGTTCAGGTTTTTGTCGGTAGTCCAGGGTTCTCCCCAGAGAGTGAGAGAGGGTACTGATGAAAGGCCTGTGATGTGAACTATGCTGTCTACATGTCTAGGGCAAGATGTAAGCAGATTTGTGTAAGACCCAGTGATGACTGTTTACACTGTTCACATTTTTTTGGGGGAGAGCCTGTCAAGCAGTGAGAAAAATTATGTTGGAGTGATAAGACTGGAATTCTCACATCGCAAGTTTGCAAAACTCTCAGCAGTTTCGAGCACAGCACGAAAAACTTCAAACTTACAATAATGTTCAATGTTACACTTTGACTGCGACCAGATTAATTAGAGTCAGTTTTGTCACACAAAGTCATCCCATCAAGGACATGCCATCGACACTCAACAATTAACTCTTACAAATGTGAGAGTTAAAGCCAACATGATACATAAGCTCTTTGGAGGAAAGGTGGACAGAAATGTACGATTATTTTCAGCATGTCAGTGAGGTTAATGCATAATCAAATTTATGACAGAACAGTATCCTAGAATCTGCACAGTAAATGTATAAGCAAATCTATTGTGGCATGTTGTGATCTTGTACAAGGCATGATAGGAAGATGCAAATCAGAGAGATATACTGTATAGGCTGTTAGCTATTACATTTTTAGTTTCCACAGTTTCAACATTTAGTTTACACACAATACTTAAGTATATTATTTATTGCATTTAATTATATTCATTCAAAGTGAAAATATATAAATTCAATGATTTATTTATTTTAACTTTGAATGAACAAAGTGTTCAAAATATAAATTTGCATCGGATTTACATGGAGCATTCCTTGGAACAACAAAGAATATAAATCATATGAATATAATGTGAATTTTTTTCTTTAAAAAATAAAGCCATTTACGTTGACATCAACATCAAACAAGAATCCCTCGTAATTTTGTCATACATCTTTGCTAGTAGGCCTACATTCTTATCAAGACACACCAAACTCCACGGCAGAATTAATTTGTACGCACCTGAACGAGGGATACTAAGTTTCGACTTCCGCTGCACATTGTAGTAAAAATCCTTGAACTGTAAATAAAAAATGTTGCACCATAAATTAAAGTTACATTACTATTGCAATACAAAGAGCGTTCCAAATGTATAAACGGAGTTTATCCGGAACATATTAACAAAGCGAGGAAAGTAGACGCTTAAATAACAATAATAACACTAACATGGTCAAAAGGCAAATGTTCCGTCTCAAATTAATGGTGAGTCAATCTTTTAATTTCTGAAAACTGATGATTAGATACTTTAGTTGTAGGCCAACGTGTGCTGATGGAAGAGTTTGAGTTTTATGTTTTATTTAGGCTACTAGTGGACTAAAGTGATCCCATCATACGCAGTGTAGCTCTTTATTAAACTGATAATGTTTTATTTTTCCATTTTACTTTTCATTCTAACATTTACTTTCACTTATAAAAACATAAGGCTACTTAAAACTAAACAACATAAACAATAGACACTTAGAGCGAAGTAAAGCAGGCAGTTTAGCATACAGTAGTTGGCATCACAAAACAAAACAAAGAGGAAGATTGTTACAGTATTAGTGAAACATGTAGAAGTATTTAAAAGTGTATCTTTTGTGCAAAAATGTACAAGTATAAAATCATGACAATTATGCAATGAATACAAATCTTATTTTACATTAAAGTTGTAATTGAGATAGAGACCTTTGCTTGTATTAAAAAATCAGCAGTAGGCCTAAAGTTTTCAGTAATTTGGTTCAATGTCAAATTTACTGTGCAACAAATCTATTGTGCAAATATATAAGTGCTTTTAAGAATATTAAAAAGAATACAATTGGTAAAATTGAAATCAGGTGTATCTCAAAAGTCAGGCGATAGGCAGTCTTTATATAGCACAGTCATCTTGAGAGCAGGGGCTGAAAGCGGAGCTCCGTAGGAGATCCAGACAGTTGACAAGGATGAGGGAGCCTGTGATGTGCCTCCAGCGCTTGGTAATAGGGTTCTTCATTTTGTCCAATCCAGTGTGAAGTTCCTGAATCACATCCCTGTAACTGTCCCCAATCTGGGCTGCCCACGTGACCAGGAAATCATAGGCAGGTTTCCACATGGCCTTCACAAAAGAAAAAAATGTAAAGAGTAAAGGGCAGCAAAGTTTGACATGTAAACCTGCATGAATGTGACATTTATGCACCCTCAATTTAGTTTCCTAAAATATTATACCCAATCTGTATGCTCTCCATAAAGAGTGAATGTGTGTAAATATTCTAAGCCAGTAAACCAATCCCAAGAGGAAGCTCATAATCTCATCAATTGTTGGTAGGACATTTAGGTTCCTGTATGCAAACACAGTAATCATGATTTGTGGTTTTCCAGTAATGTGTGCTTAAATCCCAGTTATACATTTTACAAGTGTCAGTTACCATCTCTCTCGCCCATCTCACTTGGACATTTATCCATTTTTATAATGCAAAGGATAGAACATTATATGGTTTGTAAATACTTTATTATACTTAATTTTATGTTTACATACTCTGTGTGTTTTTTGCACAGTTGTTTGTACTGTCACTGGTCTACAATTTGAGCCACGTCATAAGCTTTTCAATGCGCACCTAACGCTGTGTAAACTGTGCAAACAGACTTGACATTTCTTTTCCAACCTGACCACATGAGAAAACATTAGTATTTTACAAGGTGACTTAATTATTTTCTGTATGAATTTGATATGATTCATACAAAAACATAATATATATACAGTATATTGTTTAAGCATGAAGGTCCACCTCTAATCCAACTCTAAATGTAAGTATGGCGTAAGCAGATCATACAAAAACAGTAGAATAACTTTTTTTACTTAAATCATCATTGACTCAACCTCATGTTGTTCCAAACTTAAATGATATTATTTCTTCTGTGAAGCATAACATGAGACGTTAGGCAGACTGAGAGTTTCAGTCACCATTCACTTTCATTGCATGAACAAATTCCATTGAAGAAATAAAGTCATAGAGGTTTGGAAGAATGAGGGTGAGTGAATGTTGAGAAAATGTGTCATATTTCCTTTAATGATTTCAGTGTTTGTTTTACCTCACTGTCCAGTTGTCCCCTGCTGTCTCTGTGAGGAGCTTCATACGCTTCCATCTGCTGCCGGGACACTTTAGCCAGTCTCTCAGCGAGCTCCCTCCAGCGACCCGCCACCTCCACCGCTGTAGTCAACAGCACAAAGTCCATGACCAGCCGTGCCACCAGGCCCTGACAGTCCATCTTCAGAAGAGCCTGAATGACAAGATATAAAGTCAGACCAGTTTATCATCATCAAGCCACTATGAGATCATAACTCTGCTTTATGTCACTGTGTTTGAATTGAATAATGATACGTTTAAATCCCAAATGTCGGTTTTGTAAAGTCAAAAAAATCATAGATAATGATTAGTAATGAATTCCTACTCAGAAATATGACTTCAGGGAGAGGCCTAACCATGATGACTAATACTTGTTATAGTTTGGGATGCACAAAATATGGATTTTTGCTTATAATGGATATTTAATTGTGCATTCTGTTTTTATTTGTTTTGCTTTTTTTTACATTCAGGATCGTCTAGCACTTGCTTGAATTTATAATTGAATAACGCTGTTAAAGGGATACTTCACCCAAAAAGGAAAATGTTGTCATTTACTCATCCTGATGTTTTTCCAAACTTAAAATAAATATATTCTGAAGATTTTTCAACTGCTTTTATCTATACAATGATAATCAGTGGTGTCCAAAACCACACTGGATATCTCTGACTTTCAAAAAAAAATCTTCTTTTGAGTTCCACGTTTGGAATAACATGAGGGTGAGGAAATAATAACATAAATTACCGTTTTTGGGTGAACAATAACTAAATGCCTAAATTAATCTATTTTAAAAATAATATACATTTTATACTCTAAATGATGTTATCATGCCTAAATTGTCTTGTAGCATTTGCAACTATTGATTTTAGTTTTTACTATCTTATTTTTAAGTAAGAATTTAAATATCAGCAATTTTTTGCATAACACTGTCAGCTATAGCATAAAAATAATAAGCAGTGTATCAGTCTCGGATATAATTTGAATACACGTGCATCCTTACAATGCATTACAGTGTACCCCCTCAGTGGTTGCTAAGCAAAGCCAAAGCTTTTATAATAAGTTAACTTTAACAAGAGTACACAACAACACAAACTAAAACTGAGATAGCATCAGTGGTTTTCTAAGCACTGCCTCAGAATATCCAGACCAACCCAGAGCTCAAGCATCTAGCCGGGTGCTTTGATAAATGTGGTGATATGCAGGAAGCGACGTGCATGCTCCTGTGAGCACAATATAATGAGAGTGACTCCGGGCCCCTTGGACAAGGGAAATGTTAGGGAGGAATATCCGGCCGTTCTGTTGGCAAGTGTTCTGTCTTATTAACATGACCTTCTTTTCTCCCCTGAGAGTTTGGCGTGACATTTAAAAAACTGAATAAGAACTTTCCTTCACCGCACCTTGTGAATATATGACATTCACTGATCAACAAAATGTCTGAAACTCTTATCTGATGACGATGACATGTGCTTGCAACAAAGAAAGGAATCAATCTTTCTACAATTAAGTTTTCAAATATAAATGAGTAAAATGCAGGTGTTCTTTATTCACTCAAATATGTTTAAATGCACATACACACACCAAATCAGTAAGTGTTTAAAAGCTACACGCCCTGAACACACTAATCTCTGATTCCAGTTCCATGGCTTGGAATGTTTGGAATGACAGGAAGTCTGCTTTTAGAGGGGGAGGAACACGGCGCTGATGCCCCAGAAGACCTGTTAAAGGTCTGGCTCCAAACAGAGCAATGAGATAGAGGGAGTCTTGGATGGCTTCCCTCTTATCAAAGATGCTCATTCTACAAACAAACAGAAAGGGATGTCTTTGACTTGTACATTAGGCAGTGCTAAAAGAATCGTGACCAGGACGACTTGCTGTGCCACTTGCTGTCTAGATGAAAGTAAAAGACGTGTATTGTGTGTGAATGGATCACACTGTGTACACACTGATTGTGTGCATTAGCCAAAGAAAGAAAAAGCCTTTCATGTGCACCTGTTTCCTGAGATGTCTCACCCCTGACCTCTGTCACAGTCAGGAACTTATTAAGTAAACCCACAGAGACACAGTAGTAAAATAAATCCAAACACGATCGACACCCTGTCTGCTCAGACATTTGACTATCACAGAATCCTGAACCAGCTGCTAATGCCTCAAATGAAGTCAAGTGTGGCAAGTGGACCTACTGTAGAAGCTTCAAGTTCATCTTTTAACGGGTATGACATTAGCAGTAATGTTTCTGTTATTCATTTTAAATTGAATGAGAAAAGCAAATTATTAATGTAATGCTGTTTTGATCATTTCACTTTTTTGCCCACAAATATGCCAAAGCTGGTTTCATTGTTTTGTTCATTGCTCCTTTAGACACCTGCAGAATTTCTGCAAGCATGCTGCTTCAGTAACAAGACATCTGCACATCAAATCTAAAAATTGAAACAAATACATCATATCTGAGAGGAGGCTTTTTAATTGAGGCCCATTATAATTTTTTACTAAAATATTGTCACGTTGGCACATGCAAAGTTTTTTCAGTTCATTGAACTTTCCTCAGCGCTTTGAGCCTCTTGTCTCCATGATTTATCTGATTATTTTTTCTTTTGGTGTGCAGATTCTATGTTACTTGTTCCCTTCCGAAGGGAACTTCTACGCTACGTCCTCTAGGGGACGCTATGGGAACGCCTCCAGCGTGACCGGTTACCTGAAGCATGATTACAAACACCCAATGCACTTGACATTGGCAGGTGGATGCCTATGACGCAAGCTAATGAGCATCTGCGAGCATAAAAGGGCACCTGTGGAACACATCATCCTCTTTTTTCCTTCAGGGGACCTTGTTTCTGAAGTGTGAGTAGATATGTCTGTTGAGAAGCGCTTTAGGAGGTGTGTCGATCCGTGTCAGCGCTGTCTGACACTAGATCACACACACGATCTATGCGTTATGTGTTTGGGCGAAGAGCACGCGCGCTCTGTTCTCGAGGGAATGGAGTGCGTTCATTGTGAGCATTTTTTCTGTGGGAAAAAGCTCCGCTCTCGGTTGTCCCTTTTTCTCGAGAGAATTGGGGCGATCATCTGCCCCCCGCGGCTCGGGTCCAGCCGCTGCTGAGGCAGTGGAGAGACTGAGTTCGTGGCGATCGGCGGCTGACGAGAGTGAACTGCGGGGGTAGATGTATTGTCTGTTACATCTTCTGATCCAGCAGGAAGTGCTTTGCTGGCTCATGGTGTGCGGATGAAGGCGGAGAGAGATATTTCTGAGCCTTCTCAGCTTGTCTGCTCCGCGATATAGAGCTGAGGGAGGTTATGAAGCGTGCGCTTCTGCTAGGTATTCCTACAGTGGAGGCACGGAAAAGGGGAGTGGCCGCAGTAGACTTGATGAGCGATCTCTCTCTGGCATAACCTCCCAGCTCCCGTGAGCCTCCCATTCCTTCTCCAGATATTCATAGTAAGATCGTAAACCATATTCAGCCCGCATCCATCGGTATGCTGATATCGAAGGAGGCATATGCGTCGTTGCCCCCTAGAGGCGCGTAAAAAAAAAGAAAAAAAATTTTTACCTGGATTGAGTGTTGTTAGGCTTCCTCTCATTTAAGAGAGTCCTTTTGCTGAAGCCGCCACTCTCCAGGGCTCCGTCTCTGGCAGTAAGGATGTAGGCTCTGAGGAGCCTCACTAACTGCTTTTGGCGCTGAGTGTAGCCAGGCTGAGGCCTCCACTCTTAAAAGCCCCTCAACCAGGGTTGAGTGTTGTTAGGCTTTCCTCAGCAGACAGCCGTTCTGCTGAAGCCTCCACTCTTCAGAGCTCCGTCTCTGGCAGTAAAAGGAGGTACGCTCTGAGGAGACTCACTAACTGCTTCTGACGTTGAGTGTAGCCAGGCTGAGGCCTCCACTCTTAAGAGCTCCCCTACGCGGATCGAGTGTGCTAGGCTTCCTCTCATTTAAGAGAGTCCTTCTGCTGAAGCCGCCACTCTCAGGGCTCCGTCCTCTGGCAGTAAGGATGTAGGCTCTGAGGAGCCTCACTAGCTGCTTTTGGCGCTGAGTGTAGCCAGGCTGAGGCCTCCACTCTTAAGAGCCCCTCAACCAGGGTTGAGTGTTGTTAGCTTTCCTCAGCAGAGAGCCGTTCTGCTGAAGCCTCCACTCTTCAGAGCTCCGTCTCTGGCAGTAAAAGGAGGTACGCTCTGAGGAGACTCACTAACTGCTTCTGACGTTGAGTGTAGCCAGGCTGAGGCCTCCACTCTTAAGAGCTCCCCTACTCGGACCGAGTGTGCTAGGCTTCCTCTCATTTAAGAGAGTCCTCCTGCTGAAGCCGCCACCTCCAGGGCTCCTCTGGCAGTAAGGATGTAGGCTCTGAGGAGCCTCACTAACTGCTTTGGCGCTGAGTGTTACCAGGCTGAGGCCTCCACTCTTAAGAGCCCCTCAACCAGGGTTGAGTGTTGTTAGGCTTTCCTCAGCAGAGAGCCGTTCTGCTGAAGCCTCCACTCTTCAGAGCTCCGTCTCTGGCAGTAAAAGGAGGTGCACGCTCTGAGGAGACTCACTAACTGCTTCTGACGTTGAGTGTAGCCAGGCTGAGGCCTCCACTCTTAAGAGCTCCCCTACTCGGATCGAGTGTGCTAGGCTTCCTCTCATTTAAGAGAGTCCTTCTGCTGAAGCCGCCACTCTCCAGGGCTCCGTCTCTGGCAGTAAGGATGTAGGCTCTGAGGAGCCTCACTAACTGCTTTTGCCGCTGAGTGTAGCCAGGCTGAGGCCTCCACTCTTAAGAGCCCCTCAACCAGGGTTGAGTGTTGTTAGGCTTTCCTCAGCAGAGAGCCGTTCTCCTGAAGCCTCCACTCTTCAGAGCTCCGTCTCTGGCAGTAAAAGGAGGTACGCTCTGAGGAGACTCACTAACTGCTTCTGACGTTGAGAGTAGCCAGGCTGAGGCCTCCACTCTTAAGAGCTCCCCTACGCGGATCGAGTGTGCTAGGCTTCCTCTCATTTAAGAGAGTCCTTCTGCTGAAGCCGCCACTCTCCAGGGCTCCGTCTCTGGCAGTAAGGATGTAGGCTCTGAGGAGCCTCACTAGCTGCTTTTGGCGCTGAGTGTAGCCAGGCTGAGGCCTCCACTCTTAAGAGCCCCTCAACCAGGGTTGAGTGTTGTTAGGCTTTCCTCAGCAGAGAGCCGTTCTGCTGAAGCCTCCACTCTTCAGAGCTCCGTCTCTGGCAGTAAAAGGAGGTACGCTCTGAGGAGACTCACTAACTGCTTCTGACGTTGAGTGTAGCCAGGCTGAGGCCTCCACTCTTAAGAGCTCCCCTACTCGGACCGAGTGTGCTAGGCTTCCTCTCATTTAAGAGAGTACTCCTGCTGAAGCCGCCACTCTCCAGGGCTCCGTCTCTGGCAGTAAGGATGTAGGCTCTGAGGAGCCTCACTAACTGCTTTTGGCGCTGAGTGTTACCAGGCTGAGGCCTCCACTCTTAAGAGCCCCTCAACCAGGGTTGAGTGTTGTTAGGCTTTCCTCAGCAGAGAGCCGTTCTGCTGAAGCCTCCACTCTTCAGAGCTCCGTCTCTGGCAGTAAAAGGAGGTACGCTCTGAGGAGACTCACTAACTGCTTCTGACGTTGAGTGTAGCCAGGCTGAGGCCTCCACTCTTAAGAGCTCCCCTACTCGGATCGAGTGTGCTAGGCTTCCTCTCATTTAAGAGAGTCCTTCTGCTGAAGCCGCCACTCCAGGGCTCCGTCTCTGGCAGTAAGGATGTAGGCTCTGAGGAGCCTCACTAACTGCTTTTGCCGCTGAGTGTAGCCAGGCTGAGGCCTCCACTCTTAAGAGCCCCTCAACCAGGGTTGAGTGTTGTTAGGCTTTCCTCAGCAGAGAGCCGTTCTGCTGAAGCCTCCACTCTTCAGAGCTCCGTCTCTGGCAGTAAAAGGAGGTACGCTCTGAGGAGACTCACTAACTGCTTCTGACGTTGAGTGTAGCCAGGCTGAGGCCTCCACTCTTAAGAGCTCCCCTACTCGGATCGAGTGTGCTAGGCTTCCTCTCATTTAAGAGAGTCCTTCTGCTGAAGCCGCCACTCTCCAGGGCTCCGTCTCTGGCAGTAAGGATGTAGGCTCTGAGGAGCCTCACTAACTGCTTTTGGCGCTGAGTGTAGCCAGGCTGAGGCCTCCACTCTTAAGAGCCCCTCAACCAGGGTTGAGTGTTGTTAGGCTTTCCTCAGCAGAGAGCCGTTCTGCTGAAGCCTCCACTCTTCAGAGCTCCGTCTCTGGCAGTAAAAGGAGGTACGCTCTGAGGAGACTCACTAACGACTCACTCACTAACTGCTTTTGCCGCTGAGTGTAGCCAGGCTGAGGCCTCCACTCTTAAGAGCCCCTCAACCAGGGTTGAGTGTTGTTAGGCTTTCCTCAGCAGAGAGCCGTTCTGCTGAAGCCTCCACTCTTCAGAGCTCCGTCTCTGGCAGTAAAAGGAGGTACGCTCTGAGGAGACTCACTAACTGCTTCTGACGTTGAGTGTAGCCAGGCTGAGGCCTCCACTCTTAAGAGCTCCCCTACTCGGATCGAGTGTGCTAGGCTTCCTCTCATTTAAGAGAGTCCTTCTGCTGAAGCCGCCACTCTCCAGGGCTCCGTCTCTGGCAGTAAGGATGTAGGCTCTGAGGAGCCTCACTAACTGCTTTTGGCGCTGAGTGTAGCCAGGCTGAGGCCTCCACTCTTAAGAGCCCCTCAACCAGGGTTGAGTGTTGTTAGGCTTTCCTCAGCAGATAGCCGTTCTGCTGAAGCCTCCACTCTTCAGAGCTCCGTCTCTGGCAGTAAAAGGAGGTACGCTCTGAGGAGACTCACTAACTGCTTCTGACGTTGAGTGTAGCCAGGCTGAGGCCTCCACTCTTAAGAGCTCCCCTACTCGGATCGAGTGTGCTAGGCTTCCTCTCATTTAAGAGAGTTCTTCTGCTGAAGCCGCCACTCTCCAGGGCTCCGTCTCTGGCAGTAAGGATGTAGGCTCTGAGGAGCCTCACTAACTGCTTTTGGCGCTGAGTGTAGCCAGGCTGAGGCCTTCACTCTTAAGAGCCCCTCAACCAGGGTTGAGTGTTGTTAGGCTTTCCTCAGCAGACAGCCGTTCTGCTGAAGCCTCCACTCTTCAGAGCTCCGTCTCTGGCAGTAAGGAGGTACGCTCTGAGGAGACTCACTAACTGCTTCTGACGTTGAGTGTTGTCAGGCTGAGGCCTCCACTCTTAAGAGCTCCCCTACTCGGATCGAGTGTGCTAGGCTTCCTCTCATTTAAGAGTCCTTCTGCTGAAGCCGCCACTCTCCAGGGCTCCGTCTCTGGCAGTAAGGATGGAGGCTCTGAGGAGCCTCACTAGCTGCTTTTGGCGCTGAGTGTAGCCAGGCTGAGGCCTCCACTCTTAAGAGCCCCTCAACCAGGGTTGAGTGTTGTTAGGCTTTCCTCAGCAGAGAGCCGTTCTGCTGAAGCCTCCACTCTTCAGAGCTCCGTCTCTGGCAGTAAAAGGAGGTAAGCTCTGAGGAGACTCACTAACTGCTTCTGACGTTGAGTGTAGCCAGGCTGAGGCCTCCACTCTTAAGAGCTCCCTACTCGGATCGAGTGTGCTAGGGCTTCCTCTCTTTAAGAGAGTCCTTCTGCTGAAGCCGCCACTCTCCAGGGCTCCGTCTCTGGCAGTAAGGATGTAGGCTCTGAGGAGCCTCACTAACTGCTTTTGGCGCTGAGTGTAGCCAGGCTGAGGCCTCCACTCTTAAGAGCTCCCCTACTCGGATCGAGTGTGCTAGGCTTCCTCTCTTTAAGAGAGTCCTTCTGCTGAAGCCGCCACTCTCCAGGGCTCCGTCTCTGGCAGTAAGGATGTAGGCTCTGAGGAGCCTCACTAACTGCTTTTGGCGCTGAGTGTAGCCAGGCCTCCTCTCGCTATAGAGAGTCATGAGGCCTCCACTCTTAAGAGCCCCTCAACCAGGGTTGAGTGTTGTTAGGCTTCCCTCTCAGCAGAGAGCCATTCTGCTGAAGCCTCCACTCTTCAGAGCTCCGTCTCTGGCAGTAAAAAGGAGGTACGCTCTGAGGAGACTCACTAACTGCTTCTGACGTTGAGTGTAGCCAGGCTAAGGCCTCCACTCTTAAGAGCTCCCCTACTCGGATTGAGTGTGCTAGGCTTCCTCTCGTTCAGAGAGTCATTCTGCTGAAGCCTCCACTCTCCAGAGCTCCGCTTAGACCGTACTATGTGCATGCTCTTTCTTGAGCCTCACTAGCTGTTGTAGCGTTGAGTGTAGAAGTCTCCTCTCATTCTGGAGAGTCGCCTCTGAGACCTCCACTCCGAGAGCCATTCTCTAGTCTATGACGGCGAGTTTTGAGCTGCCTGAAGAGCTAGATCTGCTGGGCAGGGATTGTGTTCCTCGAGTCTGTGACTTAGGAATCCAGCTTTTGGACACTCTTTCCCTCAGCATGGCGGGCGTGGGCATAGCGTTCCCATAGCGTCCCCTGGAGGACGTGGCGTAGAAGTTCCTCTCGGAGAGGAACGTCTCAGGTTACGCATGTAACCATAGTTCCCTGAGAATGGGAACAGACGCCACGTCTCTAGGCCATGCTGGGCATTCCTGTCGGTCCCCTTGAAAAAAAGAGGATGATGTGTTCCACAGGTGCCCTTTTATGCTCGCAGATGCTCATTAGCTTGCGTCATAGGCATCCACCTGCCAATGTCAAGTGCATTGGGTGTTTGTAATCATGCTTCAGGTAACCGGTTACGCTGGAGGCGTTCCCATAGCGTCCCCTAGAGGACGTAGCGTCTCGTTCCCATTCTCAGGGAACTATGGTTACATACGTAACCTGAGACGTTTTGCATTAATGTATCAATGCAGTGAACCTGGCTAATATTGGCACAGAAATGTTTATCTCTTCACATTAACTTTATGGCAAATTTAAACATAGTTTTAAAGTTATTCATTAATTTTTTTTCCTCCTCTCTCTCCTCATGTAAAAGCTGTATTTTTCTAAATACCCTGTCTCCTGTTCTGTCTACCCCGTTGTCATATGTATGTTGTGTATGTATGGACAGGTTGATGGCTAATTTCGCTGGTACTTGTACTAGTGACAATAAAGGGCTACTACTAATTTGACCCCTGCACTTGCTAGACAATTTTATGCGAAGCAACTTCAGGCTACAATTTTTTAATCAGTCAATCTAATTGACTAGTAATATTAGCATCAGTTAATCAGTGCAGGAACTCTTTAAATTCATAAAACATAACTTGTGAATGTGAATTAGTCCATGTACTCATACATTCACTTAGCTTTAATTTAACACTGTTGAGCTCACTAGACATAATCACAGCAAGATACAGCTTACATTATTAAGACATTTGGCATAAAATTACTTTACATGTTTTTATTTTGAATTCATCTCTCCTCTTGCCTGCCTCTTGTGATTTCCTTTTATATAAGCTAACAATTCTGTCTTCTGTTTATATACTATTGTCAGAAATCACCGGCTGTTTATACAGGGCCGCTCTTTTGCTCTAACAATAGGCTAAGGGAAATGGGAGGATACCGAGGAATCAAAAACTCAATGAAAAAAAACCTTCTCATGAAAGCATTACAGCTGGAACTTTTACTGATTAAAATATTCACATTTGACTCTGTGTAATTTATGTTGTAGTACAAAACAGGAAGGTTTCTTCATGTAATGTTAACCACAGACATCATTTTATTCATAAATAAAAAATCCCTTAGAAATTCCAGAGGGAACCCATTGCTCTAAAATTCAAATTCTTCTCTATGCAGTAAATGCTTTATTCAGATTTGAAGAGAATTGCAGATTAATGTTTTTTTTTTTTTTGCAATCTCCTGGCAATGGATTTGTAGGTGTGGGGTGGTGGTGGTGTTTGTGTAATTTAGGGCGTCTCTTGTTCCACATTTGATGCTTCTGTGTAGATTCTAACAATAAAAAAGGAAACATCTGCACAACCAAGATTCTCCTTCAACACGTTCACATCTTCCGGCATTTTGAAGTTTGAGACGGTCACAGATGACCCTTCCCAATTTCAGTTCATACAGTGTAACACAAACGTACTTGACACTGACATTCATTTAACCTGCTTCACTTCATTATTATGTCAAAGGCGTAGTTTACATGATGTATGTATATTGTCAATATCATAATTTCAATCACACTCTAATATGGTGTTTCGAGCAGATGTTGTTCAGCTCATTGTTATTTTAGTCCAGTGCCTGTATTACCTAAACTTGTGCATGTCTGCGCATACTTCATATGGTCTGTGTTGCTGCATGTTGACAAAAAAATTGACTGGTTTAAATATGTATGATTTAAATATGTGATGTTTAGTTAGAGAATCTTCAGTGTACACTCTCTCTGATATAGAGAGGTTTATTTTAGGGGATTATTGCAGAATGACTGATGCATCATACAGCAGATTTATATAAGTGTATGCAACTTGATATTTCCTTGGGAAGCATCCTGTTTCAGGTTCCTGTTGACAAAGTTTTCACTTCAGGCTTTATTGAAACAGTGGCACAGAGTGTTGAGGCAGGTGACAACCAGACAAACCTGCATCTTAGCATATTATCCATCATTGTAATATAGACCAAATGAGAGTTTAGGTTTTGTGTGAGAGATTGAATGTTTTTCAGTCAGTTTATTTAGGAAAGATTACTATATTGATCATATATTGTTGTTTTGATTCAGGATAGCATGTTAAAGTGGGTAGCTGGTGGTGTTCTGCAAATAAGGTGCTACTTTGGTCTCTGCTTTGAGTCTTAAGTGTTTGTGACAAATGCTTTGAGTAACGTTGAATCATACAAATCTGTTAATTTGCAAAACTGACAAGATTGGAGTAAATCCTCCAATCATACCAGCAAGGTCAAACTCTATCTTACACCAAACATTTAAATGTAAATTTTAGATACCTTTCATTTTTTAATTCATACTATTTTTCTATCTGGAAATTGCATGCATCTTTATCAAGTTTTATTTTTTCAGTAATTACATTTTTTTGTATTTTAAGTAGGATATATTTCTGTTGTTGACTTTCAGACTTTTAACTTGTTAACTTTCAAAAATGTCACTCTTCTCTCGTCTCTATTTGCAGTTGCAAGCCTTATAAATATTGAACGAGTGAATGTGTATGACCAAATATAAATAAGACATATCTTTAATTTATACAAAAAAATATCAAATTTAATATTGGCCATTTATCAGTTACCAGCCATTTTATGAAAAATGATTATCGGTTTGTCAGTTATAAGAAAACCTCCAATAACATTGTATATACCTTCCATGTAAGAGCTTACCTTCATGAGTTCCTTCTGAAAAGACTTCCTCTCCTTACCCTCAGCTCCGTTGCAGTCTTCCTTGAGCTTCTCAAGAACAGAAGCCACTTTCTCAGGCTCACTTTCTGCCTCTGTCCGACAGAAATGTGTCAGAGGCAGATTGACGTAGCCCAAAGCATCAGCAAACACTCTCCAACTCGCCACGTTTTCCATCAGTATTGTCCGCACAGATGCATAGATGTACGTCAGGCACATGCAGGGCTTTAGGAGCTGCTCTAAAAGGATTATGGTTGTAAGATCAGGCCCCTTGAAATTAACAGGTTTCACTTTTCCCATGATTAGAATGTTTTTTGCATGCACCAACCCAATTCTTCCATGGTAGTATCCAATGTACCATTCTTTTGTCCATAGATGTCCTTTAAGTTTAATTTTTTCTTCACTCAAAAGGGCCACTACATCCCCTTTAAGATATTCTAGCAAATACAGGCTTATGGACTGTCTTACAACAGTTTTCAGAAACTTAGCAAATTTTTGATTTTTGACTAGTCTGTCCTGAAACACAGGGTACTTTGTGGTCGCTGCAAGAGGAGACAGTATGATTTTGTTCACTTCCTTTTTCTTGAGGAAGCGCCTTTGAACGGAGCTTCTTGTGCTTGTTTTGGGTGGTGGGGTTGGGGTCTGAACGCAAAACTGGGCCAAGATACAGTCCTTATCATCCTTGACCTGAATACGCAAAGTAAAGTCTGAAATGTCAGTTGAATCGCGTGCTGCGATCATGTAGATGAGGCGGGCCACTTTGCCAAGTTTGATCTGAAATCCCCTCACGGTTCTTGCCTGTTCATTGGCTCTCACTTCAAAATTGGACATGTTTGAAAACACGCCAACCTGAATGTCTTGAGGTTTTGCTTGTACAAACTGGTGCTTTCCCCAGAGTTGGAGGACAACAGGTGGAGTTGTCTGAGAATACTTTTTGGCGTCACTCACTAGCAACGTCTTTGGGGCACAGTCATGGCCAAAAATGGCCACCACTGTCTTGAAGGATGGGTGGATGTGCTTTGGCCCATATACCCCAAGAGTGACCTTTTTTACAACATGTTCCCAGACTGTGTTGTATGGGGCCACTGTTTGTGCTTGGGCAACTACAGAGACATACATGCAAGGCTCTAAATTGTCCAGAGTCACTTGAACTGTGTCTCCATACATGTATACACGTGAAATTGGGACATACGGACCTTCCTTGAAGTCACTTCTCACACACACAACCTCTGTTGTTTTGCGGCTCTCTATCTTCACAACAACAGACACCTTCATCTCTAAAGTGACTGGAGTCTTGGTTTCCATGTTACTGAGTTTTACTTCTACCACTGGACTTACGGTTGTACATCTATCATTGTTAAGCTCCAACGGTGGGTCCAGAAGGGCCTTCAATGATATCTGTTGAGTCTCACCTGGTGCAACGTGACCCTCAGGAATATGTATACTGATACTGGTGTTTGGCAGCTCCACGGCACCACCAGAACTGTCCAGGTTGCACACAATGTTGGTCTCTATTGGCTGGGTTTGGCCCCAACCTGGGTTTTGTTCAACGGAGTCCAGGTCATGACAGGATCGTGTAAGTTTACGGTGATTTAGCCATGCTGATTTGAAATCCTCTCTACTTTGATAATGCTCAGGTTTAGGTGACTTCATGCCACCAAAAAAACTCAAAGAACCTTGATTCCCATCAGACAAGGACTGTAGGACAGACAGTTCTGACATGCTGTAGCAGCGCTTGCTCCTAAAAAATGGATCGTCTCTGCGAAAATTTGGGCCAGTTCCTGAGCAATAGCTAATACGTTTTGTGTCACACAGCCCACTTTCAAAACCATTAATATTAATATTGCTGCTGGTGTTTGAGATGGGAGGTGAAAGATTACCAAAACACAAAGCCTTTGCTGAATTCTGGTTGCTGTTTTGGTCAGGGGTGCCTTGCAGTGTGCCATTTAGGAAAGGGTTAGTTGACATCCGTTTATTAACAAATGGATTGTCATTTCTAGATTCTGTTGTTTTGGCGGACCCCGTCCACTCCCCAGAGATATCCATTTCTTTCACTCCCTCAGAAATGTCACTTTGGCTGTCAATCATGCCGCTATCACTGAACGTGGAATCTCGATAATTGATCGGCTGGACGTAAGCAGCTGGGATGTATCCCATCTCTTTACTGTTGTGAGCATACCACCACTCTCCACCCGATGTGTCTATAACATAAAGACAGTCTCCCTTTGAGAACTTGAGTGTGGTAAAGCTGGACGGACAGTAATCCTTAATGGCAATCACTTCCCTGGCAGCTCCAAATGAGGCAATAGTGTCCAGTCGCAAGGCACTAGGTGAAGGCACTGTAAAAAAAAAAAGTGAATGAGGGAGTACTAGAAGTTAACAGTATAGTGATTGTGAGGTGAAAATAAGAAAGGAAACCTTTAACATTTGTAAGGGTGGTCTCTGACACTCCTTCACTGAAATCGATGAGAGCACCCTCAGATCTGCAGCGAGGGAGCACAGCGTTGTTGTTCGACGATCGAATGCGATGGGCAGCCATGGCATGTATTGCTACCGAACTCCACGTCTTGTCTCAAGTTTTTATTCCCATGTTTGTTTCAGTGTGAGAGATCAATTGCCTTCCATAATATCTGTCACAAAATAAAGGTGAAAGAACATATAAGTTTGCTTTTTTAATTCCCGCTGAATTTATTCTTTAGGCAAATTTGAGTAACAATTTAGTATAGGGACCAATTCTCATAATTGACTTGCTTGTTAGCATGCCTATTATTAACATATTGACTATTTATTGGTATTTATAAAGCAGATATTCGGCATGACCATATTCTACATCCCTAATCCAACCTAATACCTAAACTTAACAACTACCTTACTAACTATTAATAAGCAGCAAATTAAGTTTATTGAGGAAAAGGTTGTAGTTAATGGGTTTTTAATAGTGAGAATTGGACCTTAAACAAAGTGTGCCCGAAATTTGATATTGTTTGCACAATAACACAACAAGAGTTCAAGAAATTACAAGACTTTAAAAAAAATACTCTTAAAAGTAATTCTTCACAAAAAATGTATAAAGAACATATTCATTTTTTCTAATGTTAATTAACAGTACAGTATGTAACAGTTCTTTTCTGATTAAGAACAAGCATTCATCAACAAGGATTACACGCAGTTGACTGTGATATTTTTTTTATTCAGTATTAATTAGTAATTTAATCACAGTAAGATTAGCCATTATAGACCAACTCGTGCAACTCTTTCCATATCGGTCTATATAAGGGGTGGGCGATATGGCAAAAATATCATATCACAATTTGTTTTATTTAAATATAAACATTTCAAGATTTTATCACGATTCTTTGTCATGTTGGTTTAACTATTTTGTCTGAGCAGTGCAGCCAAAATAATTTCCCTATTATAAAGACAAAGCTTTTTAAGGTAACAAAATATATAAAAGAATGGTGCATATTTAGGCCGAAGTGGGCAAAGATTAAAATCTGTCATTATTTTAAATGTCTTATTACAAATAAGAACAAAGATACAAATACACATAATATACAAATAAAATGAACCCTGTTTTATTTTCAGGTACAATAGGGGTATTTGGCAGGAGCATTCAAGAAATTGAATTAACAAATATTTTAAAAACACTATATAGATTGATTCCTATTAAAGCAACTGTATTATTATTTTTCAGTCAAGAGTAGGCCTAGTGAGTTATTTTTCCCTTTTTGTGTTTTGTTGTTTTAACATTCTGTCATCTGTCTGTCAATTATGTCAGTGTTTTATATTTATACCATCATATACTCACTCAAAATTAGTTTTGAACCTGAATGAATTTCTTTCTTCTGCTGAATATAAATGCTATTTTGAAGAAGGTGGAAAACCAAACAGTTTCTGGTCCACCGTGACTTCTATAATATATATTTTTTCTACTATCAAAGTCAATGTGGACCTGCAACTGTTTAGTAATAGTTAACGTTCTTCAAAACATCAAAGTGACAAAGGCGTGTTCAGCACAAGAACTAAATTAATACAGGTTTGGGACAACGTGACAGTGAGTACATAATTCAAGTATAGGATAATGACAGAAATTCAATTTTAGGGTGAACTATCCCTTTAATTACAGCCGGCTGCCTGTTTAGTTCTGTCCCTTTAAGACATGCACATATCTAATATCCAGACACGCATATTTCTATATGTCTATATGTGAACCTTATGTGTTTTGACAGTATTAGCTCAAAAGATAACTTAGTTGAGTAATTAGGCGCTGTTGGACAGGCTTTAGTGCGCACGCTTCAGGTGTACGGGCTCAGAAAAAGCTCATGTCAGACCAGCACGTGAATGAAAAGCTTAAACAGCATTCGGCAAAGCTTTAAAACACACGCAAATTATGTACTTTAGTGATTGCGAATAAGTACAGTGTCCCGTGAGAGTAAATCTATCGCTGAGTTAACACTGATGTTAATGTATGTGGGGCTGTACAGTAGGCCTATATTGATATGGGGGGCGGTGCCATGAACTGTAACGTTAACTGAAAAAAATCGCTGTAGCACGATACTACGATATTTCTTCAAAAGTAGATCGTGGAGACATTTTATCGTCCACAATTAAAAATCGTCATATCGAAAACCCCTAGTCTATATCAAGGAATAAGTCAGTTTTATGGCCTCCTTCCACGTTTCCGAAACCTAAGAGAGTCCACACTTTGTCACTACATGTCTTAAAGTAAGGCTAATTAGGGCAGAAATATTTGTTCTTGTGCAGACACGTCTACTGTCGCTGTGACATTCTCTTGAACACTAACAGAGAATAAAAGGCCTTGGTCTCTATGAAGGTTTATACAGTTAATCGCCTATATAGCCTGATATCAAAGTTACTAGGTTTTTCTTTTTTAATGTTAATTATTATACTTCTATTGATTTTATTTTATTTTTCAGCAATGACTTATGTTATCCAATGATTGCTTCAAATATTGTGCAAAGTGATTGAATTATTCATTCACAAATAGAAGTCCCATCTGAGCTGCTTTAAGTGTGCAGCATGCAAGCTTGGATCAAACGTTGCTTGCTTTTAGTAATCAAAAGTAGGATAGTGTTTGAGGGCAACTCAGCATCCTCTTAAGTCTGATCATGAACTATAAAGGCTCTCCAGCAATACACATCAGTGGTTTCCATGACTACCACCTTGGGGAAGAAAGCACACACAGTGAAGCGCCTTTAGAGAAAATGCCCAGCTGTAGCCTACTGGGAATGTCTCTCACACAACAGTCTGGCATATTATGAATCTACTAATTATTGTACTCCAGCAGATTAGCACTCCAACAAGCTAATTGCTATGTGTTTGGACTCTTCAATATGTTTAAAACCAGTAGATCTCAACAAAGTCTCACCGTTAGTGAAAGCAAAGCCACTTAGGCCAAATGTTATAAGACTGTTCACATAGAAATACAGCTTATAAGGAGCAAATATAGGCTTAAATTATCAGCAAATAGATAGCAGTCATGTTATGATGCAAAAATAATTATGAGATATATTGAAAATTATCTGTGGAGATCTGTGGAGTATTTTATTTAGTCATTTTAGTGATTTTTTTCTTCAGAACTTAACAAAATGTGTCTGAAAATGGCATGTTGAAATTGCTGTTGTGGGTACAGCCTGATTTGAAACAGATTTACCTTTTTTATTTGTTTTGTGTTTATGGTGTGTGTGTGTGTGTGTGTGTGTGTGTGTGTGTCTGCGTGTTTATAGGGCTGCTCTGTGAAAGACCGAAATGTTTCACCTTTTGTTTCAGAAATACAGAGGAAATGCCTGTGAAATGAGGATGTGCTGCATTTCCCAAAACTTATATTGCATCATATCATAGCAAACCCCTTCAGGTTAGGGCACCTGCACGTGTGTCTGAGGTGTCAAAAGAATCTCTGTGCATATTGTTAAAGTAATTGTTAATGTCATAGACCTTCAGGCATCAGAAGTGACATTTCAGGACTGAACTTGTCTAGAGTTTTGAAGCATGACAGTTGCATTTGGCGACATGGCTTTATACAATATTTAAACAAAATTAATTCCTTAAATACTGCAGTAATGTTTAATGCTCTGCCAAATAAATAAATTCAACAATTAAACAAAACTTTTTTTGTCAAGTATGTACCTTCCAGACAGAGTTCAACATGTTGTTACATTATCTGCACCATGTTTCATAGTATTTTATCTCAAAATCTGTATGTAGATGACTTTTGAGGAGAACTGGGGGAAGAAAATCATGTTCATGCTGTTTAATTAAACATTAATTCTGCGGCGCTAGTATAAATTATTTAAGACGAGCTTATATTTTGACATGAGACGTTTCCTGAAGGTTTGAGTCCTGATAGGCTTCTAATAAAATCTGCATTACAGTAACATTGATTAGTTTAAATACAGCGCAAAAGAATTCCGAAAGAGTTCTGGCAGTTATCGTGCAGTTTTTAGGGCTAATGCACATTTTAAACTGCGAAACAGTAGGTTCAGTTTCTTTATAAGAGAAAAGACTGTCTCCGGTGTGTGGGTGAACCTCAGACAAGTTGAAACGGGTTGTGAAATCCTAGGAAACAGATGAAGACATCCAGAAGACCAACACACTCACACAGCTCAATTTCAAGTGTCAAACACAACGAGCCCATAAACTCAATCTGAACTGAAGAGTCAGAAACAGCAGTTGTGAGTTCAGCTGAGTTCAACAAGAAAAGTGGCAACTCAGTGGAAGATAGCGACGAGGACAACAATACACCACTTATCGATGAAAAACCCGATGAAAAAATGAACGCCAATAAATATAAATTCCACTTACTTTTTTTTGAAGATGCAGTTAGTCTCTTGAGTGTAGACCGTTAAGCGCGCGCCTCGCTCTCAAGCGCTTCACTTGCATTATGAAAAGCTGCGTGACGTCACCAGCCAGGAGGAGTCCCGCACACAAAACACAGACAATCCCTGGGACTCTTTACAGCTTTTTAACTGCCATAATAATATATACGCCAAGATTTATTGTGTTAATGTATATAATAATGTATATTTGTTTCACTTTTTTTGAGGATGGCATATTGCATTAGATTGAATTGCGCTGAAAATCCAGCTCATTAGTCAATATTCTGATTTAATTGTAAGACAGCCTCGTGTACCCATTCTGCGAGATTTCCAAATTTCGACCGCTTTTTTGATATACTGGCAATCAGAAGTTGCGACATTAAAATTAGACCTAATCAGTTTATCAAGTTCAACCTTTTTTTTGGACTACGACTAAATATAAATATATGGCGGCACCTGGTGGGCATTTAACTTATAATCGAGCGGTTTCAGAATCAGAATCAGAATGAGATTTATTATTGCCAGGTATGTTTACACATACGAGGAATTTGTTTTCGTGACAGAAGCTCCATAGTGCAACAGAATGACAGCGACAGAACAAAAACACATAATAAAATAATAAAAATAGAACAAGTAAATAAATAATAACAATATACAAATTGACAATTGTGTGTAGGCCTACAGTTTTATTACAATAGACAGTTTGGTATGTACAGGTATATTATGTGCAAATGTGAAATATAAACTAAGAAAGTGTGTTAGAAAAATAAGTGTACAATAGTGTTGTGTGTTCCACGTTAATTGTCAAGTATTCATGAGATGGATTGCTTGAGGGAAGAAACTGTTCCTGTGTCTGGTCATTCTGGTACTCAGAGCTCTGTAGTGTCGACCAGATGGTAACGGTTCGAAGAGAGAGTGTGCTGGATGTGAGGGATCCAGAGTGATTTTGCCAGCCCTTTTGGCCACTCTGGATAAGTACAGTTCCTCCGGGAACATCGAGCCGCGTCCGAACGCTTAGGGGAACGCCATCAGCGTTGTCCAGCTCTGAATCATATGTGTAATCAGTCAAAATTCGGCCAGACGCCAGGTGCGGTGACGCCATGACCAGGATGCTTAAAAGCACGTGATGTGCGGCCGGCGCCAGCTTTTGTCATTCAGCAAAGCTCTCTGTGTGTGTCAGTCGAATGTGTTCTGTGAGTCTGTTACTATCAAGATAGGAAATAAGAAAGTTTATTCTTAAAAGATAAAAGAAAGACTAGAAGCAGACATATCAAAGGCCAATGAGGCGAAAGTAGATCACGTTACAGACTGTGTGTTCCTCTCTGACTGGAGGTGAAAACTCTCTTTGAGGAGGAGTTTTTCACCTGCCCTCGCAGCACCTGCCACGCTGCCGCTGAGGCGGAGCAGTGGCTGTGCTCGCAGATGGATTAGATGGAAAGATTAAGACGGGTGATCCCCTATCTTCCTTTCCCATCAGATCCAGCGTCCCGCCGGGCACGCTCCGAGGAGTGTGTCCGCGCCTATGATCTCCCAGTCCCGCTGCTGCTGAGGCACCGCGGTGAGTGAGATCACGGGGATCGCACATAGATCTGGCGGACGGGTTGGAGACGGGTTCGCCCTATTTCCACCTGTATTCCCCAGGTCTAGCGCTCTCTCGGGATACACACAGTTTTTGCGATGATCTGGCTGGAGGCGAAAACTCTCTTTGAGGAGGGAGTTTTCACCTGCGCTCCGCGCAGATGGATTAGATGGGAAGATTAAGACGGGTGATCCCCTATCTTCTTTTCCCATCAGATCCAGCGTCCGCTGCAATGCATTGTGCTCCCGCCGCACGCGCTCGAGTGTGTCCGCGCCTATGATCTCGCGGTCCCGCGGCTGCTGAGGCACCGCGGGCGAGTGAGATCACGGAGGCGCATAGATCTGGCGGACGGGTTGGAGACGGGTTCGCCTATTTCCACCTGTATTCCCCAGGTCTAGCGCTCTCCGGGCGGAAGCCTAAGCTATAGTTCTTCCCCCTTGAGTGAGAGTGCGCTAATCTGCAGCAGTTTCTCTTCAAGAAGATTTATTTATTTTGTTCCGAGCGGCTCGCGCGTTGTGGTGATTATGTGTGCATTATGGTGATCCTCGGTTCATTTATGCACTTTCAGACCGTGTTTACTTGTCTGGGTGTTTGACTGCATTTAATTTTGAATAATTAACTATGCATTTTATCCGACTATGAGAGGTAGATATATATATTTATACATATATATATATATATATATATATATATATATATATATATATATATATATATATATATTGTAGAGGAATATATACAATTATATATTGTATATGACCTACAAGAGCCTCTTGGGATACTTCTCAAATGAGAGCACAATGTTTACCTCTCTTCCTCCAAGGAGGTTGAGGTGGTCAGCTTGGGCTGCTGGGCGAGCAGCCCCAATTGTGTTCCAGCTCCCTATTCGGGAATGTCACTGTACTCGCCAGAATCGGAGTCAGAGTGACGCGCCCGGGCCGAAGACGGATCTGCGGATCGTTAGTCTTCGGCCAGAACGCCCTGATGCCATGGTCCAGGGCCTTGAGGGCCGGCCCCTCTGGGGAAGAGCGGTGTACACCGCATTACACGGTGCCCGTCTCTCCTCAGTGCCCTCAGGAGATCAGTCTGCTAACCCTGCCAGTGTTCTAGGGCACAGCGGTCTCCAGCGAGCGCTTCTCTCAGTCTCTTCCGCCCAGAAATGTAGCGGAGATGGGAGGCTCGCCACCCCTTCGGGGGTCTCTAGAGCAGCTAGATCGGCCGTCCCCTGCCGGTCCTCCGTTCCAGGGCACCGAGCTAGCTCTAAGTACACAGAGGCCAGTCTCAAGAGACTGGTTCCCTTAATAAGTCACCTGGCGGTGTGGGAGCCCTTGCCAAGCGTGTTTTATTGGGATCTGCCTGAGCAGACTCTGGTTCCTAGTCTTCCTTAGAGATGACGTAGGTCTGAGGACCGTCATTTCCAATAGGAGGCTTCTGAAGCAGTCCTGATGCCAAAGCCCAGGACTGGTGAGGGCAGGCCCTCTGGGGAAGAGCGGTGTACACCGCATTACACGGTGCCTGCCTCCTCAGTGCCCTCAGGAGATCAGTCTGCTAACCCTGCCAGTGTTCCAGGGCGCAGCGGTCTCCAGCGAGCGTTCTCTCAGTCTTCCGCCCAGAAATGTAGCGGAGCTGGGAGGCTCGCCACCCTTCGGGGTCTCTAGAGCAGCTAGATCGGCCGTCCCCTGCCGGCCTCCGTTCCAGGGCACCGAGCTAGCCGCTCTAAATACACCAGAGGCCAGTCTCGAGAGGCTGGTTCCTTAGTAGGCCACCCGGCTTGGGAGCCCCTGCCAAGCGTGTCTCATTGGGATCTGCCTGAGCAGACTCTGGTTCCTAGTCTTCCTTAGAGATGACGTGGGTCTGAGGACCGTCATTTCCAATAGAAGGCTTTGAGGCAGTCCTGAGGCCAAGGCCCAGGACTGTTGAGGGCAGGCCCTCTGGGAAGAGCGGTGTACACCGCATTACACGGTGCCCGCCTCTCCTCAGTGCCCTCAGGAGATCAGTCTGCTAACCCTGCCAGTGTTCCAGGGCGCAGCGGTCTCCAGCGAGCGTTCTCAGTCTCTTCCGCCCAGAAATATAGCGGAGCTGGGAAGCTCGCCACCCTTCGGGGTCTCTAGAGCAGCTAGATCGGCCGCCCCTGCCGGTCCTCCGCTCCAGGGCACCGAGCTAGCCGCCTGGCACACTCAGAGGCCAGTCTCAAGAGACTGGTTCCCTTAGTAAGTCATCTGGCGTGTGGGAGCCCTTGCCAAGCGTGTCTTATTGGGTCCTGCCTGAGCAGACTCTGGTTCCTTAGTCTTCCTAGAGATGACGCGGGTCTGAGGACCGTCGTTTCCAATAGGAGACTTCTAAGGCAGTCCTGATGCTACATCCCAGGACTTATGAGGGCAGCCCCTCTGGGGAAGAGCGGCTTACACCGCATTACACGGTGCCCGTCTCTCCTCAGTGCCCTCAGGAGATCAGTCTGCTAACCCTGCCAGTGTTCCAGGGCGCAGCGGTTTCCAGCGAGCTTCTCTCAGTCTCTTCCGCCCAGAAATGTAGCGGAGCTGGGAGGCTCGCCACCCCTTCGGGGTCCCTAGAGCAGCTAGATCGGCCGTCCCCTGCCGGTCCTCCGCTCCAGGGCACCGAGCTAGCCGCTAAGTACACCAGAGACCAGTCTCGAGAGACTGGTTCCCTTAGTAGACTATTCGGCAGCGTGGAACTGCTGCCAAATGTGTCTCGATGGGTCACGCACACTGTAGACAAGGCTATGTGGCGCCTGCCGCAGCCTTTCTACAGGCGAGCAGGCTCTGGTAATGGAACAAGAAGTGAGCACTCTCCTGAGGGAGGAGACCATCGAGGTGGTCCCTGCTCTAGACATAGAGTCCAGGTTCTACAGCCGTACTTCTTGTTCCGGGAAAGGGGTTGCGTCCGTCTTAGATCTAAGCTAACTGAACCGCTCAGTCACACGACTGAAGTTCAGAAAGCTCTCTTCAAGCACGTGTCTCACACCAGATCCGAGGACTGGTGGTCACGAGCGATCTAAAGATGCATACTCCTTCCCTATCACAGGAAGTTCCTGAAATGTGCTTTGGGGCAAAGCGATTAATATCGGGTTCTTCCCTTCGTAAAGGAGCAGCCATCCTGTCGAGGCAGACATCCAGCTCCGCTAAGGGGCTGGATGCTATGGTACAATCGTGGCTGAGGCTTCGCCTGTACGCCTCCCCGATCGCTCAGCTCCTGGGAGTTCTAGAGAGTGCGCATGGACGGGGTCCTTCTATTGAAAACCCTGTTCTGGCCGGGCCGAGTATAGTCTCTGACCGATTTCTCTCCTCGACGGCTCTCCATGGGGATTCCCCAGGAGGGATCTCCTCTCACTGGCAGCGGGCATGATCTTTCACCCCGCTGGAGTTGTGGGAACTATGGGTGTGGCTCCCGAGGGGCACAACTCATAGCCTCTGGTCTCTCAACTGAGGTTGCTGAGACCATCCTCCAATCTAGAGCTCCCTCAATAAGGAAACTGTACGCCCTGAAGTTGAGACTCCGGGTGCGGAGACCGCCAGCTTGATCCAGTTAACTGCCTGCTGAGACAGTGCTGGAGCTCTCGCAGGCCTGCTTTCTCCGCAGAGTTAGCCCACTCCACCCTGAAGGTCTACGTGGCGGCTATAGCACCTACCACGCCCTCTTGGTGGCCTTTCAGGCAAACTCTCTTTATACGCTTTCTCCGTGGAGGCCAGGGTGCTTATGCTAAGTATTGGCTGGATGCTCTCCTATGACCTCGAGTCCTCTGATCTCCCTCGCCTTTGGGAATCAAGGCTCACTCTACTTAAGGTATGGCGGCCTCCAAGGCCTTCTGGCAGGTATGCCTGTGCAGGACATCTGTGACGCTGGTGGGTGGTCTACGCTAACTTTCCAGGTTCTACGACCTGGCTCTGCGAGCCACCCTGGCTTGTCTTTTCCCTTGCCATAGCTGTGCATTCCACACAATAAGCAGGGATTTGCAAGTATGGCGGCGTGGATATCTCGTTCCCCTAGCGTTTCCGACGCAGCTCGATGTTCCCGGAGGGGAACGTCCCAGGTTACGTATGTAACCCTGGTTCCCCGAGGGAACAGGGACGGCTGCGTCGCAGGGCCATACTTCCGCATCCCTACTAGAGCTATGCTTCATTCCTGGAAGCTGGCGCCGCCGCACATCACGTGCTTTTAAGCATCCTGGTCATGACGTCACCGCACCTGACGTCTGGCCGTCAATTTTGACTGATTACACATATGATTCAGAGCTGGACAATGCTGATGGCGTTCCCCTAGCGTTTCGACGCAGCGTCTCGTTCCCTCGGGGAACCAGGGTTACATACGTAACCTGGGACGTTCTTGGAGAGTGATTTGCTCATCAGTCCGGACTACCCTCCATAGTCTTCTGTGGTCAGATTTGGTAGCTGAGCTGAACCAGACAGTTATTGATGTGCAGAGGACTGATTCAATGATGGCGGAGTAGAACTGTTTCAGCAGCTTCTGTGACAGGTTAAACTTACTCAGCTGGCGAAGGAAGTACAGCCTCTGCTGGGCTTTTTTCACAATGGAGTCTATGTGATTGTCCCACTTCGGGTCCTGGGAGATAGTGGTGCCCAGGAACCTGAACGACTCCACTGCAGTCCCAGGGATGTTCAGGGTGGTGAGTGGGGGGAGAGCGGGGGGTTTCTTCTGAAGTCCACGATCATCTTCACTGTTTTGAGCGTGTTGAGCTCCAGGTTGTTAAGACTGCACCAGACAGCCAGTTCCTTAACCTCCTGTCTGGTTTTGTGTCTATATCGTTTGACCTTAAATGTGGCCTACAGTCAAAGAACAAATCTCAATAAATAGTTGATGCATGTTGTTAAACAACAGTTATAGGCTATCAATTTGACAGACTTTAGGCTTCTATTCCTCATAAACTCATTTTCATTCCTGTCAAAAATTAAAAATGGTGCTGCCCTGACTAAGGTCTATGGTTTCAAACTTGCTATTGTAGTCTGTTATAAAGTAGCCTTTCAAAACTTTTGAAGTGAATACTGCATGTCAAAAGCCATCATAACCAGTTTTTTCTTCATTCCTTGTAGTTTGTCACTTGCCAGCTGAATGCTAAGCTGACGGATCTATTGTAGACATCTATTTAACATTACATCTAGTTTGTTTTAGAACAAAGTTTCATTGCATTCATATTAATATTCTATAATATCATGTTAATTAATAATAATAATTTGTTACATTTATATAGCGCTTTTCTAGACACTCAAAGCGCTTTACATTGTATCTCCTCATCCACCACCACCACCACAAACAACATTGTCATTAACCAATCAGATTTGAAGAACAAGTTTATAATTTTGGTGAAGTTTAGGCTTATAATCAGTGTTTGTTGCTTGTACATCAGTGTCATTCATCTATAATTTCCTCTGATTTTAGGGATTACTCATGGTTATGGTTAGGTTTAGGTGTAGGGAAATGGTCAAGATAAAAATGTTTGATTAAAATGTTGTTCCAAGGTCAACAATATATGTTGACCCAGGAAAACATCTAACTCTGCAAAATCAGGATGTGCACGATGGCAGCCATATTGCGCCAGAACGCCCACCACACACCAGCTTATTTGTGGAGAGGAGACAGAGTGATGAAAGCCAATGTGTGTATGGGGATGATTAAGAGGCCATGCTGGTCAGAGGCCAATGGGCAAATTTGGCCAGGATGCCGGGGTAACACCCTACTCGTTTTCAAAGGACATCCTGGGATTTTTAATGACCACAGAGAGTCAGGACCTGGGTTTAACGTCTCATCCGAAGGATGTTGAATTGCCCTCTATAAATTATTAATTTCTTAACCTAGTTATTGTCTAATGTAAGTAAATTGGTTTCATCTATATCAGTCATAATTGGCAACATGCTTTGTGGTTTTAATGCTGCTTAGAGGTGGCATAATTGCATTGCATGGTACAGTGGTGGGTCTGAAAAGCCATAATATACACTACATTTTGAGCAGGCAAAGAGCCTGTTAACACGGCTGTATAAGAAATCTTCAGACAAGGTTTTCTTTTATGGACATGTTTGTCTCAGCTATCAAGTTGCACAGATAGGGTACAACCACAAGATGTCATCCAAAACCAGCTAATAGGACGTTTTTGCTTTTGTTGTTTATGCTGTTTTATAGAATTTGCATTAGAAATATGATCTTACAGAGCATGTTAAATTGATCTCATGTATTTCCCACACTGAGCAGCTCTTTTTTCTGTAACGAATTTCTTGTAGTGAAATCTTGTGTCAAATGTTAATCATATTATGGGAAAGTGATTTTTGTTAAAATATGTCTGTTCAGTTTGATATTTGATTTCAATGTCATTTCATTATTTTATTTTGTCATTGTCAGTTTGTAATTTTTGACTGAAGTTGACACAACATCTTCATCTGAAATTTTAATGTTTTTTCCCCAATCATTTTCTGATCATTATTTCTTATCTGAAAACTGTATTATTATTATTGAAATTCTTGTTGCTGAATTCAATTAGTTTATACAGGCTTTAAATGAGGCTTATACAGGCTTTAAATGATAACTATGTGAAAAAATATAACTATTAAAATATGTAATCAAACTTTTTAATTAGTATCAATTCATTTAACTGAATTATTTGATAAAACAATGCATACACTGTGAATTTAGCCAGTATCACCTGAAATTTTGGGACCTGAAGGTGTCCTACGCACTGACATCTCTCTTGAAACAGACACACTCTTTCTTTTTTTATTTTCAAGAGATCAGTTAATGAGCTCATTTATAATTAAAGAGCATTGATTTTGTGCAGCTGCTCTGATAATTTGAAACACACTTTGTGAAGCCTTTATTTGGCATGCTTATACCTTGTCAAGCACTTGGTGTCACCCTGCAAGTCCAACTAGAAGAAAACAGATCAATGCTCTTTGAATATAAATTAAGAAATTGCTATTTTAGTCTTTCAAAAAGGGGTTTGAATGGAAAAGAAAAAGCTTCACAGATGTGATAAACCACTGGGTCTAGCATGATAACAACCCATATTTATTTCTCTCTCTAAAGTGGAAATATATTGATCTCAACGAGCGATCGTTGAAGCCATCAAAAGTCAAATGCAGGTTTGGTTCTTAAGCCCCCTGATGCGTGTCTTTAGAAGTGCTCTGTGAGAGAAAGCCTTTTGATCAACAACAGCGATTGTATGATTATTTGGAACTCTGAATCAGAATCTTGAAAAGCATATCAACGGTGACAGAAGATAAAAGACACGAAAACAAGTTTGACATTCAGAGGAACAGAAACATATTCATAACTTCAGAAAAATGTGCTCCCTTTCTGATAACATCTGTTGAAAGGAGAATTTTGTCAAATTTACGGAAGAAAGGCTTTAAATATGTTCTGCCGAAATGCATTTGTGGAATGCGCTGTAGTTGTGTGAGTAGTCAGATTGCCAGTAGGAAGACCAGAGACCTGCCTGAACATTTAACAGCTATTTACAGAGACAATACTGAAATTACTAACAACTTTTTATTTATATCTATTAATATTACATTTTACTGATGCAACTGGTTAGGTTTTAGTATTACTGTATTACTGTATGTCAGAGCATCCAGTGTGTTTGTAATCGAACTAGAGCCAAAAAGGAGTTGCCGGTTTGTTTTGTCCATGGTTTCATAATCATAGAGCTTATTAACTTGATGCATTAATGTATATCTTTTGGCAGTAATACTCACAGGATTAGATTGCATATGCCTCTCCTATGGGCTCAGAAAGGAAGTGATTGTCCTCACCAGCTGCTAATGAATCTAATCCCACTTGCTCCACTGTTGTTCATCTCTGGGGCTCTATTGTCCTCAGATGTTTGCTGCAACCATAAACGGCACCATCTGATTCATCCTACTAGGACCAGTTAATTAGATAAATCAAGAGTCCTGCTCAGTTGGAACAAACACCTGTGGACCAACGGCTTTAGCTAAACCGCTCCTACAGGAACACATAGAGATTGATTGTTACATGCTGCTTCTGTGAGCAGCTGGATGTATAAAGGCAACTTCAAAAGCGGAACAGGCTTACCGCGGCTGTCCTATTTCACATATACAGAGGGGAAAACGAAAGGACATGCAAAGAAAATGCTTTACATGTGCACTTCCTTCTTCTTTCACTTGGTGTCAGCATTGATTTGGCCAGTTCACTGGTAACATGAACGCACCGTAAAAACTACGGGTCCATGCTTTGCATAAACCTAAATGTCTCTCAGAACCTACTTATGTATGATTATATAAGAACTGTTTGGTTTATTTACTTGGCCTACAGTGTGAGAAATAATGTAGCAAGCTTAAAGAATGGTAATGATTTCAGTTCTGACTCCTCCTTTGAGAACGAAATATTAATAAAAAGACATAAATACAAATGTTATTCTATATTTTAAGAAATTATATTAACTGCCATTGACCAGAATTCTTTCCAGCATAATGAATACAATATATGCAATTACATACATCCGCACAAACACAATTAAATCCTGTTCACTCTAATCAGATCTTCACAGATGGGGAAGATTTATTGCGCACTGGAAAAGGGTTCCATAAACCAGGAGCAACCACAGAAAAGGCTCTAACCACAGAAAAGGCTCTATCACCCTTTGATTTTAATCTAGTTTTGGGAATATGAAGAATCGTCTGCAAGGTCTCATATGCCTTGTGTTTTGATAAGATATCAAAAGGTCAGCAATAGCCTATATTTCAGTGCAATGCCATGCAATGCTTTAAAACCAACAACAGGACATTTACAATTTTGAAAATAAACAGTTAAATAATTATATTAAATAACATTATTGAACAAACCAACAATGGAACAATAGATATAATTAATTTAATTTTATAAAGCAGCACTCATATTCTACAACTAGGCCTATATTATCAGATGAAAGACCCAGTTTTAAAATAGAGGTTTCAAATGGGGACTTTCACAATATAGAACAATATTTGGTTCCCTAAGTGAACAGTTCTCAAATTAATGTTTTTTTTTGGTAGGGCGAAGAACATTTTAATAATCTATAATCCTTTTCCACTATTAAGAACCTTTTGTGGAATGGAAAGGTTCCATGGATATTAAAGGTTCCAAAATAAAGAACCTTTATTTTATACTGATTTAAGTCTCACAATATTTCAATAACAAAACACAATGGTTGCATGTGTTTGATTCACTTTCATAAGAGTCACTAGTTCAGGAATCAGACTACAATTGTAATGTACCAAAATATGGCCTACAGCATGACCAAAGAACCATCTCAGAGGAGTCATTCATTGGGGAATTGGACTAAACTGTTAGGTAATTTGTTATGCGCTGTTGGTTCAGTAGGAATTCCACTTAATATTAGTTCAATAAAGTTTGACAGAGTATTTTGGTTTGTTATTTGTCAGCATTCACTGAATAATACATTTATAAAACCTGTTCTTGGTTCTTTACCTCTGGAATACTCGAAGGCATGTATCCTTTACCTAGCGAACTTTCAGTGGTGTTGTTGCTGCTACTGTATCAACTACATACAAACGCTCCTGTATTGTTGCTGTTGTAATTGCTTGCTTGTTTGCTTATCACTGTTGTACAGCTCCTAGATTTACATACTGATGCATGTTGAGTGATGTTACAGCTGCTGCTTATATCACCTGCTTCTAAAGAAACCTTCAAATGTTTAATGGTATTCAGAGCTGTCAGGGCATCATTTATTGCTTGCCTCACAGCTGGATAAAGCCCTATAATTTCTTCCCATATCCCAGTAATTTCTCCTCGGAACTGAACTCAACTGTAACTCAAGCCTGGCTTATTTTTAGACGTTGACCTCTGCTGTGTGAGGAGTCTGTAGCAAACAGAATGATTCCTGTCCCTTAGGGAGGGGGGGGGGGTAAATGTTGCTTCCTCTGAGCTTGAGATCTCAGCTTGATATTTATCTCGCATCTGCAGCTCTCTTGATATTTAGCTCTCATATGCAGCCTTCAGTAGCTAAATAATAAAGCTCACCACCAGACCTGTTTTACACCCTAACTCAGGTGCTGGAAGAATGAGGGGGCTGGAATCTTCATTAATTTTACACAAGGCACTGTAAAAATCACTTTCTTTAGTAGAAAATGTACGCAGGAAGCATTAGCAAGATTTGAGCATATAATGATATAAAGATATCCATGTGGTTTCATAAGTGAGTTTTATGGCTAAACAGCTGAACGCAATATGACAGTCATGATTCCTGTTTCAGCTCGGCAATAAATCCTCCCACACAAGCACTGCAATCCACCCCTAATATATTTTGATGAAAATTAAAATCTCCTTTTTGCACACTCTTTTTGCAGTGTTGATGTCTTTGGATTGTGAGGCTGTTTTTGTTGGTTTGGCTCTAGACTGCAGCAGAGTGGATTTGAAATCAATCAATCCTGAATTAACGGTAAAGTACAGCATGTCAAATTTACAAGGTATTTACTGCTACAAACTGTGAGCGTGGAGGACTTCCAGTCAGAGGCCATGTCCTCCGATGCAGACAGACTGCATATGAAGTAGCACTGAGGTGAGCCAGAGCAGTGCTAAAGGTGTGAAACTGTTCTGTCAGGAGAGTACAGGCCCAGCGAGAGAAGTGGTGAAATATCACCTTTTCAAACTTCTTAATTTATTTATCCATCGCTGTATAAGTAAATAATTTATGAGACTTCCTTCACATTCCCAGCTGATAGGGCTTCATATTTAGGGATGACATCTTGGACATGATTAGGCAAAGATATATAAACTTAAATGTGATGTATTTTGGTGCGATGTAATGTTGTGAAGTTGATCCTTATTCCAATTAACAATAGAGATTCAACAACAACAGGCTGAACAAACATTATCATCCTCATTGTACACTTTACTAAAATATTTTCAACAAGTTCAGACATGCCACTTTCATTCATGTGAGCTGCACCATGACTCAGTCCAGAATTGGGTAAACACGTTTTCAGAATTTAAGAAGTCTGATTATAAGCTTGTCGCATTCAAGTGCTGTTGGAAAGAACAGGAATCATGGAGAATGCCATGTTTCCTGGGAAAATCTTATTAAAACCAAAATTGTTGAAATTTAAGGTATTTAATTTTGAATAATATGTAGCATCCCATTTGTAGAAAACCATGTAAACATTCAAAATATATTTACGCATTTAGCAAACGCTTTTATCCAAAGCGATTTACAGTGCATTCAGGTTATAAATGTTTTTGTCAGTACATGTGTTCCCTGTGAATCGAACCCACAACCTTTGCGCTGCTAATGCAATGCTCTAACCACTGAGTCACAGGAACACTATATATATAGTTAGCTTGTCTATGATAATGGATTTTCAGTCAAATACATGCTGTTTTGCTGTGTATAAAACATAGAAAATGCTTTAAATGGTTATTGCACTATGGTGTGCATGATCTTGCTTTTGAGGAAGACAAAAACAAACAAAAAACACCTATCCCAGCAGCAACAGTTTTCCCCTCCACCATTTTTACACAACTCAGACACTTGGGTATAAAAAATTATCTCAGGGTTTCCCAGTAGAAAATATGACAAAGTCAATCGTCCAATTTCTCATATTTACAAAAAAAATCAATGAATAAAAAAATGGATGGCCTGTGAAGGCAGCATAAGATAAGGTGAGGATTATCATGGCCGGTTGTACTTGTTGATTAAGGAGAAAATGGAACACCGTTCAGATTAGCACTTAGCATGAAGGAAAAAAAAGAGCACAAGAAAGGGAAACATACCATTAGCACTAGTCAGTCTTGATAGTTTCTTCTTTTCTTTTTTTTTGGTCAGATTTAGTTTTTTTATCACTTAGCTAGTCAAATGTATTCATTAAACTTTAAGCATTTCTGCTTGCTATACCAATACGACAATATATATGTTGGCAATGATATAAAGTGTAAATCGATTAAATTGTTTCCATATCATTTATATATCCTTGTGGTATACAAATATATCTTTGGAGCTTTTAGTGGGCAGGAGCTATTGACACATCAGATCGATAAAGAAACATGGATAAATGAGTAATAAGCAGCTTTCTGTGTGTGTGTATCCCAAGACAGAGACAACTATAATGCTAATAATAAAGATATATAAAGTTCCAAAAATTGTTCTAGGGAAGGCTCACACTAGACACAGTTGCCTTGCACTAAAGCCCAAGCGCGGATGTCCTTTCGCTAACAGACAGATATCAGAGTATTATTATAGAAGCAGCTGAGGATAACGGTGGAAATTGCAGCTTTACTCGAAAACTACAATACCTGTTCCTCAATAAGATGAGAACCAGACCCATTGTACATATAAATGTACTCAAATTAAATTAATTGAAAAATGTGATATTCAAGTGGTAATAAAGATATTTGTTGTCATACTGATAACAGCGTATACAAAAATAGTAAATTAACTGTGCCATGCTCCGGCCTGGTCATTTTCTATTCTCAACTGTTTTAAATTCATTTAAAATCTATTTTTATATCATTTTATTTTGATTGTTTTTTTTTTCTTTCATGTTTTTTTAGTTCCTTGTTTTATTATTATTTTTAATGACTATTTCACTTCCTTTTATGTAAAGCACTTTGAATTACCACTGTGTATGAAATGTACCATATAAATAAACTTGTCTTGCCTTGCCTTGGTTAGCGATACATGCGTACCGCACTCGAGCCACCTCTTAAAGCGGGACAGGGCATGGTTAAACGAACCACACTGGACACGATACAGAGCAGTCACACTTGTGAAATGATCTGGACTTTGGGGGTCAATCGTGCTCAAGCACGGATCAGATCCTCTAGTGTGAGTACATCCTAAATCTAAGTGAATAGCATATAGCACACCACAACTATAACCATAACAGCACAAAAAATAACAAATGATAAAAACATTGACAGCCAATCGGAATCATTTCCGATTTAAAGAGCTTGAGCATTTAGTGACAGATGACACAACTGCATTGTACACTTAGAATACACTAATATAATTGTCCTTATAATTATCATTCTAGGTGTAAACAGGCCTTAATAGTGTTACTTCACTGGATGGCCAATTTCACATGTATTTTCTGTAGTTTCAAAATACAAAATACTGTATTTATATTTAATTACATTTTTCCCACAGAGTATTTTGTATTTGTATTTAAATACATATTTCCACACAGTATTTTGTATTTTTATCTTAAATATATTTTGATGTATTTGTGCCCATCTCTGTATACTGGTATACTTAAAGTCTGCTGAATTGGCACAACTAATCTTGTGCCTTAATTGTGTGGCAGTTGTGCTGAAGTCCAACTAAAGTCATCCCTAAAATCATGCCCAGTTCCTGTGTTGCAAACACGCCGAAAACTTTTTGTGCAATGATTTTAATGGAACATTAATAAAATAAATAACCTTTATTTTTAAGAATGTAGCCTTGTCGTTTGGTATGAAAACAGCACTGAAGTCATTTTTGTATTGACAGTTTAATTTTTTGTCCTTTAAAGTTGTGAACATTTCCATAATTTGATTAGCCTCTGCAATATTCAACGAGTTTAATCAATATACAGGTTAAAGTTGGCATACACTGCATTAATTGCTGTTCCCCTTCATGGAACTCGAACTGCGCCCCCTAGGGTCGCTACGGGAACGCCTCACGTGACTCGGTCTGAAGATACATATGAAAAAACACCACCTGTTGGCCGGCGACAGCCCATGACGCCACTACCGCGCACCACAATATAAGTGCCGCCGGAGGATACATCATCAGCTTTTCGCCTTCACTGACTGGTTTGTTTGAAGCGTGCAGAGTGAATCTGGTAAGAGTACAGTTTTCTAACTCTACTATGGCGAGCACTAGCAAGGCGTTTATGAAGTGTGTGGATCCGTGTCCTCGTTATTTGACACCCGATGACACACACGACTGTTGCGTCTTTTGTTTGGGCATGGAGCACGCACGCGATGTCCTTGAGGGGGCGGTTTGCGTGCATTGTGAGCGGCTCTCTGTGAGGAAGCTCAGCTCTCGCCTGTCCCTCTTTTCGAGGAAAGAGGGGCAGCCGTCTGCTTCCCGCGATTCAAGACCCACCGTTGCCGAGGCACGGAGGCGAATGAAATCGTGGGGTTCGCAGTTGGTGGTGGCCGATAAGCTGGAAAGGGACCGCCCCCTTTTCGCGCGTCGGCCGAGAACGAGAGTGAGCTGCTGGATTGTGATGATGCGATCTTTCTGACATCATTAGATACAGCAGCTAGTGCTCCGCTGCATATGAACGAGTTTTTGGAGGTTATGGATTATAAAATTAAATAACCCCCAGCTCGAGTGAGCCTTCCTTTCTTCATAAATCTCGATGTGGAGGTTGAGAAGGAGTGGGAAAGCTAGTTTTTCTCATATTCATAGGTTTCAGCATACTAGTTATGCTGACACTGAGGATGCGTGAAAATGGCTATGAGGATGCCCCTGTGCAAGAGATGATAACCAGCTTATCTCTCTATGGCGAGACATCCTCTCTCAAGGCTCCTCCTGCCATCTAAGCCCCTGAATCTCGCTTAAATGGCAGGGGCAGCAGCAGCAGGTCAGACCGTCGCCTGCTGCACTAAGGCGTGCACTCAGACTGACCTGCTAAAAGTCCTGGATAAGGTCCAGGTCTGAGCCCGAACAACCAGGGTCCTAACCCATCTCGGTCTGAGGATCAGAGATGGGCTTAGAAGGCTAGTCTCGCGACTCATGCCCTCCCCTCCTGTGGCTAGGGTGAGACAGAGGCGGGTCAGAGAGAGGCAAGCCCTCTCATTCCTCTCTAATTCCCTGTAACCACCGTGAAACTCCACCGACCGAGGTTAGGTGGAAGTTTCCTGCAAGAGCGCCTAGAGGCGCCTCCCTTGTGAGCGGCGGAGTTCCTCTCATTCTGAGGAATGAGTTCTCCGCTCCTCAGAGCTCTGTGATAGGTCGCTCTCCGTGCTGGTCGAGCTAGCATTGCTCCCCTCACTATAGAGGGTTATCTATGAGCATGCCGCCCTGCTGAGCTGCCTGAGTTCCTTCTCATTCTGAGGAATGAGTTCTCCGCCTCCAGAGCTCGATATAGGTAGCATTATAGGCTCTCATTCTGAGGAATGAGTTCCCAACTAGAACTGCAGTCAGGTGGACTTATGATGACTTCAGGCAGGTTCTGTATTCTCGAACTGCCTTACTGATGGTCTGGACGTGAGTCCCCTCGGAGGTTTCTGCGGATCCTCCTGGATCTTCAGTCATTCTGGTCACCACTGCAAGGGTAGAGCCAGCATTACTCCCCTCACGATAAGAGGGTTACCTATGAGTATGCCGCCCCTTCTGAGCGGTTGAGTGTCTTTCATTCTGAGGAATGAGTTCTCCACTCTCCAGAGCTCGTTATAGGTAGAGCTAGCATTGCTACCCTCGTTAGAGGGTCACCTCTTGAGCATGCCGCTCCCTGCGGAGCGTCCTGAGTTCCCACTCATTCTGAGGAATGAGTTCTCCGCTCCTCAGAGCTCTGTGATAGGTCGCTCTCCTTGCGGGTCGAGCTAGCATTGCTCCCCTCACTATAGAGGGTTATCTATGAGCATGCCGCTCCCTGCTGAGCGCCTGAGTTCCCACTCATTCTGAGGAATGAGTTCTCCGCCTCCAGAGCTCGTTATAGGTAGAGCCAGCATTACCTATGAGTATGCCGCTCCTTCGAGCGTCTGAATGTCCACTCATTCCGAGGAATGAGTGTTCCGCCTCCCAGAGCTCGCTGTTGGTAGAGCCAGCATTGCTCCCTCACCCAGAGGGCCACCTATGAGCATGCCGCTCCCTTCTGAGCGGCGGAGTTCCTCTCATTCTGAGGAATGAGTTCCCCGCCTCCAGAGCTCATGGTTGGGCTCGGCTCCCCTCTGAGCGGCGGAGTGTCTTCTCATTCTGAGGAATGAGTTCTCCGCCTCAGAGCTCTATGATAATCGCCTCCCTGCTGGTCGAGCTAGCATTGCTCCCTCACTATAGAGGGTTATCTATGAGCATGCCGCCCCTGCTGAGCGGGAGTTTCCTCTCATTCTGAGGAATGAGTTCCCGCCTCCAGAGCTCATGATGGGGCTTGCCGCTCCTTCTGAGCGGCGGAGTGCCTTCTCATTCTGAGGAATGAGTTCTCCACTCTCCAGAGCTCGTTATAGGTCTCACTCTGAGGAGTGAGTTCTCCGCCTAGAGCTCCTCATTGGTAGCTGAGTTCCTCTCATTCCGAGGAATGAGTTCTCCGCCTCCAGAGCTCGCCGTCGGTAGAGCTAGCACTGCTCCCTCAACCAGAGGGTCACCTATGAGCATGCCGCTCCCGCCTGAGCGTCCGAGTTTCTCCGCCCCCAGAGCTCTGTGATAGGTCGCCGCCTGTTGGTCGAGCCAGCATTGCTCCCCTCAACCAGAGGGTCATCTATGAGCGTGCCGCCCCTTCTGAGCGTCTGAGTTCCCTCTCACTCCGAGGAATGAGTAGTTCTCCGCCCAAGGCATAGAACGTTCTAATAAGTGCACACGCAAGACTTTGGGCACTTTTCTAAAATCCACTTAGTGGTAAGTCCGCACATTAAAGATTCTGCGTTCTTTCTAAAAATCCCGTAAGGGTAGGGTTACGCTGCTGCTGCGTCTTTTGAGCTGGTTAAAGCCCGGTTTGTGCCTTGGGCCCCGCCTCCCCTGTCCCATATATGTTGGGTCCAAAAAGGGAAAGGGGTGTACACTACCAAGAGGTCTGTTGAGACAGTTCCTCAGTAAGCTTGGGAGAGCAGGTGGTAACCCCTGAGTGATCGGCCAGGACCTGGTGAGCCAGGTGCCTGGCCATATCCCTGAAGGAATCTTTTCTGATTCCAAGACCTTGAGTTTCTCTACCCTAGGCCCGGTAATCCCGGCGCCTAACAGGTAAGTACTAGTGCGCAGCTCGGGCCTTTGGCCGAAGGGATAATATCACTGACAGCCATCACGTCCCGGGAAACTTCCTTAAGCCGGGTATAGTTGGCTTAGTGCTCGCCTTTTTTGCGAAATTGGCTTGCATTCCCCTCAGCATGGTGAAGTGGGTATAACGTTCCCCGTAGCGACCCCTAGGGGACGCAGTTCGAGTTCCCATGAAGGGGAACGTCTCAGGTTACGAATGTAACCATGGTTCCCCGAGTGGGGAACGAGACACTGCGTCCCCTGGGCTTTGAGCCATGCTTCGGACGCAAGCTTCAGACGAAGAAGCTGATGATGTATCCTCCCGGCGGCACTTATATTGTGGTACGCCGGTAGTGACGTCATGGGCTGTCGCCGGCCAACAGGTGGTGTTTTTTCATATGTATCTTCAGACCGAGTCACGCTGAGGGCGTTCCCCGTAGCGACCCCTAGGGGACACAGTGTCTCGTTCCCCACTCGGGGAACCATGGTTACATACGTAACCTGAGACGTTTCTTGGCTTTTGAGACCAGTTTCTTGTCATAACACATATAAACATAGAAGCTTCTTTATTGATTTAACAACAAATGGGTTACACTTTATAAGAAGATTCATTTAATTCATGAAAATTAAAGCATAAGCTCATATATATATATATATATATATATATTTCATGTTAATGCAAATGTTAACTAACTTTAACATAAACAAACTTATTGTAAAAAAAAAAAAAAACTAAACTAACCTCAAAACTGTTTTTGATACATTCATATATCCATCCATCAAAGCAAGTTTGCTGGAGCCTACATAAAATATATATATATATATATATATATATAATAGTCTACATAAATAATTTTCTTACAGTCGCCAAGCACTCATCACATGATTTGGTCCTTTGTAGCATCTGAGTCAAGGATGTTAATAAGAATGGATGTTAATGGACTTCTGTACTGGAGGATGTCCAGTCAGTAATGCTGCCCTGATCATGATTCAGGATGTATTTGTACAGCCAGATGGGAAATGTTCTTTTGCAAGACAATCTGTTCCGTTAAGTATTATATTAACAAAATGAAACCGATTTGTAGCACAGGGCTTTGTTTGCTTCGTGAAGGGATGCTTTATTTCTTAATGGTCTTCTCATTTCATATGATGGTAATTCTCTCAAATCCAGGAAGACAGCAAATTAGTAACAGGCTGAATACTGTGTACAATGCTCTCACCCCTGAGATTGTGCCTATTTTTCAGTCACACATTTCCTGACAATTAGTTAAAGCATTCTGACTCTCTAAGGAAGCGAGAATTCATTTAAAGCTCTGGCACGATCTCCTTGATTAATTGTTATGAGAGGCAGCAGATGCATGACAATCCCATATTCATTCTACTGGGCAAATGGGGGTTATTTTTAAACCAGACAGCTGCCGGGACAAAATCAAACCCACCAAAGTGTCAGTATTCACCGACACCGAGCAACATCTCCTTCAAACTGATAATTTACACCAAAAGCATGACAATTGACACCATGTAGATCCGTGCTTATTAACAGACAGGATCTGCCCTTTCTGCAATCCGATCCATGACTGAGTGAGATAAGATCTAATTGTCTTTTCTGTTTCAATCGTATGTAGACGACTGAATAAAACAGGTAGTAGGCCTATTCAGATGAATATGAATAGCCAGTTTGACAGACCTTTTATAGTAGCAGCAACATGAATCTGTGTTCTATATTAAATGACATTAATTTGACTCCTACAACATCATTTTATAGAAAAATCATTTTATTTTACAAAAATCGGTTGTCTCAATGTGCTAATTGAAGTGTATTAATCATATCTTTTAGCTTAATATGTCTTAATTTTGTGAGTAGTGGTATACCTATATTTAGATATACATAAAACTATTTAATGGAAGTCTTTTGTAACATACTTTAACTTTTGTTCAAATTAACGCATTTTAAACGTTTAAAAGTTTTAATGAAATCCTAAATCATTATTGTCTGAAAGAGAATCATTATTTGAGGCTTAAGTTTGTCCTCCTTTTCTAGTAATCCTGTGTGAATGTGTCTTGCAGGGAGATATGCAACAGAAAATACATGAATAAACAGAGACAGATGATATAATGTGTCTGCAAGAGTTAAGTCAGCTAAAATGGAGCTAGGAGGCAGCCATGTCTGACCTGTTGTCAGATGTATGGAGAGGACAGCCGAGTCATTCAGTCTATTCCCAGGGAAGTTATGACAGATCCAGATACCATTTCTAATCTATCTATTTTATCTCCATTGTATTGCCCCATGGGGTCAGTCAGTCTGCTTTAGCTCTACATCAGTTCAACACACACACAAAACATCTTTACAGCATCTATTACCCAAACATTTCCAAGACGGAGTTCAAGAAGAACAGATAAAACAAAACAAACACAAATAAAGATATGGCTAAATTAGATACATTTAGTAATTTTGGTGAAGTGCAGCTTTTGTTGTTTAAATGTTGTCAATAGATTAAATAATACATTAGGCCTAATTAATAACAGAGTCTCATGGTTTTCTTGCCGATAACGTTAAAATGAACATTTGCATTCAAAATGTTGTTCACTCCTGTTTCATTTATTCAAGTTTAATTTTATTCATGTAATTTGTTCTTGTTCAGTTTATTCACCATTCACCATTCACATTTCTCCATTTTGTTCATATTCAGTCATGAACTGTGGAAAAAAAATGCAAAAACAGTAAATAATATTATTTGTTTCATTTACATCTGAATACGATTTTTATTTTATAAGGACTATTCTATTCTTTTCTATTCTATTCTCTTTTACTCTATTCTATTCTATTCTATTCTATTCTATTCTCTTTTGAATGTAGCAGTTGTTAAAAAGCTAGTGCTTAAAGAAACCTCAAAGGCACCTCTCACAGATGTCTAGTTCTGATTATTGTCTTTGCCAGACATATGACTTAATTTCTTGTACATGAAACACTGCTTTAATTTGTTATTAGTGGTTTATGGGGGTATTATCAATTTGGAATGTAAGAAAAACATATGTGACATCTGCTCTTGTACTAGAGTTATATTCCCTATAGTTACCAAGCATATTGCATAAAATAATCAAAACCAATAATAAAGAAATCTTATATAATTACAACATTCTGTAAATGGCATATTGGGTTTATTAATAAACCAGAGTTGTTTAACTCTCAGTCGGCGAGTGTGTTATATTTAAGGTCAGTGAAATATGAATCAGCAGAAATAAGTCTGTCCAGAGAACAACACCACCTGGCAGATCTGTCATCCAAGGAATGCTGAGACGGAGGACACAGCTAAATAACCAAGGGACAGTGAGCAGCATACATAACCATAGCATTTACAGACAGGCAATCTCTAATTTATTCTGACTACTGGGAATGTTTGCTTTACAGCAGCATTAGTGGATTAGCCAGGATAATACTGAGCTGGAGCAGATGACCTTTCGTAGATCATTCAAACTGATAGACTTTTCAAGAGCGGGAAGCACAGATGTCAATGTCTATCAAATGTTAATAATGTTTGTTAATAATGTTAATGTGTGTGTGTGTGTGTGTGTGTGTGTGTGTGTGTGTGTGTGTGTGTGTGTATATATATATATATTTAAAAATTGTTTTCAGATAAGAAACATGTGAGCTCTTTGCTTATGAACATTCAACGAGACCAACATAACTCAATGAGGCAGATCTTCCCCATAATATATTTATATATATATTTTTTTGTAACTTGACAAAAATAATAGAAACACTCTTTAAAGGGTTTACAGTTTAAGTTGGAGGAACATTAAAGTCATTTTGCAGTGGGGTTTAAAATAAAGCTATTACGACCTGGATTTGTTTAATTCAAACATAGATAATCATTGGGTCCGTTCACATGGTCCACTGAGCAAATCCAATCATCCTGACACCATTCATTTGGGCTTCCTTTGTGGTCTTTGTCCATTCCAGGATGACAGTCTGAAAGAGATGTGAGATTAAGTGCTCTGGAAATAGTGTGTGAGGCTGAAGTAAGGGTTTTTATGAGCCTTCACGTCAGTTCATTGAATAACTTCTTTTACATCATGCCTATATTGGACAATGTAAGAAAAAGACATGCATCACATCATGTGTAATTTAGAAAATTATATGCAACATCAACTTAATGGTTACACTTTACAATTACAGTACATGAATAGTCATGAATTCATGTGTGAAAACTTACTTCAAAGTGTTAATTAATACATTAACTTACAGACATATACATGCCTTAACCCATTAATAGTTCATATTAATGTAATATTTTAATAAAAAAGTAAGAACTTTTTTCCTACTTTGAAGCCGTCTCTTCTTCCTGAGACGGCTGAGGAAGTTTGGAACGAGCCCCAGAATCCTCAGGTCCTTCTACACCTGCACTGTGGAGAGCATCCTGACCGGCTGCATCACCGCCTGGTTTGGAAACAGCACCGCTGCCAACCGCAGGTTCAGGTTCAGGTTCAGGTTCAGGTTCAGGTTCTTTATTATTCGTCACATACACAATCATACAAGTATAATCAGTAGTGAAATGCAAGTAGAATTGAAGAAAAATACAGCATTTACATGAGGAAAGTGAGGAGAAAAAAAATAACTCCCAGACTATGCTCCTTGGGGAGTACAGTGTGAGAACAGGAAAAACACCTCAGCAACACAAAAGCACATACACGACAAAGCCACAGGGGAAGTGAATCCGGCCCAGCAAGCAGCCATCTGATCCCGCAGCCACTGATCCGGCGCTGGTCAGACCCGCTTGACCAGGCCAGCGGATCGAAGCGAACAGAGGCGAATGGTCGGGGGCAATGTCTGTAATGTCTGTAATGTCTGTAGGGTGGGGGAGGAACGCAAGAGCGTCTAACTGCATTGCACACCCGGGGTAGATTGCAGCAACAGCCTTGCCAAGGCCACTGTAGGGGAGCCAGAAAAAGATAAGATTGTTTTGTCTTTGGGGCGAGTAAACATTCCAATTTTTGCAGGCTACTCTCTGTCCGTTTTGACCATTTTGGTCTCATTTTAATCAATTTCCCTTTGTAAAGCCGTGAACTTCTCCTTGGTAGAATCCATATTGCGATTATAGTCTCAGTCTCAATGCTGACCGCTCTTCCCACAGCTTCAATCATACGGGCAGCCTTGTGGGGCTTTGGACAGCTGTTCCTGCTTTCTGAATTCTTCGATAACCCAGGGTAAAGCCTAATCCAATCAGCAAAATACCTGTTATCATGGTTCCGAAAAGGTAGATATCAATGTCCTCCACGGAAAGAGCCGCAAGACACACGATTCGCCACCTCTCCCACACGCCATCGTATAGCCGGCTGCGAACGTCAGGGCAGTCAGGTTCCCCAAACCCAAGTTTCGATAGTGTCAATTGCATTAAGAGACCGTTAATCCATAATATTTTAGTTTGGAGAGCAGTGCAGAGAGAGTCTCTCACGAGACAAGGGAGCAAAGCAGGGAAGATAAGGGTGAGGACGAGGAGAGAAAGCGACCACCTCCGTTGAGAGCCAAAGAGAAAGAGGGCTCTGCAAAGGGTCGTGCGAACTGCCCGCCACATTGTTGGAGGTGAGCTTCCCTCCCTCCAGGATATCTACACCAGGCGGTGTACAAGGAAAGCCCGGAGGATTATCAAAGACTCCAGCCACCCGTCCCACAGACTGCTCTCTCTGTTGCCCTCAGGGCGACGTTTCCGCAGCATCCGATCCCGCACTAGCCGACTGAGGGACAGCTTTTTCCCTCAGGCTATCAGGCTAATGAACAGTCAGAAATAACTCACCCTACATCACACTCCCACTCACACAACATGCCATGCACTGCACTTTAACACAGTTCAACTGGACTACACGCACACACTGCACTAACACAACCTATCTGCTATCACTGGACACCATACAATGCACATCCACGACACTGCATATGAATAATCTGTTGCACCTTTGCACATCTATCTGCTGCTCAACCAATCTGCTGTTAATTTATAATCTGTTGCACCTCACATTATTACTATGTATAGACTACATTATGTATAGATACTGTACATAATGTAGATGTGCCCATACGGTGTATAATGTGTCGCTGATAATTGAGTGTGTCTTTATAGTACACTATGTGTACTGAGTATATGTATGTGTATTTTGCACATTGTCTTCTGTACAGTCTGTAAATATGTACTGTCCATATGTAAATTGTTGTTGTTTTTTTGCACTGTCTGTCCATATGTAAATTGTTTGTTGTTTTTTTGCACTGTCTGTCCATATGTAAATTGTTGTTGTTTTTTTGCACTGTCTGTCCATATGTAAATTGTTTGTTGTTTTTTTGCACTGTCTGTCCATATGTAAATTGTTTTTTTTTTGCACTTTCTGGAGCACGCTCATAAGAATTTCACTCACCAAGGCACTTGTGCTGTGGTGATGTGACAATAAAAGTGATTTGATTTGATTTGATTTGATATTTAATTTGTGTTTTACTACATAATTAATTTAATGGTATTGTAAAATGTTACCAACTTGCGTTGTTAAATATTAACAACATTGTTGGTAACGATAGTGCATGAAATGCATGATACATGTTTTTTTTGGAAGCTGTAAATTAATGTGACAGCAAAATGTTGAGAGATATCAAGAATTGTTACGATGGTGTATAGATATTTGGCTAAAAACAGCTTAATCCTAACAAATAGATTACATGAATTGTTTGTATTCTTATACACATATCAATGTCTTTGTGATTCTGCCAAAACCAATCATGTTAAATGCCTACTTTGAAGATAAAGAACACACATGCATTTTACATTAGGTTGTGCTTCTGTTTTACGTATATTTCACAAGGGTTTTGCCAAGATGCTGTGGATATTTAACCAATAGCATGAAGATGAATGTGCAATGCTTAGAAATGTTAATCTTGAGACTGCACACTTCAGATCCTTCCCATTGTGTTATGTAGTTTCACTTTTCAGGTTCCCAGTAAAATCTTTCATCTACAAAGAGACAGACAAAATTATTATCAACATTTTCAACATATCTTATCATCTCGTCTTTTAAAAAGCTCATCAAAGTGGTGCACACTTCTTACTTTAGCACATGTTTGCATGATGCTAGCAATTAACTGTCATCCGAGTGCTATTTATTATTTAGTTTTTTATATAAATATGTGTTAAAATAAAACTTGAAATGACATGATATGTATAGAGTGAGAGAGAGAACATTAGTAGATAAAAGTACCTTTTTCTCAAGGGTGACTCATTAACACTGACTACATTATAAACGTGAAATGTTGCAGTTTATCACTTGATGACAAGACAGGTTTTGACTTATCTACACATTTGGTGTTGGCAGAAGGTGAACATCAGAGGTATGGAATGCATTGAGAATGGAGTCACTCAAAGTGTAGATACCTGGTGCCTTTAAGCAACCATACAGACCAAATTAATGAATCAATAGACATGGCATATAAGTAGTCCGGGCCAGTTCTGTCTCAACACATCAGTTCCTGCTGCTGAATGCAGTTGTCATAATTTGATGGCCTCGTAATGTATTGGTCCACTTGTCTGACAACACTTCACCCAAAATAAACTAAGCCCAAGAGGCACACTCCATCTCACTGAAATGGTGCAATGAACTGTCTGTGTAATTTCCCTTCAAACTAGCAGGGTTTCTTCATGCTGTGATGACAAAGAGATGAAGTCATACATCATTTCCATCTGATCAGAATGTGTGTGTGTGTGTGTGTGTGTAAATGTGCTAAGACCAGTGTTGGGGTAACGCATTACAAGTAACTCGAGTTACGTAATAATATTACTTTTTTCAAGTAACTAGTAAAGTAACTCATGACTTTTTAATTTACTAGAAAATATCTGAGTTACTTTTTTCCATTTACTGACTGACAGTGCGCTGTGTGAATATGATCTTACTGTAGTTCTAATCTAGACTAAATTAATGTGAATGTGTATTAATTCATCACACTCGCAAAAAACAGATTCAGTATTCATCAAAATGAATTAAAACTCAGAATATGACGCAAACCTGCAATAATGAAATATATTAAACAACACAAATATATCTAATCTCATTTTATTAACCAATGTGTTTTCTACTGACCTTTGATGATCCAGTTCAATCATACTAACAAGCAAAAATGACTTTAGATAAACTAATAATTATGCTTCGTTGTTTTTTTTAATTGCTGAAGAGTGTTGAACGTCTCGGTTACGTATGTAACCCTCGTTCCCTGAAGGAGGGAACGGAGACGTCACGTCGGATGACCGACGAATTGGGATCTCGCCAGAGAGACCTATCCACTTCGAGTGTAACTAAACGAGCCAATGGACATTGGCATGCGATCATTGCATCCAGCTGCCGCTGATCACAGCGTATAAGAGGCAGCCGGTGCACCGTGATTAATCATGTTTTCGCTGAGGAGCCGAGCCGGAGACCCGGCCGCCCAGCGGTGGTACAGCAACTGTGGCGACGGACGTGACGCTCCGTTCCTCCTTCAGGGAACGAGGGTTACATACGTAACCGAGACGTTCCCTTTCAGTCGGTCACTCGAGTCACGCCGGATGACCGACGAATTGGGATCCCTACCAAAGCGCCACAGGAGCTGCCCTTCCAGCGCCCTGTAGACCTCCTGATCCTTCCTATAAGGCAGACGATAGGACCGGGCTACACAGAGAAGGTCGACTACTGCTGTCCCTAGAGCAACCCAAACAGTAGGACTTGAATAACACTGGGAAAGTGTGCCCTTCCACTTGGAAGAGGCACACTGCGGAGTCACCTCCTCCCAGCGGGGTTAAGTGACATTACTCACGTGAAGTAACCCCGTAGGGGCCCAATGCACATGGAAGTCTCTGTGATGGCTCAGGCTGCATCATTAGAGACGGCAGAACATGGTCTACCTGGGGAACACGGTTCTAATAAGCATACCGTGGAAAACACATATGGGATCCCAACAGGGTCACTCATATGGGCACTAGCCTCACACCAGATTTCAAGAATTCATTGGCTGAAAGGCCTGGCGCCGTACGTTCCGCCACGCTCTGGGCACCGGAGTGCTGGAGGACTCGACAGGGTTTGCCCGGTTAGGGAACTCTCTGGAGAATAAGGCGTTTAGGGACGCCGCAAGCCGACTCTGAACAGGGCCTCTCAGTGCCACTACCCGTTTGAGGTGAGAACACAGGAGGAAACCGGTTCGACACGCAGGCTATAGAACCTAGCGAACGTGTTGGGAGTCGCCCAACCCGCAGCTCTACAGATGTCTGCTAGCGAGGCGCCACGAGCCAGCGCCCAGGACGATGCAACACCCCTAGTGGAGTGAGCACGCAACCTGAGCGGGCAGGGCACACCTTGTGCTTCATAGGCCAAGGTGATAGCATCCACTATCCAGTGGGCCATCCTCTGCTTGGAAACAGCCTTCCCCTTCTGCTGTCCACCGTAGCAGACAAAGAGCTGCTCTGAGGTCCTAAAGCTCTGAGTTCTATCCGTGTACTGTCGCAGTGCGCTGCATCGGACAGAGCAAAGCTAGGGCTGGGTCTGCCTCCTCCGGGGCAGCGCTTGCAGATTCACTACCTGGTCCCTGAAGGGAGTGGTAGGAACCTTGGGCACATAGCCGGGCCGGGCCTCAGTGTTGCACTGGAGTCAGCCGCCCAAACTGAAGGCACGAATCGTCGACCGAAAATGCCTGCAGGTCCCCACCCTCTTGATCGAGGCCAATGCAGTCAGGAGTAGGGTTTTCATAGATAGAAACTTCAATTCGACTGACTGCAAAGGCTCAAAGGGGGCAGTTATTAGGGCTCTTAGCACCAAAGCCAAATCCCAAGAGGGTAGAGAGGGGGGCCTAGGAGGGTTCAACCTCCTGGCCCCTCTAAGAAACCTGACAACCAGATTGTGCTTCCCCACCGACTTCCCCTCTACGGGGTGTGGTGGTAAGCAGAAATAGCGACCACATAAACCTTTAGGGTGGAAGGGGACAGCCCACGCCCAACCCTTGCTGTAAGAAGGAAAGCACAGCTCTGATCGAGCATCTCCGGGGGTCCTCCTGGTGGGAGGAACACCATTCGACGAACAGGTTCCACTTCAGAGTATAGGCCCGTCTCGTGGACGGTGCCCGTGCTGAAGTGATAGTGAGTGCTACCTCCTGGGGTAGGTCAGCTAGAACCTCCGTCCCATCCAGGGACCATACGTGAGTTTCCACAGGTCCGGGCGCTGGTGCCATAGGTGCCCGTCTCTGAGAAGCAGATCCTTCCTCAGAGGAATTGGCCAGGGAGGGGCTGTCGCGAGGAGCATGAGTTCCGGGAACCAGGTCCTGTTGGGCCAATATGGAGCCACTAACAAGACCTGCTCCTCGTCCTCCCTGATCTTGCACAGTGTCTGTGCTAGTAGGCTCACTGGGGGGAACGCATATTTGCGCAGGCCCCGGGCCAGCTGTGTGCCAGTGCATCCGTGCGGCGTTGCCTCGGTTAGGGAGTAGAACTCTTGGCAGTGGGGGTTTCTGGAGATGCAAACAGGTCGACCTGAGCAGCTCCGAACCGTCCCCAAATCAGCTGAACCGCCTGGGGATGGAGTCTCCACTCGCCTGGAAGTGCTGCTCGAGACAGCTCGTCGGCTGCCCGATTGAACACTCCTGGGATGTGGATGGCACGAAGGGACCTCAGATGCTTCTGACTCCAGAGGAGGAGGTGGCGGGCGAGTTGCGACATACGCGACGGAGCGCAAACCGCCTTGCCGGTTGATATACGCAACGGTCGCAGTGTTCTCCGTGACGGACCAGAACGTCCTTGCGCTGAAGGCGCCCTCTGAGACGGCTCAGGGCAAGGCGTTGCTAGCAACTCGAGGCAATTGATATGCCAATGCAGTTGGGGACCCGTCCAAACCCCTGATACTGCGTGCCCGTTGTACGTGGCTCCCCAGCCTGTGGTCGAGGCATCTGTGAATACCACAGCATGCCTGGATACCTGCTCCAGGGGCACTCCTGCCCGAAGGAACGAGGGATCTGACCACGGCCTGAAGGTCTTGCGGCAGGCCGGTGTAATCTGAACCCGGTAAGTGCCGCGTTTCCACGCCCACCTCGGGATTCGGCCATAGAGCCAGTGCTGAAGCGGTCTCATATGGAGCAGACCGAGCGGAACTGTCACCGCAGCTGCAGCCATATGCCCCAGGAGCCTCTGAAAGAGTTTCAGTGGAACCGCCGTCCTGCCTGATAAGGTCTTGAAGCAGTTCAGCACTGACTGAGCACGTTCCTGGGTGAGGCGTGCTGTTTGGTTGACCGAATCGAACTCCATGCCTAGAAAAGAGATCCTCTGCGTTGGCACGAGTTTGCTCTTTCCCCAGTTGACCCGAAGGCCCAGCAGGCTGAGGTGCTTGAGCACCAGGTCCCTGTGTGCAGACAACTGCTTGCGAGACTGTGCGAGTATGAGCCAGTCGTCGAGGTAGTTGAGAATGCGCACACCTTGTTCTCTCAGGGGGACAAGGGCCGCCTCCACGACTTTGGTGAAGACGCGAGGCGACAGGGACAGCCCGAAGGGCAGGACCTTGTACTGATACGCCTGTCCCTCGAACGCGAAACGCAGGAATGGCCTGTGTCGCGGGAGGATCGAGACATGAAAGTACGCGTCCTTCAGGTCGATTGCTGCAAACCAATCTAGGGGACGGACGCATCCAAAAATGCGTTTCTGCATCAACATCTTGAACGGCAGCTTGTGAAGTGCACGGTTCAAAACTTGCAGATCCAAGATCGGTCGTAACCCACCACCTTTCTTGGGCACAATGAAGTAGGGGCTGAACAACCCCGACCTCATATCGGCTGGAGGGACCCGGCTCTATCGCTCCTTCGCCAGTAGGACTGCGATTTCAAGACGCAAGACAGGAGCATCGGCGGGTTTGACTGAAGTGAACCGGATGCCCCTGAACTTGGGGGACGCCGGGCGAACTGAATCGCATAGCCGAGTCTGATGGTCCGTAGGGAGCCACCGAGACGGACTGGGAGCGCTAGCCAGGCTCCGAGTGACCGTGCTAGCGGCACCAACGGAGCCACCGACGTACCGTGGTGGGGCAGCGATGTGGAACACAGGGACCCGGCCCGGGGCCTGTGAAGGCCTGGCCTGTGATGGCAGGGGGCGGGTCTGGGTGTGTAGTGTAACACTCACCTGATTCCTCCTCGTGTGGGAGGAAACGCAGGAGCCCGGCTTGCGTGTGACGACTTGTAGCGGGGGCTTGAGTGCTACTGCCTTTACCCGGTTCCACAAATGGGCAGGAGGGGTGCTCTTGGGCAACCCCCCCCTGCCTGGCGAGAGAGGAGGAAGGAAGTGATCCCGTGATGCACGGTACACCACTCTCCTCCTCTTGAGACCCAGAGACTGAGGAAACTGCTCTTTATTGAAGTTTGGGTACCGCTGGCTGCTGGGCCAGCGGCGGAACAAAACAAACGAAACAAAGGATTCTCCACCCGGCCCTCCTCCGGGAGGGAGTGGTGCGGTCACCATCTCCGACGAGCAGTTCCCTCCATCTCTGGGTCGCCCGTCTCAGGGCCTCTTGCACTTGCGCTTGCCGCCGGGTCTGGCGGGGCCTGGACGGGCTGGGCGTCCTGTCTGTGACCGGCTCCACGACGCAAGACGGTGGAAGGCTGCTGCCGCGGCGTGGGAGCGGGCGGCCACAGGGGCGCCACGGCGACGAGCAGGCTGAGGGGCTGCAGCCGGAGTGGAAGCAGCAGCGGTTTCCTCCGGCGCATGATGTGCTTAATCGCCTCAGTCTGCTTCTGTGCTGCGAAAACTGCTGGGCACAGCTCTCGACAGCGTCGCCGAAAAAGGCCGGTCTGTGACACGGGAGCATTCAGGAACTGTACCTTCTCCTGCTCCTTCATGTCAGTGAGACACAGCCAGAGATGGCGCTCCTGGACCACAAGCGTGGACATCGCACGACCCAGAGACTGTGCGGTCACCTTCGCCGGAGCGCCGAGGTCCGTCGCAGCACGCAGCTCATGTAGAACCGCCAGGTCGTGCCCACCCTCGTGCAGGTTTCTCAGTGCTTTGGCCTGATGGACCTGCAGTAACGCCATGGCGTGTGGGGCAGAAGCCGCCTCCCACAGGCTCTATAAGCACTGCCAGTGAGGCCTGACGAGTACTTACAGGCCCGTGAGGGGAGACACGGTTCACCCGCAGAGTGGAAGCGACTGTTGGACACAACTGCATGGCCACAGACCGCTCCACAGAGGGATGCCCATGTACCCCAAAGCGGCTCCACCATCGAGGGTGGTGAGGGGAGGAACCACAAGGTTTATTTCGGGCAGTAAAGGTGCCTTCCATGACCTTGTAAGCTCCTCATGCACTTCCGGAAAGAATGGCACCGGAGGGGGCGCTGAAAACCAGCGCGACCCCCGAGAAACCACTCGTCCAACCTAGAAGGGTCGGGACGCGTGGAGGATTCCACACGAGCCGACGTTCTCGGCGGCCCGGGAAAGCATAGCCGTCATCTCTGGGTCTGGCTCGGACAACGCTACCACACCCGAAGCAACGCAGCAGTCGTCATCCCTGGAGAGAGGGCTCGCCCTCGATGCAGCGACCGACATCTGGTCATCAGGGAGGCACTGAAGGAAACGGGTGGGGTACCCCACTCAGCAGAGGCCCCAGTCCGAACCAACGGTACCCCGCCCGGCTGCGGAGTGCCTGAGGGTGAGAACCTCCACTTGGGGAAGCCCTCACCGTAATCCTCAGATCACCTCTGACTCCACCGGATGCTGTGCCGCCCGTTTTGTGCCAGGACGAACGCCAGAGCGGCAGAGGCAGAGGGACCCGCCATGTTTGACACAGCGGAGTCTATTGTGCAACTCCGAGATGGTCATGTCCCCACAAGAAGAACATGAACCATCCAAAAGCTTCCTCAGCGTGCTGAATGCCCAGACACGTGAGGCAGTGATCGTGACCGCCCTGAGGCGCCAGAGATCGACCGCACTAGAAACGCACGGGTGATAAGACATCTTTAAAAGACGCGATCACCCGTGTACTCTTTAGAGAAATCTGCTCTTTAGTGCTGAAGCACGCAGGGAGCTGGCCACCGCACACTCCTGTGTGACTGTCTTCACGGACCGTTGTTCTCCCGTGAGACCGCGACCACCGCTGCTGTGCCGTAACGCCCGCACTCGTGAAGCTTCGAAGGCCAGGAAGAGCAGTAGTGAAACACCACCGCCGGCTCCGAAGCGAAAGGATGATTACGGTGCACCGGCTGCCTCTTATACTCACGCTGTGATCAGCGGCAGCTGGATGCAATGATCGCATGCCAATGTCCATTGGCTCGTTTAGTTACACTCGAAGTGGATAGGTCTCTCTGGCGAGATCCCAATTCGTCGGTCATCCGACGTGACTCGGAGTGACCGACTGAAAGGGAACCTGCTTTCTACTGTACAGACGTGAATTATTCATCCTTCAGCCTGAGGTTTATTCATTACACTTTTTGGTGTGAAAGGGCTTTTACATTTTCTATAAATAGAACTTCTTGTATTAAAAACAAACAATCAAGCCCGGCTCATATTTAAAAAGTAACGCGAAAGTAACGCAAAAGTAATGTAATGCATTTCTTTCCATAAAAAGTAACTAAGTAACATAATTAGTTACTTTTTTAGGGAGTAACACAATATTGTAATGCATTACTTTTAAAATTAACTTTCCCCAACACTGGTTAAGACCTTTGAGAAATGTATAGGTAAATGCTGAGACATGATGTAGCCATAAGAAAAGTATGACACGAAACGCTGAAGTCTATAAGTATTTGTAGAAATTAACAATAAACAAAATTAACAGATGCCATAAAAGTAGAACATTGTTCATTATTCCTTAAGCGTAATATAACCTTGTTGTAAAGTGTGACTTTCTTCATATAGTAGCTCAATTCTTTCTTCACTTCTTTTTTCTGTTTCTCAGTCTAAATGAGTTTATGCTCTCTTCTGACCACTTGAGATGTCTTTGTTGTAGCTGTGATTTGTAATTAAAGAACAAATAATGGATGGTTGTCACTTTCTATTCTTGTGAACGGAGTGTAATTGAACCAGGCAGCCAGAAAACAAACCATCATGGCAGAGCTCAAATTAATGGATATTCGACACAATACTTTGATGCAGTTGTGCCAAGTGACCTTTCCGTTTAATGTTACCCCTTCCTGTTTTAACTTAATATTGATTGATTTTCGGCAGTAAATACATTTATTGCTGGATTCTATTTCTGTACAATTCCACATGTAAAGTGAATCAAATATGTTCATAGTAAAACATAATCTATTATACCCTTAAATAAATCTAAAACGGCCCTCGTCTGTCAAAATCCAGATTGAAGTAAGACAAAAACTGATTCACAAACTACAAGGCAACTTCTACAGGCCCCAAAGTGATTCTCTTACTGGGAGAGACGAGAGCAGTTTCTTGGTTCAGGTGCCAGTGGGATAAATGATGCATGAGCAGCTGTCCTCTCTGGCACTTGGATCTTTCACAGCTGTGTTTGAACACCATTTATTGTTGCTTTTTCTCCATGCCACACATAGATCATCGCTGCATAGGACTAAACATGTTGATAGGGCAACCGGAAAGGACAGCACATGCTCTGGAAGTGGGTTTTCACGTCTTACAGGTGATCTGATTCTACATTTTACACCTCTGCCACCTATAACTGACAAGGTCAGCTATAGATGTGCCCTACATTCACTGTATTCAATATAGGGAAATATCGATGACACTACTAATGAAGATGAAGCTTTCAGAAAACATGCCTTCACCAGCGACGTTTTGAATTTTTCCTTCTTTATGGGCTCAGGGTCTGCCAAGCTCATGATTGGGTGTTTCTTGGCCGCCTCTCTCACTGACATTTCCACACTTTGAGCATGACACTCGCTCCTTTACATTTTAATGTTTGTTTTGCTGAAAGTCATGGCGAATGGATACTAAGTGTTTTTTTTTTACATTTACCTTGAATATTGCCTCTATTTTCATCCATTAGCTGCAGACTCTCTCAGCCTGCCAAGACCACCGAAGTCATGACCCGCTGAAGAGGTTCAGCGCATATTTTAAGAGCTTCAAAACGCTGTCGGTTATTCAACTCTTTCCGAAGCTCCGGAATACCATTTACAACTGATTCAGTTTACATCATCCTATCTGTGTGCAACAGAAGTACAGAAGAGCAGATGAGAAACTGACATGAGTGCAAATTGGTAACATAAGAAATTGGCAGTAATGTCGATGGTCTGTCTACACATCTTATAGGCATGAAGTTGCACAATATATCAGTGGATGGCCAAGAAAACCAAAATGTAATTAAATAACACTGGCGGCCAAAAGTTTGGAATAAATATTGTTTTTTTTATATTTTTGAAAGATGTTTGTGTGCTCACCAAGGCATTTGATCAGAAATACATTAAAAACATTAATGTTGTGAAATGCTGATTTAAAATAACTTGTAATTATTCCTGCAATGGCAAAGCAGAATTTTAAGCAGTAATTACTCCAGTCTTCAGTGTCCCATGATCATTAAAAAAAAACAATACAATATGATGTATATTATACAGTATATATACTGTAACGGGGCGAATCAGATGAGAGCCATGCAGATCCATATGCGAGCTTTTATTCACAGACATGGTCAAGACACAGGCAGGGTCGAACAACAGGAAATGGGTATGGCATGGGCAAGACACAAGAGTAGTCCAGTGAACAGACGGGGTCGATCGGCGGTGAACGTTATCCCAGGAGCAAAACAAAGAGAGATAATCCAGGTACACGATAATAGTTCAGGCAGGGGCGAGCAGAGTCCAAACGACAAGACGAGAGAAAGATCCAAGGCAGAATATAAACTTCAGGGTAGGCAGAGATCAGACAAGAAACTGGATACACAGGCTAGGATCAAGACACAAATGACTCAGGAAATAAACAGGAATAATACTAGACTAGAATACTAGAAAACTCGGAACTGCTCCGTAAGGTAGCTATCACTAGGAAAGCGATAAACACTAAACAATACTTGGCCACTTGAGCAGGATTTGAGTGGGTATAATATAGTGTGTGTGATTGGCTGCAGGTTGGTCCAATCTGTGCAATGGAACATGGGAAATGTAGTCCAGGGTGATGTGTAACAGTCTGTGTGGTGTGAGAGTCAATATAATGGGAGAGCGATCTCTGGTGGCAATCGGACGGAAGGCCATGGACCGGATTCGTGACATATACATATATACTGTATATGCACACCTGCATTTTAAATGCAAAAAACGAATTCATTGTTTAAAAATAAACCCCCTGATGACTCATTTTCTCTCATCAGTTATTGAAGTTTGTCCTTGTTCTCTGTGCACATGTGGTTGTTGTTGCTTTTAATCATGGGGGAACTAGTCGTCCAGATGCTGTGTGGTGCTCAGTGGCGACACTGAGATGTTCTTGGCACAGCTGGAACTGTTCATGCTCTCCTCTCTATGGACTCAACCAATGAGCTGATTTAAAGAAAGTCGCTCAAGATGAGAAAAGCAGAAGCGTACAAACCCGAGGGACTGTTCAGAACCAGCATTAGCTGTCTGTTTGGTGCAACCAGGAACATTGTCCTGGGCCTTGTATTGAGGGAACCCACTAAGCGCTTTACACAGACTATGTGTTACAAACTTTGACCCAGACTGTGTCAATGCAAGTGAAGAACATTCTTCGGTATTAATTGCTGATCTGTGTTTTATTATAGTATAACGGTATTTGTATTATAGGGATAATACACAAATTGTACTTAGATTTCGTTTTGGGATTTCGGAACGGCTTGCCATTGCAAACTTCGATTAAAATTTTGCTCAGGCTGGTAAACACCATTGGCCAACCATTGGTCTGTGGCGATTTTGTAGATTTTATATGGTGTTCCAAGCTGTAATGATTGGATCTACATTTCAATTTACTCTATGATGATTGTTGTCAGTATGCATTCATCACTTAATGCATTTTGACCTCTAAATGGGGTTAAGTATTTTCTGTTTATTAGATTGCTTTGGACGAAACTTGTGTTAGCTACATGTTAACAGGGGAAAAAATATTTATGCTTTACTAATGCGATTATAGTCAATATAGTAGAAAATAAATGATGATAAACATATTAGCCTAATGGAAAGAATTTTGCAGGAAAAAAAATAATTTGGGCCAAACAAAACCATTCCATTCTGCTAATATCAAACATAAATGAGACATCTGAATGCAACACCCCACCGACCTCTCTATGTGGTCTGCATTATGAAGAATTAATTACTCTATATTATGTTATTTTGGGTAAACATTACTCACACCACAGCACACATCACAAATGCTCTTGCATTTATCTATGTGGATATGAGGCAACAGCCACACAGATTGATTGATTCATCTCCTAAAGGTCATTTTCCTCCATTTCCTTTTACGCAGAACTAAATATGGTAATTAACCATAACATTAGCGCTGTCTTTCCGATGGCATGCTTTCAAATGTTACATCTCATTATCCTGTGGATCTGAACAGACATTTGAGGTATTACTGTGCTGAGCAAATGAGCGGTAATAGCACTGGAGACCCTCTCATCTGCTAATGGACTATCTCATGTACCCTAATGCTGCTATTATCAGAGTGTTGTATGTGTACTGATGCTCATACTGTTGGCTGAATTAGTCTGATCTGTATGATGGCTTCCTTTGAAGTGTGATGATGTTCAAAGATGGCTTACTGCTATTGAAGTACTGACAGTTTTCATGCGTGAACTTGATAAATTGAGTTAATGATTCGTTTCTTGGCATGTTCTCCTGTTTGCTGCAATTTATAGCAACATACTGTTTTCCGCTGTCACAGATGTTTGGTGACCAACAACATCTGTACTTTACACCAGCATGTGAAAATAGCAAGGAAAAATCAAAGCCAGTCCACCGAACACGCTGTGAACTCACAAGAGACAGCTCAGTCTTTGTTTTGCCCAAACTTCTCCCTGTGTTCCCCATCATCAAGGCAGCAGGCAGATGTGTGCTGCAGCTGGGAGATGGTCCAGGGAGGACCACCACGTTCAGTGTTTCCATGGGCCATCCATAATCACAGCTGTTGCCATCCATTCGGAGCAGAGAACACAGCAGCACTCTCACCTCCCAGTGCTTAAATGCACACAAGAGAACAACCTGCAGTTTCTCCATTAGCAGTCTGCTGTATACAGCTACACACACTTGCTTTGGCCTGGCAATAATCTAAGAACAGACAAATGTGCTATTGGATTAAAGTTTCGCTTAAGATAAATTCAATTCTAAAGATATCAGTTAGCAGTTTATTTCTAGATTATTCCGAAATCTACAAATAAATGACATTCAAGGAAATAATAACTTGGGACCGTATTATTGCAGTGTTTTTAATTATTTTTCTATGTAAATTCAAACTATTAGGACATTTTTTACTGGTGCTTTTTTCAGAACCTCACAACACCTTTTTAGGCAGCTGGCTGATTTTGCTAAAAGCAGAGAACAGATTTGCATTCTCTTTAATACTTTAATCTTGCTTAATTAGCTATTTTGGAAGGACTGGTGGATGTAGAATGCATCTCTGCATGTTTTGAAATGTCCTGTGTTTTTTCCTGCTGTACAATTGACCCTCCCTTTTCTGCAATTGAACCTCTGAGGTATAAACTTCCATATATATTTAGGCCTACATTGTATATATATATATACAGTTGTAGTCAAAATTTTACATAAACTTAAAATACATTTTTGTAATGTTGCATGTAAGTACTTCAGCTGCTCATTTTGATGGATCTCAAAATCATAGTCATGGTTGGAAAGGGTTCAAATAAGCAAAATATGCTGGAAAACCAAAGAATGTGTGGGACCTGAGGGATATTTCCAAAGAACAGCAGGACAAACAAGGGACTCAAAAAACAACCAAAAAACCTGTGGATTCCAGGTAACAGTATTGAGAATCAAGAATATATGTCACCTTTTGAATGGGGTCATTGTTATTAATTCAACTATTATTTTGTCTTTTGGACTATATTTAAATGTCTTTTTGTGAAATATCTTACTCGGGTCTGTACTAAATAAAAAATTGAATGCATTTGCTACTGCAATCAGATACTGGAAAGTGTATGTACATTTTTGACCACAACTTATATTTTGCTTCAGCATAGTATAATAACTATAGCTTCCAAGTAAAAATGAAACAGTAAATTTTGATTATAAGTATTACTGGTAATTCTGGTTTATTTAAAATACATAGTTTATGAATAAATAAAGAAGAACATTTAAAAATAGGAATATGCCAGTGACAGAGAGACATCTGGCGATTTTACCCCCTCTTGGCTAACCTTTGCTTACACAAATTTCTTCCAGGGTGACTTCAAGCCTCAGGGCAGAAAAAAAGCATTTATATTCCATTCACAAGCACAGAACAGCTTAACGGGCTGTTGTTTTGCCCAGAGGGGTGCATATGCCAAGACAAGACACTTCGAGCCCTTACAATATGTGTTGAGCACATATTGCTAAATTAATGGTGAAATTCGTGCACTGCATTGTACAGTCACTCTAAGCGGGGTGACCTCACAAAGCAAGACAAAGTTAATTACAGGAGCTCAGAGTTCAACCACCTCTACATTGATGTAGGGGCACCTTTTGTGTTTTTGTCCTTTCGTTGCTTTTCTGAAGTGCTCCATGTCAAGCTCTTTAAAATCTTTTCATCAAACTTGAATTATGTTTAACAAACTAAGCTTTTCAAATGATAAACACTATATTTTCAACAGATAAAATACAATAAATGCATTACTAAAAACAGGTTTTATTTGTCACTATTTAGAAAATTTAAAGTAAAAATCATCATGAATGTATGATCATTTTTATATAATAGGAATAGACTATATAGACACCTCAGGTGAGTGTCTGCATGTTTGATGTGCCCTAGTAATTCTTGACATGTCCAGTATCAGCAGTTTTAGTGATGATAGACCTACCAGGCAGCACTTTGCCCCCTACGGTTACAGCCATTAATACTCTCTTTACAGCAGGATCAAATGCACTCAATCTCCACCACACTTGCCTTCGGGAATATATAACGCAGAACAGTATTTAGTGCGAGATCTCCTTTTAAAATTTAAGATGCTTCACCTTCTTTCTACAGCCAAGCCAACACTGTATCACACAGTTAATTATGTGTGCTTCTCGTAAGTGAACAGTGTCAATCAGCTACCTGTCAAACCTTCAACAAAGTGTGTGGGAAGTTAATTAGGGTCAATTAATCTTATACACGAACAGATGGGCTCAGACTGAATACCACAATTATCCAGTTTCTCATTTAATCTGTCTTTGGATTCTGTTGACACAATGTCCATCATATCTCGCTCTGAGCTGCGGTAGGTCTGCAGCAAAACCTGCAGTCGCTGGCTTTATTAATGATGCTCACCGAGGTAGGCTTTGAGACCAAGCTCAGCTCTCTGGAGTCAGGAAGAACAAGCACTGTGTGAAAATGCAAAGAATGGTGTGCAGTGAGTAACCGATTATACTTAAAAATAGTTTGCCTAAAAATTCTGTCATAATCCATTCATCCTCTTTCTTCTTTGGGCAAAATTAAATATTGTGTATATAATGAAAATCAATGGGTTCAGAAAAACACAGTATCGTGCTTTCATTGTATGCACAAAAACAAAGACATTTTTTCCCAAAAAATTTAATTTTGTGTTCCACAGAAGAAAGGAAATTGTATAGGTTTGAAGAAAAATTCAGAATGAGTAAATTATGACAGTATCATAATGGCGGAATCAAGCAGTCCGTTCCAACAAAACGTTGTGCTTTTGTAAAATAATGAAAGTAAACAGGATGCGTTTTCAGTCTCTAAAGCCCAAAACAAAGAAAGCACTGGTTTATCAATACATTATATTATTAAAATGTTAATGCAGTATCCTTGCTGTTTTTCCTGACACATTAATATTCATTACTTCTACCGGTGCACTCTGGCAAGCTTTCTGTGTGCGCTTGAGCGCTTGTTAAGCTATGTAGGCAATTAAAGTCTCATAATTCTGATTTATGTGGTTTATTGATAGATGTGCGATTAATCGACTTATTGCTTAAAATGAGGACTACTGGTTGACCAGAAACATCTTTAGTCGAGGGCAGCCCTATGAATTTGTTTATTAAAAACACAAAGCTTTTCACTTCACAGAATGTTAATTGGTGGACTGGAGTCGTGCGGATCAATTGTACATTTGTGTGATGTTTTTATCAGCTATCTGAACTCTGACGGCACCCATTCACTTCAGAGGATCCATTGGTGAGCAAGTGATGTAATGTAAAATTTCTCTAAATCTTGTTCCAGGGAAAAAACAAGCTCATCTACAACTTTGATGACCCGAGTGGGAGTACATTTTCATTTTTGGATGAACTATTCCTTTAACACTTTAGCTTTCAATGAACCTCAAACACATGTGCAATTGATTTAGAATATTTTCTAAATTTGCAGAGTTTTGTGTTGGGTGTGCATATTCAGGAAAGGGCCAATCGAATGTCACATTTTCTTGAATTAATAAGCTCAAGCTAAATCACTCCACACTCTGTTGGAGTATGTTTTGCTGCTTTAAAAGCATCTAGTGGGGGTGACAGCTCTGTTGAGAAAGGTGTCTGTGACTTATTGATCCTTCTGTGGCCTCTCAAAGTCATTCAGAGTCACTCTGCTCCAGGCCTGACAAGCCGAGCGAAGGATCGTGAAATTCTCTGTTAATTGAACTCTGTGGTCGGAAACAGAAGAGTGAAAGTGTTGTGGGAAGGTGGTCAGGGCTTTTATTTAGGAGATGACACTTACTGAAGAAAAGGGCATGGTGTCCTTGGCAGCGACAGTTGTTGGAGCTGGAGAATATACTGGGTAATGAACACTTATGTATTAGTGTATTATGTTGTACGTTGTACGTTGATGAAAAACTGATGGTTTTGTATAGTTAAGACACATTATTGGGCGCAAGTACTACAAGGAATTGGAATTTGAAATCAAAATGTAAGTTAAACATAGATAATATTGAATAAAAAGAGAACTACTGTAGTCTCGACTTCCTTTGTGACTGTTCAACTGGTTATTCTGGATCATGTGTGTTATTGTTTAGGAAATATCTCAAAAATTTAAATTCTGTCAGTAATTACTTGGGGTGTAACGGTACGCGTATCGTGCATCAAACGGTTCACAGGCAAGTTTCAAATGAAAGTGATCACCCCTATCCCCTTGGAGTGGGGACTTTGGAGTGAGCAGGGCGCGTGCGTGTCATTGGAATACACTTGGCAAAGGGAGCGATCTAATTTCCTCATAATCTTTAACTGGGATGTGCCCGTGACAACGCTGCACGGTGTGCGTCAGCAGATGTTGCTGTTTTAATGTCAAATGTGTTTTTGTTAGCATAACTGTTGCAAATAAACATACATTTTATATTTTAAAAAGTTTTTAAAATATGCTATAAAACTTTTTACAATTTTATTCGCTGACGGCCACCGTGCTGCGTTGTCATGGGAAGATGTCAGCTGAAGATAATGAGGAAATTACGCTCCCTTCACCAAGTGCATTCCAAACGACTTCATAATGGCACGCACATGCCCTGTTCACTCCAAAGTCCCCACTCCAAGGGGATATGTATGATCACTTCCATTTGGAACTTGCCTGTGAACTGTTTGATACACGATACATGTACCGTTACACCCCTAGTAATTACTCCCCCTCATGTTGTTCCAAACCCGTAAAACCTCCGTTCATCTTTGGAACACAAATTAAGATATTTTTGATTAAATCCGAGAGCTCTCTGACCCTCCCATAGACAGCAAGTATTCTTACACGATCAAGGCTCAGAAATGTAGCAAGGACATCAGTAAAATAATCCATGTGACATCAGGGGTTCAACCATAATTTTACGAATTAATGATAATACTTTTTGTGCGCAAAAGTAAAAAGCTTTTGGCGCAGCTGACACTGAACAGCATACGCTGTTTACATCCAGTGGATACTCTCCAAAATGGCACCAGGGTGAAGCGGAGGAGACCAATTGCTGAATAAAGTTGTTGATTTTTTTCTTTTGCACACAAACAGTATTCTCATAGCTTCGGAAAATTATTAGTTGAACCCCTGATGTCACATAGATTATTTTACCGGTCTCCTTGCTATGTTTCTGGACCTTTATCATGTAAGGATCCTTGCTGTCTATGGGAGGGTCTGAGAGCTCTCGGATTTCATCAAAAATATCTGAATATGTGTTCGGAAGATAAATTGAGATCTTGCGTGTTTGGAACAACTTGAGGGTGAGTAATTCATGACAGAATTTTCAATTTTGGATGAACTATCCGTTTATCTTTAAAAAACAATAATATGAAAGCATTGTGGCTTCGTATTTCCTCCTCCCTCTTTCTTTCTGTGTCATGAGTCTCCCTTTACCCAAGGACATATGTTCTGTCTTGAATTTGTTTATTATGACATTTTGTATCTAATTTAAGACTCAACTGGTGGTGTTGATTATATTCTCTAATCAATCTTACTTTTCTGTGCTGTTTTTTAAATTATTTCACTTGGCATAACATTATGGCAGATATCTTAAATATTGCTACAAGGTCACATTTTTAAATGCAAATGTGCTTTGTGAATATACACTTCTATCTAACAAGTAGGGGAAAACAGAATAGTAATTCTATTGTAAACTTCTGGTAATTTAAGGTTTCCCGCAGGCATTTTGCCACTATTGTTTTGCTCTAGGTATCATCTTATTCATTTTTAGCACAATGTTTTTTATGCCAAAAATTATTTTTGTAAAGGTTTTACAAGTTCATATGCATTCTTGACTTACTGTGCCATTAGTACAGCTGGATAATAATGGATAACTTTTTACCAAAAAGGAACAATAACAAGAGGACATCTAATTAGTATAATGTGTTTGGTTAGTAATGAGCACTTTTATTATCTAATGAATACTCACAACCCTGAAGACACAACCAATGATTTACTTCACCTAAATCTCAGCTCTTTTTCAGGACAGTTCAGCAAAGGAAAGGCTATTTTCTCTAATGAATGAGAATGATTTTAATGGCAGTTGGTTGAGGCATTGATCAGAAGTGGTGGTGATTACTGGAACATTGGACATTATTTAATTTAATAAACCACTGATGCATTGCTCTAGTGAATAATTAATCCCCCTGCTTGGCCATGACTCACTGTGTATTCAGTCTTCTTCTGCCAAGGTACTTCTATGCTTCTGACGCTGTACACATCTCTTTTTCATCATTTGCATCAGTGTCATTTAATCAGAAGTTTGCTATCGCACAGTGTAGACAGAAACTATATTACATTTAATCACTATATATAGAGATCATAATTCAAATGTATTATTTATTATAATATATTTTGTCAACAATATTTTATGACAATCATCCATCTGTGCTGGTGTTTCATTAAATATGATTTAAAAATGCTGCATTTTATGCCATCAGCAATTTCCACAATTATGCCATAATTAACCCATTTACAAATATTCTAAAGTGTCTTATAATTATTTCTTGTATTGTGTTGTCTTTGAGAAAAACCTATAGAGTATGCCGTACTGTTATATACCTGACATTTAGCAACTTCGTGAGTGCAAACTTCTTTTAGACTATATGCAAGAAAATACATTGACATTCACATTACTGTAGTGTAAATATATGCTCTAAGCAGTATATTTTTATCAAAGTGCCTTGCATAAAATGTGCCTCTGCATTCTGAAGCAGTGCAAAGGGCAACATAGTTCAGCTTGGATGAAAGTAGATAATACATGGTTTGAATAAAATTCTTCAGCCAGTTAATAAGAGAGATTTATTTTAAAAGAAATGGCCTTTTGTAACAGTTTTCCATTTAACATGTTAACGACAGTAAAACAAAAAATTAGCTTTCTCTTCTGAAACTCAAAAAGCCTGAACCCCATGACAACAGTGGCAGATATAATCAGTGTTGGGGAAAGTTACTTTTAAAAGTAATGCATTACAATATTGCGTTACTCCCTAAAAAAGTAACTAATTACGTTACTTAGTTACTTTTTATGAAACTAAATGCATTACGTTACTTTTGCGTTACTTTCACATTACTTTTAAATATGAGCAGGGCTTGATTGTTTGTTTTTAATACAAGAAGTTCTATTTATAGCAAATGTAAATTTGCTATAACACCAAAATAGGTGTCAGCCTTTCACACCTAAACAAATTTAATGAAACCTTAGGCGGAAGAAAGAGTAAACCATGTCTGTAAAGTAGAACGCAGGAGAAGAAGGTTCAACACTCTTCAGCAATAAAAAAAAACAATGAAGCTCAATTGTAAGTTTATCTGAAGTCATTTTTGCTTATTAGTATGGCTGAACTGAATCATCAAAGGTCAGCAGCAAACACATTGGTTAATAAAATGGGATTAGATACATTTTTGTTGTTTAGGCAAGGCAAGGCAAGGCAAGTTTATTTGTATAGCACATTTCATACACATTGGTAATTCAAAGTGCTTTACATAAAAGAATGTGAAATAATCATTCACAGCAATAAAAACAAGAAGTTAAAAATAATAAAACAAGGAGTTTTAAAATGATATAGAAATTGATTTAAAATGAGATTTAAAACAGTTAAATAGAAAATGATTATACATAAAATACAATGCAGTCAGTTCGGACGTAGCACAGCGCTCATTCAACAAATGCACAGCTAAATAGATGAGTTTTGAGACCGGATTTAAATGTTGCTAATGTTTTAGCACATCTGATCTCTTCTGGAAGCTGGTTCCAGCTGCGGGCGGCATAATAGCTAAAAGCGGACTCGCCTTGTTTTGTGTGAACCCTTGGTATTTCTAACTGACTCGATCCTAATGATCTGAGTGGTCTGTTAGGTTTATATTCAGTGAGCATATCTGACATATATTTAGTCCTAGGCCATTGAGCGACTTATAAACGAGTAGAAGTACTTTAAAATCGATCCTAAATGTAACTGGAAGCCAGTGTAAGGACCTGAGGACTGGTGTGATATGCTCAGATTTTCTGGTTCTAGTCAGAATCCTGGCAGCAGCGTTCTGGATGAGCTGCAGCTGTCTAATGGTCTTCTTTGGAAGGCCGGTGAGGAGACCATTACAATAATCCACCCTGCTGGTGATAAAGGCATGAACAAGTTTCTCCAAGTCATGACTGGAAACAAAACATCTAATTCTTGCAATGTTTTGAGATGATAGTATGCTGATTTAGTTACTGCTTTGACATGACTACTAAAACTAAGGTCTGTCTCCAGAATCACCCCAAGATTTCTGACTTGATTTTTAGTTGTTTGACCCCTAGAGTCAAGGTATGCATTCACCTTGAGAACTTCATCTTTGTTTCCAAATGCAATGACTTCAGTTTTCTCCTTGTTTAACTGAAGAAAGTTTTGGCACATCCAACTGTTAATTTCATCAATGCATTGGCAGAGGGAGTCAATGGGGCTATAATCATTTGGAGATAAGGCTAGGTAGATCTGGGTATCATCAGCATAGCTGTGATAGGCAATTTGGTTCTTCCTCATTATCTGACTTAGTGGGAGCATATACAGGCTAAACAAGAGCGGTGCAAGAATAGAGCCTTGTGGGACTCTGCATGTCATGGACGTCCCACTTAGACTTATGCTCCTATACTCACATAATAACCTCTCCTTCTAAGTATGACCTGAACCATTTGAGTGCCATCCCAGAAAGCCCGACCCAGTTTTCCAGTCTCTCTAGAAGTATGTTATGATCGACAGTGTCAAACGCAGCACTAAGATCTAGTAGTACCAGCACTGATATTTTGCCAGAATCAGAATTAAAGCGAATATCATTTATTATCTTAATGAGTGCTGTCTCTGTGCTGTGATGCACGCGGAAACCAGATTGAAAATTATCCAGGTATCCATTTGAGTTTAAGTAGTTGTTCAGCTGATTAAAAACTACCTTTTCAATAATCTTACCTATGAAAGATTTGATATTGGTCTATAGTTGCTCAACATGGTGTTATCAAGATTGTGCTTTTTCAGAAGGGGCTTAACAACTGCAGTTTTCAGGGAGTTTGGAAAAGTCCCAGAAAGAAGTGAGGTGTTCACCACTTCTAAGAGATCTGCTTCTAAACAGTTAAGCACACTTTTGAAAAAAGATGTGGGAAGTGTGTCAAGATAGCAGGTTGACGATTTAAGATGCTGTACTATTTCTTCCAAAATTTTGCTATCAATTGTTTTAAAAACAGACATAGTCACTTCTTTTTGAGATTGCTGTCGAATCTGTGTGACCTCTGTATTACAGGAAGATGTGCCAATCTCCTTCCTGATATTACTGATCTTCTCTGAAAAGAAGGAAGCAAACTCGTTGCATTTGCTGTCAGAGAGCATTTCACTAGGAATCTGACATGGGGGGTTTGTCAGTCTCTCAACAGTAGCAAAAAGAGTGCGAGTGTTGTTTAAGTTACTGTTTATAAGGTTTGAGAAGAAGGTCTGTCTAGCTGTGGCTAGTTCCAAATTGAAAGCATGAAGGCTGTCTTTATAGATGCTATAGTGTATTTCTAGTTTCGTCTTCCGCCACATCCGCTCAGCTTTTCTGCATTGTCTTCTCATATTCTGAACTGCTGTTGATTTTCTCCAAAATGATTTTTGTCTGCCATTCTTCTTGCTGACCTTTATTGGTGCAATATCATCAATAACATTCTTAACTTTTGAGTCAAATGAATCCAGGAGAAGATCAACAGAGTCTGCAGAAATGCTTGGTGTTAAAGATATTGCCTTCATAAATAGCACACTAGTGTTCTCGTTAATGCATCTCTTTCTGACAGAGACAGATCTAGATTCAGTGGTGACAGAGATCAATATATCAAAGAAAATACAGAAGTGATCAGACAGAGCTACATCCTTAATGACAATGGAAGAAATGTTTAGACCTCTACTTATGAGTAAATCTAGAGTGTGTCCACGATTGTGTGTGGGTCCGTGCACATGCTGAATCAGGTCAAAAGTGTTTAAAACAGTTATAATTTCTTTTGTAGTTTTGATTTCAGCATTATCTATGTGAATATTAAAATCCCCTGCAATAGCAAAATAGTCAAACTCTGAGGAAATCATTGATAACAGTTCTGTGAACTCTTCAACAAAGGCTGGAGAATATTTTGGCGGCCTGTAAATAATAATAAACAGAATGCGTGGAGCACCTTTCAGCACAATACCTAGATATTCAAAAGACAAGTACTGACCAAATGACACTTGCTTGCATTGATAAACATCTTTAAACAGAGTACACCTCCACCTCTCCTAACAGTCCTGCAGACACTTATAAAATTAAAGTTAGGAGGGGCTGTTTCAGTGAGGACTGTTGCACTGCAGTTGTCTTCTAGCCATGTTTCAATTAGAAACATAAAATCCAGGTTGTTTGTGGTTATTAAATCATTGATCACAAATGATTTATTTTTTAGTGAGCGAGTGTTTAAAAATGCTAACTTGATGGAATTACATTTTGTCTCTACGGCAATCTTAGACTGATGCATAACAGGCCGCAGATTAGATGGGTCAGCCGTACGCCTTTTGAAGGCCTTAGACCTTCTATCACGTGATAAAACAGAAATAGAGAAAGCTACAGGCACACTGGGTTCCCGCTTGTTTTGTAAATGTTTGTGAATGTTGTTGCTAATATAGCGGGGACCCGACACATATCACTGAGAGCTGTTATCAGTTGTTTTTGGTTCACCTACAGCAGATGGAGGAGGGTTTGGGCCCTTGCGTTGTGGCAGCGGTCGGAGAGCTCTCACAGGAGGAGGCGGGAGAGCTGAGCCTGCAGTCTTTGGTGGTTGGGGGGCCCGCCGTTTTTTAGTTGATATCTGCGGGCTTGCAGAGAGTTTGGTCCCAGCATACACCAATTCCTCCATTTTCTGTGAAAAGCTTAGAAGTGGAGATGCTGGAGAGAGGGATAGTGTGTCTGGTGAGCGGGGCATATTCTGTCCAGGTGCTGGAGAGAGGGATAGTGTGTCTGGTGAGCGAGGCTCTAGCTCTGGTGTTTCCGGTGACTGTGATGTGTTGTCCTGGCTTCCCAGGCTGTTTTCCAGAAAGTCGTCCCTGGGTGCTGAGTCTTGGAGCTGTTGTGATACGTCACAGTCTGCATGTGATGAGCTCTGTGGGCAGGGCTCAGCCGGGATGTCCATGAGCAGTGGTTGTTTTGGCTGTGTGGCGTTATCAGTATCCTTGTGGGATTCTTCAACCACATAATGACTCGGAAGCTGATATGAAGTCCTGTGGTCACTCATATTCTGTCCAGGTGACTGTGTGAGTGGATTGACACACACCACTGAAGGATGACGGAGGGAGAAATAGAAATTGTCCTTTAGCACTCTTGCACCAAGTTTGTTTGGGTGGAGGCCATCCAGTTTAAACAGTTGTCTGTGTCCCCAGAAAATATTGAAGTTGTCGATGAAGTTGACTCCTTTTGTACTGCAGGTTCTTTGTAGCCATGTATTCAGCCCAAGCAACCGTGAAAACATGTTAGTTCCCCTTGCTGGGAGTGGTCCACTGATGAACGACTGAACTTCAAGTCTTTGAAGTGTTTCAAAGAGTTCACTGAAATCTTGCTTTAGCATTTCTGACTGCCTTTTCCGAATATCATTCTTCCCCACATGGATGATGACTCGATTTGCAGTCTTGTGCTTCATCACAATGCTCAAGTTCCTTGTTCACATCAGAAACGGTTGCTTGAGGAAAGCAGCAGGTAGTAGCAGTCCTGCTACTGACGTTTCTAATAATAGAGTCGCCCACTATCAGAGTCCTGGGCTCGGCTGCGCTTTGAGCTGAATGCCGCTGTCTGCTCGACCTTGAGCGCATGTTAGTAGCAATGTTAGCTGCTGGCTGATTCGATCCGAGTTTTGTCATATTTTGGGATTCCTCATCCACATTCATCAATGCTTCAAATCTGTTCTCAAGATGTATAGGGGGTTGTAGAATACCAGTGCTTACAAGTCTTGTCATAGCCGTATCTGGGGTAGAGGATGCTACAGCAGCAATCCGAGATACTCGTGACAATCTGGTTTAACATGTTTAGTTATTGCAGGCTTGCGCCATATTCTGAGTTTGCATTTCACTGTTCATTTTGACAAATACTGAATCAGTTTTTTTGCGAGTGAGATGAATTAATGCATGTCCACATTTAGTCTCTAGAACTACAGCAACATGTTCACACAGCGCAGTCAGTCAATAAATGGGAAAAAAGTAACTCAAGGTCCTTTTTTGCAAAAGTAACTCAGATATTTTCTTGTAAATGAAAAAAGTAATGCGTTACTTTACTAGTTCCTTGAAAAAAGTAATATTATTACGTAACTCGCGTTACTTGTAATGCGTTACCCCCAACACTGGATATAATACATCTGAATTTAATTTATACTACCCATATTCATGCTATATACTGTCAGTCACATTTAATTCTAGATGTATTTATTCAGATGTAAGGATAATGAACAAAAAACACCAAGCTGTGTAAAATCTGCCCATTAAACCGCTCTCATCTTAATGATTCTGCTCTTGTGGGATGGAAGTGTCAGATTCTCCACTTGGCTAGTAAAGACCCAAACCTGCTTACATCTGCACATTGTGCTCTAGACTGCGAGACATTGGCCGCTGCCTCTGATATGGGAGCAGTCAGTGGATATTTAGGGTCCTTTGGCAGGCACTTACATGTTTATGAGCTGTCCTGGGCTCTCAGCATTTTTTATGCCACCATGCAATAATGTCACAACTTATTAATAAAGAATACAGCTTTACTGATGCACAGATGCATCAGTGGACCACCAACTCAACGGTTTTTAGGTATCAGAATTCAGGCCTAATTAAAAATTAATTCTGTCTGTTTTTGTATACCGAATGTCACACATTACATTACTCTGAAATCATTAGTTTCATTTAAAAACATAATTAGCATGAAGTCAATGTTTTGTGCATAATATAAAATCATTATCCCTATTGTTTTGCTGTTTTAAACATAATTATGAGCAGAGTGATTATCAAGACAATTTGGATAGTCTCAGGCTTTTCTCTGAACTAGTCTTCCAGTTTAAACTGCTCATGAGTAATAAGACATTTAGTCATGTATCGAAAACGCCCCCTGTGAGGATCAGTTATGTTAATGAAGGGATGTTGTGTAAGATCGAGACAAAAGGCCGCCGACAAGGTGGAAATAAATCCGGCTCTGGCTGGGTATTATGACAAATCTCCTGGTGAATGGGAGCCAACTGTGCAATACATCAGAGAAGAAGATTAGTGGAATGTTTCAAATCGGAATTCAATTGAAGATACCAAAACTCTGAATCTATCTCTTTTACTTTTTGCTGTTCTTGAAACAGATGAGATGCCAAACAGTTGCAATGAAAACATCAAATAAGCACTTAGATCTCTCATTGTCCTTGTGGGAAGGAAGGTGACCATCAGTGGCTTTTCATCAACAGTGAGGAATTCACATTTCAAATGTGCCTTTGTGTGTTTTATGTTCCCGCATACAGTGCATGGTATAGGCAGATTTTTATGTAATCCTGCCTACGTTTACTGTCCTCAGATTCTCTATGTAGGCAGACAGCAGCTGAGTGTCGGTAACAGCACTAAAGCAATAACAAGCTGGCTCTCATCACATCTTGTAAATGTGACTGATGTCATTTATAAGCACTCACATGGTCTGGTGATTGACATGTTGCCTTTTTAAAATTATATCGAAAAATCCAGTGACATTTGGCCAAATGTAGAATTGCTTTTGTTAGATTAAAAAAATGCATTCCTCTATTAACGGCTGGTCACAGTACACTTTTTCCTTCTATTGACTTCCATTCATATGCATATGAATGCAGAAGACAGGAAATGCAAGGTAATGCAAATTTCTGAAGACGTGTCGAAATTGATATGTCACAGGATGATCTCTTAGCTGAATTTCTAGAATGCAAACTTTAAATCTGCAGGATTTCAGTGTTGCAGTGTTGTAGTGTGTCATTTAAATGGACTAGATTGCATATTTTTACATTTTGGATATTGAATAAAAAGTGTGAAGTTATATTATGACCGCTGCATTTTCTGTATAATTTTTTCATGCTCGAAGTCTAGTGTGATTATGACTTTAGCACCTAACGCTACATGGTGAAAATTGTAAAAAGAATGATAAAGAAAATATGAAATTAATTAGCATTTCAGTGCTAATTACATAGCATTTCAGCGCACAAAATTATTGCATTCCTCCAATGAAGTTTACTTGTAAAACTTTTGCGTTCCCCTGAAAAACTTTGGGTTCACTTGCGAAAATGTAGCATTCCGCCGAGAAACCTTACATTTGCTGACAAAGAATGCAAAAAAAGTAACAAATAAAAATAAAAACCTACACAATTTTTTTTGGTGGAACATTAATGAACACTCTTATGTTTAGTTTTGTTGTTTTAAGATAACATCTATTTTATTTTATTTTAAGTTTCTGAATGCTGAATAGACTATATTAGCATGTAAATGCAGGCAATCATCTGGGCATGTGTTCAAATGTATTTCTGTGTTTGTGGAAGTTGATGGTTTTTTTTCCACTGGGAAGAAATGTCTGCAAGTTTTGAAAGTTACAACATGTTTTAATAATACACTCAACTCTTTTATCTCAACAGATCAAGGGATATTTGATTCCACATGATATGAGCCCTTTAGGAAACAAAATCTGCCAGCATCATATCCGCTGCTCTTGTCATGTAGCATGACAGGTCGTATTAGAGCTTTATTGACCATCTGTCAGCGCCGGCCTCAGATGTCACAGGCTGTGTCGGCGTTTGACGGACAGCTCCTCTGTTGTGGTGTTTGTGTGACAGCGGTCTGCCCTGAGACCCATCTGTGATCTGAGAATTAAAAAAGATCATGAACCTTCATCGATGTGCAGAGCTCAAACTACTCCACAAAATAAATGATGAAGGCCAACACTGTTTTATGTAACAGTGCTGCAATACAGAAACTGGTCATCTGTCATTGTGAGTCAAACACAGATTCTGGTACTGTAATATTTTAATGTGAATAATGTGGGCGTTGTGTATGGAGGTAGATAGAGGTGGGCATATGGATTTCAGAGACAAGGTCGGTTAGTACACTGCGCTGATCTTTCTTTTCAATGTATGAGCACATAAACTGACAATTTTTTCCCTTTCAGTGAACAGTTTATATGTTTGATTACATCGAGTCAGTTAAACTCAGAACACCTGAAAAATGTTTTGTGAACTCAGTCATGGATTCATTGAAAAGTTTGGTCTCAAACGATTAGGGATTGGCAAATTAAACATACAAGTTTTCAATGGTAAAATGTAAGCATTTTATCTTTATCTTTAAGCATTTTATCTCATGCCTTAGTCTCTTTATAGACTAAGGCATAAATAATTTAGAGCCTTTTTATGCATACCAGATTCACTCTTGATATAAGATTGTGTTATTATTATTATTACTTTTCATCATAGGTGATATTCTTCAAAATTACCGGGTAGTGTTGAGAAAGAATAAGCTGAACCAGCAGGAAGTTACAGTAAAAAAGTAATTTACTTTACTCTGGTAAAATTGTTCACTGGTAGTTACTTAGATAGTTGTGTGCCTCAGGTTTACATTTTAGAGCCTCAAGATGTTGTCTTTAAATATACATTCAAATATGAAATCAGTCAGAATTGAATCACAGAATGCTTTTAAAGTGCGTCTAGTCTAATTCTGAATAAGAGCTGGACCAATGAATGCTTATACTGTTTCTTTACAAGAACAGCTGTTGCATGCAACTTTGCTGTGTAAAAAAAGTGCATCTATATATTTGATTCATTTTAAACCCTTACAATGTTAAACACAACCTTTGCCCTTGGCATTATGATGTCTTGAATCAGTGAATTTCAGTAAAGATAAATCAAAAACTGTTTAATGCTAAAACTAGACACTTTCTAATTAAAAATGCTCTTGAGAGCCCCAGAATTAACTTACTGTTTGTAAACATATGTGCACAGTCATAATGTGGAAGTATATGATAACATTGCTAATTGTTTGAGGGCATTTGTTTGCTTTAGCATCACTAACAGCCTCACAGCTACAGCAATTAAAGATTACACATTGCATGTCAGTAACAGCTTTCTCCCACTCAGCATTCATTTGAATAATATACTTGCACAACAAGACAATTAGAAATTCCACATTTGTAACATAGTCTTTATTACACAAAATGTTCCCTGATAATGTAATATAAGTTATATAAAATTAGGAAATCAATATATATATATTGCATAATATTGAAATACAGAAACTGTTTTCTCAGGCAAAGATGAGAACAATTCTTCAATAAATATCCTCATATAAACTTCACAAACAATTTCAAAGATGTGGAATGACCTCTTACAGAACTACCAAAAAACAAATCGATTAAAGTATGAAACAAAAAATAGACCTTGGACTTTATACTTTATAAAAAAAACATCTAATATACTGTACACACATAGAATAAGCCAGAGAGAGCGTGTGATTTTATACAGAGGTTATAAAGGGAATAGATTAGATCGAGAATCTGCTACTTGATTTTGAATCACAGCTCTGTCATTGTGGACAGGAGCAATGAATATTTACATTTATGCATTTAGCAGATGCTTTTATCCAAAGTGACTTACAGTGTCATCAGTGACATACATTTTGTCATCAGTATGTCTGTTCCCTGGGAATTGAACCCACAACCTTTAGCACTGCTAACGCAATGCTCTACTGAGTCACAGGAACATATTAATTATATTTCCTCTGACAGTGATCTAGGGAGGTTTGAAGACTCCTTTAGAAAGGCCATTGCCTCAGGAGACATTGGACAATGAGGTCTACTGACCTAAAGAGTGCATGTTCAATAGCAATGTAGTTAGTGATGATATAAAAAATCTAATTTGATGTGTGCGATGCTGAACTAAACTAAAAGTGGCTGATAAGTTGCCATGAACTCATTATGGCATTCTTGGAGAGATGATTTGGTTTACAAATGCTAATGCTGGTAATTAAAGGCAGAATGCAGTCATTCCCTTTCACAATTCTGCATCTGGATGCACTTAAAAATCCACTCAGCAGACTTAGAAAATATCAAGATGCTTAATGAAGTGGGTTCTCATCAGAGTTTTCAACGGGCAAATCTGTTGTAGTATTTATAGTGTGTACTGCAGCATATAGAACAAGTTGAGTGTTTCTTAAACTTCAGTTTTCTTCATAACATGCTTAAAATACTTAATATAGTTTATTTAAAGCTACAGTTTACAGTTACTTTTAAAAGTGCATAACCAGCCAGTGTTCAAAACTATCACCTTACTTTAGCCTGATTCACAACGGTTTAGTTTACAATCATATTTACCGATTTGAGTGGTAAGGCTAGGCTAGTAGACTATCTCTTGTGAGGATCCTGCAGGTGGCGGCTCAATTATAGCCTTTTCTCGCAGCAGCTAGAATAATTCAATTTATCATTTTGATGGCGGACTGTAATCCAGAAAGTATTACGTGTTTATGAAACACATGTGAATGAAATTAAATTATATTCCAGTTATAAATGTGCTTCTGATTACAGATAGACTGGAATTACACAAGATTTGTATTTAAAAGAAAACCAGTTCGAAGGGAGCATTGTTTGCTTCTTGGGTTAAAATAATTTCTTAATATTAAATTTGAATGGTATGACAATTAGATATTAGACTGTGCAGAAATAAAATACGCGCTAATACACACTATACTCATAGTCATGCAATGCTGATGTTGTTAATATTAATAATTTGATAATAAAGTATAACAATAATAACAATTTGCACAGTTTGATATGATATGAGCTAACCACCATATCCCCACCGGTGCAGTGACTGACAAAAGCACATTCACCTCAAAACATTAGATTCATCCGCGCTGGAGCTGTGCCAAAGTGCAACCCCACGCAAGCAAGATGATTCCGCAAGAAACTGAAATTCCAGGTTCTCAAACAGAGATGGCGACAAAGAGGCAAAAGTTACGAACTGCAGATTTAATATTTTTCTATAATTAACAATGTTATTTTCTCATATCTCAAAATGATGATGGAAATGACAGAATAATATTTGGGCATGATATAACTATTTAGTTATGTGTTTATTTTACTCTTTGTTTAATTCTAACTATAACAATAATGTAACAATATTTTTTTTTATAATGGATTATAATATTTTTAACCTAAAAAAACATTTCAGTGAACATTTTATAAAATAAATTTTTTTAGTTGAAGAAAGTTTAGAACCTTTATTTTTAAGAGTGTACAAGACATCTATACGCACAACCTACAGATATTCATCTCTGGATTGAATAAGTTAACGTCTGTAAAATGTGTGATTTATTTAAAAAATAAATATAGAAATCGCTGACTTTGTGATTAAAGTATATATTTTGTTTTGTCTATTTATTGTTGTTAGTTTATGTAACACATGCAGACAGAAATAAGAACGAATAATAATGTTTGGTATGCAATGAGTTGGCACCGTTTAGCTTTATTAAACTGTTATTGAAGCATCTGTCAGTACCATTTTAGTGACATGCAGTTAATGTAATAAACAAAGCTTAATAGTGCAGCAGAAACACCCACTGCTCTGGTACACAACGCTTTATTCTCAAAGCACAATCACTACAGTCAAATAGCTGTCAGCAGCATGATTTATGCCTCTCATCAGGTCGAGATAAGAGTCATTTCACATCATTCTCACCACACTGACATTGTTCAGGTCTATAAAGTCTCAGTTTTCCCTCCAGCCTTTACTTGTGTGGTTTCAGTCCCAAAATGGCTGCAGGTACTTTATCCATTACAGTCGCCCACAACACACACCTGACTCAGCAAATGTCTCCTGACGAATAAAGCTAGCGGCATTTTACGCTTACCACATCCAGATTGGCTAATAGCGGCCTGAGAGGATATCAGCCTCTCAATAAAAGGCTAAATTGTTGCTCTCTTGGGGTTAAAAATAACTTTAAACTGGTATTTCTACCTTGTATTTACAGCATCCTCACTTACCGTCCAGGGAAAAACATGAGTTCTAAAGCGAGCGGTAAAATCAACATTATTCTCAGGGTCAGACCAAAACATGATTTATAGTGTTAAAGAATATGTTAACAACAGTGGATGTTAATGGGACACTGTGCCAGAGTCACATGCCCTGTCAGTAATCTTGCCCTGCTTTTTTCCCCAAATGGAAATGAAGCCCAAGAATGGTAATTTTTAAATGGTGTTTGTGAATATGGTTGTTGGTGGGCCTTGAAGCTAAAACAAATTATGAAGTATGAAGATGATCTTAATCAGTTATTATCTGGGCAAAACTGCGGCTAATGAGGAATGATTCTGATTAATGTACTGTATAATGATTATTTTGTTAATTGTAAACTGTAATTGCCTTGCATTTTCCATCACAAATCCATTTCACCCAATGAAATCTGAGTAAAGAGTCATGCAGGATTCAGAGAAATACCACTTTTTGGCTAATTTGTTGGCTGGTGTTGAATTCTGAATAAATCTTTTTTTTTTGTGAGAGAATTTTTTTTGTATTCACTCTCTGTACTCTCAGCTAGTCGAGGTAATTAGATAAGAAATCATTCGCACAAGGCTTGTGAGATCCCGAGGGGAAAGTTAAATCATATTAATCATATTGCAGATCCTGATTAAGAGGCTGGTGAACTGTGGGTTGTGGGAAGCAAGATCATTTTATAATACAACCTCCAGGTCATACAAAACAACAATGAATTCTGCTGCTGCTGTTTTGGATAATGACAAGTTTTATTTGTGTTTTTCAATTAGGACTTAATAGTTTAATAATCTCAAAAACACATGGATGCAGTGCATCCTTTTGCAAGCACATGTGAAAGTGACTGTCATTCATGACTTCATAGTCACGTCTGACTGTAGATAATACAGAGTGACACCTTGCTGATCTTTCTCAGAGGAGAATGAAGTGTAAGAACACTAATAAACACAAACATCCTGCATGATTTTATGGTTGGCTTTTGCGCTGGTCTCTTCCTTAGCATGCATTTAAAACTGATCTAATACATTTATTTTCAGTTTTGCATATAAATAAAGCTATTTGTCACATTGCAGACACTGAGAGCCCTTCACGTTCAAAGGGGAGCCCTCTCTCTGAGGTGTTTAGATTTCCCATCTGGCTCTTCTGGGTGATGGCTGTGTACTGCAGGAACAGCTGGCGGCCCACCTGTCCCCCTGCCCCAACTCAACTTCTGTGTGAGGTGAGAATAGAGAAATGAACAGTGCTTTGACTTATAAAATGTTGTCATATTTCAAAATGTTTTCAAAACAATTGGAAGCCTTTCACAAATGTATGTGAGCAGGTGGCTGAAAAAGATGGATGCTAGATTGAACGACAGTTGTGGTTTGTTGAGTCAGAATATAAACAAAACAATTACATGAATTTAAATGATGCCCACATTTACAAGAATCGTTCAAATTCTTCCAGGGTATTAGAAAAGAACAAAAACAAAACTCTGCATTACAACCATTTTTTGGCAGGTCTAGTGATCAGTCCTCTTTGGTTGAAACTATCTATTTTATTATATTTCATATGAAGCATGGACTTCATTCAAGCTACGAAAACAAACTTGGAAATATGGTCCAGAAATGCCTGGTGTATCAAATATATAATTTTTTATATTTTGTATAAAGGTTTAATAAACTATTCTTTAAAAAAATATTATAGGCTACTATTTTTTTCAGGCTTTACAGGGTCAAATGCTCACTTAAGTGAAAATGTTCAGTAAGCTTTCTCCAGGTTACACCATTACCCCATTAGGTGGCGACTGTTGTTCGTTTGTTATTTACGAGTCATTGCACCAATCATTCAACTGATTCGTTCAAAAACACTGAATCATTCAGAGACCAAACAAACACCATTCAAGCCCGCCGACCGTTCTGAAGTCATGCCTGCCAGCCGCTCCGACGTCAAGCCAGCTGGCTGCGGCTCACTTCAGTGACTGTGCATCCAGATCCCCTGTTTCCGGCCAGGAGTGCCGCCTTGTCGTGCCCACAGGAACAGTTTTAATTAACTGTTACTTGTCTTGTCATGTCCATGGAGACTCGTCTTGGCCACGGAGGCCATTCCCTGGCCATTCCCAGGTTGCTAAGGGACCCTGTGAGGAACCTGATGTCACATCATGCCCAGAATGGACCACAGCTTCCGAGCTTAGCTCAAGGAGTGCTTCCTCTTCCGGTGGGCTATTCTGTTCTTGTGATTAGACCCGGAGGGCTCCTGATACCCCGTAAGCTGGATTTGTTTGGGAGGTTGGTAGAGCTCCGGCTGCAGTGGCCAGGCCGAGGGACGAGAGTACTGTGACGGTGCGGGTCGCGCCTTCCGGGAGGGGGGAGTTATGTGGTGGGCCAGACCCGTGGAGTGGAAGAGGGCCTGGAGGAATAGGCAGACAGGGGTGCCAGGGCAGGGCAGGCAGAGCAGGAGGCCAGGGCGGGGCCGGCAGGGCAGGATGTCACCAGGGTGGAGCAGATAACCACCACTTGAGAGAAGCGGGTTCTTGAGTGGATTCTGTGGGCTCCCAGAGCGGACTGGGCATTGGAGCGGACTCTGTGGGGTCCTGGATGGGAGGGGACAGACAATAGACAGGAGAGCACATGGCACCAACAACAAACAAGCCATGTGCTCAACATACAGAGACATCTGGTGGCCGGCCAGGGCACACCAGCAGGACCGTGACACTGTCCTCGTCTAGTGTGATTATCAGTTAATTTTGTCCCTGCTGTGTTTGATTATGTTTGTGATGATCTTGTGTATTTAAGTTGCTATCTGTTTAGTTATTGTAGTCTAGTCTACTCGTTACTCCCAGTGTTCCTGTGTGTCTGCCTTGCTTTGTCTTGCCCTGCCTTGATTGAATTGAAGACTGTTATTTTGAGTTTACACCTCATCTTCGTGTTCCTTGTTCCTCCCCACTGTGTGCACAGTGACAGCAATATTATGTCTAAAATGTACATTACTCAATATTTACTTCTAGGGTAACACTTTAGAATACTGTTCCATCATTAATTAATAACTACACAAAAACACACGAGTAACATAATATCAACACTCTAGTAACTACTAGTATCTATCAAGTAACTCTGATTAATGTATTAGTAAGTAATGGTGCTTAGTCGAATGTGGTAGTTCACTATTAGCTAATCAGTAATATATTTTTTCATACCTCCACAAGAAATAGGCCTACTACAAGATAAGGTTCATAATAATATGATTAATGCATGATGTATAATTAATTCTAAAGTAAAGGTCATGGTAACCCACTGGTGACCCACTAGTAACCCACTAGTAATGACTCAAGTATTACCAAATTCTTAAGAAGGGATAGCTAATATTTAAAATGTAATACATTTTAGGGATATGACTAATAGTAGTCACTAGAATGAAATCATTGTAAGCTTTTGAGGGGGTTGTAAAGTATTTGATAGTAATTTTTCAGGTGTTACTACATACTTCTAAAGTAATTACTAATTTTTTGGATCAGTATTCTAAAGTGAAGATTGTGATAACTCTCTAGTAGTTGTTGAAATCATTGTAAACTTTGAAGGTTTTTGTACAGTTCTGGTTAGTAATTAATTTTGCTAGATTTGGTAACACTTAAATCATTACGAGTGGGTTACCGCAGAAGGATGTAGTAACACTTAAGTCATTACTTTCCAAAACCTTACATATATCTCAAAAGCTTACAATGACGCCAGACAATATTAGGGAGTTGACATGGTTTCACTTTAGAATACTGATCCAAGTAATCAGTCCTTTAGAAGGATTTGGTAATACTTGAGTAATTACTAGTGAGTTACCATGATCACCACTTTAGAATTAATTATACATTATGCATAATTCACATTAATTATGAACCTCTATACAGTAGTTCTTAGTAGTTCTCCAGGATATATGAAAAAATGTGTAGTTATTGGTCAGCTAATAGTGAACTACCAGTGTCAACTGAGCGCTGTTACTTACTAAATCTAAAATCAGAGTTTGTTGTTAGCTAATAGTAGTTACTAGAATGTTAACAGTGCATTAGTCAATTGTTCCCCCATGTAGTTATTCATTAATGATTGAATAGTATTCTAAAATGTTACTACTTCTTGTTTGAACTGTTAACAGTAATGTTTCCGCTGCATGGATTCTTGTTTGTTGAACTGTTGTTGGTATTAATATCAGCATGGTGATTACATGCTTACCTTGAGCGTTTGGCTTTGATATGTATTTGGACAGTGGCGTTATGTTGAGTGCATATTTTAAGAGGGAAAATGTATGTTGAAATCACTTGTCTTTAAATAGTAAACTTGTATGAACTATTATCTAGGCATGGATGCCTATACTATTCTCTGTGTTCAAGAACTAAAGACTGAAGATTACTAAAACAGTGCTTAATAGCTAGCCACGTCTGCAGTTGTGCCCAATAGCCTACTGCTTTTGTATTTTTTTGAGATTATCTTTTTACTCTATTCAGCTTTTTGTATTATTAAAATTTTTATAGAAATCAGTTTGAGAAACTTTTTTTTCTGTCTTTCACAGCTATCAATGATCCCTTACTGACTTGAAGGGGTAGTAAACCCAAACATTCATATATAGGTACATATTAGGTACACCTCACCTTCATGGCATAGATTCAACGAGGTGTTGGAAACATTCCTCAGATATTTTGGTCCTTATAGACATGATAGCATCACTCAGTGGCTGCAGATTTGTCGGCTGCACATTCATGATGCAAATCTCCCGTTCCACCACATCCAAAAAAGGTGCTCTATTGGATTGAGATCTGGTGACTGTGGAGGCCATTTGAGTAAAGTGAACTCATTGTCGTGTTCAAGAAACCAGTCTGAGATGATTTGAGCTTTGTGACGGTGCGTTATCCTGCTGGAAGATGCATCAGAAGATGGGTGCACTGTAGTCATAAAGGGATGGACATGGTCAGCAACAATACTCAGGTATTCTGTGGAATTTAAACAGTGCTAAATTGGTACTAAGGGGCTCAAAGTATGCCAAAAAAGTATCCCCCACACCATTACACCACCACCACCAGCCTGAACCGTTGAAACAAGGCAGGATGGATCCATGTTTTCATGTTCTTTACGCCAAATTCTGACCCTGCCATCTGAATGTCGCAGCAGAAATCGAGACTCATCAGACCAGGCGACGTTTTTCCAATCTTCTATTGTCCAATTTTGGTGAGCCTGTGCGAATTGTAGCCTCCGTTTCTTGTTCTTAGTTGACAGGAGCAGCACCTGGTGTGGTCTTCTGCTGCTGTAGCCCATCTGCTTCAGGGTTCGACGTGTTTTGCATTCAGAGATGGTATTCTGCATATCTTGGTTGTAACGAGTGGTTATTTGAGTTACTGTTGTCTTTCTATTATCTCTAACCAGTCTTCCCATTCTCCTCTGACCTCTGACATCAACAAGACATTTTCGTCCACACAACTGCTGCTCACTGGATATTTTCTATTTTTATGACCATTCTGTGTAAACCCCATCCCAGTAGATCAGCAGTTTTTGAAATACTCAGACCAGTCCATCTGGTACCAACAACCATTCCACATTCAAAGTCACTTAAATCCTCTTTCTTCCCCATTCTGATGCTCGGTTTGAACTTCAGCAAGTCGTCTTCACCACATCTAGATGCCTAAATGCATTGAGTTGCTGCCATGTGATTGGCTGATTAGCAATTTGCGTTACCAAGCAATTGAAAAGGTGTATCTAATAAAGTGGCCGGTGAGTGTATATATATATATATATATATATATATATATATATATATATGATATGTAATCTAGAAAATTAATACAGGTTTGGAACGATGAGGACGAGTAAAATTACAGTATTTTCAACACTGTGGAAAACGCTGGAATACATAATTTAATGAACTGTTTCATTTCATCCAAAAATGAAATATGGCTGCAATGTTGCTCAAGGTGTGTGATAGTTGATCTGAGAAGTTTTGTAGATAAAAAATTTGGAAGTTTAATTTAATCTCAACTTTATGGTAGATGTGTCATTTAATGGCAGCATTAGTTAGTGCAAATTAGCCAGGGTCATTCTTTTCTACAGATATAATCACATTAGAAAAGCAATAATACTGTGACGATTGTGGATGCCAGGTTGCCATGGAGTCTTTCTTTTGTTGGGGCAGACAAAGATTAGATCTTTTCTTTAATGAGAGGACAGCAGGAGGGAGGGAGACAACTCAAAGACATCTCTTTTGTTAGTTTATTCCAACTAATCACTTATTTCTGGAATGATATTAAATAGCACACAAAACTCTTTAAATAATGATTATGATTATAGATGACAGAAAATAATGACTCAGACATGAGACATGGACTTGTATAGACACTAAATTAGTATTAGTATAATGCATTTTTCTTGCTGTTGTTTTATTACCATAGCATTGATGATTCAGTGTTTTATGTCACTTTAAGTTGCAGAGGTCAGCAAAACTAATGCTGGTTGTTTATTGTTCAGGAGGGCAAAGCATGGTAAAAAACACAATTTATTACAAAAGCAGGACTGCAATACTAAGTATCTAATATTTGGTGGTTATAGGTGCATTTGTTTTCCTAAAAAAATACATATAAAGAAATAAACACCATATTTAGAAGTAGCATTAATATAATACACACTTATATAAGATGAAGACTCCAGTCATATTAGTCTATAAAAAAAGCAGTTGTATTCATGTCGTTGCATATACTTTTGGGAAATGACTTGAATGAGGGAAACATCACTGTTAAAGGGGTCATCGGATGCCCATTCTCCACAAGTTGATACGATTATTTAGGGTCTTAATGAAATGTCTTTAACATAGTTTGGTCAAAAATTCTCAATGGTAGTGTAAAAAAATCTTTTTTTTTTACCTTGTTAAAGTCAGCTCTGTTTTTAGCAAGCCATTCTGATCCATGCTGCTTTAAATGCTTTAAATAACCTCTCTTCCGTGGGGTGACGAGCAGTACTGTTTACTTTAGCCACGAAACTGGCTAACTAGCTCATTATTAGGAAAGGCGATTCGCAAAGATTCATAAAAAACCTTTATACTCACTTCTTCTGTAGATGATGCTGGATCACGAATGATTTGCGCAAACATGGACAAAATTAAAAGTAACGTTAATCAAAACGGAAGTAACGTTAATCCTCTGCATCTTCAGTGGCTCAGATGTCAGGATTTAATGATGACTAATATGTTCATTATTATATTCAACAACAAAACACCTCAATCTTAACCAATCTTAATCTAGACATTCTTGTCTACTCATGCTCCGGCGTCAAAACAATTGCAGACTGTTGACAGCTCACTCAGCTCAGCTCACTCTAAGGTAAGACGGCCTTGTCAATCAACTATCTGTGGTCATTAAAAATCTCTTCACTTCTCGTAAAGAGTAGGGGTGTAACCCCAGTGTCCTGGCCAAATTCCCACCACTGGCCATTATCAATCATGGCTTCCTAATAATCCCCATCCACTCGATTGGCTCTATGACTCTCTCTCCTCTCCACCTGTAGCTGGTTTGTGGTGAGCGCACTGGCGCCGTTGTCCTGTGGCAGCCGTCGCATCATCCAAGTGGATGCTACACACTGGTGGTGGTTGAGGAGACCCCCCCACATGATTGTAAAGCGCTTTGGGTGTACAGCAATACATAATAAAGCGCTAAATAAATGCATCATTCTATTCTTCTATTCTATTCTATCGTGGGAGAGGTCTGTGCAGAATTACATCATTCTGACAGAACTTTCAGAACATTAATTAAGAATTAAATAATAGTATCCCTTTAAATAACATGACTACCAAAATCCTGATAATTCACAAATTCAAGTGAACTTTCCACCAGAGGCATCTCTGAAACCCCTGAGAACGCCACAATCTACAGCCTGACCATTCATAATATTTCGTGTCAGCCTGTAACAAATGTGTCTCCACTCTGAAATAGCACATTCATTTCAGCATTGTTTGAGCATTACTTCTTTCTCACCCTGACACCGGCCGTCTCGTGTGATACTATCTGTCAGTAACTGCTATTACAGAAATGATGGGTGTCACTGGAGTTGCTATAAATCAAACCGATGAGTCCTTGCCTGAATTTTGTCAGTGAGAGTTTGATTTCTCTCCTCTTTTTTTAACCTAGAGCCACAAGTGAAGAATGACTCGATTACGTTAGTCAACAAACTCATCCTCTCCTAATGGATTCAGTTTGTTTAGTGTATAGTGTGAATATGTGTCCATTAGTGCAACAAACAAACAGTGGCAGATGGACTTCGATCTAGTGCACAAGAGCCTGCAGGTGACTTGTGATTAAAGTAATTAAAGGCAAAACAACTGTTGCTTTTTCTATCATCAACATATGGAAATATGATTGCAATACTGCATAAAATGCAACAACAACAACAACAATGATGATAATAACTTAAATAATTGAGAAATGGTTTAATGGTTAAATGTTTAAATAAGTGATTTACTATTATATAATATAGTATTTATTAATATTTTGAATTTGCTTTTATATTCATACATTAAGCTTTCATTTTAGTTTTAGTAATTTTGTGCTTTTGTCATTTTCAGTAGTTTTTTATATTTCAGCTTTATTTATTAAGTAGTTTTCATTTTATTTCACTTTTAACTATCGTAAGTTATTTATTTCACAGCTTAAACTTATTTATAATTTTTCATTGTTAATTAAGGTTATTTTGTAAGTTTTCCTAATTTTTCCTCTAATATTAAAATGCTAGACATGTTTTATTCAGAATCAACACTGTGACTCATTTAAGCAGGAGAGGACACTTATTTAAAGATGTGTGGGATGTTTCAGATCATGGTGCCCAAAATAAATGTATTTAACTTTAGGTTCCCTAATGGTGCAAATATAAAGATAGCAGGTTTGATTACAGATTTTGTGTATTTTTCTTTAGAACAAATTCTTTACATGTAAGTTTCTAAATAAACAAAACAGATTCTAAGACTTGAAACACTCCGTTACAAATGCTCACTCTTTAAAGGCAGATAGACACAGGCAGCTGTCTCATGGAGGAAATGTTCTCTTTGGAGTAATGTCTGTAATTTAGAGGCTCACACATACCTGACTCTGTGCTGTCAGGGCCAGTGAAGGTGAAGACTCGTCTGGAGAGGTGTGAGTAATGAAGCAACTCGTATCTGACATTGTACCGAGGATGAAGGAGACCAGAGCAGACAAAATCCGTCCCTTGCAACGGTTACCAGAGATGATTTCGGGAGAATCTTTCCATTTCACTACAGATCTGCTTACAAGAAGAACTTTGAGGTCTAGTGGTAACTCAACACCTCAGAGTTTGACTTTTTTGACTTTGGCAAATAAAAACGTATATGAATCAAATATTGGTTTGACAATATCACTTAGTGTTCTAGATGATTGGTAAATATGTATAGTCGACACTGTACAATTTATTCAGTTTCGTGCAGAAACAAAAGTTTTTTTAATGCATAATTCTGAGCCATAGTACACCATTCGAATTACATCTATCAAACCAGAATCTCAACCTCTGAATTGTGCATTTCCAGGAATAAAGACCATATGGAAAGTACCCAAGAGCTCAAGATCACTGGACATTGGATAAGATTTGTATACAGCCTTAAGCAGTCATATTCTTCATTGTGGTGAGATTGGATCCATTTCTGAGAGCGATATGAGGAATCTTGAAATATTTAACATCCCGCAACCTTTGAGACTTTACAATATATAATACATTTTTCATGGTTCTCCATATTTAGGAATGCGATGTTTAACCAGAATCGGATTTGTATGGCTGAACGAAAGTGTCAAAAAAGGCCTTGTAATTTAATAGCGATTCAGTACAGACTCATAACTTGACATCCGACAAGAAAAAGCTCAGGGTAAGACCTTAAGGGAGAGTCTATTGAGCTGCTAGATAAATGAGAACTGAATGCATTTATGCAGATGGAGGAAATAGTGCCGTTAGTAGAAGGCAGGGCACATTAATCATTTTTTTGTATATATTATGCACATGAATAAATACCTTGAAGCTCAAGACAACTTATACTTGCTAAAGTGGTTTTGCACATAGGTTATTTTTTATAAATATTAATTAAATAGTGTACTATGATTCTATAATTGGACAGCTTATCACACAATAACTTCAGCAATGCATTCTCTAGAGACTCTTGTCACATTGGACATCTATTTCCATCACAACCACTGCAGAAGAAAACAGGAACTAGCATGCACGTTTGAAAAGTCCTCATATGGCGATCAGATATAGAGTGCGTAATTCTAGCATCATTGTGGCGGTGAGATCGTGAGTCTTTTTGCACTAATTAGACCACAAGCATATTTATTGCACACAATTGATGCTCGACAAAGCATTTAGTATTGATCGATGTAACATGAAGTAGTACAAATATAGAAAAAACAGTTTAAAGCTCATGAATAATATCAATTCATTGCAAACTGCAAGGGAAAAAACACACGAGTGGTCATGCATTTGCTTAAACCGCTTCATGAGCAATACGTTCTATACGCATGATCTGATATCATCAAGCATAGTGTTTGGTTTATAAATAATTGATGAGATATTATTAAGTTCTGGTGACTTCACTTCTTCCTGAATGCTTCACAATGCAGATCTTTCATGGTTTGCCCAATGGGAAAATGGACACCTGAAGTGAAAGGGTCAGACTTTAAATATGAATGTCATTGTCACATCATTCTGTCCCTTGTGAAGCCTGTTTATACTCTTATGTGATAACATGCTTATCACTCTTCCCTGTGGGAGATGACTCCTGACCACAACATTAAGCCATCTGACTGTTGCACAAACACACTTATTACCCAACTGTCTGCCACTAGCTTTGAACTTCCATTGCAATGCCTTTGTGTTTTCATCGAGCTGTCCATTCCTAGGTAAATGAGCTGACACTTTATTGAACAATAAAATTGCACACCTTGTGGTGATTTACTCTCGGTCACTGGGTTAGTTTAAGGTTGTTTTACCCACCTGCTGTTGATCTGGCCAGTGATGCAGTTAGCATGATTTGAGCAGGGGTCTCAAATATGAAATAAAGATTAAAAAGTTGAGGTGGAAGTGATTTCACTTACATGTATGCATTTAGCAGACACTTTTCCCCCCAAAACCAACTTCCAATTTATAGTATACAGTGGTGTGAAAAAGTAGTATACACTGTCATAGTATACAGTGGTGTTTTTTTTTTTGCATATTTGTCACACTTGAAAGATTCAGATCATCAAACTAATTTTAATATTACACAAAGACAACCCGAGTAAATACAAAATGTAATTTTTAAATAATTATTTAATTTATTAATGGAAAAAAAGATGTCCAAACCTGTCTGGCACTAAATGAAAAAGTAATTGCCCCTAAATCTAATAACTGGTTGTGCCACCGTTTGCAACAACTGCAATCAAGTGTTTGTGATAGCTGGCAATGAGTCTTTCACATCGCTGTGTAGGGATTTTGGTCCACTCTTCTTTGCAGAATTGTTTTTATTCAGCCACATTGGAGGATTTTCGAGCATGAATGGACTGTTTAAGGTCATGCCACAGAATCTCAATCGGATTTAAGTCCAGACTTTGACTTGGCCGCTCCAAAACCTTAAATTTGTTTTCTTGAGCCATTCAGAGGTGGACTTGTTGGTGTGTTTGAGATCATTGTCCCGCTGCATACCCCAAGTGTGCTTGAGCTTGAGGTCACAAACTGATGGCTGGACATTCTCCTTCAGGATTTTCTGGTAGAGTGCAGAATTCATGGTTCCATCAATTATGGCAAGTCGTCCAGGTTCTGAGCTTCAAAGCAGCCCCAGACCGTCACACTATCACCACCATGTTTGACTGTTGGTATGATGTTATTTTTATTAAATGTTGTGTTGGTTTTACACCAGATTTAACGGGACACACCTTCCAAAAAGTTAAACTTTTGTTACATCAGTCCACAGTATATTTGCCCAAAAGTCTTGGCGATAATCAAGATATTTTTTGGCAAATTTGAGACAAACCTTTGTGTTCTTTTTGGTCAGCAGTGGCTTTTGCTTTGGAACTCTCCCATGAATGACGTCTTGGCCTAGTCTCTTTCTTATTGTTGAATCATGAACACTGACCTTAAATGAGGCAAGGGAGGCCTGAAGTTCTTTAGATGTTGTTCTGGGTTCTTTTATTACCTCCTGGATGAGTTTTCATTGCGCTCTTGGAGTAATTTTGGTTGGCCGGCCACTGGAAGGTTCACCACTGTTCCATGTTTTCTCCATTTGAGGATAATGGCTCTATGGTTTGCTGGAGTCCCAAGGTCTTAGAAATGGCTCTATAACCCTTTCCAGACTGATACTTGTCAACTATTTTGTTTCTCATCTGTTCTTGAATTTCTTTAGATCGCGGCATGATGTGTTGCTCTTTAATAAGCATGCTTTACTTTGTCAGACAGGTTTTATTTAAGTCATGTCTTGAATCAACAGGTCTGGCAATAATCAAGCTTGGGTTTGACTAGTGAAATTTAACTAAGTTTTCTGAAATAACGTGGTTAATAACAGTTTTTTCATGATTTAACAGGAGGGGCAATTCATTTTTCACGTTGGGCCAGGTAGATTTGGACAGCTTTCCCCCCCTTATTAATAAATGAAATCATCATTTAAAAACTGCATTTTGTATTTGCTTGCATTATTGTTGTGTAATATTAAAATGTGTTTGAGATTCTGAATCCTTTAATTGTGTATAAAAAACAGGACTTTTCACGGCACTGTATGTTTAATCAGTTCATGCATTCTCAGGGAATCAAATCCATGACCTTGTTGTTGCTAGCGCCATGCTTTACTCTTTGCGCATGGCTTCTTTAGGTTACTGTGGTTAAACAAATGAGTTAACAATGCTGGTTTTGTTAAAGGTTGGTACTTTAATATAAAGTACTAAACAAAACTTTTGTGTATTGATTCACAGAATTTGTTGATTCCTGTTGATTCTTTCCATGTGAATCATTTTGTCCTCACTAAGGGAAATGGAGAAGCCATTGACTGAGTCAGTGAGCAGGTGTTGTCATCCCATTTCAAGCCTATGGGTGTCACCAGCTGTCTAGTAAAGTAAGATGGATGAGACCCAAAAGTGTTTACAACCACAAGCCTAAGGAAAAAAAATATGAATAAATAAATGGTCTGCATACACTAACTGGAGAGATAGGAGCACATGACAGCAAACACTTTGGGAAAAAAAACATCCATCTTTATTCAGAGTTATGAGTGGTCAGTGAAGCTGATGGTCAACTTCATCACAGTTTAAGTTATAAAAGACTGTCCATCCATACTGGAAGTCAGGGTTTGTTATTGACTGATTGTTACGATGACTATTCCTATAATTACATGCATATGGTCTAGTTGGTCTGAGATAGTTAGACCTTAAGTGGTCTTAGCTGTTATTTTGTAAATAATTGGATAAAAGCATTTGCAAATGTGGATGTCTAGCCATGTCATTAGCTGGTCCTTTATACCATCTCAACGAGCTGTTTAATATCAGCTTAAGATGTTCAAGCTGGAACATAATTGCTTGTCAGCCAGCTAATGGCACCAACTAATGACCAGCTTGAGACCAGCCGTAAACCAGATACCATGTTCTTAAACATCTCCAACAGGCAGTGTCCTGGAGGAGCTATCCATGGTGCTGAAAGCGTGTCGGCTCACAATCCACTGATGAAATCACGATGCCCTGATGAATATGCCACATACAGTTTTCCACATCATTCGCCTCTACTCCTCCAAAACAAACGTATATGTCACATGGGACTCGCTTCTGATGCATTTGGAGCTCAACCAGAGTTTGTTTTGGAAAATGACGGACGCGTGGTAAACGAGGGAGCGCGGCGTGTAAGTGTGTGCGCGCGTTAGAGGGATGACGATGACGGCGTTTGGGGAGCTGTGGGCGTCTTTAAGAGCTTATTTCTGCTGCTTACTGGTGTCAGGATAGAGAGGCACGAGCCACTGAAATACTCACGAGAACCGAAACGCGCGAATCGTATTGGAAGTACTTTAATTTTCATTCGCATTTAGGATATACTGCCATCGGGAAACCTGGACAGCATGCAGTTGCCAAAGTCACGGGCTTTTGCTGTCAGTTTGACGCTGCTCTCCGTCCTCAGCTCGGCAATGTGCGCCAGTCACTGTAAGTACCTGCAGTGCCGTTCAACGTTGTATTAAAAGTTGACTTGTGTTTTGTTTAGATGCGTTTTTATTAGACCTATTGTTTTGGTACGGATGCTAAACACTCTGAAATCAGTTGAATTATTGAAAGTGTGCAGGGGATTTAAATTCCCCCGATTCCTGCTAATGTGAACTTTTACTTGATCTGATGAACCCGTATCAATGAATGACTGGTGCATATCGCGTATCCCGATGCGACTTCTCATAAACATCTGCCGAATGATAGTGGAGCAGGTGTGAGAGATTTAACATTTCATATTCGATAGCTGCATCACGGAAATTGAGGCTTAATAAGCTGTTATTGAGGCTAATATGCGTTCGCGACTAAATGTGGAGACAGGGCGATCTTGTAACATTTTGTTTCAACGTCTGTTAACTAGTTTTGTGTGTTTGTGTGTGTCTCTTTAAACTTTAATATAATAGTCTCACAAGTGTCTGATACTAAATAGTTTATAGATCTAGGCTACCTATCACTTAACTGTCTACATTAATAGCAGGTACAGAAGGAGCTGTTAAAATCTAATAATGGAAGGAAGGAAATTACGTTACTTGTTCAAATTATTTTTATTTAAATAATTCAAATATTAATTCAATACAATATCAAATGATTAGTCATTCCCCATTATCAGCCTCATTTTATTGTAAGCATTTTATAGGAGACATTTTAAATCACAAGAGCAAGTAAAATTTCAACCAAATATAGAAAAATATAAAACTTAGAAAAATTGTTCTAAACATAAGTGTGTTAATCACAAATGTTCATATACTGTCCCATTTTGTTTTGATTTGTGTGCTTCAGGTAAAAGTACACCAAAAAGTGTTACAATCTTCCCATCTGCTCAGAAATATGTCTAGCTATTTTAATGTGTGTTATTAAATGTAAAAAAAAGAGAACCTGCTGATTCAAATGACACCATTCCTGTCATTTAACAATCATTATGCAATGACGTGATCTTGTATTAAAATATATATCTGCCATGAAATGATTCTTTCCTACCTCAAAATTGTTTTGAAGAGAGTGGTGGTCTTATGATCTGTAGTACATTTCTAATCAGTTAAACTAATGGCGTTGCCCTCTCTCTGGTCTCCTCAATATTATTTTAATGTTGTATCTATAGTTATGTGTGCCAAAAAGTCTGATTTAAGCTTTTAATATCTATTGTCATTCCAACACACTTCATTATCTTTTCATTTCTGCCATTGATTGTCATTTCTCTGTATGAAGCTTGTGTCTCTAAAGCATTCTTAGTCTGTGCCTCGTCTATAATTGTGTGACTCAGGGGAGCACAGTACATTTCCCTGCATTTTCTGTATTATTGAGATGAGAAATATTATGCAAAGGTAATTATCTGTAGGTTTCACTGGACATCTGTCATTGTTATGTGTTCCTAGTCAGTTTGCATCATTACATGATATGAAACAAAAACTTCCTTAGTCATTGATGGTTGTGCTCTGCATGAGATGTGGATCGGCATCAGATGAAGTGAATCCTCACCGAGGACATGCAAAAAGATATTCTCATATTTACCACAGGGCTACCAGAATAAAGCTGGAGATCCATCTTGCCCTTGTCATCTGTGTCAGGTAACAGAGATAATGGTTGCTGCTGTCTCTCTCAGGAGCCTCTGGCTCTGCTCTCAAAGAGGGATAACAAGGGGATGTCCTTTCAGATCTGGTGTCCCTGGAAGAACAACTACATCCCTTTTACTGTGACCACTGGGACAGTGGAGGGTCCCAACATGACATAAGATGAAAGCCTTGTTTCCACTGGACAGGGAAAACAGCGAGCCAGGACCCACGGGCTCAGTGTTTTCTGACATCATCTGTGGACATGATTGTATTAAAAATATCCAGCACTCTTTACTCTAAAAATAAATAAAAGTAGAGTTGTAGAATGATTGATCCAAGTCAGAGAATTGTTGATTTACACAGTATGTAAAGCATGTTTCTGGAGAGACTTGCATGCATGTTTAGGTATAGAACATACTGTGCAGAATTGCACACCAGCTGGACAGTTAGTGAGAAGAATAGTCAAATAACCCCTTCAAGGACAGTGAAACCAGACATTGACATTGCATTGCACCGGCTGCCATGTATTGGCTTTTACTCTCTTAAAAATAAGTGGACAATGAAGAATCTTTGATTGATGTCTTATAATCATTTCTTGATTTCCCAGAGAACCTTTCCAGAGAGGGTCCATAAAAAATCGTAGTGTGGCAAACCTTTTCCCAATCTTATAACACTTTTCTCTTGCAAAAAACTTTTGTGCAATAGAAAGCGTACATAAACTATCAAAAATAAACTATTAAAAACTATTAAACTAACTATTAAAAATAAAGTTTATATTTTAAAAACCCCTAAGATTACCAGTCTGTTCCATAAACTGTTCTTTAAAGAACTTTGTGTGAAGAACATGTTGTGCCACGGAAAGGTACCATGGATGTTTTTTTGAGCCAAAGATGTCAAGTACCTGTAGTTTAAAGAGTTTTATGTTCTTCATGTATCTATACTATACACCCAATCAAAGAATCGGTTTATTTTTAAAGGTCTAATCCGGGTTGAAATGTGTAAAATCTGTAATATTTCATTAAAGTCTCAATGAAATAGTGACATTTCTTTGTCGGTATTTTGATTATCAAGTGAAATAGAAGATTGAAAGAGAAAAATGTAAGCTGGTGACTTGGTTCTATTCATCGGTTGTTGATTGGATGAGGCAGAAGGGGCGGAGTTAAAAGGGACTCAGTGACTGGAGAAGTCTGGCATACATCATGAAGAAGATCGAGTTATGACATTTTTATTACAGATTCCAAAAAATATATATATATATATATATATATATATATATTCATAGATGAATTGTTCACAATTAGATTTTAGAAAATCGTGTGAATTTTCACATAATGCCGAGAGTTAAAGTGTGTATGCTGTTGTTTTTGAAAGACTGAATATAGACTGAATCATACTGCGTTGTCAATCAATCCATCTATAATTGCCTGAAGCTAAAAGTTATTTGCAGAATTTTGTCTTTGAAGTTTAACTTCAAGTTTGAAGTGCAAAACGTGTGCATTGACCCGAACAGGACACCAATGTTTATTCAGTTTGAAGTTGAACGCATGTCAGAGCGCTGTTGTGGTTCAGGAGGACTGATTTAACATTCTAAATACAACTCCCCTCTCAGTGGGGGAGAGCAGAGCCTTGTCGGGCATTAGCATGATAGAGTCATTTATTTCAACTTTCTTATGAGGTCAAACGCGGGAGGCTTTTAAAGGGAGCTCTCCTGTGGAGCTGACCAGATATCCTGTGGGCATCGAGGGGGAGCGAATCTTTAGACAATTTTTTCCCCCTGTTGGCAGTATAATAGTTTGGCACTAAAGTTACAGTAGATGAGACATGACCAATTCATATTTTCTTTCAAATATTAATGCACAACCAACTTGCTTCTGTTTTAATGTACATGAAAAATGAATAATTTGCACTGAAACACCTTGGAAAGTGATAAAAGGGAAAGTGGAGAGAATGCCATTAAGACTATAGTGCATAATATAAATCACCTTGAAAGGCTAGAGGCGGTGAAGAGCATTGACAGTGTTGTCCATATTGCTAACTTGACTTCATCTCCATGCTGATTTATGCTGTGTGGGCGTCAGAGCATGAAAATATTGATTAATCAAGGCTTTATTCAGCCTAAATCACTGCATCCCCTGCCTCACATCTGCAGAGAGATACACGGAACAGAATGAAACAGATTTTGCAGAATTTCTGATGCTGACAAACTAGGTCTGACACATTTTTTGTACTGCCGTTTAGAGGATAGTCAGCAGATTCTGTGGATGTTCTGTTTAGAGTCTTATGAAGACACATTTTCATTAACCTGGGTTTGTCCCGAAATGCTAACAGTGACACACATATTCTCTGTCTGCAATTATTGTCGGATTTTAGATAATAAAAACAGACTCATTGGTTCTCCTACGCCTAAACAGTAGAGTAGATTTTTTTGTAGACCGCCTTATTGTAGATCATGCATCTGTTGTCTATTACTGATCTGAGATAAGCTGTATCCGGTGGAGATATGACCTCTTAGGTGGCTTGTGGTCAGTCAGCATATTGCATGTTCAGCCAGTTATATAAGAGTCATTGTAAAATGTATGCTGTCTCATTCACTCATTTGTTATGGTTAGAAGAGCAACATTTTTGGATCATGAATTTTTCAATACGCGTGACTTTTTTGGTACAAGAATGAATTGCTCTTGCAGATATTACAATTCAGTTGCAGTTACGAGCACACATATGGCTCTACTTTTGTTCTCTGTGTAATAATCCATCATGCTGTTCCTCTACCTCTTCTTCCCTCAGTGTAAACACACATACATATATAACAGATCGTTTCTCGGGAGTTTGATCTGAGCCTGCTCTCTTGTTCTTTTTAAAGTATGGCTCATGAGAGACTAAATTATTTATTTGTATTTTTACTCAGATGTTTACTGCATTAGTAAGTTACACAATATTTTTAAATAAATTTAAATTCATGAGAGGAAATAAATATAATTGCTATTTTATATTTTTGTTCTTAGATTTAATCAAGTTGAATTAATTGAGACCATGTCGTGCAAAATCTTACTTAAATGTAAGGTTTTAAATAGCTACTGTAATATGATAGAAAAACACGTTTAGAGTGATGCTTTGAAAATTGTGTTAATTGTCAGTTTGAGATGAGCACAAACAAGGAACGAGAACACAACTGTGGCCTTTCATTACTTGTTTGCTTTCATCAGATATCTTTGATGATAGAATCTGGAAAATGATCAGTCCTAAATGATAGAGGCTTTTGCACACAGGCTTTACTCGAGCTATTGGCGGGATGACACTGTTGCGGCTCGAGTTTCATTTATTTTAAAATAATTTATGAGGAATGCACATTAAATGGTGGTTTGCATTGCTTTAAATCTTGCGTTCTCTGTTGTTTCATCCATTATTTGTTTCTAGTGAGCTCTCAGTATTAATTATGTATCTCAAATCTTCATGCAGTCTCCACTCTAGCAAATGATCTTGGATTATATCAGCCATATTAATACATGCAATAAACCTTCCTTCATGGGCATTCAATATTCCTCTCATATGCAGATAAGACATGTAGACATGAGGATGTACTATAACTTGTCAGAATATAGTTAGATAGTATTTCATTTGAATATTTGTATTATAGTGCCTCTGCAGCACTGGAAGAATAGAGCAGAAATGTGATACAACAGTGGCTCCATCTGAATGTTAATCCTGAAGCTTTCCTCTGAATATTTTAAACCCCAACCCCAAATATAGGGTTGTTTTTTCCAACCACATACCAGTTTTATTGTTGTTCTTTCTTGAAGCTTAAACTGGTGCTCACATGTTCCTTTCCATTTCATTTTAGTCCATCAGAATGCATGTATTACAATTATATGTATGTGTTTGACAGACACTTTTATCCAAATTGGTTCACATTCAAGGTATGCATACAAACATTCACATGGAAGCACACCAACAGTACACTTTTTTATGTCTTTGATGTCTTGATAAATATTTTATATTCTACCGTTCATACAATTTCTTTCTGTGATTGGCAAAGCTGAATTATCAGCAGTCGTGACTCCAGTCTTAAGTATCACATGATCCTTCAGAAATTATTCTAATATGCAAATTTGGTGCTTAAGAAACATTTATTATGTTAAAAACAGTTGTGTTGCCTTTTGTGTGTGTGTGTGTGTGTGTGTGTGTGTGTGTGTGTGTGTGTGTGTGTGTGTGTGTGTGTGTGTGTGTGTGTGTGTGTAAATCAAAATACCTTTTTTTCAGGATTCTTGGATGATTAGAAAGTTCAAAAGAACAGCATTTACATAGAAACCTTTTGAATTTTAGATGACTTTTATTGACACTTAGTTTGACAAATTTAAGACATCTTTGCAGAATAGAAGTATTCATTAAAAAAGTAGCAAAATTTTGAACAGCAGTTTATGTAATTAATTGTATGTTATTATAATATTCACTTTAAGTGATTGTTTGACTTGTGATATAAATATGCGTGTTGTAACTACATGTGGGTGTTTGGAGAGAGAGATGCTGTTGTTTTAAACACTATGCTTATGCAATATCTAAATTATTTAGCATATGCCAAATCAGTGCTGCTCTTTCTTGATCTCTTTGCCCAGTGTGATGTTCAAAATACTTTTTTGGCCAGTTTCACTTCATGAACCCGACGAGGGTGAAAAAAAAAATAGGGAGGGAATTTTAGCCTAACACCACATCAAAGAACGTTCTCCTTTGTGTTAAGATTACCAAAACATCCTTTGAAACTTTGGAACTTTTTTGAAAAGAAGAGTATCCCGTGTACCATTTCAAATTATTTAACCTCTCCCTGTTAATACCTCACTTCATCCTGGAATCCAAAGTATGTTACTCTGAAGGTCTTAAACTGTGATATTGTAGCATTATCCCGTGCCTTGAAGGATCTTACTAAAATGCAGAGATTGAAAGCAAAGCATCAGCAAAAGTAAAACATACTTTCCTGCATTTCTTATCTCATCATGAACCAAATGCTGGCCAGAGCTTGTGACATTTCCAAGAGCCAGCTGGGGGGCAAAGCATGTGCCCCACCATCTGGGCTGATGGGATGGAAGCGGCCCAACTGTCATTGTCCTGAAACAGCAGATACGCTTCCCCTGATGTGATATTAACCAGAAGCTCACGGGACAATAACCTCAGGCAATTCCTCACTCTGTACAACATAACAGGTTAACGATGGTCTAGACCCGGGACTGGTGTCACGATTCACTGTTTCAGACTAGAAAATGTAGGAATCAATGGCAGCTGTGCAATGAAGTCACTTAGCCATTGACCAGCACTGTCTAAATGACAGCCAACAAAATATAATATATAGGTCCATCAACCACGTCTTCAAAAATGGGCAGGTTGGCATTGTGTGCCATTGGCAACATTTTACTACAGATTTTTAGCATCATGATCTTTGGTTAGTGGTTCATGTCTCTTCTACATGCTGCTCTGTATCTTTTCTTTTCTTCCTTGCGCTATGATGCTTGATATTGCCTTCTAGCTGTTATTTGCATTGCTAGGTTTTCATGCTCAGTGTTTATTGAAGAAAAATGCTGATCTTGCCATCGAAAAGGGTTCATGCTTCATAACAGAAGACCATTGAAATCTGCCACGTATCCTTGAGCTACTTGATCTTTCTGTGTTGCAAGCCTCCTCATTCCATTCATTTCTCTAAGGAGCATCTTTAGAAGAATGTCAGTATACTCATTTACTCTCATATGCCAAAACCATCAGCTCCATTTCAAAAATCCATCTTTTCAACATCCATTTCATCATGTTCTGCATTATAACAGAGTTATAATTTGTAATCATGTCTTAGATTCCAAACACAGCACACCTACCTGAGACATCTGATTTTGTTCTGGCACATGCAGGTAGAGGCGAGAAGCAGAAATCTTTTTTTTTTTTGCTGGGAGACAGAAAGCAATTTGTTGGCATTATTGAGTCAGATCTCTTTGTAGAGCAATGTTTGTTTTGGTGAAGTGCAGGCATCCTAATTAGGGACCGAGTGATGCCAATCTCCCGTGCATGCAGAGGCCACGAAATAACAGCTGTTCAAAAGCTATTAGGAGGAAATGCTGACCAATAATGCTGAAAAATGATAGCTGGCAGACTAGCCAACACAAAACACGTCTCGCCGAGGAAAGTGGGGAAAATGACAAGAGACATTCATCAAAATTCTTTTCAAGTTACAAAAATACCATGTTTAATTTATTTAGCAATGTTGGACATTATGTTAATCTACAAAAAAAAGGGCAATCTGACAAGCCGAGAAAGTCCAATCGAAGACATTTCATTTAGTAATGAATTATCCTGAGCTTATCACATTAAGGCCAGGCATTTACAGAGGCATCAGGCTTATTCAAACCGATGCACCCCCACAGATTTTTGCTCCAAATGGATTTCAAATGTAACTTCAAAAAAAAAAAAAAAAAACATATATATATATATATATATATATATACATATACATAAATATATATATATTACATTTGATAATTAAGTCCCACAATTATTGTAGGTGCAAAATTAATAGTGACCCAAAGATGTTGCCTTTTGGTGAATTGTGCAGTTTTGAAGCCAAGATATGTAATTTAGCTTATGTGATTCATGCAGAGATGTTGTGTGTGGGTAGTTGGGGGAATCTATCCAAAATGTTACATAACATAACATAATCTGACAAGATAACTGCATATTTTTAGCATTTAAATATTGAAATATTTATTTATATCAATTTAAATGTCACACTCACACTTGGGAATCTCTGCTGAAGGTGAGGCACATTAAAGACTACAGAGAACGCTCTCTGATTTACATTTTTCCAAATGCAGAGATAAGGTGCAGTTTAGCCTTGCGATGTCCAATGCTAAGGACTTAAATTCATTTGTTTTGTAAGCTACTGAATATGTCAAAGACTGAATTGATGCAGGACTTATAATGTTGTTTATACCTGGAATAGCAGCATGGCACATTCAATGTATGTTCTTAATTTGGTTCATAATTCAAAAGTATATCATTGGATCTCAATATGTTGCAGTAAGTATTACAGTAAAAGGTTAGGTTACACATTATTTTAAGGTGTCATTATTACAGTGTAATTATACAAGAACTGAGTAATATTAATTAACTACATGTTCTCACTATATGGTTAGGGTTAGGATTAGGGGTTGTCTTAAGATTACTTGTATGTAATTATGCAAAATGTATTGTTATTATAATAGTAAGTGAATGTGATGTGTAACAAGGACATGGTAAAGTAAAGTGTTACCAAAAGATAAAATAGTTATATTAATTTGGGGTTCGATTTTTTCTCATGAAACACAAAAAAGTCATCTTGCATCTATGCATTCCTAGATGAAAAAGCAGGACGATCACCAGCAGTCAAGTTCAGTTCATTATAATAATGTATATTATATCATGATTTGAATCCAGACCCCATGCACACTTTAAAATTACAGTTCTAGACTATCATGACTCACAGTCTCAGGCAGAAGTGCCAGATCTGTCACTGAAGCCCCATCAAAAAAAATAAGTGCATGATGCCCCTGGGCATATTCCATAGAAAACAATTATTCATTGTCTTATGAAGTTCACTTTTTATCCAATTACAGATGAAAAATGGCACAAAAGATGTTAATAAGATGTTATGTTATCTTTATGTAATATATTGTATTGTACATGGGGTGTGGGAGTGTTCAACCTAACCATGAATGCAAAAACATCCTCTCATGTGTAAAATACTGGGTCGGTCTGGCTGCCTTTAATTATGAGCAGTGGTGCACTCAGGGTGTAACATGCTGTTTTACATCCTCTGCTTGAGTCTCATCAACAGCTTGGGTGATGCTAAAAATTAACTTGACTAGGTTTCCTGGTGGGTGACCTTCTCTCGATCAATTTAGCAGTTGTCTTGGCAATGGGGTCCCTAAAGTTGTCTGGCAAATATATGCACAGAATTAGCATGAAACTTTTCTTTTAAGTGAGGATGGCTGTATGACTGGTTACCAGGGTTTTTCACATAATATGCAGTGCATTGAGCTTTTTGGGCTGTGCTGTGTCAGGGTCTTGCTGATATGATTTTTTCTATTAGCTGTGTATTAAAAGGATGATTCAAGGAAAAAGCTGAAGAGCATAATGGATAGCAGTTATCATTGACTTTGAAAGAAGGGTTAATGTTTCATAGGCCTGGGTACGCTTTCTACTTAAAATCATTGGAGAGAATAACGTATCAAGGCATTGAGTGATGTTCCTATTAGGCTTCATGATGCATATCTGTTACAGAAAGAATTCATTCGCAATCTGCATGAGAAGGTCAAGTTCTCATATGGTTTGTCTTTGGAACAGTATTCTCATGCTAAGTTCTGGGCCAGCAAATCCCGTATGCATGCAGAGCTATTGCTTTAGGACATTACTCAAGTTTTCAAAGAGTGACCACACACACCGCTAATGACAGTCTCCACAGTACTGCTGAGAAAACATCTTAGAGAAGTTTGGGACTGTTTTAGATTGGCGACACTGTTCTCTTTCTGGCATAAGCTTGCACAAGCTGTTACTGGAATAAGACAATGTCTATTACTGGTACTGGCTGGTTAGGCTGGCTATTGTTGCAGGTATACCATCTTAAACTGTGTAGCCATGCCAATACAAGCATGAAAGTGGCCAAAAAACAAGGCATTTTCACTTCTAGAATGAGAGAGACCGGTTTCATCCAATAAAAAATAAAAATAAATGAAATAAATCTGATTAACCAATGAGATTTTGGTCATATTTCCCAAGCCACTGTCACTGCATTTGCATTCCTCGTTGGTGGCACTAAAGCTATTTGCTGACACCAGCAGTGGAGTCCTCCTGGTCATTTTGGAAATTCTGCTTATAATATATGTGCATATATATGTGCATATAAAATTTATCCTTATAAAAATGGATGCAGTGATGCGCTTTTACTCGTACAATGCACATTTTACTCGTACAATGCACACACACACACACACACACACACACACACACACACACACACACACACACACACACACACACACACACAAATATGTTTCTCAAAATGCAAATGTACTTTTCCCTGCATATATGTTCATAATTAATTTTTATATGACTATAAAATGGGATCTCAGTAATATTTGATAATCTTTTTGACTACACTTGTAAAATGTACACTACTGTTCAAAAGTTTGGGTTGATAAGATTTTTTTTTATGTTTTTGCAGGAAGTCTCATACGTATTTTATAAAATATTATTATAATTTCAAATAATTATTTTCTATTTTAATACTATTTTAATAATTCTAATTCTTACTGTAATGTATTTATGTGATGGAACACAGCCATTACTCCAGTCTTCAGTGTCACATGATCCTTCAGAAATCACTCTAATATGTTGATTTGGTTGACATTTCTTATTTTTATTATTGTTAAAACATTGTGCTGCTTAATATTTTTGATACATTTTTTTTAAGGATTCTTTGATGAAAATAAAGTTGAAAAGAACAGCATTTATTTTGTAACATTATAATTTAACTGTCACTTTTGTTCAGTTTAATCCATCCCTGCTAAATAAAAATATTAATTTCTTAAAAATAAAGAAATAAATCTTACTGACCCAAAACATTTGAACTGCAGCATTATTAACCAACAAACTGGTTTGTAAAGAATTTAGCTAATCAATTCTTTGTTTTCAGTAGAGTCCACTATTCTAATGTGGTTTCTTTGTATCTGCTGTTTGATAGTATAGGTAGATTTGGCTCAAATAATCTCAGAGATAGCAATAGCTGACTGGAGCTGATAGCTATGTATAGGTCAACCTGCATTTCAACCTGCTGAGACTGTAGAAAAAAACACTGAGCTCAGATAGTCTGTCAGTATAGCTTTCTCTAATCAGCTGACCTGCCAGCAGTGTAAGTCTCAGATGTAGGCTACCCAACAACTAAACAAGCATTCGGTATTATTGGGAACTGGATACTATCTTTCATCATTTTTTAAAGCCTCAACAAATTTGTTTTAAGCCTTAGCATTTTGCGCTGACCTCTTGACTACACTGAAGGTCAAAAGACATTTAGATGCAGTCAGACACATTATGACATGCTGGCAACCACAAGTGTCCTCGTTAATCTGCTGACAATTGTGAAATATAATTAATGCAGCCAGCATCTGTTTGGGCTGCAGTCTGTGACAGTGGGAGTCAATGATGTTAAAGATGGATGGCTCGCTCTAGACCGATGCTGATAGAATCAGATATTGAGAGCTTTCATTTCCCAGCAAGTGTAGGAGTGAGAAAGCTTTATCATTGAGAGCAGGAAAATACAATTACACTGATACCAAATACATATTATCATCGAGGGCCTGTTTTTGACAATTAATCTTTTGCTAACACAATGACACAGACTGCAGAACAAAAACAAAAGCCACGTGAGCTAAATGAAATTGGTTGTTCTACGAGAAGAGAAATGATGAGAAATAAGAGCAAAGTTCAGGAGAGACACTGAATTGCTAACGTGTAAATCTAAGCAAAACTATACTTACTGAAAGAGCCTGATTTAAATTACAGAGTGTGCAATTCACATGCACCATGTTCAAGTGATATTTAGAAGTCAATGTGTTTTTCTCTGGTTTTAACATGAACACACAAGCATTCGAAACATGCACACACTGAACACACCATCAGAATGCTGTTAAATGTATTCACATGTTGAGCAAAATATATGTTATATGTGTAATATGAAAATTTATTGGAGTAAACCATGTTTGGCATACAGATTTTTCCCATATTGCACTCAGTGTCTAAACACCTTTGGTGCCGTTCTGGTGGTTTGCTTGATGTCAAAATCAAAGAGAAACCATACAGAGATCTTTTCCAATAACAATCTACGATGTAACGGTGATATCTTTTCTCTGTCTCTCTCTCATATGTTAAGTTAGAAAGTCTGAGTCATTCTAGTAAACCAGTACATTTGTACGGTATGAGGAAATAAGCAGATACACAAACTGATTCACTGATTTGACTCACTGCATCATCGTTTGGATTTGGTTACATAAATTAGGGCGTTTTGTTTTATTTGGAAGCATGCACAATTACCTTATTTGAATGCATGCTCAAACAAAGTGCGGTGGTGTAATATGAATTACATTTCTCACAGCTAATGAGACTGTTTAATTATGATGTAAATAAAAATGTGAGGAATAGAGATCATAGTCAGGAGGAATGAATGGGTTAAATCATAAAGGGCTTGAATGGTGCTGTTAGAGCGTGTGACAGTGTGATCAGCATAATCCCTGAGGAGTTCTGATGTATTACGGCTGATATGTAATAGACACGCCAGGAGAATAAGACACTCAGATGTATGAAAACAGCTTGATCCTCTTCATTTGGCTGTTAAATCAGTATCACAGGCATCTGTTCACATACATGATATGATTGCAGTCAAGAGTTTTTGCAGCAATATGGAATTATATTTTACCTCATCTGCACTCAACCCTTGTTTCTTCATTGAGCTGCAAACATTGTTCAGCACCCTCCAGCCTGTCGTGGACACCGTTTGAAATCAAATGGATTCCCTAAATGAACACAGCTCTCGACTCGCAGATGGCTGGAATGCAGTGATTATTGTAATCGCTTGGCGGGCGGTTTTCACTGTGTCCTCGCTTGCTCTACGGCAGATTAGAGTTTCTTGCTGTGCACTGGCGTGGAGACGTGGAACAATGGGGAGAGAGTCAGAGTCCAAGCAGATCTGTTCCCCTGCCTTACCCGGATCAGTGGCCTGTGAGTGCTGACACGCTCAGATCACTGTACTCGTAATCTGTCACTCCACGCTGGAGGCACAGTAATCCTAAACGCAGCTCAACGAGCTCACAGGGAGAGCCGGCACAGCCACAGGCTTTCTCTAAAAGGTCTCATAAGTTTGTGCTGTTTTCATTCCTTTCCTCTCATCAAAATATTCAGGGTAATAATTTGCACTAAATTCAAGATCGACATTGATCAGCATGAGCGTCTCTGAGTTTTATGTAAATGTCACTGATACTAGTGAGTTTTGGAGAGCGCTCTTAACACATTAATGAATTCCCTTACATGTCCAGTAAAAAAAAGAAACAACTTTGGCATTACTAATGCAGGATTTTCTCTTTTTTGTCTCTGTTGGTCTTCTGGCTTCTTACCTTCGACTTCTTCGGTCGTACAGGAATTTATTCTGCCATTGTCTCCTCTGATAAAACATGAGATTAAATGTGTTCTAATGATTCATTTTTTGTTATAAACGATTATGGGAGTGGGTTAAGAAACAGTCATGAAAGTTTATTCTCTTCAGGCACACTTACGTGGCTGTTTATTTCATTAATATATTATCTACAAGCACAGTTTTTATGTACACTACAATTAAACATTCAATACAGTTAAGTGCAATTCTTTTTCACAGGGTGAGGTGTGAGGATTTTCTCTGACGTTTAGTCAAACACAGCAGCTTACAACAATTCAACATGGGGAAACAAAATTAAAACCCTTATTATAGAAAACTGTTATGAGAAAGTCTTTCTCATGTGAGTGTACACCATTCCGATCCCTCTTCACAGTAGAACAATTTGTTTCTTAATGTGTGAAACTTTTTCAATTAGCACCAAATTTTAACTGAATGCACCTTTATTGCTTACTTTGTTCAAAAACTATAATAGCTATATTTCTAATAAATGACAAACACATTTTTATCCTGTTAAATGTCAGTGCCGTGCCATGATCATCTTTCAAAATTACTCGACACCCAAATTCCCATAAATGGATGAACATTCATTACTTTCATCTGAGGAATTCATGCAAATTCAGATTTGAAGGGTCTGCTTGAATAAGAGCTTTTCATTTCCTAATTATTACGATTTCATGACAGCCTTCACGAAAGGGGTTTTGTTGTCTGCTTTGTTGGTCTCATCACTGCGAATCTGCAAAGGTCAAGAGAGCGTGAATAAAAAAAATTGACGAAATATGCAGACACTGCAGTGACTTCACATATGTATGAAGGTCAAAAGTGGTTAGCGCTTAGCAGGAGGCTAATAGCTGAACATATGTCATCCAAATTTAAAAGGAGGGGTTATCTGGAGCATGCAGCATTTCTCTGCGATGCTTTCTGTGATTGAAATACTTCATAACATTCATATATACGGAATGCATATATCAGCCCCTGTGAACAACAAATGATGACTATTAATTCCTGATGTTCATGACTATACATTTATTTATGTGCCCTTTTAAGTCTTTGACTCTTGATTGTAACATTGGATGGCAAGCATAAATTACGCCAGAATGTTTTTAAATAGAAATGTCTTGGTGCAATGCAACACCGGTAGGGAGCTGACCGAGAAATCCCATATGTAATTATTGATATTCACTTACCCTTTCATATCTCTTTCTTCCTGCCTCAAGGCCTTTGCTTGCAATGCAAAGTAATTCACATCATTTGGGGAGCTGTAATGAAAACCACAGTGAAGGAAGCTGAGAGAAGGTTCAAGAAGTGTTTGTCGACATGCTAATAAAATTAATTCAGATTTTAACTCATTGATTAAAAGCATGCGGTTGTCTTTAGTTCAGAAAGGCACATGTGGTGTTTAATAGTAGGTTTTAAAGTAATTATGCCCTGAAGCCATTGGAGGTCTTATTGAGGACACTTTGTGTGGGACATTAGTTCTACAGCGACAAATTTCATTGAATTTTTAACAGAATGTTTTTTTATGGGCAATATTTTTACTAAATGTTTTTGGAAATTTGTGTTTTTGTGATGAATTATGTAAGGCTTATTTTTTTCACAGTATAGTATAAATAGATGATTTATTGTCTCGTCTGTAAACTTTACATGATAATATAGTACATAACCTTTTCCATCAAACAGTAAAGTCAAGACCCCTACTGAGTTTTAACCCTAATTATGACACTTTTACCAAAGTACAGCGGTATAATTTGCTGTTATCATAGAGAGAACCTTCAGCAGTTGCTTTCTTGACCCAGAAACCTATTTTTCTCCCCATCTAATTTTAAGCTTCTGACCATAAAGCCATAATTTTTTTGTATAATTATAAAGATTATGCAAGCTCTAAAACATGTAAAACCATGTAATTGACAAACCTTTATGTGTGCATTTGTTTATTAATTTTTAAATAACTGCTAAACTTAATTTTAGCTTGGATCTGTACATTGATTGTCCTTCAAATCTACAGGTAATAGAATGTTGCAATGTCTGAATTTATTGAGGAAAAGGTTCACTCAGTTATTCAAACTCTCAAAATACTGCAGCTAGGTTTGATATGAACAAAAGGAGTGCATAAATATGGATTTGCCACACTGTCAGGATTATTTGAAGGTATAAGCATTAGTGAAGAGATCCATCTCACCTGTCTGATGGAAGATTATCTGAACAGAAAAAGATTCGCCTGAAGAAAATCTGTAAGTAGAGGGGTTTATTTTCACATGAGCTAATATGTGTCTGTTTTATATTTGTTGTGTTTTCCAGACAGCTGTGATGGATCTCTGGCATCTATTCTGCCTGCAACCTCCTTTCAGAGCTCTTCACATTTCTCAGACAGTCAGGCTGCGTACTTTGGCAAATTAAACAAAAAAGATGGTAAGTTTAAGTTCTCATTTGCATGTTAATTCACTCATATGTGTCAGTTAAAGGGGTCGTATGACTTTCCTAAAAATAACATTATTTTGTGTATTTGGTGTAATGCAATGTGTTTATGCGGTCTAAGGTTAAAAAACCCATAATTTTCCACATACTGTACATTATTGCTGCTCCTCTTTGCTCCGCCTTTGTGAAACGCGTTGATTTTTTTACAAAGCTCATCATTCTGAGAAACAAGGTGTGCTCTGATTGGCCAGCTATCCAGTGCCTTGTGATTGGCCGAATATCTCAAGCTTGACACGGAAATGTTACGCCCCTCACCATATTGTGATGTCATGTCCCGGCGCGATGACACAAAAACAATAAGACCCATTATAAACCAGGCATTTGTTGCATCCACTGGGGACATAATTACTGATTATAATGACTTATACTGTCTTTTTATGCATTGTGTTGCATCGCTCCACATAAACATTAACTTGTCTGCATTTGTGATCGGAGAAACGACAAACAACAAGCACTACTCTACACTATTGAAAATTCACATTTGAATCGTCAGTGGCAAATTCTTTAAATATGAACACTCATAAAGGCTGTGAGTCAGAAGCGCCAGACTATCGGAGTTGGAATTGCATCACTTTATAGAAACAGCCTTCGTGCAAGCCAGCATTGTAGGCTGCTCTTCCAGGTTCAGGAAATAGTCATCCGTAAAATGCGCTGCACACACTCGAATATTTTGGTCGAACTGTTCTGGACCAGTGTTGTAAATACAACTTAACCACTGATATCTAGTTGTGTCCTCTTTTGAAAGCCCAAACAAAGTACTTTCACTTTCACAATGAAACACAGCGTATCCAGGACATGGCACCGGCGGCAGCAACAATACTACAGTGAGAATAATAGTTCCGCCTTCTTTCATTGCGTATGCATTTGGGCAGTGTTTTACAAATATTCCCACATCGTGACGTAGACATGTGGGGGCATGCTTGAATGAGCCATTTTAGGAGGGCGTGGTCGAGTCTGAACTTTTATAAAGAATATCTCTTTGGGTTTCAAGACTTTGGTCTTTGCAACTTCAGGGATCTTATCTATGCACAAACAGCTTGTAACACTCCAAAGAGAAAGGAAATCTTGAAATCGCATCATATGACCCCTTTAAGAAGACAATGTAAACTGGACTTGGGAAATGTAAGCCTTCTTAGTGTTAGCCTTTTATTTATGAAACCTTGAGTACAATAGCCCTTCCTTGCCTGTAGTGTAAATTCTATACTATAGCATTTGGGTTTGCCATTCTTTGATATATAAATGCTGGTGAGAATAACAGACTTATTTAAAGATCATAAAAACCTTTTTATCAGTAGAATACATGTTCATGTTTTACATGTTTTATATTTATACAACTATCATACAATATTATATACAATTAAACAATATTTAATGTTTTATACATTTTTGATCTAATATTATGAAGTGAAGTAAAGTAAAGTTAAGTGAAGTGAGGTGAAGTGATATATGGCAAGTATGGTGACCCATACTCGGAATTCATGCTCTGCATTTAACCCATCCAAGGTGCACACACACAGCAGTGAACACACACACACCGCGAACACACCGTGAACACACACCTGGAGCAGTGGGCAGCCATTTTATGCTGCGGCACCCGGGGAGCAGTTGGGGGTTCGGTGCTTTGCTCAAGGGCACCTCAGTCGTGGTATTGAAGGTGGAGAAAGCACTGGTTATTCACTCCCCCCACCTACAATTCCTGCCGGACCTGAGACTCGAGCTCGCACCCTTTGGATTACAAGTCCAACTCTCTAACCATCAGGCCATGACTTCCCAGATAATGTAGATAATGTATCAAGAATATTTTCATAGTAATGCATCATTTATCAGTATAAACCCTGTGTCTGAACTCTTGGTTTAAAATCACATAAATAAACCATGGGGCAAAGAAAAACTTACAAGATACAAGTCATTAAATATTTACTGTATTCATGTCAATTTAATTCATGCCCAAAATGACAAGAAATAAAACCATAACTCCAGAAAATTGCAGGTTTGAGACATAATTGAGCTTTCACTCTTGCCATATCTATGCATGTCCTCTGAGCTATTGTATTTAAAGATGTGACCAGCCTCTACCGCCTGCATCTGTAACAAACTAAACGATTCCTCTCTCCAGGGGGTCTGTGTAAACGCTGCTTCTTTCAAGTCAGAGGTCCCCAGTTTAAAATTCTGCTCTGATCTGCTCCCATGGTGTCCGGAGTGCTTGAGTAATGAACCTCTCTGCCTGAGTCAGACCAATTTTTCCATACAGTAAGCTTGAGGATTGTGGAGGCAGAAATGCATCTTTATATGGAGCACATGTGCCGGCAGCCCTCTCTGATCCGAAGTGAACGCTGTACATGTTAAGTGAGGTCAAGAGGACGATGCTTCTTGGCTTGTTTTGGAGTGGAAGCTGTCTACTGATTGACAGCAGCTGACCCCATGAATACAAAACCAACTGAAAGCCAAATTAAAATGCAGTTTTGACAGTTTCATATAGATACTCGAACGAAAGCCAGAGCCAATTTCTTCTCCCACATGTCTTGATTTTCAGCAGGGACATCATATGTCTCTCAGAATCAAATAATGTTTTGATAAACGTTGACAGAGGTCTTATGGGGTTCTCTAGGAGGAGGTGGGTGGAGCCCAGAGTCGACGGACAGGTCGCCCTGGCTGCAAGTTGACCTCCAGGACCGAATGGAGGTGACAGCGGTGGCCACACAAGGCCGTCACGGCAGCACGGATTGGGTCAGAGCTTACATTCTCCTGTACAGTGACACTGGACGTGTGTGGAAGCAGTACATGTTGGAGGACAATATTGGGGTAGGTGTATGTTTTTTTATTTTACCTGGCTCATTTTGCAGAAATAACTGTCTGTGCATTATCCCACTTATTACATGGCTGCTTATCTTGTAAATAAAGAAATGCAAATTCAGTATTGGTTTTAGTATAAATTATTGTATTATGTGGGAGGAAATAGCCTGTAGAGTGATATGAGATACAGCGATAGAAAATCAACTGTCTGGGGCAATGGTAAATTGTACAGTTTAGCGGTCATTATACTAAATTATTACACAGTGCACTGGAATGCTAAATTCTGATTGGTCAATCACGGCATTCTGCAGCTGAATATTTTTGTGTAATGATCGTTAAACTGGATATTTTACCATTGTTCCTGATAACCAATTTCCTGCAATGTGCTAGTTCAATGCTTCTGGTATTACTCTGCAGTCTCTTTCTTCTTGCATAATTGGATCATTTCAGCTCAAATCAGTATTTCATGTCAATTTATTTATTTATTTGGTAGGTAATAAGTGGGATAATGTACATTCACCCGTCATTAGTGCAAAATAAACTCATTTGGGGTGATACAAGAGCCTTTTGCTTTGTGTCAGAGTTCTGATCGCCCTGTTTGAATTCAATTTCCAAAGAGCATATGAAAGTAAGGTAATTATCCTTTAGAAAATCTTCTTTTGTGGCTGAATATTTACCGATTTAATTGGTTAGGCATCACCTATGCTGCTGCAGAGGAAATGGATTGTCTTGTTTTGAACATCTTTAGTGCAACTTATTTCCATGCACTGAAAAGTTCTGATCCCATTAACCAAACTCTGAATTCAGTTACTAACATACAAATTGCTGCTAGCAGTTTCTGAGATTCCTGAAATAGATCGTTCTAATGATGTTGAACCTGCCACAGCCTCTCAATCATCGCAGGTGTTTGAAGAGAGCTTGATGCCGAGCCACCAACGCATCTATTGTCTTTGTCCTCAGGCTTGGCCTCTACATTTCTAATGTGTGTAAATGACGGAATTTTCATCGTCCTCTATCGCTGCTTTGTAATTATATTCAAATGATGAGACCGCCGCTTTATTTAAGATATAATGACATTTTCAAAGTGTGTTTAATGAAAGGAGAAGATTACAGTTGAGTAAGATCTAATTAGCTTTTAATGTGGTGGAAATGTAGAACAAAGTTGATCAGAAGTGTAAAGGTAACACGCTCAGCAGTGTGAAGTGAACCGGCAATAATCTCAGCTTGTTTCAGGTCTGATGTGCTTGGTTTAGTTGAACTACAGACTCTAGTTTTATTTTATTTTTATTTTTTTTATTAAAATTCCACCAGCACTTTTTATTTGATACACAATAGGCTCATTATAAAGCTTTGAATGTTTGACATGATTTACAATAAGAAATAGTTTATATTCACTGTCATTCTGAGTCATGCTGTGCTGTCGTGCATAACGGATTGATTTAGAAATCTCTATATAAATGCTTCTGAGGTACCAGTCGATTTGATTTATTTATATTCTGTTTACAAGAAAGTGTCATTCACCAGGTTTAGAAGATTGATCCTTGCCCTTTTACATAAGTGTACATCAATTCATCATAGAAAAGACATTCCCACAATGTAATATAAATGTCATATATATTCCCATATGCGAGGTATTGGAAATAAACAGACATTTTCATCAATTGTTTTAGATTATTTAAGTTTAGATATCCATGAATTAGTGAGTTGCAACACCAGCATTTATGGCAGTGCAATGATTAGGTTTAAATCTTATGTATTCAGTAAATTCTACATACAGTATCTCACAGAAGTGAGTACACCCCTCACATTTTTGTAAATATTTTATTATATATTTTCATGTGACAACACTGAAGAAATTACACTTTGCTACAATGTAAAGTAGTGAGTGTACATCTTGTATAACAGTGCACATTTGCTGTCCCCTCAAAATAACTCAACACACAGCCATTATTGTCTAAACCGCTGGCCACAAAAGTAAGTACACCCCTAAGTGAAAATTTCCAAATTGGGCCCAAAGTGTCTATATTTTGTGTGGCCATGACACTCCCACTACCATGCTTGACTGTAGGCAAGACACACTTGTCTTTGTGCTCCTCACCTGGTTGCCACCACACACGCTAGACACCATCTGAACAAAATAATTTTCATCAGACCACAGTACATGGTTCCAGTAATTTCTGTCCGGTCTGCTTGACTTCAGCAAACTGTTTGCAGGCATTCTTGTGCATCGTCTTTAAAAGAGGCATCCTTCAGGGATGACAGCCATGTAGACTAATTTGATGCAGTGTGCGGCTTATGATCTGAGTACTGACAGGCTGACCCCCCACCCATTCAACCTCTGCAGCAATGCTGGCAGCACTCATACGTCTATTTCCCAAACACAACCTCTGGATATGACGCTGTGCACGTGCACTCAACTTCTTTGGTCGACCATGGCGAGGCCTGTTCTGAGTGGAACCTGTCCTGTTAAATCGCTGTATGGTCTTGGCCACCGTGCTGCAGCTCAGTTTCAGGATCTTGGCAATCTTCTTATAGCCTACACCATCTTTATGTAGAGCAATAATTCTTTTTTTCAGATCCTCAGAGAGTTCTTTGCCATGAGGTGCAATGTTGAACTTCCAGTGACCAGTATGAGAGGGTGAGAGCGATAACACCAAATTTAACACACCTGCTCCACATTCACACCTGAGACCTTGTAACACTAACGAGTCACATGACACTGGGGAGAGAAAATGGCTAATTGGGCCCAATTTGAAAATTTTCACTTAGGGGTGTACTCACTTTTGTGGCCAGTGGTTTAGACAATAATGGCTGTGTGTTGAGTTATTTTGAAGGGAATGCAAATTTACACTGTTATACAAGCTGTACACTCACTACTTTACATTGTAGCAAAGTGTCATTTCTTCAGTGATGTCACATGAAACTATATAATAAAATATTTACAAAAATGTGAGGGGTGTACTCACTTCTGTGAGATACCGTATTTTCAAACCAAATTAAATAAATGCTGTTCTTTTGAACTTTCTATTCATCAAAGAATCTTGGAGGAACAGTATCACAGTATCCACAAAAATATTAAGCAGCGCAACAGATTTCAACATTAATAATTGTAAGAAATGTTGGTAACACTTTATTTTAAGGTCTCTTAACTAGTTACTTATTAGCATGCATATTACTAGAATATTAACCATTTATTAGAAGTAATTAAGCACATATTGATGCCTTATTTTACATGACCATTCTACATCCCTAATCCTACCCAATAGCTAAACTTAACAACTACCTTACTAACTATTAATAAGCAGCAAATTAGGAATTTATTGAGGGAAAAGTTGCAGTTAATAGTGAATAAGTGTTCCCTATTTTAAAGTGTTACCGAAATGTTTCTTGAGCAGTTTATTAGCATATTATGAATTCTGAAGAATCATGTGAAATGAAGGACTGGAGTAATGGCTGCTGAAAATTAAGCTTTTCTGTTATTTCAAAATGTATAAACACAGAAAACAGGTAATAATATTTAACAATAGTATAGTATTACTGTATTTTATTTATCAAACTTATGCAACACTGGTGACCATTTTGAAAGAAGAGATTTCTTTTAAAGCCATAAAATATTCAAAACTTTTGAACAGTAATATTTGTTTGATACTCCAGCTGCCTCGGCTTAATTTTTTCTCAAGTGTGAGGACTTAATATTCCCATAGTTTTTGGCATTATTGTGAAAACCCATTATGCAAAGATGGTACATTTTTCCCAGCAGCAACATTTAAAGGCAGAGCGAACAAATGTTTCCAGTCATCAGATCCTCAGCGATCCTCTATTAACATTACTGAATGCCTATTTGAAATACAATGTAAGCCGCTTTAGATAAAATGTATAAATATAATGTGCAGTAAAACTGTATGTCTGAATTTTATGCTTTTGCTTTTCTATCTCTGCTGACTAACATAAGCCAACACTAAAGAATAAAAGAGTATTAAGATGGCCTCCTTCACAAGAGTGTCACGTTCACAGTGTTAAGGTAAAACGGTTAGAAAAAGAAGGTATCTGCTAAATGAAAATATTGGCTTGTCAAAAAAAAAAATAAGAAGAAAAATACTCTTAACTTGTTGTCAAAATGGTGGTTTGTTTTAATGAGTGTTGTATCTATATCTGCTGAGGAAAGCTGCCAAATGTTTTGGCCAAAGAGTACAGCCCATTCGCAGAGCTTGTTTGCCTCTGCTGTATGTCAGAGCAGGTCTTCCTGTAGGAAGGTGTGAATGGGCTCCCCAAAGTGGCAGATAATTGCTCTCTCCAGTCTGCACTGCTTCTGCTGCTGAGTGTGTCGATGTGTAATGGTGTTTGCTGTGAGACAGAGCATGTTTTGTAAGAGCATACATTTATTGTATCTTTAATCAATAATCAGTCAATCGATTTTATGCTGTTGATTTTTGGTTAAATGTTTGAGATCAGACCAGCTCGTGTCACGTAATGACTTAATATTGTGGCCTTGTGAATTTAAGACAGGCTAGGAGTTCAAACAATGAAATAGCTGTTGACATGTATCTTGCTGGAGTTTCCCTGACACATTTCATTCTTTGTCTTCGTCTTGTATTGCCGTCATCTCCTGGCGGGGAAACAGGATTCGCCTACGTTGACGGAAAATTGCTGACTGCAGAAGCTTTGTAGGGGTCTCACCACGGTCATTTCTTTCGTCTTATAGCCTGTGGGGCTTCGAGCTACTGAGCGGTGTTCATGCCGTCCTTTGTCATTTTCTTTTCACATATAGTCTGTGTGTGAGAGAAGTGTGCTAGTGTCTCTGAGATGTGAGAAGGGTAGCCGGAGGATTTTTCTATCAGGGAGGATCTGCTCTCTGGAATGACAGGAATCAAACTGGAAAATGTTAACAACATAACAGATGTTAAAACTGACAGTTATGTAGTCATGGCATCCAGCTTACCCCTCTATGACTGATAATTTTGCTATCAAGCAGCACTGTCTTTTTTCTTTTTCCTTGCTCTTTCCCTTTACATTTGTTCTTTCTCCTTTATTTCATTGCTCCTTTTTCTTTTGTTCTCTTTCAATTTATTTCCCCTTTTTGTCTTACATAAGGAATTTCAAGCTTGCATTCTCACCATGAATGTATAAAGCCTGCTTCACACCATGCACAAAGTTTTTATTTTGGTGGTCATATTAGCAGGTTACAGTATTCACACTGTGAGCATGAGTGGAGCAATGCGAATACTGTAATGTGTTAATATGGAGCCTAGCTGAAGTAGGTGTAAGTTGAGTGTTAGCACTTGAGCCTATTTTTACCACACATACACTCTGGACTATTGTGAAAACAATATGGTTTTCCTCCTTACCTCGAATTAAATTTCACAACAATCAAATGTTACAGTCATAGGGCCAGTTTTACTAAACAGGACAAATTAGTGCGAGAGCGCTATTTAAAAACAGTGCCGATGAGCGTGGAAATTTCTGCGGGTGATTTAATAACAATGTGTACATTAAAGAACACAGACGCAACATCTAATTTACACATCGACCAACACAATATAGCCTACCATGCGCAGCGCAAATGATCGTAGTCGCAAATAAAGTATAAAGAAATAAAGAAGCCACAGTACGCTGAAAATAACCGGAGGCCAAAAAATGAAGGGTTGCGAGAAGTTTTGATAGACCTGGTATTGCGTGACTCCTAGTTGAGGGTTCCAAGTCGTCTTTTATTTCCTGAAGCAAATTAAAAATAACATGGCTTGACACGGGTTTCAGAGAGGCGGGTGATTTGAGTTCAGGGCTCTCACAGCCTGGGGGAAAAGCTGTTTTTGAAAAAGTTTTTTTGGCCACTAAATAATGGCACAAATACCAGTAATTTGATGTTAGTAAATCACATTGTGTGATTCATTTGAATAGTCTCCTCCTATAAATTTTGTATCTGAAAGGAAAACTCCTACAAATGCATATTCAATAAGGTCAGGTACAAATTACGTACAAAATTAGGTTAGAATTTTCATAAGCTGTAAGTAAAACTCTTAATGTGCAGCTTCTAGTTATTAGTATTAGTATTATTATTGATAATAATTTATGTGAATTTTTGAACAGAATATGTAGTAAAACATGCCTAGTAGTCCTTAATCAGGAGGGTTACACAACCTTTTTTAAATTAATAACACAGTTTTTTTTTTTTTATATAAGGATGTACTCTGCTCAAGAGGGCAGATTTTGTGAAATCCTGGCAGTACTTTCAAGCAAATCATAGGATCAATACCACAAAGGTTTCTCCTTACGACAGCAAAACTGTTGTTGTGCTTGAATAACTAGAAGGTTCAAAAGTGGCAGACTACGAAGTCTTTGAACTCATTAAGCTTTTATCATTGACACAATTCTGTTTTTTAACTAGCTAGTTCCATTGCACTGAACTATCAAACGCCACATAAAACAAACTATTCTCTCTTTCAATTTCTTGTATGCCAGTGCATTGTATTTATTAAAAAAATGTCAGAAAAATTGCATTTAATCATTGTCACAATACATATGTGTAAATTCTACAATACAAACAATATACTGACTTTTAAAGTTACTTGTAATATTTGCTCAATGCTTTTGTATGCAGCAATTAAATAATTTATTATATTATATTATCATAATTTCAGACCTTTCCCAGCAAAGATATTCAAATAATAGTGAAATTTTTTTTAATTAATCAGCATTTTATTTAATTATTTTGATTGATTTTTAGTTGATTAACAGCCCTAAAGAACAGTAAGTTTTGCTTGTCAGTTCATCTTTATTTAGTTCTCAAGCTCTAATAATATGTCATTGATAATGGGTAGCTAAATCAACTCATTTTTTCTATGAGCCTATTTCTCTGCCTCCATCACTCATCCATACCTCTCAGGTCTCACATTACACGGAGGCTTGAGCAGCCCCATAGGCAATCGATAGGAGGGCCCAAGGTTTCGTTAGATTAGCCCGCTTAAAGCATGAACCTGGCGGCCCATTTGGGTCCCATAAAGTATAATTGATGTAAAAGTATGCGACACATTCAGCCATAGATGTCCAGAATCAGAATCGCAGAAGAAGTGTGCTAAAAATCATATTGTGCGTTAGTTTCTCACTTGGCTCACAGTACTAATGCTTGCATCCCTACAGCTCTCAGACAATGATGAAATCATCACTTGCCATGCCTTCGGATGCATTTATATATTTTATCCTTTTTCTGCTTCACCGAATGACTGTAAATAAAACATGTATTATGATGTTTCTTAGTGCAGGCATTGCACATTGGAGACAGAGAGAGAGGGAAGGAAGAGACTCCTTGTCTTTCGTCTGGGGACAGTTTTGCTGTCTTAAGCTCTCGTTTAAACATGGTCACAGAGGCCCTGAGGTGCTGTCTATTTCTGACACTCACGGGCCCTCGCTTCTCTGGGGACAGGATGTAATTCATGCTTAGAGTAGGTCAGTAGAAGCTCTATTTTACACTTGGGCAGCTCAGAAAACCGCTTTCTGTTGATAAAAAATTCTAAAACATTCAGCAGACATGTTTATTTTAAATTGATAATATATATAAATTCCTAAAATAACTGTGAAATCTCAAATTTTCACTTAGTTTAAGTTTGATCATTTTAGTTTCAGTTAACAACACTGTGATAACCCTGGTTTGCTATTTGAATGAACTGTCTCCAGTCTTTTGTTTATTGACATATCAAGCACCAACAAGAGTTTTCCTGCCAGATAACAAATACAAAACCCAACCCAGTTGAGCTCATCTTGTGTTGGCTCTTCTTTCTGATGTGAATTCACACTGGTTTTAGGGAAGCGAGGACTGGTTAATCACAGGAGGATGTAACAGTTGAAGACGTAACAGGGCTGATGAAACGGTCCACGGAGAGTCACCGATAACGCCATCAGTGCATGGGGGCTTAATGAAGGAGGAGGAGGTCTAGCAGGAGTCAATACAGGAATAGAGTTAATGAAGTGTAGAGAGGAGCTGTTTACGTGGGCAGCCTGTAACCGGGGCATCTCCCCGGATCCGAAGGGAGCTCCGCTGTGCCCTTGAGCTGAGGTGAGCTGATAGGTAATTGGATGGATGTATTGTTGTTTTCTTTTTTCCCTCTCAGAGGTGGAAAAAGAGAGAGGAAGAAGCAGTCAGGGACAGGATGTTGTCGTCACTGAGTGCTCAAATGAAAGAGTTGGTGACATAATGACAAATGGGCTCATGTTGATATTTATACATTTAACAATGATATTTTTTTTTATCTAAACCTCTTTAGAAAAGGAGAAAAAAGTATCATAAATTGCAAAAAAATTTGATATGAAAATAATGATTATCAGTGCCAAAGCTTTAAAATGCATAAATGAGATTAAAACAACTAAAAAAGGCTATTTTTTATTTTGAGTATGATTCACCATTCATCCCAAACATGTTTTGAAAAAACACTTTACAAAAATGCAGTTTAAAATGAAAGCAAATTCAAAATAGTTTAAATATTCTTCTCTAAGAAAGTCATAAAGACTGTTCCTTTAATAATGGAATCTTTAAAGTAGATCTTCCACAAACTCCAATGCACCGAGCTTGCTTATCTGAAAATGTGCTATTCTTAATACTTTTGGCTAGCACAGTATTTCTTCTTCCAAGTGTGTCTGCAAGCAAAACAAAACAGGGCCTTGAAAGTCACTAACATCAGATTGTTGTTTTCTCTGGCATCATAACAGCATTTGTGGGCTGCGAGTGGCTCACCAGGGGAGGTGATGATAATGTTGATGTTATTTATCTCAAAGGGACATTGAAAAGTCTATCTTTGAAAAAAGTTGACATTCTTTTTTGTGATTCATCCGTAACCATGTGGTGTTTTGGTCATCGCTTCTCATGTTCCATGCAAGTCTCAACTGTGAAGTGACTCAGATGCAAATTACTGTCAAATTATGAATTCCAGCAGATGAAAAAGAGTTGACATTTACATAAACTGTTGCGACCTTCAAAACAAATACAGCTCCTTGCATTCAACTGGGTTGGCATATTCATAAATAGCATTTTGTCTGCGGAAAATGTCTCATCCAGCAGCATGTTATAAAATATTATAAGACACTTTCCAATAATATGGTATAAAATAGGACTTGAAAATGTAATTTTGCTTTGTAGTTTTTGTTGTCCGTTTTTTTTTTTTTTTGAGTAAAAATCAAAATGAATAATAAATGACTGATAATCAATACTGATAATTGTATTCAATTAGTTTTAAAAAGCATATATTTTTTAACTAATTAGAACTATTACCTTAATTAATCACATCTGATCTAATATATATAATACTTCTCACTACAAAAACACAGATTTCTGCCTCTAATGCTTCAGAAAACTCCTGGGACGATACCATTTTGATGAAAATCAAAACAATTATTATTTTTGTCTGTTTTCAGAGGATCGTGGGTAATGTGAATCCAGACAGCGTGGTCCACCATAAACTCAGCCAGTCTATCAGAACCCGGTTCCTCCGCTTCCTTCCTCTGGAGTGGAGCCCCAGTGGTCGGGTGGGCCTCAGGGTGGCTGTGTACGGCTGTGCTTACCGTAAGTGAGAGTATTTAATGTTTAAAACAATATTACAAATACAAATGTTCCAATATATTACAATATTACAAATATTCCTGTGGCTCAGTGGTAGAGCATTGGGTGAGCAATGCAAAAGGTTGTGGGTTCAATTCCAAGGGAATACACATACTGATAAAAAATGTAAAGCCTGAATGTAAGTCACATTGTATAAAAGCGTATGCACAAATGTAAATGTACAAATGACTAGCAGGCATTTTACTTTCTGAGACATAACAGTTACATGTCTTGCATTTATTTTAAGTGATAAGCAGTATTTATGTGATTAACTTTATAGTTCAGATTTACACAATAAAGCGGGTGTGTATTTTCACTCAGAAATTGCTAGTTAATTTAGTAACACTTTAGTATAGGGACTAATTCACTATTAACTAGTTGCTTATTATCATGCATATTACTAGCATATTGTCTGTTTATTATTATATAATTTATATTAAGCATGTATTCTATACTGCATGACCATATTCTACATCCCTAATCCTACCCAATACTTAAACTTAACAACCACCTTACTATCTATTAATAAGCAGCAAATTTGGAGTTTATTGAGGTAAAAGTCATGGTTAATGGTTTGTTAATAGTGAGAATTGACATTAAAATAAGATGTGAACTTAAATTTCACAATTAATTGCTAAGAAACGGCAAGTAATGCATTTAATAAATATATCAGACAAGCTGTATAAGTATTTTCATGTTTAACATACTCCAATAATCTTTATGGCAGCATATTCACTATTACATTTAGTAATTTTGCAGATGATTTTATCTACAGCGACTTACAATTCAGGAATACATAAAGCGATTCATCTTAAATAGGCAATCAGGCAATGGAATTGCTCATAACACCAAGTCTCCAACTCCCGTAACACCAACTCAAAACATTTCAAGTTAAGGATGAAGTCAAGTAGTGTCGAAAGAGATGAGTTATCAGTTTTTGATTAAGATTGACTGTGATCCACCATTCTGGATGGGGGCGGGATCATTCCATCAACCAGGAATGGTAAACGAGAATGTTCTGGAAAGTGATTTTGAGCCTCTCTGTGATGGTACCACGAGGCGTCGCTCACTAGCAGATCTCAGACTTCTGGAGGGGATGTAAATTCGTAATAGTGAGTGGAAGTAGGTGGGTGCTGAGCCTGTGGTTGTTCTATATGCAAGAATCAGTGTCTTGAACTTGATGCGAGCTGCAACTGGTAGCCAGTGCAAGGAGATAAAGAGAGGTGTAACATGGGCTCTTTTGGGCTCGTTGAAGACCAGTCGTGGCTGCATTCTGAATCATTTGTAGCGGTTTCATTGTGTTTGACGGAAGTCCAGCCAGAAGAGCATTGCAGTAGTCCAGCCTAGAAATGAAAATGGCCTGGACAAGAAGTTTTGCAGCATGCTCTGTTAGAAAGGGCCTGATCTTTCTGATGTTGTGTAGTGCAAACCTGCAAGATCGAGCAGTCTTTGCAATATTCTCTTTGAAGGTCAGCTGGTCATCAAAGATTACACCAAGATTTCTGATCGAAGTTGATGGGGTAATTGTTGATGAACCTAACTGAATAGCGAAGGCATGTTGTAGAGTTGGAGTGGCAGGGAAGACAAGAAGCTCAATCTTGGCCAGGTTGAGCTGTAGATGATGTTCTTTCATCCATGCTGAGATGTCTGCCAGGCAGCCTGAGATCCGTGCAGCTACCGTTGGATCATCTGGTTGAAAAGAGAGATAGAGCTGTGTGTCATCAGCGTAGCAATGGTAAGAGAATCCATGTACCTGTATGATTGGACCCAGTGATGTAGTGTATGTGGAGAAGAGGAAGGGTTTAAGAACCGATCCCTGAGGAACCCCAGTGACCAGTTGATGTGCTTTGGATACCTCCCCTCCCCAGGCCACCCTGAAAGACCTACCAATGAGATAGGATTCAAACCAGCGAAGTGGAACTCCAGTGATGCCCAGTGATGAGAGGGTGGACAGGAGGATCTGATTATTAACAGTGTCAAAAGCGGCAGACAGATCCAGCTGAAGAATGAGGACTGATGATTTGGAATCGGCTTTTGCAATTCGCAAGGCTTCAGTGACTGAGAGTAGTGCAGTCTCAGTTGAATGGCCACTCCTGAAACCTGACTGTTTAGCATCCAGTTTGTTGTTCTGTGAAAGAAACAATGAGACCTGGTTGAAGACAACTCGTTCGAGTGTTTTCGCTATGAATGGAAGGAGAGAGACAGATCTTTAGTTTTCAATAAGATAAGTGTTTAATGTAGGTTTTTTGAGCAGTAGGGTTGCCCAAGCCTGCTTGAAAGCAGTGGGGAAGATTCATGTGAGGAGAGATGTGTTGATAATTTGTGTGAGTGCTGGTAAGAGTGTGGGAGAGATTGCTTGGAGAAGGTGTGAGGGGATAGGATCTAGAGGACATGTTGTAGGATGGCTGGAGAAGTTTGGATAACTCCACCTCAGTGAGGGGACAGAAGGAGAAGATGGGAGTTTGAGCAGTGGATATGGTTGGTTAAAGGTCCTGTGTGTGTGGAGGTGAGAACTGACTACTGATTGTTTTAGTTTTGTCCGTGAAAAAAGTGGAAAAGTCATCAGCTGTTAGAGACGGTGGTGGGAGGTGGTGGAGGGGAACAGAGGAGAGAATTAAATGTTTTGAAGAGATTACGCATCTCTGGAGCTCTGTTGATCTTATTGTGGAAATGTGAGGATTTGGCAGTGTGGTCTTCAGCAGGGACAGATGGAAGCAAATACTGATACCTACTCAGGTCCGATGGATCGTTTGATTTTATCTCTGCTGCTCGGAGGCGGGTCCGATGCTCACGAAGAACATCGGATAACCAGGGGTTAGAAGGGGCAGCCTGTGCTGTCCTGGAGGAGAGAGGACAAATCTTGTCTAGACAAGAGTTTAAGGAAGAGCATAAATTATCAGTAGCTGCATTCACATCCAGAGATGGGAAATGGGTAGGTGAGGGAAGAGAGGAGGACACTTAACCCTTTCGCACGTACGATCACACCGGTGTGATCAGTCTTGGCTGGTCCCAGAAGCGTACGATCCCACCGGTGTGATTAGAACATTCAGTGCGTCACGTCATCAACTACTAAATTCAAATCTGCTTTCGTGCTTTGGCTGGCGCGGAGCCAGATCAGACGCGCTGAGCATTTGTCATATTATCACAACCATTCAATGTTTTCATAACGCTTATTTTAAGCTTCAGACATTTAAACACGCATAAGTACAAGCAAAACCATACATTTATAGTTTGTAAAATACATGCTGATTTCTATGGAAACGGCAATAATGATCATTACAAATATAATCTGATGAAATGTTTTAGTGATATCATATACAGATTGTGTAGGTAACTATAAAGTTTACTCTGCTCTTCTCCCAGTTTACCGTAGACTTACTTTAACGTGTTTTGAGAGGAGAGGATGAATTTACGCGTTGTTTATCCCACAGCTAGGATTCAGCGCAAACTAACATGGCGGCGCCCATCAGCAGGTACAGATCAACCAACACGGTCATTATAAAAGTGTTTAAACTACCAAATACATTTACTTGCACATATTTCAGAATCGGAATATCAGATATTTCATAATATAGTGAGGATATTTGTGAATATGTTGATTAAAAAATGAAAACGAAATAAAAGCAATCCACATGTCATACAGAACTATGTGGTTGCGTGTCACATGACAAGCATGACGTTGCCATGGAAACAATAAGGTGATACGTTCTAAAATAACGGTCGCCTAAAAAACTCACGCTGGGGGCTCAGCTAGAATATTTTAAACTCACGTGCGAAAGGGTTAAGATGAAAGATTGGAGGGAGAAAGGGAGCGTAGGTTTCGTCTAAAAGTAACCAGTAAGGGGATTGGTGGCACCTGGGTAGCAAAATGTAATGTCAATGTAATGAAGAAACAGTCAATGATATGTAGTGGTTGTACCAGAATGTTATGTGTAGTACAATTGTGTGTTTAAATTCAATCAAGTTGGTTACCTAATTTGTGTGTGCTAGTCATGGTAAGGCGTTTGACATCAAATGAAGCTAGGAGTGAATGGAAGTCTGTAGCATAAGGCTTGTCTAGATGAAAATCAAGTTGGTTGCCTGATTTGTGCGTGCTAGTCATGGGAAAGCGTTTTAGATCAAATTAAGCTAGGAGTGAATGGAAGTCTGTAGCATAAGGTTTGTTTAGATGAAAGTTGAAATCGCCAAAGACCAAGCGTGGTGTGCCATTCTCCATGAAAGAGGACAGCAGCTCGTCCAGCTCCTCTAGGAAGCTGGCTAGAATTTGGCCTGGGGGACAGTAAATTACCACAATCTGGAGTTTTATAGGAGCTATTACAGTGATCACATGAGATTCAAACGAGTTGTAATTGCATAAGGGAGAGTGGGTTGAATATTTCCAATTGTTTGAAATGAGCAGACCAGTGCCCCCACCCCGGCCAACTTGACATGGGGTTTGAGAGAAAGAGAAATTGTTAGAGAAAGCAGCTGGGGTCGCTGAGTCTTCAGAACGAATCCAGGTCTCAGTCAAGCCCAAGATGCTGAGTGTGGATTGTAATTAAAAAGCAGAAATTAAGTCTGCTTTGTTGACAGCTGACTGACAATTCCAGAAACCCACAGAGAAAGAAAAAGGTGTAGAAGAAGATGTAGACATAGGGTGCAGGTTAGCAGGATTACGTTGCCGATGTTGTGATGTTAGAGAGTGGTTGAGAGAATTCAGGAATGGTTTGGAAACACATGATAGAGGTGGAAAGATAGAGGATAGGAAAGGAGAGTGTGTGAGGAAGATAGAAATTATGCTTAAGTGTGTTGCTCGGTTTCGATGCTCGATTAATGTTGTGCAGGAAAAAGCTGTCGGTCTTTACACCCGTCGGTCTTCACACGAGGAGGCTGAACACAACGGTTGAACGCTTCCGCAGATGCTTCCGCGTCAGCACTCGGACATCAAATAACTAAAGTCTAAGAGACTAGATTGAAAACAGCTGTGGCCGGCTTCTGATTAGCCCAGCCAATAGCCTAAAGTAGTGCTAATAGCTCAAGACGAAACTAACACTTCTCACAAGGAGCAATGGAGGCGCACATTATAATTAGCAGTAATGCAATCAAAAATATAAACTTCAACGAAAATGCAGACTAGAAATAGGTAGGAAACTAAGTATTCCTTCCTAACAGCAAGTAAATAATTTAAACAACAGATCTATGGTCAAGTGTTACAACACTTATGTGCTGCCGTCCGTCTCTTCCTAGCAGCAAGTAAATAATTTAAACAACAGATCTACGAACAAGTATTACAACCCGTGCTGCCATTCGTCTATTCTGGTGACTAATCGGCTTCTCCAATTAGCACTTTAGTTTAGGGACCAATTCTCACTATTAACTAGTTGCATATTAGCATGCGTATTACTATACCATGACCATATATTCTCTTAACCCAATACCTAAACTCAACAACTACGTTACTAACTGTTAATAAGCAGTAACTAGGAGTTTTCTGAGAGAAAAGATGGTCAAACTTTATGTTAAGGTCTCGCTATTAATAGTTAGTTAATAGCGAGACCTTAAAATAAAGTTTGATCATCTTTGTTTTATTGATACCTTTGAAATTAATTTGTACAGTGCAGATTTCCATATTATCCAGTTAATAGATTTTAACATTACATGTAAAAAGGAAAAGAAAAGAAAAGAAAAGAAAAGAAAAGAAAAAAGTTGCATAAGGGTTACTGAAGCATCCTAGATCCGATAGCAGTCCACAAAGCACATTTCCACAGTCTTGGTAAAAGGACAATAAAACAGTTGTGACACAGGATATAAGGTGATAACATTACCCATAATTCTTGCTGCAGATCTTCACATGCCCTCTGTCCTTTATCCTTTTCTAGTCACACAGTATTTTTTCCAGGTGATGAATTATGGTGACACAGATAATTCATTGTATGGCAGCGGCAGTTTCTCTCCGTTTTCCTCTAAATGAAGGTCGTTTGATGACTTTCTTTGATGATACTTTTCCAGAACTGAACAAAGACGTCCAGATATCAGACACTTATCAGTCTGTGTTATCTAGATAAATAAAAAAATATCCCTTTGTTGATACTGAGATCCTTAAAATGGATCACCTGTTGAATAACACAGGCATTTATAAAAAGGTCCCACAGTTTACGCCTTCATTATTCTGTGGCATGATGATCCATGTATTAAACTCGAATTAATGTGTGCTTTGCTGATAAATGCTGCATGAAGAGTCTCAGTTCAGCTGTCTGTACTAATCAACCACAGACAATTAAAGAATTCACATGCAAATCCCATGACAAATCTGAACCATAGATGACTGATATGATGTATCTATAAGCACTGGTTTGTCTAATATACACTAGATCTTGAGTGCTGAATATAACCTTGAAAGAAAAGCATAAATGCTATTTTAATTATACATGATTTGATGGCTAGTGCTCACTGGTAGTGCGTGATTGCACCTAACAGCTCAGATTAACTTGAGCTGCATATCAGATAATAGGCAAAATATTAATGCTAATCAGCCAACTGCTGTGACAGTTGTGAACTCAAGCTGAACCTGAGTATGGTACAATGCTAGATAAGTGTCATTTCCATGCCTGCAGGATTGTATTGACCAGACCACGTCCCTCATAGCTCACAGGATCCTTATTTGACCAAATGGAGCAGTTGCTTATTATTACCAAAAATGGGTCATTATATTCAATGCTGGATTATATGCAGGCTTTTCTGCTTTGCTTCACTAATCTGAAAAAGGAGCCGTTCATTTGCTATCTATTTTTTAAACTCATCCTTTCCCTTTTTCTGTAGACTGTAGGGTTTTACATCATTATGAGGGCTATTATACAGTAATGAACTGGAACGCTGATAAAGAGATTTCTGCAGAACAACTGTGCGTATACATGCATGAGATTTTGTATTTTGGTTTTGATGGACAAAGAAAAATGGTTAAACTTTTGTCTTGGAACACTGGTTCACACTGGCTGCATTGCTAAAATTGGGAATTGGGAATTGGGATGTAGTAGACGCTTTCTTTCAGGTCAAATGCCAAATTTTGACCATCTAAAGACAACTACATTAACTTTTTGAGTCTTGTATAAGGAGAAATAGGAATTCTTCTCCTTTACTTTAGGAAACTGAACATCCAGAAAAAAGGTGGTGATCTTTATACTTTATATGCAATACTTTAGTATAGGGACCAATTCTCGGTATTAGCTAGTTGCTTATTAGCATGCTTATTATTAACATATTGGCTGTTTATTAGTACTTACAAAGCACATATTCTGCATGACCATATTCTACATTCTTAATTTTACCCAATACCTAAATTTAACAACCCTACTAAATATTATAAGCAGCAAATTTGGAGTTTACCGAGGCAGTCGTAGTTAATGGTTTGTTAATAGTGAGAATTGGACCTTAAAAAATTCTGACCCTTTATTTTGTTTATTTCACTGAATAAGTCATGTGAAAATTATCAACACTTCTGTTTACCCATATCTAATACAGAATTGAGTTATGGGCAGCTGCTGATTTCATGGTGTACTGTCATTCAGACACTAGATTTAAACATTAGTGAAAGGCTTGATTCGCTGAGTTCATCGTCTGTGCTGTGAGGCCGTTGAGCCCCATTAACTTGCTCGATTAAAACCTAAATAGAGAAAGGTTCTCCTGTAAGAACTCTACTAATATCTTCAGAGATGCTCGTCATTTTATGATAGCCTCACATTATCTAAGTAGCTCAATTAGAACTCCAGTTTAAAGCTGAAATATGCTATACAACTTCTACATGGATTTTTTGCACCAATTTGCAGTCTGGACAAGTCGAGACTAGTCACTGGGAGCCTGTAGATTTTGAGGAGTCGGAGTTGACAGATTTCACAGGAAGCTGCGTAATGTGTGATGGGAACAGATTTTTTGCTTTAGACTATGATTCTATCTATTGTATCAGACATGCATGATATTTTGAGCCAATTTTAGAACACATATTGTTCTTATTTGTCATGCATCTTCTATTAACGAGGCACATGTTTCTGCGTGAGTTTGTTGTATTCAAGTTTGGTGTATTGTATTTTGGTGTATGTTTTTCTTTTTAACTCTAAAATCGGCTGATGTATGATGACTAGTGTTTTAATAGTTACTCATATTAAAAAAAGATGTGTAGGTATTTTAGCCTTGGGTTACAGAAATTAAATGTTGTTGTTTTAATTAATTGTGAATTTGTAGTTTGCCAATACAGTATGTTGTTTCCTAAAATGTTCATAGCAACAAGTTCACGGCACCTGCCAACCACAGCTTTAGAAGTTTAGTCAATGTAGTTGAGAATATGAGAATATGTTCAGGGGTGTTTCTTACAAAATCTTATGTGTCAACAGGATCGTATGTGGCTGATTTTGATGGCAGAAGCTCTTTGCTCTACCGATTCAACCAGAAGTCTATGAGCACAGTGAAAGATGTTATATCGCTGCGATTTAAGAGTCGACAGGCAGAAGGTGTTTTACTGCATGGAGAAGGCCAGCGAGGAGATTATATCACTCTGGAGCTTCATCGTGGCAGGCTGGCCTTGCATCTAAACCTGGGTGAGTTACAGTACTGGGCGAAGCTAGCAACTTCAAAGAGTTGAAGTGTTCAAGTATTCAATATTTAACCATGGTTACTTTGGAGTGGAGACTATTGACTGACTACAGACTATTAATGGAATTCATAAGAATGCATTATTATAGAATATATTCATGCATATACTAAAGAATAATTATTGTCACTTGACTCATGAGAAACCTCTTCTAATTGGCAGATGACAGCAGGGTGAGATCCAGCAGTGCTCGTATGGTGGTCACTCTAGGAAGTCTCCTGGATGATCTGCACTGGCACTCGGTTCTGATCGAACGCTTTAACAAGCAGGTCAACTTCACTTTGGACAGACACACTCAACACTTCAGGACCAAGGGTGATGGAGACTCGCTAGAGGTCGACTATGAGGTTGGTCTCTGGGACCCTGTAATGTCCTCTTTTTTGAAATGACAAGCCTTTGATGCATGACATTTGGTGCTTTTTAATAGTCTTTAATAATAAAATAAAATAAAACAAAATCTTAAGTGTCACATGATCCTTCAGAAATTCTGATATGCTGATTTACTGCTCATAATAACACTTTTTAATATTTTTTATCTCTAACCTTATTTAAAACAGTTACAGTGTATATTATTTTAATTATGTTCTGGAATATTTAATGAATAAAACATTTAAAAGAGCAGCATGTATTTGAAGACATTTATAATGTTACGAAAGAATTCTGTCACATTCGATAAATGTAATACATCCTTGCTGAATAAAAGTAGTAATTTCTTTTTTTTTCTTACCCTAAACATTTGAATGTTTTTGTATATCAAACACTAATCTAATTTGACATTGAATTTAATTAAATCCCACTGTCCAGTCATAATTAATTATTTGAACAAGTTGAATAATTGAAAATTGAATAATTCATTTGGCTAATTGATTTAACTAAGCCATTTAAATAGGGCAAAACAGATAAGATGTTCCAACCAACAGAAGAACATCAGGTGTTTGAGGTAATAATATAACAGTAGTTACACAGACAAAAATATTTTATGTATTATAGTATTCTTTTCATCACACCGTTTTGGTTTTCAGGGGGTCTAGGAAAAGGATTTGTAAATACCCATGAGGCACTAGATTTCAAAACCACAAGAAAATGCATTATTGATCATCGAGGGGAGCATTGCGAGTTCATAAATCCACTGTGATTGAGTATCTGTCTCCAGTGGCTGTCCCAGAGCCAGACTTACAATAGAAGTCAAAGGCTAACTGGAGCACAGCTGATGAGGTGTACCTGAAGTTAATAGCACTATAAAGGCAGCAGTTCACCTTATCGAGAGACACCACTGTTCTATGTAAGAGTAGTACAAGGTGTCCTCCAGATCCGGGAATGGCATGACATAGCTTGACTGCCACTGAGATGATGACCGCCTGGCCACAGACTGACCTTTATTTCCCACAGCAGCAAGGACACTGTAGTTGCCTTGTCATGCTTCCTAATTACTTGACCGTCTTGTTCTTCTATATATTTATTTTTTAAATGTAAGCCCCTATGATCCTACTGGTTTGGAATAGGCTGTAAAGGCACGTCACTGGACTGGATGTTCCCAGTGTATTTTTAAAGAGAGTATTGTGGACTGATGTGTTGTGTAGAAAGAAATAGAACAGTTTTGCCAAATAAAGAAATAAAGAAATGTTCCAACAAAGAAAATCCTCATCTTAAACATTCAAAATTGACTGAAACTGCCCTGCGGCTGAGCAGCACAGCAGAGTAACTGATGGAAAAATTTATTCTGGACTGTATCCATACAATTTTTACGACCATGTCAGATTCTTCTTACGTGAGATGGCGCTTAACAGAGAGAAGCTCAAACAGCATAACAATGATCCTTCACAGAATCTACAACTAAATGGCGTTAGAAGTTAGAGTTAGAAGAAATTTCATATTTGTAAAGCCAAGTCAGGGACTGACCTTAAACCCACTGAAATGTTGTGGCCTGACCTGAAGCAAACCATGTAAGACAGTTCAAAATAACAAAGACTTCATGCATTTTGTTTACCACAACAATGTGCCGAGCTAGTCTCAAGATAATGGTTTATTCTATGGCAGCCTGTGAGGAATATATAAAATGTATCTGTATATATCACATTTTGTATATACATACAATATATGTAGTGGCATTAATCCATCTGTCCAATTTAGAATATAGATAGAAATTGAAAGCAAGCACATTTGATATTTTATTCATGATTATATATGCTTTTACATGAGATATGTGTTGCATTCATTCTCTAAAACAGCTAAGCTTTGGTGGGATCCCACTGCCAGGTAAACCAGGAACCTTCATTCGACGCAACTTTCACGGTTGCATGGAGAACCTCTACTACAATGGAGTGAACGTCATCGACTTGGCGAAACGGAGAAAACCTCAGATATACAGCGTGGTAAGCATTTGGATCTGAACTAGTGATGTTGTGATCCTTTCACTCAAATGTAATGCTTCAGTTGTGCTGTATGTATTATAATATGTCTAGAGTCCAGTGTCCAGACATATTACTTCTGCCACTTCAGTATCAGCAGGAATCTTTAAAGGTGTGTTCAAACTGTGCCGAGTTTCACACATGAGCTTTTTTCCAGCTTATTTTCTCAGCAATTTCACAAATCATGTTTTTCTGTCACATTTGAGATCCCTCTTCCCGCTAAAAAGCTGCTTGTTAGAAATGATCACATCACATTCCTGTCTATTTCCCTAAATCAAAATGACAAGACAACCAACGACTCCATCACTTCAGAAGAGGGATGACTGGTATTCATCTAGCTCTGTAAAATACAAGCACGTGTTCACGCTACACAGCTTAAGGCTGTCAGGTTGGAGAAGGTCTGCTGAGGCCTCAGTTCAGCAGTCTGGTGTCTGTACAGCCCTGTGGCACAGGGATCAATGAGGTGTTCACCTCACACTGCAGTAACCTTTTCACGCCTACGTGAGCTTCTGTCCTGCGGATGTGCTCTCTGTGCTTCTGTTGCTCTCCGTGGAGCTGTGCTGGTGACATTTATCCAGACCGCCTGCTGCCTTTGTGGGTTTAGCCTGTCTGGCACTCAGCCTCTCCAATTCTCTTGTAGCCCTTCAGCTTGTTTTCTCTTTTCCTCTTTCTTTCTTTGACATAATCTCTTGTGTTAACAGCTTTCTCAGTTGTATCTCATTTTTCTAATTTCAGCAATGGCATGACACTTATTTTAGTAAGTTTTTCAACTACATATATACAATGACTTAAATGCACATGTTCTATGATGAGCATGTTCTAATATCTGTATTAAAATTATTTTTAAAGTGCATAGTTACAAAAATGAAAATATTTTAAAACTTGCTTCTCTGCTTATGAATATATGAATAGTAAAACTGCAGTGAAATAAACAGTGGAAGATAGGGAACTTAATGATATACAGAGATATTTATGAATGAATAATGCAAATATGCAAATGATTAAGATGTGTACACTAAGATGTATTCAAGATGAAAAGGACAATGTAATTACTTTTTACTTGATAATTACACAAAAGCATACTTTTAGAGTCACTAAAACTGAACTTTTCTTAAAAATGCAATACATTTAATTAGAGAATTTCTAAAAGGAATTTCGCATATGTTTTAAACTAGATTTTTAAATGAGATTTCAATTTCTTTACTGTGAACATTCTGTTACTGTCTTTTAACTGCATGGTTTTGGCCTCAGCAATGACATCTGACATTGGCATGAATTTACTGATTACCTTGTGTGTGATCAGCTACAGTGGATATGCAATTGGATCATTTGTACCGATGCTGCATTGCCATTTGGTCATTCTCTGCTTGCATGTAAACCAATGTTTGGCGTTCTCCCTTCTCTCACAGGGCAACGTGACATTTTCCTGCTCGGAACCACAGCTGGTCGCCGCCACATTTCAGAGTTCCAGCAGCAGCTTTCTGTCGCTGCCAGCACCTGCACCGATCCTGGAGGGCTTTTCTGTGCGCCTGCAGTTTCGCACCTGGAACCCTGATGGCCTGCTGCTGTCCAATCCGCTGATCTCTGGTCAGGAGCCCCGTTACCTGATTTTGCAGATCAGCAGTGGGCGTCTCCATCTCACACACCAGACATCAGCGCTGAAGATTTCAGAAGTGTCAGCTGGTGAGGAGACCCTTTCTGCTCTCCTGCGGCTTGACATTAAATGCCGGTTCTCTCAAATATGCAGCTCAAGTAGTTGCATTGGGGGTTCTTGGTGGACTAACCCTGCTGAAAAGGCATTTTAAACCATTTGATGGTCTCAGTCAGTGTCCAAGACTGGGGTGCATTTCCAAAAAGCATAGTTAGCCAACTGTGGTCGCAAGTCCTTCATAAGCAACATAATTCAATGTTTCAGTGTTTCCCATAGTTACAACAAAGTTGTGTGGTTGAACTACATCTCTCAACCAGTGGTTAAAAGTTTAGTTTCTTGTTAACCTGACCATTTTTCCAGTAAGGCGAGTATAATTTCAACACTAGACTTTGTTTTTTAAATGCTAGCATATACATAACCTGAGTAAAACAGTAGTAGTAGTCAACAAACCCAGGCATTTTTGTTTGCTAAATTATGTAATTGATATAGCATAGTCTTTTTAACATTTGTTCTTTAGCTCAACAATTTAACATGCACCAGGCAAATTGCAAAAGGTATAAAGATTCAGCAAGTGACACGGAAATGCAGCTGTGATCAAATGGTAGAGCTGTCACTTTTATCCAGGCATGACACATTCTAGCCACTGAAATTACTGCTTTGAAGGAGTCTAATTGGAAATGCTGCTCAGTTTCAGCAATTACGTGCGCATAGCGATCAAGAGTATAAATGTCTCTCTTTTTCAATTCAGCCATCCTGGCAATGCAAAGACTTCTTATTACTTACACAGCACAGAATTGCATGCTTTTTCTCTAGTCCTCTTCTCACCAATGAGATACGTGAGCAAAGGAAAAGCATTTGTATAAAAGTCACTACTTACAGCTTATTTCGTCACCCAAAAAGGCAATAACGTTATCTTTATTTAATTTTTTGTCCAGCATTCTGGACAATAGATGAAAGGAAACATACATACTGATCTAAACAAGATTAGTGTCTGAGACAGACAGTCGTGTGTTTCAGTCTAGCGAGGAAATCTGATGTTCGACAACAATCGACACGCAGTAGGGGGGAGGAGGGCGCTCTCCATCTGTTGTGCAGGGCCAGTCTGTGCTAGAGCGGCTGTTTTATCCTACCTGAAACCTATTTCTTTTGGTCTAACTCACGTCATAGAAGTGTTGGCTGAAATAGAGAGTGTTGTAATTACCGGAATAGAAGAAGTGAAGCGCTTGAGCTCAAACGACAAACAGATGGCTGGCACAGGGGAGACTGTAGACACACAGCGGCCGCACACAGCTTGGGTGCCCTTCACATGTAATGGCCAGAATTAATTAAATCAAACCTCAAAGAGAATTTTTCCTTTGGGGACAGGGGTGGAAGGGGAGCTGAGTTTTGCCAGGAGATTTGTTTTTGGCACTTATTTTGCATTATCGTATTTCATTTTCTGTTTCATCATGGCTTTGTTTTGTGTGAGAGTTGATGGTTCACATATTGATTGTTGTCTTGGATGACACAATATGCATGTGGTTTGTTTGACATTGTAATATGGTTTATATATGACCATATAATGCTGCATGTTGCACTAAAAAGGCGTTTAATGTTCATATATGGTCACTGTGTTTATTAAACTGTGTATGGCATTTTCGATTGATAGGTCAGAGGGTGAATGATGGTTTGTGGCATTCAGTCAGTCTCAATGCTCGAGGTCTGGAGATCATCATGACGCTGGACAGTGAGCCCGCATCCACCATCCAGCTGAAGAGCTACCTGGAACCAAAAGACAAACACTACTTTGGAGGTAAAATAATGAACAAATATTTTCAGAAAGGACAAAAAGATAATTTCAGTTACAGTTGGGGTCATATTAGGTATTTGCATTCAAAACTTTGAGTATGCTACTCTGTAGTTCAGTTGCAACTAATTTGAAAAATATTAAAGATTACAAAGGTAACATTTAAAATAAGAAAATATAAAGCAGCATACACGAGCGAGTATTGTTTTTGTTGTTTTTGTTTGAACTAGCTTTTATATTTATACTTTCAGTTTTGGTTTTAATTTAGGTTTTAATCTTGTTATGAGCTTTTGTACCTTATATTAGTTTTGGGGTGTTTTTTTATATTTCTATAATATTCGTTTTATTAATTTTTTTGTTTATTGATTTTAATATATTTGTATTTATCTCATTTTATTCCAGTTAGTTGCCAAGACAGCATTTTTGATCTTCTGATATTTATATTTTATTCACCCTTTATGTAAATTAAAACACACATTATAATAATTTGACTTTTGGTCAAGTTATAATGTATTTAATTTATGTAATGTATAAAATATTAAATGCAACCTATATAAATCATGATAGCAGTAATGTGATGGTTTTTAAATATAGTATTTTGTTGATGTCGATAGACAGGTCAATGTCAGTCAAGCCATAGAACATGATGATGTGTGGAGGCCTTCAATGTAAAATAGGAAAAATATTAATTCATTTTTGGTGCGTGTGTGTGTGTGTGTGTGTTAGTTTCATTTATGAAGCACTCTTTTTTTATTGCTTCTAACATCCATACCTACAGTCAGGTGTATTCTCATCAATTCTTTCAGGATGTCCTGTATCCCAGAATGACTCCAGCTGCTTAAATCCAACAATGGCCTTTCAAGGCTGCGTCCGGCTCATCCTTGTCAACAACCAACCTGTTGATCTTCTGTCAGTCCAGCAAGGTCATCTAGGAAGCTACAATCAGCTACAGTTTGACTTATGTGGCATTCGTGACAGGTGCGGTTTTCAAACATATGCCTTTCAATATTTCTGTTGCTGTTTTACATTTGTCTTCCACAAAAATAACCACTGGTTTTCCATTTTATTCATGACACCTTGGAAACTTGAACATGTCAGAGCTGTTCTTTGTCATTAAGGCCCAGGTCGTGCTGGCTGAGCTGGACTGTCGGCAGAGCCCTAATTAGAACTGGGGGAAGTTCATTTGTAGCTTCATTTAGGTTTGCGGCCAGCTAACAAGCTCAGTGCACTCATAGCACTCATAGATGCAATCTTTGAAATGGCGCATACAAACTTTGCTGGCCTTTGTTAGCGAATTCAGTTTAGGTCTTCCTTTTTCAGTTATTCCTTTTATCTGCAAAAGAGCGCCTTGAAAAGGATGTTTTTAGTAGATGAGCAACAAGATCTATTGTAGGCGCCGATGACTGCGGCTGTCATTTTCTTTTCATTGAATTTCACTTTCGTTCCTTGGAAATCCCTGACTAAAGGGGTAGTCTAACACTGGGGTACGTAGCTAGAGCCAGAGGGTGGGCTGTCATTGAATGTCAAAATTTGATTGGCTGATGATTTGGTCACTAATGCTCGTAACAAATCAGATGTGACGTCTTTCAACAAAAGGGTAGTACTATCTGTAGTGCTGGCCATAGACTTTTTTATGTAGAATATTCCAGTTCATGCTCAAATAAACAAATCATAGGCAATTTGTGGACATTACACAAATTAAAATGATACCTAAATAATCAATAAAAACATTTTTCACCAATTATTTTTTTATTGGCCCACCACTGCATGTGTGTATGTACAATCACACACACATACATATATATACATACACACTTATAATATCAATATACATATTATTTAATTTCCATTTCGTTTTTTGAACTAATAAAATAAAACTTAATAAAAGACCTATAAAGACATAATACATTCATACATAATTTAACTAAAATTAAAATAGATAATGCATACAAATCAAACGATAGTAGTTTTATCAGTAATCCTAAAAAAATAACACTAAGCCAAACACACATGCTAACAAAGAACAACTTACTTACACATAGTAAGTAAATGGTTATAAAACTGAAACACAAGTGAAACTAGCAGGAAAGAGGAGAAATAAAAAGCGATACTTATATTCATTGCTGGTGTTCCTGCCCGGTGGAGTTGCACGGTAGAGTCGATGGTCTTTACACTCTTTGGTCTTCACACGAGGAGGCCTTCACGCGACTGCTGCCGCGGTAAACTAAGCTTTTTATACCCGACTAACAAACTAATTGAATTCAGCTGAATACACTTTCCTTATTTTCTCCACAACAAATCGCCAAGCAAGCGCAGACACTGATAAGAAACGCAATACAGAACGATACCAAACACAATATGAGCACGTCTCCACACAGTAAAATGTAAAATTATTTTAAAAATCAATGTATATAATTATCAGTATTTCTTATCAGTTATTTTTGGAATTCTTTAGAAGAATAGACAGTTAAAAGAACATCATTTATTCGAAGTACAAGTATTTTGTAACATCTGTATTTACATTTTTTAATCAGTTTTATGTCTCATTGCTGAATAAATGTATTACAAAGCCACATCTCTGAACTATAGTGTCAAATAATATTGTTATCTACAATATTCAACATAATTATCCTAAAAGATTCTATTGAAAACTGTATTTATTAACTTAAGTCTTAGTTATTAAAAATCAAATTGCTGATTAAAGGAACAGTTCACCTAAAAATCTAAATGTGCACAACACACAACAAAACTTGAATTGGCCTGAAAGGATAAGGAATTTACTGAACTGCAGTCTACAGAATGTCCACACAGTTAATGCATTCTGGGAAATGAAAAGTTATTCCACATTGAAAAAAAGAAATTCTACAAATTTATGTAGGTATTTAAATTCCATACACATGTCTTTGAATTCCAGTTCATTTCAATTCTACTTTCTTACATTCAAATTGCAGTTCTTCATACTGTTTTCTAAATTCAAATTCAGAAACAAGCATGAAACTATCCTTTAATTCTGACATTATTCAGTTCTAACCTGGGAACAACATTTTCACCTTTAGTATATTTTTGCATTATTCAGAAGCACCCAAATTGCTCCACTTTAACCAGTCTCTTACTGTATTTTTATTTGGCAGTGGGGACATGTCCCACTAGCCTGTCTTAACAGTGGGATTTTATTAATAGTGAACTTGTATGAACAAGACAAGACCTCTCCATCAGTGGCAAGTCTAAATCATTCATGAGCAGCTGTCATAGTCTGAGGGCCTCCGCTGTGAGCTATGTGACAGTTTTTGTGAGCCTGCCAGAGGGCGAATGCTCCCGGCTGCTAGACTGAACCTTTCCCTCGTCTCTGTCCCCTCTGTATGCAGCCTCGGAGTGCGTCTCTGATAATCAAGTGCCAAAATAGCTGACCCCTGCAACGCTTTGCCCTCTTTTGGGGTTTGGATATTGTCAAAGAGAGCTTCTCCATGGAGACAGATTTGTTTTTTTTTTGTCTGGCACCTACATTTTTAAACTTAATGAAGCCTCAGTGGAAGACATCCATTTCTTTATTTTAATGATGTAGTCCTTATTTTGTCTGAATGTGGTGACATGAGAAATGGTTTCAGGTGAGGTATCTGCAAATGAGCTAGATGAGCTTGTCTAGTTTGGCTTTCACATAAAAACAGTGTAGAGGAATAACCCTAACCCTAAACCTAAACCTACCTAAAGTAGAAATGTTATAACTTATAATTATTTTTCATTTGTTAATAATATCAAAGTATGGTTGTATGTATTTATAAATAAGTTTCCTCCCTCCCCCACATAATACCTCAGTGTATTGTCTTAGTAACGTATAGTTCATTTCAGGGGTTTTCACCTGAAATCATGGGGATTATTTTATTCTACTGACAGCATCTCAGATACGCTGTCAAATTTAATCAGTTTAATGATTATATATATATACACATACAAACACATATCTATTAACTCATAAACCTCATTAAATTTGACAGCAAAGCTGATATTAAAAACTGCTGTCAGTAGAATAAAATAATTCACATAAAAAATTAAGTAACATTCATAATATCACCTTTTTTTTTTCACACCGTATAAATAGTATTCTATTCTTGTACTGATTTAGTAAGTAATACTTTTATGTATGAGTGTACACTACCGCTCAAAATTTGGGGTTGATAATAATTATTGTATTGTTTTATTTATTTTTTTTGTCTCTTACATTCACCAAGTCTGCATTTATTTGTAAATGATTACAATTTAAAGTAACGGTTTTCTAATTGAATATATTTAAAATGTAATTTATTCCTGTTATGGGAAAGTTATTTTTTAGCACCCATTACTCAACTTTTAAGCATCACATGATCCTTCAGAAATCATTCTATACTGATTTGCTGCTCAAAAAACATTTCTTATTGTTATCACAGTTGAAAACAATTGTGCTGCTTAATTTTTGTTGAAACCCTAAAACCTTTTTAAATTAGGATTCTTTAATGAGAAGAAAAGCCTCAAAAAAACGTACCCCAAATTTTTGATGGCAAGTGTTATTGAATGGTAGTATATAGCTGCCTTTATGTTTGAACAATTCCAGGGTATCATCACGTCTGAGCATCTGTTTGAAAACCCCAAAGTAACTTCCGCATTATTGCTGTGTGTCTCCTTGATGACAAGGTTATTCATTTTCATGTCACAATTATGTTATAATTCCCTTAAATTCTGATGTAAGTGTTAGTTATCCTTTGGTTTATGTCTCTATATTACAGTTATGGCATTATATTGATGATAATATTAATGCTGTTCTAAATTTTTATGTTACTGAAGTATTAAAGTGACTGTCATGTGATTTAATGGGAATTATATGACCAGTTAAAATCACCAATGGAGATCGGCTGTCCATCACTCACTGAAAACACACACACAGTGCGTCCTGTTTTTTCCACATCACAAACCTTACAACAAATTTTCAGGTCATCGACTTTTACTTTTGACAATGGCCACTTACCAGAAACCTCTATCAGTAAAATTTCACACGGCGGTTTATTGCTGCAGAGCAGTTCTGCACATTGGTTGGCATAATTTTATGGTCCAGCAAAACCTTTTTCCAAGCATGACTAGAAATAGCACAGAGGTAATAAAATCATCACCTGAAACAGTATCCAGCCTGCAGTTGACTCTGCCTGTAGTGGTTAATGGCTGTTTGAATGGCTGTATTGTACGTGGAGGCCTCATAACGTGGGCTCCTCAGGGACCAGGCGTGCAATCTGAGCTCTGTGAAATAATATATGCAGGCCTAAAAGGCTGGTAATTGTGAAAGTTAAGCAGACAAATGAAAGCGCTATTAATCAACACGTCTCCAGCAAGCAAATCAATTTTTGTATGTCTGTGTTAGTTCATCGACAAGCAAGACTTCCCTACACTGAAGAAAACAAAGGCTCATCTAGCTCTGTTACTGAAGAAAACAGATAGATGAAATGAGCTGAAATTTGCTGAATCAAGTTCTAAATTCTAAACTTTGTTCATGTTCATTCATGTATTCTATACAGGGTTAAAATGACATGTCATGATATCCAGGACTACACTGGATGCCTCTTTTGTTCAAGCTATTAGCTTTAGTTTATTTTGTTCTTTCATTTGTAAAAGGTTCCCTTTGTTAGAGATTATGAACCATCATGACTTTCTTTGAAGAAAAGCAAATCAATTCTTGAAAAGGAAATTAATTTTCTGCAGGCAAGCGACTATCACATCAGCCCCATCTCTGATACTCCCCTCACGCAAATTCACATATTAACTTTCCCTTTTATATTAGATCCAGCTGCACAAAATATTCTGTCAAAAGCCCAACGATTCTCTTGATTTAACAGACTGTTTGATGCAGTTTGAGCAGTGAGGACACATTAAGGTCTACTTCAATGCTGGCAACAGACAACTTAATTGTATGCTGACATGCTCATTCAATCCCTGAAAATTGATTTTGACTTGAGATGGACATGTAGTCGGTTCTCTGTCGTCTGAGGACTTTCATTTAAAATGAGCCTGTAAAAAGTAAATGTTGACTGCTTACATTCTGTTTCAAAGCGCATTGTAATCCTTGGTCACACTTGGTTTATTCTCTTTTTTATACTGTATACTTGAACTAAATGTTTACCTATCTCTTTTTATATGACAGGTGTCTGTATAATTTCTGTGAGCATGACAGCCGGTGTTCCCAGACGTGGTCGTCTGTCTCCTGTGATTGCACTGGTACAGGATACAGTGGAGCTACGTGCCATAACTGTAGGTCTGCGCAATGGATTCCTACATTTCAAACACTATTACTGGTCAATTATTATGAATTGTTCACTGTCGAAATTCCCTTAGGGTTATTTGAACTTGAAGACATGCACACAATATAAAAACATGACATGCAGTGTATGCATTATCAAATACTCAATCAGATTTTTAGGCAGCTTTGATCCTGTATGTGTAGATCTGTTTTTTTTGTTGTTGCTCAATGTCTGTTTTTAACAGGAATCATCTTTACATAAAGTTTGCTAAAAGTACAGATATCTAGAAAGCAGGTCCAAACAATGTCCGTGATCTTGTTTGTGAAATGTTTCAGGTGCTTTGATGACAGCTTGTGTTCTCTGTTTGAATTCTTAGCCGTCTATGAAGCGTCATGTGAACACTACAGGCTTGCTGGAAGCACTTCTGGATATTTCTTGATAGATCCTGATGGAAGTGGCCCTCTTGATCCTATTCGGGTCTACTGTAATATTACAGGTTGGTTATTTATTTCCGCCCCCAGCTCAAATGTTAGATTTGATCAAACTGTTATATCTTTCCCATCTGTTTTACTCAGTTTAAAAGTCATTATTAAAAGGGTCTGCAATTAGCAGCCGCCAAATGGGTAACACTAATCATTTAACTAGCCAAATTGGCGGGTCATGATTCATAGATTATGGCCTCCAACCAAGAGCCTTCAACATTAACAAAAAGTGTAGAGCATCACACACGGGACAATAAGTGTTATGTTTTTAAAATTCAAATACATTGTATTCTATGTGCGTACAAGTCTCTGCATCTGCAGCTATGACTCCAGAGGCTGTTCAAAATCCAGCCATTCACATTGTTTTAAAATAAATTACTTTAACAACATTGTGGACAAATATTTGTTCACCCTAGGCTGGAAGATTGTGTATTGCTAATTTTCAGTATTGTGGCTTGAATAAAGCGTATGTTTCATAGAATATTATTTAGACTGTCTTTTACTTTTCCATTTTTGTTTTCAAACTCACTGATGCCAATTTATTCATTATTGAAGTGATTTTTTCCCTGTATACTATTGATTAGATTCACTTCTTGACTGCCACCTTGAACTTGAGAATGCAAGTACAGAATGACGTGTCCTGTGTCCGAATTGAATGCGTGTCCGTGGAGGAATTGACTTCAATATGCTGAATTCAGTATGCTGACTTTTGTGGGGAAACAGCTAAACCCATTATGAGTGTGTCTGCTAACCTTCAATGCGTTTGCTATAAAACATTTATTTTGGAGTGAGCTATGGTTGGGAATTACAACAAACATGGTTTTATATGATTGACTGAGAGCCATTTAATGATTCAGAATCAGGTTAAATAATTAATATGTTTAAATCTAAAGAGTGATTTTGAATAAGCAGAACATCTGGTTAATTTATGACATTTTTGGGGGGGTAGTAGAAGTTCTGAATGGCCAGTAAATTAATTTATTAGGAAATAAAAACAATATTTTAAAGCCTGATCAGAATAAATTAATTTGCAATTTAACTGAAACTCTATGCTTTGAGCTGTGGTATATGCTTGAATAAACTTTATAGACAGTCACTTTGGATGGCAGCATTCTCGGAGGCAGCCCAGGGCAGGGCGCTGTCATCTCTTTGTCTTGTTCACTGAAAATGTATGTCTTGGTATGCAGCTCCCTGTGTTTTATTTTACTTCATCTGTCTGTCCATATGTCTCATGACCTGTTAGAATCAAAATGTTAATTTATTTTATTGAATTTTTCCTTCATTTATGACACTTGGAAATGTTACCTCACTGCATTTGTTGGAAAGACATTATATGTCCAATTATTTAGATGCAAGACACTCATTTGTTTTGTGCCTTTTACATGTCCTGGAATGTTGGAATAATGCAGAGCATCAAATGTTTCAGGGAGCAAAGTGTGGACAGTGGTTCGTCACAACAGCTCGAATGCAGTCAGAGTACGAGGCTCTACGCTGCAGAAGCCATATGTGGGATGGTTTAATTATAGCGCCTCATCTGAACAGCTGAAGGCCCTGGTGTCTCTGTCAGAACACTGTGAGCAGAGAATCGCCTACCACTGCAGAAGGTCACGGCTGTTTAACCCCTGGGGTAAGTGCTGGTTTTAGTCTCTCAGTGCTTAGGTATGTATCAATGCTGAAAGAACAATCCATGCTAGATTTACAAGACTGATTTTGTTTGGTACTAAATCATAGCAAAAATATTTATTTCCTCTTTATTTCTTCTGAATTATGAACTACGATATATGCAATCAGCGTAAATCAGACACTTTTGACGAGAATTTTACATGCAGACATTTTGGTCTATCAAAGCATCATCATGACAATAAATGAAGACAGAAACTTTGTGAAGTGCGTTACTAGAAAAATATGCTACATTACATCTCACCAAACGTATGTGAGAAAGGTCATAATGGTCATCCAGTGTATGCAGGAAGGAAGAGAGAGAGAGAGATTTTGAAAAGCTGTTCTTTCAGTTTTGGCAGCTTTTGGAGGGAGTCATGTGCAGTTTTCCTCAGTTTATGAAAAATTGATGTAGCTTTGTCCCCCTGAGGCAGATATCATGTCACTGCAGACTATAAACAAGAGTATTATTCCCTACCTATTGTATCATAAAAATATGTGGGGTTTTTCTCTCTCTGTCTGTCTGACTTTTCTGGTCCAGCTGGCATCAAAGAGTGGCATAATTATTTGTATTGCTTTTAAAACACTGGTTTCTCTCTGTCCCTCTTGCTATTAAAAATGTGTTATCTTAGTTACAAGTCAGGTAATATAGGAAAATGCCTTGGTCACTTATTCAAAATTGAATTAAAACAAATCATGCAATTATATGAATTGAACTTGCCATGTAAATATATTTCTCACCAAATCCAAACAATATAGATTTTGATGAGGATTACAGTACCGTGGGAAGTAGGGGTGCTGAGGTGCTGCAGCACCCCTGGCATGTAGCCCCAGAAAGAAATAGGGGGGCTGGGGGTGTGCTGTTAAAAAATAAATACATGCAAATTTTGTAACAGAAAATAAATAAAACTAATTTTATGAATTTGTATATTCTATAAATTAATAGAAAAAAGCGTAAGCCTACAATGACAATAAGCAGCAGTAGAACATGAATTAAGTTGAATCAAATTGATTGTGAAAGACGTTTCTACTTAAACTGACTTAGGAAGTCGTTTGTTGCCATGACTTTTTGATCATCATATTACCTGCTCCGTGCCCAAATCAAGAATTAACGATTTCTACAGCCATCACAAAGATACAGCAGAGAAAGATCGAGAGCGTCTATTTACCTTCGCAGCAACCAATCTTGCATTTTCACATCTGCAGCGCTTATTTTGATCTTTAACGTTAGATCTTTCCTATCCTTGGAACACAATTAATGCTTGATTGATTCAGTATTAGGCTACTCTTAATGAAAAACAAAAATCCCCCAGACACCAGCAATACAATGACAAAGTAGCTTTAAACATAAAACTTCTATTAACTTACTGAATAAGACATATCCGAGTTAAATAAAAGGTTTCTGGATTTTCCCCTTACTTCAAACGAATGCTTAGTTTGGCTCATTTTTGTTATTAATAATTAAAAAAATAAAAAAGGCTATATCCTACAATGACAAATTCACTTAGGCCTATATGAATCTTTGAACTTTTATTAACAATATGAATAAGGGAAATATGTTTTACCCGCATTGTAACACAAATATATAAACGGTCTTCGGATTTTCCCTTTCTTTAAAACGATCGTAGTTTGGGGTTAATTATTAGCCTATTAACTAAAAAAACATCAGCCATAAAATAGTACAATGGAAAATTTGCATAGGCCTATATTAAACATCTAACTTTTATTAACAACATGAATAAGAGGTATATAGCTTACTTTCGTTGTATAAGGTCTTTTCTCTCTTTTAAAACAAATTAAACTTTTATTAACAAAAGTTGCGCTTTTGGATCATAGTTTTTTGCATCACTCTTGTCACGTGACAGTCCCAACAACCCCCGACCCCCTCCCAGAATGTTTAAAGACTTAAACATCTAATTTTTGTTTGTTTTCCATCATAGTTGTTTAACAGGGATCAATTTGTGTTCAATTATTTTGAAGCTATTGTCTAGTTTGTCAAAGTGCTTTCATTTCAATTTAGAGGTGAGAGTGAGCAATTATGACATTACATGAAGTGTAATGTCTCTCACTCACTCACAGTCCGAAGGCAGGTCTTTATAAACAATATAAATGATTTGATCAAATGCTGAAATTTACAAAAGAAATGTCAAATGTAGTTTTAATTTAAGTTGTAAACTTATTGTAGTTCATCATCAGCTAGCAGAGAATAAAATAAGCATGTTTTTTTTCAGTCTGGCAGTCATCCCAGTTTAAATCCATAATTACTGCCCAGATTAAATTCCACTTGGCGTTAATATGCATTGCAGATTTATTGGAAGTCATTATTAACACACCTCATCACAAGTGTTTTGATTTAGTGTGCTAAATTAAGCTGTCGGTTTAAAGATCTGTCAGTTCTTCAAGGTCTTTAATCATGCAAATTCTTCTCTTTCACACAAATTAAAAGTATCATATTTCCCAGGTAGTCTCTGTCATCACTGATCAAGTAATTACAATCATGAAGAAGTTAAATTAATATTTCATATATATATATATATGATATGTATATATATATATATATATATCTAAATCAGTCAGTGTGTGTCTCTCCTTCAGGGATGTGCAGAGAGTTCCTCAGGGGCAGGGGCTCAAATGTAAAATAGGGGCAATGTATAAAAACAATATTTGGGATGCATGGATACATGTTGTATATTTCTGCAAGAAGTCACTTATGGTTATCAAGCCTGCATTTATTTTCTCAATTTTTTTAAATAGTTTAAAATACATTGTATGCCATTCTTATGTACTTTTACATTTATTTTATCCAAAGCGACTTACAATTGAGGAATACAATAAGTGATACATTATAAAGAGGAAAACAGTCACATAAAGCGCTTGTAATACAACGTTTTAGGCATTGTTCAGAGCAAAAACTAGCTAGACAGGGAGAGGTTAAGGAAAGAGAGCAACGTTTTTATTTATTTTTATTATGATTTAAGATTTATTATTTGTATTTTATTTTAGAGTCTATAAGTTTTAGAACAGACAGGATATCAGGCAGTCGATCAATGAGTGATTACCGTTTTGTACACATTGTCATGTTAATTAGAATTCAAATGCATGTTGTTTTATTGACCACAATATCATTGCTATTTGTCTGAGAGGGGCACTTTTGAATAGTTTAGAAAACGGCCCCTCGAGCCCCAAAGCCCCTTTCTGCATGTAACGATTATGTGTCCATTTGAAATTACTGACTTTTTTACACATTTCCCATGTCAATAAATTGTTAACATAATTAAGTCTTGATGTTGTAAAAATTAAAATATATATAATTGGAGTATGTATTTCAAGAAAATACTTTTTCAGTTTTTCTACTTTAAAATTTCGTGTTTAATTCAATGTGCTACATTTTAGTCTTTCTTTAACTGTTATTTAATAGTGAAATTTACTATCAATTTCTGGGTGCAAATTTTAGAATTTTGTTTCAGTGTAACAGTAAATAAAAAATATCTATAATGTAAATGTATAATATGTAGATTTTTTGTACACATATCATTGCTAGTCAATTGCATATGAAATGATGACTCTATATTCCACATTATTTAACACTGTAAAAATTTAGTTTCTGTTATTTTTTAATTTGTGTCTATTACCGACAATAGGCGTGAAAATCTATTTTGATACCTATTGTAAAAGATTGATTTGTGCAGGTCTTAAATGGCATCAGTGTGTGCTTTGTGCATTAACATGAATAAGTCTGGTGTTGTTGCAGACGGCACCCCTTTGTCCTGGTGGGTGGACCGCAGAGGAGAGAAGAGGACCTACTGGGGAGGATTCCAGCCGGGAGTGCAGCAGTGCTCCTGCGGTCTGGAAGAGAACTGTGCCGACATGAACTACTTCTGCAACTGTGATGCAGACAGAGTGTCATGGTAACAAGGCAAATGCACCTCGTGAAGTCTATTAGATTACTGAGATGGACCTTATTTTTACTAACACTGGGTCTAATTCAGTGATAATTGCACACAAGTTGCACAATTATGTGCACAGACAAGGCTCAAAACCAGACAAATGCAGTAAACACCTTTCATACAAGCCTAGCCTACTTTTATGCATAATTTAGACCTGATCCATAACAGCTGATAAAGCACCTAATTACACTACATAATTTTTTATAAAGACTTATTGTAGGTTCACTGCAGTCAGTAAAGTACATTTATAATTTACAATATGTGATATGTATTTAAAATTGTATCTATATTGTATGTAAAATTGTATCTATATTGTGTGTATATACTGTATATATACTGTATAAGTCAGGAATTTTTTTTTGTGAAGCCTTTTATGCTTACCAAAGCTGCATTTATTTTATTAAAATTACAGAAAATATTATTACAATTTAAAATGACTATTTTCAGTTTTAATATCTTTTAAAATATAATTTATTCTTGTGATGGCCAAGCTGAATGTGCAGTTATTACTGCAGTCTTCAGCGTCACTGGATCCTTTGCAAATCGTATGCTGATTTGGTAATCAAGAAACATGTCGTATTATTATCAATGGATTTCTCAAAAGAGCATCATTATTTGAAAAAAAAATGTTTTTGAAAAAAGTAAACATTTACTGACATGTTTGATCAATTTCATGCATCATTGCCAAATAAAAGTAGTAAATTCTTCCAATGAATGGAAAATAAAATCTTACAGATTTCATATTTTTTAATGGTAGTGTACAGGTGCATCTCAATAAATTAGAATGTCGTGGAACAATTCATTTATTTCAGTAATTCAACTCAAATTGTGAAACTCGTGTATTAACAAAATGCAATGCACACAGACTGGAGTAGTTTAAGTCTTTGGTTCTTTTAATTGTCATGATTTTGGCTTACATTTAACAAAAACCCACCAATCTCAACAAATTAGAATATAGTGACATGCCAATCAGCTAATCGACTCAAAACATCTGCAAAGGTTTCCTGAGCCTTCAAAATGGTCTTTCAGTTTGGTTCACTAGGCTACACAATCATGGGGAAGACTGCTGATCTGACAGTTGTCCAGAAGACAATAATTGACACCCTTCACAAGGAGGGTAAGCCACAAACATTCATTGCCAAAGAAGCTGGCTGTTCACAGAGTGCTGTATCCAAGCATGTTAACAGAAAGTTGAGTGGAAGGAAAAAGTGTGGAAGAAAAAGATGCACAACCAACCGAGAGAACCGCAACCTTATGAGGATTGTCAAGCAAAATCGATTCAAGAATTTAGGTGAACTTCACAAGGAATGGACTGAGGCTGGGGTCAAGGCATCAAGAGCCACCACACACAGACGTGTCAAAGAATTTGGCTACAGTTGTCGTCAGAGGCGTCTTACCTGGGCTAAGGAGAAGAAGAACTGGACTGTTGCCCAGTTGTCCAAAGTCTTCTTTTCAGAAGAGAACAAGTTTTATATTTCATTTGGAAACCAAGGTCCAAGAGTCTGGAGAAATGGTGGTGAAGCTCATAGCCCAAGTTGCTTGAAGTCCAGTGTTAAGTTTCCACAGTCTGTGATGATTTGGGGTGCAATATCATCTGCTGGTGTTGGTCCATTGTGTTTTTAGAAAACCAACGTCACTGCACCCATTTACCAATAAATTTTGGAGCACTTCATGCTTCCTTCTGCTGACCAGCTTTTTAAAGATGGTGATTTAATTTTCCAGCAGGATTTGGCACCTGCCCACACTGCCAAAAGCAGCAAAAGTTGGTTAAATGACCATGGTGTTGGTGTGCTTGACTGGCCAGAAGCTATAAAGCCTGCCCAAACGAAGCTGTCACTAGCTTTTTCTGTCTTCACAAGCGCTCTGTGTGTATCTGTCTGTGATATTTGGTGTTGTCTGTCAATATTCATTGCAGTACTTATGGCGACCAAGCAACGACAAGCTTTTAGGATGTGTGTTCCCCCCTGTCTGCATTATTTAACGGGTGGGGATACACACATTCTCTGTGTTGCTTGTTTGGGAGAGGAGCATGCACAGTCAGCACTCGAGAGCGCTGGCTGTGAGCACTGCGACATGCCCGGAAACGTAGTGGCCTCGGGATGCCCGCCCCCTCTGAGGAGGGTTTCGGAGCCGTCAGCTCAGATGCTTCCTGCCGCTTCACCGCTTCAGGACGTCGTTCTGACTGCACAAATACATACAAATCCAGAAACCAGTCTCGAGAGGCTGGTACCTCAACTACATCGACAATTGGTTGATTCTAGCTCGATCGCATCAGTTGGCAGTTCGGCGAGGATGTCGTTTCTTGCCCATGAAAATTGGGGAGTTCTGACTGCGCCAAAAAGTGTGCTTTCTCCATTACAGAGGACCACATTCCTGGGCGTGATATTGGGACTCAATGTCGATGCAGGTGCACCTGTCACCGGCACGTATAAAGTCCATCCTGTCATCTGTGGAAAGAATACGTTTTGGCCAGTCACTCACTTTCAGACAGTTTCCGAGACTGTTTGGTCTTATGACAGCAGCATCCAACGTGATACCTTTTGGACTGTTGCACATGAGACCCCTGCAGTGGTGGCTCAGGACCAAAGGGTTTTCCCCGAGGGGCAACCCCTTTCGCATGATCAAGGTCACGCGGCAATGCCTTCGTGCCTTGGTAATGTGGAAGAAACTTTGGTTCCTGTCCCAGGGTTCCATGTTGGGAGCTTCATGTCGTCGCAAGATGCTAATGACAGATGCCTCCCTCACAGGCTGGGGAGCGATCTTAGAGGGACGCTCGAGTCAAGGTCTGTGGAAGGACCATCATCTCTCATGGCACATCATCCGTCTGGAGATGTTTCTTGCTCTCAAGAATTTCCTAACAGATCTCAGGGGCCACCATGTGCTTCCGCTCAGACAACACAGGTCTCCTACATAAATCACCAGGGGGGTTTGCGGTCATGTCCACTTTGCAAACTGGCGTGCCAAATCCTCCTGTGGTCCCAAGGGAAGTTGTTGTCTCTGTGAGCAACTTACATCCCTGGGGCCCACAATGTAGGAGCAGACATCCTGTCGAGACAGGGGCTGAGGCCCGGGGAAATGGATCTATTTGCGTCTCGAGAGACGTCTCACTGTCCAATCTGGTTCTCCCTCACGCATCCAGCTCCTCTCGGACTGGATGCGATGACACAGATGTGGCCGAGGCTTCGTCTGTATGCATTTCCCCCGATCGCTCTGCTCCCGGGAGTACTGGAGAGAGTTCGCCGGGACCGGGTCTCACTACTTCTTATTGCACCGCGGTGGCCGGGCAGAGTATGGTTCCCAAATCTATTATCCCTTCTCGACGGGCCTCCTCTGGAGCTCCCCGTCAGGGAGGGACCTTCTGTCCCAAGCGGGGGGCTCGATATTTCACCCCCATCCAGAACTATGGAAACTGTGGGCTTGGCCTCTGAGGGGGCCCAGCTCATAGACTCAGGTCTCTCAACCGAGGTTGTTGAGACCATTCTCCACTCCAGAGCTCCATCCATGAGGAAACTTTATGCCTTGAAGTGGAAGGTTTTTACTTCTTGGTGTAGTGACCATCAGCTGGACCCAGTTAACTGCCCAGTTGGTACAGTGCTGGAGTTCCTGCAAGATCGGTTCACTGCAGGGCTAGCCCCGTCCACTCTGAAGGTTTATGTGGCGGCCTTCAAGCCTTAATAGGAGGTGCCGGTCAAGATTTTGACCTTAAAAGCATTGTTCCTTCTTGCAATCTCATCTCTTAAAAGGATAGGAGATCTACAAGCACTGTCGGTTGAACCCTCATGCCTGAAATTTGCACCTGGCATGGTTAAAGCATTTATTCATCCCAGACCAGGTTACGTTCCTAAAGTCCCCGCTAATGTGGCGAGGTCGATTATGCTGCAAGCCTTCTGTCCTCCTCCTTTTCAAAATGCGGACCAGGAAAGGCACAATTTGTTTTGCCCAGTACTGGTATTAGATGCTTACATCCACAGAGCTGCCCTGTGGCGCAAGAATGAACAGCTGTTCATATGCTTTGAACCTCCTAACAAGGGGTCCCCTGCATCTAAGCAAAGGATGAGCAAGTGGGTGGTCGAGGCCATCTCACTTTGCTTATGAGTCGACGGTCAACCTTCCCTATGGCTGTGGTCCCACTCGACCAGGAGTATGGCGGCCTCAAGGCCCTAATATCAGGAGTTGCTCTCCAAGAGGTTTGTGATGCGGCAGGCTGGTCCTCACACATTCGTCCAGATTTTATTCTTTGGACCTGGACCCCAGGTTCCCAAGTGCTCTCGTCCTAGTGCTGCTTGTAAGATTCACACAGGACAGGCACTCGTAGCTATGCTGGTGTTACATTTCGTTCCCCTAGCGTCTAAAACTCTGATGCAACGGAGTTCCCTTGAAAGGAAACATTCGGTTATGACTGTAACCTCGGTTCCCTGAAGAGGGAACGAACGTTGCGTCCCTGGCCATATCTCCTTCGTGCCTGTAAGCGAATTGCTCAGACTTTTAAGCTAGTGGGCAGGCTTTATAGCTTCCTGGTTCATAACGTCACCCGCTCTGACGTCCCTCAAATTACACCTTGGATTGATTTCACATGTGCTTCAAGACTTATCTCGCAAAGGCATTCCCCTAGCGTCTAAAACTCTACGAAGTTCCCTTGAAAGGGAACCGAGGTTACAGTCGTAACCGAACATATTTTATTGGTCTTATGAAGTATTCTAGATTTGTTGAGTGAATTGGTGGGTTTTTGTTAAATGTGAGCAAAAATCATCTAAATTAAAAGAACCAAAAACTTAAACTACTTCAGTCTGTGTGCATTGAATTTATTTAATACACGAGTTTCACAATTTGAGTTGAATTACTGAAATAAATGAACATTTCCATGACATTCTAATTTATTGAGATGCACCTGTATGTCTAATATATCCATTTTTGTTAAAATATTGTGTCTTATTTCCTTATACATCTGTTGTTTACAGGGAGAATGACACTGGCATCCTCTCATACAAGGAGCACTTGCCAGTGCGGGAGATTGTGGTTGGCGACACTTACAGACTGGGCTCTGAAGCTATGTATGTCGTGGGACCCCTGCAGTGCTCTGGTGACAGTACGTGAACTGATCTCTTCTGCTGTTGTCATACATGGCAGAGATTGATGTTTGAAAAAGGCTAAGAGAGAGAGAAAAAAACAAGTAGACAGATAGCAGATAATTCATTGAATGAAAGGAATATGTAAACTGTCAAATAACATTTATCTTTCTTTCTTTCTGTTAGAGTTCTTGTGGAATGCTGTATCTTTTTACCAAGCGGCTTCATATCTGCAGTTCCCAGCTCTCCAGGTGGAGCTTTCCCTTGATGTCTCCTTCTACTTCAAGACTGCTTCCCCCTCCGGGGTCTTTGTGGAAAACATGGGCATTCAAGACTTTATCCGGGTTGAACTGAGCTGTGAGTCCGGCACATCTATGAGAATGAGCCAATGATAGATTTCTAATTGAGTAGTATAACAAAGTTAAAATAGAAGAAATCAAGATCAATAATACTTTCCTATTCATTTTTGTTTGGTGTAGGCCTGTAACTTGAGCAACACTTTAACTAATTGTTAAGAAATTGATACCTATTACATTAAAATAAGTATCAATGTAATAGGTATAATATATTAACAGGGAAAAAAATGTCAGCATGCATTTAGTTTAGTTTAATTTACCATTTTGATTTGTCAATATAATATTTTCATTGTTCATGTTTTGTTCATAATACATAGAATACTTGTTATTTTATTCAACTTGAAATGTTTTATACAATATATAATATTGTATAATATATATGTTTATACAACTTGAAATGTTAAACATTTATTGATATATTCACTACTCTTCAAAGGTGTGAGTTTGGTAAGATTTTTTAATGTTTTGAAAGAATTATCTTATTCCACCAAGGCTGAATTTATTATTTGTAAATAACTGTTTATATCTTAATATACTTTAAAATTGTATTTATTCCTGTGAAAACGCTGAATTTTCTCCAGTCATTACTTCTGTCTTCAGTGTCACATGATATTCAAGGAATCTTTCTAATATGCTGATTTGCTGCTCCAGAAACATTTCTTATTTAAAATAGTTGTGACCTTCTTAATATCTTTGTGGAAACCATGATACTATTTTTCCAGGATTATTTGAATAAAAAAAAAATAATAATAATAATTAAAACATTATCATTCTTTATATGATAAAAGTCTTTACTATCATCATTGTTGAATGCAATTCTTATTTTCCTTGAATAAAAAAATTCTACTTAACACAAACCTTTTGAATGGTGGTTATAAATAAGCTACACTTACCAAGATAATACATGTTTGTAAAATTATTGTTCACTGTTATTTTATGTTAGCTAGTGCAACTAATGTTAACATATAGAACCTAATTTTCAAATGTAACCATAACTTGAATGAACACTCATGTATGTTTGGTATTGTTTATCTATCTAGCACTTTTAGAATTGTTGGTTTCCATTTGTTCAGACTTCTTTCCTCATGTTCTTGTTCACCCAGCTCCCTCAGCTGTGACTTTCTCCTTTAATGTGGGCGACGGGCCAGTAGTCCTGACCGTCAAATCTCCTGTGCCACTGAACAACAGGCAGTGGCATTGGGTTCGATGCGAGCGTAATGTGAAAGAAGCGTGCCTGCAGGGTCGACCAGCTGCCCTGCGGATCATAGAAACCCCACCTGATGGACACCTTCGCCTTCAACTCGAGCCAGCTGTTGTTGGTAAATAAACCTTTTGAAAGTGCACTGCTGATAGAGAGGATTTGTATCTGGTTGTTACTTTTATTCTGTCCAGTAGTATGCATCTGCCTCTGAAAGCTTTCTGATTACTCTTTTTCTGTAATTTCCTCTCTCATCTCTCAGGGAAAGGGCTTCAATACAAAACAAAGGCTTTCTTGGATGACTTGGGCATTCAAGACTTTATCCGGGTTGAACTGAGCTGTGAGTCCCAGCACATCTATGAGAATGAGCCAATGATAGATTTCTAATTGAGTAGTATAACATAAAGTTAAAATAGAAGAAATCAAGATCAATAATACTTTCCTATTCATTTTTGTTTGGTGTAGGCCTGTAACTTGAGCAACACTTTAACTAATTGTTAAGAAATTGATACCTATTACATTAAAATAAGTATCAATGTAATAGGTATAATATATTAACAGGGAAAAAATGTCAGCATGCATTTAGTTTAGTTTAATTTACCATTTTGATTTGTCAATATAATATTTTCATTGTTCATGTTTGTTCATAATACATAGAATACTTGTTCTTTTATTCAACTTGAAATGTTTTATACAATATATAATATTGTATAACAATATATATGTTTTATACAACTTGAAATGTTAAACATTTATTGATATATTCACTACTCTTCAAAGGTGTGAGTTTGGTAAGATTTTTTTAATGTTTTTGAAAGAATTATCTTATTCCCACCAAGGCTGAATTTATTATTTGTAAATAACTGTTTTATATCTTAATATACTTTAAAATTGTATTTATTCATGTGAAGGCAACGCTGAATTTTCTCCAGTCATTACTCCTGTCTTCAGTGTCACATGATCCTTCAGGAATCTTTCTAATATGCTGATTTGCTGCTCCAGAAACATTTCTTATTTAAAATAGTTGTGCTTCTTAATATCTTTGTGGAAACCATGATACTATTTTTTCCAGGATTATTTGAATAAAAAAAAATAATAATAATAATTAGAAACATTATCATTCTTTATATGATAAAAGTCTTTACTATCATCATTGTTGAATGCAATTCTTATTTTCCTTGAATAAAAAAATTCTACTTAGCACAAACCTTTTGAATGGTGGTTATAAATAAGCTACACTTACCAAGATAATACATGTTTGTAAAATGATTGTTCATTGTTATTTTATGTTAGCTATTGCAACTAATGTTAACATATAGAACCTAATTTTCAAATGTAACCATAACTTGAATGAACACTCATGTATGTTTGATATTGTTTATCTATCTAGCACTTTTAGAATTGTTAGTTTCCATTTGTTCAGACTTCTTTCCTCATGTTCTTGTTCACCCAGCTCCCTCAGCTGTGACTTTCTCCTTTAATGTGGGCGACGGGCCAGTAGTCCTGATTGTCAAATCTCCTGTGCCACTGAACAACAGGCAGTGGCATTGGGTTCGAGGCGAGCGTAATGTGAAAGAAGCGTGCCTGCAGGTCGACCAGCTGCCCCTGCGGATCATAGAAACCCCACCTGATGGACACCTTCGCCTTCAGCTCGGAAGCCAGCTGTTTGTTGGTAAATAAACCTTTTGAAAGTGCACTGCTGATAGAGAGGATTTGTATCTGGTTGTTACTCTTTATTCTGTCCAGTAGTATGCATCTGCCTCTGAAAAGTATTTCTGATTACTCTTTTTTCCGTAATTTCCTCTCTCATCTCTCAGGGGGCACAGCCACAAAACAAAGAGGCTTTCTTGGATGCATTCGAGCATTTAACATGAATGGAGTGAATTTTGACTTGGAGGAGCGGGCTAAAGTGACACCAGGAGTGAGTTCAGGATGTGCAGGTCACTGTAGCAGCTCAGCCGGGCTCTGCCACAATCGGGGTAAATGCATTGAGAAAAGCAGCGGTTACATGTGCGACTGCACTAACTCCGCTTATGGGGGATCCTCTTGCACAGAAGGTAATATTCCAAATTGTATCAATAAATTAAACCTTTCATTACTCTTAAATCAAGTAATACACAGAAAATTAATCATAGGAATAAAAGAAAACACTTAAAAAGACTATTCATAATAACTAATATGATTTTTAATTTGAGAGAATCCATGTTTTACATTATTAGATGAATGACCAAATAAACAGAATATAATAAATAAATAATTAGAAAGTAAAATGCATTTTCTTTTTAATAAACAGATGCAATCTAACAATTAAAATCCTAAATCTAAAATTATTTTGCAGACAGTTATTAACAATAATGAATGCTTCCAACAGCATTATCTTTGTCTCGGACCTGATGAAACTGCCATGTAATATGTGACATGAATTCATGGATGACTTAGTGGCGTCTATATATTTGCATAATGTACCTTAAAAATATTTAGCCATATGTCAGTTGGCAAGCGCTGTCAGTCTTTGAATAACTCTACTCTATCAAAGGCTCTCTGGTGCTGGATTGGAGAGCTTTGATGTAGTCTGTATGAGTACTGAAGTCACAGAAGTCTCGGAGGCGTATGTGTTGAGTAGGATTTTTGAACATCTTGATGTACAGAATCTCTGAAACAAAGCTACTTTTTACAGAAGTTTCTTCCATTTACAAAAGCTGCCCTTCCATTATGACAGAACAAAAAACTTATGACTTATCTTAACCTTGCTATGTTTGAATTTGCTACTTTCTTTGTGTGGGTGGCTTGTTTAAGCATCTTGTTAATGAAAGTTATGCCAATTTGGCAGACATACTTGAAAAATACCTAAACAAACATTCAGAAATATAGTGTTATATAATCTGTCTGTAAACAAGAAGGTAAAATCTATTTGTATTCATGAAGACATCAGAAAGTCAGATGTGCATTAAGCTGTCTTTCTTTAGTTTGATCTGATGAGCTGTGCTGATCAAAGGCACTGAGGATGAGATGAGAAAGTCTGACTGTTCTTTTCTCTTGATAGTCTGATAGTCTGTTTCTAATAAAGCCTGCCATTAGGATGATGCACACTATTCAAATAGAGACAGAGACAAAAATGTAATTATAAATGCCAAAGTACTTGTTCTGATTCTTGCTGCAATAGTCATTGGCTTATTATGATATTGGAAATATTTAATATCAACATTTATAATCTTCTCTGTGTGTTCTTTGTCTGTCTTTCTGTCTGTCGTCTCCGTATTTTCTCTTTCTATCTCTCTGTCTGTCTGTCTTTTTCCTGTTTCACATTTGCGGAAAATGGCTTGCAATTGATGTTTCTTGTTGACCAGCCTGCAAACTTAAAGGATAAAACTTCAAACATCTAGCAAACCTAAAACGTTTAACATTAACACTCAGAATTTGTCTTCACAGATTAACTTGGCACAGCAGTTCATCTCACATTCAAAATGCACTAAAATTACCAATACACTTCATACATGTCTGCAATCAAGTCATTCTTCCACAACACCACCAAAGACTGTCACCCAACAAAAAAACTTAACACTAACAACAGGTAGCGGTCACACATTATTTTAAGGTCCAAATTCTCGCTATTAACAAACCCTTAACAACAACTTTTGTCTAAATGAACTACTAATTTGCTGCTTATTAATAGTTAGTAAGGTGGTTATTTAGTTTAGGTATTGGGTAGGTTTAAGGATGTAGAATCTGGTCATGCAGAATATGTGCTTTATAAATACTAAACAAACTGCCTATATGTTATTAATAGGCATGCTAATAAGCAAGTAGTTGATAGTGAGATTTGGTCCCTATTCTAAAGTGTTACCCAGGTAGAATATACAGTTTTCTTTTGTAAAATATCTTTACAAAACAAGAATGACAGCTCTCTACTATTTAGAATTGACTTCAGTATATTTGACATGGTTCATGTTTACATTACAGTACACATTGTTCTAAAGTTTGTCCCGTTTTGTACAGATGGGAATAAAATGGATAGACTAACACCTGTGCAGTTGTTCAGCTATATCAATTTTAATTGCTGTCTTATAAAGTTCTGTATTACTTTAAGTTTAACAGTTTGAAAAGAGCATTTAAACGTGCAAATTGTGTATATATATATATATATATATATATATATATATATATATACTTTGGTGGTTGTGTCTGAGTGAGAAAATAATTTATGTATTTTGAACAAATTAGCCGTTATTATACATATATTTTGCCAAAGCATTGGACATTGATCCACAGTTTAGCCCAGAAAGCACACATAGTTGTGCTCACTGTGTGAAGAGTTTTGAAAAAGAGACCAAAGTGTTGAGAAATTGGCTGTAGAGATTTTCATTGTTTACTAAATTATGCATGGCCGTTGCTTGTTGAATCAATTGATATAAATGTATGCATTATCATGAGCCCCCCCCGTTCAAAGTGTTTAAACAAAACTCGTAGGAAATCAGATGTGCTCAGATTAGATTTATAGACAGAGTCAATACCCATCTGATCTTTTTATGTCCACAGAGGTGTCCATGTCCTTTGAAAGAGGAGCGTCGGTCACCTACATTTTTCAGGAGCCATTCTCTGTCATACAGAACCGGTCGGCTGCAGTGCTGTCTGTCCCTTCTCAGTACAGCAAGACCAGAGACAACGTGGCACTGAGTTTCCAGACCACACAGAGTCCTGCCATGCTGCTCACAGTCAACACCCTCAGCCAGCAGTATGTGGCCATCGTCTTAGCTCGGAACGGTGAGACGGCTGTGAAAACGTATATCATTCTCAATGCTGGATGTCATCATTTATGAAAGGTTTATATGTCTATAACAGGGATATTGCAGCACTAAATTAATTACCTACATCGTCCCCTATTATCTGGAATACTGTACTGCGAGATTAAATTTAAAGAAACATAAAAAGTTATAGTTCTCTGATTGTGTTTTTCTCTAATTAGATTTAGGCCACAAGGCCATTGATTAATCCTGCTCATTTAGTTCTTAAACTGTCAGTTTTACAGCCTTGTAGATCACTAGACGCTAGAATCGTAGTGAATCACAATTAACTAGCAAAACATTAACAGCCCAAACTAGATAAGACATTGTTATATAACCATAACTGTTTATTTCTGTCACAGTTTGTCTTCCTCTGCCTTTGTCTCCTCACCCATATTTGATCCGTCCTGTTCCCCATTATTAGTTAATTAGTCTCCGTCTGTGTCTTGATTATGTCCCAGGTGTTTCCAGTCATGTCTCCCTATATCTAGTCTGTTCTGCCCCATGTTACGTGTGGATTATTGTAAATGTCATGTGTCAAAGCTGTTTGGATGTTCTTCCCCGTGTTCCTGTGTAACCTCCGCTTTGTCATTCATTAAATACCTGTTTGTCACAATCCTCGCTCTCGCTCCTGGATCCCGTGTGAAACCGTGACAGAATAATCCACCCTAAACGACGATGGAATTCGCCGCGTGTTCTCGCCTTATCCGCGGGATCTCTCATTTGTGGAGTTCGCCGGGAATTCTGCGGGCTCGCTGGTAACGGAGCTCCACGACGCTGCAATCCTCCATCTATTTCGGCTCGGGGCAAAGTACCAGCGCCTATGGATCTCCCAGACACTACAGGATTGTGTTGGAGAGAGGATCTATCGGTGTCTGGGAAGTTACCGGTCCCGAGTCGAAACCAGCCCACGAGTGTCTCCGCTGGCCCCGTTCAGCTCTTCTTCGTCGCCGCTGGTCCTGCGGAGCTCTTCTTCGCTGGTCCCGCCCAGCTCGTCTTCGTCTCGGCTGGTTCCCGAGCGCCGCCCGCGAGCCCGGCGCGCCCGCGCGCCAGCGCTTCCCGAGCGCCCGCCGAGATCCAGCGCCTGCTCCGAGACTGCGCCTCTAGTGCCTGCTCGAGACAGCGCCCAGTGCCTGCTCCGAGACAGCGCTCCAGTGCCTGCTCCGAGACTGCGCCTCCAGTGCCTGCACCTCGCCAGGGCCCTCGAGTGCCTGCACCTCGCCAGTGCCCTCCAGTGCCTGCACCTCGCCAGTGCCCTCCAGTGCCTGCACCTCGCCAGTGCCCTCCAGTGCCTGCACCTCGCCAGTGCCCTCCAGTGCCTGCACCTCGCCAGTGCCCTCCAGTGCCTGCACCTCGCCAGTGCCCTCCAGTGCCTGCTCCTCGCCAGCGCCCTCCAGTGCCTGCCCGCCAGCGCCCAGTGCCTGCCCTCGCCAGCGCCCTCCAGTGCCTGCTCCTCGCCAGCGCCCTCCAGTGCCGGCTCCTCGTAAGTGCTCATCGATGCCTCCGCTGGTTCCGTCCAGCTCATCGATGCCTCCGCTGGTTCCGTCCAGCTCTTCAGAGCGCCCCCGAGAGTCAGCGGCACCCGAGCGCCAACGAGAGCGAGAGTCAGCGGCACCCGAGCCCACGCACTCCGCTCCGGCCCAGGAGCCCACGCACTCTGCTCTGTTCCAGGACCCCACGGATTCCGCTCCGTTCCGGGAACCCCTGCTGGTCCCATCCAGCTCTCCAGAGCCCCTCCGCTGGTCCCGTCCAGCTCGCCTTTGCCTCCGCTGGTCCCGTCCAGCTCTCCAGAGCCCCTGCTGGTCCTGGCCCAGCTCTCCAGAGCCTCCGCTGGTCCCGTCCAGCTCGCCTTTACCTCCGCTGGTCCTGGCCCAGCTCTCCCCGGCCTCCGCTGGTCCCGTCCAGCGCCCCTTCTGCGCTTCCCGAGCGCCCCCCTGAGATGGGGAGCTTCCCCAAGAAGATTTTGGGGGGGGGCTACCCTCCATGGCCTCCCAAGCTTCCCGCTCCGCCATGGCCGCCCGAGCACCCCGCTCCGCCATGGCCGCCCGAGTACCCCGCTCTGCCGTGGCCGCCCGAGTCCCCGGATCCGCCGTGGCCGCCGGAGTCCCCGGATCCGCCGTGGCCGCCTGAGTCCCCGGATCCGCCGTGGCCGCCTGAGTCCCCGGATCCGCCGTGGCCGCCTGAGTCCCCGGATCCGCCATGGGTCCCGGAACGGGCACCGCCCTGGAGGCCACCTGTCCGGTCTCCTAGAACCTTGAGGCCTCCAGGCGCCCACCCCCTCCCTTTTCGATGTCATCGGCACGGGACGCGCTTTCTTGGAAGGGGGTAATGTCACAGTTTGTCTTCCTCTGCCTTTGTCTCCTCACCCATATTTGATCCGTCCTGTTCCCCATTATTAGTTAATTAGTCTCCGTCTGTGTCTTGATTATGTCCCAGGTGTTTCCAGTCATGTCTCCCTATATCTAGTCTGTTCTGCCCCATGTTACGTGTGGATTATTGTAAATGTCATGTGTCAAAGCTGTTTGGATGTTCTTCCCCGTGTTCCTGTGTAACCTCCGTTTGTCATTCATTAAATACCTCGTTTGTCACAATCCTCGTCTCCTCGTTCCTGGATCCCCGTGTGAACCGTGACAATTTCATGCTGTTCTGCAGGCTTGCATTAAAACTCTTAAAAGAACAGTTCACTCAAAAATGAAAATTTTGTCATTATTTATTCATTCCCATGTCAATCCAAACCCATATGATATTGTGGAGTTGTTAGGGCAGTATACTTACTTTTTCTATACTTTGAAAGTGAATGGTGACCAAAATGCCAAAAAAATTTCCACAATGACAAAAAAAAAACTATAATACTAACACGTAAATTAAAACTAAATAGAAACATAAATATATACTGTGCGTGTGTGTATATACTATATATATATATATATATATATATATATACAGTGGGGCAAAAAAGTATTTAGTCAGCCACCAATTGTGCAAGTTCTCCCACTTAAAAAGATGAGAGAGGCCTGTAATTTTCATCATAGGTATACCTCAACTATGAGAGACAAAATAAGAAAAGAAATCCAGAAAATCACATTGTAGGATTTTTTAAGAATTTATTTGCAAATTATGGTGGAAAATAAGTATTTGGTCACCTACAAACAAGCAAGATTGCTGGCTCTCACAGACCTGTAACTTCTTCTTTAAGAGGCTCCTCTGTCCTCCACTCGTTACCTGTATTAATGGCATCTGTTTGAACTCGTTATCTGTATAAAAGACACCTGTCCACAACCTCAAACAGTCACACTCCAAACTCCACTATGGCTAAGACCAAAGAGCTGTCAAAGGACACCAGAAACAAAATTGTAGACCTGCACCAGGCTGGGAAGACTGAATCTGCAATAGGTAAGCAGCTTGGTGTGAAGAAATCAACTGTGGGAGCAATTATTAGAAAATGGAAGACATACAAGACCACTGATAATCTCCCTCGATCTGGGGCTCCACGCAAGATCTCACCCCTGTGGGTCAAAATGATCACAAGAACTGTGAGAAAAATCCCAGAACCACACGGGGACCTAGTGAATGACCTGCAGAGAGCTGGGACCAAAGTAACAAAGGCTACCATCAGTAACACACTGCGCCCGCCAGGGACTCAAATCCTGCAGTGCCAGACGTGTCCCCTGCTTAAGCCAGTACATGTCCAGGCCCGTCTGAAGTTTGCTAGAGAGCATTTGGATGATCCAGAAGAGGATTGGGAGAATGTCATATGGTCAGATGAAACCAAAATAGAACTTTTGGTAAAAACTCAACTTGTCGTGTTTGGAGGAGAAAGAATGCTGAGTTGCATCCAAAGAACACCATACCTACTGTGAAGCATGGGGTGGAAACATCATGCTTTGGGGCTGTTTTTCTGCAAAGGGACCAGGACGACTGATCTGTGTAAAGGAAAGAATGAATGGGGCCATGTATCGTGAGATTTTGAGTGAAAACCTCCTTCCATCAGCAAGGGCATTGAAGATGAAACGTGGCTGGGTCTTTCAGCATGACAATGATCCCAAACACACCGCCCGGCAATGAAGGAGTGGCTTCAGAAGAAGCATTTCAAGGTCCTGGAGTGGCCTAGCCAGTCTCCAGATCTCAACCCCATAGAAAATCTTTGGAGGTAGTTGAAAGTCTGTGTTGCCCAGCGACAGCCCCAAAACATCTCTGCTCTAGAGGAGATCTGCATGGAGGAATGGGCCAAAATACCAGCAACAGTGTGTGAAAACCTTGTGAAGACTTACAGAAAACGTTTGACCTCTGTCATTGCCAACAAAGGGTATATAACAAAGTATTGAGATGAAATTTTGTTATTGACCAAATACTTATTTTCCACCATAATTTGCAAATAAATTCTTAAAAAATCCTACAATGTGATTTTCTGGATTTTTATTTCTTATTTTGTCTCTCATAGTTGAGGTATACCTATGATGAAAATTACAGGCCTCTCTCATCTTTTTAAGTGGGAGAACTTGCACAATTGGTGGCTGACTAAATACTTTCTTGCCCCACTGTATATATATATATATATATATATATATATATATATACACTGTATATATAAATTCGTGCTGTCAAATGATGAATCGCAAATAATCATATAATATATATATATATATATACATATAATATACTCTGAAAGCCTATAATTTAATTCAGTGATGCAAATCAGAACTGTTCATCAGCTGTTACTCCAGTTTTCAGAGTCATATGATCCATCAGAAATCATTCTAATATATTGGTTTATAACTGTTGGAAACAATTTTTCTGTTTAATATTTTTGGAACCAGTGACAATTTGTTCAGTATTCTTTGATTAATAGAAAGCAGTACACACACACACACACACACACACACACACATGTTGGTTATTATGGTTTACGGGGACTCTCCATAGGCGTAATGGTTTTTATACTGTACAAACTGTATGTGCTATTGCCCTACACCTACCCTACACCTAAACTTAGCCCTCACAGGAGACGGTACATTTCTACTTTTCCCCAAAAAAACTTACTCTGTATGATTTATAAGCGTTTTAAATTATGGGGACACTGAAAATGTCCTCATAAATCACCTTCTCCTTGTAATACGTATGTCATACCCATGTCATTATACAAATTTGTGTCCTCATAAACCACATAAACATGCCCACACACACACACACACACACACACACACACACACACACACACACACACACACTACATAAATTGTATCTATATATCTAAATAAAAATAGGCTATACATATATGTATATGATCCAAAGTAACTAGTAACTAACTACTTGAGTAGTTTATTTTATCCAATAATTTTTTATCTTACTCGAGTAACTATTCAGACTATTACTTTTACTTGAGTACAGTTTTTGGGTACTCTACCCACCTCTGAGTGCCGATACTTTTTGTAATTTTTGGTTAACAATTATTTGTATTGCACCAAAACGAGCAGCATGAACTTTGCACTGTATTAAGGTTTGTGTTCCATGGAAGAAAGAAAATCGTACATGTTTGAAACACAAGGCAGAGTAAAGAGATCTACTTTTAAGATCAATCATGCCTTCACCCTAGCTTACCACAATATGGATTTTTATTGTGCAACACTCATTCCTACATAATAGTACCACCCACATTCTTGTTGAGCTAAATCCTATTGCACAATGCTTTTTAGAAATATTGACAAAAATGTTAAGGGCAGTAATCCTTGGCGTACAAAGAAAGCCAACAGATGTCTCAAATATAACTGTAACAACTTTGTGAGGGAATTTCAGCACGACCCTTTATCTGCACTATATGCGTGTAGGAGGGACAAATAAATGTGAATTGACAAATTCAATACAGAGTAAAGGCTAGAGGCTACCAGGGAATTAATATGTATATTTTTTTAGAGCAGCTGCTAAGGTTCTACATTGTCTATATATAAACACGTTGTCTCATAGACTTATGCAAGACTTTCTTGAGAGCTGGAGCTGTGAAGTCCATCTGCTGAGCTCTGTAAGAACGCTACAGGATGACTCACAATTATATTGGAACATACATAATTCACCATGACTGGACTTACATGCTTTTAATTTTTGCTTGACTAATCCAAGTACCCCATGGATAATAAAATAGATTTTTACAATGATCTACAACATGCTCCCAAAAAAATCATTCATCTGACTACAGCTGTAAGTAACTTTTGCCAAACACATTAATGCATTGATCTGTTCCTCTCAGGGAGTTTACAAATCTGGTACCAACTGCATAAGGAGAAGAGACCGGATGTGTTCATCCCCATCTTGAGCAGCCTGGCAGATGGACGGCTGCATAGAATTCACATCCAGCGGGAGGGAAAAGATGTGTTTGTTCAGGTGTTATATTTCAATACATACACGAAACATGCATAAACATGTGTTCACACTGAATTTGTTTGAAGCATGAGATCAATACACAGATAGTTTTGAAAACTGCCTGTTTAGTATGTTGATTATTGAATCAGCTACTATACATTCTAAGCAATTTCTCATGTATTCATTAAATTGCACTTGATTTTTCTTAGGTTGACCATGAAAATAAGAAGTACACCCTTTCATATGAGGCAGCATTTAACTCTATGAAGTCACTGACCTTGGGAAAAGTCACAGGTAATGAATATAATTGTTTTTGTTTAAAAAGACTAATCAAATCCTTTGAGAGGTGAAAAGTTGCAAAGAAAGCATTTTTTCACATTATCTGTAATATGGATTCAAAATATATACATTCATACTCATCTTAATGTTGTTTTGCTCCTGAAGATTTCCAGCTACATAGCGCCATGACTTTTCAGAACCTGTCATGATGCTTGATGGGTCTGAAATTTCCCCTTTCATGACATTAGACAAGGGTGACTCAACAATGAAGGCTGACTGTTTGAAACCTTTTATCTTTTTTCAGTCTCTCGAAGTGTCTGGCAGTCATGAAGCACATGTATTAATGGGGACTGAGCAGGATTTTGCTTGTGTCTGAAATATTCAGGGGTTTGAAACTAGTGAAACTTCGTGGGTTCCTGCCTGTCTGTAACCATAACTTTTAATAGCAATGGCTCACAATAGCTGTACATAGTGTTTTTGATAAGTAATTACTGTCAAAATGTAATATGACAGAACAATCTCTGACATGCATGCTTTTCTGTTTCCAAACAGGAAGTGATGTATTGGATGATGAGGTAGCTCAGGCTGGGTCCAAAGGCTTCATTGGCTGCTTCTCATCTGTCCAGTACAACCACGTTGCTCCACTGAAAGCGGCGTTATTGAACCGAGGGAGCTCTCTAGTCAGCATACGAGGACATTTATTGGAATCAAATTGCGGAGCATTAGCTGACCTTTCAACCTCTGTATCTCGTTTAGGTAAGTTCTTGGAAATAAATATAAAAATAATTAAGCTGTTTGAGGATAGAAAGCTTTTGCCTTTGAGTGTATTATATGCATAGCATTTCTGCTGTGCAATTTGAGGACTATTTTTAGGATTGAATGTTGTCAGGCATATCATATTCATAATTTAAATATCAGTTTGAAAAGAATAGGCATCACAACATGTGTTTGGTAGGAAACATATCTCAGTTGCCTTACAATTCACCATGGTAATTGTGATAACAGTGGGTCTCAGGTCTGCTTTAATGAAATGACACATGTATTGCTCTCACCTGGTGTGCTTTTTTGTGTTTTGAATGGCTCATGTGGTTTTATAGTTACTCTAAGAATAATAAAGGCGTCTTGCAGCTGGGTTAGTTATGAGAAAAATAGATGCAATTTATAAAACAAACACTTAAGAAATAGTTGCATTGAGCGTGGTCCAAGTTTTATTTCATATAAAACGAATGTGATTTTATATGGGAACCAGAATAGGTTGTGTTTATTTTATCTGCATTATTTATATTTTAAATGATTTGTGTTTTAAATGTACTGAGCATTTATGCTATTTTTTGCAAACTGGTTTATAATAGTTGTGATAATATTATTGCTTTAAAAAAAGACATAATTGATTTAATAAACATTATTTTTAATGAGAATGAGGAGATATGCAGAATTTTAAAAACATTTAAAATAGAGTTGCCAAGCAACCATAGCTAATCTAACTTGTAACATAAATGAATAGATTTAGAAACAAAAAAAAACGTTTCACTTTTGAATGTTAGAGATATTTATAAAAGAAGATATAATGCAGTGAAAAGGGGGGATAATCAGCATTGTGAAACACAGAGGGGTTGGACCCTTAAAATGTAAAACAACTGGATCTTGCCCAAATATCTCTTTACAGTTTAAACTGTGTTTTATTTCTGTGTTATGCATGTGTCACCTTTCTGTAGATCATGGAGAGGAGGTGGGAAAAGATAACGAGCATCACGAAGACGACAGCCAGCCTGATTCAGCTGTAATCGGAGGTTTGTTTTACCATCAGTCTGCTTCATTGTTTCATTACTAACAGTCAGTGAAGTATGAAATTAGCTTTCACTATCACACATATTGTTTATGTTCATCTTTCCTTTTTGCTCTCTTTATTTCAGAAATGGGTAATGACTTTGTATTGGTAATTTGTTGTGCGCAGTAACTCATGGTAATAAAATCTCCATTGAAACTGTCACAAGGGATTGTTAATTTGTTGGCAGCATAAATTTTCCATTAAATGAGAAATAGAGTTTGTAGAACTGTGGGAGTGCTGCATTCAATGGCATTATATATATATACATATATATATATTTTTTTTATCCTGTCAAGCTGAACTTGTATTGAACAAAAAAGGACTTTCAAACAAGATGCAACCCTTCTACAAATGCCTTGACGAATTTTGGTTTGCTCCATTGTGCTTTTTATAAATGCTAGAACACGTTCTGTATGAACTTTCCCATTTCCAATTCAAAACACCTAATAAGTTGAGTGTCCATTCTGATTCGCAGGTGTGGTGACCGCTGCAGTCTTCAGTACCCTCTGTGTGCTGGCAGTGATGACTCGTTTCCTTTACCAACATCGACAAGCTCAAAGAACTGCAAGACTTCAAGAAAAGGAACACCAACGTAGCCTTGAAACTGCTTACAGGGCAGAGTTTCACCTTCATAACTCCATGCGAGACAGCATGCAAGAGTACTACATCTGATGGACAGTCTTGTAGCTTTCGGTTCAGCTATCAGTTCCTCCTGTGGCTCCTTCAGCAAACGTGTCGTGAGGCCTTTTCTATCCGGTAAGGACAGTTAGTTGGAGATTTCCTCGCTTTGGGAACAGTGGGATCTTCTGATCTGTGTAAGTAGTAGCTTGTAGTTTTCACAGTGCTTGCCCCAAGTGTTGGATTAATCAACATTAGGTTATTTATGGGATGTGAGTGGTGTGTTAGGAGGTGTTTGTATTAATTCAATAATATGCCCTCTGGATAGAAACTGAAATGGAGAGTGTCATCTTTAGTGCATGAATGCAGATGCAGATTCTGAAGTGTTAATCATACTGTTAACAAAGCAAACTAATCACACATATTTTAAGCCTGTGATTTTTTTTTAGGTTGCCAGAAACATCTTCAAAGTGGCAACATTGTGAGAGAAAGTCCTGGTACATGATTTAAATAATATGATGCTTCAGGTCGAGGACAGTAGCCTGCCCAAACTTGATTTATAATTTTACATTACTCTGCCTCATAGCTAAGAATAAAATGTGTCCATGTGTAAACATGCAGGACAATTTTAAATAGCCCTTTAGGAAATGATTTTAGTTTCACGAAGAAGCTGCTAACAGAGACCAAATTCATTCAGTAAAGTGACTTGATAAAAACATTTGCAGAAATATTGTAGAGTTGAACATGATGCTTCCTAATGTAACATTACCTGTCTGTGTTATTTGAAATATCTGACATATTGATAGTGAACAAATTCTAAGAGGTCAGTAAGAATTTTGTAATTAATGCTTTTATTCCGTAAGAATGCATTAAATTTATCAAAAGTGACAGTAAAGATATTAATATTTGTATTTCAAACAAATGCCGTTTTTTATCTTTTATTTATCAAAGAATTCTAAAAACATCTCACGAAAATATTAAGCAGCATGACTGTTTTCAACGTTGATAGTAGTACTAAATGTTTCCTGAGCAGCAAATCAGCATATTAAACAGACTTCTGAGGAATCACGCAACACTGAAGACTGGAGTAATGGCTGTTGAAAATTCAGCTGTGCCATTACAGGAAAAATGTCAAATATATTAAAATAAAATAAAAATATTCTAAATTGTATTCATATTTAATAACAATACTGTTTTTGCTGTATTTTTGATCAAATAAATGCAGCCTTGCTGAGCATAGCAAACCTTTCAAAAACATTAAAAAAAAATCTTACTGACCCCAAACTTTTGAACTGTAGTGTGTGTTTAGATTGACTGAGCTGTTCTAGTTACCTGGATATTGTGTCTATTGTGTCTATGTTGACATGAGTTGTGAACTGATGAAGGAATTGTCCCAGTGTTTAACCTTGCTGTGTTACACTAACAGTGTGAATCACGATCACAGATGTGAATTGGGGTGAAACTGGTGTCAAAGGCAGTCCTCCCCTCCCTGAGACAATCTGACCCCATTTACATCTGCTATTATCATCTGTTTCTGGAGGTTTAACATTAAGATGTAGTGACACAGAAGTGCATGTGCAGTTTGACTAAAATACATTTTGTATTCCACTAGAAATCAGAGACCATTCTTTTGAAATCCAATCATCTTTGAGATCCGAGATCAGTTCACCCGAGACAGATGATAATATCAGGTGTCTTTGTCGTCCCTGTTTAAAATCGTAAATGCCACTGAATCTCCACCATCAGTTCACAGCATCTAAATGACAAGAATAACACTAGACATCCTTCAGTGAGCTGGATAACCGAGAATCTTCACAGACAATTCTGAGTAGGTCATAACTGTAGCAGGTAGTCCTTTAATATTTGCCTGTAACACAAAATCAGTATTGACTCTGAACGAAAGAAATGGTGGCACTTTATTTTACAATATGTGTACTTACATTGTACAAGTACTGGGTAATAAAAGGTAAACACGTGGATTAAGGTTAGTTTTAGGGGTAGGCTCAGGGTTAGTACCTACTATAGTTATTACCCAGTTATTTTAATTACTACAAAAACTACATAGCATGTACATGTGGAACAGGACTGTAAAATAAAGCACTACCAAGGATTGTGTCATGCTTTTACGTTTATAACTGTGGTTGTTAAAAACAACAATTTCCTTGAAAGTCTATCAAATTAGCACAACAAGTGTTAACTGTTCTTTACTCTAAGACACAAGGTAATCTTTGTACAGTAAGTGGCATTGTATTATTATTTTTTCCAGATGATCTTTTGTTCTTTTTCCCAGCTAATACAGAGATAGTTGTATTATGTAGGACTGGACTGACAGATCTTTCTCTTTCTCTTTGGAAACTGAAGTGTCCTTTGATATATTTCTCTCTCAAACTATTTTGTACCTCTATTGATAGTAATTATTTTAGGGGCTGTTTTGTATGAATGTAAATGTACAGCTATATTGTAAATACATGTTTAATAAAAAAAGAGACTTTTTCATTATTGTACCACATTTTTGTGTAAGTACTCTCATTACTAAAATGTCCTTGAATTATTCAGATGGCTTTTGAAGATTTCTTGAATCTGTAGAAGATTACAGAATTTAGAATTACAGAAGTAAAGTCATTTAAGAAGAGGGTAAGTTCAAGAGCATTAAAAGAGACAGTTGATGTGAAAATGACTGTGCACATTATCTTTACAGCACAGTAATATGTATTTAAAACCTCCAGCCTGTAATGCAGTTTACTCTCATTTCACATTTCACAGCTGCTGTCAAAGTATAATAACTTGCTTTATTCATTTATTTAATTCACATAAGGAGTTATAATGTTTTTCTCTTTTTTCCACAGAATAAACTAAAGTTTATCAAAAAGTTTAGAATCAGAATCAGAATGAGCTTTGTTGACAGGTATGTTTACATATACTAGGAATTTGTTTTTGTGACAGAACAGTGCAACAGAATGACAGTGACAGAACAAAACACAAATAATAAAAAGAATGAAAAATAACAAGTAAATATGCAAATATTCAATTGTATGTACAGGTATATAACAATGGACAGTTTTGTATGTTCAGGTATATTATGTGCAATTGAAGTGTAGACTAAGTATGTGTGTTAGATAAATAAGTGTATAAATAGTGTGTGTACCATAATTATTGTCAAGTGTTCATGAGATGGATTGCTTGAGGGAAGAAACTGTTTCTGTGTCTGGTCGTTCTGGTACTCAGAGCTCTGTAGTGTCGACCAGATGGTAGAGGGAGTGTGCTGGATGTGAGGGGTCCAGGAGGGATTTTTCCAGCCCTTTTGCTCACTCTGGAAAAGTACAGTTCTTGTAGAGTGGGGAGGATTGTACCAACGATTCGCTCAGCAGTCCGGACTATCCTCTGCAGTCTTCTGTGGTCAGATTCGATAGCTGATGGCAGAAAATAACTTTTTCAGCAGCTTCTTTGACAGGTTGAACTTCCTCAGCTGGTGAAGGAAGTACAGCCTCTGCTGGGCTTTTTCACAATGGAGTCTATGTGATTGTCCCACTTCAGGTTCTGAGAGATGGTGGAGCCCAGGAACCTGAATGACTCCACTGCAGTCACAGTACTGTTCATGATGGTGAGTGGGAGAGAGTGAAGGGGTTTCTCCTGAAGTCCACGATCATCTCCACTGTTTTGAGCATGTTCAGCTCCAGATTGTTAAGACTGCACCAGACAGCCAGCTCCCTAACCTCCTGTCTGTAAGCAGACTCGTCACCGTCCTGGATGAGGCCGATGACTGTGGTGTCGTTTGCAAAGTTCAGGTGCTTGACGGAGGGGTCTTTAGATGTGCTGTCATCATGTACAGGGAGAAGAGCAGTGGGGAGAGAACACAGCCCTGAGGAGCTCCAGTGCTGATCGTACGGGTGCTGGATGTGTATTTTCCCAGCCTCACTAGCTGCTGCCTGTCTGTCAAGAAGCTGTTGATCCACTGACAGATGGAGGTGGGCACGGAGAGCTGAGTTAGTTTGGGCAGGAGAAGGTTTGGAATGATAGTGTTAAAGGCAGAGCTGAAGTCCACAAACAGGATCCTCACATAAGCCCCTGGTCTGTCTAGATGTTGCAGAACATAATGCAGTCAAATGTTGACTTTACTTCATGACCACAGACATTAGAGCCACAGGCCTGTAGTCATAGACTTTAAGATTTGCCATTTGTTTCCATAAGTCATTCAAATGATCTTCGTGCATGTGTAGACATTTTATTTAACCCATTGCAATTGTATTTTACATACGGTATGAAGATGACACTCAAAAACAATATGCAGCATAACCAATGCAAATATCAAATAATGGTTTGCATAATCTTGGTTAATGGCTAATTAACGTTTTGATACAGGAGCCTAGCTTCATCATCCATATGCAAAACTGCACAATGAGTAACAATGATGAACATTGTCTTAAGGTTTTACGGTGATGAACATTGTAATTTCCAAGGTATTACATTTTCTGAAAATAATAAAAATAATTAAGTGCTTACTTGAGCAGAACTCAACACTTTGCTGCTGTATTGTGGGTGCCTTAGCTTCCAGTGTATACAGCTTGCATCTCTTTTTCAATAAAGTCTATGTTTTTGTTAAAAAAACTTTTTCAATAAAGTCTAACATTTTAGAAATGTTTTACTGACCTAGTTTTTCATACTTAGAGAGTTCAAATTGCTGATGGATTTGTTCATTACAAACATACAGCTTTTCACTTCACAGGATGTTAGTTGATGAACTGGAGTCATGTGGATTACTTGTGGATTGTTGTCATGCTTTTATGTACGTTTGGACTGATGACACCCATTCAGGCTCCACTGGTGAGTGATCTAAAGCCTTTTTTTTTTACAAATATGTTATGATAAAGAAACAACTCATCTACATCTTGGATGGCCTGAGGGTGAGTACATTTTCAGCAAATTTCCGTTTTAAAGTGAACTATTCCTTTAAAAGTGGAGTCATAAGAGAGTACAAATATAAAACACTACAATCTATAAGTATACTTAATAAATAAAGCTGTTCATAAATAAAGTATTGTTTGAGAATATCGTTCAAATAATGTTTGCAGTTGCATTGATTACGTAACACTTGAAGATGAGCATGTGGATAGTTTTATTCCATGTAAGAATTCATGTAATTTGTTTATGGTTGGCCGTTAAGCCACATTTAATTTACCAACCTATTTTACTTTGACCTTATATCATTTATTGGTTGTAATAAAAGCCGGGGTGTATCAGAAACAGCAGGACATTTGCAGGACTGTCTACAACTTGATTCGAGGCGACAGTGAAGATGGAGCCATGGCTATATGCTTTGCTCTCCAGTCCCCTTTGCCTCACAGCAACCTTTTTCAACATCATCTTCTCTTTTTGCCTAATGAAACCAGTCGCTGGAGTGACGCTTCGCAATCCACTACTCTTCTTGTTAATTGTTGTGTTATTCAATTCAACATTTCAACAACTGATGACTGTGCTGACCATTGTTATGCTGCTTTTTGATGCACCTTTCTGGTTTCAAACGCTAACCAGAGCTTTGATTTATCAGTTTTTCTGCGCCAACTTCTCATGCAATGCGTGGATCAGCATTTTCTACTACATTTCAATTGTTCCGCAACAGCATCCAATCTTTATCTGGATTAAGAGGAATATTAACGCCATATTATATATTGGCTTCGTTCTGAATCAAATGGTGCTTCTAATTTCTTTGTCTATGGGAACAGTAATGTATTTTTTGCTCGGGCCTGTCCCAGACAATTTCACTTCACCTGAACTAAACAAAACATCACCAATAGAAAACTTAGAGTCAGACTTGTATTTATTTCATGTGGCTAATTTTACATATTTGCTATATTGCACCTGTCCGCTGTTCACATTATTATTCTCTTGGGGTAAAACCTTTGTTTATCTGCGTGAACATATGAAAAAGATGGGACAGAACGGTGAATCTTTTTCCCAACCCCAGCAGAAGAGCCAGATGCGGGTCACAGTAACAGGCATGGTACAGGCAGCCCTTTTTCTGCCCAGCAGCCTATGGACTGTAGCAGGTGCATTCCTCTTCATAACAGACCTCTTCGAAATGGTTGATCCCAATAGATTTGTCACAATAACATTCTGCTCAATGTCCAGCTTGGGAAATCTACTGTGTTTTGGATTCTCCCAGTCTGTGTTTCGCCATGGAATTGTAAGTTTTATTAACAAGTTAAAAAGATGCAAATGAGATGAATGCCATGGATTCTTTCCATTTATTATGCATTTTCATTATATCGGTTTTATATATTATATGTAAGCAAACTTATGTTTTGAACATGCAGGCTCTAAGCTATATATTCATGTGTTAGTCAAGTTGAAATTCATGGAAATTAAAAAGAAGATTTTGTTTAAATGTCTGTAACATAGTGGTTTTTGATATAATATTCCCATATAGCTCTGCTTGTGTAAATAAATACACAAATATTTATAAATGTAAATTAATGTCAAGAGTATGAGCAATCATTGAATACCAAAGCTATTAGCTCTAATAATTGTAACATTACATTGAAAAACAAAAGTTGAAGAAACAATTTTCCCTCAGAAATTGCTAATAAGTTTGCCAAATATTTAAAAAGTAACCGATCGTATTAAACTTGAAATTTTGAATTAGAAAAACTAAAATAGTATTTTCTTGGAAAACACTCCAATCATCTTTTTTTTACAGTTTAGAAAATGAGGTTGTTTTCAATTTTGTGCATGGATTTGTGGCAAGTAACCTTATTTGATTTTAATTTAATGAAATATGAAACATTTTTATTGAATTGCAAGCCAAACTGTAAGCAAATATAGAATACAAATCCAGACAATGTATGTGGCTTTTCCCACAATCGTGGCATATGTTTACATTGTCTTATTTTGGCAAATTCTGCTGTGCTTTGCTATGATTGGTCAGGACTGTCAGTAAAGGGCAGACGCCCCTTTATTTGCATCTGATAAATCTCCTTTATGGTACATTTACTGTGTAGCAAGTCCTGCACATGACAACCTCTGGACTCAATCTAACCATTCGATTTGATTGAAATGTACAGTCAAATCCATGTCTTTCCCTTCAAAGTGAGGAGAATTTGCATTCACTACACCTGCTGTATGCCTCATTAACTGTGATGGGGGTGTGTATAGCACATGTTTTCCTGAGCAGCCCGTGATATGTCAGTCAGTGGATAAAATACAGTCAGCTGAATACCTTTATTTAAACTGATGAAGACAATTTAGGGTTAAATTAACCATTATAAAGCTCTATAATACTGCATGTGTGTAAAGATGTTCCCAGTGTATAACATGATGAAATGTGGAAGTACCTTGTTTCTCAATTGATTGTTTGATTGTAGCTGTTCCAAACTAGTCGTCATGTGTGAAGATTTATATTAGAATGGATTTACAGTGGAACATTGTATGTTATTCAGACCAGTACTGTACATATGACTCGTTATTAAGTATGTTTCACCAATTTTCCCAGGAGTTTGTCACAATAGTGTGCAGCCAGGACTTCATCTATACGTGAGAGTGCATTCACGCTAAGAAAATTTCAGTTTGGTTTTAGGTTTGTGCAGTGTGTGATAGGCAGTTATGACTGATATTTCATAATACACAATATGTGATTGTTTTACCACAGACCAGGCTACTGGAGCAGACTTGAACATGCCATTAAATTAATAACAATAAAATTTAACTTTTCATGTTCTTATTTTAAATGTATTCTTTGCACTTGACTGGGCACATTGTTTTCTGTTTTTATGGTTGACGGCTTCAGATTATTGAATCATTTCCCATTTGCTAATATTCTTTCATCATTAAAAAAGCAATTAAAAATCCAAATGCATTTTAGAATACTGATAAATCTCTGTGCTTTCTTTTTTGTTTTATATTTCAAAGGAACACACAGTGAGGGAGCCCATTTTTGCACAATCAGGAAATGTACCTTCTCCACAAAATGTCTAACATTTGAACTTCTCTGTTAAATTAGAACCAGGGTGACCAACATTTCTCTCCTCTCTCTCTCTCTCTCTCTCTCTCTCTAATTATGCAGTGATGACGATGTCTCCATCTTATAAACCTCTGGTTATTTAATAAATACTGTAGCTTGAAGGACAACTTTGGCTTTTTATCTCATTATCTGCCTTATCCCTTCCCAATGACAATCCAATAAAACTCTGTAATTATTCCCTTTGGGTGCTAACACTTAGTAAATCATTTAAACGCCAAATATAACTTGAATAGAAAACACTGTAGTCTCTCATTCAGTCTGCTGCTTTAGAGTGCTTGAATATGTAAAGGAGCATGAAGGGCTCTTATTAGCTACGTTTCACTATTAGTTATTGGTTCAGATAAAATAAAATAAAATATGTAAAATAAGATACAAGTAGTGTATATTTATATAAAATGTTGTTGAACAGTGACATTTATGAACAACAAAAAAACAAGGATTTGCATACCTGATATGAAACCTGAAGTGCACATTTGGCTTTATCATGATCTGTCCTTTGATACCAATAATACAGTGCAGCCAAGCAGTGCACATACAATAAAACTGCCAGTGATCGCAATGATTACTGTTCTCTCTCCTGAAGAATATCTTTATCTAATTTAACATGAGTCAGTGGCCACTAAAGAGTGAACAACCACAGCAGGTAATGAACTCTGAATGTAGATCAAGCAATGTGGATAGTTTGTTAGGAATCTGCTTTTCATGAATTCGGCTCAATCCATGCCAGATCAGCAGTGTTTGGATTTGTTGAAATGTATGCACGGATGGCTTGTTCACAATATTATATATATATATATATATATATATATATATATATATATATATATATATATATATTCAGAAAATAAATAGGGTAACATTTATTTCATACAGATGGTCAGAAATTGCAGAAATGTGTGAAAGCATTTATATTGTGTATTCATGAAGATACATTTACATACATTTACATTTATGCATTTAGCAGACGCTTTTATCCAAAGCGACTTACAGTGCATTCAGTCTATGTATTTGTATTGTCAGTATGTGTGTTCCTGGGAATCGAACCCACAACCTTTGCACTGTTAACGCAATGCTCTAACCACTGAGCCACAGGAACACACATAATAACGATAACACAAGATAAAGACAAAACATTTGTTGTATGGTATCAAACAGTGAACATAACTGTGAAGCCATTCCCAGCCAATATAATGGAAAATATAACAAATAATTCCACACAAAAACTGGTCAATTGTGAAATATGACGATACACTAAATTGAATAATTGCATCCCATGTAAACAATCTCCTGAATAGCAATTCTAGTTTTGTGTCTCTCATATCACTGAGATATCCATTAATGTGTCAGATGGCGAAAGCTCAATAAATGTGAGCTTTCAGCTTATTATGAATCATTGAAAATAAATACAGACCCAAAACAAGCGCCATAGGGATTGTGCTTCAGATTGAATCCGTCCATAAATTTAGGTGTGCAGTGATCAAAACATCCACAGGACTCAATAAATGGATTAAGAGAGAGACTGGCAGAAAATGGCTCAGTGGTATGATGCATGTCATATAATTTGTTCCGCTACCTGGAGAGACAAATGGTGGGGATAAATTGATTTCCCCCCACATTAGAAAAGCGTTATTGCCAAAGCTGGTGAATATAGAAATGGCGGGCATTTTTCACACAATAGCAGAAGCAAAACGACAGTTTCATATGAAGCAGATACCTAATTATTTTATACATTCTCCATATGCAATTTAAACTGCAAGACTCTAGTCTAGATCTGAAAATTGATGGCAGAATTATGAGAATAATTACAAAAGGGAACATGTATCGTTAAAGTTTCATTTGCCTCATGTGGTGTAATTTCCAGCTGGCTTACTGCAAAGTGTTTCTTTGAAAAACTCTTTCTTTGATTTTCTAGACTATAATGGCATAGCCTCACAAAAGTGTCTGCAGCTGTGTGGTCTCATGTAACAAGAACTTTGGCTAAACAACAGAAGGGTTGGTGGATACTGCAGCTTACTCTGACTCACTTAGACAGGAGGAGCAATATGAATGATATTTAAAGTAATCAATCGCAGTTTATTTTGCTCATACATGTTGTTTAGGGGTGGAGTTTTCTGAGTGATATATGCAATATAATTATAAATTTTATATTTGTTTAGTTAATAGTATAATTCATTTTGTATACCATGCAAAAGTTTGTGGTTGGTATAATTTTAAAAGAAGGCTCCTTTGCCGATCAAAGCTGCATTTATTTGATTAAAAATAAAATAAAAACTATAATGTTTGTGAATATTACCATTTAAAATAATAAATTGTTATGTATTCCTGTGAAGAAAAACTAACTCTGAAGACTACAGTCCTCAGTGTCACATGATACATGAATTTACTGTCACTTTAGATCAATTTAATGCATCCTAGCTATATATATATATATATTAGTGGTGGGCATAGATTAATTGTTTTAATCTAGATTAATCTAGATTAACCTTGGAATTAATCTAGATTAACCTTGGAATTAATCTAGATTAATCTAGATTAAAATGGCTCATTTGAATTCTGCCGAAGGCATTCAGAATATGTGTGCTACCCAAATAATGACTAAAAGTAAGTCTTTGAGAACGGGTTTCTCAAGCCAGGTGGCGCATTAGACCAGGGGCTCATCTCCTGTTTCCAAAATGCATCACAAACTTTAATCTCTTCCCGTCCCAATCCCACGAAAAACTGGAGGAAAATCCTGCTCCACTCCCGGAAGAATGACTCCCATTCCCTCCCACTCCCGTGTTGTTGTTTTTTTTTTTTTTTGATAACTGTCAATTACAGTAAAATATAGTACAGATCACAGCGTGCCCACCTTATTAGTTGAATAAAACCCAAAATGTGTTTTTGTTATTATATTGAACTGAAAGCCATCTTATTATGCACAGTGTTGCACAGATTAAATTTCATGTAAATCATCCATGCTAACACACACGTCTTCTATTTTTATTTTTTAGACATTTCACTCTCTATAGATATATTTTTCAAAGACGGAGTTTCGAAGTTTCTCGCTCAAGTTCACATGAGACCTAAAGCGCATCCTGTTTGCTTAAAAGCGCAACGTTTCGTTGTTATTCTGAGTGCACACAAATAAACGTAGAGTCTTTACAGATTCGAAAGATGTATTAGGCTACTTTTATCTGTATGACCAAGAATGACGGAGATTTTAAGAGCAAGTGAGCGCACCGGAGCCTGTCTTGCAGCAAACGCGCTTCCACACAAACACTTCAATAGCGCACATTTCTCTAGGTTAACATCATATTGAGCGGCCATGTAAAGTTGCTACTACATACATCTTTCAGATGAAAAGCCATATTTGAGGTTGATGAATGATAGGTGAGCGTTTGGATGTCCTGCCCGATTGTATTACCACACAGACCAGCCGTTAACAATCTGTCCATCACGGACTGCGAGCCTCTAGTTCAAGACTCGTTCTCGCCCCTACAGTGCAATTCGCCTAGGTATACATCCGCGCTAAAATATCAGGGTGAAAGTCATCATAGCTTGCGTAGTATAGACCCAGCTCCCAACCCAACTTTGAGAATAGATTAACGGCGATATTTTTTTTATCGCCCGATAAGAGTCTCACGTTAACGCAGCACGTTAACGCCGATAACGGCCCACCACTAATATATATATATATATATATATATAAATAGATAATAATCTTTAGCTATTAGAAATTATCATCAACATCATGATTGGATTATTCTCTGCCAACTTTATATGTCATATGCAAATGTTACACAAGTTTTTGAGGCACATACTCACTCAGTGAATGTTGGCAAAAGTGTTTTAATTGTTACCGTGCATCAAAACTTGACATTATTGCATTATTAAATAAAGCCCTACTGCATAATCAAGTCAGAGGGATTTTAATACCTCTGCTCTCAGGAATTCACATGAGGGCTCCATGCAAGCATGTGATGAGTCTGTGAGTGACAGTCAATCAGTCTTTAATCAGTGATGGTCCATCGAGTGTCAAGGCTTTAAAATGACCACCTCTTACCAGGGTTTATCAAGCGTGACTCTCACGCTGTAGTCCTAATACTGCTCAGATTTCATGTAGAGAGATGTCCTCATTTGTCACTAAAGCAGAGAGTAGCAGCGGCTCCACAGTCCATACACAGAATCCAGATTAAGAGGTTCAGTTATAGAGAGCACAATCGACGTGGAAGATAATATACAATGGACATGTAAATAAATTATATATAACTAAACATTTTGCCAAAGATATATTAATTATTTTCCTCAGTTTTCTAATTTCAACAATCATCTTTCACCTGCTTTTCAGTCCATGTATGCTCATGTTGATTCCCTTTCCACTGCAAACCACTTCAGACAAGCCACATTGGAATCTCTAATGGCAGTTTTCCTGTTATCTAGAGGTATGCTTATATGGAAATTTGCTGACCCATATAATCAGACAACACACTCCAAGTAAAGTACATCCCAATGGTCAGCACTTACAGCGTTAAAGAGCTTTCTGTCAGCAAAAAATGAAGGAAAATAAGGTGAAGAGAAAAAGGTCATCTGTTTTTCAGCATGAACTTCCACCTGGGAGCCCTTATAGAATGCACAAAAAGCCTCCTTGTGTGCATAAGTGTTTTGATGAGGAGCATCTTATCGGCTAGTATTAAGAATAAATATAAAGATATTGTAGCTTTTGCTATGGCCATCAGCCTCACATTGTGCCTTGTGATTTTTCTCAGTTTCAGATATTTTAAAGACATTTCAATGTAGCCAGATATTAACATTGATTTAATCTGTGGAATAACATGAAAAGGTTGATACTTTGTTGACTATTACTTAAGGATTTGCAACATTTCATACATTTTTCACTGAAATTCTTGCCCTATTCACACTGCACAATAAACATGATCAAATTAGGCTTTTAGTCTAATATATACAGTGCGTTCATTACATGCCCAAAAATGGAAATGAAGGCATAGGAATAGTCAATGTCTGAGACAGCGATCTGCAGACGTCCCTGCAGTACCAGTGAAAGGTAAATATGGTGTACAGTTAAGAAGTTAAAACAACATTTTCCAAAACTCACCAAAGTGAGAGATGTTCTGAAAAATATAAAGTTCTGTTGTTGTGCGAGTTCTGAGAGATAATAGCAAAGGGATGTAATAAGCCTCATTGATGTGCGCCTGTACTTCACATCAGTGCAGGCAGAGGGACTGAATTCATCCCTATGATGTGTTGCAGTAACAGATTTCATAGAAGAGCAGGGGAATTGTTTGCTTACATTTAGTCTTTTTCAAAGGACTACAAGGACAGGGTTGATGCTTGAATTAATAAGGCTTAGAACAACAGTTTTTATGGATAGTCCCTGAAACATATCTCATATAAAGACATTTAGTGGGCATCAGCCCATCCATCACAGAGCCCAGGACAATGTTATATGAGTGTAAACATCACAGCAGCAGGCTTTGATGTCGTAGGAAGAAAATGACAGCTGTCTAATAGAGTTTCCATCTGTTGTTCCACTGCAAACAACTGAGGTTGGATAAACTTGCTCCTAAGAGGAGCTGAAGAGTACCGGAAAATATCTTACCACAGCACTGATTTATCATTTTTAGCTAGGCATCTTTTAAGCTAGGCAAAATATTCAACATACAGTAAGCTTGCCTCTTTTTTATCTATAGTTAATTCCAGAAAATGAGGGAGGGTAAATTATCTTCAAGGCATTTACAGTCAGATAAACCTTAAACAGCCAGATGTACCTGAACACATAGCTGTGCTTGGATTAAACAAGCCCCAAAGTCATTAAATAATCACTTTGTGTATACAATATGAGATCTGCAGCACTTTCTCTCTAGTGTTTCCCTCTGACTCATTCTCTGCCTCATTTTAAACTGTCTTATGGAAGATACTGAAATAAAAAATTTTTTAGAAGCTTGCTTCTTGCTTAAAAAAATATGTACAAATGCCTAACTTCTGTTGTAAACATCATGTAATTCAAATAATTGTAATTGCTTACATTTGTAATATTTTTGCGTTTAAAAGTGAACGATTGTTATAATGGCAATATTTATTTTAAGGTGAATCATCTTGCTGTATTAATATAAAAAAATAAAGGCTACTGTCATGGTTTAAAATATTACTGTCTAACGGGACAGTCACGTAAACAAATTTTCAGCAAGAAGAAAAAGGCCCATTGCTCAATGTCAATACCATTTTTATAAAGAAGATGTTGCTTTCAAACCAAGCAGCTTTTCTGTTGTTCAGTGCTGCAAAATCATAAGACCAACTTGCACACGAGAAATCAAACTCTCATGAGAAACTCCAGATCGTGCAAATTCATATTGGAATAACAATATGAAATTATGCAGAGCAATGATAAATGTGACTGCACCTTAAGAGTCATTAAGGTCACCTTAATTAAGATGACCTTAATGACCCTTAAGGTGCAGTCACATTTACCTTTGTATGGCAAAGTTGCATGGCAAAATGTAGTCATTCGGAAGAGAAATCCACACAAACCAATTTTTTTTTGTGAGATGAAACATATCTCTACTCAGATTTCACATTCATTAAACTTTGAATATGTCAATTTGTCATGTTTATAAATTTAAAGCAGAGAGTTTGTACCGTAAGTTAACATCTGAACAATCAGTGCTTCATATTGACAGTGGACAATGGACCTTCTTTGGTCGCTAACCTTTGCCAGTCTGACCACGCCTTTAGTTATGTCCATGTGAGCAGAGAAAAATGATGCCATAAGAAGTGTGCAAGAATATGTCTCACTACAGCCCTCAAAGATTTTACTGGAGTCTATCACCTGACAGTTCTCAAATTACAGCCCACCTTCATCCCCGTGGAGAAATATTACATTGCGATTATTAGAGTCCCCATGTGGCCAATAACAGGCCAGTGACCATTCAGGTTCCATCAAAAGGGTTGAGTTGCCTACAATGGAGCCTAAACAAGCACAAAAGGTTTTAAAGCTCCAAAAGCAAAACAGAAAGTGTTGCTTTTATTACTCAAAAATGATTTTACTTCTTCAACAATTTGTGTGGAATGCGTCAATGTAAGGCATATTGCTCTCTATATATAGTGTTTTTTTTTTCATTATAAAAACCACATTAGGCTCCACAGGGAGAAGAAGTCATCATGACCATAAATGCATGACACTACACATCATGCTGTATTAAAAAATAACTGTGCAACCAATCATCTGAATAGTATTTGCAACTTTATTCCCACTACAATTTTTTTTGACTAAAAGCAGTTTCATTACACTTTAATTAAATAATTTTCAGTATCAGTAGATATTGAATATGAACTGTGCATACTAGATGTAACAATTTATTCGTTAAAAATAGACAGTAAATTGTAGTGGCACAGAAGTAATTTTTTTGCAGCAACTTTCAATCATATTAACATATGGTGTGTCTAATGCACTGACCAATTTTATAATGCCGCATGGTTTAGCCAAAAAAGCATTACATTTTTGGGCTCCGGTTTTGATACCAAGTGCTCATCTCACAGAACATCAGGTAATAATAAAAAAAGAGACTTTCTGAAAGGAAGGAGTACATATCAGCCAATTTAATACACATTAGCAAGAGGAATACAATTTTACTTTTGCTGCACTGGGAATTTTAAGCACCATTCTAGAAAATGCATTAAGCTTCACAATAAACCACACAATTTTCTGATATATCTGAATATTAGCTGTTGTCGGGGCTCAGTTGTGTTAGTTCTGACATTCTGTTCTAGCGCAGACATTCTGAAACCTTTTAAAGCTGATTTGCTTCCTAAAAGTCTTGTAAAGTATCTTCCTCCTTCCTTTTAACAAAGCAGTTGCAGAGACAACGTTTAACTGAGAGTGCAAGAGTGACTTCAGTGTCTAACATTAATAACAGTTGTACAGTATCTGTTGGCATTTGATGTGAGAAATCAAAAGAAATCAGATTGGATCAGCTCCTTAAATCTGTTCAATGAAGTCACTGAAAGGTCACTTTTTAGGGGGTAATTATTCAAATACATTCCTGGACAGTTTTAAGTTTCTCTTGGCAAATGTTCTTGCCAAAGGCATATACTGACTTTGTCAATGCAAATTATTTAAAATGGCAATAAGAAATGGAGTTGAGATACATAGATAAAAAATATATATATATCAAACAAATTACCTTAAGTATCCATTTTTATATATTGACATATAAATTGCTCCTCATAGTTATGTTTTATAATTCTTTCAACCAGGTACATCTAGACACGAAACACATATGGTTCACTGTAGCAGCTGAGAAGATCGCTCTTAGGTAAGTTTATTCATTGGTAAATGGATTTCAAAGAAACTGAAAAGTGCTGAATATAATTGTGACCTAATTGGTAATCAATACCATGTGAAAGGTTATTTCTCCAGCCGCATATATTGTGCTTTTACATGCTATTCAATTAATTCCCAAACCAAAGTTCAGCTGAATAGTCAATATATCATGCTGGATGTCACATGTGGATTCAGTGTGCTCTAGTGCAGTGATTTTGCACTGCACCTCAAGAGGGAAATTACTTTGTCAGTGAAAGGGAGCTGAGGTCAGGATGTCACCCACGAAGTTAAACAGCTCTAGAGACCCCGTGCAGTACTAATAAAAGGTTTCACCCTCCCTTCATTCTGCAGAACATGCTCAATATTATTTGTCCCTCTGAATGAGCACATACATTATTTTTTAACCCATATTGGGGGCAGTCTAGTATGCAAAACAATCAGAACCTCAGTCTGGAAAAAAGATGGCATGCAATAAGGAATAACTATGCATTTCTTCTCCACTTATAACCCAAGCAGTTTGCATTTATAAGACTCAGTTCCAGCCACTGGGTGGTCTTTGGTGTCAACCGAAGAGAGCAGTTTGCCCCAGTTTTTACACACTGTTGGGAGGAAATTTCCATTTAAATGATTACTGATCCCTACAGATAGAGGCGAAGAACAGAGGGTATCTCTGCAAGGTCACAGCTATTCAGACGTGCCATGTCAGAGAGAACAAACACATGCTGTAATTGATTTGACTGCCTCCCGTGCGGCTAAAATGAAGCTCACAGGTCTGAAGATTTATAATCCAGTGTGTTTGTCACTCACTGACTAATTGTCTTTGATAGTAAATGAACAGAAAGATTTGGACACGATAACACACATATGGTGAGTCTGAATAGTCACAAGGTCACAAGACTCCATGGCAACTAACAAGACTGTATTCCCCATAGAAACATTATTAGTCAGGAAGAAGTTAATTAATGGGTCTAGATAAATGAAATGATGCTGTGTATGGCAAATAAAAATATAAATATTTTCTGACAATATGACTTATGACAGTAACGTCTCAAGAACTTTTTTTTGGAAATGCTCGTTAAAGTATGTCACATCGGGTGTCGACAAATATTTATCTGTGAGTCATTGATTCATTCACTCAACCAATTTGTTCAAAACGCTGGTTTCCTCAATCTATTCTTTTAAAGGGTTCATCGGATACCCATTTTCCACAAGTTGATATGATTCTTTAGGGAAAAGTCTATAACATACTTTGGTTAAAATGTCTCAATGGTAATGTGTAAAACAACACCCTTTTTACCTTGCCAAAAACAGCCCTGCACAAACCAATCCGTTTTAGTGCATGTTTCTTTAAATGCTAATGAGCTCTGCTCACCCTGCCCCTCTCTTCTGTGGGGTGACAAGCCATTCTCATGAGACTGTTTACTTTAGCCGCATTTAGCTGCGGAACTTGCTAACTAGCACATTATTAGGAAAGGCGATTTGCATAGATTTATAAAACAAACTTATACGTTTCTCACTTCTTCTGTAGTGAAGATGGATCACGAATTATTTGTGTGAACATAGACACATTTAGGTAGCTTGGGGGCACATTCCCTTCAAAAACACAAGTAATCCACTGCTTCTTTAGAGGCTCAGATGTCAAGAGTAAATTACAACTGCTATGTTCATTATTACATCTAACAACTAAATACCTTGATTGCTTATAGGAGGAAATCTTCTCTACCCCTACTCCGGCATCGAAACAATGGTGGACTGTTCACAGGGCGGGTCTAAGGTAAAACGCTAGTGTCAATCAACAATTGTGGGAGGGGCCTGGGTCTGTGTGACATCACACAGCCAAGAAGCTGAGAACAGCTTGATTTGAGAAAGGGGATATTATTTATAGGGATAAAAATAACAAATCTGGGTGGATTTTTATCATTATAATGTGGATGTGTACACACACGGCCAACACACATTTATGTTCAAACAACACGTAAAAGTTAATTTTGCATCCGATGACCCTTTTAAAAACTCTGATTCAGTCAGGATCAAAAACACCATGGTTGTTAGTGTGGTTTCTAAAATATAACCTATTCAATATTAAGGATAGAGTAGACAATTTTTCCAAACTAATTTGTTTTATACTGATTGAAAGTCTCTTCACATTCTGATAGCAAAAAATAAAATGTTAAAAATATAAATATGCCTTCTGTAAAACTCTCAGAACCATAAAATATTTATCCAATTCAAATTCGGTCCAAATGCAATGATAGAATGTATTGACTGCCAATCAATCTATTTGCATACCTCAGTTTGGGGCGTGGTTACTGTAGGAGGCTGAGCCAAAGGGTGTTTAGCCGGTGTGGAAATAGAAATTTAGATTCTGTTACAGAAGTGAAAGCCAAAATTCATAGACTTGACAAAAAATGCACAGACAACGGGTAAAACAAGGGTAAACACTAGTAGTGTTTGTACAAGGTGGATGAATTTGATGGAATATTTGGGTTTCATTCGGTACCACTAACTTGCCTTCTTTTAGCCTTTGAGACAGCTCTTACGGATTTATAAACGTTAAGGCATATGTTAGTGATGTTTGAGGTGGGGGGCGTGTGACGTCCCCCCACCTCACAGGAAAGTGTGTTCAGGAAAGTGTGTTCAGCTGAATTGGAGTAGTATTTTGTTAGATGGGTATAAAAAGCGTAGTTTACCGTGGCAGCGATCACGGCAGCCTTCGCGTGAAGACCGAAGAGTGTAAAGACCCCCGACTCTACCGTGCGACTCCACCGGACAGGGACACTGCCAAAGGATGTAAGTATCGCTTTTTATTTATCTTCTTTCTTACTTTAATTTCTCAATTTTCTTAAATGTGTATGTATAGTATTTATAGAGTTTTAACTTATAGTTTTAGTTATTTTTCTTATTTGTAAGTCGCTTTGGATAAAAGCGTCTGCTAAATAAAAGTAAAAAAAAAAAAGAAAAGTAAATCTGTTTTCTGAAAATTTTATGGCTCGATGTTTACAACTGTCAGAACAGAAAAGAAAACAGAACACATAATAGTGCACACAGCCTGTATATATGTATATCTTTACAGAGACATCTCTTCAGAATCTTTTGATTTTGTGGGGACACTTTCAGTTAATTTGGTTTCTACATTTTCCAGGATCATATTAAATTATAAACCACACTCACAGAGTCATACACAGCTCAGTTGGGGCCATGGAACAGGCAGATTTAATTTTCATTCCAGCAGCCAGTGTCTGGAGTGTGTGCTGGCACTGATGTGTTGGCTGATGCTGTCCATCACTGAGCCAAAACAAACATCATAGATTTCCAGATATCTGCCTTTAGCCCTTTAAATCCTCATCCTCGTACACTACCTTTTTGTTCCAACTTTCCAGCATTCAGAGATTGAGGAATCTTTGTGAGTGTGAGATGGAGACTTTGAAATTAAATGAATTGAAAGCATGGAGGGATTTAAGTGAATGAACAGAAAAAAGGACAGGGAATATGTAAAAGGAAGACAAAAGGGAATGTGTTTCTATGGAGGCATGTAATTGTGAAGCATTTGTAGAGTTCATTGGTCCTTAATCTACTAAATATGTCCTACAATTCTTAACAATTATTATTTTTATTTTTTATTTATTATCGTTTAAATTGAAAACGGTAATTTTAACCAATAGTCAGCTGTTTAGTATGTTGTTTTAGCAAACTTGCATTTAGTCTGGTTTCATTCTGGTACAAAATAGCCACTTTTAATGATTCAGTCAATTCAGTGATAGAAATCAAGTCCCTGCATGCATTTTTGTTTCTTATTAAATGTCCTGTTCTACTTGACAATATGTTGACAGTGGGCTTTACACATTTTTAAATCTTTTAACTTCAACTTTATCTTTATAGTTACTTTAAATCAATAATATTGACTTTAAGGCTATATTTTACCTGAACACAAAATAAGATATTTTAAAGAATGCTGATAACCAAACTGTCTTAGTGACCATTGACTTCCATTGTATGGTAAACAATAATTAGACATTTCTGTCTTCTTCTAAATTCTGCAGTTTGGAATGACATGAGAGTAAGAAAGTGGTAACTGAATTTTCATTTTTGGGTGAACTAACCCTTTTAGAGTTAGTGAAAATAGTTAGATATTTGGCTGGTAGATTGGTAAAACAGTTGCAAGCTCCTCATGGTTCTGTGATGAGAAACCAGTGCACCCCCTACTGGGAGCATCATCACAGTAAAATGTTGCATTGTTGCTTTTTGTGGTGTTTTTAGTGATGTGTATGGATCATTCAGATTATATCAATGCTGGAAGACATAAAAGCTGAGTGTAGGTGAAATCCTGTATTGGAGTCTTAAGTTAGTACCTCATTATAGTCCTGGATTTTTATCGCTGATGAACCAACTTGCTCTGGTAGATTGTGCACATCTCCTGCTTCTTTATACTCATGTCTGTCAGTAATTTAATGGTTGTCTCTTCTTGTGTTACCTGCACAGACTTCATATTGTCAAGTGCATTGCGCATGTATATTATATTTTGTCTTGGCTGCTATTTTTATGTTCATCTTTTGATCATGGTACACATACTCTGATGCAGTTTAAACAGAAGGAGTTTCACTTTCCTTGATTGAAAGTTTGTCTACACAACCAATTAAAATGTATTTTCCTCTCAAGGTTGTTTGTTGTGGGGGGTTGTAATAATTATGTGAAATGGTGGGATGAGAAATTCCATTCAGATAATGCAAATTTTAAAACATAGATTAACATGAATTAAAAATGCTACATTTGCTGAAGTGCCATTTTTAATTGTATTCTAAATGTATATGCTGATTAACTAATTCAATTTCATAATCAGAATACATCGCAAACTGTATATCAATAATTTCTATGAAAACCCCTTTACACCTTTACTGATTTGAAATATGTTATTTAAATGTGAGTGTGGAAAGTAGTTTTTAAGAATAAATATTTAAAAGAATAAAAACATTTTATTCAAATAAATAGGAGTTTTGAAATGGATGCCTGAGGCACTGGATGCCTGAAATAGCTGCTTGGAGGTACTCCAAGATCCAAGGAACTTTGCTGTTATGTAGCACATAGTCCGATGCATATTTTAAGAAGGTTAAGTTAAAGGTGCTGTGTGTGTGTATATATATATATATATATATATATTAGTGGTGGGCCGTTATCGGCGTTAACGTGCTGCGTTAACGTGAGACTCTTATCGGGCAATAAAAAAAATATCGCTGTTAATCTATTCTCAAAGTTGGGTTGGGAGCTGGGTCTATACTACGCAAGCTATGATGACTTTCACCCTGATATTTTAGCGCGGATGTATACCTAGACGAATTGCACTGTAGGGGGTGAGAACGAGTCTTCGAACTAGAGGCTCGCAGTCCGTGATGGACAGATTGTTAACGGCTGGTCTGTGTGGTAATACAATCGGGCAGGACATCCAAACGCTCACCTATCATTCATCAACCTCAAATATGGCTTTTCATCTGAAAGATGTATGTAGTAACAACTTTACATGGCGCTCAATATGATGTTAACCTAGAGAAATGTGCGCTATTGAAGTGTTTGTGTGGAAGCCGCTTGCTGCAGGACAGGCTCCGTGTGCTCACTTGCTCTTAAAATCTCCGCTATTCTTGGTCATACAGATAAAAGTAGCCTAATACATCTTTCGAATCTGTAAAGACTCTACGTTTATTGTGTGCACTCAGAATAACAACGAAACGCTTGCGCTTTTAAGCAAACAGGATGCGCTTTAGGTCTCATGTGAACTTGAGCGAGAAACATCGAAACTCCGTCTTTGAAAAATATATCTATAGAGAGTGAAATGAATAAAAATAGAAGACGTGTGTGTTAGCATGGATGATTTACATGAAATTTAATCTGTGCAACACTGTGCATAAGATGGCTTTCAGTTCAATATAATAACAAAAAACGACATTTTGGGTTTTTATTCAACTAATAAGGTGGGCACGCTGTGATCTGTACTATATTTTACTGTAATTGACAGTTATCGGCAAAAAAAAAACAACAACACGGGAGTGGGAGGGAATGGGAGTCATTCTTCCGGGAGTGGAACGGGATTTTCCTCCAGTTTTTTCGTGGGATTGGGACGGGAAGAGATTAAAGTTTGTGATGCATTTTGGAAACAGGAGATGAGCCCCTGGTCTAATCGCCACCTGGCTTGAGAAACCCCGTTCTCAAAGACTTACTTTTAGTCATTATTTGGGTAGCACACATATTCTGAATGCCTTGAGAATTCAAATGAGCCATTTTAACTAGATTAATCTAGATTAATTCCAAGATTAATCTAGATTAAAATGAATCTATGCCCACCACTAATATATATATATATATATATATTGTTTTTTTTTACTGTACTAAAGCATAAAAATACCATAATATGTTTTAGGAAGCATGCTTTAAAAAAAAAAAAAAACTAAAAGGCCAAAGCAACTTATTCTACTTTGAAATGTGCATTCTGTTCCGGAATGTCTATTTTGGTTTTGGTCTGTGTGATTACGCCCACTTCAATTCACCCAATAATATTTTGACACCCTGTGCTGCCAATTGGCAGGGAACACAGCATATTGCAGTCAGGGAAACCAGCAAACAAAATTGGTCAGAGATGCATATTCTATCCAACTTCTGCATCCACCTAAAAATCTCTATGACCAGAGTCATATTCCTGTTGCATGTCCTCAATCTGGCAACCCGCCTGAGCATCGAGTCTAAGGAGGAGGGACGGGAGAAACAATGCTCTCCAATATTTTGAAATTTTACAAATTCTGCTGAAGATATCAGACCATTTGCTCCTAAAATAAGTACATGTGCACACTGCTTGCATGTTTGCCATTTAAAATAATCAACAGATTGTTGCAAATAGAAGTACTAAAGTAATTTCTTGTACAATTTCTCTCAGTCTATGTGTCAGGAGGCTGTAATGTTCTCACTGGCAGCCAATCAGAGATCTGTCTAAACCATCTTGCCTTAGAGAATGAGGGATCTTATTCTCTGTAATTACTGTAAACACCCATCTCACTAATGGAAGACAATGACTGTGGCAAAAGCAGAGCAAAAACCAAGATACACCCGAGGATTAGTGGGGAGTTTTGTGGGGACATATATTTGAAAGAAATCTGTGCAATCTAGTGTTTTGGGTAAAGCGCAAAGATACCCAGTTGTTTGGATTGGTTATCCAAACAACTTACTGCGCTGGCTTAGAGAAGTTTTGAATATGTATTCATTTTGGGTGTCATATTGACTGATTTAACTTTTAATTAGCACAGCAAACTGACTGAATCTATTAACGCATTTTTTTATCTCTGTAAAATTGTAAACTATCACACTGATGGCATACCGGTTAAAGCAATATTACAAATAAAGATTCTGTCTTTTACTCACTCTTACGTTCTACCATAACTTTTATTTATTCATTATCTCTTCTCTTTTCATTATGATGAAAGGGATTGTTGATTGTGGATGTACCTGGTTATCTTAACACAAATACTATGTTATGACCCCAACACTTTTACTATACACAGTTTGTAAACTAATATAACCAGTGTTTTTTGATGTAGTAAACTTCCTCTGTAGCTCACCTAGTATACAGCATTGCACTTGTGAGGCAGAGCACTCCGTTATGAGTCCCATGAAACACTAGTCAGGATAAAAGCAAGCTAAAATGGCACGGTTGCATCAACAAATCTAAATATGAGTGTTGCTGCAACTACGGGCACTTTAGACTCTCCAGAATTAAAAAAATCAAACCCCTTTTAATTTTAACCGTCAGAGTCTGTAATACCTATATAATGGTCAACAAAAGTGCATGGGTCAGTAAGATTTTATTCTGGAACAAGTGTATTTGTTGTTTTTCAACTCTTCTTCCAACAAAATCAATCAATCAATCAAACTTTATTTATAAAGCACTTTAAAAACACAGAAGTGGACCAAAGTGCTGTACAGATAAATCAAACTCATACAAGACATACAATACAATTAAAACACATTAAGGGACCATAGACAATTGAAATAAATAACCAAATATAACATCAGGTGTCAAAGGCCAAGGAGAAATATATGTTTTAAGAGATGATTGAAATAAAGACAATGAAGAGGCCTGCCTAATGGGCAGAAGCAAATCATTTCATAATTTAGGTGCTGCCACAGCAAAGGCACGGCCCCCTCTAAGCTGTCCTTACTGCAACATTACAATAAAATTCATTATATCCATTTTTTTATTTCTATAAAAATGTAATATTTCAATAGATTTCACATTTTGCGCTGTTTTGCTGTAAATAACTCAAACTGTTCTTCATGTTTAAAAAGTATTATCTCCTAAAGTTGATGTGTTTGTTGAAAGAAACTGATTTGAGGCATGTAGTACTTTGTGTTTTGCCCTCTGGTTTCTTTTATTTATCCTCCCCTGCCTTCTTTTCAGATTGTATCTCTCTTTTTGTCAGCTGGGAGACACTCTTTATTTGCCTATTTTCCTTTCTCTTTTTAACGTTCATTTTCCTTCTGCAGATACTCTGCATACCACTCTGGGTCCTTTCTCATTTTCTCTCTGCATTTCTTTGATCTTATTGTTGATGATTTTGGTCTCATCTAGGTGTAACAGATCTATGAAGCTATTATTTCAGCTCCGAGGAATTATTAGCTTACAGATCAAATATTGCTTGATTAAAGTAATATTAATCTTTGACTTATGATTTATACTGTATTAACAATTCGTCCAGCGATCACTAACATCAGTATATCTTTATCAATTTAGTTTATTTTGCTCTCGTGGCCAACGATAAACAAAATAAAGGGTTTTATAACATTTGCGTGAGGTAACGCGGTCTTTTGGCAATAAGGTTGAAATACTTGAAAATCACATCCCAAGAGACAATTCTTTATAAATGAAACAAGGTTTATTGCTAACTGCTATCCTAACATACATGGACTACTTAAAACAAAACACATAGACAACACATAACATACACACACACATTCAGAGCTCTACGGTTTAACGTTAGAAGAAGAGTTAAGGTAGCACTCTTTGCTATTTCATAACTGAAGCCACATAAGATCACGAAAGAGATGTCACCCTTTTCTGCATTCAGATCAATTACCAGTTCAGTTAGGATAAAAACGTTGCTTGTATACTTGCGTTCACTTAAGTTTCCGCAGGCAAATCTTTTGTCTCGTTCCACGTGGTGTTCTTGTGTTTCCACAGAAGTGTCCTTTGTTTCGGATGCCACGTGTTACCTCGTGGTCACCTCGTGTTGCTGAACGGATCTTCGGCTTTGTTCACGTCGCTGTTGCGTGACGTCATTGGGGAGCCCTCTTTCTGATCGGCGGTTGCCTAGTTCTGTGTTGAGATGAAAGCGTCGTTGGGCTGCTGGTTCGGTGTCAAGGCTTTACGAAGTCTTGAGTTCGCTTAGCTATCTTCCTCAGGCCGATATTTAAGGTGAGGTTCCAGCACGAACGGTGTTTCCGGTTTGTCAGTGAACAAGCAAGTTGAAGCACGAGGATGAAAGAGAGCGATTTTCGAACTGGTGACCAGTTTTAAACAGACGGATTTCAGCACGCCCCCGGCGGCTAGACCAATCAAATTGTTCTTGTGAGGGAGCCTCGCCCATCTCTTTGGGGCGTACCGAAATGAAAATTCCATGTGCTGAACAATAAGCGTTTTAATAATCGTATAAAGTGTTATCACATGTTTACCCATTTATAATTATCACCAAATCTGTTGTACCATTGATTCAAAATAATCATGACAGTTTCTGTGAATCTAAACACCACATTTGGCACACAAAGTGCATATACTACACAGTTTAAGGCATAGATTAAAACATTTCATTTCCTAAATAATTCACATTTACACCAAGCATATAAAAGGCAGAGTACAACATTAATATCCATATGTTTCTTGCGTAGAGGGTTTTAATATTCAAGGCCATTAGAGTTATTCTCGAAATCCTCTCTGTGGATTAAGTCTCTTTGTTCTCCAGCGTGCTCTGTGCTGGATGAGGAGGGGAGGGGCTTTATATCCAGACAGAGAGGCGCCTTGAGAGAAAGGATGACAAATTATTGAAAAAAGCTGCTGTTTTCAATGGTCTTGTGTGTCTTCATGCCTAGCTGGCATTACATAGGGTTACAAAATGTCATGTTGAAATATCATTTACAATAGACCAGGGGTGTCAAACTCAGTTCCTGGAAGGCCGTAGCCCTGCAGAGTTTAGTTCCCTGCCCCAACACACAAACCATGGCTGAATCCGAAATCGCCCCCTATACCCTCATTCACTATTCCCTACATTCACTCATACAGTTCACTTGAAGGAGGGAATGAAAACGAGTGAGGGAATTCGGACACTGAGTGCACTGGAAGGACTGCCGCTTTTGCATAGCTTGCTTGCTGTTTATAATAATTTGAAACGGACAGGTCCAGTAGTTTGATTAAAGGGTTTATCTTGAACTCTGTCACAGAAATTATGTATAAACCCTAATAGTCAATTTACAATTAATTTGTACCTGTTTTGTATTAAAGGAACACTCCACTTTTTTTGGAAATAGGCTCATTTTTCAACTTCCCTAAAACAGTTGCGTTTTACCGTTTTTGAATCCATTCAGCTGATCTCCTTGGTAGCACTTTTAGCTTAGCTTAGCATAAATCATTGAATCGTATTAGACGAATAGCATCTCGCTCAAAAATGACCAAAGAGTTTCGATATTTGTCCTATTTAAAGCTTGACTCGTCTGTAGTTACATCGTGTACTAAGACTGACAGAAAATGAAAAGTTGTGATTTTCTAGGCCGATTTGGCTAGGAACTATATACTCATTCCGGCGTAATAATCAAGGAACTTTGCTGCCGTACCATGGGTGCAGCAGGCACAATGATATTACACTTGTGCCCGAAAGTAGTCCCCAGCTAGGTAACTAGTTATGATATAGCAGGGGACTACTTTCACTACTTTTCCAAGCTGTTGTAAATTATTCTACAGACCTACACCCTCAACTTACATGGTTGTAAGGGGGTTTAGCTGTTATAAATTCACTGTAAACCACAGCTTCACAGGGCTTATTGCTTTAGTATATTAAACAATTACATTTTAAATAATGTCAAATTGTAATTCAATTAGCTTATTTTACGTATCTCAACATTGTTACCAGAGTTGTGGGACATGAAAAAAATGGTGTTTGAACCTGTAAATGCTTCATAATTTTATATTAAATCATATTAATCATTAATTCAATTTTTTGTCAAGGTGTGAAATGACACTGTGAATATATTTATAAAGCATCATATGACAAATTTTTACATAAATCTAAATTTTCACTGCTGGGGCTTAAAAGTGTGCGTAGTTGCAGAAACACCCATATATACAGTATATACAGTTGAAGTCAAAAGTTTATATACACCTTGCAGAATCTGCAAAATGTTGATTATTTTACCAAGAGGGATCATACGAAATACACTCTATTGTTTATTTAGTACTGACCTGAATAAGATATTTCTCATAAAATATGTTTACATGTAGTTCACAAGAGAAAATAATAGTTGAATTTATAAAAATGACCCCATTCAAAAGTTTACATATGCTTAATTCTTAATACTGTGTTGTTACCTGAATGATCCACAGCTGTGTTTTTTTGTTTAGTGATAGTTGTTCGTGAGTCCCTTGTTTGTCCTGAACAGTTAAACTGTCTGCTGTTCTTCAGAAAAATCCTTCAGCTTCTATAAATTCTTTGGTTTTCCAGAATTTGGGGGTATTTGAACCCTTTCCAACAATGACTGAATGATTTTGACATCCATCTTTTCACACCGAGAACAACTGAGGGACTCATATGCAACTATTCCAGAAGATTCAAACGCTCACTGATGCTCCAGAAGGAAAAACCATGCATTAAGAGCCCAAAAAAACTTGAACAGAATGAAGATGTGTATATTTTTTTTATTTTGCCTAAATATCATATTTTTTTCATTTAGTACTGCCCTTCAGAAGCTACAAAAGATAGTTACATGTTTTCCAGAAGCCAAATTGAGTTAAATATACCCTGATCTTCAAATTCAAAAGGTTTTTTGGCTCTTAATGCATGTTTTTTCCTTCAGGAGCATCAGTGAGTGTTTGTATCTTCTGTAATAGTTGCGTATGAGTCCCTCAGTTGTCCTTGGAGCTGATTTGTGAGAGCTGAAGGATTTTTCCGAAGAACAGCAGGAAGTATAACTGTTCAGGACAAACAAGGGACTCATGAACAACCAGTACCGTTTCTAGGCATAGGCGAGCTAGGCGGCCCCACTGGATCCCCAACATCATTGGGCTAGAGTACTGTCAATCTGACAATGCCTGTATGCCATTGGATCAGAGCACTGTCAATCTGACGATGCCTGAATGCCATTGGATCAGAGCACTGTCAATCTGACGATGCCTGAATGCCATTGGATCAGAGCGCTGTCAATCTGACGATGCCTGTATGCCATTGGATCAGAGCACTGTCAATCTGACGATGCCTGTATGCCATTGGATCAGAGCGCTATCAATCTGACGATGCCTGTATGCCATTGGATCAGAGCGCTGTCAATCTAACGATGCCTGAATTCCATTGGATCAGAGCGCTGTCAATCTGACTGAATATATATATTATTATCATTTTTTTATATTTTATTTTTTGGGGGGGGGCAACAGGGATTTCGCCTAGGGCGTCTAATTGGCTAGAAACGGCCCTTTGAACAACTATCACTAAACAAAAAAACAGCTGTGGATCATTCAGGTAACAACACAATATTAAGAATTAAGCGTATGTAAACTTTTGTACGGAGTCATTTTTATAAATTCTACTATTATTTTATCTTGTGGACTACATGTAAACATCTTTTATGTGAAATATCCAACCTGGTCTCATAAAAATACATACCTATGTGCACTTTCTGTGCGACACCGTTTTATGTACCTTACTGCACGTTTTGCCGCAGTTTCAAAGAGTAATGTCCGCTGAGTGGCGCTAAAACACAGTTTAAATACGTGAACCCTGGCATGTTTTTATTATGTAGATAGATATAGGTACGTATTGCTGTGTTTTTATTACGTTGCTGCAGAAACGTATTGTGGCGGTTCAGAATTCAAATATCCGGGCCCTAAAAGTGAATGCTCTATCGTGTTGGAAATATTCCCTACACCAAACCCAACCCTAAACCTACCCGATTGTGTTGAAAAATGCTAAACTGCTTTAAACATATTTGTTGATGCAACCGTGTTATTTCAACTTCCTTATACGCAGATTTGAACTGCTTTGTCAAACCGTGATTTGAACCGGAGCTCCTTGCATCCAAATAACGTCTCTTTACTCCTGGAGCTACCGAACAAACTTACCGTCTATGAAAACCCATAGATACAAGGCTGGATATGTGCTATACTAACGTTCAAAAGCATCAGTTTTCAAATCTCCCAGCTTTTAAATATTGTTTTGAAGTTGTTACATGATATTCTTCAAGTAATTGTGAGAAAATTATGCTTTATTAATCAAAACTCTGTAAATTTGTGTGAAAAGATGTTGGAGCTTTACTGCCTCTAGTATTTTGGAAACTGCAGTAATATGTAGTTATTGATACGTATTTGGTGTCTCCCTAAAAATTGCACCCCGGTACGTAAATGCCATGAGACCAGGTAGGAAATATCTTATTCAGGTCAGTACTAAATACACAATAGCATGCATTTTGTAGGATCCCTCTTACTTATAAAAATAAAATAATCAACATTTTGCAGATTCTGCAAGGTGTATGTCAACTTTGACTTCAACTATGTACAACAAAATATAAATTTTGACTATGTATGAATATATATATATATATATATATATATTATATAAAATGTTTTTTTTGTTTCACGTGTGCTTGGTTTTACTCTGCTTTTTAAATTTAGGGTGTCAGATTTAAATTTATCTGTTCAACTGAACATGCTTTTTAGTGCCACTTTTAGTTATATTTCATTTTAAAAGTGCTGAAAAACTGCAAGCAGCCTATTGTACTTTTTCAGAAATGTTGAAAAAGGCACATTTTACCAATGAGCCTAGGCTGGTTAAATATCTTCTTTCGTGATTCACACAAGAAAATAATGCAGATTTTGCAACAACATGACAGTAAGTATACGAAGGCATTGAATTTCATTTTGTGTGTAAGAGTGTATGTGATATATCATCAAAGGGCCCAGATTTCAGTTTAACCTTGAAATATCCCAACAATAACATAACCTTTTGATTTTTTGTTGTGAGCTATCCTTTCATATAGCGTGTGTCAGGAAGTGTTCACAGTCAGGCTAATGTATTCTGTGTTAGATTTTCTGTGCTAATGAAGGATATCATTAAGAAGTCTTTAAACAGATATGGCACCCCTCAAGATAGCACCGTATGCAGAAAAAAAAATTATCAAGTCATTGATGGAGTTCAGGGAGAGAATGGGACAGCATCTGGTCCATGCAAAGCGGAAATGAAAAACAGTTTGCACCACATATGTGCTATCCAGCAGTCACAAGTCACCCCTCATTTTTTAGGGAAGAAAATGACAGCAATTAAAATCCCAGTCTCTTCTGACATAACAAAGTTGGATTCATATCATAGTCTCAAAGTCAATCAGAATGGCACTGAGACTCTTGAGTACACATACTGAAGAGGATGCATTGGAAACCAATTTATTTCTTTATGAATATTTATACTAATCACACTGTATTATCAAGATGATATATTCATCTATTTCCAAACCACTTTATCCTCTTCAGGGTCACTAGGGGCCTAGAGCCTATCCCAGCATCTCAGGCCAGGGGTGGGGGACGGATGGCCAGCAGATATTAAATATTTAATTTAATAATATGAAATTAAACATACTGCTTGGCATGTCCTAGGTCTGATTGCTATTTGATGAATAATTCAAGCCCTTATTATGTATTGTCACACCATGCTTAACTGGCCGAAATAATCACATTTAAAATGAATTGCTTCATTCAATGTACATTAAAGTTAGAGCCTGATGTATATACCATCTTTAAAAATAAAGACCCCTCTAAAATGAAAATGAAAAAGCAAAATGAATCACAGATGAAAGGACTAAATGGAAATTTCTTTCATTCCTGTGAAACAGGTGGCGGCGATCAATCAACACTCGTGATGCAGGGTCAAGGTTTGGGTGGGTAGCTGGTGTAACACAATTCTGTTCAAACGTTGCCAAGTATTCTGAAAAAATCTTTTTGTAAGCAAAATACAAACTGCAAGTGCTTACTGTAATTATATTTCAGCAAATATTTTACCAGTCACAGATCATTTTTGAGAGCTCTTCAAAACATGAAATGCATTCACTTTTGGCTGCTGTCTTTCATGTCACATCTCAGTATAGTTGCTGTAGTGAGAAGTTTGGGATGTGTTCTTGTTGTGCCATCAGCAGATCAGTGCTTCTAATGATTTCCTTTTCCTTCAGAGTCATGTACAGTTACTTGTTGTGTGTATGTGGACCAGCAGCAAAAACATGTGCATTAGTTTGTGTTTGAGGTTAAGTGTGGGGATAGTTGTTGTATTCGATTATTGTGAATTTGCACACTTCAGTGTTTACCCATAGGCTATATATAACTACAAATTAATTGCAGCACTTAAGAGCTTTTTAAATATGAATTTAATTATACAGAGACTCATGGTCATCTATTTGAAATGGCTGTGCAGGATAACACCTGAATTCACACATACAGGGAAACCTGCATATAGATCCAGGGACAGATGGAAAGTGCTACAGTCACTGTCTGATGAATTGTAACTTATTTTTCTAGGTGTGAGATTGCAGTTGGCCGGCGTGAACATGAGCAGGTGTGACTGGATGTATTCATGAAGTCTAATCCTTCCACTGCTTTTGTTTTCCTGCTTTCTCTAGAGCTGATACAATTGCTGGACAACCAAATCTGCTGTTGCTCGATCTAGACAAATTCATTGATTTAATTAGAAGAGCAGCATCAATGTTTAATATTACAATATTTGTGCATACAGAAGGATTTGGGATATTGGTCAGGTTTGGATTATATCTTTATCTGTATTTTTATTAATTATATTTTTATGTTTTTCCAAATCAATGGTTTATGCCTTATGGATTGTTCTCACAAATTTGTACAATCCCGTTTGTATATATTTATATTATTTAATTTAATTGTGTAACCTTTGTTAGGTTTTGGTGTAGGGTTGATCATTGGCCAAAGTTGTCTTTTCTTTTTTTCTTTTTTTTAATAAACATTTGAATTCAAATTCATACAAAATGGCCACCTCATAAAATACATTTTTCTTATAAGATGTTATTGGTACTGATAAAATAATAATAATATTAACACTGACAAACACAAAAATAATGTTCTGAATTATCTTAATATGTGGGTTTTTCTCATTTAGTGAGATTTGATTAATTAATTAATTAATTGCATTTTACATCATTTGCATTTTGTTATATTTTTGATCACACTTAATTTTAAGGTTCAATTCTTGCCATTAGCAAAACATTAACTACGATTTTTGCCTCAATAAGCTCCTAATTTACTGCTTATTACTAGTTAGTAATGTAGTTGTTAAGTGTACGTATTGGCTAGGGATGTCGAATATGGTCATGCAGAATATGTGCTGTATTAGCTCCAATAAACAGCCAATATGTTTGTAATATGCATGCGAAAAAGTAATTAGTTAATAGTGACAACTGTTCCCATTTAAGTGTTACCAATTTTTGATCAATGGATTAAAAGTCCCACTGAAAATATTAATAACAAAATAAAACTATTGTTAACAAAAAAAGTTTAGTTTAAAATATGAATTACACAGAATTATTAATATTTTAATTAGTATTAAACTATTAATAAATAGGAAAAAAAAACTATATTTCACAACTGCATATTTAACAATTGCACATTTCCCTTGCATAACTAACTATTGCTGTCTGCCTCTGTCTTTCCTCTTCCAGCCAAGCTGTCTCCCCCCTTCTCTGAGCTCAGTCTGACAGCAGCTGTGTGTTATTCCAGAGGAGGAGTCTGTGTAGTTGTGCTTTATTCAGGAGGAGGAGTCTACCCAGCCATTGGTCAAACACAAGAAACTATTAGTAAAGCAGTATATGTTAAGGGTGGAGTGGGCTGAAAGGGCAACTTCACGTGCTATACGTTTAAACTTAACAGATCTAAAAACAGACCTCTGTAATAATTCATGAGAATATTTCCATCCTCTTAGAAAGTTAAAGAACAACTGAGCAGAGGAAGTATTTCTGTTCCTAGAAAAAAGGGCAGGAGAACAGCCTTCAGGCTGTGGGAGAACTTGTTGCAGCACTGTTGAGGAAAAGTTGGTGAGTTATTTCATGTTTAAAATAAAGCCTGCTGTCATAAAATGTGCTGCTTTGCATTTAAATGTGAAATATAAAGCATGGTACATTGTTGTTAAAAGATTATTTTCAGATGGTGACAAGTACTATAACTGTCCAAAAGTTTTTCTACTATTTACATCTGTCCAACTTTTCTCCCATCAGAACAAATTGTAACTTCAAATCTAAATATGTGGCTTTCTTTCGTATCTAAAAGGGAGTCTGGGTTGTGTGTAGTTTAAAAGTGTTGAGTGACAGAGAAGAAAAAAGCCAGGTCAGCAAATAACCACAAACACTTGTAAGAGACATCTGCTATATTAAGCTGCATACATACTCCAATATGCTCCAAACACACAAATATTCAAGTCCTTTCTCTAATTCATTGATAGTAAACTCTTTGAATGATGTTTATCTAATAGGCTGGTTCACACAAAGATGAAAATTATGTCATCATTTACTAAACCTCCTGTCATTCCAAACCTATATATATATATAAAATTAAACACTAGAATATATTTTCGAAAATCCCATTGACTAAAATAAATAAATAAACATTCATCAGAACATGTTACTTAATTTTCCACAGAAGAATGTTCTACAGTTTTGGAATGACATAAGGGTGAGTAAAATATTATATAATTGTCATTATCCATCTAACCCTTATATTTTTTGTATAAATAATTTTGTATTATTACCCAAAATTAAAACTTTTTTATATGTTAGCTTCTTCAAAGTTACCACGTTTTGCCTTGATTCTGCACACTCAGGTCATTCTGTTAACCAGTTTCATTATGTGCCATGCATCTGGGATGTTTTTAAATTGTCTTGGCTCTTCCACGTTTATATTGGGCACCTGTTGCTTGCTTTTTATCCTTATTGCTTTGCTACTCGTGCAGGGACTAGTGTGTCCTGTTGCCTGAGGCTTATATAAAAGCTTCAAGTGTAAATACTAGAGTAAAAGCCAGTCATGCTAGTACACAAAGCTTATATTTGAGCACAGCTGACATTAACAGTGCTGTTTTTAAATAACAGAGAGCTAAAATTAAAACAAGCTAAAATTGCTTTATTCCAGCACTGAGTCATGAAGAGGGAAGTCAACACAAGTGATCTTAAATTAGAGAGTGAGAGTGAGAACTTGTTTTCCATCATCGCGTATAACATTTATGAGAGCTCCTCCTTCAGGTGCAGGCATAAACACAACTTCATAGAGTCCAACAAGTTTATAAATTAGTAGTCTTGTCAAACCTTATCTTTTTAAAATGGCAGCGTTCAAACTGAAGTTTCTAGCACTCCTATCCTGCAAGTATTACAAACTAAAAACTAGAGAATGTATGATACTTTTGATATATGTAAATAAAATGAATCCATCGCTGGTTTCAGGAAGGAAGTACAGGGTGTGGACACTGTGTGCTGATGAGAGAAGGAAATACTGTGAATGTTTCCTTTGTTTCGAGTGAGTGATAACGCCCAAGGTCTTTAAAGGCCTCTTCCTTTGTATAGTAACTGCCAGAAAAGTCAACAAAGGCTAAATGAGGCCAATGGAGTTTAATCGAATGTGTCACATGGCACTATATTTTGTTCAACATATCAGATCTACGGTGTAGAGCACATATCGTTTAGAGCTGACCAGCTGGGGAAAGGCAATGACTTCCTAATTTGATTTGATTCTGACTGATATGCTCTCAATTCAGTTCAAATTAATTCTAAATATTTCAGCTGCTACATCAACAGACCTGTTTAAATCCTTAGTCACCTGATGGTACACTATTGTTCAAAAGTTATGGGTCGTTAAAAAAAAGAAACTCAGCAAGGCTACATTTATTTGATAAAAAAACTGTAATAATGTGACATATTATTTTAATTTAAGGTAAACAAAAATGTAATTATTTCATGTGACGGGAAAACTGAATTTTCAGCAACCGTTACTTCAGTCTTCAGTGTCACATGATCATTCCGAAATTATTCTACTATTCTTATTTGCTGCTCAAAAAACATTTCTTATTATTATCCGTTAAAAACAGTTTTTCTGTTTAATATTTTGTGTGGACACTGTGACCTTGTAATATTCTTTTGTAACATTATAAATGCATTTACTGTCATTTTCTATCAGTATATGACCTTGCTCAAACAAGTCTTACTGACCCAAACTTTATGACATTAGTGTATAACATGCATTATGATTCAACACCACCCAGATTAGGTTGCCAGGACCCAATTTATTTTCATTGAGAGGGGCGAATGTTACATAGTGTTGAGCAAGCGAAGTCACATAAAACCAATAAGCAATAGATAAGTGGAGAAGTGGACAGCACATTGTGTGGGGGTGGTGAGCCATCATCCACCCCTGACTCACTGACATCTGCAAGACGGTTGCATCCACTTTAAAAAGCACAGATTAATTTGACTGATTTACAGTGATGTAGATATAAAATAATAATTGCAGCTTTCAAATTAATCTGATTTGTCCCTTCAAGTAATTTTAATACACTCCTCTGACCTAGTCAAAAGCCAGTAGGAAGTTATCAACCCCCTGTTGTGTCACAAAACAGAGCTTTTTCCAGAAATGTGAAGGAACTACATAACATAGATTCATAAAATAGCTAGAAAGCCACACAAGACTGAGATCAACATAGCTGGCAAGATATCTTGCTGGCTTTTTGTCACATTCTCTTTATATGGTCTAAATGGGAAAAACATTGTGTTTGAGAGTCAGGTTTTGTTTACATTATAAAGATATTTGACCTACAATTATTGGTCTCAACCAAAGTAAAACTTACTAAACATATAGCTAATGCCTTAATGATAATCTAAACATGCAGTGCAGCTTGTGTGAATAATGGATAACATTAGAAAACTGAGTGCAAATATTCTTCAGTATTCACATTGGGATTTGGATGATGCAATCTGTTATGTGCTTTATCTTGGAACATAAATGACACTCTCCTGCTATTTCCTCGCTCTGTTTCCTTGAGAGCATTAGAGTGAAGCAATTGCCCTCTCTCTCTTTCTACAGGCATCTCATCATCCCTGAGAACACGTTCCCACAGCTGTCCCCCTCAATCTCACTGCCAAATATTCCTTCACATGTCTGTGATGGCCAGCTCCACAGAACGTAGCGTAACCCTCACTGAAAGCAAATCTGACACATCACCCATATCTCTTCGTAAGTATTTTGTAGTTCTGTGCACTATACTGAATGAGTGTCAGCACAAGCTGCGATGACAAAGTGCAGCGTTATCAAATGGGTGTGTTTGGATGTGGACTGGTGACATTTAGAAGAGCTGCTCTGAGTTTCACACCGCGTGTGGAACAGAAATGAGGATGTGTGGTTTGTGTGTGTTGGTAATGACATGTAAGCATGTGAGTAGCATCGGATGTGTGGTTTATGTGTGTGTGATATTTTTGTAAGGTAAGATATATGATTGTAGTTTACATTATTCACTGCTATGTAGATATTTTTCAAAAAAGCTATTTTCTATTTTAATATATTTTTAAATGTAATTCAGCAAAGCTGACCTTTCATTACTATGGTTTTCAGTGTCACAAGATCCTTCAAAAATCATTTTAATATGCAGATTTGGTGCTCATGAAAGATTTATTATTATCAGTGTAGAAAACAGTTGGATCGTTAGATGTTAGATCTGAAACTGTTATATCGTTGTGTGTTACGTAGAGAATTGTTGTGTTGTGTTATGAGTTGTGTTTTGCAAAAAGTGTTTAATACGGTGGCCGATAGAGCTCAACACGCTGCAACTTCAGAAAAAAATGCAAATAGAAAAAGCACCAGCAAATCAAGAAAACATCTTCATCAATTTGAGAGCAGGTGCTACAAATGCCCACAACACAAACAAAGAAAGAATCACAGCAAATGCTCACAACACAACCAAATAAAGAATTTTATTTGCAGCGCGTTTCTTTATTTGTTTGTTGTGAGCATTTGCAGCACATGCTTGTAGCATTTGCAGTATTTGTTTTCTTAATTTGCAGGTGTTTTTCGGCCACCGTAGTTTTATGAAATTGAAAACTGAGTCAAAGGCCGAGTATTAGTGTATGGTTTTGCAGATTTGGTGAGTGGTTCTGGTGTTTGAGTGTCAGGTTTCAGAAATTGTGTGACAAGTAAAGATTCTGTGTGTAAGCAGCTGAAAAAAAAACTGTAATAAAAACAACCTCTGTTATATTTCCCTCAATCATATGTGTTTTATCAAGAAGGTATAGTGAAACAACTGAAACATCAAACCATTTTGTGGACCTTTTGTTGTTCCCTAACTGTTGCGTTGTACTAGTTTTGGAACTGCTGGCATCCATAGATCTGATTTGACAGAGCATGATGGTGGTGTGGTACAGCTCTGAATATGAGATATGGAATATGTTTACTAGATCAGGAACAACCAGCTGTGAAAACATAGCCGACAGCATAACAAGCCCATAAGAGTCAAAATATAGCAAGGCTCTTGATAATCAGCAGAAATCAGTATTAGTACACTTTGAGAATAATTCACCATGAACGAATTGTACCAGCTGATAACGTCCTTTGTTTACACATGTTGTTTACATTGTTTTAACGCTGGAGAGAATTATGCAAATCAGAAAGCAATGAAAACACCTCCCAAAAAATGAGTGCTTAGTTTACTGTGCATGGTGAAATATCCGATCTTACAGGCCAGTTCTGGGTTGTGGGGGCTGCAGAAGACATTTTGTGAATGAGCTTTTACTGCTGTGAGGCTAATTTACATGGAAAGGAGGTATGTTAGGGTCTATAAATATTTGGTGCTAAAAAGGGGGTAGATAAAACATGCAAAAGGCAATTGAAAAGGGCATAATTTATCATAATCCATTTGAATAATGTTCTGAACAAGGTTAGTCAAAATTCAAAATTGAGTTGAAATTTGAATTGCATTGTTTAAACCAAAAGGATGTTGAAGTTAAATGACAGAAAAAACTGTGCCAAAACATTGAGGTTGAATGATTATGTCTGTTTATTCCCTGTTAAAACAATTAAAATAGCCATCAGAACAGATTAAAGTGTATCAGAAAATGCTGCAGTACATTAAAAGTTACATATGTGATATTTAACAAAATCATATCTAATTTTCAATACATTGCAAATTAAATTAAGGACCTGGAATCTTTACATTAAATGTTCAACTTCCAGACCAAGGCAACAAGATTTTGGGCTGGCATTTCCCGACATTCATTATTCCCTATTAATCTTTATACATTTCTATAGGTGGAATTTCAAACATAGAATATTCACGCATTCTGATGTTCCTAGAAATACCCTGTATGTTGTGGTCTTTTAATGGATATTTCATACTGATATTCACCACTATGCCAACACTCAACAGGTGATGACCTGCTGACTTCTTTGAAAACTGATCCTAAGCCTGTGATCTCAAATACAACCTTGAAACTGGTAACCAATCTACATTTACATTTATCAGACGCTTTTATCCAAAGCGACTTACAGTGCATTCAGGTTATACATTTTTTTGTCAGTACGTGTGCTCCCTGGGAATCACCTGTTGAGTGTTGGCATAGTGGTGAATTTAAATAAACATTCAAAAGGGGGCATAAGCTGTGTCTGTGAAGACAGATGAGGGTAGTACGCTCTTGATGCTAACCGATGACTTACTGATGTGACAGGTTAAGTTTTTACATTTAACTTGTTTTTACAAGGTTGTTTTAGATAATTTAATAGATCTCAAACAAATAAGAAGATGGCTCAAACATTAGAGGTAAAAGCTAAGCCAAGAGAAGAGAGAAAACAAATAAGAAAATTGCTTTGTTCTTGGTGGAGGATGAAACAAAGTTAGAACCAGAGGGGTTGTAGATGTTTTCCAGCTATATGACAAACACTGAGTGAGTGTGTGTATGTGTTCCTCACAGCAGCAAAAAAGCAAGCCAGAAGGGTTGATTTATCTTCTGCTCTGAAAGCCCTCGCATCCAAGTCCCCCAGTATGTGATGGAAAGCATAGCAAACAAAACGCTTGTTGGTCTGTATCCCGCCGCAGTCCAACAGCTGCATGCGCATTCACCTTGCATTGACACATACACCATGACATTGTTTTTCATTGGGAACTGTTAAATGAAGGGCAGTCTGCACATCTGTGTTTGTAGCTGTAATGAACCACAGAGGTTACTAAACTAGTAATGGACTGTATTGTATCTTATGTTATGCCAAGTTCAAGGATGGTTATGTTTGACAACTAACTATATAAAATTACACAAAATAATTGTTGATTTTATTTTTACATCATTATTATTAAAAATTTATCTATTTCAAATACTCAGCATTAACACCACTATCTCTAACACCACTACAAGACAAAAGTATTGGCTACATGATACAAGATTCGTTGTATTCTAAACTAAAATTTAAGTCTAAAATCTGCTTATTCTATTTACTATTTGAATAAACAAATTTGAGAAACCTAACAAAAAAAAAAGTTGTTCAGCTAAAACACTGATACAATACAGTAAGTTAATTAAGCTGCTTTCTTCAGTTTTATTTATGAGTCTTTTGAACCAGCATGACATCATTAGGAATGAAATCCAGCTTTAAAACAGTTTGTCTCTTTGCTGCCATATTTATCAGTTTCCTGTATGTGATATGTGTATGTCCGTCCACAGGAATGTTAGAGAATCAACAGCAGGCTCTTTATATTATTACTGAAGGAAACAGGCACTGTTCTCAACCATCTGCCCATAATCAACCTCAGTGGGCCTGCAGTCACTTGACTGGCTCATGAGAGCACATGCCCATTAGTAAACTCATTGAAAAGGTTTTTCTTTCACAGAGAATCACTGACTCTCAGCTTGAATGAAGGAATCTGAGAGTGTGGTGGAGAACAGAGAGGGAGAGGTATTCTTTCGAGGCGAGATGCGTGACATATGGTTGGGTGAGATAGGAACGGTTTACACTTGAGCCTCAAATCCCAGGCAGATGTGACCTCAGGCCATGAAGGAAAGAGAGAGACGGAGAGAAACACCAGATTGTTTGAGGAAATCAGTTGCAGAAAAGCAGAGAGAGGGGAATAGTGAAGAGCTCTTTAACTGAGACTCCCACAGGACTGTGTGTGTGTGTGTGTGCATGTGCGTGTGTGTGTGTGTGCGCGTGCGCGTGCGCGTGCACGAGCGAGTGCGTGAGTGAGTGAGTGAGTGAGTGAGTGAGTGTAGCATATTCAGAATCTCATGACTAGCCCCATAAACAAGTGAGCTTGAACTCAGTGCTGTGGTCATGATGAGCCTCATAGCGGCGGCAGAATGAGGTTAGTAAGTTGTTTATAGACTTTTGGTTTCGGTTCAGAGATAGTATTGGGATAGATGCAGTGACATAATGTTCATCCATTAATACATTTTAAGTTTGACTAAAATATTGTCAAGATGTGTTGAAAATGACAGAATTTTTTGGAAGGATATTGAATATCATGAGCAGAAAAGGCAGTCTGATTGTTGACGAAAACAGCATTTTAACATCCCTCAAACCAGACTGATTCAGTCAATGCCCTACCTTTTTTATTTTTCAAAAATTCACTTGCATGTGAGTCGCAATATGAAATAAATTATCTTTCACTTCCATTTTATTATGACTTTAACGCCCTTTAAGTGCACATAAGTAGCAAGTATTTAATCCATTACCTTTCTTAAAGGTGCAGTAGGAGATCTCGAAAAATGCTAACTTTAGCCTGATAGCACTGAAAGCGAACGTCCCACCCTCCCTGCAATCGCTGTCCAAAGCCACGCCCCCTGAATGCACATATGCTCAAAGAGCAGAATACCAGAGACAACATTTAATTACTACAATAGGCTACATCAACGGTTCCCAATTACAGTCCTGGCGCCCTCCCCGCTCTGCACATTTCATATGTATATCTTATCACGTCTGAAGTTTGTTCTGTTCAACTGTAAGTCATAAGTGCCCTCCGAAGTGGACATCACCAGATATTCCACCATGATTCCAGTTCAAAGCGAGCTTATATGTTCCATACAAAGGGCATTAAAGTGTGCGAGACGTGAATTTAAATAGTATTTACTTATAGAGGTATATTATGTCACACTTCACACTTCACTAGTAAATTTTGTCTGTGTGTGAAGACGCTGTACAATGCAATCCGTGAGTGAATGTTCCAAAGTTAAATAAACTTAACGGAGTTTCCCTGCTCAGGGAGAAGGGAGCATGTCAATCGGAACAAAGTTCATGCATGTAGCACTCTTCTAATGAGCTGGTTATCTGATTCAGGTGTGTTAACTAAGCGAGACATGCAAAATATGCAGAGCGGGGAGCATGAGGACTGGAAGTGGTAACCGCTGGGCTACATCATGTGTCAATCACCGTTGAGAAAACTTTATAGCACAGTTAGTAAAGGTATAACAATACCAGGAAGGATGATCGGGTTGTTGATGTTTGCTTGTCATTCTCGCTCTGTCTGCACAGCGTGCGTGAACGCACTGATTACGTATCCTGTCTGCGCGAACAGGGTGCGCAGAGGTATACAAATACATACGTTGACAGGCAGGTAGGAAAGACAATTAAAATGCTCGGACTGAGCATTTTGATTGGACGAACATTTCTTGGTCCTACTACTTCACAGAATATTTCAATACAGATAAATACATTTAGACCACTTAACTTAATGATAGCTATCAGGATGTGAAGAGACTTTCAACCAGCATAACAAAAAATGTTTCTGAAGACAATCACCTCTTGCACCTTTAAGTATTTTTAAGTTTGTGGTGTGCCCCCTATGGGGTGTGTTTGACACGAGGTTGAGGAAATGACAGGCGTTGGATAAACTTTTCCTTTCATATTGCTACACATTGTTACACAGAAAGTTTACAAATTACATAAATATGCATATAATGACAAGTTTGTATATAGATCTGTGTAGATCTACATACAAAAAACTGGTTCACTTGAATAGTGAAACCTGAAAGAACAAATTATATTTTTCTCTTTATTTATTTTTTCATTATTTTTCAATTGCAAGGAAAAAGTAGACTGCTTCCATACACTGCTACTTTAAAATGGTAGTTTTCGGCCACCATAGGCTCCGCCCACACAAATTGTAATTGATTTTTGCAATGCAAACACCCAAATTCGTCCATTAACTGTGAGCACAGATGGACATGTTTTGTGCATGCGCACAACCTAGTGGACCTTTTGATTTGGGTCGATTAAATCACATGAAAATCTGCTGAAAATGATTACTGCCTCAGTGGATTTCAGAGGCCAATGGGTCATGTGGATTGTCTGTGAACTGAACGTGAACAAGGGAAGTATACAGTACTTTGAGCTTGAATGTGTTTTTCACAGAGATTTTCATTATTGCATCTACGAAGAGGAGAGGCACAAAAGTTATGCTGTTGCAGCTATGCTGCTTCACATACGCTCTGCTGATGCTTGTGGTGTGAAACGGCTAATCCTTTACCTGCAGGACAGGCGGATGGAGATGGTTAAGTCAAGTCTGTACTTATAAACTTGCAAAGAAAAGTCTGAAAACTTTAAAACCCTTTCTGTACACTCAGGTTTAGGTCCCTGTGGATATTTCCACATTCCTCTTATCTTCATAGATGTGCACTCTGTCGCCTCCAGTCCTCTTTCTCAATTTGATTTTTCCTCCCCCTCAGCACCACAATCTGATTTCTGGGCCACTGAATAACTGTATCTGTGGCCAAGTGACCTCGGGGTCATATGCAATTTCCTTCTCTTACATATTTTTCAGCGATTCTCAATCACTCGCAAAGATTAGATGTCCAAGTCCCAAAGATGATAGACTGACCTTCTCAAGGGCAAGTGCCGTCTATTGAAATGAATATCATAATAATAATTATGCTGCTTTGATTATGGCACATGGCATTGTTAGGCATATCCAGATGATGAATGAAGCCATCTAGGCAGCAGAGGCCATTCAAATTAATTGTGTCGCCGCTCAAAGGAAAATGTTGGATTCACTCTTTGATGTGCGTACAGTTTCTGAAGGACGATTCACACCAGCTTATGTAAGGGTTAAACGAGTCAAGAGTTTTGGGACGCTGACAAAGCCAAGTGACCTGTTATGACCAGAGTAAAAATACAGACATGCTAGCAAAATGAGAAACTGCAACTGACCTTTCTAATCTATAGACGTCAATGGACAATATAAATGATTGTTACTGGCCACTTACAGACATAGTCTTACAGAGTATGTGTAAAGATTATAGATAGGAAGTGAGGGTGTTATAGAAGTAAAGAGAGATGTGTGGCAGTGTAATGGGGTGGAAGATTGAGCTGCTTGTGTTCTTAGTTGCACATCTGTTGGGATGGATCCACTTTTAAATCAGCACTCTTTCATAAAGCTAGTGCACACTGTACCAACAAACTCTAAAATTATTTTTGTGTTTTGATGGTTTAGTAAGCACTTAACTGTTGCTGTCATTACAGGATATGCTATTAGGGGTAACACTTTATTTTAAGAGGTTATTTTTAAACGTTACATAATTACTATTATAATAACAAATAATTATGCATAATTACATGCAAGTAACCCTAAGCCAACCCCTAACCCTAACTACAGGTGCATCTCAATAAATTAGAATGTCGTGGAAAAGTTCATTTATTTCAGTAATTCAACTCAAATTGAAAAAAAAAGAGAAAATTTGTGAATTGTTGGCCTTCTGAAAGTATGTTCATCTACTGTATATGTACTCAATACTTGGTAAGGGCTCCTTTTGCTTTAATTACTGCCTCAGTTCGGCGAGGCATGGTGATCAGTTTGTGGCACTGCTGAGGTGGTATGGAAGCCCAGGTTTCTTTAACAGTGGCCTTCAGCTCATCTGCATTTTTGGTCTCTTGTTTCTCATTTTCCTCTTGACAATACCCCATAGATTCTCTATAGGCTTCAGGTCTGGTGAGTTTGCTGGGCAGTCAAGCACACCAACACCATGGTCATTTAACCAACTTTTGGTGCTTTTGGCAGTGTGGGCAGGTGCCAGATCCTACTGGAAAATGAAATCAGCATCTTTAAAAAGCTGGTCATCTAGGAAGCAGATGCCATTCAAATTTCTTGAACGGGTGCTGTGGAGTTGGTTTCAAAAACACAATGGACCAACACCAGCAGATGACATTCACTCAAATCATCACAGACTGAAGAAACTTAACCCTGGACTTCAAGCCTTGAGCTGAAAAGAGGACTTTGGACCACTGGGCAACAGTCCAGTTCTTCTTCTCCTTAGCCCAGGTAAGATGCCTCTGACGACAACTGTAGCCAAATTCTTTGACATGTCTGTGTGTGGTGGCTCTTGATGCCTTGACCCCAGCCTCAGTCCATTCCTTGTGAAGTTCACCCAAATCCTTGAATCGATTTTGCTTGACAATCCTCATAAAGCTGCGGTTATCTCGGTTGGTTGTGCATCTTTTTCTTCCACACTTTTTCCTTCCACTCAACTTTCTGTTAACATGCTTGGATACAGCACTCTGTGAACAGCCAGCTGCTTTGGCAATGAATGTTTGTTGCTTACCCTCCTTGTGAAGGGTGTCAATGAATGTCTTCTGGACAACTGTCAGATCAGCAGTCTTCCCCATGATTGTGTAGCCCAGTGAACCAAACTCAGAGACCATTTTGAAGGCTCAGGAAACCTTTGCAGGTGTTTTAAGTTGATTAGCTGATTGGCATGTCACCATATTCTAATTTGTTGAGAGTGAATTGGTGGGGTTTTGTTAAATGTGAGCCAAAATCATCACAATTAAAAGAACCAAAGACTTTAACTACTTCAGTCTGTGTGCATTGAATTTATTTAATACACAATTTTCACAATTTGAGTTGAATTACTGAAATAAATGAACTTTTCCACGACATTCTAATTTATTGAGATGCACTTGTATATAGTACGTACATGTAGTTTATTAATATTACTCAGCAGGCTAATTAAATGTATAATTACACTGTAACAAGGACACCTTAAAATGAAGTGTTACCAATTTAGTTTTATTTGAAATAATTTAGTTATAAGAATTTATTTCACTCATTATAACCTTTTTTACCTTGGTCACTCAATTTCAAAATTGATAATAATAATAATAATAAGACATGTTTCTTGAGCACCAAATCAGCATATTAGAATGATTTCTGAAGGACCATGTGAAACTGAAGGCTGGAGTAATAATGCTAAAATTTCAGCTTTGCCATCACAGGAATTAATTCTACTTTAAAATTATTATTATTTATTTTTTATTCATAATATTTTTATAGTTTTTATTGTATTTTTAATAAGTGTAATACTGTAATACTGTAGTTTTAAATAAAAGCCGCACTAAGGAGTTAATGAGACTTCTTTTAAAAACATAAAAAAATTGTACAGAGCCCAAACTTTTGAACGGTATATATTCTGGACGTTTTTAGCTTAAGCGAGATGAAGTTCAAACAGCAGGATGATTTCCTGCTTAATGGCACTAAAAACTGGATCTTACGTCAGAAAATGAGGGCATCATTCAGTGATTTGACACTTGTACCAAACTGTTCTAGCATTTGGCAGTTTAATTGTGGCAAGTTGAATTTGCCTATAAGGAAATGCACCACTATCAATTTTGTATCTGGCTTTCAGATATCACTCTTCTGCTGTGTTCACCCTATTTTGGTCATTTCAAAACCCTTATGAGATTCTTTTTTCAGTGGAAAGCATATCAAGTTTTTTGCAGCTATTTTTTGCAGTCAAGCTTTAACAATGAAACGTTTAGGCCATTATTCTCTGAAAATCTTTCCCTTTAATGGTAGCTCTCAAATCTTGTTCATAAACATTGAAGCATTTGAAAGTGGTTGCACGACAGCTTTGATGTCAACAGTGTCACATGCCATTGGCTCTTGTGTGTCTTGTGTCTGATTATGACACATATTAATCAATTTGCGAACTGCAGTGGAGATTCTCAGTGAAAAACTTTTCTTCACCCAAAACAATCATATTACTTCAAAAGACCACAACCACTGTATAATGACAACAGCACAGAGGAACTATATTGATCGAATAAGTTAAAACAAATATTCCTGCTGATGTCCGATAAAACATTGACAGCCCATCAGAATAAATCCAACTTTAAAGAGCTTGAGCACACACTTATAATAACAGAGCAGCGGATGGGTGCTAATATAGTCATTGTTATTGATACCATTATAGTTGTTGTTCTTGGTGGGAACAGGGCATTATGCAATATGGTTAAGGGATGGGGTTACAGGGTTAAAAAATACCAATATTATATATTGGTGTTATATCGTTTGCTATAATCCTCAACATAGTTGAAATTTCAGCAGATCTGTGTTGAGGTTGGGCAGGATAACATTTTCTACAGCACCGGTTCCCTTATGAAATTGCCCAGCTTAATAACATAAATCTGTCCCTCTCTCCCCTCTTCAATGTAACAGCACAAGCTTTCAGCACGCTTCCCACCCTCTTTCCTCCTCCAAGACATGCTGAAATCTCACTCCATTAGTCACATCCATTACTCCTGTTTCCTTCCCTGTCTTCTGTCCTCGGCTCATTTTTCTTTTAGGAATGGAGGGAGACTAGCATGTGGTTTCCTCATTCTGTCTCCTCCATCTCATCTTCAGTAAGGTTATGAATTTAGGGTTATAATCACCATTGAGCTCTTGTGTAATATACGCTTGCACCTGTGCTGTTCTGGTGGCTGCCCTGTCTGTGCTCAGTGAGCTGTATGTGTGTTGCATGATGCAAATCGATGCAATAGCTTGATGTGATTAACCTTCTTCTGCTACTTCAGCTCTGGCCTACTGACACAATAAATAACTCACTTACTTCGAACCCAGAATTAAATTAGTTAATGAACTATGCATGGGCATAATGGGCCGGCTGCATAAACATAGTACTTTGTTAAGACAGTGTCTTAAGAAGTGGTTTGACCAACTAGCAGTTAACCAAGGGTAATCAGTCTTACTTTTTGTATTAAAACTAGACCAATCTACATTTTTATGTAACTGACGTCAAAAGGTTATGGCCAAAATTAAAATATATTTCAGTTGTGTTATTTTGTCTATGCAGGGACAAAGAGCTCTCGGATTGTATCAGAAATATATTAATTTGTGTTCTGAAGATGAACGAAGGTCTTACGGGTTTGGAAGGACATGAGGGTGAGTAATTGCCAGCAGCCATATCACCCTGCAGCCCAAGACCGGTTGCCCACTGAAGCTAAGCAGGGTTGAGCCTGGTCAGTACCTGGATGGGAAAACTCCTGGGAAAACTAGGTTGCTGTTAGAAGAGGTGCTAGTGAGACCAGAAGGGGGTGCTCACCCTGTGGTCAGTGTGGGTCCTAGCGCCCCAGTATTGTGATGGGGACACTATACTGTAAAAAGCACTGTTCTTCGGATGAGACGTTAATCAGAGGTCCTGACTCTCTTTGGTCATTAAATCCCAGGATGTCCTTTGAAAAAGAGTAGTGGTGTAATCCTGGCCAAATTTGCCCATTGGCCTCTGACCATCATGGCCTCCTAATCATCCCCATACAATGATTGGCTTCATCGCTCTGTCTCCTCTCCACCAGTAAGCTGGTGTGTGGTGGACGTTCTGGCGCACAATAGCTGCCGTGGATGCTGCACGCTGGTGGTGGATGAGGAGATTTACTATGTAAAGCACTTTGAGTGCCTAGAAAAGTGCTATATAAATGTAACTAATTACATTTTTTTTTATAAGATATATTTACTAAAAAAGAAAAACTTCTTAAAGCATTAGCACAATTTTCCTTTGTACGATAAGGTGTATGCTTAAAAAAAAACTTGCAATAAGACAATAAAATAAAATAAGATATTTTGTCTGCCAATATATCTAATGCAATTTTCTCAAGAAAATATACATATAAATTGTGTGTTGTGTTGTGTTGTGTTGTGTTGTGTTGTGTTGTGTTGTGTTGTGTTGTGTTGTGTTGTGTTGTGTTGTGTTGTGTTGTGTTGTGTTGTTTTGCTGTGTCAGCCACCCAACATTTTATCTCACTGCCAAGCAATGTTTTAAAATGTGTTTCTGAATATATGTGCCATCACATTTACTGTAGTTAGGCACATTTTTGTGGGCAAAACTCATTTTAATTATAATCCATGCAATCAGGAATTTTGAGTGATGGTGAAAGATTTCCCAATGGGGTAAAATTGACTATGCAAACATAAATCTGCTTGGTTTAAAGTGCCTTCTGTGTGAGCTGTGCTTCATACATCACTACATTGACAGTAGACAATGGACCTTTTCTGCTCACAAACTTTTGCTAATGTGACAGCACCTTAAAGATTTCTGGTTCGATGGGACAATTCTTCATCACATGGGAAGGCTGATGAGCACCCTTTGGCCTTGACACAAGCTTCCTCAATCATCAATTTTCTGATATGATCTTGCAGGGCAGTCACATCACCAACAATACAGTGTAGAAATACAGTGACTGGTCCTCTCAAGTCTAATAGAAACGAGTATCGTAAAAGCTGTTTAAGAGGAGGATTTAAAGGTCTGGATAGCCTTGGTGGCATAGAGGAATCTGAGAAGAGCTCCTGACCAGTAAATGAGAGATTTATTGATGGGCTTACATGCTTTCACTCAAGGCTGTTTTGAGGCCTTTCTTGTTGAGGATCTGTGCATTGCAGGCATAGTAAATAATGTAATGATCAATATTTCCTTTTTACAATCTCAAGTCTGATAAGGGGTTACAAGTCATTCTGAGCTTAAACTGATCTAATATTGACAAACTATATATCGTTGGAAAGCTCTAAGTGTGTACTTTTCATATTTGACCACTGCTTTGGAGGAAATATTATGTAGTGACAATAATTTATTAATTTGTGATAAGAGAAGTTAGCAAAAAAATCAAAAGTATACCAGGAGTTATGAAAACACACTTACAATCACTTAAACTTCAGTTTTTATGTTAATAATCCAAACAAAATATATTTTCTAGTATTTGTCCAAAATATTTTACATCTTGAACACAATGTTTTAAATAATAAAAAAAGGATATCAATCTTTGCTGTGGTGTGAGGTCAAGTGGTCTCCAAGTGTCCTTTAGGAATCATCAATTGGACATGAATGTCACCTAGTGGCCTTTGTTGGTATAACAGCTCACAAAAATCTCATTTTTTATGATATCAGTCTCAAATTTGGAACACAACTTCTTTAGACCTATAGCTTTTATTTCATATAATTTTTAGGGTGAACCAAATTTTTATTGATATGTTATTTTAATAAAATATAAAAGTGTATTTATTATTGCTTTTTTATTACAATAAACTTAAACAGCTATAACTTTTTTGTTAACTAATTTTTTAAACTACAGACACCTGTGCAAGAAACTTCAAAGTCTCTTTTTAAAACAAGACCAGAATGAGGATCATATTCAAAAGCGTTCCGGAATCATATTCATATGAATTTCGACATTACATTTGCAGGCCTACACTCAAAAATGGGCGTGACAGGTAACAGGTTAACACATAAAACATATTACTGTGAAGACAGCAGGTCAGTTGTACTTTAAACTTTCCAACTTTTTAACTCCATAGTGTTATGAGATATCAGGAATGATGACACATAGGCACCAAAATATGATTTTTGCCTAAATGTAAAGACAATTATATTTCTTATCATGTTTATCTTATTTATCAGAAAATTATAATATACTGTATCACACTTTACATGCTTTCATCCTACCAATTCTTTAAAAATAATAAATATAATTACTTTTTAATTTTTAACTTTTGACTAAACTTTTGCAAGGACTCCGCAACATTCCCAGTGGTCTCGCTTGTACATTAAAGGACTGTGGGAATGAAAGAAGAGCAGAAAATGTGTAAAACAGTGCACTGGAAAAAAAACAATAAGTAATATTTACTTAATTTTTATTTTGCAAGTTTTTACACACATACATTTTAAGTAAAATGCAAGTATTGAATTAAGTAAAGTTGACTTAACTAAGTTAAGTAAAATTAGCAAAAGAAATTAGTTAATTTAACATGGCCAGTTAGAGTTAGATGAGTAATTTTTACTTAATTAGTTTCAGTTAAATCTTCAATACTTCGGTACATTTCACTCACTCATGCTTCTAAAATGTACTCATTCTATGTAGCACTGGGAAACAACCAACCATGTTATTCCAGCTTTCCTGTAGCTCAACTGGTAGAGCATGGCGCTAGCAACGCCAAGATCATGGGTTCGATTCCCAGGGAAAGCAAGAGCTTCTAAAATGTAGAAACTGTAACTTGAATGCAATGTAAGTCGCTTTGGATAAAAGCGTCTGCTAAATGCATAAATGTTATTATAGCAAGTGATTGGTTTATAGACATGTAGACAGTATGTCATCCTTTAAATATAATAAGTCCACTAACTAGAATTCTTATCCAAATTAACACAGAGACCTCAATACCTGGTACACCATACACAATGACTGTAACAATCAGTGAATAGTGTCTGAATACGAATGGGTCATTTTGAGTAGAAAATCAACTACAGATGTCACAAAACAGTAAGTTACTAAACCTAACAACAAAAGCAGCCATGAAACAGTGTAAATGCAACTCAAAAACAGTGACATATTTAAACTTTTTAATTATTAATGCCCCAATGCATGATGGGAAAACTGGATCATAACTTTGATATTTACTTGAAAAATCCTTCTAAACATCACAAACAATTCCAAGTCAAATATACTAAGTTCAAACTTTAATTTCTACACGTTTAAATGGAGTATAATATAGAATTTACTTTATTTTTATAAAATCTTGCCGGAACTAAATTATTTAATGTAGAAATTACATTTGTATTTATGTATTTACTTCACCCAAAATCCAAAATCATTTTTATCAGTGTGTGAAATCCATTAGGAATTTTTGGAGGATTCGCCATAGACTTTCGACTATGTGGTGGCCTTATTCTTCCTCACTGTGACTGCTGCACCACAGAAAAATGTATCTTATTAAAATATGTTGATTAACTAGGACTGAGCATGTGTATGGTTTGTTGGAGGTTCATTATGAGCTGAGGCTTCTCTGCAGCTCCCTCGGGTTATCATCTATTGTCAATGTCCTTACTGGCAATGGGCTATTTAAGGGGAAGCTGCTTAGTTATTAATGCTTCTTCACATAGTAGGATTTGGGCTTACACTTTACAACCAGCTGATTCCAAGCTGAAGTGTGTAATTTGTTAAATGTTAAAATATTTTTCATTATAATATTCAGTGGCAACTATAAGAGATCTCTCTCTCTCTCTCTCTCTGTGCGTGTGCGCGTGTGTGCGCGTGTGCGTGTGTGTGTATATATACATTAGCGAGATTGCCTAAGTGAGATGGACTTTCAGTTTTCAAATGCACCTGCGTCTGTCCATTTGTAAGCTGCTCTTTTAAAAGGATGATGAATACTAAACAACAGCCAATCATCTGAGAAGTGAGGGAGAGAGAAAGAGAGTGAGAGGAAAGGAGTGTCTAAGAGCGAGTTTAGCGAGGCGTTTAGTAGCTGTTTTCACTCTAACTTTGGCACAGGCAGTTGGCCACAGTCGAGTGCTTTCCTGACAGACATCGGAGCTGTTAATTCTCTACATGAAACATGAAGGCCTGCCCTTACGCTTCATCACCTTAGAGATGAGACAAGGACCTCTATTCCTGCGGCTTTTACAATGTGCTATAGAGCCTGCCTAGGGAGACGATGGGACTTTTTGTGATACATTTAGTGAAATCAAAGAGAGCGGCAGAATCAGCATGAAAATGATAGATTCTGTACTACAAGAGGAAGCAGTATTTTTGGTGTCTTCTTCAAGAACTGATAAAGTTCTTTGGGAATAAATCAATTTCAACTACATTACATATTTAAAAGTAGGCTATTTAGGGCTACTTTTAACCTAATTATCCAGTGTGTGTGAGGCTAACGGTGAGAGCAAGATCATTGGTTGTCCCTGGGAATAAAATGCTCAGATCAGAGCTAAATGCCAGTGCATTGGTAGTTCTCCAGCTTGCTGAAATTTGGACAGATTTACAATTTGGGCACTGGGCAGAGCAACAATGAGAAATTTGCATTAATTCAAGTTGGAAAATTATCAGCTTAATGCATTTCCCACCCAAGAACTGAAGGGACTGGAATTCATTCTGGCTCCTGGTTTTGCTGCCCATCCTATCGGGAGACAATTACCAGTGCGCTTCAAAAGCCGGCTTTGGGCAAGATTAGCTCCACTTCTGGGAAGGTGATGAAAGCAAATGTCTTGCTGCTGGGTGTGCTCTGCCCTGGGTCTGTGTGGCAGAAGTGAGAGAGAGGGTGGAACGCCTTTGGCCCTCATCATCTTTCAGGTCCAACCCGTCGGCTTTCATGGCAGGCTGTGAAAAAAAAAGAAGCTGTTCTTCAGATCTGGCCACGCAGCACAGATGTCCTCCTCCATGTCACAGCGGCTGGCGGATTTCACTAACGAGGCTAACGAGGGGACGCCTCCAGGCGAGACAGGCTCCCTCGTGTTTGCATGGCAAATTTAGCAGAGATTTAATCCGTCCTGGGGTGCTGTGGCTCTACGCTGAGTGTGACTTAGAAAGATCTTTTATAACGGGCTTAACATCCACTTTACCAATAATTTCTTCTCTAAAATAAGAACTAGATCCATTATCCATCATATATTTTAGCCTGAAATTTCTGGTCTCCCTGTGCCACACATCAGCATGTCATAGATTTAAAGCTGAAGAGTATAATTAAAAATCTACTATCTTAATTTAATATGCAGAGACGGCTAACAGTAAGCCATTTGTCCTGTGGTGCTATCAAAACATTACTTGGTTTGTTTCAGCATCTGCTAAAGTAACATCGGCTCAGCCAGTGGTGAGTTTGCGGCAAATTTGTTTGAAAGCAACCATTATTTTTGCAATTCGGTTCGGTGAAGCCAGTGGTGCAGAAATTCCACACTTCAGCTTCAAGTCCTAAATAGATTTCAACAGTTTGCTTCTCTATTCACTGAATGGAAACGAAAACGTGACCTGTGAGATATAAAAACAACAGTGTCCTTCATGCCCTTTTTGATTGATTCAACTTTCCAAACTTTCCTACCAACTAAAGCACGTTTGCATTCTTAAAGGTTGCTCTAGGTCATTTTTATTTAAATTTTTTTTTTTTAATGTTGCTGGTCTTGTGATGTGCATTACAGAAGCAAATCTTTTCAATTACCAATGGTTATGAAGAAGTTTACAGTCACCCAACCCATTTTTTATTTATTGCATAAAGTGAAAGTGGAAATTTTTGAAAAGAAAGTGTCCAATAATGGGATTAGTAAGAAAATGTGACGATCACGTGACCTCAGTCAAGACAAAAACAGCTTTTATTAGGTTGCTCAGACAACTCCTATTGGTGTATATGATTTAAATTTGTATTTATTTATTGCATTTATTTTTAAAATCTTTTAATGAGCAAAGATGAGGAGTGAACAAGATGCGGTGTAATGGAAGTAGCACAGATCTTTTTTTCAGTGTTGTGAGGGACGTACATCCGAGTGAAATGGATTATTGAAACATAAAAAAATGGATGACAGCGACTCGGACTTGGTTTCTGATTGGATGAAGGCAGATCTGAATGTGAGCTTGTAGTTCATCATAAGAAAGCAGTGGGATTTCCAGCATTTGTCACCGGAGAGAAGTCTTTCGTTTCACCAGAATAAGTCAAGATATTTTAATAAAAAAATAAGATTAAAAGCTTGAATTTAGAAAATAGATTGTTTCATGTCATTCCGACTTTAATAATCTTACTGAAAAGGCATCTATCTTTATTTTCTGGAAGAGCTCAGAGTGTACAGCACACGCTGTTCTCCAACTGTTTAAATAAATATGCCTTTCAATATGTTCCAGAGGATTCAAAGTACAATTTAAAGTACAATGTACTTTTTTCTTCCTTTCTTTGTGGCTTCTTTAGATGTCACTATTGATTCACTGCTCTTAGAGGAAGCTAAGAGAGGTTTTGGACAGTTTTGATGTTAGCAGGTCACACATCTGCATGCTATAATGATGAAGACTCACAGTAAAAGCATGTGCTACTTTGTGAAACAAACCAGACTCTCTATTAGAGAGATATTTCATAGTTTGTATAAAGTTTTGAGGAAAGATGCTGCCGAGAGAACCTTGGTGGAGCTGAAAGTACTTGATTGATTTATAAATAATTCACTGGCTGGGAGCCTCTGTGAGGTTGTTGTATTTTATTTTTTTTTTTTTTCATATCACTACACCTTTTTTAAAGGACAAATAATTATTGAACTCATAAGGAGACATTAAAGATCACATGCGGGGTTGTTATAACTTCAAACACACATTCATGCCCTTCACAACCCAAATGTGAATGTTCTGTGTCTCCTTCATTACTCCAAATATAATCACGCTGTAAACACCATATCACAATGAGCTTTTAATCACAATGTAACAGGTTATTAGACACTAATGAGGGAGCTTAATTGTTCATGTTTGGGGGGGCATCTGCTTGGTCAAACCTGCATTATCCTTTCTGTTTAAAAATAGTTTGGGGGTCTCACTAGATCTATCTCCATTTTGAAAGCAACATGTTTGATTTGCCTGTCCTTCAGTGAAAGTCAAGTCAAGGCAGCAGATGTTGCCTTTGCAATAATTCATGATTATCTTCAATCAATTTCTTTAACGAGCTTTTTGTCCCCACGGTGACAGAGAGAATGAGTCTCGCTGCAATACAACGGTGGGAGACAGCTGTCTGTAAAAACAAAGCATCATGAAAGATTCACGTGTGTTATTATAACACAGGAGGAAAGTCAACAGTACATGTTTTGTGAGGGATCAGTGAGGCGGGAAGGATCTTGTATAGTTGCATGGCTGCACTGCAGCACTATTAAAAAAAAACACATCTTCAAAAAGTTTCTGAACTCATTTAGAAGAGATCGAACAGAGCTAACTTTGATAACATGTTTGCTTTGATAAAATGTGGAGACATTTATGCTTAAAATCAGTGGAGGCTAATAGTAGAACCGTAGAATAATATGAAGACATTTAAATCAACACTGTTGAAAAAAACTGAATGTGAAATGAATTACTATATTACAAAATTGCACTATTTAATGATATGTGATATGAGCATTCTTATTTAAAAAATTAAATTCGATTTGTCATACTATGACCAATTTTGCTTCATCAGAATATTTTCTTCTTGTCTTTAGAGGGACCATACTTTGAAGCCATAGTTGGAGGTAAGTGTAGTAGCTCACAGACTTTCACTTATCTAATATGCCTTAATCTCGCTACAATGTAAAACTGTGCATCTTTTACCTTAAGTCAATATTTCTACCTAATTTGACCCGTTAAATATTACTTTTGTCAGGGCTGCTTTCACAAGAGCATCATAAAGCCTAGGTAGAAACCATTGGTGTCAATGGTTTCTGCAATCTACTTAAGCATATGAGCATTTAGGTCCGGAGTTGTAAATTTAATTTGACTAATTACTCTGGAGGTACAGAAAAAGGATGTGGTAGATGACAAAACAAGAACACAGACAGTCCAAAACAACGATTCTAAACAGCCATATAAATGGCAGCAGGTAGAGGATTATATCCATTTTCAATTCCAAATATCCTGTCCATTTCAAAAACTTTCCAGAGCAAAAATGGGCACTGGTAAAATATCTTCTATATAACAATGACATATTAGCAATATGTTACTTATTCAAAGTGCATGGCTGTCAGTGGTGAAAGATGCTTTTTGCCTCCAGAGTTTGTGGTTAAAAGAACATTTTGAGAAAGGCACTTTGATGATGGTTAGAGAGGCTTGGAAGATTTCTGTACAAATGAGAGGTAATTTGTGCACAAGATGTTTCCTGGCCTCAAAAGATCTCTGGCTGAGTAAAAAAAAAAAAGTACCAGTACCACAGTGGTCTCACTTTAGCTCATTTACACATGAATAATCAGTGTGTGGGTTTGTTCTCAACACTGAAATAATTGGAATCAGTAAACCTCAGACCTTTTTCAGGAAACTGGTCTGGTATATCAGGAGAAAATTTGTGTATTTCATTGTTCATATTAGTTTGTTAGGGCTGTGTGATTTAGTGCTATTCTCTACAGACAGGGCACTCTGAAGATTAGCTTTCATTTGTTAAGTCTGTCTGTATTTTAATTAGCTAAATTTACACCTGAATCTGACATCCTGTTTTCATTTCTCATTTATTCACCCCATGTCATCCAAGATATTGAGGTTTTTCTTTCTTCAGTCGAAAATAAATTAAGGTTTTTAATGAAAACATTCCAGGATCTTTATCCATATAGTTAGTTTCAATGGACTCCAAATGGTTGAAGGACAAAATTTCAGTTTCAGTGCAGCTTCAAAGGGCTATAAAAGATACCAGATGATAATAAAGGTATTATCTAGCAAAACGATCGGTCATAAAAAAAAAACAACGTACATGCTTTATAAACACAAATGCTCGCCTTGCTCTGTTCTATGATGCGCGCTTCACGTAATACGTAATTAAGTTGAAAAGGTCACGCTTGACGTAGGCGGAAGTACAGAGTCAGTGTTTACAAGTTGAACGTGCAAATACTAAGTCAAACGCTGTTTACAAAAAAAAGTTGGTTACAACTCAACGAGTTTACAACGATGTCGGACGAGTTTGAACTTGGAAGAGAAGATGAGATGGAGCCTACGTCAAGCGTGACCTTTTCAACGTATTACGTGAAGCGCGCATCTTTTTTTTTAAATGACCGATCGTTTCGCTAGATAAGACCCTTTTTATCGTCTGGTATCGTTTATAGCCCTTTGAAGCTGCACTGAAGCTGTAATTGTAACCTTCAACCGTTTGGAGTCCATTCACTATATGGATACAAATCCTGGAATGATTTCATCAAAAACCTTAATTTATTTTCGACTGAAGAAAGAAATACATAAACATCTTGGATGACATGGGGGTGAGTAAATTATAAGGATATTTTAATTTGAAAGTGAACTAATCGTTTAAATATAATGATGTTGGAAATTGGTTTATGTTAAATTCCCACTTGAATATATAGCTAAACATAAATTGGATTGAGAATAAAAGTAAAAAAAAACTTGTTATAGACCAAGACATAGGCTAATAAATCATCAACTATTCAGCTATTACTCTATTTCATTATCATAGTTTTAAATTTTGCTGTTTGATAGTTTTTATAATTTTATTTCAGTTATTTTAGTAAAGTATTTTTTCTATATTTTTCTAATATTTATGGTTTTAGTTAACTAATAAAAAATATTGTTATTATTTTTTAGTAAACAAGTTTTTCTTATGGTAATCAACATTCATTGTGATAATGGTCCCAGAATAATCCTTTTAAAACCCCTTTTGTGTATCAACCACTGACAAAAACATATACAGCCAGCAATGCTCCTCTGAACTCAAAACAGTGTAGTCAGTCTATTTCAGGACATTCTTATAGCTGCACCCCACAGGTTATCTTCTAAAATAACCTCTCTTTCTCTGTCTGTGTGTTCTAGTTGTCATTGCTGTGGTGGTTCTGGTCCTGCTCCTCCTCCTGGCCGTTATTCTGCGATACATGTACAAGCACAAGGGCACATATCATACCAACGAGGCCAAGGGCACAGAGTTCGCAGAGACAGCAGACGCTGCTCTGCGTGGAGACCCTGCCCTGCAGGACGCCATGGATGAGAGCAAGAAAGAGTATTTCATATGAGACACAATAGCTGGCCCTTTATACACATCATATAATAAACTCCTACAGGCACACATGATGCCTCAGTCTTGTTTGCTGGAGCAGTGAAGTAACTGCCTGAGCTCCCCGCAAACACAAACTAACAGAGTATTGTTCAATTTCTTCTATATTTCAATATCTGAGATCGTTTATATTTATTTGTTTCTCAAAAAGAGGTCATAATGAGTACAAATGACAGAATATGCCACAATCCTTGTAAATCTGAGTGTCTGAACAAACATCAGCTCAGGAGAATGAAATGGTATTCAGATGAAGGCAAGGAAAGTATTTGATCTCATTAGACAGAATATGAATGATAGGTGATGCATGAAGACATTGAAATCAACACTTTTGAAAAAAACAAGAATGTGAAATTAATTGATCTCATTTTCTATTTAGTGTATATGACGTATGTGACCCTGGACCCCAAAACCAGGGGTAATTAAGGGTAAGGGTAATTATTTTTAAAAAGAGATTTATGGTTTGCTAGGATAGGACGATATTTGGCTGAGATGCAACTATTTGAAAATCTGGAATCTGAAGGTGCAAAAAAATCAAAATATTGAGAAAATGACCTTTAAAGTTGTCCAAATGATGTTCTTAGCAATGTATATTACTAATAAAGATTAAGCGTTGAAATTTTACAAATATCTTCATGGAACATGATATTTAATTAATATCCTAATGATTTTTGGTATAAAAGATAATTGATAATTTTGAACTAATCAATGAATTATTGGCTATTACTACAAATATACTTATGCTACTTATGACTGCTTTTGTGGTCCAGGGTCACATATATAAGAATCAGGTATCAGATTCATAAATATCTTCTTAAAAAATAAGCAAAATTTTAAGAAGTTTGTTTGTTTTTTTTAAATATGAAAATAGCTTTGGTGTTGTCTGATTGTATGGCAGTTCTTCACAACACCTCAAAAGCATCTTTTTGCTCTGCCTGCAGATTAATCTAGGCTAATGGTCATAATAAACATGCATAATATTTTCTTTGTGACTGGCTTTACAGGAGTTCAGTACGCAATTTTTAATGCTCCATGTTTTTTAAATAGTTACTTTCAAAGAGCCTGTCTCAAGATCTCAACTTTCTTTTTACTCACCTTCAGGGCATCCTAGGCGTGTCTGACATTCTTCTTTCAGACGAACACATTCGGAGTTACTGTATATTCAACATTGTCCTCTTTGTTACAATCTGTTTAATTGCAGTGAATGGTGCCCCTGTTTCTGAATCTGAAAAAAAAGAGTATGCATCCATCATAAAACTATTCAACACGGCTCCAGGGTGTTAATAAAAGGACTTCTGAAGCTAAATGATCCGTTAGTTTAAGAAAAATCTCGATTCTTAAAACTTTATAAACTGAAATGTGCAGCTTATGGTCTCTCAAGCAGGGCATGCACAGAGGAGAAAGCAAAACAAAACACCTGTCACAAACATATGTAAACATCCCGGGAATCGACAAGAATGCACCATTTTAATCAAAACAGATACAATTTACTTGTTCTCACATTTTCCCTGTGCTGTACACAAAACGAGTATCTTCTCGCGAGATTACTCGCTTCTCCCGGAGCTTATTCTCGCAAGACTACAGTCTTCTTTCCGGATCCTACGTTGTGCATTTCACTACACCCATGTCATGTGCTCAAACACCTTGTCATGAACGTGCCTGCTTGAGAGACCGGAAGCTGCACATTACAGCTTATAAAGTCCTTTTATTAACACCCTCCGTGTGGAGTACTTTTATGATGGATGCATTTCCGATTCAGAAACAGGGGCACCATTCAGTGCAATTATACAGATTGGAACAGAGAGAACAATGTTGAATATAACTCAGAATGTGTTCGTCTGAAAGAGGAATGTCAGACACGCCTAGGATGCCCTGAATGTGAGTAAAAAGAAAGTTGAGATCTTGAGACAGGCTCTTTGAAAGTAACTATTTAAAAAACATGGAGCATTAAAAAACGTGACATTGCACACTGAACTCCTGTAAAACCAGTCACAAAGAAAATAGTATGCATGTTTATTATGACCATTAGCCTAGATTAATCTGCAGGCAGAGCAAAAAGTGTTGCTTTTGAAGTGTTGTGAAGAACTGCCATACAATCAGACAACACCAAAGCAAATCTTTGGCTAATTTAAATTTTTGGGTGTACAATCTCTTTAAGGGGTGGTTGATTGCAATTTCATTTTTTTTTATTTTAGTTAGTGTGTAATGTTGATGTTTGAGCATAAACAATATCTGCAAAGTTGCGGTGCTGAAAGTTCAATGTAAACGGAGATATCGTCTTTTTAAATTCTGGCAGTTTAATGCCTACAAAAACGGTTCGTAGGGACTACAACGAGTTACTTTCCAATTGGCGGTTTAGCCAATCACGTATTTCTGATGGAGGGCCTTCATAAAACCAGGAAATAATTGGGCAATTTATCTGAGAAGTGACAGAGCGGTATATAATAAAGGTAAATTATGTGAAATTTTTTTTTTTTTTTTTTAACTAAGCATGAACACGTGTTTGACTGCACCCCATCAAACATCAAAAAACTTGTCAACCACCCATTTAGATAATAGGAAAAATAGTGAGGGACAACACTGTGTTATCAGAGGAAGAAATATGTCTTATCCATATCAATATGTACATACATTTCCATACGTGTACACATACGTGCATATTAATACCTTAAAGGTACATATTAGTATCTAAAAGTCACATATTAGTTCCTTTTGAAGCTTTTGTACATTGTTCTGTTTTTACTGTGGTGATTCTAAATGTAACTATTTTTGTGCTTGTTGTTTTTAAAAAAAAGAGTTTTTTACAATGTCTAAGGTTTCATTATTAGACTGATCTAATACAATGTTGCTTTATAATAAGCAGTATTAGTGAGTGGAGTAAATAAACGAGAAAGGTATCTGCTTGAAATGCCTTAACTTTTGAATTGCATCTATAGTAATGCTTTTGGCAACAAATAAAATGAATTATATCGCTTGTTGTTGTTACAGTTGCCTGTTTTCCAATTTCTCAATTGTATTAGTTTTGTGAAGTAAAAAGCACAAGTCGAGTAAGAAATAAGGACAGAAAGAAAGAAAAAGAAATAGTACGCCCCAAAATGAAAAGTGTGTAATCATTTACTCACATTTGTGTCTTTCAAAACGTATTTATAGCGTATTGTCTGAGCTGCTCTTTACTCTAAAGTAAAAGTAAACATAGCTGTCAAGCAAGATTTTTAGTTAAATTTAGTTGTCAAATGGCTCAGAAGACTTTGAATACAGTGCGTGAGTCATATTTCCTTTTATGAAGCTTTAATGGTGCTGTTTTTGCTAAAATCTTGTTTAAAATAAAAATAGTTTTCCACAGAGAATACATAGTCATTCAGGTTTGGAACAACGTGAATGTAAGTAAATGATGACAGAATTTTCATTTTTGCGTGAGCTATTTCCTTTAGGCTCACAGCAACTGGCAGTAAAGAGAGCTCAAGCTGTGCTCAGTTTAGTGATTTTTGGATCAAACAACCAGGCCTCTGGCCATTGATAGTTTCAGTTCCTCTTCACGGGGGAGTAATTAGTACATGTCTTGTGTTATTCACTCCTGGGAAACCAGAATGTGTAAATAAAATACTGAAATATTATCTATATTATGCAAACAGTTCTTATGGCAGTGGGACGTGGAGAAGCTATAAATATGATTTGAGTTGATGCATACCGTGATAAATCATGTTTCAATGAGATCTCTTCTAGAAGATTTTAAATGTACACATTATTCAAAGGCCAGTACAGATGCTGATGCAACAAAATGAAAATGCCAGACACTTTGGAGGTGAGCTACATCGCGAGAATCCGACACAAGTGAGAGATATTTTTCTTTTGATTAATTATTTGCTTCAAGGATGGAAGCTGAAAATAAGCCCTGAGCACCAAATCTCATCTCACCTTCTCACCCCCCTCTTCCTACATCCAACGCGCTCTTGATTTATGACACCTCACCACTAAAGGTTTCTGCTGCATTTTTCTTTTTACATGAAGTTAACATCTAAAAGGACAGTTTTGTGTAATGGCTAGACTGCCTGTCATCACTTATATTTTGATAATCAACACCGACACCTCTTTGATTAATAATCCACAAACAGGAGTGAAGTGTGCACGAGGACACAATTATCACCTCTCACAAAGCTCCAACACAAATATTTGTTTCCTACAGTCACATCACTTCATCATGTTTTAACTGCTTCTGAAAACATTTGAGACTTTAAACATGTTCCGTTTAACAGCGAACTATAAAAAAGTGTAAATATGCTTTCAAAAAGGCTACAAGAAGGCTATAAGAAGAGGAATGAGAAGAAGAAGGCTAGAAGAAGACCCCCCCCCCCTCATATTGTTTGTTTCACAGCACAACAGAAAGCCTGAGGTGATCTGGCAAACCTGACACTTTCCAAAAACGAAAACTTGCTGAAAATGCACTCCTATCTAAGATGTAGATGAGTTTGTTTCTCCATTGTTCACAGATTTGGAGAAATGTAGTATTACATCACTTGCTAACTTATGGATCCTCTGAAAGTGAATGGGTGCCGTTACAATGAGAGTCCAAACAACAATAGCATGACTCCAATCCATCAATTAACGTCTTGTGAAGTGAAAAGCTGTGTTCATAAGAAACTAATCCATAATTGATACTTTAAAAATGTTAACCATAGCTTCTGGCAAAAATACCTAAAATAGTCAATAATCCATATTAACACTTCTCCCAGTGAAAAAGTCAACCCTCTGTTATCCTCTCACATCAAAATCTACTGACATAGTTGTTTAAAACTATTTTTATTGAGCATATTTCTATCCTGATTCAGGACGCCTTTTTTCACTGGAAAAGGCAATATCATGGATAAAGGAGTCGTATTTTACCCAGAAACAATGGTTTTAAGTTAAAAAACATCTTAATGGTGGATTTGTTCATTACAAATATGCAGCTATTCACTTCACGATACATTACTTGATGGACTGGACGGTTCATTGGATGGACTCATTGGGTTCATTCCAGAGGATTTATTGGTAAGTGATGAAATGCAACATTTCTCCAAATCTGATGTGATGAAGAAGAAACTAAAAAGAAACATCATCTTGGATGACCTGGGGGATGAGTACATTTCTTACTAATTTTCATTTTCAGGTTAACTGTTCCTTTAATATAAACATGGCTGTGATTTTCTAAGACCTGCCCTGAAAAGTTAGAACAGCAGTTTTCTGTGTTGCTATATATTAAGGGTGCATTTCTCCCCAATATTAGACTGAAAAGCCTGTAACATTAACATAGCATATTTTAGACAAGACAGAAATGATCGTCTCAGGTTACGTATGTAACCATGGTTCCCCGAGTGGGGAACGAGACACTGCGTCCCCTAGGGGTCGCTACGGGGAACGCCTTCAGCGTGACTCGTGTCTGAAGATACATATGTAAAAACACCATCCGTTGGCCGGCGACAGCCCATGACGTCACTACCGGCGCGACCATAATAAAAGGACCGCCGGGAGAATACATCATCAGCTTCTTCGTCTGAAGCTTGCGTCCGAAGCATGGCCCAAAGCCTAGGGACGCAGTGTCTCGCTTCCCCACTGGGAACCATGGTTACATACGTAATCGGAGACGCCCCTTCATGGGAACTCGAACTGCGTCCCCTAGGGGTCACTACGGGGAACGCTATACCCACGCCACCATGCTGAGGGGAGTGCAAGCCAATTTCGCGAAAAAGGCGAGCACTAAGCCAACTCTACCAGGCTAAGGGAGTTGCCCCCGGGACGATTGATGGCTGACAGTGACATTATCCCCTACGGCCAGAAAGCCTGAGCTGCATACCCTAAATACTTACCTGCTGGGTGCCGGGACTAACGGACCCAGGGTAGAGCTCAAAGGTCTGGAATCAGAATGATTCCTTTAAGGGGATATGGCCAAGTACCTAGTGGTAATAACTAGGTCCTGGCCGGTCACTCAGAAGCTACCGCTTGCTCTGCACAAGCTTGCTGAGGGACTGTCTCAACAGACCCTTTGGTAGCGACACCCTTTTTTTTTTTTTTTTTGGGACCCAAAATATATGGGACAAAGGGAGCGGGGCCCAAGGCACAAGCCGGGGCTTTGACCAACTCAAAAAAGGGCACGAAGCTGTGCGCGTAACCCTACCGTACAGGATTTTTAGAAAGAACGCAGAACCTTGATGTGCGAACTTACCACTTGAGTGGATTTTAAAAAAGTGCCCAAAGTCTAGCGTGCACTTACCATAACATGGATTTTTAGAAAAGAACGCAGAACACTTGATGTGCGATCTTACCACTGAGTGGATTTTTTAGAAGTGCCCAAAGATCTTAGCGTGCACTTATCTAGATGGGTAACGCTTCTATGGCTCCGGGCGGGGAACTATTCACTCTTCAGAGTGAGAGGGAACTCAGACGCTCAGAAGGGAGCGGCATGCTCATAAATGACCCTCTATGGTGAGGGGAGCAATGCTAGCTCGACCAACAAAGAGAGAGACCTATCACAGAGCTCTGGGGAGCGGAGAAACTCATTATACAGAATGAGAGAGGACTCAGACGCTCAGAAGGGAGCGGCATGCTCATAAGCGACCCTCTAGGTGAGGGGAGCAATGCTAGCTCTACCGACAGCGAGCTCTGGAGAGCGGAGAAATCAACCCTCAGAATGAGAGGGAACTCAGACGCTCAGAAGGGAGCGGCACGCTCATAGGTGACCCTCGTTGGTGAGGGGAGCCGTGCTAGCTCTACCAATGAGGAGCTCTAAGAGCGGAGAACTCATCCCTCAGAGTGAGGGGACTCAGACGCCCAGAAGGGAGCGGCATGCTCATAAGTGATCCTCTATGGTGAGGGGAGCCATGCTAGCTCGACCAACACGGAGAGCGACCTATCACAGAGCTCTGGAGAGCGGAGAACTCATTCGTCAGAATGAGAGGGAAACTCAGATGCTCAGAAGGGAGCGGCCTGCTCATAGATGACCCTCTATGTGAGGGGAGCAATGCTAGCTCTACCAACACGAGCTCTGGAGGGCGGAGAACTCATTCGTCAGAATGAGAGGAAACTCAGACGCTCAGACGGGAGCGGTATGCTCATAGATGACCCTCTAGGTGAGGGGAGCAATACTAGCTCGACCAACAAGGAGAGCGACCGATCACAGAGCTCTGGGGAGCGGAGAACTCATTCCTCAGAATGAGAGGGAACTCAGACGCTCAGAAGGGAGCAGCATGCTCATAAATGACCCTCTAGGTGAGGGGAGCAACGCTAGCTCTTACCGACAGCGAGCTCTGGAGAGCGGAGGACTCCTTCCTCAGATGAGAGGAAACTTAGACGCTCAGAAGGGAGCGGCATGCTCATAGGTGACCCTCTATGGTGAGGGGAGCAAGGCTAGCTCGACCAATCAAGGAGAGCCATCTATCACAGAGCTCTGGGGAGCGGAGAACTCATTCCTCAGAAATGAGAGGGAAATCAGACGCTCCGAAGGGAAGCGGCATGCGAAGCGGCATGCTCATAAATAACCCTCTAGGTAAGGGGAGCAACGCTGGCTCTACCAACAGCGAGCTCTGGAGAGCGGAGAACTCATTCCTCAGATGAGAGGAAACTTAGATGCTCAGAAGGGAGCGGCATGCTCATAGGTGACCCTCTATGGTGAGGGGAGCCATGCTAGCTCGACCAACACGGAGAGCGACCTATCACAGAGCTCTGGAGCGCGGAGAACTCATTCGTCAGAATGAGAGGGAAACTCAGACGCTCAGAAGGGAGCGGCATGCTCATAGGCGACCCTCTAGGTGAGGGGAGCGATGCTAGCTCTACCAACAACGAGCTCTGGAGAGTGGAGAAATCACTCCTCAGAACGAGAGGGAATTTAGACGCTCAGAAGGGAGCGGCATGCTCATAGGTGACCCTCTAGATGAGGGGAGCAAGGCTAGCTCGACCAACAGGAGAGCGACCAATCACAGAGCTCTGGGGAGCGGAGAACACATTCTTCAGAATAAGAGGAGAACTCAGACGCTCAGAAGGGAGCGGCATGCTCATAGGTGACCCTCAGATGAGGGGAGCAATGCTAGCTCGACCAACAACAAGCTCTGGAGAGTGGAGAACTTAGACGCTCAGAAGGGAGCGGCATGCTCATAGGTGACCCTCTATGGTGAGGGGAGCGATGCTAGCTCAACCAACAGGGAGCGTTACTAGCCTGGATCTAGTATCGACGAGTGATGTAATCACTGCGATAGCCGATAGCCTTTAGAAATGGATCGTACTCATCCATTGGTTGCAGGGGAATTAGAGAGGAATAAGAGGGCAGATGCCCCCCTAAGGGAAAGGAGTAGATGTCTTACTCTGGTCCGGACGAAAGTGTCATATAGGACGCTTCATCCGAACACCTCCCTTCAGGTTTTGCTCTCTCTGACCCACGCCTCTCTTTAGCCCTACCTGCAGGCGGGAGGTGCATGAGTCGCGAGACTAGTTTTCTGAGCCCATCTCTGATCCCCAGACCGAGATGGGCTAGGACCCTGGTTGTTCGGGCTCAGACCTGGACTTTATAGAAAGCCTTATCCAGGTCTTTCAGCAGATCAGTCTGGCACGCCTGAAGCACCGCCATAGTGTGCAACGGCGACGATCTGACCTGCTGCTGCATATGCCCTGCCATTTAAGCAAGATTCAGAGGCTTAGATGGCAAGGAGGGAGCCTTGAGAGAGGATGTCTCACCCACAGCGAGATAAGCTGGCTATCATCTCTTGCACAGGGGGCATCCCCTCATAGCCATTTTCACGCATACCCTCAATGTCAGCATAACTAGTATGCTGAAACCTATGAATACGAGAAAAAATAACTTTTTTCACTCCTTCTCAACCTCCACATCGAGATTTAAGAAGAAAGGAAGGCTCGCACGAGTTGGGGATTTATGGCCAGAAAATTTTATTTTTATGATCCATAACCTCCAAAAACATATGCAGTGCAGGAGGTTTGAGAGGGTTCAGTCTCAACTTCCTCGCCCTCAAACATCTCCTGCTCTTCCTGGGCATAACCCAGTAGAGCACTAACCGCTGAATCTGATGATGTCAGAAAGATCGCATCGTCACAATCCAGCAGCTCACTTTCTCGGCCGGCCAGCGCGCGAAGGCGGTCCCTCTCTAACTCATCGGCCATATCCAACTGCGAACCCCGCGATTTCAATCGCCTCCGTGCCTCGGCAGCGGTGGGTACCGAATCGCGGGAAGCAGACGGCTACCCCTCTTTCCTTGAAAAGAGGGACAAGACGAGAGTGCACAGTGCACGCAAATTCTCCCCTCAAGGACATCGCGTGCGTGCTCCTTGACCAAACAAAAGACGCAAAGATTGTGTGTGTGTCATCGGGTGTCAAATAACGAGGACACGGATCCACACACAATCTCAAACGCCTTGCTAGTGCTCGCCATGATAAATAAAGGAAAACTGTATTCCTACCAGAATGCACGTTTCTTCAAACAGACCAGTCAGTGAAGACGAAGAAAAGCTGATGATGTATTCTCCCGGCGGTCCTTTTATTATGGTCGCTACCGGTAGTGACGCATGGGCTGTCGCCGCCAACGGATGGTGTTTTTACATGTGTATCTTCAGACACGAGTCACGCTGAAGGCGTTCCCCGTAGCGACCCCTAGGGGACGCAGTTCGAGTTCCCATGAAGGGGAACTACTACAATGAGCAGTATGCCAATAATGCAGCTTTTTTCAGTTGTGCGGAAGTCGAGCAGACTTGAAATAAGACAGGGATTTGTCAAGAATACAATACAAAAGTGAACAGAAATTACGTCAAGTGAACACAAAGAAACCATGAGGACATAAATGTTCCACTTTTCAAGCAGAACGCTCCTCTGTGACATTTCTGATGATTGAGTATTCAGAATCTTTCTTCACATAAAGTACAGTAGCTCTTGCCAAGCACAAATTGCTTTTGTAACATTTTGATTTTACTAAAATAACACTGGAGGGGAATAAAGTCGCAAGACTGTCCCCAACTGAGTTTAAAGCTTGACAGGCTGTTAAATTCACAAGCGCTAATATCAAAGCGACAGCTTCAATACAGAGATTTTTGCTATTAGCAGCTGCTTTCCCAATTCATCTTTTTCAAAAGTGTGCTCTTTTTTATCACAAGGGCACTTAGTAAGCAGTAAGCAGCAGTAAATTATCAAAAGTGACAGTAAAGACATTTATAATGTAATCAAAATAGTTATAGTCTATATGATGTGCTTTTGTACTTTTATTCAAATTTGTGAAGTACAATTTCCACAAAAATATTAAGCGGCACTACTTGTAGTAGTACTTTAGTAGCATTAATATTAACAAGAAATGTTTTCTGAGCACCAAATCAGCATATTAGAATGATTTCTGAAGGATACTGTCACACTGAAGACTGGAGTAATGATGCTGAAAATTCAGCTTTGCATCACAGAAATGTTAAAGAATATTTAAATAGAAATCAGTTCTTTAAATGTATAATAATATTTCACAATATTAATATTTTCCTGTATTTTTGATCAAATAAATACAGCCTTTCTAAGCATAAGAGACTTCTTTCAGCAATCTTTTTATTTTATTTTCCGGCGATAAATACATTTTACCAACCCCACACTTTTAAACGGAGACTAAAAAGGGTTCCTTTCATATTTTTGATTATCTGAGATTCTATTTAACTCCTGCAGACATAAGCTTTTGAGAACTGTCTGATTGTATCTGTATGGCATCGATTCTGAATCCAATGTTTTAATAATATCCTTTTCTACTAAGATGCCTTCATAGTTTTTTGAAGGCACCATTGTTTTATTCTTTGCTGCCATAAACCAACGTGTGTCATTTAGCGGATGTTTGAATTAAATAAAAAAATGCCATGTTGTTTTTCAGGTTACTAAAGCGCACTTGAATTTGTTCTTGGTTATTAGACATTACGTTATGGCACTATGGAAGTCTGTCTGAAGCAGTATCCCTAGGAGGTTCCTTCATACAAACATGCTGCCTGTGAAGTCACTGACTGACTGGGAAGCAAAACAGCTGCATTTGGCTTCAGACGGCTTCACACATCCTCTGATGTAAATCTCGAAGCCTTGCATTTTGCAGTGTTTCAAATAAGAGAGATTTGTAAGAGTAAATGTAGCCATAATGAATCACACTGTATGTTTTTACAAACCTGTATGAAAGCGAGAGGAAGAAAAGATGAGAGGTGAAGTACACTATGATTTGCATTAACCTACTTTTTCCCTCCTCATTCTGAATTCAGCCATCGGTGCGCTGGGATCACACACTTTTCTCTCTGACATGGGCTGAAAACAACATAGCATCCCGAGCCACAGCTCAGCAGAGACTGTTCCAGATCTGCTGGCTCCATCCAGCTGTGTGTCACTGGCAGGGTCAGAGCTGTGGCACAGAAGGCTGACATCTGTCCTTAGTGGGGTGGATTGAGGGAGCTGCTCTGCACAACTGGACATCCAGCAGATATATTTAGAGCATGAGGACAAGGTTGTTCAACTTGAAAATGACTGTGACTCTGGGCAACATTGATGCCCTCTGCAGCTCCACAGGAGAGCGTGGCCTGGCTCCGTTTACTGAACTCGGTTAAATCCACAGCCAAGGTGCTTAGATTCCTCCTCTGTCAGAGGACGTATACATACGCAGGTTGGTGGAGAGCAGCATATCAGACATGAATGAAATGAATCTTTGGTTCAGTTTTTCAAATCAAGATTATCGAATTCAACTAGTATTTCACTTTAAAAGAGGTGGTTTCGATTATATTCTTGTTGTCATGTTTTGTTTAGACTTGTTTTATCTTTAGTCTTATCTAAAGATTAGTTATATTTGGTTTTAAAATTGCAAAGGCATAGATCATATTATTTTACCCTTCACTATTAAAAACAATGTTCTTTAATGGCATTCATGGTTCTATGAAGAAACTTTACATCCACGGAACTTTTAAGATAGAACATGTTTGTATACTTTATTTGATTTGATTTATTACTGTTGCAGATTTTCAATCTTAAACTCACATAATCAAAACAAAATATTGAATCTCTTTCAATATTAATTTGTGCATGTATGATTTTACAAAATTATATTTAAAAAACTAATTGTCAAAATATATTAAACCATTTTGAATCATTTAACACCATTTAAAAACCCATCAAACCTACAATTTCTGAAGTCTTTTCAGTGTTTAGTAGATGTATACATCATGCTTTGTTTTAAGGTCCAATTCTCACTATTAACTCCTAATTTGCTGCTTATTAATAGTTTATAATGAAATTGTTAAGTTTATGTATTGATTAGGTGTCACAATCGCAGCGAGCGAGAAGACGAGGAGAATATTCAACAATACCTTTTTATTGAATTCAACACAAGGAACATGGAACTCGGGGGTTAGACAAACAATACCGGACATCAGACATGGGGAAAACCAAGGCTTAAGAATACTGGGGAATAAACGAGGAGAACTGAAACAGGTGAGGAGTAATCAAACACAGACGGAGACTAATGAACTAATGATCACAAAGAATGAGGACAGGAACCGGAAACACCAAATATGGACATAACACAGGAAATGGGGACACAGGTCTGACATTGGGGATGTAGAATATGGTAATGCAGAATATTTGCTTTATAATAAACAGCCAATATGTTAATAACATAACATGCTAAGAAGCAAGTTAATGGTGAGTATTGGTCCCTAAACTAAAGAGTTACCATTTTTCAATCTTATGCTTTAAAAAGAAAAACAATTTTAAAATTAGTATTACAATACAAATAAAAACCAACCATTTCAACATTAGTTTATCACAAAATGTATAATAATTTTTAACATGGTATATTTTATAATTTAGCAAGAAGACAACAATGTCAACTAGAAATCAATATATAGTAAATTTCACTTATTTTGAAAAATCATTTTTTTTGTGTCCTGTCTAATCCAGTTGTAATTTTATCAAATTATGCAAAATGTTTGAAAATATTCCACACAGTCCTCATCATCCATTGCATCTGTTTCCATCTCAAAAATATGTTTATGACAGAGATTATCACCTTAAGTTATACAATTGATCCCTGTTAGTGCTAACAATCTGCTGCAAATGACAGGCATCTTCAGTGTGCAGATATTTATTGTAAATCACAGTAATGATGCCAGTGACAGTGATTTTCTGGCAGTCTTTTATTATCTTTTCAGAAACAAATTGAGATAGAAAATACTTAGAAACAGCCAATGGTCCTTAAAGGACACTTGCACGGTGCCATTTGTAAACGCCTGATGAAATTTCCATATCAAGTCAGCATTCTAGGACAGTGTTAACTCTCTTGAGGAAACAAACTGCTCACCACAGATCATTAGACAGTACAGGGGATGTATAAAATAACATAAACACAATATGAAAAAGGAAACCGTTTGTAACCAAGGCTCGCAGGCTGTTTCCTACATCCGGACAGGTTTACGTCTGGACAAAGGATGTTAGCTGTTAAATGTGTTGAAGGATCTGTACTAGTGTGGGCAGTCATCTTGGCAAAGTCATTATATCTGATGTTTGCTCAGCCAAGTAATATGAGGTTTTTACAGGATCAGGTACATGATATGTTCCTAACACAGTTACCTCATGATGTTCCAATATACCAGTGCGATGGTGCCCCATAAAAAACGTGAATTTGGTTTTATAAGCACCAAGATGAGAAAATAACTTTTCCTGACCTCCCCAGTGACCAGATCTGAACCTCTAATGGACATCTAAAGCAGATTTCCACCTCGAAAGACTGTAGCCATTTCTTCTTGAAGAATGGTTAGGTTTCACTGCACTGAGAACTTTTGGGTTCTTTATGACAGAATTTTAAGTACTGAAGCCACATTTAAAGAGAAAGTTCCCCCAAAAATGATTCTGTAAAATATATGCATCATTTACTCACCGTCATGTCATTTCAGAGATATTAATATACAGTTAGGGTTTATATATATATATATATGAGAATAAATAAAGTATTTTCCTTACACGTTTGGAATGAAATGAAGGGTGAGTGATGATGACAGAATTAACTTTTTTGGATGAACTATTCCTTTAAATAGTGCTCTGCTGCATTTAAATTAAGTCAGTGTCATGTTTTTATCACAAACACGCCTCTTTATATATTTTTATTTGGATCGAAACACGTATTCTGTTGATCATGGCAGCAATAGTTCATCAAAAAATGATTCAATGAATTGCCCCATATGTATTTGAGCACAATTTGTCATAAAAAAACTGATTTAAGTGGCGGTGCAATGCTCTACACTACAGTCACTGTTAAGTATCAACCCGATCTCGATTGCAGTAGTCTGCTGCATCCTCCTAACCTTATACTCAATCACAAATTGCCTTGTGCAAATTGTTTGGCCATGTTTGTATCATTGCCTAATTTGCATAGTTATTTAAGTGAAATGAAAACTGCAGACAGCACTTAAGACACCCCAAATGGATAGTGTAAAAATGTAATTAATATAACACATTAAGAATTGTTAAGAAAGGTTTGTTTAAATATGCAAATTAAGTATTATGCTATGAAATAATTTGCATACATTTTCAGAATAAAATCTGAACATTGGATAAAGACAGATTCAAAATATTTGTTTTATATTATTGATGTGTTAAAGGTTTTTACAAGGGGGATTTTGGAAATCTCTTTTATCTTTATCATTAATTTAAATATATTTTTAGATATTTTTAGAAATAAAATGTTGTATAAAACCAGGATATATATATATATATATATATATATATATATATATAAGAATAAACCCCTCTGTAAACCTTCACAAAATAGATGGGAATAAATCTGTAAAGTTTACATGCAAGTGCTGCTAGTGTAGATCTCTGGCTCAATGCATTAAACTCATTTTGAGAAAACAACCTTTGAATATATTTGTTGCAATTGAAATCTATAAAGACACACATAGGTTAATTGCAATAAAATAAACACTTAAAGGTGTTTTTCTGATATTTTCTTACCACTAGTCTGTTGACTTTATGAAAAACCAAACCGGCCAAAATCTCAAAATTGACCAATTCATGAAAAACAATACTTTACATGTCTTGCCTTAACAGCCACAATTCATTCTCAGTGAAGGTTCCTCATAACATTTGTACGGATCTGATGGAATTACATCTGCAAACTAAAGTCCATTACAGCCTCTCAACATATAACTCAAAGTATCCACCTTCTCACCTTCTCACAGTCTCTCCAAGCACACAATGTGCTGTAAAACCATCTTACAGAGGATCGATTCTGAGAAAGAAATTGTATGCAGTTGTCTCAAACCTGATGAGTCAGCCATGTTCATCTTATATGGTGTGTTTAAGAGGGCCATTACACAGGGACTGCAAATCCCCATAAGGCACAATTACCAGAATGAGCTGATTTATCTCCGCTCATCACAGCCTATTATTCCTTGAAACCAAGAGTGCTGGCCGGGCAAGACAGTCGCCTTATGGAAAAGAGCAGGCGATTTGTTTGTTTATTGGGAAAGTGGTACTGTATCTGTAATGGGTGGATGTGGCAGACCTGGACATTCAGCTCTGTGTGAATACTTCATAAATATTGCTCTAAACAAGCTACATGCTCGTTTAAGTGCTCGCTCGTGTTTTTGGACAGCGTTATTGTGGCAAACACGCTGCGGCTTTGATATGTCTTCACAGCATTGTACACTTTGCTCACCTGCAAGTGAATTTAATGAGGCCATTACAGCGAAGAGCAGACATCTCTGATGTGAAGAGACGTATTCATGGCAGTAAGATGAAAATGCTGTATCATAGCAATTATTTGTAACCTTTGGATATTGCTTGTGTGAAGCCTGGCATCAAACCAAAGTAATCAGTAAAAGTCGGTAAGCGTTCATTAGTTTGCTTTTGGTTTAACATCACAGGATCATGCCTGAAAAACAAGCTGAAATGACACCAGAAAAAGACATTTTATTATACGAATCAATGGCTATGCAGAGCTTTGTAAATATTTAATCGGCTCCAGTGGGGAAGTAAAACTATATTTTTTATATAAAAAAAGAAACAAAGAGTGAACACGCACACAGTTCTGGTAACAGAAAGTAAATGCCCTTAATGTTGTTGCAAACGTTGTGTCTACAACAACCTCTACATTGACCTTGGTCACGACAGGTGCATCATGTTTCTCTTGCCTTGAATTTAAAATGGAGAAATTTACATGCATATCTGAATACTCATTGGGGGAAAAGAACCTAAAAGCTAATGGGTGTAGCTTGCATGATAAAAAAAATGTTCACGAGTCCCATATCGCAACATACTAAAATAAAAAAAAATTGCTAGAGGTCGTTAAATTTTCAACAAAGGCAGGGAGGAAACGAATGAACCAGGTTCTGACCAGGTATGACGCAGAGTGCTTGGGATATAAGACTCTTTTTTTTTTTTTTGACAGAAAAAAGACAAAACACAGGACTCGGAGGGCTCTTTGTGTCTTGGCGGGTAAATGCTTCTGCTCTTTGAAGCAGCTCTGCCTTTCAGGTGTTCATTATCCTTCAAAACAAATAGCTCCTTTACGTGGATGTCCCTCGTTTGTTTAAGACAATATCGTGTAATTAAAATCTAATCAGAGAAAGGAGGGAATACATGAATATTTAAATCTGTTTGGCTTCTGAATCTTAATGAAATGGTAATTTATGATGGCTCCGGGCTTAATTCTAGCCAGGGAGCAAATTAACTGGATTTCCAGAGATTCCCTCAAGAAACTTCCCCTTTTTTCCCATTGAGTGCATGTGCTTAACATATGGAAATATGATTAAAACATCTATTTAAAGCCCAGACGATTAAATGTACATGAATGTGCTTGTTAATGGGAGCTGAAGTGCAGGCACTTGTTTTTAATATCAGTGACTTCAAAGTCTGACAAAAACTCAGCCGAGCATAATAACCTGAATTTAATATTTGGCACGAAAGCGTCTCAACGTGAACAGTTTTTGACAAATGCTTTATCAGATCAAAGATGAGGTGAGAATACCTGATGTAAAATGAAAGCTGTTTTCATCATGGCAGCTTAGAACCCATGTAACGCAGTAGAAAATATCAAGAACAAGTCTGACTCCTAATAGGAGAGATGGACGCTGAGAGACATCAAAGTGAGTTTTCTGATGCTAGACTCTGACAGCGTTCTCAAAGGTGATGGCATAACCTATAAGTAGACTGACCATTAAAGCAATTACTGAGAGGCTAGTTTGTATGTTGTCATGAGTTGCTAATTTGAATTAGCATGTTTTAGAGGAACTTTCTCCCACTTACATCATTTTCAAGGTAATAGTAAGGTATGGTAAGGAGTTTGTACCATATTTAATAGGTAATTTTCAAATAAATGTACTATTTAACTGACACACAAACACGTTTATTTTCCATTATAGGGACTCCTTTGACATTTATTGTTTGTATACAAAACTAGGTTAACCCTCACAGAATCTTTGGTTTTATTATCCTTGCAGGAACATAAACATTTATCTAGGACTAAGTGAAGTTTAGCGTCAGCCTTGGATGCAGGACTATTTCTCTAAATGTTCATTAAATAGTATACAGATTATACACCTGTTTGGTAGATGTATGTCAGTTAAACCTTTTGTGTTCCTGTGGCTCAGTGGTAGAGCATTACGTTAGCAGCGCAAAAGGTTGTGGGTTCAATTCCCAGGGAACACACATACTGATGAAAAAAATGTATATCCTGAATGCACTGTAAGTCGGTTTGGATAAAAGCATCTGCTAAATGCATAAATGTAAATAAATGTAAATGTAAAACATCATAAAATGAAAAGTTCTCAATTTGTCTCAGATTAAAAGTGTGACAGAAAAAAAAAGAGTAATAAATGAGTAATAAAAAAAGCAAATCATGTTCTCTCCTCGCATGTTAATGATTCATTTAAAACGATGTGTGAAATCTGATTAGTCACATGAGGCAAAACAGAGTTGTCAAATGAGACCCGCTCGTGATGGTCCGACTGTGAAATTGTGGCCCCAGGTTTTCAAACAGTGACAGCTTCTCTTTAGAGACACATAAAAGGTCTTGAACTTTCAGGTGTGGCAGATCCCGGCCAGAGATGGGCTATTATCATATCTTCAAGGCCAATTCATACTATCAACATTTTTTACTTTGAAATATATGGATAAGGAATATTTGGATAAGGACACAGAACATGAAAGTATGCATCAAAGTATTAAAATAAAATATTTTGAAACATAATATTGCTTGTGTCATGTTTTATGGGAATGGTTTAGTCAACGGCAAGGTTAAATAATACCAGATTTTCTGAATAATGTATTGATTTAGTAGTACATTCATTCTAATGCCAAAATCATTGGTTTTACCTTCATACTCTAACGTTCGAGTTTGTAGTTTGTAAGATTTTCTTCTCAAAAATACAGTAAAAACTGTAATTGTTGGAAATATTATGATTAAAACATTTTTATTTTAATATATTTTAAAATGTTATATATTTATGTGATAAACACAATTACTCTAGTCTTCAGTGTCACATGATCCAGAAAATACATGCTGACTTGCTGCTCAAGAAACTTATTATTATCAAAGTTGAAAACATTTGTACAGTTTAATAGTTTTGTGGAAACAGTGATTTATTATTTAAGGATTCTTAAATTAATAGAAGGCTAAGTTGAAAAGAACATAATTTATTTTTAAATAAAGACATTTATGTTACAAAAGATTTCTGCCACTTTTGATCAATTTAATGCATCCTTGGAAAATACGTTTTTTCATTTTTCATGAACAACATTTTACTGACTCCAAACTTTTGAATCGTAGTATACATAATAGAAAACACATGTAAGTAGAGTATAATCAGAAGTCAAAGCAGTAACTATTATCTCCCTGGTTCTGTTTATTTTGCTTTGTTATCGATGTTATGCAGAGTTCATTTTGCATCCATTCATGTTGCTTCAGGCCATTGCTGTGTGTCCATTGTCTGTCAGCACTGCTACAATAGCTTTATTTATCTTTCCATCCTCCTCATTTAGCAGACCACCCCTCCAAGCTACCCGATAACACCACCAATAACTGACAACTCATAGCTCTTCATCCACAGCAGATCCAGCAACTGCAATTAACCGTTTGAAATCAGCCTCTTTAAAGCCTTTTTAAATGTAGCACTTTGCAAATGTTGTGCACTTTTCTAACCACTTTAAATTTTAATTCAGAGCCCTATTTGCCTTGCCAAGTCATTACCAGACCTGCACTGCAGCATTTACTAAAATACCACATACAATAACAGATGTGGAAGGATCTATGGGTAAGAAATATTTATGCTTTTAAAAGAGCGCTGTCAAAATAAAAGCCTCATAAAGACAGATATACAAGAAATAAGTGAAAGAGAAACGGAAAGCGTTCTGTTCTGTGAGACATGAATCCATAAGAGACTACGAGGCTGGTTTATTTAAGATGGAAGGTGCAACAGTGCCCTCCTGAGGGATGCAAGACAGGTAGGTAAAGGGACAGCCATCCTATAGGCTAACATTCTATCATCATTTACTTCATTTTCGAACCAATATAACTTTTTTTCTAGATGTAAGGCAGCATGAGGACTGACAGCATCAGTCACCATTCACTTTCATTGCATCTGTCAAGCTCACTTTCATGAGCTTCTGTCACTATAACAAATTCCTCGTATGTGTAAACATGCCTGGCCAATAAAGCTCATTCTCATTCTCTCATCTATTTCCACATAAATAAAAGTGGATTTTAAGTGAGACTGTCTCATTTCTGTTCCACGTTATAAAGAAAATCATAGGCTGTGACATGGAGGTTAATAAATGATGACAGAGCCTTCATTTCTGGGTGAACTGCTCCTATTAATAAGGGATAATAGCAAACACAAAGCCAGACAAACAGGGTGTACAGCGCCCTCTGGTGGTTTTCATCCAAAACGACTTTAATGACAATTTTCTATTAAATTCCATTTTGAAACGCCAAACTGACAAGGTTAACAACATAAACAGTAAAACAAATTAAAAGAAAAAGAAAACAGACAGTAAAGAACACAACCACTTATTGGTGATATTGTTAGTCATTTTGAAGAGAAATAAACTTGTACTTACATTCGTGCTGGATGTCCATGGGCAATAATTTTGAAACAAGACACTTGTTGGGTCTTTTTCTTCATTTTGTCCGTTGAAGGTTTTTGAGCTTTATGGGTAAACCGATTCAGATGAAACAGATTTAAATGAATGTAAATGTAAATGTATGGAATCCCGTTCCATTTTATAGAGGGACTCAGAGGTTTGTAAATATTGATGAAAGCTGAAGGAATGAGGGCCGGCGTTGTTTAAACAGCCACTTTTATTTCAGCGTCATTGGAGATTTTGGAGAATAATCAGTCATGAAGGCAAGAATATGAGAATTTATGGTAATATGAGAGGCACTAAGGAACAAATAAGCAGCGGCGCGAGGCAGCGCTATTCCTGGATCCGCGAGCCGCTCCTTTACCGGCAGCGGCAGCGAAAACCCGCCGCAGACACATATCATCTCATCTCATCTCATCTCCGAGTGACGAGAAACGACTGGTTTCGGATGTCTAATGAGCTGTGGCCAGCTCGCACTGTGCCATTTCTCGCCCCCCAAAAATTAAAAATACGTATTTTAATTGGGGTGTTTTGTAATCGTCTCACCGCAATGAAACAAATATATTGGTGGGCAGAGGTTTTTGATTGTCCTTACAATTCTTCCTTAGTTAGATGTCACATTTGTTGCACCATTTTCACTTTTCCAATATAAAATTATTAACAATAATAATGTTTAGTGATTTATTACAAGACCTGAAAGATGTAATTGTCTGTTTTATTATCTAGCCTACAGGTACATCCAGGGCCATACGCAAGCTGCGTAGGGCCCCCGAAACACCAGGGGCCCCCTTGCTCTCAAAGAGGTTTTCATTTAGTTTCGTTTTTGAAGCTGACCAGTGGTTATGAAATCATAAATTATCAATAATTTTAAAGCGATGCGCTGTCACCCTCTCTACGTAATCGTATAAATCGAAATCGTTGTCTCTGCCATGAGACAAAAAAAAATTCGGAAGATATAGGCTACTATTTCTCAAACGCTTTCCATGAGCGCGATTCGAGACGGAGTGAAACGCGGACAAATGCGTTTCATCCATTCTTTCACCCGATTCAGCCTGTGGCACTACTCAGGTGTAATGAAAGCCCATGTGCTTTGATAGCGGCCTTTGGGTCATCTGCATTGTTGGGTCTGGTGCCTCTCATCTTCCTCTTGACAATACACCATAGATTCTCTATGGGGTTCAGGTCAGGCGAGTTTGCTGGCCAATCAAGCACAGTAACAGCTTTTGGTATCTTTGGCAGGTGTGGGCAGGTGCCAAGACCTGCTGGAAAATGAAATCAGCATCTCCATAAAGCTTGTCAACAGAAGGGAGCATGAAGTGCTCCAAAATTTCCAGGTAGATGGCTGCGTTGACTGTAGACTTCAGAAAACACAGTGGACCAACACCAGCAGATGACATGGCAGGAGAGGCAGTTTTAACATTAGGTGACATGACATCTGACGCACAGACGCCATTGGCACATGCCATTATGCTCCGTGACACTTCCAGTTTTCAGTGGCACATGCCAAAAACCTGTGACATGTCAATGGACCGCGCCTGTGTCATATTGTCGCTGCGTGGCACCTTCGGTGGTGACTGGCACCCGCCGCTGCGCCGCTGTATAATGTAGATTGCGTGACAAGCACTTAACGGCAGAACGATATTGATTTAATTAACAGAGGCGGTCAAGTATCGATTTATTGCATCGCGAAATTCATTTGTACAACAAATATTCCTCTGTTAAGATTAAATGTGTCTAATGCCCTTAATGTGTTTTCATTGTAAGTTTATTTCCAGTAGCCTGCTTTGTACAATAGCCATACATTCAACACGTAAATAGGCATTTTTTCTGACACTTGCCTATCCGAAATTAAATAAAAAAATATTAACTGTCACGAGAAAACTCCACAAGCCATTATAAAGTGATGTCTACTATTATAACGTAATTTATGAAACTTAAACCAACCATTCAGAAGTGTGCCTGACCTTGACACAGGCTTTTCGCAATGCAGTGTAGCCTAAGTCTGCAACATATAATGTAAGTCTAGATGCTATTTAAACAACATTTCTACTTATTAACGTGTCTGCAGAAAGTCAAATGCTTTGACAAAACATTCAGAACCCCAGAAGAATGCATGCTCATAATATATATATATTATGAGCATGCATTTCTTCTGGAGTTGTCTAAATATGACTGTTTATATTTTTATGTAATTTTGGATAGGCAAGTTTCCGAAAAAAAATGCCTATTTACGTATTTGAATGTATGGCTATTGTACAAAGCAGGCTACTGGAAATAAGCTTACAATGAAAAGTACACATTAAGGGGCATTAGACACATTTTAATCTTAACAGAGGAATATTTGTTGTACAAATGAATTTTGCGATGCAATAAATCGTATACTTGACCGCAACATACTGTTAATTAAATCAATATCGTTCTGCCGTTAAGTCAGAGGTTCTCAATTCCAGTCCTCGCTCTGCATATTTTGCATGTCTCTCTTTGTTGACACACCTGATTCAGATAATCAGCTTGTTAGAAGTGCGCTCCATGCATGAACTGTGTTCCGATTGACATGCTCCCTACTCCCTGAGTAGGGGAAATCCGCTGAAGCTTACTTTATTTCGGAACATTCATTCATGGATTTGCGCTGCGCAACGTCTTCACGCACGGACGAGTGTGACATCATATACCTCTGTAAATATATACAATTTTAATTCACGTCTTGCACACTTATATGCACTTTGAATGGAATATATACATTCGCTTCAAACTGGAATCATGGCGGAATATCCTGTGATGTCCACTTCGCAGGGCACATGCGTTCGGATAGAACAAACATCTGAAGCGATAAGAGTAACATACGAAATATGCAGAGCGATAGGATGCAGGTGCGAGGACTGGAATTGAGAACCGCTGCGTTAAGTGCTTGTGTCACGCAATCTACATTATACAGCGGCACCCAGCGGCAGGTGTCAGTCACTACCGAAGGTGCGACACGCAGCGACAATGTGACACAAGACGCAGTACATTGACATGTCACAGGTTTTGGCATGTGCCACTGAAAACCGGAAGTGTCACGGAGCATAGTGGCATGTGCCAATGTCGTCCAGATGTCATGTCACGTAATGTTAAAACTGCTTCTGCATGGCAGCCCAAATCAACACTGACTGTGGAAACTTCACACTGGACTTCAAGCAACATGGATTCTGTGCCTCCACTCTTCCTCCAGACTTTGGCAGCGCTATAGGAGCAGGTGCTTCAGCACACCCACGAAAGACCAAAGCAACCCCAAAAATAAAGATTAAATAAACAATATATATATATATATATATATAATAAAAAAAAAAATTTGACTCATTATGCATGCATAGCATGCAAAGCAATAGGCCTACAACATGACGTGATTTGCAGTCGCACTTTTCGTTCAGCATTTTATTTAAAAAAGGATCGGTCTATGGGATTTTTTACCCATTTAACCATCCACCATGCAAAAACCACAAGTTTGATCACTTAGGCCTGTGCCCGACTAAAGATTATTCTAGTCTACTAGTCCCGCGTTTGTTAAATTGATTAATAAAATAACCTACTAAACCACCCTTTAAAAAATTACTTGCGTATTATAGCCGATTCGCTCAAGTGCGCGCATAAAGCTTGCCGTCAAGCACCTGCAAAAGTAATGATTTATGAATGCGTCAGGGAAAAAGAAGAATTTTTTTTAATCATTGTGATGCGCTGAATTTCACGGCGACTGGATGAGAAAGCGCATCCAAAAATGAAGGATCGGCTATGTACTTTAAGTGAAAAAAGCAAGGGATTGTGCAGAGGCCTCCATGCCTCAATAATACTCACACACTCATAAACAGTTGACATATGCTTTGATACAGCACTCCTTGAACAGCCACCCCTTTCACTTATGACCCTCTGTGACTTTCCCTCTTTGTGGGGGGTGTCAATGATTGACTTTGGACCACTGCCAAGTCAGCAGTGTTAACGATTATTATGGTTTCAATGAACAAGAGATACCCACAATTTATACTGTATGGATGGTCATTTATTGAAACTCAAATGTAAATATTCTAATATTTTGAGATACTGATTTTCGACTTTCATTATAGCTGTAAGCTCTAATCATCAAAATTAAAACAAGAAACTTTTGAAGTATTTTACTTTACATGTAATGAAACTTCTTCACCATATTCAATTTTTTTTAGATGTACCTGTAGTTTGAATGGTCCGTCACGGCTGAATTAAGGACCTCTGACTACAGCCACATGACCCGTCATTGCCAAAGGAAGTTGATCAAAAATGTCTCCAAAGATATGTCCAGGGGCCTAATGCGACTATGACCTAAGAACCAGAGTTTAAGTTGACCTCAACAAGATCCCACCCAACAACAACACTGACTCAAAATGAAAGGAAACAGGTTTTTTAACATAAATGATTTAATAGCAATGTACCAGAGGTGGAAAGTAACAATTACATTTACTCGTTACTGTAATTGAGTAGCTTTTTGTGTACTTGTACTTTTTAAGTAATATTTTAATCTGTAATTTTACTTTTACTTAAGTATATTTTGTGTGAAGTATTGTACTTAGTACATTTTAAAACTCATTCGTTACTGAGTAAAAAAATCGCTCCGTGGAAACAACTGCAGCAAATAATGGGCAGAAGAAGAAACTGGCGCTAAAATCACAAGAAAGATGCAGACCGAACAAGACAGGCGTTAATGGTGCAGACCCAGCTGAAAACCAAACCCTGTCGTACTCTGCTGAAGTTGAACTCAAGGAAATGAAGTGAACCCCGGCCATATTCATGCTCTATTATGCAGTGTTAGTTGTGTTTGCCTCGGGAGACCGAACTAGCAGCTTATAAATATATCGACATCACCCTTCGCAAGCATGTGGAGATAAGGTAAATACATCGTTGCATTGGTGGTTAAAATGAAGCTTTTACGGTTTAGCAAAAGGTTTTGCACAAATGAGCCAAAAAGACAGTGGTGCAGGGTGTGCAATATCGTCTGCGAAAAATAGTAATTGTTGTTTTAACGATGTGCGATTTGACATTATCAGTATTTTGCCAAAACAAACAAATCACTCTAAACCAGCGGTTCTCAATTCCAGTCCTCGCGCCCACCGCTCTACATATTTTTCATGTCTCTCTTAGTTAACACACCTGATTCAGATAATCAGCTAGAAGTGCGCTCCATGAATGAACTGTGTTCCGATTGACATGCTCCTACACAGTGTCCATTGCTCCTACTCCCTGAGCAGGGGAAAGCCGCTGAAGTTTACTTCACTTCAGAACATTCATTCATGGATTTGCGTTGCGCGCAACATCTTTACGCACGGACGAGTGTGACATCATATACGTCTGTAAATATATACAATTTAAATTCACGTCTCGCACACTTCAATACACTATGAATGGAATACGCGCGAACTGGAATCATGGAGGAATATCGCGTGATGTCCACTTCGCAGGGCACTTGCGTTCGAATAGAACAAACGCCTGAAGTGATAAGAGTAACATACGAAAGTGCAGAGCGGTGGGCGCGAGGACTGGAATTGAGAACCGCTGCTCTAAACAGTGTGCTGTGAAATCTAGTAACGTTAGATTAGACTAATCCGCTGCATCTGGAGTGCTTTCTTTCCTGCGTGATTCAGTCTGTTAAAATGCGTTTAGAATGATCACAAAATTGAAGATATAGAAGCAGAAAATGTATATATTTATATAATTTAATATAGTAAGTCAACATCACATGAAGAATGCAGTTTTTCTCAAAAAATCACCATGATTACATAGGCCTGTAGTTTTGCTTTTTACACAGTTCAAAAAACAAGTTAATTAAGAGACTTACGTTTTAGACACATTGCCTGTTTTTGCTCTATTTCGACAACAAAAATAATTCCATACACAGTTTTGCATCTCTGACTGAGCAATGACGTGTTTCATTCCTTGAATTAACCGTTTAAATGATTCTGTTCAATCACAATGACTCTCTTATGAGTGACTTACTGACACCTGCTGGTGGTTCTAATTTAACATTTAAAGTATCTTTTGATTTATTTATTTTTAATTTCAAATGACTATTTAACATTTGTGACCCTGGCATGGAGCACAAAACCAGTCTTAAGTCACTGGGGTATATTTGTAGCAATAGCCAACAATATATTGTATGGGTTAAAATTATACATTTTTATTTTATGCCAAAAATCATTAGCATATTAAGTAAAGATCATGATCCATTAATGTATTTAGTAAATTTCCTACTGTAAATATATCAAAACTAAGAGCTTAATTTGAACAACTTTAAAGGAGATTTTCTCAATATTTGGATTTTTTGCACCCTCAGATTCCATATTTAAAAATATTGTCCGATCATAACAAACAATACATCAATGGAAATATGATTTATTCAGCTTTCAGATGATGTATAAATCGCAATTTAGGAAATTGGTTTTCTGGTTCAGGGTCACATTTTATGTCTTATTTATCAAAACATTATTTCTGCATTTGTAACTGCAGGTTAAATGCATTCATGTCAGTGTGTAATACATCTATGCCCCTTCAGATGAAGCTTTCTGCTTCCTCTGCATTGCAAAGATGCATTTTGTTGATACTGATTTAATTTGCCTGGTAACAGCCCAAATGTCTTATTATTCTAATTAACTGATTCCTTTAATTAAAAACACCTAGTTTGAGATTTATAGGCCTATCCCAGGTGTGTCAAACTCAGTTCCTGGAGGGCCACAGCACTAAAGAGTTTAGTTCCAACCCTGCTCCAACACACACACCATGTAGTTTTCAAATAAGCCTAAATGATTAGTTTAGCTGGATCAGATGTGTTTAATTAGGGTAATATCTACACTGTGTAGGGCTGTGGCCCTCCAGGTACTGAGTTTGACACCTTTGGTCGATCCCATTTTTCCCTCCCTCCCATTGTTATAATGTAACTAAGTACTTTTTACTCAGAGTAAATTTTAAATGAGCTACTTTTTACTTTTACTTGAGTAGATTTTTAGACTGGTACTTTTACTTGTACTTAAGTAAAATTTCAGTAATGTAATGGTACTTTTACTTGAGTACAATATTTTTGTACTCTTTCCACCTCTGCAATGTACAATGATATATTCAGCTGCATAAGAGCAGAATATATATTTTCCCACAAGACATGGACAAACGGTTGAAATACCACAAGGAATCTGTGTTTCAGATGTCCTTGCCTCCAGCGACAACAGCGTTTCTCACTTCAGCCAGATGCCTTTGTCCCCGACGTCTTCATTATAACCTTCAGCGTACTTCTTTCCTGGGAGCTAAGGAGAGATTTTCATGTCACACAATAGATTCTTTAAAGCTCCGGTGTGCAATGGCAATATTTAGCTATGACCTTTAAAGAAATACATTGAAAATAAAATAAAGTAAATGACTAGACACGTAATCTATATTCCTGAGCTCCACTTCCACATGCTCTCTCGGCTGAGGTAAAGCTCCCTATGATTTAGTGCAAAGCCTGACAATGTGGTGATCAGATGAGCAGATGAAAAATCTGATGGCTGAACAGGACAAGGAGCTCATCACTCCCCAAAATCAATATAACAGTGCCAGGAATCAATAATTGCCATACAAAGTGCTTCTGTCACCCATTCCAAAAGTCTATCTGTCTCCTGATTTTGTAATGCTACCGATATCACTGAATGTCCTCAGGTGACACTCCTGCTTTGCGAAAACACTCAATCATTATGCAGGCACTTGCTGGGACACCTTTAGGTCTCCTGGACACACAATAACTTGTACACAAATGTATCTGACAAAAACAATTTAAGGTGGATATATCATCACTGAGACACCTAAAGCATCACTACTTCCATTCTCTGTAATAAATGAAGTTAATATCACCTTTCACTACTGATAAAATAAGATAAATCTCTAAGAGAGTACAGACACAGTTGCACATGGCCAATATTAGGTCTTAATCACATGCATCCCATTATATGTGGTTTATTATCACGTGTGTTTTACATTTAGTGGAGGGCACATACCGATTTGAAAGCATAGTAGGCAGCATCAAACTCATGAGCACCGACTGTGACTTCTGGAAGATATCTGGGGATGCAGGCCATGTTGGCTACTCTTTGCTTGTCCTCCACACTAGCGAATGAGGAAAAATGGGAGAAAAGGCACATTTGCTTTCATTTTATTTGAACCACTAGATGGCAGAACCTTTCTTTCTATGCTTTTCACTTTACACATGAACAATGTTTCTGATTCTAGAGGCAACAATGCAGATTTTGTTCTGCCTTAAACCGATCTAATAAATATTTTTTAGTATTGCTCAAGGCAATTAAATTGACATTCTTCTCTTATTGAAAAACTGTTAAAACGGAAAAACTGTTTGTATCTGCTGTTGATGCTAAAGGCACAATAATTGAGATAAACAGCTGGCTCAATTTTCCATTTACTGACATGGTCAGATTCAGAAGGTTGGTATAATTTATTAGGCTGGTCATCATAATTAAAAATATGAAATTAATCATATAATATATTTATAAATACTAGAGAGAGAGGGAATATATCTTTATGAATAATATTCCTACAAAATGTGTTGCTCCATCAATGTTACATAAAACACACAAATGTGAAATGTAAATAAATTCAATGTGAAATGCAAATGAATCAAGCACTCACAACATTCGCATATGGTGGAAAGTGACGTCATCTTGCTCCAGCCAAGGGCCCTTCTCAAGCTTGAGGTACTCGATGTCCTCCACAACCTGAAAAGGAAAAATAGAGTCAGAGCAGTGAATTTTGCCAGCCAGTCCTCCATATACAGATTCCATCCTTACCCTCTCAATGTCCTGGGCTTGGGTTGCATCATAGGCAAGAACATCTGCCTCTTCACTGAAAATCAGATACAAGTTTTTAAAACTAAAACTGAAAACTTGTTTGATATACAGATTAAGCACCTGCTTTGAACTGACTTTGTCAAATTAAAAGAATACAATAATTCTATAAGAAAAATATGTTTATACTATAAAACACACAATTGTGTGTGTGCGCGTGTGGTGTTTGTATTAACACATACTATTGAATACGTTTTATATAATATAAACAGTACATATATTAATTATAACATATTATATGTATACGGTATACATAAATACACATTTGAAACATTTGTAGTGGATTAGGTACTGACCTGATTTTAGGAAGGAAGTTCTTCTTGTATGCTGTTTCAATCCTCTTCAGGTAGCTTAAAGGAACATTCTGGAGGTATGACTGTATAAGGTGATACACATTTTAATTCACTCATGTGTTGTTGGTCATTCAGTCACCATTTTACAATCATAACTTCCTGCATTCATCAAAATCTCCTGCAATATTTAATACGTTACTCGGAACCCAGAAATCTGAGATAGTTTTAGCATGAATAACAGATCCGCTTTATAAATTGGTTAACTAACACAAAAATATTTTGTCATTTATATCCCCCAATTATACACATATAACAAACTCCAATGTGGCAAACAAATCAAGGAATTATAAATAAATTATTTTGTTCATTCAAATCAAAAGATTAATATTTTTGACCAAAATATTGTCTGATAAGTGTGTTTGCCTCCTCACACAAACCTTTCCTGATGCCTTGAGATTTTTCTGGACCTCTTCAGCAGGTACGTCCACATATATGACCAGATGAGGGGGCAGAAACTCACAGATACTGATGCCCTTAACCTCATTATAGTGATCCACACCTACAGAATAGCAGCATATATCATACATCCTTTTCATTTCAATACACAACTCTGATATACTATCTGCTGTAATATGACTACAGGGCCATACCTACCATTGAGGTCTGTATTTTTCCATTAACAGAAGTTGTAAAATAATTACCTTATATTAATTCTGATTTGGTGCTGCAAGGATTAAAAGTCAAGATAACAGATCTGCTCATATGAGATGCCTCAGCGGTACGGGTGCGATATATATATTGTCTGCGATAAAATCGGAATTGTTGTTTTAACCATGAGCGATTTGACATTATCCAGTATTTTGCTAAAAAACATTTAAAACACCCCTACAGAGCAACTAGTAGCCTACTAGTGTAGACTAGTCAACCCCTACTAGTCTATACTAGTGTGAGTGCGCATTTAGAGTGCGTTCTTTCACTGCATGATTCAGTATTATAAAACGCATTTAGAATTATCACAATATTCAAGACATGATGGGGGTAGAACATTTATATATCTATACTACTTCATATTGTTAAATCAATTTCACACAAGGAGTGTGTTTTTCTCCAATTCACGTGATGGTCGAAATGTTGCAATAGCCTATACTTTTATGGAGCAGTTATATCAGTGTGCGGACATCAAAGTTGTTATTTTTCTCGAAAAAATTATGATCATGATAACAAATGTGATAGATTTTTTATAACAGTTCTATGAAGTTAATTAAGAGACTTACTTTTAGGCACCATATTGCCTGTTTCACCAACAAAAATCATACCAAACACAGCCACAGCACAGTTTTGCGTCTCTGAGCAACATGACTGTGTTTCGTTCACGAATGAATCAACCGTTTAAATTATTCGTTTCAATTGCAATGACTCACTTATTAACAGTGATTTGCTGCCACCTATTGGTGGTTTTAATTTCACATTTCGACTTTTTTCCCGATTTTATTCATGTTTTTTATAATTTCAAATATCAGTATCCAACGTTTTATGTTTAATATATCAAAACATTATTTATGCAATTGTAATTGCAGGTTAAATGCATTCATGTCTTGCATTAAACCGTGTGTAAATACATCTAAATGCCACTTCAGATCCAGCTTCTGTGTTGACTTCATTTGCTTGGTATGGTAACAGCCCGAATGTTTTATTATTCTTATTCACTGATTAAATATTACAATTTGACTCAAAACATAATGGACACTTTTAGAAGAAAAAAGGCTTTATAAAAGGTAAAAATGCCCATAAAATGTAAAAAAAAAAATGTTTAAACTTATTGGAAAAGATTCATTTCTATCAGTGTGAATAAAAATAATAATAATATTCATGTTTAATCATTTTAGACACGTGATTTTACTGAAGGATACCAGGATAATTATAACCGAGTTTATTAAATTCATTAAACTATATCTTCTCTATTTCCAGTTTGTAGCGTGGATCATTCATTGCAACATTTAATCTGATTCTCATGTTTATGAATCTGTTATCTTGCTAAATTATTTATGCTACTGACCTGGTTTCAAACCTATATTATTATCCAATTTACGTGACTTAAAAATCCTAAAATATACACGTGTAATTCAGGAAAATAAAAAAATTATCGGGGAGCATGTACCCTGTACCAATCTACATTTTGAAGCCTCCGTATTTATAAAAACCTGCATACGGCCCTGTGTGACCAACAGTAATTTTTCACCATTTACATTATTTCATATTATGAATTTCAGACATAATCACTTACACTGCTTTCGAATGAAGCCTTCTTTGAACATGGCCTCCAAAAACACACTGTCACTAAATGGAGAGCGTTCCAGAATAACTCCCTGTCCTGAGAAAGAGAAACAGAGGAAATATGCTTGTGCTGTAAGGTTTTAATTTTCAATCACAACATCAAACTGTGTGTTATTCAAGCAAGTGAACAGCTATGGAGTCTCAAACAGCTTTGGTTACCTGTAGAGAGCAGGTGTTCGACAGCATCAGAGTACTGCAGCAGCCTCATGAGGTACATCCAACACTGCAGGCGGTAGGAGTTACCGTCAATGGCTTTGGGCTCCAAGTAAAACTTCTCCAGACTGCAGTTTCCATTAAAAGCCTTGTCTAGAGGAACTTTCTCCTTTGTCATTTTGTCCATATAGTGTGTGTCTGGCTCTGGCATGTACAGCATTCCTGATGAGAGAAACATTGAATCATTATATTTTACATACACATACAAACACACGGGCACTTAACATATATAAAAGAAATTTTTAAAACAGAGGAAGCCAGATATTTTCTTACCTAATTTATCTGCCAATTGTTGTGCAAGTGCTCCCTTTCCAGATGCCAAGTTGCCGTCTATGGATATGATCTTGCTGTTTTCCTTGAAGCGGGAGGTGGTCCTCTCCCCCAGAGCATAAGCCCACCATCCATACCTCAGGTTACTGACCGCACTTGTGTGGATTTGAGCCTTAAGGGTATTATAAAATATGATTTATTCCTGGAAATAGGTTTATGTAGTTTGAAAGGGTATACAAACTAGTCATGATCAGCAGCAATGTCTCTCTATATAACGTTGGTGTCAAGCCATTAATAATTGCTGACACTGTTTATCAATACAAAACAATAAAACAGTTTGTTTTGACAGAACTAGTGTGAGCTGCATACGGAGTTTTCATTATAATGTACTAATACTGGTAATGTCTGACTCTGAACCAATATGATTTAGAATTTTGTTGTTGTCCTTCAGTCTGAACTGCATGAGGCCCGACAGAACAGATCAACCTTTCGTCTGGAGAGTAGTGGCTGTTTATCAATCTTACCGTCACCACAGGCGATACTGCTTTCCATGCTGCTGCACCCGAGGGCACAACCAGCCGAAATAACCGCAACGACATCGCGAAACTTCACAAACTCCGGTGAGTCTGACGAGCCTCAATGTCGCCGAAGGGTCTCTGCGTCGCGGGAATTTTGCGTCATCGATGCGGCAGCGTCATGTGGTTTCCTAATATAATTAAAGCCCTGTCCAAAATGAAAATTATAAAGCACTGAAGAGGTTTAATTGGACAAATGTATTATTTCTTATAGACATATTTGAGTGTGTATTTTGAGACGTGTTATTTTTTGTGTGTGTGTTGTCGTATTGTATCTATATTGTTGAGAGTCTTCCACAACAGTTCATGTAAAAATAAATATATAATAATAAATAAAAAAGTAATAATAATAATGATATAATAAATCCATCAAATGATAATAATAACCATCATCATAATTTTCACCATCATTATAACTACTAAAATTTAACAAAAAAAATAAAACATAAATAAATATTTGTGTGTCTGAAAGTCAATAAAATGGTTTCCGAACAAAATTAAAACTGTTACAATCTAACTACCCACTTCGTAAATAACTAAATTAATCTATGAAAATTATTTAAAAATAAATATTCCATTCACTATCACTATCACTAATAGGTCCAACATGTGAACATGTCCACATAGCCCATAGCGCGAGTAAGCGCGAAAACAGAACAGTTTAACAAATTATTAAGATTTTTATTCATTTAGTGCTGTATGCATTATGGAATGTTTCATATTTGATGTTTTACAAAAATATATAGTTCATGTTTGGATTCAAAAATAAATGAAAACGTTGTATTGTATATATCTCATAATGTTGTACTGATAAATGTCATCATAGAAATTATAGCATTCAGCATAATTCAGCTGTGTAAATCGCGTCACATGAATAGGAAGGCATTAGTTGCTGATCAAATAAACTGTTTATTTGTATTGTGTTAATTAATTAATGAATTTAAGCAGAAAACCTATTTATCCTCATTTGAATTCTTGACCAACAGATAAATATGATCTTATTACAATATATATATATATATATATATATATACATCACAGAACATTCTAACATCATAATAAATAAATTACAAATGCCATCAACTTTTAACCATTAAAAAAACATACAAAAATGGTTTTCTGTAGTGTGTTTTGGGACATATTCCATTAGGATTTATTGGTTTTAACAAGCCACCAATAGAAGGTGACCAATTACCAGTAGAGACCAACAGGGTCATTACAGTTTCCATTAAAACCAGTAAAACAAATTACAAATGTACCCTTACAGGACGATCATATCCTTGTTTAATATTTTTGCTATAGATAACACAACCTCTATAATTTCTTCAACAAAAAAACATGTGGACATCACAACCCTTACAAAAATGAACCATGGTTTTCGTAGTAAAACTGCTTAGTTTTCTTTTCGTGATTTCTGAATGCTTGAGACCATAAAATCAATCAGACAACTGTATTACTGCCATAGGTCTGTCTAGAGCAGGGGTCTCAAACTCAACTTACCTGGGGGCCACGGTCTGGGTCAGGCAGGGCCGCATTAAGTATTCCACAAAAAAAGGGTTTCACGTATTCCAAAAAAGGAGCACAGCTTATCCAATCTTCTCAATCTTTATTATTAAAAGTTCTTCAACATGAATGTTTCTTCTGAACATGTTTACGGTTCCTCTGAACGCCGCCGGAAGCTGTCACGAGACTTTCCGTGGTTGCCCATAAGTGATAACATTTTTTTATAAAAGTGTGGCAAGACTCAGCAAAAAGGTGCATTTGAGAACAACGTGTGGGCCGCTCTAACACTAAACTTTGATGTCAAGTAGGGGGCCACAAAATATCATCCCGTGGGTCTCAGTTGGCCCCCGGGCTGCGAGTTTGAGACCCCAGGTCTAGAGCTACAATTTTGTCCGTTGATTACAGCATGCCTGCTTTCAGTGCAACGAGGGCTCAAAGGCAGCCAGTATTGATTTTCGGCCTTGTCTCTTACATACAGTGATTTCTCCAGATTCTCAGAATCCATTGATGATATTATGTACCATAGAAGTTGAGATATTCCAAGACTTTGCGATTTTATGTTGAGAAACATTATTCTGATTGTTGTTCCACAATTTATAGATGCAATTTTTCAGATTGGTGAACCTCAGTCATGCCCACTTTTTAGTTCTGAGAGACTCTGCACACGTACGTGTAGGCTATATTTGTGTAAAGGTTTATATGCACTTAAAAGTACAGTGAATGTGTAGCATTCATTCAATAGGCAACGTTCCGTCATTTATCCCAACAGCTCTCCCTGCGTCTCAATATACATACTATCCACACTATCTGCCCTAAATAGTATTGAGAATTACTACTATCACAGAATTTAGGATGGATAGTGTGCACGTTGGGACGAAGGCTGTTTTTGAAACCAGCAGATGTCAGTAGAGTCTACCATGGGGTGTTTAAACAGACATGAACGCGGACAGAAGAAGAATAAGCTGTTTCCATAGTAACTGTTGTTAGCTGGAGCAGATTTGTTGTTGGCTAAATTTGGAGCTAGTTGTGTTGATGTTGTTGGCGTCAGTTGTGTCTGTGTTCTGCCTTGAGGAAAAGCTAATCAAATATACACAAACGCGGTTTATTTCTGCTCTGATTTGAATCGGTAACTACGTGTATTTATTATTGTCTTCTTTACTGCTCTGACTCTTGTGTTTTGAATGACCGACAGCTTACTCAGGTTCACAGATTTGATAGCTTTGACACATCGCCAACCACCTGCTTTGTCAAGATTCCTACACACAAAGTGTGTAACCAATCATTTTCAGGGAACAGTTAGTTCCCTTCTCTTCGCAATGCGTTTGACAATGCTATCAGTGTTTTATTATTATAGGTATCAATGGTTAGCATTTATTGGTTATGAAGTAAGACAGACAGATGTTTCCAGTGATTTTGTTTTGTAAATTTAACAGATCATTCATCGTTCAAAAGATTCGCAGCAGTAAATTAAGTCAAGTAATTAATAGCTAAGCACAGATTTCTACTTCTATACATTACGTAATTTCTTCTATATAACGTAATTTTGTATATATTTTATACATGCTTTCTCTTATTCTTTAGTACTTTCTTTAGTTCCTCTGTTTGTACACTGTAACGTTACTCATCTTCTCTGCTCATAAAACATTTTAGTCTATTCTCATGTTTACTATTATTAGCTGTTATGAGCAATTCAGTCATATCTATCTATATTGATTCTTCTGTTAGGCACTGGGGACAGAAGATGTCAGGAGATCTTGTAGCTGTGTGGGACGTGGCTTTGAGTGATGGTGTGCACAGGATTGAATTTGAACATGGCACAACCACAGGAAAACGGGTCATTTACATTGATGGAAAGGTACACATTTTTAGTACAAAAAGCTGACACTCAGGAAAATACTTGTTGAAGTTCAGTCATACTTGTAGGATCTACCAATGACAATTTATATACACAGTCATGGCCAAAAATATTGGCACCCTTGGTGGATATGATCGAACAAGGCTGTGAAAATGTATCTGCATTGTTAGTCCTTTTGATCTTTTATCTTAAAAAATCACAAAAGTCTTACTTTTCTTTGCAAATTAAGAATTTAAAATGGGGGGAAATATCATTACGAAATAAATATTTTTCTCAAATACACGTTGGGCACAATTATTGGCATCCCTAGAAATTCTTATGAGTAAAATATCTCTGAAGTATATTCCCATTCATATTATGAACATGAAATTATCCAGCCATGGCTTCCTGTTTCACAGAAATATAAAAAGGAGGGAAAACAAAGCCCAAATTCCCTTAATCATCCATCACAATGAGAAAAATCTAAGAATATATTTCTGTTGTGCTGCAAAAGATAATTGAGCTTCACAAATTAGTGAAGCGGCTTTAAGAAAAGAGCTAGAGCAGTGAAAATTCCCATTTCCACCATCAGGATAATAATTAAGAATTTCCAATCAACATAAAATGTTATGAATCTGTCTGGAAGAGGATGTGTGTGTATCATCCTAATGCACAGTGAGAAGGAGAGTTTGAGTGGCTAAAGACTCTCCAAGGACCACAGCTGGAGAATTGCAGAACAAAGTTGAGTCTCTGGGTCAGAAAACCTTAAACAAATTTGTCAAACAGCACCTACATCACCACATGTTGTTTGAGAGGGCTTCAAGAAAAATTATCCTATCTTATCCAAAAACAAACTCCAGCATATTCAGTTATCAGACCCGACTGGAACTTCAACTGACGACTGGTCTATGGTCAGATGAAACTAAAAAATGTGCTTTTTAGCAGAAAACACTCAAGATTGGTTTGGTGAACACAGGGATAAAAAGTACCTCATGTATACAATGAAATATACTGCTGTATGTTGTGGGATTCTATCAAATACCAACAGAAAAAAATAATAAGTGACTGATTCTGTTGAAAATCTTATTACGGGCCATGTTTGGATCTTCCAACCACACAATAATCCAAAAACAAACCTTAAAAACAACACAAAAATGGGTCACTGAGCGCAAAACCAAGCTTCTGCTATGGCCATTCCAGTCCTCTGACCCAAACCCTATAGAGTCAGACAATGAGTGAGGTGAACTGAAGAGAAGAAGCACTGTCATGAAGCTGTGAATCTAAAGGGTCTGGAGTGATTCTGGATGAAGGAATGTTCTCTGATCTCTTGTCAGGTGTTAACCTCATCAGGCATTATAGGAGAACATTTAGAGCTGTTAAACTGGCAAATGGAGGTTTCAAAAAATATTGAATATAAGGGTGTCATTAACTGTGGCTGATTTGTATTAGAGAAAAACTTTTATTTCATAATGATACTTCCCCAATTTTAAATTCTTATTATCCAATAAAAGGTTCGATTTTTGAGATTTGTTTAAATAAAAGATCAAAAGGATTAACAATGCAGATTACTTTTCACAGCCTTCTTTGATCATATTTACCAAGGGCGCAGATATTTTTGGCAATGACTGTGTGTATATAATATATATAATATATATGTGTGTGTGTGTGTGTGTGTGTCTATATATATATATATATATAGGTATGTGTTATTGCATTGAAGAAAATCTGTGTAGGAAACTCATGTGACAGGAGTATTTTAATTATAATGATGGGAAAATAAGTGCTGATGCCTCACAGTTTTGTTCATAACTTTCCCAGGAGGTGATAAAGAGAGATTGGATGTTCAAGCTGGTTGGAAAGGAGACTTTTTATGTGGGTGGTACAAATACAAAGGCCACTATTAACATAGATGCAGTGAGTGGCTTTGCATATGAATACACTCTCGAGATTAACGGACAGAGCCTGAAGAAGTACATGGAGAATCGCTCCAAAGTTTCCAGCACATGGCTCCTCAACCTTGATGGCATCGACTGCAGAGTGGTTCTGGGTAAGAAAAACCTGGTCACAGGTTCCTCAAATAAATATGTGATTTGATTGGTCTGTGATGCAGTTTTTCCTCTCGTTCCCTTGACAACACTGATTCCTGTATTTTACTAGAATGTAGAATACAAAAGCAAGGACTATGTTTGTGTTCATTCAATAAGTGGATAACAATGAATACAAAAAATAATTTAATTATAATAAACAATCTGTTATTTTGCCCATACAGTACAACTGCTCACATAAATCCTTTCCTCATCTAACTTTTGTGACCTGCCTGTTAATCACCAGCAGTGTTTAACTCTAGGTTAAATTAAGGTTTAAAAGCAGATTACAAATCCCTTTAAGTAATTAGGAGGAGCTTCACAATGTAATAAAAACACAAATGTTTTCAAATAGTTGTTAACCTAATGTGGGCGCTAGTGAGCAGATGATATCAAGTTTTAGTGAACATTAGCACTTGCCAATCAGCTCATGTCATGTCAATAGAGCATAAGACCTAGTTAGATAACACTTTAACTATCAAAGAGAAACTTCCAAGGACTTTCCAGACCTTTTATTTATGTGTTTATATGCCTTATTTCAGGAGTGTAGCAACAAGTGGTGCGCTAGAAAACATTTTTAAAGACTAGCCACTAAGTTATCAATCACAGGTCATGCTGAACATATCAGAATAAAGTCCAAATAAAATATCAAACCACTTTCATTATCAATAGGGAGTGATAGTTTACATAGAATGAGACAACAGGCTGATATAGAGAACTTCTCATTTTTCAAATGAAGAATTCAGTATTGTGCATTTCCTCCCAGTTGCATGTTTTTAATATAATTTTACTATGATAACATCATGAATAGTTTAAATTAAAACCATTTAAGGACCATTACTTGTCCTTTGGTAATTTGGCTTATGCTTTAAAATAAGAGTATAGTAGATTTAGTGTATTTTATAAATGACAATTAATGTGGCTCAAAAGACAAGTCAAGTGCCAACAAGAAAATCTCAGCACAAGACAAGAATGTAATCGCAATGACAAAAACACATAAGAACACATCCCAGATTTACAGTAAGTCACAGATCAGAGCACTGAAGGTGAGTAAGTGAGACTATGGTGAAGTAGGATTTATATTGATGTTTTTTATCACTCGTCCAGCAACCTGCTTATTGAGCACTTATAAACTCTTCCATCCTCAACAGAGAAAGATACCATGGATATATGGTGCAATGGACAGAAAATGGAAACCGCTGTAAGTCCAGCATTTACTGTGTTCATTTTCTTCTTTTTTTTTTGTAGTACTACAATTTGTTAGCATAAGATAATACGTTAAGTATCATACTAACAATGAACAATATTGTTGAAGCATTTATTAATGTAGGTCATTCTACCTATTCTATGTACTAGTCCTATTCTAATTTAACTTTTTAACAGTTCAAGTTGTATAAATTAACAATTGTTAATTAATTATGAGCAAACGTAAGTTAACATTATTATATTTGTTAACTTAATTTAAAAAAAATTGTATAACTAAATATGAGCTAAAATGCTGTATAAATTGTTGTTCATTGTTAGTTCAAGATACCTAAAGCATTACGCAATGTTAACAAATTGAACCTTAATGTAAATTCTTACTCTTTTATAAATATATATATATTATTTTTTATTTTCTTATGTAATAAATAATGACAATCCCCACCCAGGTCTTATTTTTAGCTAACACCTTAGGTCACCGCAATCTGTAGCACTTCTCAATAAAGGTCTTGTGACTACAGTAAACAGCAGCTGATCAAACTTTAATTCAGTTTTAGATCAACAACACATCATAAATACTGCAGTCTTAGTTCACTATTCATTTGAATTTGTCTGTGCATTTAAAAAAAAATTTACTCTCAAAGATTCTGTGCCTATTGTCTGCCATTATATGACTGACAGACTGCAATGGTTTAAGTTAAACATCTTCGTTTGTGTTCTACTGAGAAACAAAGTCACCTCCATCTTGGATGCCCTGGAGGTAAGCAAATAAACATAAAATTTTCATTTTTGAGTGAACTATCCCTTTAACTCTTCCTCAGGGTGAGTTTGTTGAAGACGGCACAGAGACGCACTTCACTCTGGGCGATCACGGCTGCTGCATCAAGGCTGTGACCAGCGGCAAGAGACGAGATGGCATCATTCACACACTGCTGTTGGATGGCATGGAAATCTCAGAGTCAGAGTGATCTGTGTGAATGAGTGTGTGAGTGTGTTTGGATTATCCATCCTCAAGAAAAGTGTGTACTGTATATATGGAAGTTGGGACAGCATGTGCTCATTTGTGACCACAGATCAGCTTGTGCTGGTTCAGTAATAGATTATTTTGAGACAAATGTGTCTTATAAACACATAGTTTAGTTATATTGCTATATACCTCACATAGCATCAGTGGATACTTATTTTAACCCTACAAATGGTTCATTTCTTACTTTATAAGTGATGTCAATGTGGTTTTTATCATCTGTGATTCTCACAGTGTAGTTCATTCTGACACAGAAAGATGTGAGGATGTCTGGACCTTTACTGTATTGTTTGATGATGGGCATGTCAAGTATAGACACAAATTGTTGATGTTTTTATTCTTTGTGCAGCAGCACAATCATGCTCCCAAAAGCATAGGGGGAAATTAAATGTGAACGTGTTGTAGTGTACTTGTTTAGAACATTCGGTCCAGAATCTGATCCGATCTGACCAGCGAATGACTCATACTGTATAAATAGGGTCAGACTACAGCAATAACATTCTATGAGAAATATACATTTATGTGGCTTTTGCCTGCCCTTGAGTCGAAGTGTTTTGAGACACTTTGACTCCAGTGTTTGTGGCAAGCAAGATCTGTTCTGTCTTTCAAGCTTCATGAGTCTGGTGATTTTGAGGTGATGTGATGTTTTACTCCTCCTATGGCATTAGCTGAAACAATGATCTTATATGTGAAAATACTTTATGACATACTCTCTCGAACAATGTTTAGGTTAAACTAAAAATGATTCTGAATCTATGAATTAAGCTCTATATCCCTAACAGGTAAAATATAACTGTAGAACTGTTTTTATATTTCTCCTTAGTAGAATGAAAATTTGATTTGTATTTAAATACTTGTATTTGTTTATTTTTCTATTTAACAACATTAGTATTTCAATGGTGGCATCGGTATTGAAACCTCAATATATTTGCTATTAAAATGACCCTGATGTGATGTATTTCTCTTTGTGTCTAAGCAACTCTCACACTACAAATGTTAAAACATATCTAGGTCCTGTTATATTTCTGTAATAAATATTTTAAAGTCTAAATGTAAAGATAAATGTCATCAAGGCAGATTTTAGTTGAATGCTGATATTTATTCGATCAAAGCTTTCAGTATAATTCAGATGTGCAAATTACACCACATGAATAGGAAGACCTCAATTATAAAATAAACAGAGTCATAGTTCATATTGAATTAATTAATGACTGAATATAAGCATATATGAAACCATAAACCTACTAGAAAACATATTTACCCTCGTTTGCATTCAACTGTTATAAACTGATAGATATGAACTCATTAAAAAACAATGATTATTTTCACAAAAGACCAATGGTTATACATATCTTCATAGTACTAACAGTAGAGTAGTTAAAGCCAGACCTGTGAGGAACAGTCTGAAAGACAGAATAAGCAGTTCTAGTCTAACAATATAATGTTCAGGTTTAGTACTTTAAAAACAAAAATCAATAATTTTCACTTAAATGTATTATCATCACTCATGCAGTTATATGAAATTTGGACTAATGATTACAAAGACCTTTATTCCTTAATTGGATAGTTCAGTGTTTATTGTATGATCCCTTTTTAGAAGTCGTTAAAGTTAGCTTTTTGAAATCTAAATTTCAAGCCAAAGATTTTCCGTAATTATTTTCAATGTGCTCTGCTATTGCATATTGCTCTGTGCAGCTACACAGAGGATTGTTTGGCACATATGAACAGGTATTCAGGAAGAGCTTGTTGACCACTAAAGATGACATAAGTCTGCTTATTGTAATTGACGCTATCATGATGATCCAAAGGGTCTTTACCTAAGGGAGGGGGTAAAATCAAATGTGGAGAACCATTTGCAGAATTCCCAGTGAGGACCTGGGCCTGAATGATGTAGATGTACTCCTCATGTTCCTGATCATCCCACAGCTTCATTGCTCCGTCCACTGTACTGCTGAAGTATATTCCACTGCCATACTTTTGCTCTAGAAATTAGGTAAACCATTTTAAATGATGATACTGTATTGTAAACAGATGCTAAACATATTATATGTACTTCAAAAGCACATAGTAAACTCGCAGTTAAAGAAATACCTTTAGTAAAGAACACACAAACCTATTCTGAATGTTTTCACATTTGTGTTACCTGCAGGAGGGGCGAACTCTCTCTGAAAGCCTACTCTGCAGATGAGATCACAGAACTGAGCAGACACACGCTGGTAGAGGCGCTTCGGTTTGTCTTTCAATCTCTTCCCATTCCTGTCAAACAGCTGCTTCAGCGCAATGTTCTCTAGCTTCTCCACCTGTAACAGCCAGTGCAACCACACGCCATTAGATCCTTTTATGAACAAAGCATCCTCCTATAGCTGTTCTATTGAAACATGAAGATTGTGTGATGTTCCCTACAACAGTAAAATGTATCATTGGATGTAGGAATAGGAGGGTAACTAATTCACCTTGACAATACGGTGGCCAAAATCCTCCAAGACTTTAATGTCTTTATCAATATATGTGTCCCTGCTCGCAGGAGTTCTTGCATAATACGAATTGTTAAGAGACTCAAAGTGAGCCAATAGACCTGTGGTGTAAAAGAGAAAAGATTGTATCAGGTCATCAGATGTTATGAAGTATTTAATGCAATAATGAATAAATTATTTAATTTATTAAGTTCAATATAAATATTTACAAAAAAATGTATTTAAAACATACATGTCCTTCTTATAGACTTAAATCGCCCAGTGTTGTCAAGCACTGTCATGGCCATCAAGTTGAATTTGTGGTCACTAAACACACAGTTTTCCAGTCCTCCTAGATACGCTTTTTCCAAAATTGCACTGCTTTCAGGTGTTTGTATCCAAGGTACATCTTTACAGCTCCAGCGAACCACAGAATACAGCATGTCACCTTCTTCAGCTCGGGCAAAGTTCTTCTGGGCCTGACAAAGCATGGCCTCCACCTCAATTGCCACACAATTGACATCTGAAGGCTTTCCAGTGATGGTTATGCCACCTTTACCATTCCTGAAGAACTCATTGATGTGAACTTGAAACTTGGCTTGGAAAGAGAGTAGGTTTTCATGTTCTTTTTGATCAAGGTACATGACATGGTTGTTTTTTATTGTCATGTTATCTGATGGATTTAGTATATTAAGTGCCCATGATTTTGCTTCTCTCAGAGCTTCTGTGGTGACACTTTGAAACTCAAAAGTGGGTGTTGAGCTTGTTGTGTTATTTTTGGATGGAGAAGCAAAGCCTGAAACATTTGAGAGAAACAACATTTACCTCGGTACCATCAGTATCTGCATTACAATCTGGGTAAAAAATAATAGGGTAAAAATAATACACATCAGGAATTATTTTTAATAAATATAAAAAAAATATATATTTTGCTCACTTGTCACATTACTGTGCACTTCTGGGGACTTTGTCTCTCTATTCCTCCATTTAATTTCCTTTTCAAAAGCCTAAACATTACAGTGAAATTGATTTTCTGTTGAACTGCATTCGAACTTCATTTTAAAAACCGTGCTGAAAATTTTAATGTTTATACAGTACATTTTTCCATATTAATACACAAAACATAACTGGAAACTTATAATTTAAACTGTTATAATAATAATAATAATAATTATAGGCCTGCTTAATATTTGTTGAGAGTGGGGCACTTTTGGTTAATATTGGAAAAAGGTCAGGGGCTTAAGCCCCCAAAGTGCTCCTCTCTGCATGTGCCTGGTAATACGTTAACATTTAGCAGACGCTTTTATCCAAAGCAACTTAGTGCATTCAAGCTATAAAAAAAATGTATCAGTAATAAGTACAAAAATACTAAATTAATACTCAAACACCGAAAAGCATGGTACATAATTAGCATACATCACCTCGATTGTTTCACTGTCCTTTGGAAACACAACAAAGTAAACATCCAGTTTCTTCTTTGTTTTCTGTCTGGCAAATTCTGCCACAGCATGTGTCATAATTTTGGCAACCTCCTTTTTTCCAAAGCCCAGATTACCAGTACCAATAGCTGGGAAAGAAATGGACTTGTGTTCTGAAACTGAAGCTTTCTTCAGACAATCCAAGACCACTCTGAGAAGAATCTACAGACAACAACAAAAAGACATAGTGTGGGTATTAAGACAGTACAGATAGTGTGCTAATTACTGATAAAAAAAAAAACATACCTGTGTGGCATTTGGGTCAGTACGACGTGCGCATACAGTATGAAAAACTGCTTTACAATTCAGATTATACCCTTCTGTGACATAAAAATAAACTTTTGATGAAGCTGGGGTACTGTGTTTTTTTCTTTTAATCTCCTCTTGAATGTTCCTGCCAGCTTTCTTTAAAATTGCTCCTGAAATCACCCCCTGGGACAAATCACAGTCTGTTGCAATGGTATTTACAATTACGTCAACCTGGTGATTGAGCAAAGTGAAAAGAAATTTAATTTAATCAAAGATTTTTGTTTGTTCTCACAATACCATGTTTTTTACTGTAAGAAAAAAAAAGAAAATTGTGAGAACTTACTCAAAATTATACAAAACCATTGTGATCATATAAATCTTACTGAATTTGAGAGCTTTTTAATTGATCTCTTTTTTCTATGAGTGCTTGACAGCTTTCAGTCTTACCTTTTCCTCTTCAATACAGCCTTTTTTAAGGCACAGCGTTATGTTCTCAAACTGCAAACTGCTTATCTGCAAACTCTTGCTTGAAGAAGTCATGGTCTGGTTTTGGCTTTTCACAGCCCCACTGTACGAGGCAGAGGTGCTGGTCGGATCAAAAAACACCCTAGAGGCTCTCTCCATTTCTTGGACTGAGGGTTCATCATTATTGACCAGATGGATTTCTAAGTTCTTGCCTCGAAACCCTCCAAATTCATGGAACTGCTTTATAGCACGAACAATAATATCTGCACAGCGATCTCTTGGAAAATTGAAAAGCCCAGAACTCAGAGCAGGAATTGCAACAGATGTAATGTTTTCAAATACAACTACATTTAGGATACTAATGACCGTGTCATGTAATAAGGGTGCATTGACATCAACCTCCTTCTGGGACGGATTTTGAGACAATTTGGGTCCCACAGCATGTATGATACATTTACATGGGAGATATCCAGCAGGAGTGAGTACAGCTGTACCAGTTGGCACTTTTTGTTTTTGTTGTAAAATATCATCACTCCATTTCTGGATCATTGGTCCTCCAGCAGCACACAGGGCTTGTGCAAGACCACCTCCATGTTGTAGCTTCTCATTGGCTGCATTTACCACAGCATCCACTTTATGACGTGTAAGATCACCTTTCCAGACTGATACTTCAACTCCGCTGGACAGCTTTGTGGAGTACCTCTTCTCAGCACGCCAGACAACACTTGTGTTACTACCAAAGGAGACAGCCTCTTCCACATTATGGAGAATAGCTGTGCAATTAAATTTTTCCTTTACAGCATGACAAAAGGCACTTGCACACTTTCCCAGAATAGCAGCCTGTTCTTGAAACAGTGGGGTCAGACCCTGTTCCTTGTCACTCATGGCTTGTAGCTTAGGACACAGACCGCTGAGGAAATAAGGTATCAATAATTATACAAAATATTTGACCCCAGATTCATTAGTCAAAATATCCGAAAATGTATAAAGAATTTATATTTGGATTTATTAATTAAAAAATGTTAAATAATCACAAAAAAGTAAATCAAATTAAATAAGATGCTACTAGATAAAGTGCTACATTTGTATTTAATTGCCCTACTGAATATTGTGTTATAATTGATCAGCACATCCCTAACAGTTGTATTGAAAAAACATCTGACTTAGGGCTGGGCGATATGACCTAAAATCAAAACCTCGACTACGATTATTGAACGATTATTTTATTTTTATGTATTATTTTTTGCCCTCATAGTTTATTAAAGGTTTGTACAGTAAATACAATCAACTATTAAAGGTGGGTTTGTTTTCTAATTAAAGAGTGCATTTCTTATCTTTCATTTTTTGCAAACAAAATAAATTAATATTGCCATGTCAAAAGTAGAAAATAAACAGCATCTCTTGCAAACAAAATAGGCTACATTTTAAATATTGTCATTTGAAAAGTAGAAAATAATTGTATCTCTTGAAAATGAATATTATTTTAAATAATGCAATATGAAAATTAGAAAATAATAACTAGCATCTCCTGTTAACATAAACAAGATTGGAGAACAGATGCGCTAGCAGATAAAACACTGTAGGCCTATACAGGCACAGCAAGCTCACTGTTTGCAATGCTCGGAATACTGAAAGAAAACTCTAAACATTGAATTGGAAGTAGGGGTTTATATGAATGTATCTCTGAAGGAAACTTGCTGGTTTTCGATGCCATTTTCTTTTAAGCTTACCTCCATATAATGCCTATTAGTGTTAGTAAGCGCAGCTGCTTTGTTTGCAGCGGCAACCGAGGAAACGCTACATTGTGGCAAAGTGAATTTACATGTTAATCATAATTTCACAAAGTTGATTTCAGACTATTCTGAAATTGTTTATTGAAATAAAAAAAAATCATACTACATACATGTAAGCATCTTTGTTTTAATTGTAATTTTTAAAAAATGCGGTAGTTGTGTCAAATTTAAAATGGCTATACAGGCCTAATTTTGTTTAAGGCCAAATCAGCCTGTAATAGAGCAAATAAACAGCTTGTGCATGTACTCTTTCTTTCTTTCTTTTCTCTTACTTAAAAAAAAAAAATAAATAAATAAGCAATCGGTATCATAATCAGCCCATTTGCTGTCAATCGGTATTGATCATGAAAAATCAAGAATGGTGCATCCCTAGTTTTTATGAATAGCCAACTGGTTAGTTTCCTCAAACAGTAACTTTGACTGACTATCAAGAGCAAGTCAAGAGCGAATGAGTACACTGGTCCATTTAAACTGGTATACACAATGGGTGGATGGGTGTGTGTGTGTGTGTGTGTGTGCACTGGCGGCAGGGCCAAGCATTTATGGGGCCCTAAGCACAATTTTATTTAGGGCTCCTCGGTGCCACCAATATGACTAGTTATTGTCAAAGCTTAATAATTCACTCAAGTCTAACACATCCATTTTCACTTTTGTTTGTTGTAGCTGTGTTTCTTACCATTGTCTGCCTGGCATGTTTTTACATTTCTGTGATTTTTAGTTGTAACAGTTGCAAACATACAGGAGTGGTCAGGGGTTAATTTGCATTTTAACATTCAAAGTCTTAAAATGTAGGCTATTAAGTGGCATAATGTGGTGTGCTGAAAAGTAGCTAAAAAGTAAAAGACAATGCATTTACAGAACAGAATGTTATATTAACAAAATACATATTAAATGAAATTGTACTTTTATTACAAGTCATACTTTCTTATAATAAATATTAAATATAGAGAGCATCTGTACATTTAAAATAACAACTCTTAATCTATATCTAGCTAATTAAGGCATAATATTAGAATATAATAGCAAACACCCAAAAGGTAATAGTGTTAAGCTGTTATCAGTTTATGAAACCTATTGAAGCTTTTTTTTTTTATAACAAAAATATAGACCCAGTAAAGTTATTTATACGCCGAAGACAAAAACTTTAATCTGAACTAGGTAAAATGCTATATTATAATATATTAAGACGTCAAGGCTATTTGCTGATGTTCTGATGTTCAAACATTAACTTTCCTAAAAAAAGAGATACGGCCTAGGCTATGCTAATTAACTGGAGGGGGGTCTGATCTGAGATGGGGTGCGTTTCCCAAAAGCAAAAGCAACTATGGTCACGAGTTCTGTCGATACCAATAGAGTTCAATGGAAATAACGGCCATAGTTAGCTAATGATGGTTTTGAGAAACGCACCCCTGATTTGTGCCGCAAAAACCCTCATACTGAATTTGTGTTATTTGTTAAATACACACCGATTTCTATGGAAAGCGGCAATAATAATCCTTTCAATTAATGGACAATGTTTTTTATTCCTATCAAATACATTGTGTAGGTTACCATAAATTTTACTCTGTTTTTCTTGCAGCTAACTGGCCGCTTACTTTCATGTATTTCGAGAGAAATAGTTGAATTTACGTTATGTTAATCCTACAGATCCACACGGCAGCGTCCAGCGCATATCACCAAGGTCATTATTGTGCGCCTGCATAACACGTTGCTATGAAAATAATAAAATTATATGTATATTTTATTAATTATTTAATATTGAGCTTTCATATTATTATAATTGTAATGACATAATACAGGTGTTTCTCAATCAATTAGAATGACGTGGAAAAGTTTATTTCAGTAATTTAACTAAAATTGTGAAACTTGTGTATTAAATAAATTAAAAGCACTCAGACTGTAGTAGTTTAAGTCTTTGGTTATTTTAAGTGTGATGATTTTGGCTCACATTTAAGAAAACCCACCATTTCACCATCTCAACAAATTAGAATACTTCATACACATTTTTACTGAATTGTTGCCCTCAATTTAATTACTGCCTCAATTCGGCGAGGCATGGAGGTGATCAGTTTGTGGCACTGCTGAGGTGGTATGGAAGCCCAAGTTTCTTTGACAGTGGCCTTCAGCTCATCTGCTTTTTTTTGGTCACTTGTTTGTCATTTTCCTCTTGACAATACCTCTTAGATTCTCTATGAGGTTCAGGTCTGGTGAGTTTGCTGGCCAGTCAAGCACACCAAGACCATGGTCATTTAACCAACTTTTGGTGCTTTTGGCAGTGTGGCCAGATGCCAGATCCTGCTGGAAAATGAAATCAGCATCTTTAAAAAGCTGGTCAGCAGAAGGAAGCATGAAGTGCTCCAAAATTCCTTGGTAAACGGGTGCAGTGACGTTGGTTTTCAAAAAACACAATGGACCAACACCAGTAGACTTCAAGCAACTTGGGCTATGAGCTTCTCCACCCTTCCTCCAGACTCTAGGACCTTGGTTTCCAAATGAAATACAAAACTTGCTCTTATCTGAAAAGAGGACTTTGGACCACTGGGCAACAGACCAGTTCTTCTCCTTAGCCCAGGTAAGACGCCTCTGACGCCTCTGCCAAATTCCTTGACACATTCCTTATCTGTGTGTGGTGGCTCTTGATGCCTTGACGCCAGCCTCAGTCCATTCCTTGTGAGGTTCACCCAAATTATTGAATCGATTTTGCTTGACAATCCTCATAAGGCTGTGGTTCTCTCAGTTGGTTGTGCATCTTTTTCTTCCACACTTTTTCCTTCCACTCAGCTTTCTGTTAACATGCTTGGATACAGCACTCTGTGAACAGCTAGCTTCTTTGGCAATGAATGTTTGTGGCTTACCCTCCTTGTGAAGGGTGTCAATGCTTGTCTGCTGGAGAACTGTGAGATCAGCAGTCTTCCCCATGATTGTGTAGCATAGTGAACCAAACTCAGAGTCCATTTTGAAGGCTCAGGAAACCTTTGCAGGTGTTTTGAGTTGATTAGCTGATTAGCATGTCACCATATTCTAATTTGTTGAGATAGTGAATTGGTGGATTTTTGTTAAATGTGAGTCAAAATCATCACAATTAAAAGAATCAAAGACTTAAACTACTTCAGTCTGTGTGCATTTAATTAATTTAATACACAAGTTGCACAATTTGAGTTGAATTACTGAAATAAATGAACTTTTCCACGACATTCTAATTTATTGAGATGCACCACGACATTCTAATTTATTGAGATCACGAATAATTCACAAAATAAATAAACTGTAACTTTATGTAGGCCACTCTTGGGAGCCCTCTGGTGGTCACAGGGCCCTAAGCAGCCGCTTATTCTGGGTACACACTGAAAGATTTTAAAAATCTTATAAAATCTTCAAAATCTTCGCAGAATCTCTCAAGACTTGAGAATAAACAAAAAAATGTTTAATTGCAAATTTAGAACAAAGAACATGCAAGGGCAATAACATATAACTTGCATCAAATACAATAATAAACACAAAACAATAATACATAAAGAAAAAAGAAAGAAAAGCAATAAGAAAATAAAAATTCCTTAAACAAGTATAAATAATTACAAATTGTTCAAATAATAGATTTAAGGGTTTAAAGTAATGGCAAAAAGTCCCAGTCTTTGGGAATGGCAGTAAGAAATTGCGATGATAGTGTCCACTGTCCATGTTTTTTATGGTTTGTTATGCTTACATCTGTCAGATCGTGTATGGTTTTACAGGTTTGGTGGGTGGTTCTGGTGTTTGAGTGTCAGGTTTCAGAAATTGTGTGACAAGTAAAGATTGTGTGTATAAGCAGTTGAAAGAAACTGTAAGTCAGTGATAACATTCTTTATTATCTTTCTGTATATAGTTTATTCGCTGTATGAATAAACTAAAATTAATCTAAAAATGCATAAAGTTTTGATTGATGTGTATTTGGTAGGTTTTTAGCAGGTATGGGGATAGAAAATTGGGGGAGACCAGGGATAGTTGTGACATTTTTAGGACATTTGTGTCTGTATCCTGGAGTTATTTTATGCCAGTGTGTTAAAAAAAATAGTTACAAGTGTCTGCTATTCAATGTGTAGCTATTATCTTTGCAGCACAAACAGAAAATACATGGTTTAGTTTCAAACAAGAGGAGTGAAATGTTACAATCAAATGTGCACCAGCTTCAACGGCTGAACACTATTTGTGTGTGTTAGCGCCATGATAATAAAACTCAATAACGTGCAATGACGTGAATAACTAACCCGGAGTCTTGCTGTTACAACTAACTGTAGCCATATAGCTCACCTTACAGCTAACAGCAAGACCATTACCACCAACATATTGCATGAAATATATGTACACAGACACACAATAAAATAAAATAAAACATTTGTTTAACTACAAAGCAGAGACTGCCATCACAAAAATAAATGAAGTAGCTAAACTTACCTCAAGAAGTTTTTCTCCTATAAAATCTGCTGTGCCACAGGGCTCCATCGTTACTTAGGCCTACTTACATAACAAAATGACTTAAACAAAGAATGTGTGAAGGGAATTAGGTGATTTGTGTCGTGTTCCTTATTTGAGGAATTGGAAGTGTTACCCGTGTTACAACCATCCCAGCGTCTCATGTTTGTAAAAACAATCTATGATCGAGTCCCCGTAGCCAATGTTCCGCATCACAAGAACCGTAAAAATCGATTCAAAAACACTAAAAGGGAGTAACATTTATTCAAGTTTAAGTCATTGGTTTTGCAAACACTGGTGTTGCCTAAAGCGTGTTTTATGCAACAAAGCGTAAGATCTGTGTTGTTGAAACACGTCGTCACCCACGACACTGCAATAAATCCTGTTTGCTACAGGAACAAAAGTTCCCAGGTAAAAAAACACGGTATAAGCCGACGGTGACGAACTAGCCTAACTTCAGTAGCTTTGTTTTTGAAATAGCGAATAAATCTTTCCTTGGATTTGGGAAACTTCTGCCAAGGCGTAGTGCAAGAATAAAATAATAAAAAGTTCGTTAAATTAAAATCGAAAGCGAAAGATTTGCACGACCTTCAATGCATTAAATGCGCACATTGGCCGTAAAACCTATAACGAGAATAATATGTTTAGTATTCACTCACCCTTTTAGCCTTAAGTTCTACTGCAATACGTCCTTAGTTTTTCCAAAACAGCGATGGTTTCAACGTTTCGAAAAGAAGACACTTGAGCTAGCCTACTAAACAGGTTTCTGCTTGAAGTTGATTTTTTTATGTTGTGAACCCCGCCTGCTGCATGACCACATACAGAGAAATCAAAAGTGAAAGTCTTTACACTGACTTCAACAAACGCCTCAGTCAGAGGACAGGCGAACATGGCTACTGAAGAGTTCCAGTTCGCTCTCTGTGTGGAGGGCCAGTGGGACCCCCACACTCCTAAACTGAAAAACAAATTTATTATCTATTTCCAGAGTAAGAAATCCGAAGGAGGCGACTGTGCGGTGGAATACAGAGTTTCTGACGGACAGAGAGCAACTGTTCGATTCAAATCAAAGGAAGGTAAAGTTGCGTAAACGTATAAATAATTGATTCATTAGAAATATCATGTAGGCCTATAAAGTGTAAAGTGGTGGCTAATATTAGAAGTTTCATAACTATAGATTATAAACAAGTTATGGATTTATGGTGGGAGGAGTCCAAGAAACGAAACTGTTCAAATGAGTTTGCGTAAAGATGCAAATGAAAAATGATATGTTTGTTCACTCATAATTGTTCTCTTATTTGTTTCAGTGAGACAGCGAGTTCTGAACAAACAAACGCATGAGGTCAAGCTTGGTCAAAAAATAGTAAAAATCGCTGTGTGTCTTCCACCATCAGAGGCTTCAGTTCCTCAGGTTAGTATTCAATGTAACATCTGAGTAACGTAAACGACTAATAGGCTATTTAAACTTGAAGTTAAAACTACATTTTGTTTTCTTAGGAATCAACCACTTCGATCAGCACAGTCATAGAGGGTAAGTCTTCCGGCTTCAGAATCACGCTGTTCTGTTGACCTCTGCTGGACACATTCTGTCCTGCGACACCTAGCTCCCCGAACCTTGCCAAATGTTCTTTCTGGTAACATTTAACTGGCATTATCATTATTACTATTATTTTTAGTAAAATCAAAAATATGAATTAATATTAACAACACAATAGCCTAATATGAGGTTACATCAACAACAAAAATGTAAGTGTTAGATCAAGTATTTTAAAAAACAATACTTTACTCTAGTGAATTCCACAACTTGTGAAACCAACTGTACCGTTATAGATATAACAATCTAAAAACTTTTTCAGAACTAGCAGAACAAACTGTAGTCAATTGTTACTGTTTCAAGATAAGATATACCTACAAATAGCTAACCATCATAAAAACGTAACTAAATCTAGACAATATATATATGTATAATAAATATGCCAAAGCCCAAGCCAATCACAACTGCTTACTAAAATAATAACAAAACTTTTTCTAGGTTTTGATATTGCAATGCAAACTGATCTTGAACATTGATTTTGAAAATTCAAACTGTTAACCACTTCAGACTCCATGCCAACAAAGAAAGTGTGGATAGTCCCTTTAAGTCATTAGTCCTCAGCTAATTCACACATTTTTAGGGAACACATTTTCAGATGTTTTACTCACTTCAAAGAAAAAGTAGATAAGTAGGATATGTTTCCACATTTCCTAAATGGGATAATGCCTTATTTCCAATAAACAGGTATTATTCTGTAGCTACATAACTTTTGGAGCTTTTGGACTTAAGCTAAAAACCCACTTTTCCACACTCTGCCCTTTTTCTTGTGACACTAATGTTGTAGTTGAAGGAAGATAGTTATAGCTGCATTTACATGAAAGCCCTTAGTGTGTGTAAACGAATGGGACATGAATGAATGAATTAGGCATTTATATAGCACTTTATTGTGTATTGGTTTAAACCAAAAGCACTTTACAATCCAGGGTTTGAGGATCAAACCTTTGGAGTTTAACTTGGAGTGAGAAATACACTTTTACTGCCATGTGACCATATATTGTGGAACCACACATTATTTTAAGTATACACTCTTAAGAAAAATGGTTCTAAACAGTCTCAGAAAATAGTTCTTCAGCTTGTAACAATAGCAAAACCCCCTTTAGTGCTAAATATAACCTTTGTATAGGGTTCCATAAAGAACCATGCTTTTAAAATGCCATATAGGTCCTTAATTGTATTATAAATAACCTTTTTAATGATAGTTTTAATTATATACTTGTAATATCTTATAATTTAAGTGTCTATTAGGGTTTTACATAAAATCAACAACAACGTGTCAAATTTTTTTTTTTATGATATGAAATTGTTGCAAAAATGACAGTGTTCTAATAACAATTATAAGTAGAACATATTAATGAATGATAATGGACATTGAGCATAAATAAATGCTTTAAAAATTCAAACAAAATAGAACATAAAATAGTGTATTGAAGACCAAGCTCCAGTAAAATATCTTCACAATCCTCTATGATCCCTATAAGTTAATCACTATCTGTAATTTGGTGTGATTGAGTGGCAGTTTTTCTCTGCAGAAGATGAGGTTTGAAATTTGACATTTTTAGATATTAGATATTTGTACTTGAAATAAGACAAAAAAAATACTCAGTAAGAAAATCTATTTTGCAGTGTGAATGAATTAATAGGGTATTTAAACTTCGCTAACACTACAAAAAGGGAGAGGAGACTGAAATAAACAATGGGTTTACAGAAGAAAACCTGCTCCCGACCAGGTTAGGTTCACAGAGTAAGTTACCATAGTAATTGACTCTGAGTATAAGTTACCTCTCTTTCAGGAATGGGCTTGACTTACCCTGCTTTCTCGGGTTTGACAAACCTCCCATTTTTTTAATGGAAAACACAGAGTTTCGCTCATTTCAGTGATTACATACTCAGAGTTTTCACTTAACCTCTTTTCTGAAATGGACCCCAGGTCACATGTACATGTTCTCTTAAACGAACACAACCAGAGGGTTGAACTATGACAATGAACATAAGAAAAACACAAAATAAGAACAATAAAAATAAATGTGATGAAAACCAAGTTTCAGTGAAACAATCACATTCCAATCAATATGATGCCTTTAAGTCCATTATTTTGGTGTGATTAAGTAGTAATTTTTATTTGCAAAGGATGAGGTTGTAGATACATCTGAAATACACAATTGAGTTTAGAGTTACAGTGTGTCCATGAGTTTATGTAAAAATAATTGTTTATGAAGGCCAAAAGCAAAAATGGAAAGTATGTGAGTCTTAAATCTTAATCTTAAAAGAAAAAAGTGATACAAGTAATGGGATAGTTTTAATGTTTTTTTGTGACTGGGTATGTTTATACATAAACCCAAGTAATAATTTAAAAAGTCTAACGATATAAATTATACATTCATTGTCTCTTTTGCTTACTTAGTGTAGAAGAAGAGAGAAGTTCCCAAAGCTTAGCAGAGCTGCACACACTTAGGCTACATTTGACCAAACACAAAACAAAAATACTGTAAGAACATATTTGTTTGGAAACCGTTTACAATTTTAAAGAAAATTTAAGAATGAAATTATTTACCTGTTGAAAGTGTGTTGAACGTCTGTGTAGAAAATCAGTCATGAAGTGCTTTGACAGTTACAGGTTTGAAATACTAAAAGACGGAACAAAGAACTCTAAACTCTAACAAAGAACCATTTCAGCATAAAAGGTTTCTTCAGAATGCTATGGTTCTAAATAAAACAATTAAAGCACGTAAAGAACCTTTAAAGAACCATATATTTTTTAGAGTGTAGCATAACAGATGTAATGGCTGTTACATGAAAGTAAATTGATCCTGGTCTAAGAAATAGTTATGAAGCATATAGGTGATTTAGCAACAAATAATAACATGTAAATCATTTAGCTAAATATTAGCCTGAATAGTTAAACTTCTTTTTCTCAAAAATGGCAGCTGTGGGGCAAAGTGAGCCAAATGGTGTGGTGTAAATTGGGCCAAAATTTTAATTTACCCCACCATAGAGCACTGAAGTAATTAAATCTCTGAAGTATAAACTGTTTTTTCAATGTGATATTACACAACTGAGTTTATATTTTATTTTTATATTTTATAACTGATATATATATTATTTTTAGTTTATTTAATATAGGGACAGTGTACAAGTGCACCAAATTCTTCTCTGATAAGAACCGGAAGATGCTTTTTTTTGTCTCTGTTTTTGTCTCTGCTCTCTGTTTAATCTTTTTTTGGATTACATCTTTGGTGTTCAAGATATTGTTTCAGAAATGCAAACAACTAAAGACTGGATTTAAACTTAACTTGGTTGGTTTTATTTTGTTTGAGTTAGTTTTAAGAAACGAAATATGAAAAGTAAATTTGATACTTAAATTCCTTTTTAAAAGAGTTAAATTCCTAAAATTTCACATGGGTTTGAATCAGATTCAATGAGATGGTCAGTTTACACTCAGACGGTGCATCTTACCTACTGACTTGGGTCAACTTACCCCCACCCTGGGGCAAACTGAGCCACAGAAACACTGTTTTTTTTATAAGAAGCCGTATTTTTAGAACCCTTTCTCATAGATACATTCTGATCATTTAAAATGATAGAAAACATCCTGAAATTACTTTAGATACTTTTATTGTACTTCCACCTCATTTCCCCTTATCTTGAGGACCACATAAGTAAAAAATCTTACCCTACTGTGTTTTTAAATAAAAATATGGAAAATAACTGTTGAGGTGCTGCAAAACTATTAACTTTTCTCACTAAGAATAGCAAGATAGTCATTACTTTTATAAACAATTGGAACAGCAATTATTTATAAGCATTATATTTCAAATATGTTTCTATTAATCTGTTAGTCTGCATAGCTTGAACATCTATTTGAGAAATTATATTATTCTCTCATTCGAAAATGAATCCCAAATTTATTTCACATTTCTTTATTAGATTTTCTGCATGGAATATCAACTCAACAAATTACAAAATTAATTGTATAAAATGATCCTTCCATGGTATTACTGATACTACCCCACTAAACACTTCCCTCCCATTTGAGAAATTATATTATTCTCTCATTCGAAAATGAATCCCAAATTTATTTCACATTTCTTTATTAGATTTTCTGCATGGAATATCAACTCAACAAATTACAAAATTAATTGTATAAAATGATCCTTCCATGGTATTACTGATACTACCCCACTAAACACTTCCCTCCCTTAACAACCTGTAATTACCCACAGGGAGAAAAAACTAATAAAAAAAATATAAAAAATAAGACAGGCACAAATAAAATAAATGTAAAAAGCATGAATAAAAATTGTATGTTTATATATTAATGCTCAGCTTAAGTATCAAGACAGTTAGCCAGCAGATAATCTAAAAAGGGGCGCCACACTTTGTCAAAGGTCTTTAAAAAACCTGTGAGTGACAGTCTAATTTTTTTTAATCCCACATTTATGAGGGATTTAGGATGTCACTCCTGAAACTTTGCTGCTTGTACAGGGTATATACGGCCGCTAGCAGCACGAAAAACAAAACTTTTATTCAAATTCTGAACGGATTAGAATGTGCAAATAGCCATTCCTTTAAAATCACTAAAAAGGTGTCACTTACTTCAGTTCACCGCGTTTTCAGAAAGCTCCTTTATAATTAATTCATATCTTATTTACATTGTGATAAAGAGAGATGATTTGCAAGCGTGCTGGGAAAAAAAGTCCAGCATTTAGAGGCGAGTGAATTCTCCGGTTGAATTCGCGCATGATTATTTGTATCCTAGCCCGGAGGCACGTGACACCATTTCCTTCGGGCTAGATTATATATTGCTAACAGCAGCTTCCGACTCTGAGGATTTCGGGCCTGTTTTAGCGGATGCTCTCCCGCCTAGCGGCCAGGAGGCGTGGCCTTCCGCGGCCTACTCTGAGCTCGTGGATGTGCTTTCACGTGCCACTGAGAAGCTCTCACTGGATTGGCCCGATGAGCCCCACGAGTCTCAAGCATCGAAACTCGACGAGCGGTTCCTTAGTGGCCCGAACTCCACGCCTGAAAGGAGGAAGCTGCCATTTTTCAGCGATCTGCATCAAGAGATCTCCAGATCCTGGAAGCAGCCTTTTTCCTCCCATCTTACCAACACGGCAGCCGCTGACTTCACCAACCTTGTGGGTTCTGTGGAGCAGGGCTATACCGCCATTCTGGTGGTCGAGGACACTCTAGCCTCCCATCTTTCACCTTCTTTGGCACCTTCTTGGAAGTCTCGTCCCCTCCTTCCAACTAAGCCATGTAGGTCCACTTCTGCCCTTATCGGGGAGTCCTACATCGCGGCCGGTCAGGCAGGCATGGCCCTCCATACGATGGCTATCCTCCAAGCCTACCAGGCGGATGTCCTTAAGGAGATGGATGAAGGGAATGGTCTGACTCCAGAAGCAGTAAAGAGCTGCGCAGGGCCACTGACTTGGCTCTGAGAGCCACCAAGCATACCGCACTCACTGTGTGACGCTCTATGGCGGGCTCAGTGGCCGCAGAGTGCCATTTGTGGCTCAATCTCACTGAGATTCGTGAGAAAGAGAAGGTGTTCTTGCTGGACGCACCCATTTCACATTCTGGGTTGTTTGGAGAGGCGGTTAGCTCTGTGGTGGAGAAATTTCACTTCGCTAAGACTCAGTCGGCTGCTCTTAAGCAGTTCATGCCTAGGAGGACGAGGGACCACTCCACTCCCTCCTCCTCCTTGTCTAGAGAGAAATCCCTACCCAGAAAGGAGCCTTCTGGCAGGAGCTGCGCCCAAGCTGTGCATCCTCCCCCGACCACGGTCTGGGGAGCCTATGGCCGGCCTTTTCCTCGCCAACGACCACGCAGATGGGTTGACCTGAAGCGGCCCTGCAGACCTGCCGCTTCGGCTCCTCCAAGTCGTTCCTGACCCTCGAGTCGGGATGAGGAGAGCTTCTTCATTGCTACGAGGCAAGACTAGACCGCAAAATCGTATCTGCCCGCCTCAAACACGCTCTCCTCACTCAGATCTGTCACACCCACCCCTCGAGATTTGGTGTGCAGAAAAAGTCCAGCATCATTCTTCTTCGGTCTAGCAGTTGGGGGACGCGTTGGGCCTTCCCCCTCTACCATCCGTCCTTCTGCCGCCAGCGGACCATGTGTTAAGAGACAGAATCGGTTCTCTCCTACAGCGTACGGACCCCGTGCCGGCCATCTTTCAGTCCAGTGCTTCACTCTCCATCATCCCAAACAAGGACGCCAGGGGCTTTCCTTCGTGGTGGAGGGCGTCACTTCTTCCAGGCCTTCTCGACACCCCAAGTCAGGTATGTCTTCCTCAGCACGACACTCTGCTTCCTCTATCGCATTTCGTTCACGAATGGGAGCATCTACCAGGGGTATCGCTTTGGGTTCTCCGCACAGTTCGGTCCGGCTACACACTTCAGTTTGGGAGGAATCCCCCCCCGCTTCGACGGCGTTCAGCTGACAGTAGTAAACAGCACCTCGAAGGCTTCTGTGCTACAACAGGAACTTTCCTCCCTCCTACAGAAAGGAGCGATAGAGGAAATACCTCAGTCGGAAATCAAACAAGGGTTTTTCAGCCGCTACTTCCTTGTTCCAAAGAGGGACGGCGGCCTGAGACCCATTCTGGATCTGCGGTGCCTGAACCTTTCCCTTTACAAAGGGAAGTTCAAGATGCTGATGATGAAGACTATCATGTCTCAGATTCAAGGAGGGGACTGGTTTGTCACTATCGACCTAAAGGATGCATATTCTCACATCCAGGTCGTCCAGCGACACAGGAAGTTCCTTCGGTTTGCCTTTTGGAAGGAAGGCTTACTAATACAAGGTCCTTCCCCTCGGCCTGGCCTTGGCACCGAGAACGTTCACAAAGTGCATGGATGCTGCACTGGCCCCCTTGAGGTTTCAGGGCATTCGTGTTCTGAATTACTTAGACGATTGTCTCATTCTTTCCTCCACAGTGGGGTCAGAATGGGTGCGATTCACCGTCACCATATGATCACGACGGACGCATCAATGACGGGCTGGGGCGTGGTCTTCGAAGGCAGACCGGCGCGCTGGCAATGGACAGGAGAGTTCATTTCCTGGCACATAAACTGCCTGGATCTCAGAGCTGTCTTCCTGGCTTTGATGCATTTTCTCCCCGTTCTTGGGAAGCATCATATAATAGTTAGAACGGACAATATGGTGGTAGTGTCCCACATAAACCGTCAAGGGGGTTCACGGTCGCGTACCCTGGACAGGCTTGTGCGCTGTCTTCTCCTTTGGTCCCAGGGCAAGTTCCTTTCCTTAAGGGCAGTCCACGTTCCGAGAATATTGATCTTTGCGTCCGATTTTCTGTAGAGACAGAAAACATTCCCAAGGTCTTGTCCACATCGTTTCGCCCTCAGGTGGTCACACTTCACCTCCTCCTTTTGCTTCAAGTGAGGATGAGAAGCTTCACATGCTCTCCCCAATTCGGGCATTGAAGCTGTATGTGGATCGCTCCAAAGTTTGGAGAAAATCCTCCCAATTGCTGCTGTGTTTTGGTGCTGGCCGCCGCGGGCTTACCATGTCAAAGCAGAGGATTTCTCACTGGGTGAGAGACGCCATTTCGCTGGCTTATGAGGTGCGTGGCCTTCCTTCTCCTCTTAGTCTTTGGGCGCATTCTACTTGGGGCGTAGCCTCCTCTCAAGCTCTTTTTAGAGGTGTTCCCCCTAGAGGATATTTGTGTAGTGGCAGGATGGTCCTCTCCGCACACTTTTGTCAAGTTTTACAACCTTGATATTGATACGGCTCCAGGTTCTCAGGTCTTGTCTGCTTGAACCAGCCGTATGCTGTTGGTTCGTTATTGGACCAGGTGGGGCAGCATTTTTAGCTTGGCGTGTTTGGTATATCGTTCCCAAAGCGTGAGAAGCTCACGCAGCGTTGAGTGAACCTATGACAGAGAACGTCTCGGTTACTCGTGTAACCCTTGTTCTCTGAATAGGGAATGAGACGCTGCGTTTGCTGCCAAGCTCCTCACGCTGCCGACAGGGCTCTTTTCGGCAGAGAAATCTGAGGAGCAGATGGCGCATTCACCAGTATAAGCTGACGACGTGAGTACGTCAGGGACGGCTTCGCGCCATCAGCCAATGAATTGGCATGATTCTATACGGGTTTCAGACATTGGGCACGCCCAGGGGCGTTCCCAAAGCGTGAAAAGCTCACGCAGCATCTCGTTCCCTATTCAGAGAACAAGAGTTACACGAGTAACCCGAGACGTTTTCAAGAAATCAACAGATGTCTGTGATTGGCTATACTGCTCAGTGCTACGAAAGCACGTTGTAAAGAATCTCGACACTTTCCAGAGCGCAAACACAAATGCGCACAGAAGCCTTTACCAAATTAGTTTTGCCAATATCTTATTATTATAGTTTTAATTGAGGGTGGTTTTGATTGCGTGAGAAAATGGATGTGTGGCGTGAGAGCGTGAGAAAAGTGTCAATTGCTTGAGTCTCACAGTGAATGCCTGAGTTGGCAGACCTTTTACAAACATATGGGGTCACTCCTCAACCACCACCAGTGTGCAGCACCCTCTTGGATGACATGAGCCAAACTTAAAACAAAATTACTCTTAGATTGTTTCTGTCATTGCTCAGTATTAAAGACTAATAAGATGGTCTAGTAAATTCATCAGGGTACATCATAAATATTTGTGCCCTCATAGCACGAAAATACTTTTTAAACTGTGGCAGCTGAGATATGCTGCCCTACTAGTGGAAGGGAGTGGAGATGCATCATGTTACATAGTGTTAGCATTGCTGTATTGTATTAACAAATTATATTGCGGGGTAACTATTACAAATGCGATTTTTTTATCATGAAGCAGTTTGAGCCTTATGAGTTCATTTAGCCTAAGAATAATTCAACCCCACTGTCATAGGGAGCATTTTAGTAAGTGTTTTTTTTTTTTACTGCTGTTAGACAGGTACAATCAATGTTACGCAAGATGATAATTTGTATTATAGTGGCTATTTGTTGTGATAATCATAATGCATTGTGAAACTGATAATCAAAAACCAATAGTTGTTGTTGTTGTGAATGTCTTTTATATTTTTATTAGGGGTGTCAACCGATAAAATTTTTAAATCTAATAAAATACATGATGTGCCGATTAATCTAATTAATCGTAAATTACAGTTTGGCTGTGAAAATACCCCAAAATATTTATTTACAGCTATTTTTGTTTTAAATGAGAAAGTATTAAGTAGACATTGCAAATAGTAGCTTTAGAAATAAATATTTACTTTGATTCAACATCAAATGTATGTAAACATTTAGGCTACAGTGGCCTAACATAATCTATGGGACATAAAAGAAGATCATTTGAGAAACATCTGGGTTTTTTTTTTCGTTCATGCCATGGAAGTCATTTGTAACCAAAACAGCGTTGTTACCAACAGCCTTCACAATACCTTCTTTTATTTTCCACAAAAGAATGCAAGTCTGTCAGTTCTGGCATGTGTGTATGCGCAGGGGCACCGTAATGGGAAGGGGGAGGTTGGGACGATTCCAAGGGCCCGATGAGGCAGAGGGGGCCAGTACGGTGGTTTTAATATGTCATTTGGATGAAACCATAGCACAAACACGATATCCAAGCTTAATACATGTTGAGTGAGAAGTTATAATCCTGAAATGAATTCAAATTAAAGTAATTCGACATATATTTGCATCAGCATTTAAAATGTTTCAAAGTGAACTGTGTTTTTACATTCAGGTGAACCACTGAGTGAAGAAGAAAAAGAGGAAAATGATGAGCTACTTGAGGAAACGGAAGAAGATGCAACCCCTAGATCAGCTGTAATTGAAAACATCCCAAAAAATGGTCAAGAGTTTCTCACAATGCTGGTGGAAAATGTGCTGAAAGGATCTTCTGCTGAGTCAAAGGACTTCAGCATTGAAACAATACCAGAGTGTAACTGTGCTGTGGTGACATTTTCCAAAAGCATGTGTAAGTCATGGGTTGTGTTCCCCAACACATTGTACTCTTCAGATGTACTTCCAAAATACTAGTTTCTAGCCTCTTAATACACTCTTAAAAATAAAGGAGCATCACGATGCCATAGAATAACCTTTTGTCTAAATGTTTCCATAAAGAACCTTTAACATCTGAAGAACCTTTCTATTTCATAAAAGGTTATTTGTGGTGAAAGAAGGTTCTTCAAATTATAAAAATGTAAGAAAGAGATTGTTCTCTAAAGAACCTTTGACTGAATGTTTTTTTTTGTGGAACCAAAAATGTTTTTTCTATGGCATCGCTGTGAAGAACCTTTAAAGCCCCTTTATTTTTAAGAGTATAAGGTCTGAGTGTTTATTACCTTGCTTGATTTCCTGTTACTTATATTTCATTCCATAGATGCAGAACATTTCTGTGTATCCTCTCCAAGCAATGGAATAATTAAGAAGAAAAACATGAAAGTCCGATTGCTTGAGATGACTTCAAAAGTGAAAGCTGAAGGCTTACCTCCAAACTCAAACTCTGACTTAGTCATGCTCTATTTTGACAAGTTTGCAGAAGTCGAGGATGATGGGGTAACATTTGAAACTGATCAGTCAGCAATAATCACTTTTACAAATCCTGAAGGTACATAAAGTGGTTACATTTTATTGTATTAATTTTCTTTTTAAATTTTCATAAATTAAACAATGTGTGTTTTTTCAGATGTGCAAAAAGTCCTTGAAAAGCAGCATCAAATTAAAAAACAGCCTTTCAGAGTACTGCCATACTACGAATCACTACAAACAGCTCTATATGGAAAAGACAGACCCAGCTTGATACTTCCAGAGGTTTTTATTGAGAAGATTGATAGAACTGTATGGCAGCACTTAAATGAAAATCTAAAATCTCTGAATTCAATCAAGCAAGCTATGTCCAGTCACTTTTGTGAGATGGATTTTCAGTCCTCAGCAGTTAGCATTAGTCCTTCTCAATCCCTACTTAGCAATGGTGCGCAGACAAGAAAACTTATTCAGACATGGAGAGAAAATGCCCTCTCTGTGTTCTTAGCATCAATGTCTAACTTTAAATCCACTGAGCTCCACATTCAGAAGGATGCCATGACAGCCATACAACCTGAAATTCATAAAGCAGTAGTGGGAGAGGCTGTCACGCTGGTTCCCTATGTGGATGAAGGAACAATAGCTGTAGCCGGCCTAAAAGAAGATGTGGACAGGATTGAAGGAATCCTGACAGAAACTGTTGAGAAAATCACCCAAATAATTAAAAGAGAGAAGGGCAGTGAGACAGATGCAATCAATATGACTCCATCCATTTACAATCTTGTTCTCCATGATGGACTGGAGCAGCAAATTTGTGACAAATTTCCAGAAATGAACATAACGTACCACGTGCACAGCCAAAAGTTAACTCTCTATGGTCTAAAACACGAGGTGCTGGAAACAAAGAATGAAATACTGCAGTCTGTTCTTAGTTTGATTCGGAAACCAATTGAGCTTCACCAGTCTGTTTTAGATTTTCTGCATAAGAAGGATGTAGAGGAAATAACTAGAGATTTGTTTTTTAACAAAGGAATCTATGTAGCATTAGAAGCTGAAGAAAAAAGAGCTCTGCTTGTTGGGAAAACAGACAAGTCCTTGAATGATGGTGAGAAGCAATTGCAAACAGATCTGGGTCATCTGAGCTTCAATGTAGAAGATCCCAGTCTTCTAGGAACATCAGATTGGCATGACCTTGTTTCTCACATAAAAAGCACCGTCACAAATGTTACAGTACAGACAACTGTCGACCAGGTGGTGGTTTCTGGCTTTGTAGATTCCATCAGCGATGTTGAACAAGAGTTAAATAATTTTGTTCAGGAAAACTCTCAATTTGAGAAAACTCTGAAATCTCACAAGACTGTTGTCATATTCATAAAGGATCACAAAAAGCAGGATTGGTTTGAAGAGGTGAAAGGTAAAGTGAATGTGGACTTCAAAGATGAAGAGATTGTGATCAGTGGCCCAAGGCTTAATGTCTCTAAGTGTGTGCCTCTGTTTGAGGACTTGCTTAGATCCGCGCATCACTACACCATGAAAATAGATAAACCAGGGGCAAAGAAGTTTTTCAAGGAGAAAGAGTTCTTGTGGGTTGCATATGCCAAGACAAATAATTGTTTGGTCCAGTTACTAGATGAGTGTGACCACCCACGTAACACAGTTCAATCACGGACAATAAAGTCTATTTATGAATGTAAAACACATGAAGGAATGGAGATTACAGTAAACAAAGCTGACATGTGTTCGTTTCAAGTGGATGCAGTGGTCAGTGCGTGCAAAGGGACCCTCCTACTTGATGGAGGTTTAGCAAAGGCCCTCTCAGATGCTGCTGGTCCTAAACTTCAGAATGACTGCAACCAGATTGTCAAAAAACGGAAGTTAACAACAGGTGATGCTGTTCTCCTTGATGCTGGAGGCCAGCTACAGTGCAAGTATGTCATTTTAGCAATAGGACCACGTTATGACTCTTCAAATCCTCAGGAGTCTGTAAAGCTCCTGAAAAAAGCTGTGAAGAAGAGTCTGAATTTGGCAGATCAAGAAAGCTTCCAGTCATTGGCAATCCCAGCTATTAGTTCTGGAGTGTTTGGTTTCCCACTGGACCTTTGTGCAGACACCATTGTGAAAGCTATAAAAGAGTTCTGTGATTTTGTTGAGGGGAATACACTGAGGAAGGTTCACTTAGTTGACAACAATGAAACGACAGTTCAAGCTTTAGAAGCTGCAGTGAAGAAAGTGTATGGGGTCAGTGCACTTACCAATAGCGTGACATCTGGAAGCAGTTCAAGCAGCCAGCAGCAAAACCAAAACCAAAACCAAGCAAGTTCTTCTCCAAGCCAAGACCAGATAGCTGCACACTTTCAAGGAGCATCACAAAGTTTTCAGACAAAAGAAGGTTTAACCATCACCCTTATGAAAGGGAATATTGAGGACACAACAGTGAGTTCAATACAATTATACTTAACATTATTTGGTGTCTAATTTTTTATTTGAAATATCAAAATGTCTTGAGATGTACTTGAAAGGGGTTGGTGTTTTTTCTCCAAAAGTTTCAAAGGGCCCTCTGCCTTTTTAGTTTTTTCTTTAATTTTAAGTAAATTATTGGAGTATGATTTGAGCTGACTAACCATCTGTAAATATAATATCTGCTTTTTTTACAGATGGACATTGTTGTGAACACTCTCAGCAGTGACCTGAATCTCAGTGTAGGAGCTGTTTCAAATGCTCTTCTCAAAGCAGCTGGTCCTCAGCTTCAGGTTCTGCTCAATCAGCAAGTCACAGGCTCTGCCAATAATGCATCAGTCTTTGAAACAGCCGGTGCAAACCTGAAGAACAAACTGGTGTTCCATGCTGTTGTACCCCACTGGAATCAGGGGCAAGGAAATGAGCAGAAGGTAACACTCTTTGATTGATTGATTTTTTGTTTTGTTTTTGTGATTAGTAGTTAAAAATTGGATGCTTTTAATTATATTTGTATTTTCTTTGAGCAGGTGCTGGAGGATGTCATGGATAAGTGTTTGGGTCTAGCAGAGGAGCGTCAGCAGAGTTCCATTGTTTTCTCTGCCATTGGCACTGGAAACCTGGCATTTCCGAAGCAGCTGGTGGTCTGCACTATGCTGGACTCTGCCTTCAAGTTTAGCAGTAAAATAGGTTCAAAGCATGTGAAGGAAGTGGCATTTGTTCTTCACCCCAAAGATACACAAACTATTCAGGTACCTGATGTATGATGTATGTCATATCGGTCTTTTTTAGATCCATATGGAATTCCACATTCTGCATATTTTTGACACTTGGTACAATAATAATGAGTTAATGTTCACCTGTAACATTATATGTCATCCACAACAGGTATTCACAGATGAGTTTAGCAAAAGGTTTTTGGGCCAGTCTGCTTCTGCCTCAGCAAGTATCCCCACACAGCCACAGAGCACAGGTGCTCAATATATATATATATATAATTTGTTTTACCCTTTTACACATGTTCTTACCCAAACCATTTATGCAATCCCTTCCAACTAACTGGTCTCAATGTAATTTTAGTAGATAATGAAGTCAGTCAATTCCTCTTGATATACCTTTCTGTAATGTTTAATTCGTTCTGTTCCATTTTACAATAAAATTACAGGCCCCTTCTCAAAAGTCATAACAAAGTCTGGGATTCATGAGACAACTGTGGGAGGAGTAACACTACAGGTCCTGAATGGTGATATTACTTTAGAGAAAACTGATGTCATTTTGAACTCCAGCAATAAAGATTTTACTGCGAAATCAGGTAAAGTTACTAATTCTGAATTAGTAAAAGACTGTAAATCCTTTTTATAAGCTGACTTTTCAAGCACTCGCCTAGAATTGCTTGTTGCTTCATTTTATAAAACACGAATGATTGAGCTGAGAGTTAAAACAGAGAAAATAAAACAGATTTTATCTTAAACTGTCAAGGTGTCTCAAAGGCTATTTTGGATAAGGCTGGTCCTAATGTAGAAACTGAGTGCCAGCAACTTGGTGAGAAGAATGTTTCAATATTTAAACTAAATATTTAATAAGAATAAAACAAATAATTGTATTAAATATTAAAAGAAACTTCAGCACACTGAAGAGAGCATGTGGTGTCTTATAATTCTGGTTCATGTGTGTTGCCAGGGGCCCAGGCTAACAGTGGACTGATCATGACTCAAGCAGGGAATTTACAGTGTAAAAAGATCATCCACATTTCAGCACACAGCGATGCTGTTAGGATCCAAAAACATGTAAGAAAGGCTCTAGAAATGTGTGCCAAGGAAAAGTTCACCTCCATTTCAATCCCAGCTATTGGTACAGGTGAGACTCAAATGTCATTAATCTATGTCAAATAATAATGACTGTCCTTACGTTTAAAGACAACATACAACATATATGAATACATTGTATTTGTTAGTATTTATTATTATTAGAAGTACAATGTATTTATTTGTTGACAATTTTGACAACAAATTCACTTGTATTTATACAAAACAAATGTATTATAAAATATATGTATTTGTTCTATTATTGAGTAATCTCAAATTCTGGATTAGCACTATAAATAAATAAGTGCTTATTATAAAATGTGACTGGACCACAAAGCCAGTCTTAAGTCGCTGGAGTATATTTGTAACAATAGCCAAAAATACATTGTGTGGGTCAAAATGATTGATTTTTATTTTATGCCCAAAATAATTAAGACATTAAGTAAAGATCATGCTCCATGAAGGTATTTTGTAAATGTCCTACTGTAAATATATCAACATTTTTTATTTATTTTTTATTAATATGCATTGCTAAGAACTTAATTTGGATAACTTTAAAGGTGATTTTCTCAATATTTAGATTTTTTTTTGCACCCTCAGATATCCAGATAGTTGTATCTCGACCAAATATTGTCCTATCATAACAAACCAATCATCAATTGAAAGCTTATCTATTCAGCTTCCAGATGATGTATAAATCTCAAATTCAAAAAAATTACCATAATGTCTGGTTTAGTGGTCCAGGGTCACAAATGTGATATATAAGCTTTCACCTTATATTAACTTTAGCAGCCCAAATTGTTACATTATCTTTATATTGTCAATTCAAAACATAAACACAGATGTTAGTCACATTAATTAATTTTTTCCTAGGACAAGCAGGGATGTCTCCGGGTCAAGTAGCTGACTCCATGATGGATGGCATGCTGGACATGATTAGAAAAAATCCCCAGTCCACTCTGAAGCTGATCAGACTGGTGGTGTTCCAGGCCCAAATGCTCCCTGAATTCCACAAAAGCATGCAGAATCGAGAAACTGGACCTGCCAAACAAGAGCAGAGTACCTGGTCAAAAATCAAAAGTATGAATCACTTTCATTTCAACCTAATTTTATTGTATATTAATTTTAGGAGTAGGCTTTAAAACATTAAACCATTCTTTGATAAAACAGAACAGTTCAGGAATACAATTACATGAGGTCACAACAAAGATATCAAATGCCACTTGACTAACGATATTTCTCTATTCCAATTTTGTGTATTTTGCAGCATATGCTGCTAGTGTTAAATCCTTCTTCGCTGGATCGTGGGAGAAAGAAATAAAACAACATGGTGGCAAAGACTTTGTCATTGAAGGTGTGCAAGTAGATCCAGTGTATTTTTCTATCTGTGGCCCATCACAAGCAGAAGTGGACAAAACAAAGCATTTCTTAGAGGACACAATCAATGATGAACAAGTGTTCCAGCCCATCACAGACACAGCGATACTTACCTTATCAGATAAAGACCAAAAGCAAATCCAGGACCTGCAAAAGACTCTAGATGTGACTATAAGGCTGGAGTACAAAGCCCATAAAGGTTCAGAAGAAACCCCTGGAAAGGCCACACTTACAGTCCAAGGTCTCAGTCGAGATGTTCTAAAAGCCACTCAGGAAATCCAAGACATGCTCAAAGCAGCCAAAGAGGATGAGATACTAAAAAGAGAAATGGATTACACAAGTGAGCTTGTTGACTGGCAGTATGAGCAAGGTGGGCAATATAAGAGTTTTGATCTACGTTCAAATTTAGATTTAGAAAAGGCCCTTGGCAGACAAGCTGCAGACGTCAGAATTTCCGTCCAAGGCCAAACTTACCAGGTCACACTGCCTGAGGGTCCTGCGGTGAGCACCACTGGTGGAAACCAAATGAATATCAGACGCATTGACAAACTCAAAGGTATTTGCTGAATTGTGTCATTTATCAATAAGAAAAACAAATGCATGTATAAAAATTTATTAAAATTAGTAAGTGTATAAATTATTATATTATATTATTGTAATACATAAAATATGTGAATTGGATGTGATTGGTCTAATTGCCTTAGAACTAATGTTGTAGATTTTACAACCACTTTAAATTACTAGATGTTTCTCTCCATTAGCTACTGATGATATTCCACAGCATTGGGATGCAATGGCGCCTAACGAGTTGCAAAAAAAGTTTAATTTGCAACCTACCAGCACAGAATACAAAGATGTATTGAAACACTTCCAGGCCACTTGTCCTACCAACAATGTCTTGAAGGTATGTGTATTATTTTATTTATCTATTTTTGTGTTATCAGATGGTCTATCGAAATGTTTTTTTTTTATCTTTAAAATTATTTTATTTGAATCAGACAGACAGTGCAATACATTGTAAATGACCAGGAAATAACCACATGGCAACATCACAGACAACACAGTTTCAGACTTATATCCATTATAGTAATATTAACTGGTTTTAACTCCTGTTTTTTCATTGTAGATTGAACGAATCCAGAATCCTGGCATGTGGAAGAACTACCAGAATAACAAAAGCGTCATGGAAAAAAAGAACGGCCATCAAAACAATGAGAAAAACTCTTTCATGGAACCAGTGAGCAGACTATTAGTCACATTGAAAAGAGTGGCTTTAATCGCAGCTATGCTGGAAAAAATGGTACATTATTTACTACAATCACTTTAATTTCCCCTATTAACCTTCCATTCTTATACTTTGAAGTGATGTATACATAAATGTTTCATCTTATTGCTTTTATTTTTTTTCTTTGATTCTTGTTACAGCTGCAGTGTATGGAAACGGCACTTACTTTGCACTCAATGCAAACTACTCTTCTCAGCCCACATACTCAGTGCCTAATGCTCAGGGACATAAACACATGTACCTCTGCAGAGTCCTTGCAGGAGACTACACTAGAGGACAACAAGGGATGATTGTGCCACCTGCAAAAAATACCAACTGTGACCTGTACGACACGGTTGTGGACAAACCTAATGCGACCATCTTTGTGGTATTCCGAGATGATAATGCATATCCTGAATATTTAATCACTTTCACTTAGTCACAGAAAATAAATCATTTTACACCGCGAGGCAGAGGACTTGATCACATCAGATACAATCAGGGAGATGATATTTAAAAATGAAACTGTAGCTCTCATAACGTGCCTTATTGAATCATCAATTCAAAAGAGCTTTAATTATGCAACCTGAATGTGCCTTATAATGAATTCATTTTCTGTTATTTCTACTGTAGTTTACAAAATTGTTAATCCTGGTAATATTTACACTATATGCACGAACAACACAATATTCAGGCATATGTAAACAAACTGCACTGCAAATAAAGATCTTCAAAACTTGTTTTATTGTTATTTCTTACACCCTTATACAACAAATAACCGCATTCAAAAATGTGTGTAGGTACAATCCACAAGTATGTTTGCTATTTATATTACAAATATAAAAATAAAGGAAAAGCAGACATATATTGGAAAAAATAGATCTTAGGAATCTTGAATTCCATTATAACAGTCAAAAATAATACTTAGTGTTTTAAGTTTTAAAATCATATTTGTCTGTATACGTGTCTCTAATAATATTTTTTATAAACAAAAACAAAAATATTGAAAGTCATATCACCTCATGTTATTTCAAGATTTAATGTATCACTCACTCACACACACACACACACACACACACACACACACACACACATGAAGTGAAAATACATGTAAAACAAAAAAGGTATAGCATTACGTCAACATCAGCAATGAGACACAAAATGATGAGGAAATATTGCGTTTAATTAGGAACTATGTATTCAAATCACCAAGTCAGAGTCCAAGTGCTTAGTCTGTCTCATCTAGATAAAAAAAATTAAGAAAAGAAAAGCATATAATACATTTGCTCAGTTATTTTGTGACTAGTTCTGCTAGTTTGTCTTCTTTAGTCCAGGTAGGGTGAGCTCATACCTGTTCATCAGAGAAAAACAGTTATACATAAACATAAACCATCTTACTTAAGCCTTACACATAAAAAATTCAGCTGGTTTTTAAACAGTTAGTGCCCTTTTTAAGTTGTGTGGGTTCTGGAAGTATTTTTTCTTTTCATTTTTCCTATAAGGACGTATTTATAGCATTATAAGCCATGAACCAAAACAACAAGCTCTGAGCTGAATACAACCTCTAAGTTCACAAACGGTCTTTAAAGCTTCATAAGTTGTCATTAAAAATGAGTTTCTCTATGGAGAAAACTATGTTTTTATATCTGGAACCCAACTGTTGCGCACTAAAGCCACAAAAAAAATGCAACTGAAAAATGTAACATTTGCTTTCCTTACCATTCTGTGGATCCCTTGATCAGATCAATTTCAGACATATCAATCAAAATCTTTTGAAAGAGAATAAAAGGACATTTTTAAGTGACAGTCCTGATAATTAGAACGTTTTTGTTTATGTTTTTCTTCATATATGTCCATGTCAATCCATGTTCTGTATCTACTTACCATTCCAATCTCCTTTCGCTCTCTTTTGTGAAGCATTTTATTATTTTTGACAGCAACATCCAGCTTTCTTTTTCTTGCTTCGTCCATTGACACGGCAAACTCAAATCTGGGATGAAGAGTTATGTTAGAAACATTTAACAAAAGTTAAAACTAACAAAAGACAATTTTTGATTTTCAAACGGTGAAAAACTTCTCTAACGTCTCCTTGAAGACAGGGTTCGTGGTCTTCTTTTTAACCGGAGTGCGCTTGCGGTGCTTCCACGTCTGATCAGGCAGCAGATATATGCGAACGTAAGTATCAGAGCCGCTCTCGCTGCAGGAGAATAGATCACTAGGAAGCAAAATAATAGTTTTTAGGATTCTCTGATCTGTGAAATCATTACAAGTTCAATAAAAAAGGAGGGATGTGTGTCTCACTTGCAGCAGATGACAGTAACGATGAGCCGCTTCCTTAAGCTGGCATAACGCAATGTGAGTTGAATCTGCCCAAAGCTGCCCTGATGATTCAGGATGGCCCTTTAATGAACATATGAACTCGTAAGTTAAATCTGAAGATTTTTGTAGGACACAACATTTGTAAGTAGCACCAGATTGTACCTACTCTGGATAAGAGGCATTGTCCGTTAGATCAAAGCGAGAAGAAGCTATCGAGTTCTCTGACAACAGGCTGTTGGAATCGTAGCGACGCATTTGACTGGGAGTGGATGGGGTCGAACGCAGCGGCTCTGTGCTCACAAAAGTGCTTCGTCGGTAGTGAGGATATTCCGCTTGGAGCTCATTATAGGAGTTGACTGAAGATGGCATCGGTGCAGGAACAGTCTGTGTTCTGGAGAGTGGGACAGATGAAGCAGACACTTTTTCTTTCGGGTTGCTCAGTACAGGCTGAACTGTGACTGGAGTTGGAGCTGGAGTTTGAGGCTCAGGACGACTTTGGGGAGATGGGACTTTTTCCTTAGCTTGATTTGGTGGAGCGACAACGTTTGGTTCCAGTTTCTCCAACGTAAGAATCTAATTGAGACGACAGGTGTAAAGTAATTTTTATTAACCATTATCACAGCAAATATTACAATACTATAGTCTTTATGCTAGTCTTTTGTGTATTGATAAACAATCAAACACCTAAATATACACATCAAAACTTTCATTGTCCTTCAGCTCAGTGGTTCTAAACTGGTTGGCTGTGACTCAAACTTGGGACGAAGGTCTGTTCTGATTGGGTTGTGGATGGCAGGATAGCAAAATAAATAGACTTGTCGACTTTTAAAAGGTTGGAATTTTTTCTTATTTTTAGTTGTTGATGCCAAAGGTCAAAGTCATCTGTTACTAGGAAGTGAGGTAGATGTCAACATGGACAGGTTGTATGACTTGCCTTTATCCAACAAAACCATGATATTACATAAGGTAAAGAAAAAAAAACACTAAAAAACATCATAGGTTCACTAGTAATAAAGGTTAGCATTGTTTGTGCCAACCACAATGTATTGTAGAAATTACAAATATGACTGTAAAACTTTGTAGAAGGTAAAATTAGTTAATGCATTAGGTATTATGAACTAACACTGAAAATAATTTTTACACCATTTATGAATCAAGGTTAAAAAAAAATTGATGCTACTGTTAATTTTTTATTTATATTCATTAAAAATACATTAAGTAATTTGTGCAAATTGTAATATGAATTATTTTTTTAGTAATCTAAATAAATGCTGTAATATTTATTGTAATTTCATTATAATTGATGCATTAAACAACATTAATGCATTTAACATTAATGTAAAGTTAATTTTGTTATGTTTTTTTAGGACTGTGTTTGGGCTTATAAAATCCAGGTGCTGAAGAAAATAAAAACCGGCTGCAGTAGTTCACTCTCTCACCCTGAGTACAGCTTTCATTTTGATCTGGCTGTTGGCTCCGGAGCGCTCAAGCTGAAAGCGCTGGTCCATGGTCATGTCGGATAGATTGAGCAGCCGGACCAACGGCAGAGTAAGTTTGCCAAGAGAGGATTTTTTATCATGTTCTTTTACCTGAGGCCACAGGATAAAAGAAAGAGAAACATCATTTTCTATATAATAATACCATGAGTTCTTGGTGTTTGTCATATTTATCAAGTTTTGTGTATGGAGGAGCAAGAATAGTTTGTTGTTTAATGTTGTAAAATATGTTATGGTTTTATGATAGGTTTACCTCAACATTCAACACTTGGTTATTCACACTGTGCACAAAGAATGTGAAGCATTCATCATAAGTCGGGTCTTTTGAGGCAAACATAACCTTTCAGAAAAAATACAAATACAGATGAAAACACTCCAGCTTCTAAATGTCTGATCACTGAGTTTAAAAACTGGGAAACAGAGAGGATTAACATTAGATTTATATTCCAAAAAGCTTAATACCTTGCTTTTTTGACTTTGCTGATCAATGGAAAGCTCCACATATGAGTTAGGATCATTAGTTTTTCTGGTGAGCTGCAATTTAAAATGGACACAAATGGAAATAACGCTCATTAATGTCATAGACACATTATGATAATATATATTCTAAATAACCATGAGATATGGTTCCCAAACGTTTGGTCTTCCTATGAATTTTCATGGTCAAGGCTATGAATTCTCGTGACTTTTTCTTGACCTTTCCAGTCATTTGTGATTACAGGATCTATTTATAAAAAAATGTAATCTAAACATTTTTTAAAAATCTAGCAAGGGTTTACATTTACGGCAATTACCAATCCTTGGAAATTATATATTTAAACAATTATGCAGATTAGTGTAACATTTATCCAGGGAGACAACAAAGTCTTAATTGCAATGCAGTTCAAGAATGATTTAGCTAGTGGTGCAACAAAAAACACATTATGCCAAGTTGTTCTAGCAGCTGCAAAAAAATAATAAAACAGCTTTTGGTTTTGACTGAGGAGAAGAATGTATGCAGGGAATGTTTTTCACTTCTATGCCCTGACCAGCAGATTACTCCATTAATAGGTCTGTGATCAACTGACATTGAGGTGTGATATTATGATTATGAAACTACGACACTGAAAAAGATTAAGAAAAAGTCCTAATGTTTCACCTTTAATTTGCATGATATATATGTGGTTAACGTGATCATTTTCATAGTTTAACCAGTGTTAGAAACCAGTTGAACAGGTTGCTACAATTACAGAGAAGCAGAAACTAAAACCTGCGCCTTGACGTTCCCATGCTTACAGCTGAAATGCTATGATATAAATCTCTGGAATGCTCTGTACTCAGTGCAAGATTGCAGGAGGCTGCATTCCAGATGCATGATACCTAGAGTGAAATACTTAGACATCTAGCTTTTTGACCCAACAACAGAAAAATAAAGATATTTTTTTCATCTGGTTTTTAAGGAAGCCTAATACACAAACTTTCCACAAAAGCTTAAAGGAATACATCATTTGGTCATCATTTACTCACTGCCGTAAAAGGGTAAATTAATTTATATTTCAGTTTGCTTCTCACACAAACCTATCATATGGCTCCAGAAGACTACTTTTGGTATGTTATGTGGTATTTTATGGTGTCCTTTTATGGAACCCTTTCGGAGCTATTAACTATGAATAGCCTGTGTTTTCAACTGCAAAAATAACAACATGCAGGGTTGGAACAACACAAAGGTTACCATTTTCATCGTGCCATTAAAATTAACTGGAAAGTTTATTATTTTACCCATATAGTTTTGCTGGTATTGATTCTGAGAGGTTTTTGAATACACTTCATTCTTTCCACATAAGGTCAAGGTCATTCCTTACCCGAGATTCTTTGGGTGGTTTTCCATGCTTTTCATTATGGGTGAATTCACGTTGGTCTTTCTGAAAGCAAAGAAAAATGGTAAGAAATAAATAAAGAAAGAAAGAAAGAAAGAAAGAAAGAAAGAAAGAAAGAAAGAAAGAAAGAAAGAAAGCACTTTAGAATAGGAAAAACTTATTTACTATTGACTACGACTTTTCCCTGCTTATTAATAGTTAGTAAGGTAGTTTTTAAGTTTAGGTATTGTTAGGATTAGGGATGTAGAATAAAGTCATGTAGAATTTGGCATTAATATATGCTTAATTGCTACTAATAAATGGCCAATATTCTAGTAATAGGCATGCTAATAAGCGACTAGTTAAGAGACCCTAGAATAAAATGTTACCAAAAGAATATATATCACAAAATAACTCTTGTTCTCATATGTTTGTGTTATGATGGGCTGACAGTGTTTTAGCTGTGCTCTCGTTGTATGTGTATACTCACAGGCAGATTAGAGGCACTATCTAAGTATACAGCCAACATGGCACAAGCGAGCCCATCTCTGGTCTGAAAGGTGAAATTGAATAAAAATCCATTACAAAATCCATTAAAACACCTTTACATTCATTCCAGTTGAATTTTAACAGTTAAACATAATAATCACATTGAAACAAACACACACATTTTTAACCATCTGGCACAGCATATACATTATCTACATTATTATAATAAGCTTACCTCCTTCAAAAATGCTGGGTTTGTGTGCAAAGAAAACCATTCCAATTTCAAATGTATCTGACCAGTCTCAATGTCCTCCAGGGTTAACCACTGCAAATCAAAGACAGAACTTGGTGAACAACAACAACAACAACAACAAAAAATATATTCTTATATCATAGAATATTTTAGCAAGTTTTCGATGTACAGAGAAATTCTGATAAAGTCTTTGTTCAACTATCAGTTAAGAATCACAGCAATTCTAATCATTCTAAAGCTCACCTCATCTAATTCTCTTTCTTTCCTCACATCCCCACAATCCAGACTGTACCTGTGGCAGACAATACAACATCTCACACAAAATCATAAAAAATGGGCAAAATAACAACTATGATCGGAGCAAACTCATCATTACCTGCCCAAAAAGTCATCAGCATCCGTATCTTCGTCATAAAGTTCCACCTCCAACTCTTGCCCAGGAGCTTCATGAATGACAAACTATTGAAAACCAATATTAATGCGATCACTATTTCCCATCTGAAATGTCTTTGTAGCGATAGATTGAGGATTGCACAAAATTACCTCAAAAACTTCATTCCAGTGTGGATTCAAAGTTTCTTTGATTGTCTTTGTTTTGAATTGCTTGTTTCCGACCCTCAGCACAGTATATGGATCTGACTTGCCCTTTACAAGTCCCATCATGTACGTGTCCTTTGCTACAAGATCCTTGGCTTCCAAAACATGGACCCGTACAACACCCTAAAGATGTTCACATGGTGTAAATTATTCTGCATTTTGAAAACAGAATGTTTTTTTGATTGATTTTAGCAATGGAAACTAAGTCTTACTCGAGGAAGAGGAAACTTCATTTGGTCAACCTTGACTTGATCGATCAAAGGGATGCACATGCGATTGGGCAGAACCATGAGAGAGGCGATGATATCCACAATGGCCGATTCTGAAAAATGACTAGAGAGTAAATAGAGAGTCAGATTTACATGGCAAGGAACACTAAGTATCACATTTGTTTAATTTACAAACCGAATTCCAGAAATGTTGGGACGTTTTTTTGACATTTGAATAAAAATTTTCTATTGTGGATAAAATATTGGCTCATGTGATTTGAAAATCTTTTAGTTTTATTCCAATTCAAAAAAACGTCGCAAAATTTCCAGAATTTGGGTTGTATTGAGACATCCCTGGATTTCTCAGTGGCCACAAACATTTTTTTACAAAATTATTTTTTACAGGCAAAATCTATCCTGGATGACAGTAAGAAATGCTTAACATTGTCTCAGGAACACAAACTAATTCATCTTATTTCTAACTTAATGGAAAAGGACAGCTTTAATCTTTAATAATCCTTTAAAACTATTTATCCCTCCCTGTACAGGAGGCTTTAATGTAATACACATTTGTCTATATATAAACTTGTATGACAACATTCCATGTCCTAAAGCAATTTTAAAGAATTGTGGCTAGCTAGTTTGCCTTCTCTATTGTTTTGTTTAGCCCATCCAGCTCAACGTGACTGAGTTGCTCAAGCTGGTTACAGGGTTGACGGCTTGATATGATAACACAAAATTTTAAACATAACTGACAAAAGTTATTAAATAATATGATACAAAATACTTTGACACTTATAATATAGCATGTGTATTGAGAACTGTAAACTACAAAAAAAATCATAAATACAACAAATGTGAATGGAACTTTCAACTGTTTATTGGGTGACAACGGAAAATAATTAAAATCTATGAACATACCTTAGTCCTGGACCATCCAATAAATTAGTCATTCCAGTCCAATTGACTTGCAGAGCCTGGAATTGTTTTTTAAAATGTTCATGTTTTGAACTAATGAACTTATAACACTTTTGTTATTTTTTATTTTAAACTAGCCAATTGCATGTAATGTCCATACTCACAGGTCGACGAATGAAGAACATGGTGACTCCACCTACAAGGGGTGACTGGCCAATCAGAGGCTGGAGAATTACACGTAGCATTCCCTGAAGCTGAAAGAAAAAATAAACACATTTATAGTTGTTAATTGCTTCCATATTCAGTAACTTTTTTTAATACATGAAGTTTGCTGTGCGGCGGGACTCAGTAAAGATCAGCAAGGCAAGTTTATTTATATAGCACATTTCATACACAATGGTAATTCAAAGTGCTTTACATAAAATTAATTAAAATAATCATAAAAAGTAACCACAACAATAGAAACAAGGATTTTAAAAACTTTTAAGGATTTAAAAATGTATTTAAATTAATTAAAACAGTTAAGAATAGAAAATTATTATACATAAAATACAGTGCAATCAGTTCGGACGTAGCACAGCGTTCGTTCAGTAAATGCACAGCTGAACAGATGAGTTTTGTGTCTGGATTTAAATGTGGCTAATGTTTTTGCACATCTGATTTCTTCTGGAAGCTGATTTAAACTGCAGGTGGCATAATAGCTAAAAGCGGATTCCCCTTGTTTTGTGTGAACCCTTGGTATTTCTAACTGACTTGATCCTAATGATCTGAGTGGTCTCAGCAAGATTGATTGATTGATTCTTTTTCTTTCTTTCTTTTTTGGGAGTAAATTAATACAGCAACTCTTTTCAGCAGGGATGCATTACACTGATTAAAAGTGACAGTAAAGACATTTAGAATGTTACAAAATATTTATTTTTAAAATTAATTATGTTCTTTTGAATGTTCTATTCATCAAAATCATAGTGAGCATAAGTCTTTAAAATACTTTTTGTGGACCCCAAACTTTTAAAAGGTAGTGTAAATCAAAAATTTGATCTTGCCTGACTTATAAGGCAACTCTTAAATTTCAACTGAAGAAAATTCCATCTATTATCATTAAATTCAATTATTGCTTCACTAACCTGAAGGCCTTTGACTCCTACTTTGATGGCTGGTTTAACATCTGCATCAATATCTACATCAGCATCATAACTACAGGAGATAAAAGGAAAAGAGAGCCTTAAAATATTTCAGGAAGATAAGGCAGCAAACCCATGCATTATAGCAGTCATATATGGGTTAGCAAGATAATCTGGTGTCAAAATGAAATTTGATGTCATAGCTCACATAATGTTGAAGTCAAGGATGACTTCTTTTGATTCCAGCTCATGTGTGTACACTCGTACCCCTGTAATAGTTGGAGCCTGAAATGAAATTACACAATTGTAAGCTTCTATGACTGCTGACATTTATAATAATGGGCTAATACAGTCTATTACAGTTAGGGGGAATGAGCCTCAGATTACGGAATCATACCTTCTGTCCCATGTGAACTTTAGTAAAGGCGAAGGTCTTCAGATGGGGGCTGGATGTTCTTACAGATGGCTGAATGTTATCAATGAGAAGCTTTTCCATATACATGCCAAAGAACGGCCAAGCTTGCTGAAGAATCTGCAACAAACAAGCACATTTATAGACATGCAATAACAGTGAGCACAGTACAATGTATAACACCCACAGGTAGACAAATTTATGAGATTTGCCAGCATATAACAGGTGTAAATCAACATTTGAGGCAGAAATCTTACCTTGTTGATCCAAGCAGCCTTCTCAACATCTGCAAAGTCAATCTATCAGAGAGATAAATAAATAAAAGAGACTAATAATGAATGTATGGTTCATTTGTTTAGAAATCAAAAACACTTGCATGCAACTTGCTTAAATAAGAATGTTTTTTTAGCACATCAAATTCCACATAATTCTGTTTTTCTTCCAGCTTTTTATGAAATATGATGGCAAACAATCCCGAAAAAATTCAGAAGGTTCAAAGGGCAGTTTTAATTTTATTTTGTGGTGTCATGAATATCTGTGGCCTTGAATCTATTATATCTAAATCAACTCTGAAGGTCAGATATGTGATATCATTAGATATTTTACAGAGAAGACAATAATCAACCTAAGAACCTTAAACAGATTGACGGTTTTGGTCACAAGGGGCTAAAGAAATAGTTCACACCAAACAAAAATATTCACAATTGGCTGTTTCTAACATTGTTCCAATATCTAACAGCAGCACATCTCCTGTGTTTGCCAGAAGAAAGATCGTCATACTGGTTTGGGATCACATAAGGGTGAGTAAATGGTGGCAGAGTTTTCATTTTTAGGAGAACTGCCCCTTCGGGGTTATACTGGAGTGTGTATACATGGACATCGTGGGAACTGGAGCAACATAAAATCAGTACACTATAAAATTTAATTTTACAGGTCCAATTAAATGGTTTTACAGCATAATCTATTTTATATATTTCTTTCAACTTTAGAAAAGGGTGTGTCAGATTCCGGTTTCAAAAAAGGGCTTGGTATTTAATTAAGAAACTCAAGCTGACACCTTTGTGTGTGATGTTCCCAAAGCAACACAACAAGAAGCCACACCTCATACAATTCAATACCATCTAGTTTATACTAAGTATATAAACAAGTACAGTATTTTCCCACCAATGTACTAATTAGTTTACATCTTTACAACTGATTAAAACACATGTTCCACAGATCACTTAAACTAATATTATTCCAGGTCAGTGAAGATTCCAAAAAGACAACCCACCCAAGCTGGCATATTTGTGGCTTTGAGTTCAGTGCTGATCACGTCCTTCTCGTTTTCCAAAAAACCAATGGCTGTATCGATCCTCTGATCTTTCCACCTGCGGTTGTTTTTCCACATGGTCCACATCAGCATGCTCAGAATAATCCAGCTGATGCTGAGTCCAAGCGAGCCGGTCAGGTATACGGGATAGCACAGGACAAGCGCTCTCATCATAAACACCAGGAACTCCATGATCAACTGAGTGACATCCTTTGCACTGAGTCCCTCTGGATCTCCAGCAGAGACGGAGGGCACTTGACCCTCACTGGCTGCAGCACTCATTGTGAGTCTGGAGCCTGACTGCTGATTTAAAGGTCTGAAGTAGGCACGTAGTAGAAGCAAGAGCGTCTGAATTCACATCGCCTGTCGATCGTTCTTTCTGGTTACCTGAGATCAAATCCAACCATCAGTTCGAAAGAGTAAACAAAAGATTTACCGAGACGCGCCCAGCATCCCTGTTGACCCGTCGCGTTCACTTCATCTCCACTAAACCAACTGTGATTGTGCAAGCTCTGTCAGTTTTTGCGAACTTCCGCGTTTACCATCCATTGGAGTTTTACCTGTCAGCCTCGAAGTAGACACGCCTAAATTCCACCCTTTTCTGTATGAGAAATAGTACATTCGCTCGCGTAGTCGGCTAAGTTGACAGACAGGATCTGCATCGAAACCAAACGATTGCATTTAAAAGTCGTGGCTAAAGTGTAGCAGAGAGAGTGGCCGAGATTTATTGCAAGCATACTTTTTCACTTGGATTGATTTAGTTTAAGTAGGCTATGATTTTAAAGAAACGTGCTTAAACAACAAGAAGAAAAATAATCCAAATTCGTTCAAATTGTAATTGAGTGTAATAGCTTCACACGTTTTTATTGTCTCTGTTTAACTTAAACAAGAAAAAGTATCAGCATTGTTTGTTTTTTATTGTCTCTATATTCAACTAGTTTAATATTTTAATTTAAACGTAAAACATTTTGATATGTACACAATCCGATTTTTTTATTAATAGCAACGTATTTTGTCATTTTTATCACCCCTAACATTTAAGTGAACACGATAAAAAAGTGTAATAGTGGACATATAAAGCCATTGATATTTAGCCTATGATTGTGACCTGCTGAATGCTTTAATACATATGCATTATTACTATTATTAGTAGTAGTAGTGGTATTATTATTACACTTTTCAAGATATTTATAAGCAGTCAGATTTGATTGCCATTGTCTGTCTTGCGCCATCTCAAGGGGTTTCGAAGTCATTGCAGTCCAGAGCATCATTTAATCAGCTACTTTATGTACAGAGTGATAAACTTGCGGATAATAGCTTGACCTGTCTTGGTAATGGAGCTGTAGGCTATTACTCATTATTTAAATTAGAAGACATTCACAAACATGACTGCTTGTTTCTCAAAACTGATGAAAGAATTGGTGAGGAGAAAGACACACTTATCACATGGAAGAGCATAATACAAATACTTAAAACAGGAATAAATTATTTGTATTGGAAAACTTAAAGTGGAATTTGACACAGTGGCAGTGCAATGAGAAATTACTGTCGTTCCTGACTTACCTAAATTCTGATTCACTAAATTCAACCAAAAAAAATTACACTGACTTTTTTAACCTTATCTTGCCTCTCCTGAGTACATTTTACAGTTTAAACCAAAATAAAATATATTTTACGCAGAAATGTAAACCCAGTTTTAATCAACTTCAAAAAATATTGTCAGAAGTGGGATTCGAACCCACGCCTCCATTCGGAGACCAGAAGACCCATGCAGAACAGGGAAGGGATCGAACCTTGAGTCTGGCGCCTTAGACCACTCGGCCATCCTGACAGTCAGGAAACATAAAGCAACTTTACCAGTATTGTTATGAATAAAAATGGTTTATCATCTTTTCTTAAATATTGTACACGACAAAACTTGCGCGCCTATTCAAATTTTGAAAAATACTTAGGTTGGTACGTTTGACTTCTTTAAATAAAAGAAGACGCCAGTATATTATATAATTCAAATCTAAATATTTCAGTTTTTCATTTATATTTTATAAACTAGAAACAAACTTTAGAAACAAATAAGTGCACATAATTAAGGTTTTCACTGAGAAAAGAACGTGTATCGTTTTATGAAGCGCGCAAGCGTATCAAAGGGATCTGCGCATGCGTGTTGTTATCTGCGCTTACAACACATGCAACACGTGATCTGTTATTAAACGCCACAGGGGCGTGGATCTGGTCTCCACCGTACTACACCACCACTCTGTCTCTCTTCAGATTTAAGTAAAAACGAGTGAAATTGTTACGATGTCTCTCTACCGGAACACAGTTTGGTTCCTGAAGGGTCTACAGGAATATACGAAGTAAGTCATCACCAGTATATTTTCATTTCAGCTAGCCTAACACTTTGATAAGCACAAATCATTAAGGGGTAATTTACCACCGCTTAAAATGTCGTCTAACCCTCCTCAGGGGCGGTTACGAGGCAGCGGCGAGGCGCTTTAACGAGGCGGATCTGGAAGTGAATGTAAGCGGCCGCTCGTTCATCATCACCGGAGCGAACAGCGGCATCGGTAAAGCCGCCGCCTGCGAAATCGCCAAAAGAGGTGAGAAAACATGGCTTTGTTAATTCAGAACAGAGACTTCGGATTATAGTTTGTCCTTCATAACTGGTCAACTCGGAAGATCTTGTACATTCCATCAAAACCCTGTTATGGCATTTAGGTTAAAGTTTAACAGACAAAAGCGACGCAACAGTGACTCCTATGCAAATGATGTGTAGTGCTGTTAAAAACAGCCATTCAAAGTTCATTCAAGCAGTTTATCTTCAGGTGGGATAGTACATCTGCTGTGCAGAAATGAAGACCGTGCAAATGAGGCAAGAAAAGACATTGTGGAGCAAAGTAAAAACGAGGTATATTTTCAGAAGTACATTTATGTACTATGCTAATTATTTAACATGTTTCTAGAACAGAAACAGTGTCTGAGTTTGTCTCTCATGTGCTTTCAGAATATTCATGTTCACCTAGTTGACATGTCCAGCCCCAGGAAAGTGTGGGAGTTTGCTAGTGGATTCTCTCAGAAACACAATCTACATGTTCTGGTAAATGTATTCCAGGTTTAAATCATTTCAACATAGCAATAATAATAAGCTGAAACAAGCCATGAGAGGCTGTGTACAAAGTAAAATCACGATAATGCACATGGATATTGCTGTTATGAAGTGCGGGTAACTGCACAGATAAATTTGTTCAATCAGGTGTATACTGTAACAGTAATTGATTCCTCATATTTGTAAATTATTCTTAATAATCTAAAAATAAACTGATATTTAATCTTTCCCCAAGTAATATAGCATGTACATTCATGTCTGTTTATGGTCATTTTACAACTGCTTTGACTGTGACATACATTGTCATGCTTGTATTGTTCAACCCTTTGTTTTTTTATCTTCATGTGATTTATTACCGTAGATCAATAATGCAGGTTGCATGGTCAATCAGAGAGAACTGACAGAGGATGGCCTGGAGAAAAACTTTGCGACAAACACACTAGGTAGGAAAGTTAATTCATGTTTTTTTCTGTTCTGATGTTATGTTTTTCCAATACAGACAACAAAGTATGAGCTTTGACAGCACTAATTTAGTTTTGCCTGTTTTATACTATTGAGTTACAGAGGTCACAGGCCACCCCTGTGTTTTTAGTGCCACCTCTTGAAATCAAGGGATAAGAAGAGATAAGAGTGACTAATCTGCTCACTCATCTTGTGTGTTTTACAGGGACGTATATACTGACAACAGCGCTGATTCCTACACTGAAGAAGTCAGAGAATCCCAGAGTGGTGAGTGTGATGAAATGCATCCTAATGCATGATTAATAACAATTTACAAACATATTTACACTCACAACGTTACCAGAAATGCATGACTTAAAGGGATAGTTCACCAAAAATTCAATTCTGTCAGTAATTACTCACCCTCATATCGTTCCAAAACCGTAAGACCTTTGTTCATCTTCTAGACACAAATTAAGATATTTTGATGAATTCCGAGAGCTCTCTAACCCTCCCATAGACCGCAAGGTTACTACCACGATCAAGGTCCAGAAGCGTAGTAAGGACATCGTTAATATAATCGTTCTCACATCAGTGGTTCAACCGTAATTTTTTTGAAGCTACGGGAATAATTTTTTTATGCAAAGAAAATAAAAATAATGACTTTATTCAAGAATTTGTCTCCTCCTTGTCACCCTGGCACCATTTTGGAGAGTATCACGACCAGAGTTGTGCAAGTTACTACTAAACTGTAATACATTATAGATTACTTGTTACTGTTATTTAAAAGTAATTCGTTAACTAACGATATTACTGTCTCAGAATTGTAATGAATTACATTACCTTTGTATTACTTTTGAGTTACTTTCCCCAAAAGAACTACAGACGAAGAACTTAACATTCTAAAATGACAAAATGTACTAGAGCCCTGCACGGGCCTCAAATTTTGGCACTTGCCTGGCCCGTGTCCGACAGCTTATCAGAATTACCGGCCAGAGTCCGACCCAAGCCCGTCTTTTTTCCCCCTTCTCCCAAAACAACTCATGTTTAAGCTATTAAAATAGTTCAGTTTTGTATGTAATGGCAAAGTGTTTATATTTCGTTTCGTTTTTTATTCATGTTCATTTAGAAAAACGTTTGGAGCATTTTTTGTTTATTAAATAAGTTTTGTCTTTCTTAAAGTAACGACCAAGCGGCCAGTGGCAGACAGGCAGGCTTATCATAGCTTATGTTTGATCAATTTAGCCTTAACTTGCCTATAATACAATCTTAGATAGGCCTATACTAAAACAGTTCAAGCATATAACAATGTTTAAACATTAAACCTAGATTAATGTGCGCTGCATCCAATAGTTTGTGGGGAGAGTGGAAGATGAAGTGCAGGACATGGAGGCCAGCACAATCAATTGCAATTTTTTTCAATGGAAACAATTTACGCCATAATTTTTGGTCATAAAGGTAAGAGTAATACATCATTCAGAACTATAAACTTTTATTTGTGTGCACTCACAATATCAACAAAACGTGCTTTTATCTTGAACAGGAGCGCTTCACAAAAATGAACCGAAAGACAGCGAATACATGCCTCAGAGACATGATACACATATCTATAGAAATATTTAAATTACTACTTAATGAAATAAATAAAAACAAAAGCAAAAACTCTTTATATATATATATATTACAGATCACTGTGTCATCTGGTGGGATGCTGGTTCAGAAGTTAAATGTAGAGGACCTTCAGTTTGAAAAAGGATCTTTTGACGGCACCATGGCCTATGCACAGAACAAGGTACTACTATAAACTATAAACTCACAATTTAAATCAGTAAAAACTTTGCACTGCAGCTTGTATTGTATATGTATTATATTGTTTGGCTTAAATTAATTAACTACAAAGCATACAGAAATATAGCCATTATGCTTTTGGTGGCTTACCAATCCAGTCCATCATTCACTGTTGAAATATTTGGACAATACAGTGGCACAGATTCTAGCAGCATCACCACGCTGCCTTTGTTACATTGACCATTATAATTGTCATTGTGGTAAACATTTTTACACTCGTGTAACCTGATTATTTTTCAATTTAGCATTTCAATTTCAATGGTTTTTTATGCTTTTAGTTAAGAATCTGGAGTTATTCATTGTTAACTGTGACCTTTCTCAGAGGACACAGGTGACCATGACAGAGCTATGGGCAGCTCAGCACAAAGAAATCCACTTCTCGTCCATGCACCCAGGCTGGGCAGACACCCAGGTGGGCAGCATGTGTGTGTAGTGTACATCAGCTGCAAGGAAATATATTGATTGATACAGGAATCTTGCAGTCTCAGTCACAAATATATTGTTTTGGGTTCCATCTACAGCGGTGCAGTTATCCATGCCAGATTTTCATGCGAAAATGAAGAATAAACTCCGTACTGAAGCTCAAGGTGCCGACACAGTGGTGTGGCTGGCCGTATCCGATGCCGCCAGCAGACAGCCCAGCGGCCTCTTCTTTCAAGGTCAAGCATCTTTATGAAATGTGAAAACATGCTTTAGTATTTGAACATGTCTATGCATAGCATACAACGGGTGTTTTCACATTTCACATGTAATTGAAATCTGGTTTGGACCAGGCAATCGAACCAAGTGTGAAAACACCCTTAAGCTCTCTTTAACATGTAACTGAACTTTGACCTCCGTTTCTCAAACTGATTCATCTGCAGACAGACAAGCGGTTTCTACGCATCTGCCTCTGGCCTCCTCCAGGTCTTCTCCAGCTGAAGACCAGAAGCTGATGAGCAAGCTGGAGGAGCTCGCTGTGAAATTCAACTGTTAATTGGTTGGGTCAGCAGCCAGAATACAAAGAAGCCATCATTCCAAACACAGACTGTGATTTTCATTTTCTATAACAGTGAGAATTGCAGAGATGTGAAAAGCTCATGAATACTGTAACAAAACGGCTAACCAAAACAACATGAAATATTTAAAATATTTCACAGATATTGTCTGTTCTTTGAACAAATAGCCTACACTCCTAAGCATTTCTTACTATACTAGTTTGAGGAAAGAAACTAGTACATCCACTTTTTGCAATGGAGGTTTTTTAGTTTCTCGGTTTAAGTAAATCACATCCGTGATTAACATTATGCAAATATTCTGCATTATTTGTTTACAGTTTTACCTCTAATATGATGTATAATTCCTTCAATATGTTGAAGCTGCTGTGCTAAATGAGTAGAACAACCTCAAGGAATTGTTTGCATGCGTGATGAATCAGACAAATGTTGCAGTATGTAAATAGCAGATTATTTTATTCATAAAACTAAAACTGCTATTCCAAAAAAACTGACCTCAAGACTCGGCTGTCTAAAAACTTGCTATGCAGCACTACCTATAACCAATATTCTAATTAAACAAATAAATGTGAAGATAAACATGAATATTCTAGACCTGCTTCTTATATACACTTACAAATGAGTTTGTAATTAACTAGCCAATTATTAACTAAAATGACTTTTTATTTTTGTCAATTTGTTACGACTGACATGATTCTTAATTAAAGATAATAATGAATAATTAATCTCTTGGTCTCAATCTTTTAGGGAAGTCGTTATTATATGTTTTCATTATTAATAATGTTTATTTTTACCAAAACAACTGATAAAATCCAAATTGTGTCCATGTTTACATGAGCTGGTAGCTGAAATTAACCACAGGACGAAATGGTTTTTATTTATAGAATTAAAGAACCATCACAAACAATAAAAGAATAACAGTGTTGCTCCAGTGATAAAAAAACAATACCTTTGTTTCAAAAGACTTTTACTCCAGTTATTACTTACACTACCATTTAAACATCAGGGGTCAGTAAGACTTTTATTCTTAAAAGAAATCAGTACTTTTATACATTTTTGTTACAAAAGATTTCCTTTTCCAAGTAAATGCTTTTCTTCATCAAAGAATCCTGAAAAATGTATCACTATTTCCACATAAATATTAAGCAGGACTTACTGTTTTCATTACATTACATTCATTACAATGTTTTTGAGCAACAGATCAACACGTTAGAATGATATCTGAAGGATCACGTGAGACTGAAGATTGCTGAAAATTCAACTTTGCTATCAAGATACTAGAGGCTCTTTTGAAAAACACACAAAAAAACTGACCACAAGCTTTTAAATTTACATTTTTGTCAAATTGGTCCTTTTTTTAAAAGCAAATAGGCAATCCAACCTCCACATTTGTGACCCTGGAGCACAAAACCAGTCATAAGTAGCTCCGATATATTTGTAGCAATAGCAAAAATACATTGCATGAGTCAAAATTATCGATTTTTCTTTTATGCCAAAAATCATTAAAACATTAAGTAAAGATCATGTTCCATGAAGATATATTCTGTTAGTTTCCTACTGTAAATATCAAAAATTAATTTGATTAGTAATATGCATTGCTAAGAACTTAATTTGGACAAATTGTGCAATTTTCTCAATATTTTGTTTTACCTTCAGATTCCAGATTTTCAAATAGTTGTATCTCAGCCAAATATTGTCCTATCGTACAAACCATACATCAATGGAAAGTTTAATTATTCAGCTTTCAGTTGATGTAAAAATCTAAATTGCAAAAATGTACTTATATGACTGGTTTTGTGGTCCAGGGTCACATATGCAATTACAGTTACAAAGTAAAGCATCTCTATTTTGTTCCATTCCTGCTGTTTTACTTCTCCATACCCTATGACCATTCAGCTGTAATGTTTTACCCACTGTGGCTTTACAACGAGCTATTAACAATGCCCAAATGTCCACTTGCTTGATTCAACATACAGCAAAAAACATGCCAGACAAAAAGTTAAAATTTGTTTGAAACCACCACCATAATATTTTCTGATCCAATAAAAGAATGCAATATCGTGAATGTTTCTTACAAGTAATGAAATGTCTATGAAACAAAAGCTTTAATAAGATCAAGCACAATATTATGACTATGAAGCATTATTGAATTCACCCTGTGTAAACAACAACATTTATGATTATGTTCACATTAAATCCTCCAATTAAATGAACTGGTATTGAAACACAAGTGCTTATATTTAGAGAGTCAAGCAGATGACGAGGAGGCAATAGCAGAGCCTATTTTCCCATGCCAAGAACCACTGATTGAGGTGCGGTATAGGCACTTGAATATAAAACAGTTCCAGCATGCTTGATGCAGTGTAACACGGATTAATTTGTGTTGGGATAAGTCATAAAATGATAGAAAGAGTGCAAAGAGCTTCACAGATAACATAACAACACTGGTTTATGTCTATATAAACAACTTGAACTAAGCAGATTTAAACTGGACAATATTTACACGTTTGTTCCCATTACCCACGTGCACATGCACAAATAGATACAAATGCACATGCTCAGTTATCCTCGAGTTTTTCCTCCATGAGATGAAGCTGCTCATGGAACGTGACCACAAACCACATGATTCTCAGTTCAGGTTCAGCACTGATTCTTAGTTCCTTCCTTCAGACGATACACAGGATTCTCATGATACCACTGGAGTCATGTCCCATAGCTGAATGTAAACACACCACAGATGTTACAACTAGCTCAATCTCTTTATCAAACAGTACACTCACAATTGAATGGGAACAGGTACTGACCTTGATGATTTTGTCTGTCCCGGAGGTGAGCAGCCAGCCCCTGGTTGGCTCATACTGCATGTGTATGATGCTGTGTTTACTGTCATGAAATGTTGCAGTGGGTGCCCGTCTGGACAAAAAGAAAGCTTAGGTGATTCTAGCATGTAAAAGACTCAAAACATTGAAGACAAACTAAATTTGACTTACTCCTCATCTGTAATGGAGTCGTGACAACTGTCACAAACCCGCACCTCAAACTCAAATCCCATCAGAGGAATAGTAGAGTGTTTAGAGGAGCACTTTCCACACACAGCCTGGCCACACTTCCTACAGTGATGCTGGGACAGAGCAAATCAAGCTGCTTTATATGAGATTCAAATGTGGGCTGAAGACTGAATAAAGGACTGCAAACTCAATCAGAAGCACTTTTCTGAAAATAGATCTTAATGCATTTGCAGTTCTCGTATAAATATTTTTATGGTAAGCTATTTTAAATATAATTCCAGATATGTATACTTAAATTTGATTTAAGATATATTAAAAAATGTAATTCAATGTACTCTATGGAATATAAGTTTGCGGGTCAGTAATTTCTTTTTTTAAAGAAATTATTATTTTGATTTAACAAGAATGATTGAATTAAATGTATCGAATTTAATTTAACAATAATTTTATCAAAAGTGACAGTAAAGACATTTACAATTTTACAAAAGCTTTCTATTTAAATTAGCAAATCAGCATATTAGAATGATTTCTGAAGGGTCATGTGACATTGAAGACTGGATTAATAGCTGCTGGAAATTTAGCTTTGCCATCAAAGGAATAAATACGGTATAAAATAATATAAAAAATATACATTTTAATAATAATTCACAGTATTACCATTTTACTGTATTTTTTATCAAATAAATGCAGCCTTGTTGAGCATGGCATCTTTCAAAAACATTAAAAAATCTTACCGACCCCAAATATTTGATGGCTAATTTCACTGGTACTTGTGACTAGTGACAATAAAGGGCTACTACTACTATTTGAATGATTGCGTAATATTGTATTAAAAAGTCTCATCTTACACAATTTAGCTTCTCAACAAAATGTATCTTGTTTTAAGGATGTTTAGATTTTACTGTAAAACAAGACAAAATATAGAATCATAAATGTATCAATTTAATTTGCGTGTTTTTTTAGTTTTTTTTTGCAGTGGCTTTGTTCACTGTACCTGTCGCAGGCCAATTTTCTTACTGTCCCACATCTGTTTAAAATTCCAGAAGAATGGCTGTTCACATTTTTGACACGAGTCACTGTCAAGCCACTCGGGAGTCTGAGACACAAAACAGATGAGGACATGCTTAAACTATGTAAACAGACATATGCAACTAACATAAATACCACATGAGGCAATCCATTTTGTAATAGACACTTCATCCTTGCTCTAAACAGTATCTCTCTCACCTCTTGTCGTGTGACGTCCATGTTCCAGATAACTATTCCTCCATCTGAGCCACATGAAATGAGCTGACGGGTGTGAGGAGCGTAACACAAACCCTGCACTTTATCACTGTTGCACACACACACACAAACACTCAAATATTAAGACCTGACAAGCGTGCTTTGCTTATTCTCATATCTTAAATACATGACAACAATTAATCTGTCCTACTTGTGTCCCTGCAGCTCAATGGCTGTGCCTTTACGGCCTCCAATGTCCCACATGATGATTGAATGATCAGAACTTCCAGAGAATAAAACCCTTTGCACAGGATCCCAACACAGAGCTGTGACACTGCCTGCACACATACACACAGTCATCGTTGAAAGATTCAGACATGGCGCAAGTAATGAAATACTTGTTCCCTTATACAATATTTTGTGGATGTAGGCATGAAGATTAATAAAAAATTATCTTCCTGGGGTTATGAGGACTTTAAAGGATTAGTTCACTTTCAAATTTCCTGATAATTTACTCACCCACATGTCATCCAAGATGTTTGTGTATTTCTTTCTTCAGTCGAAAAGAAATTTGGATGAAAACATTCCACGAATTTCATCGATATAGTGAACTTCAATGGACTCCAAATGGTTCAAGTTCAAAATTACAGTTTCAGTGCAGCTTCAAAGGGCTATAAACGATACCAGACGATAATAAGGGTCTTATCTAGCGAAACGATCGGTCAACGACTTGTTTGTTTTTTTGTGCTTTTTTGTTCTGACCAACTGCTTTTTCTTTTTGCCATGTTAATGATTAATGTATCAACCTACTTGTTGCTTGCTAAGATGCTTGTTTTCATGCTACCACTTTTTTGGTCTTCTAAGAAAGTTTTTCTTTGTTAATTTGCTTTCTGCTATTTTTCTTTGTAACTGAGAAGCCCAATTAAGTATTTATATTATTTACCGGTTTCAAGTGGAATCTCTACATATGGATTCAATAGACCATCAAATTTCTAAATGTATCTGGGCTAAATAGTGTTTTTTTGTGTGTCTATTTGTAACGTGCTGTTTGCGTACGCACCTGTGTGGCCTTTAAAGGTGGTGACCAGGCTGCAGTTGTCCTGCTCCAGCTTTAGGATTGTCACTTGACCGGAATGATCTCCAACGAAGGCATGTCTGGTTTCCATATCAAATCTTACAGATTGTCAAGAAGCCAATAATATATAACTTATAACCCCCCTACTTACACGATTACAGTAAAATGCACCTAAAGGAATTTTTTGCATTAATATATAAGATGTTTTCATTTAACAAAAAACTAAAATACAGTTTATTTGTTTAATTTAGGATAATTATACTGTTTATGTTCTTCAGGGCATTGTGTTGCAAGGTAATAAATTAAACCAGTCTTAGTAACGTTTTTTTGGCAACAAGCCACCTGTTGATATTTCAGCCAAAAAAAATTTGCATATTGCCACTTTAGGATATTTGTTAGAACGTTAACCCCTTCTAGTTTATTTATGTTGTGTGCATGAAATAAACACTGACACGGTCAAAATGAGTCATAAGAGAAGCGCCAATACATTTATAAACCACATTCCCACAGCATTTAAAGGGATAGGTCACCCAAAAATGACAATTCGGTCATCATTTACTCACTCCTTATGTTGTTTCAAACCTGTTTGACCGTCTTCTGCATAACAAAAAAAAGAGACTTTGATGAATGTTGGTAACCAAACAGTTTTGATTACCATTGATTTCCATTGTAAGAAAAAATAAAATCAAATACGGACACGTTTCTAAAAAATAACTTTTCCAAAAAAGTCATACAGGTTTGGAAAGACGTGAGGGTGAGTAAATGACAGGATTTCCATTATCTAATTTCATTTCTAATATAAATTATACATATTAACATAAGCAAATTATTGGTGGTTTTTTTACGATTTTAAATATGAGCAGTAATTTAAATAAGCTTATTTCCTATAATAAAACAAAAATAAAATCAGTCAAATTGATGCAAAGCAATATGAAAATTCAGAGAGTGCAATGACTGATTAGTAACTATAAACTTGAAGGTTTTTGTGAGATGTTTCAGATCAGGAGTGGCTTATGAAAGGATACTGTAGTCCAGACACCCATGCTGTGGTCCTGTATGTGCCCAGCTGCTGTCCGCTCTCGGAGCAGTGCCACGTAAAGCTCTTGTCCTGACCTGTGCTTAGAACCCACTCCATCTCTAAGACAAAAAGCACCACGGTCACACCACCCTGATGAGCTAACACAAACATAAGACAAGACACAATGAGCAAAGCAGGGAGAGATCACTTTAGCACATTCAAAAGCACAACCAATTAAGCTATTATATATATAATAAAAAATAACAAGGCAGTAGAAAGTATAACAATCACAGAGGTTGGATTTCAGTAACAAAAGAGCAAACCCAAACCACAGCACTTAATATACTTCATGTTTATACTCTGTGTGTATCTCTATCCATAATGGTATCAATTATCTTTGTTGGAAGCATTGCATAAGCCACATGTTTTAAAGAATGTTAGCCAGCTGTTTCACATTAACGCCATTCTAGGAGCTGAATGTTCAGATTTAGTACTTCATAATAAAGCTGCCCTGCATATATATAGTTCTGTACAGAATTGACCTGACCATTCTGTACATGGCTGAATTAACCCTACGCATGGAGTTTGATTGACAGGCGATCTGACCAATCATAACACTGAATCTGCCATTTTGCCCAAAAAATAAACCAGACAAGAGAGTAAATTAATATTGGTGGATTTGAACTTGAAAAATGGTGTGCATTGACGTCTTTCCACATTGACACAAAATACCTTCTGATTTTCATTCATGTTTATTTCATGCTATAACTAGTAATGAGGAAGAGATGATCGGTTCATGTGCCGCTTGAACTGAGGTGCTACAGTGGTCTGTCATGACACATTAAAGAGCCACAAAATACCATTTATTTTTGGAATTTCTTTAACAAATTACACAATTTTAAAGCTGAGACTATGTTTCATGACTAAAGTAACCTTCTCTGTCTTGTCTCTCGGCGTGCGGGCAGTTTCTCTTCGGTCCACGATGTATTTTTCACTGCGTGAGAACATGATGCATAGTGTGATAGCGCCATGGCTTGTCAGATGTACAAACAGTAACAAAGTGGGGCGGGTCTTTGCGAAGGGTCAGTTATGTATATAAATGGAACTGGAATATGTATCTTCTCCATGTTTTAGAATAACATACAAAATTAAGAAATAAACTATTTAGATGCACTTAAAAGGACCAGAAATATAAGGATATATAAGTAAAGTTCCATCACCTTCTAAAAATAATTGTTCATAACAGCAACATTTTAATAGGATCATTAATGCACTTTGGCTATTTTCATTGCAAAAAACAAACTTGATCTACTTTAAATAGAAACCTATCAAATTTCCTAATAATGAAATTTGGATGAATTTGATTAAAACCATTTTCAAGGATATCAACAAAAAAAAGAGTTAAAATATGACTTTATCTGACATATCAAATGGCAGGGAGAGATAGATTGTGATGCTTGAACATGTTCATGTGATTCATGTGAAGTTAGGAAAACAAATGTAATTGTTTGAGACTGCATTTGTGACTCACCCTGAAATGTTCGTGCAGGAGTCATTTTGTTGTAGTCCTCCGATAAGACAAACTCCTGGTAAGAGAAATGCCTGGCTTAATGAAGCTTAGTAACAAACCTGCTAGTGACATATTACTACATAGAAAACAGGTGTGTGTAAGAAAAGTGTTTAATTAACATACCGATACAGTGCCATTTTCCAACCCTACAGAGATCCTCCTTGTCTCTGGGTTAAATGACATACATGAACACGCCACTGCAACATAAGACAATGAGTGTGAGAATCTATCCAACAAAATCCATTGATCAGGATTTGTCGATTTGACTTTAAATAAACACCCTGTACTAAGAGCCAGTGACCCCACAGTCTACAATAGTTAACTAGAAAGCAAGCAAAAAATGTGTCATCATTACTGAGAAATGAAACTCCAGTCTGAACAGAAAACAAGCTGAAGTTCATGCCCATACTGGTTTCACTTCACTCTTTTACTTTTGTAGTAAAATTCCTGAAGTTATGTGGTTGCATGTCCCATAATGTTTAGATCTGTTTTGCTCTCAGAGAGAAGTACAGGATCGGTGTTGGACTGAGGACTCACCTGGCATTGTGTGAAAGACACTGGGCCAGTACTGACCACTGTCCCTCTTCAACCACACGCGGATTGTCCTAACACAAATTAAAAAATATTCTTAAATATAATAAATAATAATATTTGCATACATGCATTTAACAGACACTTTCTTACCAAAGTGACATTCAGTAAAGTACACAAATTGCCAGAACACAAATCTAAGAATACACGTCATTGGCTAGAATAAGTCCTAATCACCTTATCGCCAGACATAAGAACTCAAACTAAATATGGGTGCCAAGTTAAAAACATTACCAGGATCAGGGTACTCAAAATCATAGGGCTGGGACAAAATGTTGGGCCACATATTTATTAAGTGAAGAAAGGATTTGGTTTTGCTTTGACAAATCTCTCAAACAAAAATGACAACTTTAGAAAAAAATAGCTGGGGCTGTTAAAAGATTAAAATACTTTAAAACATTTAATATTAAGTATTTTTTTCTCTTCATAAAAACACCTTAACACATTTAGTTTGTTTTTAAAGAAAAAACATATTTTTGTACAATGCTCTTTACTATCTCTAACCTTCCCCACACAGTACAGCATACTAAATATGCTGTTTTAATCAAATAAGTTAAATAAAAAGTGTTCCTGTGGCTCAGTGGTAGAGCATTGCGTTAGCAGCACAAAGGTTGTGGGTTCGATTCCTAGGGAACACATATGCTGACAAAACATGTATAACCTGAATGCACTGTAAGTCGCTTTGGATAAAAGCGTCTGCTAACTGCATAAATGTAAAAGTAAGTCGCTTTGGATAAAAGTGTCTGCTAAAAGCATAAATGCAAATGTAAATAACTTGTGAGTTCTCCTCCTGGCTGGTTGCAGAAGTTGTTATGGGTCTGACGTTAACATGACCTCTGAGTGCTTATTTACATGAACATAAGGTGTGCTTGCAAAACCAATCATATGACACTCATTACTTTGAGCTGCAAAACAGTTCAGTTGTAACTAAAGTACTGAAATCAATAGTGATATCACACACACACTGTACATACATTTATACATATATATGAAAATAAATAAAGACACTGCACTATTGTAGTCTACAGTGTTTTTGTTTGTTTGTTTGTTTGCATGAAATAGGAGGGCGCACTGCTGTGTTATTAACTTAATACTAAATCTGTTCATTTAAAAACACTTTAGATTGGTTTACGGAGTCCACTAATGGCACTTTCTTTATTAAAATTGCGAGCCTTCAAATCTACCAAGAGACTCACAATAATGCACACTGTTTCCCATATCACCGAACTGCATACAGAACCAAAATAATATAGAAAAAACATAACAATAGCCTATCGAGTCTCAATAAAAGACCCTATGTAATTGTATTTGTCATAAATGATCATTTTACAAATAACGTTACGTAATTATTTTGCCATTTCCCCTCTTTTTGTAAACAAGTTTTTCCAGTTCATTCGCGAATGAGAAGTCTCGGTCAATTCCACTTCGAATCTTTTGATTCAAATCAGCGACTTTTTCATTAAAGGGGGGATTTGTTTGTATTTGTTCAGTAGGTTACTAATTAAATACTTAACAGTCCGGACATGAATGCTTTCTGTTCGTTTTTATCAGTTACTGATAGGCAGGAAAAGGTAGTCACACGTTTCAAATGGGACGCTTCAGTGAACGAAATTGATTCGTTCACTTAAACGATTCTTGTAAAAACATCGATTCGTTCACGAACTATAACCTTAAACCACTCGCATAAGACTTGCACAAACGAAGTCCATTGATAGCAGCGGCTTAAATGATCCGTGTTTAAATATTAAAGCCTCTTTATTATTATCCTCCGTTTGCACTCTCTATGTTATGATAACTGGGGATTACACTTTATTCATCCGAATATCGTGTATTAAACCAAAAATGAAAATAACAAATAGAAGTGTCTAAGTATGTCTCATCGACTGTCAAGTGTATTTTATATTACAATTTATTTATTAATGTGCCTTATAACACCACTGTACAAATAAGGCGCTTTGAATATATTCTGCACTGTAATTCCAATAGCCTAATCGTTGTGGGTTTAGTATGCTGACCTGTCTTGAGATACGCTGATAACCCCGTCCTCTTTGGGGATGATCACAGCCGTATTCACCACATCTTGGAAACCCTCGATCTTACTCAGCAGGACGGGCTTTCGTGTCTGCGGACGGGGATGGATCTCTGCCGCCATGGCGCCGTGGTTTCTCCGTCACCTGAGTCCTCTCTCGGCAGCATAACACGCTGAGCGCAGGTCGATTTTCAGACCTGCAGACGGTCAGGGATGCTGCAGGTCAGCTGATTAGCTCTCGCAGCCCGTGCTGGTCACAGTCAAACACGATCTCTATGCCATGTTCCCTAAAGTCGTGCGCGTGTTCTCCTCTCGCTCTCCGCGGACACAGACGATCCGACTCTTGAATGAATCACAGATGCATGCGTTAGAGATGTGCAGCGTTGACTCTAACGAACACCATTTGTAGAACCGGAAGTTGTACGTCATTACTTTTTCCATTTGATTGACATTTTGTACATGAACAAAGATCATAGCAACACATTTTGTACATTTGTGCTATTTCAATTGAAATTCAATTAACACTTTATGTCAGTTAAGTCTATATTATTTTTTTTCTGAATACTTAAACTTGTTTAATGAATACTTTGTTCTCAAAAACAACAACAACAACAACAAAAAACAGAGTGGAAATTGTTCTATTTATAATTCGGGCTTATCATGTGCAGACAGACATCACAGGACTGTTGTAGGTTCTGCATCCTTACTAGTTTGTTTTTTGCTTTACTAGTTTCATGTTCCTTACCAGTTTTATATAACATCATTTTGCAGATTATGTGACCAATAAACATGCCATTATTTTTATTTTATTTTTATGCATTTAGCAGATGCTTTTATCCAAAGCGACTTATAGTGCATTTAGGCTATACATTTTCTTGTCAGTATTATATGCTCTATATTATAGTTGTTATTATTATTCATTTATTATTATTATTATTTGACGTTCCTCATATTGCTTGGGTAGGTTACATGTCAAAGTGCTAATACTCAGACCAATAATGATAACTGCAATCAGTCAACTGGCAAATAAATAAAAGTCTTTTCTCGATGCATTTGCTGCTTTCATTGACTGGTTATAAACCCTGTGAAATATATGGGATTTGAAATTACATAAACACGCAGTACCAGCACCTATTTTTATTTGTGTGTGTGTGTGTGTGTGTGTGTGTGTGTGTGTGTGTGTGTGTGTGTGTGTGTGTGTGTGTGTGTGTGTGTGTGTGCATAGGCCTACTTGTACCAATGCTTTACATATAGAATTTGCAACATCAAATACTTAATTAGACCGCTTCTTACTCTTAATATGAAGGTACAGAGGGATGTATTGATATTGATCTGAGCTCCAAAAAAAACAACAACAACAAAAAACGTTGGATGATTTTTGAGTCATTTCACTTGCGTTTTGAGTAAAGGAGTCTTATGCCAGCTAAGCATAATGTATAACAAATATTAAGGCATGACCTATCTGAGAAATAAAGATTGTTTCCTCTAAGAAAATAACAATACAAAAATAATACAAAAAAGTAAATTTTCAAAATGATATTTTGTGTATCTGAGAAATAAAGATTGTTTCCTCTAAGAAAATAACAATACAAAAATAATTAAAAAGTAAATTTTCAAAATGATATTTTACTGGAATTCTTTGTTGAATGGATTCAGTGATTTGCTGGGAAATGTGTGGTTAATACCAGTGGGTTCATATTAGAAATACATTTTTAAATAGAAACAAAACTAATTTATCTTATACACAGATTTATCTTTCTTTACAACAAATCATAAATTACAGAAATGTAAGAAAGCATAAATATAAACTGTACTCTCTGTAATAATAACTATCATAAAACCAATTTGTGTTTACTTGGTGTTGTATTTAAAATACAGAATATTATACAGAGAATGAAAAGTGATTTAATTTAATTAATGTACTTTTATTTCTGACCAAGTTTCACATTCATAAACGCAAATGTGCTAATAAAAACAACTTTATGTTTTTTTGGCTTAAGTAAGGCTGGACAGCTGGCTATTAAAGATTATTTTCTTATTCTGATTATTATATTTTGCACTTTTTTAACTTATTTATTTATGCAGTCTTTTTCTCCTTTTTGCTTGTTATTTTGTATATATCGCGTTTAATGTTCATTGTATGTATATTTTAGCGTAAGTGCATGTATACTATTTTTAATAATAATAATAATAATTATTATTATTATTATGTCTACGCATGCTCCCTTTTAGCGACTCTTTTTTGAGAATATGCTAATCACTCATTTTCAAGTGCCAATCAGTTGAGGCGTTTTGACGCACGTGCTCTGGCAGCGCTCAGGGGGCGGAGTCAAGCGCTGAACGTAGAATAAAACCACTGCAGCCCGCGAGCAGATCTCAGTGTGAGGAGAATCATGGACGTAAACTAAACAGAAAGTTACCATGATAAAAGTTAGGCATTTCTTTAAAATTATAGCAACAACACCAGTTTCCCTTGTAAATCAACAACCTTTCCCCCCCAGGGTCTGAGGTTTGCTTAAGTTTACAAGGCATCGCTCTTTCAACTCTAACTATAGTTACACTCTAACAGAAAGAATGCGCGAGTCAGTTAGCATTAGCCGGCTAGCAGCGTGCTGACAGCAGCGACAGGAGGCGAACAAAAGATTGCTCTGCATTTATCCGCTTGCACTGACATTCGGTCCATGTAGAAGGGGTGATTATCAACACAATGCCCGTGTTACTTTTCCTGATAGACACGTCCGCCTCCATGAACCAGCGCTCCCATCTGGGCACTAGCTATTTGGACATAGCGAAGGGCGCAGTTGAGACTTTCCTGAAGGTAAATTAATACACACATCTGCTCCACATTCTCACTTTACTGAAAACCTACACAAAAAACAGCGTTTCCGTTCTCTTTTCTCTACAGCTGAGGAGCAGAGATCCGGCCAGCAGGGGAGACAGATACATGTTAGTGAGTTTAGAGGAATCACCAGCTGGAATTAAGGTACAAACTCTTTTCTTTCTTTCCAAACCTGATTTATTTCACTCCAGACACTCAGCGCTCGCCTCGTCTGTTTGCGTTTCAAAACACCACGGCTAAATGTAGTGTGAAAATATTCTGTCCAACATGGATTTGTGTGTTTAAACATGGCCGACATTTTGTTCAGTGTGGCAGCAGAGAGCTCTGTCTGTGTGTGTGTGTGTGTGTGTGTGTGTGTACTTAAGAAAAGAGAGATGGGGGGCTAACCTAACTTAGGTTTCCCACCCAGAGAGAGAGTGAGGACTCTTCACTGCCCTCTACATTAATACCCCAAAGCAAATTTCAGATCACTACATCTGTCTGAAGAATTCTGATGTGAGGATCTCTTAAAAGGCATAACTAATAATTTTCTCTGTCTTGATATTTCAGGCTGGATGGAAGGACAGTCACGCCACTTTTATGACTGAGCTAAGGAACCTACAAGCAGTTGGATTGACATCGATCGGCCAAGCTTTACGGACTGCTTTTGATTTACTCAATCTCAATAGATTAGTTTCGGGGATAGACAACTATGGACAGGTATGTTATAAACCAGGGACTGGTATAAAGTCTATGGCCTAGCCCTATGAGCCCATCCCCAACACCTCACAGTTAAATAAGCACCCAATAGGTTCACAACTGTGCCAACACAATCCCAAGAGCCCCTGGTGACACACCGTAGTAACAACTAAACTGTATCTTGGATGCAAATAATGGTAATGGCAAACTGAAAAGCAGGTCTTGTAGTAGGCTCTGGTAATGCTTTTTTGCATGCTTTTTTTTTTTCAGTTCTTTGTTTCTGTTCTCAGGAGTTTTGTAAAGGACAGTTCTTGTTTTTCTGCATGTTGAGCTGTGAAAGTTCAACAGATTCAACATTACCTCACATAGATGTAATGATAAAAGTTATGGAAGACTAATTTTATTACATTCTCAAGTTTTTAACTCAAAAATATGAGTGGTTCATGCATGATTCTAGGGTGTTCTAGCTGTTCTTATTCGTTTTAACCACGTTACTGTCTTCATTTGATGGATATATATACACACACACAAACAAATTTATTCAAATTATATCATCTGTCATGTAATTACATTTTTATTTCACAGCCATGGTTCCTTTACCATTCACATTTACAGGTGAAATCCAGTCATTGCATAGGAATCTGCGTGGTCAGGAATTTTTCAGAGATTTTGAAGTCTTTTGGATTTTCTCAAACAATACCTACAACAATCTAGTTTCCCTACCCTATTTTTTGTTGCTCCAGTAATTTTTCCCTGCTTGCTTGTATTTTTGGGGGTTTAGACTGGAAAGGAGAATTTCTGATATGCAATGTTTATGATTTAGATCATAGGTACTTAGGATTGCTGTCAATTGCAGGGTTCCCTGTCTTTCACTTTTCATAATTTTAAGACTGTAAATAGGCTTACATTTCTCAAATAGTGTTATAAATGTCTTGGTTTTAGCTTGAATAGGTCTTAAATTACGGAAAGACTAAGTGTATTCAGTCTGCTGAGGGGGATGTGATCAAAGCCTGGAGTGGATTAAAGCACGTTCCTCTCTCCACTTGTTCTGTAATCACTCCCCTCTGGATCCACTCTGGGTTTTCCATCCCTCCTCACTTAAAAACTGCTCCGTGTTCACTCCATTTAAAAGTTATCGGGGATACCTGAGGGGGAAAGAAACGCGTAGCGCACTGTTGTTGTTCTGCCGGCACACCAAAAATCATCCCCGACTCGGCTGCAGCTTCTCACTGACAACATAGTAACGCCGCTTGCATCATTCACAGTCTGGTTCTTAGCAGAGAAGTGTTCCTGTGGCTCAGTGGTAGAGCATTGCATTAGCAGCGCAAAAGCTTGTGGGTTAAATTACCAGGGAACACACTTACAGATAAAAAAAAATGTATAGCCTGAATGCACTGTAAGTTGCTTTTGATAAAAGCGTATGCTAAATGCATAAATGTAGAACACAGAGCAGAACTTGAATTTCAGCGCGGGATTGCAGCTATTAATAATAATTATACTCATTCCTGCAGGTTCCGACAGAATGTATCACATTTGCACATGCTTTTAAGTCTTGATTTTCTGTGCGCCCACAGATCGCAATAAGGAGAGTGACAGCTTTTAATAATTATAAGAGGAGTTTGCAAATGTGATATATTGATTTAGTACAACAGATCAATAAACAAGTACTTCAAATGATTTTACTCTATCATCAACGGAAATAGTTCCAAATAAAGTAACAGCTGAGCCATTGTGCATCTCTAAAAGCAAATTTATATTTAAAACAATGTCCACATGAATCTATTAATTTAATTGCACTCATGCCACCTCTGAGCCTCATTAAACATCTGAAAATGTACCTACAAGCCACTTTTGTGTTCTTCTGTGCCACCTGTAGTACAAATTTTTTTATTAATACTAATTTCATATGATTGGTAAATTATTTGTCTTATTGTACTTATTATATTGTTTTAAATATACATTTAGAAAGCTTATAGACATACACTTTTGAATTTGACATAGATGAAAATGATGCCATTGCAAAGCTAAAAAGAAAATACCCCTGTAAGTCACTTTAATGTCAAATGTCATTAATGGTAATTTTTGATTATTGATCAGAAGGTGCTCCTATATATTTTTAATTAGGAGGACAAGCACTCCTAATTACAAGAGGAAAAACACTGTCTTAAACTGGGTGTGTGCATATGTGTCATATTTTTTGTTTGTGTTATAAAAGCAGTGTAACTGCATATAGTTAACATCAAAAACAGTGGGTGTATTTCAGGCTATGCCTTTCTCTAATGAGATCCACTGCTGGTGCCCAGTTTTTTATGGTAACTCTTTTATAATGATTATTGTCTTGTCTTTTGCAGGGTAGGAACCCTTTTTTCTTGGAGCCTGCTATCATTGTGGCCATAACTGATGGGTGCAAGCTGACCAGCAGTTCTGGTGTTCAAGACGAGGTGGGTTATTTGTTTAATTTTGTACTTGCTATTTCCTGCTTGTTTCCTTTTTCCTCTTGATGTAGTTCACTCCTTCCTTTGCATATCTAACATCCATTGTTCTCTTTGACCGAATGACTTGCAGATCTGTAAAAGTAGCTGATAAAATGTGCAATAGTCATTGTATCCTACTGAATGTTTTTCCCCAGGTATTTTTCCATTTATATGCTGACATGTAAATTAATTTATTCTCTTTCTCTGCTCCAGTTACATTTGCCCCTGACAACACCGTTGCCCGGCAGTGATCTGACCAAAGAGCCCTTCCGATGGGACCAGCGACTCTTCTCTTTAGTGCTCCGAATTTCAGGCCACGCCTCTCCTGACCCTGAACCAATAGGTGGAGTTCCACTTGACCCATCCCCTATTACGGCCATGTGTGAGGTCACTGGAGGTTTGTATTAATTTTAACTATAAGTGAAAATGTTGTTGCTGAAATACAAATGTGTCAGGGCTCTAGACTAATTCTTCCCACTGGTTACTCTTTTGCAATAAACTTTCTCAGTCAGTTGCACGAGCACATAATTTAGTCACAATATTAGTTTTTCTTTTGCTACATCATGGGATTAATCAATGCATGCTGATGAACTTGTATCATAGTTTATATATTTAGACGGTAACAAAATGGTTAACATTCAGCCCATTCTTTTTCATCTGTAGCCTAGTATTATTTGCCATTGACCAAATTAAAATCACAGTTCCTCTCTTGCTCTGATATAAGCCAGGCTTTGGATGCTTTCGGTTTGGAATTCGCAAGAAAAAATAATTGTCTGTTTTGCTTGCATCTATACACCTTTCACTTTTTAAGACTAAAACAAAAGATGGATTTATTTTTATTTTCTTAATTAAAGAATAAAATTAACTGACCCCACAAATGGGGAGGGTTGCAACTGTAAAATGAATCCCCGGAAAACAAATGTTATAGTATCCTATTTTTAATGGTTCACAGACATTTATCCTTTATCATTTAATTCAATTCTAATTAAAGATAATCTTGTTGGTTAACGAGTGTCTGCTGTCGGTTTGGAGAAATACAGCTGTGTAATAGAGGCATCCCTAGTGAGTCATACACTATAGAGCGAGGAACAACTCAAATTTGAACTTGCACATTCTCAAAAAATGAATAGCTCTGGCTTACAATTTTGGCCGCAGTCTTGAGCCCTGTGTGTGGAATAGAAATGATAATGAAGTCAGATAGGGGGCAAAATGTATAGCTTTTGATAAGTTGCATAAAGTATATAAGAAATAAAACGTATAACAGGAAATATAAGTAGTCTAATGGCAGCAGTTTAATCAACACTAATAGCAATTCTCTCTGGAGTCATACGTTTTTGAATGGCTACAGCAGTTCTTGACTCACCAATTTATGTGTATTTTCCCAGAGAATGCTGAACACAATTGTCTGAGTCTTTAATAAATCCAGAGATGTGATGTCATTGCGTTTGAAAAGACTGGACCTGATCCTCCACCAGTTTTGAAGGTAAAGAATGTTAACATGACCAATGTTAACATGTTTTTTTCTGACTTTTTTGCATTTTAAAATAACATTTTGAATTGGATATTTATAGGTTTGAGTTTACGGAGTAAATTTAGAGTAAATGTAGTAATTATGAGTAAATGTTGTTCCTGTCAGGTGGTGTTTAAGTGCTGTGAAATGGTGTTTGAATTGTGAATTGAAGAGAATTGCTGATGTCAAATTCTTTCACTGTGTGTGTGTGTTTCATGATTAGAGCTGTAATAAGGACAAGCTGAACTTCATTATAGAATAAACTCTGTGTGTTTCAATAAATGACCATCCATACAGGATAAGTTCTGGGTACTGTTCTTTGAAACCACAATAATGGGAAAATGCTGACTTAATGGTAAACTAAACCGTTTTGTTACATAAAAGAGGGTAAGTCATGTAGGGCCCTTAAGTTAAAGCTCACATGTCAGATTCAATTGCAAAATTTATTTTGGTGTTTTTTCTGCTGTGTGTTTAGGCCGCTCGTACAGTGTATTTTCCCAGAGAATGCTGAACCAGTGTCTGGAGTCTCTGGTGCAGAAAATCCAGAGTGGTGTGGTCATTAATTTTGAAAAGACTGGACCCGATCCTCCACCTACTGAAGGTAAAGAAGGTTCTGTTTTTTGTAGTTATATTTTCAAGTGTCTATGCTATTTATACATTTTGGTTGGGACTAATATAGGTGGGTTGATAGATGGATACTTATACTGGTACATCTCAGAAAATTAGAATATGGTGAAAGTTTTTTCGCTATAACTTATTTCAAAAAGTTAAACTTTCATATATTTTAGAGTCACTACATGTAAATTAAAACACTTCACTTATTTTGATGATTAGAGCTTACAGCTAATTAAAAATCAAAAAGTCAAAAATCATTAGAATATTTACATTTGAGTTTCAATAAATGACCATCCATACAGGATAAAGTCTGGGTATCTCTTGTTCTTTGAAACCACAATAATGGGGAACACTGCTGACTTGGCAATGGTCCAGAATAGGACTTGGCACCTGCCCGATTATCGGCCTGGCCGATTATCGGCGCCATGGTGTTACGATTATCGATTCGGCCATTTTAAAACACCTGGAGTATTGTCAAGATAATTTTTTATTATTAGACTATTATTTTTATGCAAACAAACATACTATTTACAGGTGACATTATTTATTGGTGAATAAATAATACAGGTGAAACTATTTAATGTTTAAATGCACTATTTGCTCGATGCAGCCTGTCTGAGCTCAACACTCTGTGAGGTGAGCGATCTCTCAATCTCTGAGAGCAATCTCCGCCCACCGCTCTGATATGTAGCAACGAGAGTCCGACCAACAGCCAAAACTGTAACAGTCTCACACCGAGAGCACTTGCTAACTGGAGCTGCCTCACGCATCAGTTGTCTCTCAAAGGTAAAGCAGCAGCAGGCGTTACTGAAGTTGCAAAACACCTCAAAATAACCAGTATGGCAGTTTTTGATATTATAAGTCTGACCGTAGTCAGACCAGTGTCAGTCATATAACAATTATGCAAGACCGCGGTTTGGATGAATTAATCAACTTAGGTCAGTACACTTAAAGCCGCGCTATGGACTAGTATCTATAAATATTAACAAATGTTAAAACTATTTAAATGTTATGAATCCTGCATGTTCTGCATCTTTGTTAATGAATGACACAGGCGTGCGGTTTCATTTACTACACTGACACATACTGAGGAAGCGTTAAGTTTAAAATAAAATGTGAATATACTGCCTGGTCCTTATAAATGAGGACATAAATACATGAACAACATCCCCAGAACTGCTCATGAGTCACTTGATGAGCATTTGACCGTTTCATTTGAGTAAAGCGATCGTCATATCATATATATATAGGCTACAGAAACTTAAAAGGTCCTCATGGCAACCTGTCAAAATATAAGTTCTTCGGTTTCACTACAGTATCAGCTTGAAACTTACAACAATTATTACAACTTTTGTTGAGAATCTAATCTGAGAGACTAAAGAGGTTTTCATTATTTAAGTTTTACAAAATGTTTACAGAATGCTTCTGGGTGATCTCTGTACTTATGTTATTATTAATATTACTGTTTATTTAATGTTGTTGTTATTACAGTTTTCAGAATTAAAGACATGTTTAAAAGCATTTAGATGTACCTGTAAACAGTGGAGATAATAATTGTTATTATTAATATTTGGCATTCATTTTCATTTTACACCAGAAGACTTTGTGGAATTTACACAGTAAAAATCGGAAAACGTTAGTATTGAGAAATTATTTAAATTTTTATCGGTGAAAAACACATATCATTCCTAGTCCAGAAGGCGATCATTGACACCCTCCACAAAGAGGGTAAATCACAACCGGTCATTAGTGAAAAATGGCTGTTCAAAGTGCTGTATCAAAGCATATCTATGCAAAGTTGACTGGAAGGAAGAAATTGGGTAGAAAATGTGCACAAGCAACAGGGATAAAAGCTTGAATGCGTTGTCAAGCAAAGCCGATTCAAACACTTGGGAGGCTTCAAAAATCAAATCAAATCACTTTTTTTTGTCACATCACCACAGCACAAATTGCCTTCACAAGGAAATGAAGCTGGAGTCAGTGCAAATCAAGAGATCTCATGTCAGACCCAACCCTCAAAAGGGTTCCTGTTGGTCATACCTGAAACAGAAACATTGTCAGAACTCTTACCTGGGTGAAAGGAGAAAAAGAACTGGACTGTTGCTCAGTGGTCCAAAGTCCTCTTTTCAGATGAAAGTAAATTTTGCATTTCATTTGGAAATCAAGGTCCCAGTCTAAGTCTGGAGGAGAGTGGTAGGCACAGAATCCAAGTTGCTTGAAGTCCAGTGTGAAGTTTCCACAGTCAGTGATGATTTGGGCTGTCATGTCATCTGCTGGTGTTGGTGCCCTGTGACAAGTTCACAGTCAGAGTTCCGCCATCAGTACATCCAGAAATTTTAGAGCACTTCATGCTTCCTTCTGCTTGTCAAGCTTTGTGGATACAATGCTCAATTTCATTTTCCAGCAGGACTTGGCACCTGCCCACACTGGGACCAAAAGCTGGTTCAATGACAGCTATAGCTGGTGTTAATGTGCTTGATTGGCCAGCAAACTCAGGTTTTTGACCTGAACCCCATAGAGAATCTCCAGACCCAACAATGGAGATGACCCGAAGGCCGCTATCAAAGCAACATGGTCTTCCATTACACCTGAGCAGTGATGCAGGCTGATTGCCTCCATGCCACGCTGCATTGAGTCAGTAATTCATGCAAAAGGAGCCCCTACCAAGTATTGAATGCATAGAAATGAACATACTTTTCAGAAGCTTGACAATTCTGTAAAAAAAATTTTTTTTTGTATTGATCTTATGTAATTATCTAATTTTCTGAGACACTGAATTTTGTGTTTTCATTATCTGTAAGCCATAATCACAATTTCAAGAAATAAAGGCTTGAAATATTTCACTCTGTGTAATGTATCCATATAAAATATGAGTTTCACTTTCTGAAATGAGTGACAAAAAATATTGTCCTTTCATGATGTTCAATTTTGTTTTAGATGTACCTGTAAATCCAGTGGTGATAATAATTTCTATTTTAATATTCAAACATGGCCACTTTCAGTCACAGAAGACTTCGTGGAATTTACACAGTAAAAATACAGAAAAATGCTAGTATTGAGAAATTATTCAAATTTTAAATAAGCTTTAAAATGTCACGTATTCCTGTGATTGCAAATCTAATTTGTCTTTTGTAAAAATGTCAAAGTCCTTGTCACGTTTCATCTATTTCATAAGTTCTTAATGAATACAATTATTAGTTTCTTTCCAAAAACAAACAAAAAATGAATGGTTGTGCCTTACAAATTTTTTAAATCAGGCCATAAATAATGACACTAGTTTGTGCATCAGTAGAAAAAGGACCTCACTAGAAGGTGGGATTAAACTGTCAGAAGCGCTGTCACTCCAACCCTAGGAAGGTTCCTGTTGGTCATTGGCCTATCCCAGAGTCCTTTTGGCCTGATCAGAACTCTCCTACTTTGGTATGAAAAAAAACTTCTGTTCAGTCTGTTTTCTGTCCAACTGTAATGTGTTTATGGTTTATTCAAAATGTAATGGCCACTTCTAAGCCATGCAAGTGTACTCTCTGCTTATTTGACTCTGTTCCTCTGCAGCCTCCACGTACAGCTCACCCACAGGTGAAGTTTTCATGTGCTGATTCAGAGCCTATGGTGGTGGATAAAGTGCCCTTTGACAAGTACGAGCTAGAGCCTTCTCCGCTCACTCAGTACATCCTGGAGAGGAAATCACCGCACACCTGCTGGCAGGTACTGCTTGTATCACTTTAAGCACAGTTATACACACTGGTCAGATTACATATAGGCTGTATGTTCTCTCACCAAATCCAGATCACTTATCTCCTGTTTTTGTTCTCAGGTTTTCGTGTCATTAAACCACAAGGGTTTGGAACCCCTATGATATCCCAAGATCTCATCTGCTAGACCAGCTGAGCCGCATGAGGCGGAACCTTCTGCAAGCCAGCATGTGTATTCTGAAAGGTCAAGATCAAGGTAATGCTCAGACAGGCATTAATGGTTATTGATTTTCTTAGAGCTTTTTCCGCGTATCTGAGTGATTTGCTCAATTAAATTAAGCTTCTGGTTTCCAAAAGAATTGAGACTTTTTATCTGATATGGTTATGCTGTTTACATGGTACATTTTGAATGTTATTTATATATTTGTATAATATATTTTTCTAGATCAGCTGCACATCTTATGCATGTTTCATATCTAATTCAACACAGCTCCAGATAATGATGACACAGAATTTGGCAATCACATCAACAACCATCTCGAGTCAAACTGCAACTCGGACAAGGAGCTGAGTCCTGCACCCGAGTCTGAACTGATCCAGCAGAGGAACCACATTCAGCCGGAAGAGGTTGAGAACCAGCAGGATGGAGTGCAGGAGAACGGCCAGTCCAGCGATAGTGAGTTATCTCTGGGCAGCGAGGGTGAAGAGGAGGCCCTGCTCTGTTACACTTCCCCCTGCCAACTGAAGAAGATCAGAAACCAAGAGAGCCAGGAACTGAACTCTGAGCTCCAAGTACTCATCACCAAGGAGATCAGGAAGCCTGGCAGACGTGAGTCACAGCGCACATTCATGTGCAGATGTCTGCTACTTGACTCATTTCCTCTCCTGATGCTCTTTCCTGGGTGGTGTCCAAAAGCGAAGGAGGGGTGACCTCACACAAACGCTTTGTCTTAGGCATTGTGAAATCAACTGGCCACGCTTGCTGCTTTTGCTACATGTGTAAATCTGTAATATTGCTACAGCTGGTTTTGGACATTACATGCTTTTTGAAATTCTGTTGTTCCTGTGGTTTTACAGTTGTTGTTTTTTGTCGTTGCTCATAACACCATACGTCAAATCTGTCTCTAACCCCCTGTCTTAATGCAGGTTATGAGAAAATCTTCTACCTCCTCAAGCAAATCCAGGGCAGTTTGGAAACGCGTCTGATCTTTCTGCAAAGCATAATCAAAGAGGCTGCCAGGTAAACTGCAGATTGTTGAAGTAGATGCTAACTCTGCATATTGGTGTTTGTATGAAGGTTAAAGCCCCAAGTATACTGTATTTTTATAAGCATTCTCTAACTTTCACAACTCCTGTTCAGCTGTGTACATATGAGCATTCAAAACTGAAGTCTTTGGACCTAATGTATAAACCCAAAATTAAGCTTTTTATATTAATACAAGTAACCCCATGTTGTTTTCATAGACACAGCTCTCTAATTGCTAATGAAATGACATGCGGTGTTTGTGTGTGCGCAGGTTTAAGAAGAGGGTCTTAATTGAGCAGCTGGAGAACTTCTTGGAGGAGATTCACTTAAAAGCCAACAGCATGAATCATCTGGAAGGTTTCTGAGCTCTCCATCTGTCCTACTTGATGGACTCCGCACATATCTGCACTATTTATGTTATATTTGGACTTGTGTGTCTCCAGTCTTTATCAGTATTGAAGCTGATTTTATCGATGAGGACTTGATGGGTTGTCGCTAAACCTCATGATTGGGTGAAATGGGAAAAGTTGCTCTTTCTATAACAAATGGTCATACGCACGCACTGCTCTCTTTTTCCGTTTTATTTTTCTTTTAGGCATTTTTTCCCATCTTGTGCCAAAGAGGACTGGTTGGATGGCATTGGCGTCCTCCACTCATTTGTGTTTTTGTCTTCCCCCCCCCACAGTCCCCTGTGACATTTTGACACGTGGCATTGATCACCAATATAAACTTGTTTTCATTTCAGTTGGGAATTGCACCTCTGCGGTCTCACTGCTGCATTCAGTCTCAGACAAGACAGACGCTTTACTGAGTCACATTTGTTTGGTCGGATCTCTCTTAATAAAGCAGCTAAATCAGTACTATTCTACACCAATAAAAAGGCGAGTTACCAAGCAATTCTTTAAGTTGGAGGTTTGAGAGACTTTGAGGTTTCATAATTAAATGTTGACTTGCACACTCCAAAAGTCATTTGTTTGTTAAATAACTCCTCTCAGGAATGATGTTGCAGAAGATTTAGCATTTGTTTTGCAGCAGAGGAACATCTTTCTGGAATTGTTTCCCAATATTCTTAAAAAGCTCTTTCTCCTTTCACAAAAGTGTAGTTATCTATTAAAACTAATTTGCCACTTAGAATGATTTTTTTTAAACTACCCAGCATTAAGCATGGCTTCAATCAACTGTTTCTTTCAGCAAAGGACCTTCTGTAGCATGTCATGTGGTTTTCAGACTACAGAACCATGACAAACACGTCTCTGAACTTTTGCTGTCTTGACTAAAAATAGCAAATGACAGTTCTGCACTGAATAACCATATTTGGCTTACAGAAGCAACAACCGGAAGCATATAATAATGAAACACCCAAACGATGTAAAGTTGATACTTAATCATTCAGGATGGAGAAAAGGGCCACTTATTCATTGACCTGGGAAGCTGCTGCTAATGTATTCCTACATTACTGCCAAGTATCCCTTAGCTCTATTTCTTTTTTTTTCTTTGTGTATTTCTGCCTCTTAACCCTGCACCCTAATGTAGGGACCAAATCTTTGCCATACATGTTATTGATAAAAGAGAAAGGCTTCTTTGAATAAGTATTTTTATTATGCTGTATATATGTACATGGTGACATTGAAAATATTATTTAAGAATGTTTTGGTGGAAGGCCTTTTTTGTATGTATTTGAATAAAGTCTATTTTACACCGTAAATAGTCGTGTAAATAAATGACGTTTTTCTGTCATTAATTTCTCAGTGGCACAATGTCATTAAAAAGGATTGCAAATCTTACCATGCTCATTGTGTTTACTATATACTTAAACCCATCAGCTTGCAGGGATACAGATTGAAGTGTCTCTTCATGTGATTTATCATCTTTTTTCTATTGCTAAACCATAGACTGATGAAACAGACAGATGTAGCTGCTGGAGATCTCACAAATTTCAACCGTTATTAAATGTGTGGCTCAGTCAGTACTTAGCAGAATTCTTATTTCTGAGGTCCATGAAAACAATAACTGATGGTAACCAAACATTTCCATCAGAATTGAGGAAGTTTATTGAGGGCAGACTGGAAAGAAAAATGACAGCAGACACTTAGAAGTGCAAAAACCCTGATGTAATAAAACTTTATTTACAGATATGTACAAAAGTCTCGTCCCTCTTCCTGAAGTGTCGGTGGACCCTCCTAACGGTCCTCTGATATCCCTCTGACCCCCCCACCCATGAGGGAGGAGGGCTGTGTTGAGTTGACAAAAATCATACAAATGTATATTAACACAAGTCTCCTGTGTGTTTGTCATTTGAAGAAGTTGTGATTGCATGTATCATCTCAAGACATCTCGGCTGGATTCAGAACTCGGCCTATAAACAGCAATGACCCTGTTGAGTAAAAACCTACAGATTAAACTGAATCGCCAATGTCCCAAAACAGATTTCATGCAGATCTGTGTGGGTTCATGTAGATTATTAACATTGTTTATGATGATCACTTTATGGAGAATTACATTTGCAATTCCCTAAATGAAATTGACCTCTCTCTTAGGTACAATACAAACATTTGTGGTCAGTTTTTGTTTTTTGGTTACACTTAATTTTAAGTTGTTTGTTACAGAGGAATATTAATTAACTAAAAAATATGTACTTATATGGTTAGGGTTTGGCTTAGGGTTACTTGCATGTAATTATGCATAATTCAGTGTTATTCTTATAGTAAGAACAAGTAACTTGTGTAACAAGGACACCTTAAAATAAAGTGATACCTTTTTTGAGAGAGGGTTAGAGAAATTAATATTTATACTGCAAGGATTCATTATAATGACATTTATAATGTCACAACAGTTAGACGAAAAAAATTATGAATAGCAAACTGTTTTCAACATTAATAAGAAATGCTTTGAGCATAAAAGCATACAAATCAGCATATTAGAATTAATTCTGAAGGATCATGTGACACACGGCTGGAGTAATGGATGCTGAAAAATTCAGATTTGCCATCACATAAATAAATTACATTGTAAATAATATAAATACAAAATTGGTTCAAATTAACCTTTTAAATAGTAACAATAATTCAGAATATTACTGTTTTAACTGTATTTCTGATCAAATGAATTAAATGTATTTTAATTGATTAAATAAATTTGACTATCAAAACATTTAAGAATCTTACTGGCCTCAAATGTTTGGATGTTATTTATAATTTAATGTCAGGAATTTAGAGAATGCATGCTATCAGTGATGATTCCCGATTTGAGTATTTACCTGTACTGATCTGCCGTAAGATAAAGAGAAATGGTCGATCTGCTTTGAAAACCGCTGATCGGGATCTTTTCAATAGCACCATTGCTAAAAAGAAAGATAGAGGAAGAAAGCTCAGTCATCAGTTATTTCCCAGCCGACTCACAGCTTGAACAGTCTGTTCAACTACATACCATCTGTTGACTACAACTGATTCTCTACCAGGTACACATACACCAGGGAGTAGCCTTGCTGAGCATATAAAACAGTACATCTTACATCTTAAAAAAATCAAAAAAAATTCAGCAAGCAAAATGTCACACCTGTAGCTGAAGCTGCTTTTGTCCCTTCCTCTGTCACTTCTATTCTTGCCTCATGGAAAGCCTCTGATACAAAAAGCCCCTCTCCATCTGTAGACATATCAAACAGAAGGCTTGATCTTCACAGAGTGAATCCTTGATTTGAACTGATGGTGTTTGTGATTATTTCTCAGCATCAATGACTGGTATAACATGTTTTCAGTTTAACTATCCTACCTGAGATGCCTCTAAAATCAGCAGCTGAGGGACTGAAGACATCAGAGATACCGAGAGACTGTAAAACAGGCTTCAGATTGAACCTGCTCTGCATCTTAAACCTAAAATACACACAAAACAAGGATATATCCAATAAAATATATGCATAAAATAATATTTCGCAAGTAATTTGTTTATTTCTGAATTTTTGCATGCTGTTACCTGGGCAGAAATATATCCATCTTAGTGCGTCTTAATCCAGTATCCCACAGTCCCACAGCACGGGCCGTGAGCTGCTTTTCCAGCTGGGACAGAGGGGTTTTCCGGTCACCGGGTAAGGCCATCAGTAGCCTGAGTGAGCGATCCAAGTACGGTAGCTCCAGCACAGTGTACTCCTGCTGGGACGGCAGGTGGAAATGCCCTAAGGTTGACAGGTATACAGATATACGCTCTTAGCAGAACAATATGCTTCCATCTATCTCTTGTATTGTCTGTCTTATTCCTCCCCTTACCAATATTGACTTCTCTTGACTGGTACATCATCGGGACTTTGACTGTGCTGCCGTCTGAGAGGCTGAAGGGCAGGTTCTGGGTGTCCGTGAAGAGAAATTGTTTCTGCCAGGCACCGTGAAACACCACCGTGCTCAGAAGAGCCATGTGCAGTAAACTGTCTTGCCCGGAGGATTCTTCCTGGGACTCACTGGACTGAAGCTGCTCCTCTTTTGTCTGGAGATTGTCAGCTTTAGAAATAAATCATACACTTAGTCTTAATAATTTATATGAAAACATACAGTATATATCCTACATACTACATGTACTATAGTTTCATGTGTCTCATCATAGAAAAACTATTTAAATGCACTGAAAAATATTTGGAGTAGAAACAATTTTCACTCAGTTGCAAAGTGAAAATTTTCCAAAGAATTACAAAGAATTGCAAGGAACATTTAATTGAATATGACATTTTGAATTAATTTGACATAATTTATATTTACATAATTACATTTTAAATTCAAATCAGTATCTAATTTGGCATACATATCTATATATATATATACAAATATATATATATATCATATATCTACATAAATACATTTAAAAGTCATATTTCAATTCTAATCAATAGTATATGTTTGCAAAATTATATTTTAAATTCATTTTATATTTACTGAAAAATATTTGGTGTAGAAATTGTGAACATTTTACAAATAATTACAAATAATTGCAAGTAACACATTTAATTAAACAACATTTTGAATTAAGAAGAATGAAACTACTTTCTTGTAAAAATACTTCAATAGTATATACATATATATATATATATATATATATTTGACAGTCATAAACATATTTAATTTACATAATTATATTGAAGTCATACTTATATTTAAATTTACTTTAACAAAATATATTTACAAAGTAATATTCTAAATTCATAATTATATTTAAATTATAAAAAATGTTTAATTTGACATAATATATATTTACATAATTATATTTACATTCTAATCCATATTTAATAATACATAATTATATTTGAAAATCATAATAATATGTAAATCAATTAAAACCATCTAATTTTTAACACATATTTACATAATTACATTTAAAATATATATAGTTAAATTCTAATAAATATTTAATACATAATTATATTTTAAAATCATCATCATCATGTAAATTCAAAGCAGTAATTAATTTGACATCATACGTACAGTGTTTACATAATTAACACTATACAAATGTATATTTATGTTTGTATATATTTATGTATGTTTTTGTAGGCCATATATAGCCATCACTTAAAATGACACTAAAATGACATAAATTAAATATAAATGATGAAGGTGTGGTGGTTTTAGGGGAACTGCATTGACTATAAGCTCACCTTTACTCTGGGAACGTGTCCACTGCTGTAGCCGACTATGAGTGTGGTTTGGATTACTGAAGTCTACACTCAGTAGACTACTGTTACCCCATCCCAAGGCATGCTGGGTAAATTCTGGCAGGAGTTTTACACCACTCTGCACAAATAAGGCATTGGTAAGCTGAAGCCTGACCCCGTCACTGGAATTACCCAGGTCTCCTTGTGGCCGACACAGAATGTCCTGCACTCGAGCATCTGCGAGGAGGCCAGTGAATCATCAAATCTGTCATGTTAACTATTCAAGCATTGGAAAGGCAGGCAGGCAGGTTGTCAGACATGGCTGATTTATATTTTGAACTATTTAGGAAAACAACGTACTGATTACAGGTGTGCCGCTAGCTTCCTCTTACCATTCACGTCATATCCCAGAGTTTCCTCAAGTTGTGCTAGAGTGTTTCCCCGGGCACCGAGCTGCAGAAGACCCAGACACAACGAGACGCTTGCTGGAGACACGATCAGGTTGGAGTTGTTCTCCATCTCTGTGAGTGTTTGGTAGAGGCTGATGCCAAACTGTGTGTGTAGATCATTGAGACTGTTGCCATGGCAGCGCTCCAGCAGCCACAGACAGAGCAACAGGGAAGTCACAGACAGCTGATGCATGATCAACAGGTCAAAATCTGCAAACACAAAATTATTAAGAAAGTGTTTCCCAGAACAGCTCAAAAAATGAATAATTGATTTGGTTACAAGTTGAGAATAAAATAAAATAATACAATACAATTAATATAATGTATTTGATATCTATTAAAGATAAGTTAATACATTACTTTAGTTGATTCAGTACAAAATAATGCTACTATCACCCACTTTTCAGCAGCACAACTTTTGTTGTTCATCTTTAGAATAGATTTGATTCGTTTTTTAGATTTTCATCTTAATTGCACTGATTCGTGGTCTCTATTCTGAGTGAATGTAAGAATTAAAGGATAATTTACCAAAAAATGAAAAATCTGTCATCATTTACTCACCCAATCCTGTAAGTCATACTTTCTTCTGTGGAACACAAAATACAATATTTTGAAGCATGCTGGTAACCAACTAGTTTTGGTGACCATGATTTCCATTGTATGGATTTAACAACAACAACAAAAAACACACACTGAGACATTTCTATATATATATATATATATATATATTATGCTTATCTGATGTTATGTTTAAAACAATGATGACAGAATTTTCAGTTTTTGGTGAACTATGCCACAGCCTCCATGTTTCCAATATTACTGCATCATGAAATGGTGTAAATCACAATATGAAAATAATGAACAGAGATCATGAACAGAAATACTTGCAACATTTCTATAGTTTTATATTGATATTGATCAAAATAGGCCTATAATTAAAATATATAGTATCATAAAAACAATAATTAAAAACAAAATAGAATTAAATGTATGATTGAATTTCTTACTTATTATATAGTATAATTAAAAATATATTAAAAACCAAACTTGATTATTAAATTATATGACTGACTTAAAATATTTAAGAACTTCTTACTTCTTATACAGTATAATTAAAAATATATTAAAAACCAAATTTGATTATTAAAATATATGACTGATTAAAATATTGAGGAACTTCTTACCTGCCGGCTCGTCCTCTGGATTGGTGAGTGTCAGCTGCTCCTGATGTTCAGCTCCACGATCACTGTCACTCCAGGAGGACGTGCGTTTGCCCTGATCCTCCGCGCCAGGACAACTGATTGAAAGAGTTGTCGATCATGAGACCTTGTTTAAAGGGAGAGCTTCGTGTTTGTGGTCTCCGGCGGCGATGTCCGTACCACTCGGTCAGAATTCCTGCCTCCTGCCCGGCACTATAAGGAGCCAGGCAGAGGGAGGCATGCGCTCGACCAGCAAATCCACACTTGACAAGTTCAGCCACACACACACACACGCACGCACGCACGCACGCACACACACACACACACACACACACACAGAGACACAGACACACACAGACACACACACACAACACGCACACACGCACGCACGCACACAAACGCACACACGCACGCACACGCTCTCTCACACAGACACACACGCGCGCACACACACACGCACACACACGCACACACACATAAAGTGAGCAAATGCCATCCCAGCTATAACACAGGGCTATATGCTGCATCAGCATTTCTGCATGAAATTCCATTAAACATTTAAAATTCTGTAATCAATGCCAAGGTGTGAGCTTTACCAAACAGTTATACATTGTCAAAGTCAGATCTCCACTGTAAGTGGAGTTTCCACAAATGAACCTAATGGATTGAAGAGGCATTTTTTCCCATGGTAAACTGACAGCGGGAAATGATCAGTAAGCATCAGGTATTTGGACGGTGCCCATCAGAAGGCATGTTAATTAGTAGAACCAACTTGGCAGCAATCAGTGGAGAAGACAGATTCTTTAATTCCAGTATTCCATCCATGCATTTGAATTTTTAAGAAGGGAAATGATGATGGGAAAGTCACGGTCACTTGGACAAGGACAATGCACCCAAAGGAATGCCGTCCAAAGTAAACAACTCTTCTTTCATCTTGAGGTCAGATATTTAAAAGTCCGTACATAGTTTGAATGCAGAAAGTTCTTTAAAGGGTCAAATGTTGATGAACTAAAACATTAAAAGATTGAAAAATATGTCTAAAACATTTGGACACTTTTTAGCCCCTTTACTTACAATTGGACCGTTCTAAATGGAAATAGCCTATCATAGTGTGTGTACATTCTCACAATTAAGTATGCAGTGGATTGCATTATATGATAATAATTTAACATATTAATGTCATGATGGTGATGGTTCTAATAATAATTATTATTATTACCACCTTAATAGTAGTAATTATTAGTATTGCAGTTATTTCCAACTGCTTACACAAGTTTTCAAAACGATGTCACTTTTTTCAAAACTCTATACACAATTCCCAAAACTGCACACACAAAATGCAAATGCCCCACATATCCTTCAAAATGTAACACTGCATTCAAAATGCCATAAACATGTCAGAATGAAGCATTTGCATCAAATGGCAAACACTTCTTTCATAACAGTAAATGTTTGGATATACCATGTAAACACTGTTGTTCTAAATCTAAAGCTCTTTGGTCTTTCATAGGCTTATATCTACATGTCAATACAATGTTCTACAGTGAAAGTAATCTGCTGAGAGGGGTAACGAGTACACTGTAAACACCAATGCAATGTGGAAACCGAAAATATTTATTAGGCCATCACTGTTGTATACAGTAGCATACAACAAAACCATAAACATGTAAACAGTAAAGAACACATTTGTGTGTGTGGGGTCCCGGGGGGCGGTGGGAGGTTCACCAGTGCTAACCTACTTCTCCGGGCTGGGTCTGGCCACAATACTTTGTCCACATCACAAGATACGTTTTCTCTTGCCAAACATCGAGGGAAGTATCTCCTATCATGGCGTATCCAACCTTGGACAGAGGCAACCTCTATGTTTCCACATGTGTCCTCCATTGCCTTGGAGAAGTGCCATGCGGGCATAGGGTTGGCGATCATACACTTTCCAGCGCCAGGCTGAGAAGAATTCCTCTATGGGATTTAGAAAAGGTGCATATGGGGGTAGGTACAAAATTACAAATTGTGGATGGGTGGCAAACCAGTTTTGGACTAGAAGAGCCCGGTGAAAACGTCTCGGGTTACTCGCGTAACCCTTGTTCTCTTAATAGGGAACGAGACGCTGCATGAAAGCTCTTCACGCTTTGGGAATGCCTTCTGCGTTCCCGATTGTCTGAAGCCCTTATAGAATCACGCCAATTCATTGGCTGATGGCGCGACGCCTCCCCTGACGCACTCACGTGGTCAGCTTATACCGGCGAACGCGCAATCCACTCCTCAGATTTCTCTGCCGAAAAGAACCCTGTCGGCAGCGTTGAGGAGCTTGGCAGCGAATGCGGCGTCTGTTCCTATTAAGAGAACAAGGGTTACCCGAGTAACCCGAGATGTTCTCTATCATAGGTCTGAAAGCTGCGTGAAAGCTCTTCACGCTTTGGGAATGATATACCAAACACGCCAAACTAAAAACGCTGCCTACCTGGTCCAATAATGAACCAACAACATACGGCCGGTTCAAACAGACAGGATCTGAGAACCTGGAGCCTGTATCAAAGTCAAGGTTGTAAAACCTGACAAAGGTGTGCGGAGAGGATCATCCTGCCGCAACACAAATATCCTCCAGGGATACCCCTCTAAAAAGAGCTTGAAAGGAGGCTACGCCCCTAGTAGAATGCGCCCAAAGTCTAAGAGGTGAAGGAAGGTTCCGCGCCTCATAAGCCAGCGAAATGGCGTCTCTCACCCAGTGAGAAATCCTCTGTTTTGACGTGGCAAGCCCAAAACACACCAGCAACTGGGAGGATTTTCTCCAAACCTTGGAGCGATCCACAGCTTCAAGAGAATGAATTCAATGGCGGAGAGCATGTGAGCTTCTCACTTCTAACTCCTGGAGGAGAGATGGAAAGAGTGAAGTGTGAGTTCATGAGAGGGAATGCCCTGGACAAGACCTCAAAGTGGCCAGGTGCAGCATCTCATGCATAGACCCGGGCAAAGTCCATACACATCTCACTGACAGAGAGCCAGGCCAAGGGCAGGACCTTGTATTGGTAAGCCTTCCCTCCAAAGGCAAACCAAAGGAACTTCCTGTGGAGCTGACTCTAAGGGACCTGGATGTGAAAATATGACATCCTTTAGGTCGATAGTAAGACAAACCAGTCCCCTCCTTGAATCTGAGACATGATGGTTTTCATCGTCAGCATCTTGAACTTCCGAGCTTTGTAAAGGGAAAATTTCACCCTCAGAGGTGGTAGAATGGGCCTCAGGTCAGTCTCTCTTTTGGAACAGCACTGGACCAACAGAAGAACCTTGTTCGATGTCCGACTGAGGAGGTACTCAAATCGCCCCCTCCTTTCTGTAGGCGGGAGGAAAGTTCTTGGCACTGTAGAACAGAAGCCTTGGAGGCGCTGTTTACTACTATCAGCTGAACTCCGTCTGTATGGGATTTCTCCCAAAATGAAGTGTGTACCAGAGCTCTGGTTGAACCAAAATCGAGACCCCTGGTAGATGCTCCCATTCGTGAATGCGGAATCTCCCAAAGGAAGCAAGAGGGAGTTAGCTCCGAGAAGTCTGGGAGGGCCAGAATGGGGCTATAAGAAGGCCTGGAAGCAGCTGACTCTCCACCACAAAGGAAAGCCCTCGGCGTCAGCTTGTTTGGGTTGATGGAGAAAGTGCTGGACTGACAGCCATGGGCGTGTGAACTGCCCTCAAAGAAAGGAACTTGTCCTGAGACCAAAGGAGAAGAAGCCGAGTCCCCTGTCCAGGGTGCTGGCGGAACCTCCTGGACGGTTTATGTGGGAAAGACCCGCCAACTGTCCATTCTGAAAATGAGGATGAACTCTTTCTGCACACCAAACCTCGAGGGGTGGTTGTGACAGATCAGAGTGAGGCAGTCTATGTGCCAGGCAGATACACTTTTGTCCATCTGGCTTCGCCGTCTGTGAAGCAGCTCTCCCATCCCGTCATTGATGTGTCCGAATGATCAGAGGAGCATTCTGAGGTCTGAGGTTGGGTCCGCCATTGTCAGGTCAACAACTGCGCGACACCCTGATAAAGCAAGTGGCGGGCTCCCCAGCTCTTTCATCCTGCCAGAAGGCTCCTTTCTGGGTAGGGATTGCAACCTAGGGGCAACAGGAGGAAGGATGGAATGAGGTCCCTCGTCCTCCTGGCACCTACAGAGACAGCAGCCTGAGCCAGGGCGTCTTAAGCGGTAACTTTTCCACTACCGAAGCTAACTTCCTGTGTCCATAACCCAGATATGAGATGGGTGAGCAGGAACACCTTCTCCTTCTCTTGAATCTCAGCCATATATTCAATCATAAATGGCGCTCTGAACCACTGAACCCGCCATAGAATTCAGGGTGTGCGGTGTGCATAGTGGCTCTCAGAGCCAATTCAGTGGCTCTGCTCTTTCACAGCCTCTGAGTCAGACCAGTCCTTCATCCATCTCCGACTGAGGCCCCTGGTAGGCTTGGAGGATGGCCATCGTATGGACAGAAGGCGCTGTTGGGCGCGATGTGGATTTTACGATAAGGCGGAAGTGGTCCACAAGTGGTCCTGAACTGGCTTAGTCGGAAGGAGGGGCGGACTTCTCAGGAAGGCGCCAAAGAGAAAAGTTGGGAGGCCAAAGTGTCCTCTACCACAGGTATGGCGGTGTAACCCTGCTCCATAGAACCCACAAGGTTGGTGAAGGAGGAAGCAGAGTGTAGTAAGGCGGGAGGAAAATGGCTGTTTCAGGATCTGGAGATCTCCTGATGCAGATCGCTGAAAATGGCAGCTTCCTTGTTCAGGTTGATGGAAAGTGAAGTGCTACTGAAAGATGGCGACACTTGAGACTCCGTCGCTCATCGGGAGAGACTGTGTCCCCTAACTGTCGGCCCGCTGTCGGCACGCTCGAGCTCAGAGTAGGGAAAAGACCGGCGCGCCCCCCTGCCAGACCACTAGTGAACTCTTTCTGCAAAGCAGTCCCGAATCCTGGAGAAAGCAGCCGAAAGGCTGCTGTTAGCAGATATCATCTAGCCCGGTCTGGCCTGTCACGTGCCCCGGGCTGGCGGTAAAGATATTCATCCCGACTGAATTCAAGAATTCAACTCACTCTCCATAGCCTCGGTCTCAACATCCGAACCCCAGGTCGCGGACTCACTGCATGGTGGCTGCGGAGGCCCTCGGGTCCCCAGACCGGGTCGGATGACTACCTGGTGCCACCTCCTGCCGAGAGCGGAGGGTTTCTGGACGGAGGATTGCTCTCTAGACAAGGAGGATTTACATGGTCCCTCGTCCTCGCCATAAACATGTGAAAACCCCAAACATTTAACACACTTACTGCGGAGCGGAACTTTTCGCACGCGATAAAATTAACAAGTTCCAGACTGTGAGATGGGTGCATCCAGCAATCCGTGTCCTTCTCATGAATCTCAGCCATATATTCACAACCAATGGCAGTATAGCCACTGTGAAGGCATAGAGAAATCTGAGGAGTGGATGGCTCTCAGCCAAGTCAGTGCTGACAACGTGAGTGCAGCCGGCGCCATCAGCCAGTCCCTTCATCCATTGGCGTGATTCTATAAGGGCTTCAGACAATCGGGAGGCGTTCCCAAAGCGTGCCTGCCACACACCGTCGTGAACCTATGATAGAGAACTAACATTGTCCCATGTAACCACAAATCTAGCAGGCTCCTGATCTGGATCAGGGACAAGCATTGTGTAAATTGCAGAAAAGTGAGCAAATGGGAGGCCAAAGTGTCCTCTACCCAGTGTGGCGGTGTAATGGAGGACCCCGTTTTGAGTGATGGCAGCACACATAGTTATATTACCCCCATGCTGTCCAGAGACATTGCCCTCTGTCCTATTACATTTCTTCCGCGGCGCCTGGTTTTGGTGAGGTTGAAGCCAACCTCATCCACATAAATAAATTAATGACGAATTACATGGGCATCCATCTCCAATACTCTCTGTAATAGACAAAAGGATATACAGATGAGAAAATATGGTATGTCTGAAGTACTGGGGCCAATCTACAGAGAGTAGAGTGGCCAAATGGCACCAAGCTCTACAGTTGAAGGCCGCCTCCTGTCCCTTGGGCGCATCCCGCTAAAAGTCCCAATCCTGGAGAAAGCAGCCATTTTTAACTTTGGCCAAAACCATATTTATAATTGCAGTCTCTTATACATCTGTAAACAAGCGTCCTCTTCCTCCATGATGTCTTTGCCTTTCCACTCTGTACAGATTTGAAACACGGTATATGTTCAGCATAGGAACCATAAACAATTTACAAAAAAAGGTAGTACAGCATGATAACCAACCTTATTCATTCAATGCAGTAAATAAATGGCTTAGAGTTACAAATGTGTATGCAATACTATGCAGTCATACATAATTTAATTTACATTACTGTAATGCTAAAATAGTCATTAGATAGTTGCATACCTGTTCTCATTTCTGAAGGTTCGAATTATGGACACCACTGTAAATCGACTCAAGTTGGGCTGGACTCTCAGTCAAGCCTCTCTCATGGTCAAACCGTGGTTGATCACATGATCAAAAAGTGTTGCCCTAATCTCATCAGAGATGGCCCTCCTTCCTTCTCTTCTTAGCCCTCGTCCTCTTCTTCTTCCTCTTCCTCCTACTCCTCTTGCTCTCTGTCCATTGTTGGCATCCATTGTTCAAAACACGTAATCTGACCTTTGACCTATTCATAGGCTTTTACTACAGTAAAGCAGTGATTGGTTAGTGATCAGTTAAGCAATTATTGTTTGCACATGTGAGGAGTGTGTGTGTGACCTGGTGAATAAGTGAAGTATTTTGATTGGTTGTGTTTGGAAAAGGAAAGCAAGTCACTTCCTGTTAGATTCTTTTGTTTTAAGTAGAGAATTGTGTGTTGTGTTTTGAACAAAGTGTTTTATGCAAAAACTGAGTCAAAGGCTGAGAATTAGCTTATGGTTTTGGAGATTTGGTGTGTAGTTTTGCACTTTGAGTGAGAGGTTTCAAAAATTGTGTGACATGAAAAGATTTTGTGTGTAAGCAGTTGGAAAAAACTGTAATCAACTTTTGCCTCAATAAAATCCTTATTTGCTGCGTATTAATAGCAGAGGCAGACAAAGTACACAACTCCCTTACTCGACTTAAAGTACAGATACTTCTGGTCTAATATTACTACAAGCGAAAGTTGAAAAGACAGATTTTTACTTAAGTAAAAGTATAGAAGTACTTGCTTTTAAAAGTACTTAAGTACCAAATGTAATTTTTTTTAATGTCAATGCACTGTTATATTATTGGTGTATGTAATAATTGCAATACCTCTGAAGCAACTTAAAATACATTACACCTACTGAATACACTGACTAGCTTGTAGTATCTTTGGAATAAAGAGCTTTTAGAATGTTAAAATCCAATGGAGAAAATACAAACAAACAAACAAACAAAAAAGTAACACCCCTACCCGCCCCACAAAAGCAGGATGATGATCTCACACAGCTCTGACAGTGTGCACACATCTATGTGTAGCCATTCATCCACATTTGAACAGAGTGGACAGTGAAATTGCAGTAAATACAGAGTGATAGAGTGATAAGGAAGAAAAAACTCTGCAGCACAACTGTAGTGTAACTGTATAACTTTACAACAGCAACACTGCTTTAACAAAATAGCAAAACAGCAAGACTTATTTGACATCAAAACAGATGAAGCCGATTAGTTACCAGAAGAGACGGTCGGCAGCGTACGTGTACGTGTTGTAATACTTGTTTGTAGATCTGTTGTTCAAATTATTGACTTGCTGCTAGGAAGGACTACTTCGTTTCCTACCTATTTCAAATGTGCATTTTCGTTGCGGTTTATATTTTTGATTGCACTTACTGGTAATTATAATAATTTGCACCTGCATTGCTCCTTGGGCAAAGTGTTATTTTCGTATTGAGCTATTAGCACTCATTTAGGCTATTGGCTGGGCTAATCAGAAGCCGACCACAGCTGTTTTCACTCTATTCTCACTCTATTCTATTCCGAGCGCTGACGCGGAAGCATCAGCAGAAGCGTTCAGCCTCCTCGTGTGAAGACAGATGAGTGTGAAAAAGACAGACGAGTGTAAAGACAGAAGATTTTTTCCTGTGCGACTTCAACCGAGCAATGACACTGAGCAAAACACTTAAGTATCATTTCTATCTTCTCTCACACACTTTCCTTTGCTATCTTCTATCCTTCCACCTCTATCATGTGTTTTAAAACCATTCTGTTGTCTCTCAACCCCGCTCTAACATCACTCGCAGACGGCAACGTAATCCTGCTAACCTGCGCCCTATCTCTACATCTTCTACTACACCTCTTTCTTTCTCTGTTGTCTCTCTGGAAATGTCAGTCAGCTGTCAACAAAGCAGACTTCATTTCTGCTTTTTCTTTACAATCCACACTAAGGATCTTGGGGCTTGACTGAGGCCTGGATTTGTCCAGAAGACTCTCCAACCCCAGCTGCCCTCTCTAACAATTTTTCTTTCTCTCACACCCCACGTCAAGTTGGCCGGGGTGAAGGCACTGGTCTGATCATTTCAAACAATTGGAAATACTCAACCCATTCTCCTTTATGCAATTACAACGCATTTGAATCTCATGCGATTACTGTAATAGCTCCTATAAAACTCCAGATTGTGGTAATTTACCGTCCCCCTGGCCAAACTCTATTCTACTCTGTCCTCATTCGTGGAGGATGGCAATCCACTCTTGGTCTTTGGCGATTTCAACATTCATCTAGAAAAGCCTTATGCTACAGACTTCCATTCACTCCTAGCTTCATTTGATCTCAAACGCCTTACAACTACTAGCAAGTATAAAAGAAGGCAACCAACTTGATTTAATTTACAAAAGCGATTGTACTGCAGATAACCTTCTGGTACAACGACATATCTCTGACCATTTCATCATTAAATTTACATTACATTTTGCTACCCGGGTGCCACCAACCCCCTTACCGGTTACATTTAGACTAAACCTATGCTCCCTTTCTCTGCCAAATATTACTGCCAAATACTCACATTTCCACAACAATTTCAACAGCGCTCCAGACATGCGTAATCTTTTCAGAACATTTAATTATCTCATCTGTCCCCCTCCACCACCTCCCACCACTTCTATAACAGCTGATGTCTTTGCCACTTTTTCACAGACAAAACTAGAACAATCAGTAGTCAGTTTTCACCTCCACACACACAGGACCTCCAACCAACCACATCCACTGCTCAAACTCCCATCTTCTCTTTCTGTCCCCTCACTGAGGCAGAAGTATCCAAACTTCTCCTCTCCAGCCATCCTACAAAAAAAAAATTAAAGAATGCTGTCTAATCGCTCTCGCTGTACTTTGATGTCACACACAGAATGGTCTGAGTAGTGCTACTTCAAGTCCAACACCTATTGCGTTTCACTAGGAGATGCACAAAAGTTCTTCTGTGGCTTTATAGGTAATATTTTCACTTAATTGAGCAAAATCAGACAATATTGTGTCTAATATATACCACAATATTAACTCATTATTGAATTGTTTTAAATAAATATCACATTTGCAACTGGTCAGTGTTAAAAAAATGCTGGGAAATCACTTCATTTAGCCCTAGAAGAGAGTGATGATAAACTGTCAGAAAAAAAGAAAGTCATGTTTTAAAGAAGAATAAAATCACCCACTGACTTTCAAAGCTGCCAACTACTTTCTACTTTAAGGACCTTGATATAAATGTAGTGGAGTGAAAAGTACAATATTTGTCTTTCAGATTTAGTGAAGTTAAAGTCATAAGTTTCCAGAAAAAATTATACTCAAGTAAAGTGCAGATACAAAAAAGTGTACTTAAGTACAATACTCAAGTAAATGTACTTAGTTACTGTCAGTCTCTGATTAATACTCAGTAAGGTAGTTACTTCACAGGAATTGACTTTATTAGACCTGATTTATGTTCTAGCGGGGTCTAGCAGGGAACTTGTGCTTGCTGTCGTTCAGCACTCCTGCCCTATTTCTGTAGCTCTATGGCTGCTGGACTGGATTAACAGAATCCCAGGCCAGTGCCGGAGCGCAGTAGCACTGAGAGGCGGTATCGCCATAGCGATGTGCCAGGTACGCTCATGGGATTAGCCGGGAACGCGTGGGGAGTGATCTGGCTCTGAGAGAGGGGCAAATCACAAGGGCTGTCCTGTATGTGTACGAGTTACATTGTAATAATTGTAATGAAACATGAACATCTTTGACCTTTGACCAGACACTGAACCAAGTTTTGAAAAGAATTGTAAGATTTATATAGGTAACTGATAGAAATGGTTTGATTAACAAGCCTTACAATGAAGCGTAAGACTTGTTTCCTGTGTTTGACAACATGAACATATTGGCAACATTATGCACAAGATGCACTGCACTTGGATAAAGAATTTATAAACAATTTATAACATGACCCAGTGACCAATTGTTTTAAAGGTATACGACTTCCCACAAATCATTATTTATTAATGTCTTTCCTCAGAGAAACGGCTGCTAACCCCTTTAATAGCCATAATAATTGTTTTTTAATCATTTTGTTTTTACAACACCAACAGCAAGTAATTCACACCATAATAATTGTATAATTGTAAACTCAGACATTAATGTGTTCCTTAATTATTTTCTTGTCTATCCATATAATCATTGATATTTTGCACAGGGCACTGACATATGTCACTGAGAGATCATTAAAACAAAATACTGACATATAATTTAAAATGTGTGATAATGTAAAGCATTACATTCAGGTCAGAAACACTTTTCTTAAACGCTTACACAGAACCAAGTGTCTTGAACTTGTGTAGTTGCCATGTTCAATCACTAGGTGGCAGTTTTATTCTTCACTGAGCTCTCTGACATAAGCAATGTAGCTCTTTTGTTATTACTTACAACAACTATTACGAAACACTACAGAATACCACAACATACAACAAATACAAGTCAATTTGTTTCAGTCTTAAAGTCATTCATTATGAATGCACATTTTTAAGCATGGCATGTAGCAAATAAAACCAATTCACTATAGAACAAAAGCTTAAATATAGTTCACCCAAAAATTCTGTCATTCTTGACTCACCCTCTTGTTGTTCCAAACCCATCTCAGAACACAAATTTTGATATACTTTTTAAATTAAACCTGTCCCTCCATTGAAATTCAATGCACATGTGTGCACATTTTCATTAAAATATCTTAATTTGTGTTTCGTGTGAGCCTTATGAGTTTAGAACATTTTACGAGTGAGTTAATCATGAAAGAAAGTTTAAGGGTTTTCCATATTTAAATACTCATATGCTTGCAATTATAGAATACCTCAAAATGCCCTCTTTAAGATCTGCATATATGCTGATGAAATGACTGTCCTGCATGTGTCAGATATAAAATTCTTGCTCTTCCTCCGCAGTGCCTTCTTGACTACAATCTATCACAATGCCATTGCTTTTCTGCTGCACTTTGTCCTGCAACACAACCTTCACATTCTTTGGCTGTGGTTTGTGTACAACACAAGTTGTGGATTTTGCAGAGATGCTCTGTGTTCTAGACGGCACAGGAGTCTGTCTTATAGAGGAGGCATTATTATAGGTCAGATCAGCAAAGTCATGACCTGCATTGGTTGGAGGTGCAGACTTGGGCCGCGGTGCTGGGGCCTTTAAATGGGGCCTCAGCTGTGGATGGGAATAACCCGAGACAACCGACAGGTCCACAGAGCTGCCGCTGATGGTCTTTCCCGTGTCCACATCCGTCTCTTCGGCTCCCACTAGCGTATCGACGTTGACACGGAAAATTGGAGCAGCCATTGAAGAGAAGCAGCGAGGGCGGAAGCTTGACGGAGAGGCACACGAGGAGCGGGACTCATCTGTAGGCAGAGAAAAGAGGGACTGTGTGCGGTGGCCTGTCCATCCCGCCCGTAAGAGCTCCACATCCCTCTGGAGCCTCTCCATGCGGTCCTCCTGATCACACAGCATAGGCACCCTGGAGGTGACCGGAGACGGAAGGGTCTGGGTCCGTGAATGTGATGAGTTCCGGTGATAGCGGCGATTTCGATAGGAGGCGGGCCCACGGCCGTATGGTGGAGGAGGTGGAGGGGGCGGCTCGGGTGGAGGAGGGGAGGTAACCGGAGGATCATCAGGAGGAAGGTGACAGAACCTCGCAATAGTGTGCTTGGGGTAATACCGTGAACCTTGAACCTGACAAAGTCAAAATGACATCATGAAATTATGTGCAATTAACATGTTCAGGACACCATTTAGTACCAATTCACTTATTGTGTACATACATGTTTTTACAATGTATATAACAAAATACCTGCATGTAATTACATCTGCAATTCATTTCTGTAAATACATTTATAATTGCACTATTGACCCTTCCTTACACCAGTGATACTCAAATCTATCTGGCTCGCGAGATCCACTTTCCTGCAGATTTTAGCTCCAACCCTGATCAAACTCACCTACCTGTGATTTTCTAATGATCCTGAAGACATGGATTAGCATGCTCAGGTGTGTTTGATTAGGGTTAGAGCTAAACTCTGCAGGAAAGTGGATCTCGCGAGCCAGATTTGAGTATCCCTGCCTTACACCATAACCCGCCCTTAAACCTACCCATACCCCCAAACATGTCCCTAACCTTACACGTATCCCACCTCAATAGCAGCAAAAGTGTTTTACAAAACAATATGAAAACAATAAGTACATTGTACTTTTTACTTTTTGATGTAAGTACATTGTAAGGCCACCTAATATATAGTGGGAACTTTTATTTCAAGTATTATATTAATAATAAAATGTACACAAACATTACCATAAGACTGCATTTATTTGATTAATACATGAATACAGTAAAAACTGTTAACAGTAAACCTCAATGTGTAACACTAAGGATATTTTGGTTAGCTTATGTATAATAAATTGGAAATTGGTGGCCATTTGACAATCTATGTAAATATAAAATATGATCTTAAAACAAAACAAGTTAAGAACCAGCTGCTTTAAATCTTGAACTGTTCACATGGAAATATGAAGAAACCATGAACTCTTTGTGGAGAATGAATCTGCAGTGAGCTGTCAAAATAGTTTGACATTAAACAAAAATAGCTTGGGAAAGGGAGCCATGTTCCTGCAAATGGCAAACAAAACACAATGTGGGAATGTGGCTTTGATAAGGTAACTGTATACCTGTGTGTGTGTGTGAGAGAGAGAGAGAGAGAGAGAGAGAGAGAGGGGGGAAATAGGAAAATTTCTCTTTAAACTTAGCAAGCATTGTTGAGTGTGTGCATTAGAGTAACAAAGTTCCACTGTTTTCTCCTTCACACCTCACTGCACATTCCCTCCATCCCTCTACCTCTCCCTCTGTCATTTTCCTCTGTTGCTTTATTTGGTTTTCCATCCATCTTTGAGCCTCTTTGTGCCCTTCTCCCTCACTGTTCCACTCACACATTTCCCACGTTGTCCACATTCATACATTTCTCTTATAATATCCTATTATAATCATTCTGTATGTACTATATCTCCCTCAAAATAGTAAACATTTCCCTGTAGGGAAATTTCTGACTCATTGAGCATCAAATGTGAGTAAAATGGTCTTTGGTGAGTAAAAGAAGTATAGTTTCATAAAAATGTTGTAATAATTTCAGTATCGTACATATTTACAATACCGTTCTAAAATTTGGAGTTGTTTTTTATATATTATATATTTATATTTTCAACAATACAGTAAAAACAGTACATTTATAAAACATACAAATTTACTGTCTGCTTTTTCATTTATTCCTGTCACAGCAAAGACAAATTTTCAGCAGCCATTACTCCAGTCTATCTACCCCTGGTCCTGTTGTTTTCAAAACATGAAATGTTTCAGATGTTCAGCAGCAGATTATAGTCCATCAATCCTGAGGAGAGTTAGCTAAAGCGAGTCTATACTGTATGTCTGTATGTACAACCAGTTCAGCCTTTTTTTTTCATTCGAGACATAATGTGCTTTATGTGTGAAATCCTCTCTGTGCCATTTGGCACCAGCAGGGGTTGATTAGTAATGAGGCTGTAGTTGTGACAGAGAGCCAAACCTGCTTTGATCGCAGCTAATCCAGGTCAGGCAGAATTGACCTGTATGTGCTTTTGTGTTAGTTCATTTCGCTGTCTTTAGGTTTGTTTGAGTATTTTTACATTGAGTACAGTCTTTCCACACACATAAACACACAAACACACAAAAGGCCAGAGGTGTTTGGATCTGAACCAGGACACATTTAAAAAAGTGTACAATGTATGCAATGTCTTGGTGTTTGCAGACTATTTCTTATGCTCTGTTCAGTTGTCTGGTCTGATTCTGAGCTCGATATCTATTTGGTTCAAAACTGTAGTACATTTGTTTCATCAGTGTAGTTACTAGCAGCAGTTGTTTTCTACAGTAGCTAGGTAACAACTCAGGAAGGGAAGATTGCACTGCTTCATTTTTTCCATTTTAGTTTGTTTGGTTTCTCCCAAAACAGGAAGCCACTGCAAGAGATGCAAAGAATATCAGCTGCTCTCTCTGAAGGTAATTTCTGCAGAGACAACCAGTAATGAAAAACGGTTTCACAATGCAGCTTGCAGAGCATAATTACAGAACTCATATGTGATTTCAGATACCTAAGTTATGGAAACATTTTCCTCATAATTTTTCTCCAGAAGAATGAAAAAACATTTCTGAATAAAGAGCCCCAAGCCTTATACTAAAGCTACTCCAAGATGAATCACAATACATCATCAAAATTAAAAGCATATATAAGAAAATATAAAGATAAGACAAGGTTCAAAACTATGAACAACTCCTTTCCATAGAAAAAGTATAATGTAATGCAATTAGTCTAGAATAACTGATTTTGTTGCCTAACACTACCACGTCCAATGTTAACTTAATTTGGCTATTGTTACCAAGTTAGTACTAATTAATTAGCAAAAACTGAAGTTTGCAAAGTTTTTTTTTTTTTGTAGTAAAAGGTTTCAAAAGGTATATTGCCAGTTGATGCATAACATACTGTGCTTTTTAAACCAACATTACAAATTTAGGTTATCATGTATGAATAATACATATGAATATTAAAATATATTAAAATGTATATGGAAAAGTGCATTATATTTTGTACATTTTATTCACTTTTGCCTTCACTAACTGTCCAGTTGTGTATGAAAATTATTTAGCACAAATATTCCATGTAGACTCTCATTTATTAAGAGTTCATATAAGATTATGTAAAGTATATATACTGCAACTTTATGAACTCTTATTATTACAACACTCTCATTCTTTAAAACACTAGGGTTACTTCTGACAGTTCACTAAAAGAACATTCATTGCAGTCATTGCTTTGAGATATATTTTCTAATAAAATATTCTCTGTCTTACCTGTAGCAGTATTTTATTCCCATCATAATCATTTGTTTGCCAGCGGACATCGCTGATAGGCTTGCAAGGACATGGTAGCAGTGGCCCAAGTTCACTAACATCCCTCACTCTGATCTCCATCACAGCATTTTCAGTGGAGACGGGGTTCTGGCCACGGGGCATCCGCTTGAATGACAGCTGGATTTCTGTTTCAGGGTTGGAGAAGACCACACAGAAGCAGAAATCCTCCTTCTTCTGGGCTAGCCTTCGGCGCAGGAGCAGCCTGTACAGACGCACCTGTTCGGTGTAAGTCTCGTAGCGACAATAGACTGTAAAGCGCACAATTTCTTTGCCGTAGTGCACACTGCGAAGTGCCCACAGTGGTGTGCCCGGTGCAAGTGTAACAAAGTCCTGGCTGGCTGGAGAAAATGGTAAGAGCCCTCGCCCGTTCACCCGCTCTGTGTGGTGGTATCGCCACGGTGGGCATCTCAACTGACCGTGGAGACGTTCCAGACTCTCTTCACCTCCATATTCATCCTGTAGAAACAGGATTACAGCCAAGGCTGGCTGGTGCGCTGGTGGTTCGGTGATGCGCTGCAGGCGGACCTTGGGCTTTCGAGAGAGACCACCTGCCCGTTCTGACACCCTGAAGAGGGTGAGATCAGGGTGGAGCCAGGAGAGGACCTGATCAGCAGCTTGCTGGAGCGTTTTGGCCTGACCGTGGTCAGTGATTATGTGGATAGAAACTAGGAAAGGATCTTGTAGGTCCCCCATGGACAAATCACCTAAAAGATGAGAAAATAATCAATAAATGTATGGAGCTATACTGATAATCTACTATTATATATTACAATACGTTAATTATAGATGTGATGTAACAGAAGTAGCAAGAAAATGTCTTCTTTGTTTTTGTGAAAAATATAAAAGTGAAACAGATTATCAAAAAAGAAAAACTGTATGGGATTGGATGGAGGGAGATCTGAACGCAAGCTCCTGGTGGATTGTAAGAAAGGGGCTGGAGGAGCTGGCTTAATGAGTGGAGAAGTCTGGATATGTTACAAGAGAGAAGTTTCACAGGGAAATAAAGTTCTATATTCTAGTAAAAATATATAATGAGGTCTTTCTTTTATTAAACACATGATTGCATAAATTGTTCACAGTAACATGCATTTAGAAAATATACAGGGTGAATTTTAATTTTATGCAATTTGAAAGTTAAATTAATATAAATTCATAATTCATTTATAAATCAATTTAAATAAATGTAAACATTTATGGCACAAACCCTTACAACAGCCACAGACCCCCATTGCTTTTCTACAATACTTTAAGATATATTTTTAATATATAATAATACAAATATCACATGGTTAAATAGACAAAATATGCAGTTTGTTTTTAGAACAAATTCAACAAATTATTATTGTCATCCTCCTAATACAAAATCATTTAGAAAACCCCCAACTATATTAGTTTTTAGGGCTCCATTCAATTTGAGCACTGCTGCAAACATACTTAGTTTTCCCTTTATTTGTATTAGGTGTATTGGTGTGTTACATGTTCTGATTTATTCTGGCTTCAGGAGTCACTGTAAACCTACTTTGTTTTGGATGTCTATAAAGGAAAGAACAGAACGAAATTGAAAAAAAAAATGGATTGGCTCTCAAGAATGAATGAAATCTTTTCATCCATGCACTCCTGCTCTGTAATCAGGCTGTATAGTGAACAGTGCAGCCTCATTAGTTGCATTAGTGGATGGTTAGTAACCCTGGGTAAATGCTTTGGCTCCCTGTAGGACTTCTGAATAAGGTTTGCCCTTTCACTGAACCTTTGACCATAGTGAGCCCTGAGTGCACAAACATACTCACAAATATCCCTGAGCACAAAAGTACATGAAAGACCCTCTTAACAAAGTGTTCAAGGTAAATGTGACGTTTTATGACTGCAAAATGAGATCAATGAGAGCAGCAATTAAAGAATTTCATAAACAAAAGTATTCATATGACGTGTGAAAACAAATTAAGTTTCTACATTATGAGTAACGCTGCGCAACGTAACAAGCCCTTCAAACCCCCTTATTGATATATTAATCTCTCTGCCATAGTGACAACAGCAGCAAAAATTTTGAGCTGTTATTATATTATGATAAATATTGTAAAGCTATAATCATTCACGAAAAATAGCAGAAAGTGGCAGAACATGGACAGCTGCCTCTTTCTTTTTGCCTACTCTTTTTTTTCACCCCACACTCTCCTGACTCATGGGACCCGTCCCACTTTGTTTGTTGTTTAAGGTTGGGGGCACCAGAGGCCGAGGGAACGCTATGCTCTTACACACTTACACACAAAAACACACTCACGCAAGTAAACACTCTTCTCTAGTTGCACTGCACTCTTGCAGGTGTAACTGACGCACATCTGAGTTCAACGAAGGATCCTTTCAATCCATCAGTGAGGAAAAACCAAGCAGTGTGTTCACTAGGCAAAAGTACTTGTTCAGACATAGAAACACATAATACATTCTCTATTGTACAGTATGACCTAAAGAAACACACATATGCAGACAGACTTACAAAAGACCTACTGTGTTTCAGTTATTAATGTTTTAATTACCAACAGCTTTCAGCTGGAAGAAATTAAATGTGAATGTTAGGGCACTTTGCCCTGCAGAGACGTGGTTTATTCAGACACTGTTTACAGGACTCTATTTATAGGAAACAGCATAATTTGAATTATATATGTGTATGTTCGTAAAAAATATATATATATATATACACATATATACACTCACCGCCACTTTATTAGGTACACCTGTTCAATTGCTTGGTAACACAAATTACTAATCAGCCAATCACATGGCAGCAACTCAATGCATTTAGGCATCTAGATGTGGTGAAAAGATTTGCTGAGGTTCAAACCGAGCATCAGAATGGGGAAGAAAGGGGATTTAAATGACTTTGAACGTGGAATGGTTGTTGGTGCCAGACGGACTGGTCCGAGTAATTAAAAAAATGCTGATCTACTGGGATTTTCACGCACAACCATCTCTAGGGTTTACAGAGAATGGTCCAAAAAGAGAAAATATCCAGTGAGCGGCAGTTGTGTGGACGGAAATACCTTGTTGATGTCAGAGGAAAATGAGCAGACTGGTTAGAGATGATAGAAAGGCAACAGTAACTCAAATAACCACTCGTTACGACCAAGGTATGCAGAATACAATCTCTGAACGCAAAACACGTCGAACCCTGAAGCAGATGGGCTACAGCAGCAGAAGACCACACCGGGTGCCACTTCTGTCAGCTAAGAACAGGAAACGGAGGCTAAAATTCGCACAGGCTCACCAAAATTTGGACAATAGAAGATTGCAAAAATGTTGCCTGGTCCGATGAGTCTCGATTTCTGATGCGACATTCAGATGGTAGGGTCAGAATTTGGCGTAAAGAACATGAAAGCATGGATCCATGCTGCCTTTTCTCAATGGTTCAGGTTGCTGGTGGTGGAGTAATGGTGTGGGGGATATTATCTTGGCACACTTTGGGCCCCTTACTAATTGAGCATCGTTTAAACGCCACAGCATACCTGAGTATTGTTGCTGACCATGTCCATCCCTTTATGACTACAGTGTACCCATCTTCTGATGGCTACTTCCAGCAGGATAATGCACCATGTCACAAAGCTCAAATCATCTCAGACTAGTTTCTTGAACATGACAATGAGTTCACTTTACTTAAATGACCTCCACAGTCACCAGATCTCAATCCAATAGAGCACCTTTGGGATGTGGTGGTACGGGAGATTCGCATCATGAATGTGCAGCCAACAAATCTATATGGACCAAAATCTCTGAGGAATGTTTCCAACACTTTGTTGAATCTATGCCACGAAGAATCAAGGCAGTTCTGAAAGCAAAAGGGGGTCCAACCCGGTACTAGCAAGGTGTACCTAAAAAAGTGGCCAGTGAGTGTGTGTATGTATTTATTAGTGGTGGGCTGTTATCGGCGTAACGTGCTGCGTTAACGTGAGACTCTTATCGGCGATAAAAAAAATATTGCCGTTAATCTATTCTCAAAGTTGGGTTAGGAGCTGGGTCTATACTACGCAAGCTATGGCGACTTTCACCTTGATATTTTAGCGGGATGTATACCTGGGGCGAGAGTCTTGAACTAGAGGCTGACATTTTTCGAATCCGCGGGATGGGAAACAAAATCGCCACGTATTACGTGATTGGGACGGAGAGGAAAATATTTAATCGGGAGTGGGCGGGACCGGGAATAGATATCAACTTTACACACAAATATACATTTTATATAAATAAACTATAAACTGTATATTTTAATTCTGAACTCAACTGTCTCTTTATGCTCTCCTGCTGTTTGCTTTGGTGTGGCTGGTTAAGTGAATGACGCAGTCCGTGATGGACAGATTGTTAACGGCTGGTCTATGTGGTAATACACTCGGGCAGGACATCCAAACGCTCACCTATCATTCATCAACCTCAAATATGGCTTTTCATCTGAAAGATGTATGTAGTAGCAACTTTACATGGCCGCTCAATATGATGTTAACCTAGAGAAATGTGCGCTATTGAAGTGTTTGTGTGGAAGCGCGTTTGCTGCAGGACAGGCTCGTGCGCTCACTTGATCTTAAAATCTCCGTAATTTTTGGTCATACAGATAAAAGTAGCCTAATACATCTTTCGAATCTGTAAAGACTCTACGTTTATTTGTGTGCACTCAGAATAACAACGAAGCGTTCGCTTTTACGCAAACAGGATGCGCTTTAGGTCTCATGTGAACTTGAAACTCCGTCTTTGAAAAATATATCTATAGAGAGTGAAATGTCTAAAAATAAAAATAGAAGACATGTGTGTTAGCATGGATGATTTACATGAAATTGATTCTGTGCAACACTGTGCATAAGATGGCGTTCAGTTCAATATAACAAAAACAACATTTGGGGTTTTATTCAACTAATAAGGTGGGCACGCTGTGATCTGTACTATATTTTACTGTAATTGACAGTTATCGGCAAAAACAAAACACAACAACACGGGAGTGGGAGGGAATGGGAGTCATTCTTCCGGGAGTGGAACAGGACGGGATTTTCCCCAGTTTTTCGTGGGATTGGGACGGGAAGAGAAGTTTGTGATGCATTTTGGAAACAGGAGATGAGCCCCTGGTCTAATGCGCCACCTGGCTTGAGAAACCCGTTCTCAAAGACTTACTTTTAGTCATTATTTGGGTAGCACATATTCTGAATGCCTTCGCAGAATTCAAATGAGCCATTTTAATCTAGATTAATTCCAAGATTACAGTGAGATTAATCTAGATTAAAAAAATTAATCTATGCCCACCACTAGTATTTATATAGTTATTTTATGATATTTCACCTTTCAAAATAAACATTTTGATTATGATTGTTCTGTCACTCTGAAAATACATCTGAGCAAGTGACATATCTTGAACACAGTCTTTACCAGTATTTTATAGTGGTTACAATTTGTTTTTACAAACATCTAATGTAAATGTATGTAAATTAATATTCTTCAGCTTAGAATTTGTGAATTATTACAAGGCAAACTAAAACTATGTTAAACTACTGTAAGTTATCTATTCAAATTTGAATTATTTAAAGTGCAAACTTACTAAATTTGGTCTCTAAGTTTATGTGTATATATTTTTTCTGTCTATGAGAGGCAGCTTGCGTTCATTTAGATCCAAGAGGCCTCAATCATTGTAAACCATCTGTAATCTTAGTTGAGTGTAATGGAATGTAATCTGGCTTTTTGAGACTTAAGTTAAACATTAAATAAGAGCACCATATTTAGCACCAGCTTAAGCATCCCTAATACACACCCCAATCTGGTGCCATTCTAACACTGTAAAAACCTGCAATCGTTATTTTAAGTGGCTATTTCTCTCTGATTTAACGATTTGTTGGTGTAACATAATGGTTTTAGGTTTATTTGTGACTTTAATATTAATTTAAATGTTAATAAAATGCACTTGAGTTGTTAGTGACAAAACAAAGATATACAGAGGAAAGTATTGTGCACATGAATACAGAGAAAATCTGATGAGTTGCAGAAGTGGTGAAATGCTGACATGACTGATGATGCAGCATTAAGCAGTTATTCATGGCAGCCTTTCAAGAAAGCATACTGTCATACCATTAAAAAGAGACAGATTGCAGAAACAATAAGGGGAAATGTGGTGGAAAAGGGAAAAAAACAGATCTCTCATCCATGCAAAGGTGCTCAGACAAAGAAAAGGCAATGGAATAGGAAATAGAAAGTACTTAAATTCTAAATAACTCTCTTTCAAAACACTACCACCTTCTCTATAAGGGAAGGATGAAATAAAAATACATATTATTCAATACATTTATTTAGTTTCAAAATTTTGAATGCTCTACTGTAAATTGCACCCTGTCATCAAATGATTTTTTTCATATGTGAGAACATATTAAACAAATGCTAATTTAAGCATTTTATTCTTCTCCAGCCCCACTAGTTCTCCACATCACCCATTATTCCTCAAACCATCTCATCCTGTTTTCTTCATTTTCTATTGCTGAGTCCACATTGAACCACATTTCTTCCTTCTTCAGTAAATTATACACAGTCTATTATGTGGTGTCCTTGATGGGCTCTAGGTTTTGTGTGTGTGTGTGTGTGTGTGTATGTGAGTAGGTGAGTGTGTCTATATGTGAGTGGGTGAGTGAGAGAGTGCTTCCTGCACTGTCGCTGGGAGGAGTGTTTCCTGCTGCCCAGATTAATGGACTAATATTGGACATTAATCCCTCCATAGGGAAACAGACTGGGCCCGACGCAGCCACGGGGAAAGGTCAGCCCCAGACACAAGCAGGCACTCACACACAAACAAGCGGAGGTGTTAGAGCTCTCGAAGCACTTCAAGCAGTGATTCTCCGAACAAACTAATCTCACTGTCATGGCAACAATTGTTTTAACTGACAGAAATCTTCCTCTTCTAAATTGTAATGTGCTCTTCGAAATACATATTAATCCAAAAGCAGCTTTAGAAAGAATAGTCTCTTATAAACCCCTCCAATGAGCACAAGGTGGAAGAGGAAAAGGGATTTAAAGGACATTACATATGATTAATATCTGTTTGATTAAGGCATGTTTTGTTGGAAAATTGATCTGAACTGCATAAAGGGGAATATAAAAAACAAATGGCATGTACTCACTGCTTGCTGACGACATAAGACTGTAGTCAGACCTGAGAAGAGAGTGAATGGTAGAAAGGGGAGAGAGAGAAACAGAGAAAGACTTTTGTTAGAGACTGTTAGAGTGATTTAGAATCCCAAGGTTTCAAAGGACATCTACATCTGGATAAACAATCCTGGGTGTCATGGTACATAGTGTGTGTTAGTGTGTAGTATGTCTCTAGTGTATTACGCACATATATATGTATAGGTTATGATCAAAGATTGTGTCTTGCTGCTTTGTGTCAGGAACATTCTATTCTCTCAGCTCATCGGTTGATGAGGATGGTAAAAAACTAAGTATAAGACCAATTTGACATATTTCATAACTTATGTGTCTTACATAGTGACCTAGTCATTTTGTTTCCATTGTACATGCTTTTTTCCCTTTTTATCGCTCTCTGGTCAATCTTTTCCTTTCCTCTGTTTTTTCCTGTTTCTCTGGTAGTGAAAACAGTGTAACAGGGTATTCAATTCTTTTTAAGAACAGGGAAATTCCATGTAGTTAAACTTGAATTTTGAATGTTCTAATTTAATGCTGTAATAGTATGGTCTGAACTGGTATGTGGTGCGTTAGTTCAACACTTCTGTTTACAAGTTTGGGATCAGTAATATTTATTTTAATTTTGGAAAACTTTTATTCAGCAAAGACATATTAAATTGATAAAAAGTGAGGCTAAAGGCATTTATAAAGTTACAACTGATTTCTATTTCAAATAAATGCTGTTAATTTCTACTTTCTACTCATCAAAGAATCTTGAATGAATCCTGTTTTCCACAAATATATATAAACAAGCACAGCCCCAAACTTTTGAAAAGAGTGTAAATACTATGGTCTATACTTTGCATTTAACAGCAAAAGTCATTTTATGTGCTTCTAAGGTAATACTTAGGCTAATACAAATAAAATCATTATAACAGTCTATAAATGTGGTCAGTAATGCCATTACAGTGAATCTCATTTGTTTTATGTTTGCCGTTCCTGAATCAAGTGAGTGCTTTATAGTTTTCTGCATGTTGTTCACATGTAAACAATGCACTCTCAAGCATCATTAGAAAAAAACCTTTTTGAAAGTCTCTGATTTACTGCCCTCTGTGTGAAGTTTACAGTTACTGTTGTACAATAAATTAGGATATTAACCACAGAACATCTGTTAGCTCAACCAAATCTGACATTTACAATATTTATTTCATTTTTTTGAATTGGCTAATCAAAAAAGCTTGGAAGATATTCAATATATTTACATAGGACAATAAGTACTTCATATTATAATTACAGGATCAACCACACAGATGCATTTCTAAGATAATGTTGTCAATTTTGAAGGCCAGTTTAAAGGTACTAGATGATGTACCTTTGTGGTTATATGTTGTCAGATTACAGGTTGTAGTTCAAACTCAACAAGAGATAAGCTATCACCATTTGAGCTTAAACCCCAGGTTGCTCGTGGTTTTACTGTAAGTGGCTTTGGATATATGCAACAGCTAATTGAAGAGTTAGTCATTAGAAAGGTACCAATGCCATGTTCTTCAGTACAAATGACTTAAAGCATATCTAAATAAATAAATAATATTCTAAAGCAGATATATACCATACAAACACACAGGTCACATGTTCTGAAGAAGAGAGGATAGTCTACTATCCTACTAAATCACCACCTACACCAACAAGACAGGACAGCCATTATGATATGACATACCTATAAACAAACCAGGATGCATCTTTTCATCGTTCACAGCTGCAATCACATAATGATGTTACAGATCATACATGACTTTGAGATAATAGAGTTAAATCTTAGGTAGAGAGCTGCTGTCAGATCTTTGTGATTAATGGCTACTTCTGTCACTCTCTTGTGCTAAAAAGCCTAAGCAGCAAGCACTTAGCTCAGCTCATTGGCTTTCCAGCTACTTTTCAGAAGTAAATCTCTGCGCCAGATGTCTTGGGTGTTAATACTAAACAACAGATGGTTAAATAAGAAATGGGCCAAATGAGGTAGAAACGAAACGAGAAAACTTCAAACAAACGCGCTGTCTAATTGTTTTACTGATGATCTGCGCTGCTCAGGTATCAGAATCCTCATCAAATGACTCACTTTAAATTAATCAGATTGTTATTAGCGCGTTGATATTTGTATATCGGTGTCTATCCTAATTATATTCCCTATCCTATGTAGCCTATTTTCTTTTCTTTGTTAAAACAAGCCTGGTTATCAATACCTACCCTCCGGTCTCCGCTCCTGAATCAGCGCACTCATCTTCAACTGAATTCTTCATCTCTGGTGAAAGTGACAGTAACTTCACATGCCTCCCGTTTTCTCTTCTGCACTTCAACAATCACGTACTGCACAAAATGAAGGCGACGAGACTTGTTAAAGCTTGGGTGAACAACCGACTCCAGGAACGGTGACAGGCACAGATAATAGTGACAAGACACAGAGTCTGTCTGATCCGGTTCGTTCGCGAAGCTTGTGCGTCACCGCCGTTCATTCACTTCAATAGCGGTGCGTTTACCGCTCCCAGGTGGCCCGACGCAGTTAAAGCGAGTGCGCACTTTTGAAAAAAGAGACGAACATAACGCGAACTCAGTCTGTGGAATGTGGAAATTAGCAATTAAAGAAAGAAAGAGAGAGAGAGAGAGAGAGAGAGAGAGGGGGGTATTTAGCTAAAGCTCTTATGAAAGGATTAATAGACAACATTTAAATTTAATACTAAATAATATAGGCGCAGTTTATTTAGGCTATTTCACAAAAAAGTTTTACACAGCAGCCTACGACATTTAGTAGGATGAGATATAATTAAAATAACACTCATGTGAGAGAATCCTTTCTTTAAAAAACATACACACACATATATATATATATATATATATATATATATATATATATTCCACATGGAGCAGGTCGCCCTCTCATGGCCGCCATGTCAACATCAAACGACAATGCATGTAATTACTTGTAATAATAATAATAATATCCCAACAACAAATAAATAAATAACGTTTATTTAGTGCTTAAGTCAATTTACAAAGCAAAACATGGGCAATTCACAGGTCCACAAACAGCGTTGATGATATCAAGCGACAGCAGCTAATAATCTAATAATTTCATGCATTGAGGCTGATGTCAGTATAACATATCTTTCTTTACCAGATTAAGCTACTTATTTCTACCAACCGTTATTATTGTATTGTGAGTGGTCAACGCTTACACAACACACTGGAAAAGTAAAGAAAGAAGTGTCAGGCTTGACCAAATATATTATTTTATTGACAGACAAAATTATTTCTTAATGAAATAATATGCAATAAACGTTAATTGAGCTGCAACTGCAACACACTGTCATTCAAACAATAAAATATATTATAAAGCTATTTACACTAATATATTAGATTATTTATATGAAAACAGGCGGAAAAAATGCAATCTCTAATAATATCACTGTATGGTGACTTTGCAAGTGAAACTTAAAGGGATAGTTCACCCAAAAATGAAAATTCTGTCATCATTTACTCACCCTCAAGTAGTTCCAAACCTGTATGAATTTCTTTGTTCGGCTGAAAACAAAATAAGATGAAGACAGTTTGTAACTAGGCTGTTTTGGGGCACCATTGACTTCCATAGTAGGAAAAAAAATACCATGGATGTCAATGGTGCCCCAGAACTGCTCTGTTCCCACATTCTTCAGAATATCTTCCTTTATGTTCAACAGAACAAAGACATTCATACAGGTTTGGAACTACTTGAGGGTGAGTAAATGATTACAGAATGTTCATTTTTGGGTGAACTATTCCTTTAAGGCAGTCCTCTTTGTCAGAGTGTTATATTTCTTGCATTAAAAACCCATCTACAGTTCCCTAACGGTTTCTGCCGAAAGGTCTGATTCTAGTCAATGTATCCCTCCGGTTCCAAAAGAAGATAGCGTTCAAGTGGCTTTGGCATGGGGAGCCTGGGAATGAGGGAGTAGCAGTTTTTCCCAAACTGTTTCCTCAGTGCAGACCGACACTGATGCTGTAAACTACGTGGCTTATACTCCAGTGCAAAGAGAGACTCATAAAAGGTTCTGTGAAGCTATACAAATAATAATAATAAATAATTTGTGCATTAATATGGTACAATAATACCAACAGCATCAGCATGCATTGACTCATTTCAAAACTGATGTATTTCACCTTTTAGCCTTGTTTTGCTATACACTATTTTTGAAACATTTATGCTACAGTGTGAATTATGTTTCCAAAGGTTTCGTCTTGCAGTGAATGCAAAAACCCTTGTAAAATGATGAAAAACTTACATGAAAAATATCCTCAGGTATAGCCTCGACCCATTTGGAAGTCACAGGAACGAGTGTGTATGAGTTAAACAGGATTTCCACAGTTTTAGGTGCCTCTGCGCAGGCTGTTAATACCTTAAAACCAAAAAGATAAATTAAAATAAAGAATATTGTCAACTGATCATACCAGAAAGCAAATAAAAGAAAGATGAATAAGACATCAGCAAATTAATAGACTTTAAATCAGCTTTTTTAATTGAATAATGTTTATGTCATGAAATAAAAGATTAATGTATAGAATAAATCTCAGGGCAATTATCTTAGTGATCACCTTCAGCAGTGCTTGAGGCCAGACTTTAATAGAGCCCCGATTTAACAAAGTCTGAACAACCCTGTGAGGTTCCCACTCTTGCCGAACCATAGAGCTTTGTAGAACATTAGATAACGGTGAACATCCGTTATAGTCAATGGCATTGATATCAGCCCCATGGTCCAAGAGAAGCTCCACTAGCTTAAGCTGAACATTGCGGGCTGCCTTGTGTAGAGGACTGCGGCGTTCTTCATCAGACAAATTAACCTTAGCTCCATAGGCCAGGAGGAGACGACAGATCTCGAGGCATTGTTCATCTTGGTTGTCGTCTGTCTTTTCTGGGGCGACTCCACAAACCACCCACAGTGGCGTTTCACCCGCACAGCTGCTATGGTTCACAACGGCTCCGAATCGTAGGTACAGCTGTGCATGGTGGGGCAGACTATGTCTAGCTGCCACATGCAGTGGTGTTTCATCCTCTTCTTCATTGGGTAAGTTCACTTTGGCACCATATCTCACCAAGGCTTTTGCACAACTACAATAAACATTGTAATAATTGTAAATAATTTTTGAGGTGAAGAATTAGTTGCTCATATTTTGCATTACACTCCTAAAAAGATTCAATATTATTAATATTATATTAGTATGGATTTCATATTAGTTTGTACTAGTGTATAATCACATGTTTGACTATTACTTTTAAATTATACTTATGATTATATTTATTATAAGGCGTAATAAAGGCCTGGTTTCACAGACAAGGTTTAGACTACGCCTGGATTAGACCATATAGTTATACTTGGAGAAAAAAAAAACATTACTGTTGTGCATCTTGAGACAAAACAAAAGCACTGATAAATTTAAGATCAGTCAGTGCAAGTTTCCTTCATTTTAGTCGGGGCCTAGGCTTAAGTCTGTGAAACCGGTGGATGGTGTATTATTTATCATATTCATATGATGATACCGTAGTGATTGTGGTGTTCTGCAGAGATGTAAGGCAGTCAGTCCCTCGTCTGTCATCTGGTTAGGATTTGCTTCATGTTCCAGCAGCAGCTCTACACATTCAGTGTTGGCGTTTGCACAGGCCTCATGAAGTGCTGCTTTTCCTCCTGCGATAAGGTTGGGGTGTGCACCGTGTTCCAGTAAATATAGCAGACAGTCAGAGAAACCTTGTGCAGCAGCAATACACAGTGGGCTTGTCAGTTCTCTTTTATACTCCAAAGACCAAAGACCTGGAATGGGAAATACTGTAGGTGTCAAACTATCACAACTGATGTGTTTGAATAGAATGAATCTTATAGAAATCATATCAAAATTATACATTTTTAGTAAGAATTGCCTAAATCTGAATTACACACTTGACATACATTACTCTTCAAAGGTTTGTGGTTAGTAAGATTAAAATAATAATAATAATAATAATTTATTTAGAGAGTATGCATTAAAACGATCAAGAGTGACAGTAAAGTCTTTTTAAATTGTATTTTTTTTATTTGAAATAAATGCACTTTTTAACTTTCATGGTACTTTTATGAAAAAGTGCATTAAGGCTTCCACAAAAAAGATGAAGAAGCACAATTGTTTTCAACATTGATAATAATATGTTATTTTGTTATTTATAAAAATGTTTCTTGACCGTCAAATAAGCAAAAACATTCAAAAATCTGGTAACACTTTAGTATACGGACCAATTCTCACTATTAACAATTTTCTTATTAGCATGCCTATTATTAAAATATTAGCTGTTTATTAGTACTTATAAAGCATATATTCCGCATGACCATATTCGACATCCCTAATTCTACCCAATACCTAACTTTAACAACTACCATAATAACCATTAATAAGCAGCAAATCAGCAGCAAAGTTATTGAGGCAAAAGTTGTAGTTAATCGATTATTATTAGCGAGAATTTCAACCAAAATAAAGTATGAACAAAAAATCTAACCGATGCCAAATTATTGAATTATAGTGTATGTCAAACCTTTTAGGCATTAAGAAATTAAATGAATGCTTTTCAGGAAAGATTATACTCTAAAATTTAAATAAAATAAGTTATGTTTGCTCATTTGTAAGTTAAAATATTGCAAGTAGAAATAGTTCAATAAAGTTTAAAACGAATAGGTTTTAAAATGCTCAATAATATATATATATATATATATATATATATATATATTCTGTATATATGCAGCAAGAAAAATATGTTTGTTTCATCTCTGTTATCAAAGAATAAACTCAATCTTTGCTTAATTATGTATGTTTCAATATTTGTTTCCGCAAAACAAAGAAATAATAAAAAAGGAGAAAAAAAAACGTACAACGTTTTGATACACCTCAAAAGTTTCTAACCCACAAACGAGTGTTTTTACCTGAGAGTCCAAAGGTGGTGTCTGTGTGAGCTTGCCACTCAAGTTCCTCGCGGCTCACATTGTAAAACACATCAACATCAATATAGTTCCTTTTAAGGAGGTTATGAAGCCCTCTTGTGTCTCCCTTCACTACGACTCTATAGAGCCATAAGGAACGTAAATGAGCTCTTTCCCAATGATCCTGTCCTAACTCACAGTTATCCTCCAGCAGAGCCTGCCATCCATTCAGCTGCACGGTGGAACAGAGATTCTCAAAGCGCATAGTTCTTAGCATCTTCTTACCTTTTCAAATGACTTAGGCTATCAAGGACTTGAGTTTATATAGTGCTAGTCATGTTTTCCTATGGCTTCAAGCACTTTTTGCCTCTATTTTTAGTAAGCCATTGTTCTCTATCAGTTGGTCAAAGCTTTCTGAGGCCATTTTTAGCTGTTGATGTATGATAGTAAATCCTTTGAGCTTCTACCATATATGCCCATTTGTTGCCTTTTGTTTTATTTGAATAATAGACCTGTCTTTCAGGGACATTTAAGACAAGCTCCATTGTTAAACGGATCAGATTTGATATGCTACTTCCATGTATACTAAAAAGTGGCTGCAGTGTCACACGTTAAATATTTACAATAGAAGCAGAGAGTTTAATTGCAATTGCAAAATCTCTTGGTTGTATGAGATCATTTATTTGGCGGGCACACCAGGAAAATCTTTACTGGAATCTGCAGAATGAGACCTAGGGGTGTTGCATGGAGACAGACCCAAACAGCAACTCGCATCAGGGCTCTTGAGTATTGACCTGTGCACGGCATTCATATGCACAGAAGATTACCACAATCCCTTAGAAATCCTGTGTCAACTCCACATAGATTCCTCACTATAGTAATGCTGCATTCACCCACAGATAATATGAAGCACAATGCAGTGAGTTAAGTGATAAAGGACTTGTAGAGCATGGCACATTTAGTTTATTTTAGAAGATGCAAGCTTTGCTATCTTTGCATGAAAAGCTTCAGTATGTCAGTGTGTCTCACGTAAGATGCATGTCTCATCAAAAGGAGTGCAGGGAATGTGAGGGGTGTTTACTAGCAGACACGCTGTCCGTGGTAAAAGCCCGGATTACAGTATGACTCGTATGTGTCATACATATCCACATGATATCCAACTTTACAACAGGTCATTACCAAAACAGTTTAAAACTAGTGTTTTTTTTGTATATTCTGTCATAATGAAAATATTAAAAGGACAGTTCACCCAAAAACGTAAATTCGGCCATACTTACCCTTATGTCATTCCAATCCAAACCCATAAAACTTTCATTCATCTTTGAAATCAAATGAAGATATTTTTAAAGAAAATAGCAAGCAAGTATGATTGAGCTTCTGCATATGTGATGTGCTCAATATACAGTGTGGGCCCTTTATATGGCATCTATGGTTCCATTAAAAATATTTCTGTTGTACAAAAGGTTCGTAATATTGCAGAAAGGTTCCTGAGTTGGTGGCGTTTCATAAAACCCTAGGGTACAACTACACATTCCAGGGTGCGGGGGATCCTCCTCAGTCGAAATCCAATGAAGAACCAGGGTATGGCAAGGAAGGCTGTCCCTGGTTTAGACTAACATGAGGATGAATAAATTATGACATAATTTTCCTTTGTGGGGTGAACTACTCCTTTAATAGTATAATAATACCAGCTTTATCAGAGAGACCAAACTAGCTGATGCACAACATATGCTGCATTTCAACAGGATATTGAAGCTCAAGAACATGACTGATATGAATATATATAGGAGTATAACTGGATTTTACAATATTATCAGGTTTTAAGTTTATACTTTAAAAAATCCTCTCTGAATGCACACACATTAGTGTATACATTTCTGTAGGCTTCAGACCAACATGATGCTGAAATAAAAAAATTAGAAAATTCCCTAAAATAACATAAGACAAGCATTGTTTTATTGTAAATCTCAGTCCTATTCATCAAATCTGACTCACCTTGTTTCTGAGCAGTCCACAGCAGTTCATCGCTCTGAAACTCAAGAACTTTGTTTAGTTGCTCTGGATCAGAGTATCCATCCTGCATGTCTCTCCAGTGGTGGGTTAGCAGGTCATTGAGAACAGGAGGACAAAAAAAGTCCATGCCTGGTTGTTTATAACCCTTGGTCTTTTCTTTCCTGACACTCTGACTGCTGTCTAAAGACGACCGCCTTCTCTCTGTCAAGAATGTGGCCTTTCGACTGACAACACATGCCCCACTGCCTTGGGAGAGCATTGCTAATATTGACAATCCTTTACCCTTCTTACCTGTCTGATTGTATGGCTATTTATAACATCCCTGTTGCTCTATATCTTGTATTTTTAGTACAAATGACATGTGATCAGCAGGGTAATTGCATGACAAGGGGGCCTAGATCATTGTTTTCATCAACAACACAGAGGCTGAGTGTTCAGAGAGGTCAGTTCGATAAATATGCCAGATGCACAGCTGAAGGGAAAGCATTGCTGATGATATCACCACTGCACAAGCCAAGAATAGAATCAGACTCTCCATTTAAACAAATCATGAGGTGCAATGGCATTGTCCTCCAATCACCGCTGACCGGGAATCTGATCCTCACCAGTGCTTTTCATTGTGACCTTAATTCCAAAAGTGCCCTAAGCTGTCAACTGTAATTCCAGTGAGAAGTGAAAGGGCATCGGTTTCTCCTTGATGCTATTTAGTTTAGTTTAGAACTGTGCTGATCACTGGAATTAAGTCAAAACAATGTGTTATACATAGGGCTTTAAATGTTCTGATTGCTATTATATGCTGTTCTTATGCAGCTGTGTAGGCGCATGTGAAAGATGTCATTAGCTGCACTTTCATATGACCTCACATGTAATCATAAACATGGGGTGCTGAGATGATGACATACCTGAGTATTTAATGGCTGTACTTATGTACCATCAAATATGTTGAAGCAGTGAGGACAAATTGAAGTTAATGGTTTATTTCTTTATATTTTTAAATGTGGGAGTGACAAAGCATTTAGCTGAACTTCAGCTTCTCAAGTTTTATCTTTGGTTGAAGGTAACTTTATAGTGCATTTTTGTTTGCCGCATATTGTTTCACAATTTGTACTACAAAATAATTGAAAACCCTCATTTTATTATTTCAGAAGGTCTACAGACTGAGAGCAGTGTCGCCAACTGCATTCAGTTGAAAGTAGCTAAAACTGGTAACTAAATGCCACTAGATGACATCATAATGACAAATTCACTGATCTATATAAAGACGAATGTCAGTTGGCAATATGAGAACTTAGATAAGGTTTGTCCAAGAAGTTGCTATATTTGTCCCTAAACTTTTGTAAAAAGTCTCAAAAGGGGCGGGGAAGTCGCTAACTCTATCTACAAAGTAGCTAAATTGGCAACACTGACTGTAACAATTACAAGAGCTGTAACAATTACACACATAAAAGGGGTTCCCTGGTTGGCTGGTTTTAACTTGTCATAGCTGGGCAGTAGGCTAGTTTTTGAGTTTTTTTGACCACTTCTTTAGCTGGTCAAGCTGGGAGACCAGCTAAAACCAGCTACTTCCAGCATCTTAGGCTGGTTTTAGCTGCCCCCCCAGCAGGGTTCTATTCAAAATACTTTTAATTTTTAAATAAAAATGTAAAATCATTTTTAGAAGCAGTGATTGATGGTAATAAAAATATGCTAATTCTGCAATTACAGTGACATTATTTTTTTGATCCCCTGCTGATTTTTTACCTTTGCTCACTGACAAAGAAATAATCAGTCTATAATTTTAATGGTAGGTTTATTTGAACAGTGAGAGACAGAATAATGACAAAAACATCCATAAAAACGCATTTAAAAAAATGTATACATTGATTTGCATTTTAATAACTGAAATAAGTATTTGACCCCTTTGCAAAACTAGTACTTGGTGGCAAAACCCTTGTTGGCAATCACAGAGGTCAGACATTTCTTGTAGTGTGCCACCAGGTTTGCACACATCTCAGGAGGGATTTTGTCCCATTCCTCTTTGCAGATCCTCTCCAAGTCATTAAGGTTTCGAGGCTGACGTTTGACAACTCGAACCTTTAGCTCCCTCCACAGATTTTCAATGGGATTAAGGTCTGGAGACTGGCAAGGCCACTCCAGGACCTTAATGTGCTTCTTCTTGAGCCACTCCTTTGTTGCTTTGGCCGTGTGTTTTGGGTCATTGTCATGCTGGAATTCCCCTCCAAGACCCATTTTCAATGCCCTGGCTGGATTCAGTGCCCTGGCCCTGATGGTACATCATCCCTTTGATGCAGTTCAGTTGTCCTGTTCCCTTAGCAGAAAAGCACTCCCAAAGCATAATTTTTCCACCTCCATATTTGATGGTGGGCATGGTGTTCTTGGGGTCATCGCATTCCTCCTCCTCCTCCTGCAAACACTTTGAGTTGAGTTGAAGCCAAAGAGTTCGATTTTGGTCTCATCTGACCACAACACTTTCACCCAGTTCTCCTCTGAATCATTCAGATGTTCACTGGTAAACTTCAGACGGACCTGTACATGTGCTTTCTTGAGCAAGGGGACCTTGCGGGCGCTGCAGAATTTCAGTCCTTCACGGCATAGTGTGTTACCATTTGTTTTCTTGGTGACTATGGTCTCAGCTGCCTTGAGATCATTGACAAGATCCTCCCGTGTAGTTCTGGGCTGATTCCTCACCGTCCTCATGATCATTGAAACTCCCAGAGGTGAGATCTTGCATGGAGCCCCAGTCCCAGGTAGATTGACAGTTATTTTGTGTTTTTGTTCCATTTGCGAAGAATCGCACCACCAACTGTTGTCACCTTCTCACCAAGCTGCTTGGCGATGGTCTTGTAGCCCATTCCAGGATTGTCTACAATCTTGTCCCTGACATCCTTGGGCAGCTCTTTGGTCTTAGGCCACGGTGGAGAGTTTGGAATCCGATTGATTGATTGCTTCTGTGGACAGATTTTCTTTTATACAGTAGCAAACTGAGATTAGGAGCACTCCAATTAAGAGAGTGCTCCTAATCTCAGTTTCTTATCTGTATAAAAGACACCTGGGAGCAGGGGCGGATCTAGGGGTGGGGCCAGAGGGGCACCGGCCCCAGTTGAAATCTGATTGGCCCCTGAAGTGCCCCTGTCCTGTCAGTCATCGCTGATTTACATCAAGCTGCTCAACAGTTTCTGTCTACAACTGCTAGTGCTGTGTTTTCAGTCACGGTCTTTGTCCCCTTTACGGGAAGTACCTATTCAAAACTTTAAAGTAAAAAAGCATATTATGGTTGATGTCATTTAAGTTCTCTTTCTCTAATGTTAGAAAGCTAATCAGCTCAGGACTCGACGAGTGCCCGATAGCCAGCGTGAAAGCCACTCGGCCAGAGCTGCCAACTCTCACGCTTTCGCCGTGTGACACACGATTTTGCCTGTTTTCACTCGCACTCACGCCACATATCCAATTACTCACGCAAAAAAATAAAATAAACACGATCTTGGGCCAAGTTCGTTCCTTTTCAAACTCCTAGATGGCGCTGATGGCGTCTATGGCTGGCTGCACCCCGAAGTTAGTGACAGAAGAAGAGATACCCCGAAAGACAACGAGAGAAACGACCACCTCGAGAAGTCTGATGATGAATCTGAGCTGAGACTAGGTATGTAACAATGAAATCTCGTCCAATTGAGTACTCACTCTCTTAAACTTTAAATATTGAAATAAATAATTTGTTTGTGTTTGTGCGTGTGTCTGTGAACATGATTTAGTGTGGTGAATGTAAACTTAGCTGTCATAACAGGCAGCAGGAGGGCACCCTTTTAACTTCGTGGTATACAGCATGCTCAAAACATCAGTTCATAGCATTTTTTATTTACTCACATGCCATTTATCTTTTTATTAACAGGCCAAAGAAAAGGACTCACTGTGGATGAAGACTTTTTTCTGTAGGACTAAAACAGCACTTCGAACAGGTAAGATGTATTCCAAAGAATTTAACATAAATACAGGACATTTGTGCAATAGAATTAGGCATGTTTTTGTAACCGAGAGTAGAGTTATTAAACCAACATGACCATAAATTATTTAAGGTTTCAAAGATGTCCGTAAGAGACCTTTGCCAGGACAAAAGCGAAACCTTTTATTTTATTTAAACAACCAACCAAGTGAGAAAAGACAGATGGATCAACCTACAGTATACTTACAGTATTAATCAATCAAAAATCAAGGTATGTTTTTCCATTGTGTTCTTGGTGCATTTTCCATAGGTGACAGGAGCCAAAGAATTCGAGAGGCTTGCTGCCATCGCCAAACTGGTCCTGGTGTTGCCCCATGCAAACGCAGATGCTGAGAGGTGGGACTGAACAAAACCAAGAGAAGAGACAGCCTAGCATTGGATGGCACCTTGTCATCAATAATGACCATAAAGATGGCCAATCTGGAGCCCTGCTTCAAACGGGAGCCCCCCTCAGATATCATCAAGGCCTCCAAGAAGGCCACAGGCCAGTATAACCATGCCCACAGATCATAGACAAGGACTTTACCCAGCTTCTGATCTGCATCTGATACTGATTATGCCTCATTTTTAGTTATTTTTGTAATGCATTCATCTGTATTATTGCTTGAAATAGGTGTACTGTTTAAGCACTTTATTTGTTGCACTTTATTTGTTTCTGATGGACCATGTGGTGGGAGGCTTTGAATGAAGAATAATGTCCCTCCCTAACTAATCTTGTGTTGTTTTTGGCTGAACATTAATCCTCAAGTACCCTTAAGAATACAATTATTCACAACATAGGCTAGGTTTCAGTTAAGAATTAGTTTAATACCATTCTAATCAAAATATCAATCAACCTACCTAGGTCAAATCTTAAACACTGGTCAATGAATAAGGCTTTATTGTGGTACATAGGCAGTCATTAAGGCACAACAATAGTTTTCTGGTTGAATGTTCAGCTCAAGTCTAGAAGGCCCTACAAATCATTATGCACATCTTTATCAGACCACCCAAAAATCCACTAGAATGCAGGAAGTCAAATCTACTTAATCCAAAATTTCCTGGGGGTGGACCTTCAGATATGTCTGCTTCACAGAATGTAACCAATATTGTCCATCTCCAGTAGGCTGCCCCTATCAACGGCTTTGGGCCTCCCCACAAACCACCAGAATGCAGGGCACAACATCAAATTAATTCAAATTCTCTGATATCTGAGCCACCAACTTGTGAGGCTGCATGTGCGGCATAATTTTGATCACCCCTGACAAAATCTCACTCCAAGGTTTTGTGAAAAGTTGGCAGGTATGCTCGGGATAGTCGACAGATTTTTACCTAAGCTTTTGATTTGTTTGCAGCTAAGTTAGATTTAATATAGGATTCACATATTAGTTAACACAGTTGCACAGTTCAGGGTCAGGGAAGTAATACGGATAATGGTGTCTGACACTTACATCCCTATTCGGTCATACCAAACAGCCAGACATTAATTGTTGTAAATAAATGTAATGCAAAGTGTACAGGTGCACGTGCGTGACGTAACACGTCATTAAAACGCATGCAACAGAATACAGAATACTCTAATAAAATGTAAAAGTATGAAAGCTAAGGTGGAAAATAAGAAGGGAAAAAAAACTGTAAAATGTAACAGCACATAGCCATGATTTTAACCATGTTTCATCTGAGGTAAAATTATATGGAATTACAGAGTTTATTCTGTAATATCTGTGTAGTATTTTATTTACAATTTATCAGCATTCTGTTGCACTTTACTTCACCGTGTATATTGTAATATTACACTTTAATGGCACCTTATATATCTCTAACTGTGATAGTCAACACTACAAAAGATAGAGAGTAATCATCAGCTCTAATGGCACAGATGGTAAAAGTGACGCGATCGACCCGTGTTCGAATCTGCCTTTTGGCGAAGTATTTTCTTCCTTTTCATAATTTCAAATCACATCAGAAAAGCATTTATTTTCATTAAAACAATGATGGGTGAGAAATAAAAAAGTATGACAGCATTTCAGTGCCACATAACAAAATAATCTAAAAAAATTGCATTATACTCGGCCCCCCTCTGTAAATTGTGGCCCCACTGTGGCCCCTGCCTTTAAAAAATCCTAGATCCGCCACTGCCTGGGAGCCATAAATCTTGCTGATTGATAGGGGATCAAATACTTATTTCACTCATTAAAATGCAAATCAATTTATAACTTTTTTGAAATTCAGTTTTTTGGATTTTGTTGTTGTTATTCTGTCTCTCACTGTTCAAATAAACCTATAGACTGATAATTTCTGGGCAAACGTACAAAATCAGCAGGGGATCACATTTTTTTCCAAATGTAAGTGTGAAAACCAAACTCTAGTAAAACTTAATTGAATCATACATTTTCCAGCATCAACCAAGGCATGTTTGTGCTGTACTTACCCAACAGTACAGCTGGAGGGAGCTCAACATCAGGGTCTTTCATTTGACAACTCTATGATGATATTTGGATTTTCTTTGCTTGCCTCTGTGAGAAGGGTCTGCACACACATAGAGCCCTCCTTATTTTGTGCTTCTAAAGAGCTTTAACAAATTATGATTCAACAGGGTAATCTAATACAGTGTCGTCTGACATTTTTTGATAACTCTCTCAGTAGGGTTTTCCCTTTCCACACTAAGCCTGAGACTGTAATAAGTTTCATATATGGCGCATCTGTTGTTGATCTCGGTGGTTACATCTAAATATAGACAGGTCTAACTGTAAGTTGATCTAAATGTTTTTAAGACTGGCGTGAGCATTTACACTGTACAACCCCACAGTGAAATCTACTAGAGTGGAGCAACAAAGACAAAGTGTTCTAATAAATTATACATTTTTTATCACACTCAAAATGCAACTTATTTTAACTTTATTTTGAGTGACTTCAGAAATTCTTACATTTCCAAACTTCTCCATGTGTAAGCATAGATGTCACAGTAAGGATCTGATTTAAGAGACGTGTGAAAGGTGGATTATAGACAGTGAGAGAGGATCTGTAGACATGCTCTTCTCACTAGACATAAACTTGGTGAGCAGCTGGACAGCAGTATCAGAACAGTCAACAAGTCAAGTCAACAATGCTGTTCTGAGAAGAGCAGTTCACAGAGCTGCTGTAAACCTAATCTGCGCCCGTACTGCTTTAACAGAATACTCTCAAATGGGTCTCTGAAAGAGCAACTCTGTAACCTCCATGCTAAATAGGATTCAAACTAGTCTCTAGTACTTCCACATATTTTAGTTTTTCAGCTATAGAATTCAAAATAATAAGTAATAGGTCAACTTTTTCACGATTCTGGGAGTGTGTAGTGGCGTTTGCTCTCCAGTCCAGCAGGTGTCAGTAAGGAGTCGCAGAGTCAGAGCAGCAGCGGGTTTGTTTTCCTTAGCCATTAGCATAGGAAGCTCATGTAAAAGATGCCCGTGTCTGTCATGATGGCTGAATTTGATGAAAAGCTCCTGTTGCAGTTTGAAACTCAAGAGCTGGAGGTAAAATAAGACGGCGAGATTTATATATAATACTTTAATTCCGCTCATGTTTGTTATCTGGTAAACTGCTAACGGTACATTAACTCGGTTGTCAGCTGAACAACACTAGCCAAGTAAAGGCAACTCTCGGCATAACTATAAGATCAAATAAATATATCGTTGTTATTGCGGAATGTAATTTATGTGTAGGTGTATATGAAGTTTTGTGTGTAGTAATAATTTTCCTTGTGCACGTGGTTATCTGTTATTGTTTTACAGGCATGTTTGTCTGACAGTTTCTGTGTAAGTTGTCATATTCATCTATGTAATATTCATCGTTTACCTTGTATGCTAGGCTCCTGGTGGCATTGCTACGCCTCAAGTGTATTCCCAGTTACTAGTCCTGTATCTCATGCACAATGACATGTGAGTATTTTACATATATTTAATGTTATTTCATATTTACATTATCAGTTGATTCTCTCATAACATTAATTTGGTTTATGCAGGAATAATGCCAGATACCTTTGGAAACGGATACCACTGGCAATCAAAACAGTGAGTTTTAAATTTGGATCAAATTAGTCTAACATAAAGCAAAATTAATTTCAGGTCTCTGATACAGATTTTAATTCCAGGCAAACCCAGAGCTGGCTGCTATATGGGCCGTAGGACAGCATATCTGGCAGCGAGACTTTCCAGGGATCTACACAACTATTGCTGCTTACCAGTGGTCTGAAAACATTCTCCCTGTGATGGAAGCTTTAAGAGGTACTGAGATCATGTTGTTTTGGGTTTATGCTGTATTTTATTCTGTATTTCTAAAATGAAATATATGAAGTGGGATAGAATGGCCTTGATATTTTCGTCTGCTCTGTGGTTCTTCTTATCTGTTTAATTACTCATCCTCAGTATGATCTGGCATTTAAGAGATGGTAGGGTCGCCATGCTTCTTGGCAAAGTAGTGGGATAAAAGCATTTTTTAAAAGCAGGTTTCAGCATTTATTTATGATAGCTGCTTGTTTTCTAACTTTCTTTATTAATAGAACCTGGGAGTGTTGATATGTTAAATTAATGAACCACAGTTACTTTTGTGACTCCAGAAGCTTTAAGAACTGAGTGTTCTATAATAAAAACAACAATTAGTGTCAGAAAATAAAAAAGATATACGATATCAGTTTATGTATTTTTTTATAAATATTATACGTATTTATTCATAGTATACGTATTATACATATTGTGTTTTAGCATTTTAATTCAGATTCCATTTACATTATTTTCTATTAATAGTAATTAAATGGAAAGGAAAGGACGTGACTTGGTGTGGGTAAGTATGGTGTCCTAGACTTGGAATTTGTGCTCTGCATTTAACCCATCCAAGTGCGCACACACAGCAGTGAGAAGTGAACAAATACACTCACACTGTGAACACACACCGGAGCAGTGGACAGCCAATGCTGGGGCGCCCGAGGAGCATATGGAGCTTTGGTGACTTGCTCAATAGTCTCTCCTCAGTCGTGGTATTGAAGGTGGAGAGAGCGCTGGACATTCACTCCCCCACACACAATCCCTGCCGGACCTGAGACTCGAACCCGCAACCTCCGGGTTACAAGTCCGACTCTCTATCCATTAGGCCACGACTGCCCCATATATTCTAAGACCATCAGTAAATTGTAAATTACAAAGGTAAAGGTACTTTAATATTTTCAACCTGATAGTTTCTAACTTTATAGTGTTTTTTGGTTTTTTGGTAAGCTTTACATTGAGGTTGATTTGTTTGCGTATAAATATAGCTCTCGTTCAGGCAACTGCTTTTATTTAGTAGTATGTTAACCTCAATGATAGGAAATTAAAATTTTCTGAGAATTTAAGATATTTATTGATTAATTAGTGGAATCAGAATAAAAGATTAGCATCAATTGGCATCAAAGTAAAATAAGAATTTCACTCACCAAGGCACTTGTGCTGTGGTGATGTGACAATAAAAGTGATTTGATTTGATTTGAAATACTGGACAATTAGGTGTAATTTGTAGCAAATTGTTCATTAAAAACTCAAAATTTAATTAAAAATTTCCCTTTCAGACTTTTTTTATATATATATTTTTTTTAATGTGAGAGATGCAAATACAGGTTTTATATTTCCTGGCAGAATTCACTCCTGTCAATCAACCTCTACTTCAATTTAATTAATGACTGTCAGGTTTAGTTTGATATTTGAAGTAAAGTTTGCACATGACATGCTATGTGTGGTTCTGTGTGATTACCTTTCTCTTTTACAGGGATCAAAATGTGTTTAGTCACTATTGAATGTGGATGGCTGTGTAAGAAAATATTAAAATGTACCCTTGGAAGTGGCACATCTTGCTCCCAGATTCCATTTGAAGTGGTTCAGGACTAAACTTAGCTCAGGCATTAACTTTGCATATTCACAGGCCAAGTGTGAATCCTTTGAATGATGACCGTCTGCAGGGACAAATTAAAGACTAAGAAGTTACTTTATCACTACTTTGTAATTTTCTTATTAAAAAGTAAAATGGCAAGAATTATTTTGCAATCTCTTGTCTATATTTATTATAGTATCTTCAGGGATCATGCTAAAACACAGCCTTCATTCGATCCCCACGTGCCAGCACCTGACCCACCCAGGCCAAGGATAGGTTAAAAATAACCCTTTCCATGTGTTCATGGGTTCCCTATGTACTGTGTTTTAAGACATCAACAGCTGTTTTTTACAAGCAAATTACTCAAGAATAATTGAGCAATAATTAATTTTGAAACATCTAATTATTGTTTGATTTTGTTGTTCCTCAAAATTAAATATAATATCCTCAGAATACAAGGAAAATAAAAATAATGGTGTAGGTCAATTCTTTGTTGTTGTTGTTGTTTTCAGTATCTGTTTAAGGTGACAAGTCAGAGTAGAGTTCTTGGTGTACGATTAATGTTTTCTTCTTGTGAAAAATATCGTAATTATTCTGTGCAGGACAGAAATTAGCAATACAAATTCAGAGATTGTTTTGTAACAGACAGGGCTTGTTTTCTTGACACGAAACTTGTTTGTCACCCCTCCAATATTTCAACATTGAAATCTCACTGTACAGGAAAGGGTAGGGGTGTTATGGTATCATCATGACACAACACATGGGTTTAAAGGGGTGGGGGCTTTTGCTTTTCCAAAATGAATCTTGAAAACAAGTGGATAGGAATGTGTGCTCTGATTGGTTGGAGGAATGGCATGTCACCCACTGGCTGAGGGCAGTATAAAGACCAGGGCCACTTTGCCCCAGAACAGATCTGACAACTGCAAGAAATCATTTACTGCCGTGCCAAAGCTTATTTTTAAGCTTTTTTTGGGGGAAGAAAGCCATTGTAGTTATACAGCAAAAGGCTACTAAGTGACCATTAACATGGACATTCAGCGAACTTCCTCTTTGTTGGGGCCTCCTGGCTCCATGGAGAGCCTTGAGAAACAACTAAGCTGCCCGATTTGTCTGGACATGTTCACCAAACCGGTGGTGATACTGCCCTGTCAGCATAACCTGTGTCGTGGATGTGCTAGTGATCTTTATGATTCTCGAAACCCTTATCGTTTCTCTGGTGGTGTCTTCCGGTGCCCTACTTGCCGTTTTGAAGTGGTTCTTGATCGTCATGGCGTGCATGGACTTCAGAGAAATCTTCTAGTTGAGAACATAATTGACATATACAAACAGCAGCAGGAAGGTAGTGGTGGTGGCAGCACCACAGAAACGCCGATAAAAGCCAAAAACTCTAAAGAACCCATGTGCCAAGAGCACGAGGACGAGAAGATCAATATCTACTGTGTGACTCACCAAATTCCCACTTGCTCCATGTGTAAGGTCTTCGGCCAACATAAAGACTGTGAGGTGTCACCACTTGCTAGTGTCTATCAGGCTCAAAAAGGAGAGCTGAGTAATGCCATCGATGCTCTTGTAGCAGTTAATGGTCGCCTTCAAGCATTGCTTAACCAGATGGAGGAGGCCTGCACAGGTGTTCAGGACAATGCTCAACATGCCAAGCAAAAGCTTGGTGAATGCTTCGATTCCCTCTATGCAGCCTTGGAAGAGCGCAAGAATGCCCTCTTGGAACGTATAAGCAAGGAGCAGGATGAGAAGATAGCTTCCCTCAGGAGTCTGGCCAGGCGTTATGGGGATCGTCTTCAGGCAGCCACAGAGTTGACAGACACGGCAGTGCAGGCGCTGGAGCAAAGTGGTGCTGCAGATTTCCTGCTGGCCTCCAAGAATCTGATCACACAGACAAAGGACGTGGCGAAGAGCTCATTGGCTGAAGAAAGGCCTGAGCCAGGCTTTGAAAGAATGGACCATTTCACTCTGGATACAGAACATGTGGAGACTTTGTTGTCCAAGATGGACTTTGGAGGAGATGATGATGAAGAATTTGAAGATGCTGAAGATCAGGAAGAGGAGTGAATGAGAATAGTGTCATAGAGTGCAAATAGGATGTGATGAAGGACAAGAAGATCAAGCAAGGACAATAGCAATGAGAAAGAAGAAGGTTTAATGTTGGGATATCACTGCTAAGCAGTGTCAGCATTTCAACTTGGATGATTATAAGAATATTTCAGAACTAGGTGCCATTTTTATACTTTTTATAATGTAGTGGTTGTTGTCACTTTAGAAGTTATCTTCCTACTTTTACAAGTTTTACTTAGCATTGTTGTTACAGCATGTGGTTATGTAGTTCTGTATGTTCAATATCTTAATGCTTTGATATGCAATAAACTGTTCAAAAGTATTGAGATGAGTTTATTTATTCTATTATTATTTAAGGTGCAGTTTAAACCGAATATCTTGGAATTACTCTAATGGTTACTGTTTACAAGTAAACTCTGTGCACTCTTTGCCCTTAAATTTCTTCTCTGGTTAAAGGCACATGCTATTTTTAAAAGGTAAGAGGATGAGATATGGCTGGGGGACCTTGAGGGTAGAATACCAGAAAAGGACAGATGAACACCGCTTTCACCTCCCCCAGCACTGCCTTGTTCAGCAGCTTTTGCTATTCATTATTGCGAGTCAAGGCAAGAGAGAAATCAGGAACTGGGAGTCAGGTTGTCTAGCATGGATTGACAAGCACTAAAAATAAACAAGCAACATGCAAAAATCCCGTTAAGTCCTCTAAATATAATTTGTTTCTTGTGAGGTGTTAAGACCAGACATATTTCACACATCGAGTCAATCTGAATTTCTTTCTGTAGAGGGCATCCTTGTATAACATGTTCTTGTCTGTGTTTAATTTCCAAATGGCGGGCTTGTAGTCACCAGTCCCTGGTGTTGCATACAAGCTGTTACTAAACACTTCTGTGAGTGTTGCTATTTATTTAGCTTTCAAGCATACTCCTGTGTTTGCTATAATGCAGTATATAAGTAATTTCCAAAACAATATATTTAACTCTGTTTTTCATTTCTTTCCTGGAAGTTACCCTGGGTTAATGGATAATGTCACACTTACAATTCCTTTAAGTTTCTTGAAGTACTGCTGCAGTAATCAAAAGTGACAAATACATTAACAGACTCCAAGGCTGCATTTATGTGATTAAAAATATTATTACAATTTTAAATAACTGCTTTCTATTTTAATATATTTTGAAATCTAGTTTATGGCAAAGCTGATTTTTTTTTGCAGCCATTACTCCAGTCTTGAGCATCACATGATCCTTCAGAAAGAAACATGTATTATTTATTTTTGTGGCAGCCATGGTACATAAAAAAAAGTGAAAACTTTATATGAATAAAAAATAAATTGTAACAAATATCTTTACTGACACTTTCAATCAAAGTGTCATGAAAGCCCCCTGTTTTATCACTGATCTTTCACACTTCAGATTTGAAAAAGACTCAAGAAATGGGCGTGTAAAGCTGTGGAAAATTAAAAGTGAAGAGGGTGGGAAGAGGGGAGAAAACAACCAATAAAACGCAGACTTACAACACACTCATACAGACTTATTTGCTCTTACTTTGCTTAAAAACATGTTTTTTGTTTACCTAAATTGTTGTGAACTGCTGTCAGTTTAAAGTTTAATACCACTGTTGTACTGATATGAAACATAACAAATTATTTAGTGCTCTTTCCAAAGGTTTATTATGCTACAAACTACTTTCACTGTCACCAGTACCATCTTTACTTTTCCTTGCTTGGGTGTGAGCAAAGTTTGAAGAATATTGAACGGAAAGAGTTTGCAGGTGTGTTGGGAGATTACCATCTTTTTAAAAATATTTTAGTTTTTCTCTTCTGCTTTGTGTTTCTTAGAGTCCACCCGTAGGAGGGCATATGGGCTAGTAGCGCAAGCTTACACCTCTATCAGTGCAGAGGACTTTGCTGCCTTCGTGGGATACTCTGTAGAAGAGGCGGTCAAAGGTACATTAAATAATTGTTATTAATTAAATAATTAAATAATGTTCATATTTGATATGTGGATATGTTTTTGTAATATAAATGTCTGTTTCTCTTTCTTTTAAGGTGTAGTTAGCCATGGGTGGCAGGCAGATCCAAACACCAGGATGATCATGCCACAGAAACCAGGTGGGGGCACTGTTTCACTTCTCATTACCAATAAGAACAGATGTTTTTTCCCCCACTCTATGACTCATTCCTCCATAAGGTTTCATTCAGGGCCCCTCCTCTGTACAAAGAGTTTGTTCCGATGAGTTAACGGTTCTGCATGTTTTTTTCAAAACAAGCACGTGAATTGGTGACTTAACTCAGACTCCACTTTCATCCTGCTCTCATGTTTGTTGCTGATTGGCTCTCACAGTTTCGTAAGGTTTCCTTCATGTAAACGACAAGAATTGCATTAGTTTTGGTCACCTAACCTTATGTTCATCTTTCTGAATTATGCTGTTCTTTGTGTTGTGTGTTTTTTTAGTGCACACAGCTTTTTATGTGTCCGCCTGTAACCATTGACAACCGTTTTTACGAGACACATTTGTTCCAAACGAACAGGAACAAACAGCATCTGTGTTTTTGCACTGGCCTCGTGAGACAGTGCAGATGTCTGTAATGCATTTAAATAACTGATGATTGATTGAGAAATGACTCCCGGTACTGATGACTTGCAGCTGAAGTTTATTATTCAACACAGTTGCCATGACATTTTTCTTACTTGCATAAGCAGTTACATCTGTAACGGACTCTGTTGCGCATATATTCTTGTTCTGTGCACTACTTTGTTTACATTCATATGTCTATGTGTTATAGAGCAGATCGTAGAGGACTTGAAGGAATCCCCTCTTTTCTCATGTTTCTCTTCTGCCTTCCTTCCTCTCTCTCCAGATCCGCCCCCGGTCTCTCTGGTTCCAAACGAACAACAGCTGGCCAGACTTACCGACTACGTGGCTTTTCTTGAGAACTGATAAGCACTCCTCCCTCTTCCATCCTCTTCCTCACCGATACTCAGTTTTACGGAAGAAACCTGTGGTGTCCAGGACATTCATCTGTCCTGCTTCACTGATGGAGCCACCATCTTTCTTTTGTCTGTTTTGCTTCTTGAACTTGTCAGCCACAGTGATGTAGAAAAGTTTCCAAATTGTTTTACTTGTACAACTTTTACATCTACTTTGGTGTATAAAATTGCTGTCAATATTGTAAATTATTGTTTTTCAGCGTAAACACTTCACTATATGCACATATTGTTCAGGATCTTTGTGCTCTTTTGATGTTACAGGTCAAAATTGGGTCCTTATGTAATTTCATATTAACAAAGATGATGGTTCATTATGGTTAAGACTTCCATTTACAAATGTTGTACAAAATCACTTATCAGAAAGCCACATTTGTCCAGATGTGTAATTACATTTTTGTCATAAATTGACACATCCGTCAAAATGGCTTCTTGCAATTATTGAGACACCTTATTGAGACCATGCATTCAATTATGCACTATGTAAACAATAGTCTCTTTTGTTTCCTTATGTATTTTGTTATATAATAATAGACTTATGAAAGTCGGTTATGTAGCAGAGCTGGCAAAGGAGGAAAAGTTCAGTTTATGATAGCTGGGGAAAAGGAAAAGATCTCTTAATTTCTAACAAGGGTATTGTTTACCAGTGCAAACAACCGACAGCTCAAAGCGGCTTATTTTGGGAGACGCACAGTTGTATTTAAGAGGTTTTCCACTGTCTGGCAAGTGTTTTGTTGACGGTGCATCTCTCTGTCTGTTATTCAGATGTTTTGCACTGCCGCCTTGGTTTCTCACACAGAGTGGATTTGAAAAAGGAGAGGAAACGTACCAGCTGTTGGCCACTGTCACTGTAGCTTGAGAATAAAAGTGTGATCCAAATGCGCTGAAACAATGAGTACATATGGTACTCTGAGAATGTTAACCTCATCTATGTTACCTTATGTTTGTATTTGAAGTTTATCTTCTATATTGCATTTGCTCATCTTTTAACATTTTGAGGTTGCACCAAGCTGGCCCTATCCGGTTTTTGACTTGGCAGATATTATTATTATGTACTTGTGTTTAAGTTTCTGAGTGCCCTGAGGTTTAGCGTTTTGCCAAAGTTTACTGGAAAAGAGTTGGCTCTCTGGCTCTTGGCAAATTCACTGTTTGCCCTTATCTGGCATAAAACCTTCAACTTTTACTTCAGTGCCTGAACCGTTATGTTTATACTTAGTATATTTCATTTCTGAATATTTTAAAGGAGACTGTTTCTAATCCTTTGGACTTCCAACATAATCCTGCACACTTCAGTTTAGTCTGTTCTCTAAAACAAAATATGTTGTTGGAATGTTGACAGATGCCTCATTTGGTTGTGCATGCATTTCCCATGTGCTTTTATTGTAGTGTGACCAAGTACTTTCTTTGTAGTCTGAAACCTAGCACTGCTGAGAGGTGAATGTGTTAAACCTGCAGACCTTGTTTTAATTATCACTTGGACCAGCCTAATTTCCTTTGATTTTATATTTCTATATTATATCATATATTTTAAGCTGTATGATCAAGTGCAAAAAGACATTCAAAGGACGCGTTTGATGATCTGAGATCATCATTGACCTTACACTACATCAAACAGAAATAAATGCAGACCAGCTGAACTGAAGTCTTTGACATGAGGAGCGGTCAGGGGTCACAGACACAGGCTTCACTGGAGCAGCTGGGTGTCTAAAACTGTTGAGCCATTTGTGAGGCTAAATGAAACTGATATCCACTCTTGAACTTTAAAAGTTGGTGTTTTTTGCTTGCTTTGTGAATCCTCCTTAACAAACGATAAATCAGCATTGTTATGGTAGTGTTTTTCTTTGCTTTCAAATAAAACAAGCTCCCTGAGGAAGGTTATCAAAAGCCAGATCTTACCTCTTCTTCGACAGATGTTCGTAAAGTGCTATTGGCCATTCCTAATGAGTTTGCCTTTTACAAGGGTTAAGGGTTATGTCTGTATCCCATCATGCTACATGCCACAGAGGTGACGTGGAGTAAAGGTGAGCAGATTTCAAATCCTCTTGCATTTACATAACTTATCTTAAGCTTTCTTCTTTGAAGAGATTGTTATATTTTTGTTTCTCAACAACATCTGAAAGTCTGATAGTCTAAGAATGAATCTGTAGAGATTGTTTAAGCATTTGCTGCTGTTGCTACAGAAAAATGGTGAAGTGGCTTTGTCTCATTTTCTGAATCTGTTTAAAATTTCGATTCAGGACTGTAGGTGTTGCCATCCCTCAAATCTAAACTACTCCCCGGTACTGTCGTTCTGTTTATGGATAGACAGCGTTATGAACCATTGAGGAAGAAGGGTTATTTGTCAAAACACAGAGTAATAGATTTATTGAATTTAAATAAACAAAAATCCTGCTGCATGTGAAGGGAAAATGTTTCCATGTGGGTGGATGAGTCATAGTTTTTTTTCTCTTCCAATCTAGTATTAAAACAGTGTGTGTGCTTTTGTGAGACAGAGAAGTAGTGTTTTAAAATAGCAAAATATTCTGAAGAAGCTGTTCTGACTAATTTATGGTGAAAAACGTTATAAAATCTTTGAAGATTTTAGAGTTAATTGTTGTTGATGATTCAGGGGAGGGGTAGATGCTCATGATTAAAGAATGTGCAATGCTTACAACCTCATGCAGTTCAAAGAGTGACTCATTTAATTTGCCCCACATGGAATTCCCTAACTTTAGCTGATTTGTGTGTATTTCACATGCCCTGTTAGTCCATGAAAAGTCTGAGGTGGATAACATTGCTTTGTCATTATGTCTCTGTATGTAAACTTCGGAAGCGGTCAGACCAACATGAACACCAGCGCACCACACATGAAGGTGGCATCCAAATACAAAACACACTGCAGTTCATATAGCAAACGTTTTAGGTTCTTCTCCATGGTAAGATGGGCTCACAAGGATTAAAAAACAATCCTTTTAAGACAGTCAAACAAACTGCAGCTGCTTTTCGTTTGGCTCCAAGTTGTTGTGCCTTTTAGTTTCCGTATTTTGATCTTAGATAAAAAAGTCAAAGATTTATCTTCTTTCTACAAATATCTATTGTCATTGTTTTTCTTTGTGCAGAGGTTTAGCTGTTATCCAAGATTGTATCCCATTCTTAATATACTGATCTTACATTCTGTGTTTGTTGAAGTTGTTCAGCTGTCTGGGTGTTCCAAATAATTCATTTAACCTGTGTTTTTGATCACGAGTTGCATGGACACAGTGTAATTATCAACTGTGCTGCCTGGACAGATGACCTGAAGCCCACCCAACAGGAAAAATCTAATTTACCAGCTCTTTCCAGGGTCCCTGCAGTTATGCCCCGTCAAACAGTCTGTTTCAGGTTTAAGCATTGTGACTGTCTTATTTAGGCTTACAACATATTGTAAATAGTATAGAATCAGATCAGAGTTTGACGACAGCCAGTGCTCCACGCAGAGAACAGATCTCATCATCCAATCTGTCTGGAATGACATGAAGAAACAAAAAATGAATTAGTTGTATGTACACATAAGTGTAAATCAATAACTTTTACAATGTATTTTAATCTAATAATTGTAGTTACTAATTTGATGCATTTTCTTTTCTGATTTGACATTTATTGCTAGAAAATTGTATTGGTAAATTGTATTTACCCAGATGTTCAAAATTCAGTTTGAAGATCAACATGAAGGTTAAAATGAGAAAAACTAAATAAACAAAAAGTAAGATTACAGTTTTGGCCATAATTATTATATCCATAAAATAAAAACAACACTGATATAAGAGCATGCAGTTTATCTGTCAATCAGATGCGCAGAAATTTAGTTACTACAGCTACAGCAGTGTATTCTTTCAGAGTATATTTTTCCCACCAATGTCGAAAACAAATCTACGCCCTTGCTTCTGCATTGGGTCTTTCAGCAGGATAATGACCCAAAACATGTGGCGAAATCTACACAAAAAAAGATTGTGGAAAGAGGAATGGTCAAAGATCCCTCTCTCTGTGTTTTCAAATCTTGTGAAATGTTATAGGAGGAGATTAAGTTCTGTCTTGTTGGCAATAGGGGGGTTGTACGAAGTATTAACATCAGGGGTGCCAATAAATGTGGCACACATGATTTCATGTAAAAAATAAATGTTTCTCCTTTTTTTTACATTGTGGTTCTATATATATATATTTTTTTAAAATACAATTTCCTAAGAACACATCTTAAACAGGGGTGCCAATAATTGTGGAGGGCACCTGTATAGTACATTGTAGTTCAAATGTGCACAATTAAGTTCCTAATGTGCAGGTTTTTAAGATTAGATAAAGTCTAAAAATGAAGGACAGACTGTCCCTGTCAGCACTATTATTAAGCAGTATTTATTGTTCAGCAGAGTGTTGGGTGATGGCAAAAGAAAATCTAATGAGAATAATGAGACATCTCATTTTCAACACTTTAAAAATGACTGTGAATGTTCTTGTTATTTCAACCTGCCACTGCTCCATAAAGTTTAGAATACGTTTCCATGGGCTTCAAACCTAAACATGTACAGGCCAAGAAATTACATAATGCTCCCTAGAAGCTGAAGTTTGTCAGGATATGGAAAGGCAGATGTGCTAACCACTCAGCCAAAGTTCTCATCACAATTAGTTCCAATCATTTGCTTGTTACTTTTCCATTCCAATCGCTGAGAGTGGGTCATTTAGAATAATCAGTAGCACAAGATGAAGTGTGTATTTATATGATGTGAAAAATACAAATATCTGTGGAGAATATCCTTCTGGCCTGCTTCAACCTGTCCGAGGTCGTGTTGGACCAAAGAATGGGAGCATTTGGTGTCATGGCTGACTTGCAATTTTTTCCAGACCCAAAACGGAGGCAGATGAGAAGCATCAGGATGTTATTAGTCAGTGGAAAAAAAACTTTTCCCATCTTTCATCTGGAGCAGGGGGATGTCTGTGGGTTGAGGGCTAATCCGTGTTCTGGGGATAGAAGTCTGAAGAGTGTGGGATGCGATTTTAGTTATGCTGAGGTGGACATAATGGCACTGTTCACTAAATAAATGGACAATTATGTACAGTTGTGTAAAAAAGTTGTGTTTTATATATACAATTATTTTAACAGTAACCTAGCTCTAAATATTAAACTTGAGTTCATATTATACCATTCTGACAGCAGATTCCTCAGAAAGACTGATAGTGATGTACAGTATGCCACCGGAGTCTAAAGGCTCAATTTATTCTCTTCTAAACAGAAAAATGCAGTTTACATCTATGGCTTGATATACATATTTTGTTGTGCACTCATACAGTAATGTTTCTTACAGTTTAAATAAGGTACCTTGTCTTTCAAAGTAGAGGCAAACAAGCAATCTGCTGTCATTTATGCATTCAACCATCTGTTTATCATAAATATGATCAAAGACTATTTCCCCCCAAAACATTTCATAATTCAGAGGGAAAGGAAATGAGGTAAGGCCAAAACTGTAATCTTACTTTTTGTTTATTTAGTTTTCTCATTTTAACCTTCATGTTGATCTTCAAGCTGAATTTTGAAGATCTGGGTAAAAACAAGTTACCAATACAATTTTCTAGCAATAAATGTCAAATCAGAAAATAAAATGCATCAAATTAGTAACTACAGTTATTAGATTAAAATACATTGTCAAAGTTATGTGTACATACAACTAATTCATTTTTTTCCTGTTTGATTTGTTAGTGCCTCTTTACATCAAACGCAAAGCAAAAATGTGTAACAAATTGCAAACAAATTAAGGTGCCAATGACCTTGGAGATAGATACTGTGTCCGTGCCATGAAATTCTTGGCTCCCACAATCAGACAAATGGAGACAGTTTTCCCTTGTGATGCAGCTAGAATATAAATTAATTGGACTTATGGTGAGCCTTTTCATGATTTGAAATATATGGTTGGTTTTTGTTTTTATTGCACCCGTGGAAAGCCAAAATGCCATTATGATGAGTCATACACTGAGCCTGGGATAAACTCAGAGCACAAAGTCCCAGAGCAAAGGAGCTTGAACTTCTCATCTGAATTAGATTGAAAAGAACCAGGACAACTATATGCATACTCTGTTACTTACACGGACACCTGAACCGTACAGACCTTTGTAATCCCCTGTTGATATTATATTCATAGTGTAGTCATGTCTACGTCACACTGCTGCAGCTCTTTTTCTCACTTTGTGTACACATGAATTCTTCCCTTTTTCCACTCCTTTTTTGAACTTGTTTCATGATGCCTTAAGATAGTTGTTGAGAGATGAATACAAATCTCTAGAGTAAAACAATTCCAGTATCAGGAATGACATTTTGAAAGGTCAGTATCAGCAAGGAAATATATGCATGAAATGCAAATGTATTAACTATTTTTTAAAGCACCTCTGAATGGTCACATATAGAAAGTCACTGTATAAATATGCCATAAATTCTGAGTATTGTGAAATATTTTTGTATGGCTGTGTAAGACTTATGAAAAAGGATGCAGTAGAGTGCCAAAATCTTCTGAAAAATATCAATGCAATACACTGTTGATTTAGCGCTGTCAACATTACTGTACTTTGTTTTTCATTACAGTAGTTCACAAGAAACAATCATTTATGTTAAACCAGAATAAGAATGTAAAAACATCATACTGTATGAAATGTATGTAACACGTAATTTTAAGGACCAATTCTCACTATTAACTAGTTGCTTATTAGCATGCATATTACTAGAGTATTGAGTGTTTATTAGTACTTACAGTATTAGGCTCATATTAATGCCTTATTCTGCTTGACCATATTCTAGATCCCTTAACACAATATCTAAACTTAACAAGTATACCTTAACTATTAATAAGCAGCACATCAGAAGTTTCTTGAGGGAAAACTCTTAGTTAATAGAGAATGTGTTCCTAATCTAAAGTGTTACTAAAGGTACATTAAGAACAACTGAAACACGAGACATTGATGATGTGGAGAACGTCATCTTGCCATCACAGTGAGTCATTGCATAAAACCAGGAATAAAAAAAAATCGTAAAAATGTATTTCAGCCTTTAAAAAATCTGGCATTGAGCTCTGCCGGAAACTATTAGTATGACTTCAGCACTAATGCATTTCTCATATACAGTTAACCTCAGCATGGGAAGGACTGCTGCAAAATCCACATAGCCATGTGCAGATTGTTCAGGATTGAACATGATAATGTGTGTATGCTGCTGTGATGGATTCACAAACAGACTGGCAGAGAAAAATGTAACACGTGTGCATAACAAATCAGAAAGAGACACTTTGTAAACTGTTTATAAGATGTGTGGATTGACATACAGTTTAAGATTGGAAAATGTATAATTCATGCATTAATGACTCAGCTGTTGATGGAGATTATACACTTTTCCATTTTAAGAAATTTACAATAACTTAATTCTACGAATATGAAAGACTGAAACTGGTTTGGGAAAGTTTTATAAGGAAGTGCTACTATGGAAATGTTAGAAATTGTAATCTTTCTAGTGGGTCACATAGAGTTCACAGTGAAATGTATCTCAAAGTTTGTTGTCTTTAGTTGCCATAGAACTTGATATATAAAACGTCTGCTGCCTGTCCTCCCCAAACAGTGTTGATTTGGGGTCATTTCCAGTATGATAAAAAAGTCAACTGTTCACAGGAGAGAGAGAGAGGAAATTACAGCCTCGGTGGAACAGAGGAAATCAGAAGCTTACCTATATGCACAGGTTCCTGCACTTTCAACTGTTTCAGGCTGATTCATTGTATCTTATTTTCAAAGTCTAAACTTATGAGTCAAGTTGTGTATGCGTGTGGGATAAAGTAAAGGGACAATCTTGTTATTGTAACTCTGAAATATACGCTGCCAACGTAGTACACTCTTAAAAAGAAAGGTGCTTCAGGATGCCATAGAAGAACCTTTTTGTCTAAATGGTTTCACAAAGAACCTTTAACATCTGAAGAACCTTTCTATTTCACAAAAGGTTCTTTGTGGTGAAGGTTCTTCAGATTATAAAAAGGTAAGGAAGAGATGGTTCTTTAAAGAACCTTTGACTGAATGGTTCTTTGTGGAACCAAAAATGGTTCTTCTATGGCATCGCTTGAAGAACATTTTGAAGCACCTTTATTTTTAAGAGTGTATGTCCTGAATTAAACACTATGCTTTCCTTTGAGCAAGCAAAAGTCACATCTGTTCACATATTTTTTGTTCTTTCAGCAGAACTCGGCGTGAATGATCAGTCACAAAATGACATTCTTCTCAGTAGGACTCACAGCAAGAGTAAAATCACCTTTAAACGGGAATCTTTTGTAATGCATTACAAAAAGTAAAAAAGAAAGCACAATCAAAATCAAAGTTTTATATAAAGACTAATTTATTTATTTAATTATTCCCATTTCCAAGTGAAATACAAAGTAAAAAAAAAAAAAAGCACCACCCCAAAACAGTAAACAAAAATACATTCCAATTGCTTTTTGAAACCAAACTTGAGTGTAAGGCAATGGTTCCAAAAATGCATATTTATTTAAAGAAATAAATTTCTTGGTTTCAGATGATGTTCATTTTATCAAACATCAAGCTAAGATTTGTTTGGAGATTTTAGAGCAATTAAAATTCTTCCTCTCAAGCAGTTAAAAAAACACAACAACAACAACAACAAAAAACATAATAAGGGGACTGCAGTAATTTAGCTAAATGTGCTAAAATGGAACTACATTGTCATGAACTTGTCTCTTACTACAAAGATTTACTGAGGTTTTGATCAAGATATTTCCACAAGTAAACCATGATTAAAACAACATAACGTTTAAAAAAAATTGCCCTGGACATTTAGAATAGGTTTTATTCAAACCCACACACAAATGAAAAAAAAAAACAATAATAAAAAAAATAAAACCGATTGTAGCACCAGCATGAACCAAAGAAACTTTTCTTATGTGGAAAATAATACTTTCAAGGTTTTCTTTGGATTAATCCTTTGGCAAGCTCCAGTGCAGGCATCTTGGCTGTGGCTGTGCTTCTTGTTTTAGGTGCTATATCCTCTGAGTATTGTCAGTGGTTAGCTTAAAGTCTTCATAAGTTCCTATGTTTTAACTGCAGCGATGATCCCTTGTTTAACAGGTGCTGTTAAAAACAAACAATGTTAAAGTAATGGCGTCTTTATCAATCAATCCTTACACTAAAATGCTATTTTTTTTTTGAAGTAAACACACCTGCTTTTCCACAAGTCTTCTCACAATCATCTTGTGTATCAAAGCGATTCTGGTTCCCTCCACATCCTCCGTACCAGAAGCGGGTACAGTTTCCACTAAGTGGGTCATAATGCCATTTAAGCACAAATTTAGTACAGGAGCCCTCTTCTTTTAGTAGCTTGCAGATATCGACACTGGAGTGCATGGCAGCTGTTAGAGGGTGTAGTGAGGATGAGAAAAAATGACATAATTATTATACAAAATTAATTGCATACTGAAAATTTCAGTGAGGTTTTGAAAAATGGCAGGTTTGTTTTGTTAATTAGATGGCTTGGCTTCAGGGTTTATCATCTCCGGACAGTGGCATTTCAACATGATTTCTTGTAACCACATATTTTACCCTAAACATTTTCCAAAATGTTGTTTCAACTAAACAACTCAATGTTAAACTCAATGTTAATTTTAAGGGTCAACTGGAATATTTAGTTGACTAAACTAAAATTATTAAGTCAGCGGGGTAACAAACTATTTTAAGTTGAAACAATTTTTTTTACAGTGTATATAAACCTTTCAGTTTGCTTAACCGTAACACAACATTTACATTAGAATTTAGATACAGTTATTTCCAGGAATAATTAAAAAGTATTGTTCACTAAGGAAAGTGAGTTACATGACTTGCCAGGGTCTTTCGCAAGAAAGTTCTTAGTCTTAAGATGGACCATATTTTACGCATTATTATCCATGACAGGATGTTTGTTGTGTAAACCAATGCACATGCATAAGGCATTATTCAAACTGAATAACATCAGTACTGTCTTCAGTATACCGCTTACTGCTATTTTTTATTAATAAATTAACTTCACACAGTTAAACTGAACCAACACTGAACTTACTTGAAGCTGAACAATGACACTATTGTCTTGATACAGCTGCTATATAGCAGCATTTGGATTTGCCTCTTTAGTAAAGTTTTCATCATTGATTCAGTTACTTTCCTGTTTAATATATATTTATAAACCAATATAAAAATAAAGGTTACTTGACATTACTACAAATAATCTCTTCTGAATTCAAATTGTATTGCTCTCAGTAAAGCATTTTTTTGAAAGTGGTCCTGTAACAGTATTGAAACACTTCATGACTGATGAAAATACTGAAGAAAAGGTTTCTAGAGGTTAGTGTAACCGGTGGACTGACCTGGAGCTGGTGCTGGGGGGAGAACAGCTTTGGCATGCTCTTCACTTGCTTTAGGATCAGCCACTGTGGTAATCAGAAAAAAATAAAAGTGTTTTTTTTTGTATTGTACTTCCTTTTAAGGGTGCTTGGTAGAAGCCACAAGTAGCCAAGTAACACAAGAATAACTTAGTAATATAACAAAGGTTATATTTGTGTTCTGGAGAGTTAGTACGTGGATCTTGCATTATCCATCACTGTACCATTGAGCAAGGCACTGCATTTAGGGTGCTGTAAATGCTTTAGTTCTAATTTACCATCTAACTGATAATTGATCTAATTTTGTAGCTATAGATCTTTTCAGTTTCATCTTGTTTTGGGATTTAAGACCCTGAGTACTGCAACCTGTATACTCAGCTTTAAATATTCATAATTCATAATTGTATGGCTCAATCATGAAGATTTCGAAATAGAAATAACAGGGCAAATGAATTGCTGCAGTGATCGGGTCAAGGGTTCAAAGGGCACACATACCTGGCTTCATGCAGTGTTTGAAGCAATCAGCCTCAGTCTCAAACCTATTGTCATTTCCTCCACAACCTCCATACCAGAACTGTGTACAGAATCCATTCTTTCTGTCAAAGTACCACTTAGCTTGGTAATCTTTGCATGGCAGTCCAGCATCAAATTCAAGTGAACATGGGTCCATAAGATTGTTAACTGAAACATGCAAAGAAATGGAGACAAACAAAGAGGGTTTATCATGAAAAAGGACAGACAAATTTAGTGTTGTCAGTAAAATGAACATATAGTCAGTAAATATTAGGTGACTGTAGTTCGTTTAGAGGAATTAGCTGTTTATTTTAATGGGTTAGCTGGATTAAAACCAAGATCATGCAAACCATGTCATTTTCAAATCAAGCTTGAATTCAAACTGTACTGCTACAACTTTGTTATACTTGCAAAGGCCAACAAAACACAAAGTTTTCTATTTACAAAGACATTATTATGTTTTTAAATATCTTTGGATAAAATAAAAATCATGTTTCTAAATGCATTCAATATTATCAACACTGTCAGTCCAAATACCTTGTCACTGGACCAAAGTACCCAAAGAAGAAAACAATACAGTGACCTTGTTTGCAAAAGCACTTTGAGACACATTTATATTTTATATGCCTTTTCCAGTTCATTTGATTTATGTGCTATACATTAGCCATCTGCAGGTAATTACTGTGATCTCAGTTCCATTAACTGTGTGTGTGCTGGGGCCATCTCACAAATCTCTGCTTCATAACCCCTACAGAGTAAACCTGCCTTTTATGTGAAACAACCATTTTCCCCTTTAAAAGTAAGTATTGCACTTTGTTAGTGGGTTATGGAGTTGAACGATGCCTGGTTCAATACAATTTAGGTTAGTTTATTAGTTTTTGTAGATGCATTTTTGTGAAAAGTCAAACTACCCTGAATTGAATGAGGCTCCCTATTACCAGCTAATAAAAACAATGATCTCATTGTTTTGCAATGCCAGAGGCCTTCTTCCTAACGGAAGAAATCATCATTTACAGAATCTCCAAAACTCTTTAAAAACACTCTTTAACACGCAGTTTTATAAGATGCTCTGACTTGTAAATTTACAAATTTATCTATTTAGCCTTTAAAACAATCAGTACAACGAATATTGTATATGCAGACATTTGATTTTTGACTTTTCTAAAACACAGGAAACATCCAAGGACATGTGTTTTTAATCCCAAAGCACTCACAATGCTGATTTTATATATGATTTAAACAATAAAAAAATAATCAAATAGAATAATTTTCTGCTCACAAACAAGTAAACGAAAAACCGAGCTAATCCATGTGCTGCTTGTTTATGGATTAGAGTAATAATAAATCAGCTATTTTTAACATGCAAAGATCCTTTCGCTGTTAATCCTCAGCATCACTTACTTATTTCTGGTTTATTTAAGGGTGCAGACGACACAATCCCCATTGCTTCACTTGGAACCTTCTGTTCTGCTGATTCTGTTCAAAAGAAATCTGAGGTTAACTAGATAATGCAGAAATTATAGTTTCTGTCATCCTGAATACTTTCTTACTTATCAAACTCTCAACTTTGTACTGTAGAGAGCTAGGTCTATTAAAAACTGTATTTTCTCTGCTTTGCATGTTATCTCATATAAAAAAAGGAAAAAAAAATCTGGTGATATATATTCTGTCACTTACTAATTTCTGGTTTACTCAAGTGTGCAATCCCCATCACCTCACTTGGAGTAAGAACCATCTGTTCTGCTGATTCTGTTAAAAATAAATCTGAGGTTAACCAGATATTGCAAACATTATAGTTTTCAGTCATCCTGAATACTTTCTTATCAAACTCTCAACTTTGTACTGTATGAGAGCTAGGTCTATTAAAAACAGTATTTTCTCTGCTTTGCATGTTATCTCATATTTAAAAAAAAAGAAAAGAAAGAAAAATCTCCTGGTGATATACTGTATATTCTGTCACTTACTAATTTCTGGTTTACTCAAGGGTGCAATCCCCATCACCTCACTTGGAGTAAGAACCATCTGTTCTGCTGATTCTGTTCAAAAGAAATCTGAGGTTAACTTAGATCCTGCAGAAATCATTGGTTTTGGTCATAATAAATGATTTCTTATCAAACTCTCAACTATGTACTTGTCTATCAAAAGCATTTTTATTGATTTTTTTTTATTATTTAATAAAATATATTAATACATATTTTATATTAATTTACAAAATATTTTAATTTATTAATATTTTTTTTAATGATCATTCATTTTAGTTTATATTAATTTAAAAAAAGTATCCTGGTGATATATTCTGTCACTTACTAATTTCTGGTTTATTCAAGGATGCAGTGGACATCATCCCCATCATTTCACTTGCATTAAGTATTTTTTGATCTGCTGATTCTGTTTAAAAAAAACATATTTAAGGATAACTAGATCTAGATAGAGCACTCATAGTTTTCTTGCAAGATTTAAAGCATCCTTATTCTGTACTATATTTATGTAACAATACGGAAGCTAGAGTCATAAACAAAACACATAGCTCTGTTATACTACAGTACATCAAATGTGCGCAAAAAAAACAATAGAATCTGTGAAGCTAATTCTGTGTCACTTACTTGTTTCTGGTTTACTCAAGGGTGCAGTGGGCACAATCCCAATCACGTCACTTACAGTAAGGACCTTCAGATGTGCTGATTCTGTTGAATATGAAGAATGAATATAAAGTTAACCCCATCCTGCACTGGCCAACATTAAAGGACAGTTCATGAAAATAAATAAACAATTAAATAAAATAATGTAATCGATTCACTTTATTGATGTTGAAATGATAACATTTTAATGATCAGGGAACATGAAATGTGCTTTTTAGAAGAACATCCAGTCTGATTTTTTGCTCTAGAAAATAAGAACTAGGGCCGGCCAGCTTCAATAATCAGAAAAAAAGAAGTAGACCATGTGATTTGTACTCAACAAGTCTAAGCCACCTAAAACCTTTGTAAGAAATAGGCTGTAAATTGCTATTCACTGAAAATCTTGTCTTCTAGAACAGGTCACAAATATTCTCCACTAACCAAATAAAGTTTAAGCCTAGTTATTATCCTTTCGTGGAGCTAAGTGCTTTGTGTTTCCTGCTGAATGGAGATTAGGGAGTTCTTAAATCATCTATCAAAAATGTACCACACATAATCTGCAGCAGAAGTTCCATATAGCAATTTAAATTAAGTCTAAATTATCCAATGTATGGAAAAGAACAGTGTGCACTTTCAGTTAAATACCTAGTTGTGTGTTTCACTGAAATACATAAAAATCATACTGCTCCATAATGAAGTAGATGTCAGAATTTATTTTTAGCTGTCCGTTTAATGCATTTCTTTTAATTTCATTACTTATCAATTCATACTTATAATTTCATCTGCACGACATGTTCCATAAATTCATAATCACAGAGTAATTTATGTGAAAACATGCGCTTACTTGTGGGAACAATGCCTTTGTAGGTGCTGGCAACATGCCCATTGACACTGTGAGTATTGACCACTACATGATAGGTTTCGGCTGCCTCCAACTCAGAAATGAAGAGATGGCTGCCGGTCACATTTTTCCTCAGCACCAGAATATGATCCTTCAGGCGAGTCACAGTAACCTCATGGGTGGCCTTTGAATCGCCACTCAACCACTGCAGGGAGAATCCGCTGGAGGTGACGTTAACCAGATGCATTTTCTCCATACCTGTTTCTGGACACCAACATACACACAATGTGACCAGAATTCAACCCCAAACAAATACCTACAACCTATGGTGCATACTGTCAATACCTTTATGTTTTCTGTCATGAACCTCCTGCTGTCCATGATGCTTCTGGTGTTTCCTGGAAAAAAGACACATAGCAACATTCACACAGTGTATTAACTCAATATTAATGTTAATTATGTTATTTAGCAGCTCCTGCTGTCTTGTGAATTGTTCTAAATTGTAACAGGGGTTACAGACCACATTGCTCATAAATATACTCACTCCTCTGTTTTTGGCAAACTGAATGGGAATTTGTGTGGCTGGTCACTCTGATACCATTGACACTTCTTAGAGACGTCAGGCGACAAGTAGAAAGCATTTTCAACTATATAGAAATAATGATGAAACTGTCAATAACAGTTCTTGGTACCTGGTACAAAATGACAGGCTAATGCATCAATGGACATTTTGAGCATGTTAAAACAATCATTTGACTTACGGCCAAGGTACTTGGGCAACAGTCTGGCAAATGTCTGAATATGGTCATCATAGAAGCCTGAAGGTCTATCCACCCTCTTAAAGAATACATCTGAAGGCTCGCTTGCAACTTGGGCCAAGACACGGACATCACCTGCACTGAACAGCTTTCCAACTGCCATCACCACTATGAAGTATCCTTTGCATTTAACTTCAGTGGCTGCCCTTATTATCTTCTCCTCATGCAGTTCAACTGGTCCAGTCACCAACAGAACTAATATCTTCAAATTGCGGGGATGTGGCGCCTTCTCAAACACATGTTCAACAGTGCCTTCAAGAGCATCTGCAAGGGCCCGTCCTCCTTCAAGCTGGTGGACCTTATCCTGTAGAAAGCTTCTAACACTGTTTGGTGACTTGTGTTCTGTCAAACCAAAGGTCACGCTGATGGGAATGCCACTGCCATTGTGCAAGTATTCATAAGGTGCATGCTGAACAAGTGCTACTCGAGCATGATGGGTAGTGCTGGCTGGCTCAGGGGACAACTCTAGCTGTTCTATCATTAAAGCCACATATTGCTTTATCTCTATGAAGACGGAGGGCCAGGTGCTCTCTGAACTATCAAGAACAAAGGCCATGTCGATGTCCAAGTCAGTGGTGGGATCCCTCCGGTCCCGGACTCCACGTGATGGGACATAATCACACATCTGATCCGGGGCACAGAAATCTGAAAAAAAAAGTTAAAGAAGAAAAATGACATTCAAACATTCTCTGTTGCTACGGTTTTGCAGTTTTAAAAAGTTTGGTGGCTTTTCTTGTTTGTTGAACTCTGTTGTACATGATAACACAGTTTTACCCAGGCAAATATGGCAGGTCATGATCTTCTTGATGACATTGTTGTATTCAGCACTTCCAGGTGAAGGTAGGACAATAATCTGGGCTAGAGCAGTGTTGTTAAGCTGAAAGAGAGTAAATGTAAAATACTTAACGGTATGCTTTCTTTTATGCCAAATGCAATTGGCTGTGTCAGGTTTTTACTTAATTTAAAGTATATATAAAAAAGTAATTGACATTTCCTCCTATTTAACTTCAAACACTGCAACTTTATGTAAGCTGCAAATCGATTTGGAAGTTACCTCAATGAATGCGTGAAGTTACTTATATAAAGCCTTATTCAAAATCACAGTTGCTGTGCATATGACCTGAAAATGTTAAGCCCAACTAAGCATTAAGGCGCAATACTGTACATGCAGTTCAGTGCAAAGAGTTCAAGCTTATATACTGGGGCAATGAAACAACTACTGTTTCAAGTTGTTTTCTGAAGATCAACTACTGTCATGAGACAACATTCTAAACAGGATTCTGATGTGTAAAGACAAATGACAACTGATGAAACCATAGACGAGTGAGGAAGCATACTACATGAATAAAAACCTTTACCAACACTAATGCAAATGGAAAATAGTTATTTACAAATTACAATACTTGCCCTTCTACTGCCCCTACCTGCAAAGCTCTTGTGAGTTGACGATCTTCACGGTTAAGAAGGAATACAGAGGATATTCCTGCATCGTAGAGGCGCAAAGCAGCGGCACTGAATTCTTGAGAGACTGTAATAGGGCCGTTGACAAAGAAAACAGCAATCTTGCGCACAAGGAACCCACTGCGAACTCTCTTGAATGTGTTCTGTGCAACGAAGTTCATGGCTGTCTCCAAGCTGCGCTTCTTACGGGTCTGCTGAGTCTGGAGCCCTTGAACTCGCTCAACAAGTGATCGCTTCTTCTGGGTATCTGCAAAGCGGATCTCAGTAGTCACCTCATTGTTGTAGAGTGCTAGAGCAACACGGGCACCTCGGGGACAGTTGCTCTCAGCAATAGTGATGTCACTGACCAGGCGGAGAACAGTGTCACGCATGTTGTTGAAAACAGAGCGTGATACACCATCCGATGCATCCAGGGCAAAGGCCAACTCCGTAGGGTATAGGGGACATTCCTGAGCACCTGGAGAAATAGAAATTAAAAAGCTGAAGTACAGTTTTATGCAATGAATGCTTTAAAATGTAACCCTAACAGTACAGTGCAAATGCAGAAGAGATTGTACACTATTCACTTACCATAGCAGCAGGCTAAAAAAGAGAAAAAAATTGAGAAAGATTTCAAAATGTAAAAGTATAACTATTAGTAGGTATATAAAAGTATAACTCAAACTATAAGAAAGACAGCATAATTAGACATTGTACAATCACTATACTTACGACAGTTATCCCTAATTTTCTTGACCAGATCACATTGCTGTGAGGACACAAATATTTGGCATTAATGTTCCAAGCAAGTAAGTAGAACTAAACAATAAAATCACTTATACAGTGAAAGAAAGGAAAAAGTACATACCACTGCACCAGTTCCTCTGGGTCCTTTTAGACCCTGTTTTAGACAACAGAAAAAAAACACTTTCTCAACAGCTGAACACAGCTGGGTAGAACAATCTGGATTTATTCCACTGAGCATTTTTTTTGTGCGCCAAACTAATGTCTGTCACTAGTTAAAAAAAACTAACAGCTTGAGTAAATCAAAGCTTATGACTTGCTGAGAGATTTGTACACTTCATAAGAAAGAACATCCCTAGTTATTCCTCAACTTAGTCCCCTTGTTAATTCAAAGTCAACATTCCTGTATTTAAAGATTTGTCACAATTTATGCATTATTTATTTATCAGTTTTTTTAAAGATTATTTTAAAGCAGTATTATATTAAAGTATTGTGCTTACATAGGGCCCTGGGTATCCAATATCTCCCTTTTGTCCAGGTCCACCAGGTTCCCCTGAGGTACCCTACACAAACATATTATTAGTGATTACCAGCAGTATGGACATTATGACACACTTAAAAAATAGTTACATCAACATTACTCACTCTCTGGCCATTGTTTCCTCTAGGTCCAAGTCCTCCCTTTGAACCAGGATCACCTGCTTCACCCTTTGAATCAATTGAGATTTAACATTTAGTTACATTCATTGTTTTGCACTGCATTACTATTGTATTTACTGTAAAAACATTCAAAGGAGCAGACATTTTCTGCAATCTCACCTTTGGACCAGGGAAACCAGGGAATCCTTCATCACCCTAAAATAACATTAAAGAGTGTTCAGTGTAAAATACATGTTTTGCTGAGTATATATGTATATAGCATATATGAACGTAAAATGATACAACAACTGAAACATAAACTGAACAAATTTCACAGGCATTTGGTGATCAGAAATGAAAATAATGAGCCTCCCAGTAGCATTGTCTTAGGTATCTTATATTAAGGACAATGCTGTTTTTTACTCTTTCCATTGCTCAGTTTATCTGCAGTCCTCATGCTTCCCTTCAGCAGGACTGTTGCATGTTCAGTCATGTGAGCAGACCTGCTAGGTCTCTATACTGATTGCCTACTGCATGTAAACTGTGGGAGGTTCCACGGGCGCATGCACAATAATTATAAATGATTTATTGAAAAACACAAAACACATTGTTTAAACCCTTTCCACACACACTCACCCTTCGTCCTTTGGGACCAGGTATACCAAACCCATCTCGTCCATCTTCACCCTGTATACATAGGAAACCCCTTAGTTTGATCTAGGCTAAACTGCTGACATACAGTAGATTGATCTGATAAATGATCAATGTGCTATATGTTTTAATATAGAAATAATGTTTATAACTATTAAATCTATTTGTGACTGTTTTATATAATGATTAACACTTTTACTACAATGTATGAAATGTATTTGGTATGACTGGTGCAGACTGTGACTTCTCACTTACAGGCTCCCCACGGGGTCCCAGGGGTCCAATGACACCTTTAGGTCCTGGCTCCCCTGGTTCACCCTTTAGAGGGAATGAAACAAAAGTTAATCATTATTTTATAAATAATAATGTATAAAAGGTGCAATGGTCATAAATTTAACAGCTGAAAGAGCACCTTAATCCTCATACTAATGCATTGAAACAAAAATGTGAGTTAATTTCCTCTTCCCAAACTGTATAAATACAAACTCCCCAGAAGCTTTGCTTTCAGTTGACACTGAGATGTTTTCTTTTAAACATTTCTTAAGCTTTCCAATGGTAACTGGAACACGAGAGGGCAACTGCCTTGCAATGAATTGCCAAATGTTGTCAAAGATAACCAGTACCTTCCGGCCAACGGCACCTCTTCTACCCTTTTCTCCAGCAGGTCCTGACAGTCCTCCTGGCCCCTAAAAAATATATAAAATAAGATGAAAGATTTCCTCATAGAAATCAGTGTATATATGTATATATATATATATATATATATATACATTTTCTTTTTTTGTGTGCGTGTGCGGTTTTGTCTGCACACAAATAGTCATTATTATTGATACAATCATCCTTTTAAAAGCATAGAAAAAAATAAAAAGAACATGCTTGAACATCTCTTACCCTTGGACCAGGGTTTCCATCCTCTCCTCTTATACCAGGTGCTCCAATTGGTCCAGCGGGACCCTGAATTAAGTACAGATACGCAATATTTATATTACATATATATTTTCTCTTTGATTATAACATTGAACATTTTATTTAAAGGCAGGTGTGCATATTTGTACACACACAATAAATAAATGTAACCAGACTGTAAACCAGATCAAAGCATTAAGTTTGCATATACAACATCTGCCTTTTTTTTTTTGCAGCTGATTAATTTACCCGAGATCCTCCAATTCCTCTCTCTCCTGGTAAACCATCACTTCCTGGCCTTCCAGCAGCACCCTAAAAATACAATAGGACCATCAATAAATTTAACAAATTTAAATGAATTCAAAAAACTGTTTTAACCCATAAACAACAGCTCTTAATGAATCTCAGTGAGAGTGTTAAAATAATGTTAATTTCCCTCAATGGCATGACATAGTATATGTACTCAGGCACGTGCACACATAGCACCTTGGCTTGAGCACCTGCAACATCGATCGGCACATGCACATCACAGACAGGCAGAGAACTGCAGAAGTGAAGCCCTCCTTCCCTCTCCAGTTGTGTTTGTCTTGGTGTGGAGGTGAGTGATGATAAACAAAAGACTAAGCTACCTGTGCCTCAAATTTACAGCTAAATATCCAAAAGACAAACGGCAAATATAATTAATTTGTCTTGCTAACATCCATGACTGATGAGAGCGCTACCATGTAAGTTATCTGAAGTTTAGCTAAGGCAATAGGAAGTCTAGCAGGTTAGACAAGTGTGTCACTGCATGATTCAGTTAAAATGCATTTAGATTAAGAATGATCACAAAATTCAAGATATGGGGGCAGAAATGTATATATTGATATCATTTCATATAGATAATCAGTATCACATAAAGACTGACTTTTTTCATCAAAAAGCAACATGATTACAAATGTGACATTGATTTTATACAGCAGTTCAATAAAGAAGAATTTAATATTAACACACTTACGTTTTAGACACTATATTGAGTGTTTTTGCTCTATTTCGCCAAGAAATATAATTTCAATTTGCTCTCTGAGCAACAGCTGTTTTGTTTCTGAATGAATCAATCGTTTAAATGATTTGGTTCAGTCGCAATGACTCACTTATTAACAGTGACTTTCTGCCACCTACTTGCAATTTTAATTTCACATTTAAGTAACTTTTCATTTTTTTTTTATAATTTGAAATATCAGTATTCAAAGTTTTATGTTTAAAATATCAAAACCGTATTAATGCATTTGTAACCACAGGTTAAATCAATGCACACGTGTCCTGCATTAAACAGTGTGTAAATGCATCTAAATGCCACTTCTAATGCAGCTTCTGTGTTTTCTCTGCAGTGAAAAGATTCATTTTGTCAATACTGATTAAATTTGCTTGGTAACAGCTTAAATTACTTATTCTAATTGACTGACTCAATTTAAGAATTGGACTGAAAATATGATGCACACTCATGCAGGGCATTATAAAGGTAAAAATGCCCATGAAAGTTAAAAAATCAATTTAAACTTATTGGAAAACATTAATTTCTATCACTGCTGTGAACTGATCACCACAGAATATGCAGAATATCAAAAACTTTAGGAGTCAGCTGTCCACGGTAGTCCTTAAAATATCAGCACAATAACACAATCAGCAAAATATTGTCTATCGTTATCGATAAAAACGCAGAAAATATTGATATATTTTGTCAATATTGCACATTCCTAATATATTTTACGTTTTGTTTAGAAAAATAAATAAATAAATACGAGAAGTGCCATTTTTTCCACTTGAATCCCTGCCCCTCAAAATGTCTGTGCACGTCCCTGTGTGTACTCACCGCTTGACCAGGAGGCCCTCTTCTACCATCAGGGCCCTTTTTCAAAAAAGAAGTTGAATAAGATAATGAACAGAACATCTGTCATTCAACATTTCATGGATCTCACACATAACTTTTCAAATAATGTATTGCCATAGACAACATGATGTAACATTGAAGTACTAAACTGAATAGCCATCAAAGCTAATTCCGAAATGTCTTCTTATATCATAACAGTTTTCTTTTAACTCTTTAGATTCTAAACATATGATTGAGCTGTTTGGGGTTTTTAAGAGATAATTTATGCTGAAAGGATCTTAGCCTATTCAGTACTGCTGGGTAAGTTAGAAAATACATTATCTTTGGTCGAGGAACCATACCCGTCTGCCTGATTCACCAGGTCCTCCTTTATTTCCGTCCACTCCTGGCTCTCCCTAAAGAAAACACTTCAGTGAACCTCCAAAATGCATTACAGTTGTGGATTTTATTCACATAGACACAAACACACATTTAATAGGACACACTATCAAAATATGCAGAATCTCATATTCTTACAAATCTACTACTATATGTAAAGCTTGGCCAAGTCTTAAAGTTTGACCAAGACCAGAAGCTAAAATTACATGTAACGAGAAATAATAGTTTAATCAAATGAGATATAAACTAATAAAACAACTTTATGATTTTTTATGAGATTATATTGAATAACTATAAACAAATCTAAATATGAAGTTTGGTACTTTACAATATTGATGCGTGAACATATGCTACAGAAACAAAAAATATACCAGAATGACATACAGTATTAACTATGTAAACAAAAAAAAATAAAAATAATGGACCATACCGGTGGGCCAGCATCGCCTGGATCACCTTTTGGCCCCCTCTGGTTGTTGTCTCCTCCTGGGATGCCCTAAAAAAACAACAACATCAACCTTACTTATTGAAGGAAGATATACTCATTCTAAATTGAGTCGAATCCTTGAGTAAATAAGAGAGCAGACATATCTGACTATGCATATAATACATACAGGATCACCACTGATTCCAGTCTGACCAATATCTCCTGACTGGCCTTTGGTCCCTTTAGGTCCCTAGAAACACACCAGAAAGATCAGATAAACCATATTTATTCATTTTGAATATATTCCTCATGACCCTACCCACAACTATATTCTAAATGACTTACCCTTTGGCCAGGGTTTCCTCTATATCCTGGAGGGCCAGCAATGCCACTTGTTCCCTGAAAGACAACAACATACTTTAATTGCATACACAAAGATTTGTACAAACTATTGTACAAGTGACCACTAATAACAAAATAGCTGACCTCCTCTCCATTGATTCCATCTAAACCAATCTCTCCAATTTCACCCTAAAACAAAACAAATGCTTTCAATTAAACATATTCTTATGTTAATGTTAATAATCATGGTAATATATTATTATTTACTATGACATGATTACAAATTATTATTATATATTAGTGTTATATATAAGGAGTTCTTACCTTTTCACCATTGTATCCACAGATCCCTTAATAAAAGTAAAATAAATACATTGGATTAGTCACGTGATATATTTTAACCATAATGTGCCACCTTAGGGAAATTTAGTTCAACTTACTTTGACACCTCTTTGACCTGGACATCCCTGGAATCCTTGAGTTCCATTTACCCCAAGTGGTCCTCTCTCTCCCTGATAAAATATGAAATTATCACAATTATGAGAAACAACATGCCACATACACAATTTTTTGGGTCAAAATGTTGCCGTCTAACTGAAAGATACACACTGATTTAATGACAACAGCAAAGTTTCAGGTTGTTCATGATGAATTCTTATGCTGATAATTAATATGGTGTAGGGAGAAAATTGTATTGTATTTGTGAGCAAAAACATTAAAATAAATAGAAAATAAACTCTCGTGTTGGGGTTTAAATTCATGAACTAACACATGCATTCTGTAACATGTAACTGCAAAACTGGTAAAGGTATGTATATGTATGTGCAAAGGTATGTATAGGATCTGTCCATTTATTAGTGCATGCTGGAAAATCAATGTAACTTTATGCGAAGTGAGAAAGTGGGCAATTACAAACTATTGAGAAGGTAGATGTTGAATCATTGACAAATGTGTGTGAAAAAAATAGCCTTTTAAATCTTTTTATGTATTCAATAATAGCTAATTAATACATGCTTACCGGACCACCTTCATCACCAGGATGTCCTCTCAAGCCTTGACCACCAGATTGACCCTATAGGCAATCAAACTTTGACATGAGCGAACACTGATACATTTTTTTTTTTTTTTATCTGTGTTGTAGTGTAAAATATGTTGTTTTTCAAAGAATGAATTTGACCTTTGGTCCAGGAACACCAACAGCTCCTCTGTCCCCTCTCTGGCCATTGCACTTGCATGGAACAGAACAGCATTCCCGCTCAGCAATGTTATCCTTAAAAAGAGACAACCAAAAGAATATTAGACAAACATATTCAGCTGTCTTTGTCATTGTAGTAGTCCATCAATTAGTGAGCTTATTTGACTGAGCTGTTCTCACCAGTTCTTCCAGAAGTTCATAATCCAAGTCCATGAGGTTGACACGCAGAGGTCGTGTGTACCTAAAGCCACGGCCAAATTCCAAGAGAACTGCATCCTCAAATCGTGGCACTCTCTCCAGGGCAACAAGGATGAAACTACTGACACCTTAAGAAAAACAAATATTAAAATGTTCGTAGTAACATGCTGCGAGATGTCTAAATCATCATCAACAACACACATAAGTATTGGTGAGTAGAAAAATTAAGAAACTAAACATACCAATATTTGAGTGTGAATTAATGAAATTCATCAGACATTTTCATATCTATAATTAGGATTATTCTTACCAACTGAACGCATCAGTTCAACTCGCTCTTTCAGGATGTTAAACTGGGCATCTAATCCATCAGTTAAGTGGATCACAACCTTCATGGGTGTAAAACAGCAATTCATTTCATTTTTAATACAAATAATTGTTTATAAATATACAGAGATCCAGTACATATAATATGGTAAGATTTTGAGGTTTAAATTAGCCCTGAATGAAAAGGATGTACCTTGACATGATCTGAAGGCTGACTTTTGAATCTATCAGCATAAGCTTTGATTGTGGCACCATTTAGAACAAAAGGTCCACGGTTTCGGAGGGCCTTGAAGGGCTCAATAAGCTCTGTGTATCTGTTGGTGAAGTCCAGTAGAACAGGTTCAGAGGCAGAGTCCATTGCTAGCATGCCCACTTGTATTGAGGGAACCTGGCCAGAAGAGCAGCTGATGAGCTGCATCTGGGTAATACGTTGGAGAATAGTAGCCACCTTCGTCTCTAATGTTTTCTGAGCAGCAAATATGTTCTGTGCAGCCACGTCAAACCCCACAAGAACATCCAACTTGCATTCTGCCAGAAACAGAATTAAGAATGACTACAAATTGAGAGCAAACTGTATTTTCACTTTATAAAAAACCTTAAAAACCAAACCAAACCTGTGGCATTCTTTACTCCAGTGCACAGTCCTATTCCTTTCACATCATCATCCAGTGTTTCCAAAATCTGCTCATTCAGTTCAGAGAGCTCTTGGAATGTGCTGGCTCGGGCCACTGTAGTAGTTTCACTGCCCAAATTATTGAGCTCGTCCTCAATATCACCCACCCCAACAGCATAGATTCGCACACCACTGGCTTTGAGAGCTAGTGCCGCTGATTTGCTGTCATCCTTTGACCGTCCACCAGTGACTACCATCATGATCTGTGGAATTCCTGCATCCTTCCGACTGCCTCTTTCTTTGACAAAGTGTGTTTTTTGAACATGGCGAATAGCATTGCCTGTTTTAATTTCCCGACCTCCCTTGTACTCCGCTCGAGTTATGGCATTAATAATCTCATCCTTAGTTTTGTAAGTATTGAGGTAGAATACATCGGTCACATCTGTAGCATAATGTGCTAGACCAATCTGAATATTGTCTCTCTCGGTGAAAAACAAGTCAATTAAATTAAGAATAAATTCCATGACCACTTTAAAATTGACCCTGCCCAGATTGATTGAGCCATCAACCAAAAACACAATATCAGCAGCCTTGGCCTGTGGAAGCCCAGGGTCTAGGGGAAATCAGAGAAAATAAAACAGGCTAAATAAATGAACAAACAAATATTTATGGCCAATTATTATATACACATCATGTAAAGTATGTGTAACATAACAATAACATTAAAGCTCGACCTACCTGTCTCTTCAATGTCAGTGGGAATCTCCTCTGTAATCGTTCCATTAAGTTTGGCTATGAACTTGCTCTGTATGTTCGGAAGATTTGGGAAAGCAGCCACCTGCAGGACGTCATCAGCAGTGGTAGTAATCTGTGCAAGCTGTTTTAGGTCTGCATTGTCTGCACCAATTCCTATACAATTGACGCGAGAGCCTTTGAGAAGTGGGCCATAAGTAGATACATCGGGTAAGATTTTGAGGTTTAAATTAGCCCTGAATGAAAAGGATGTACCTTGACATGATCTGAAGGCTGACTTTTGAATCTATCAGCATAAGCTTTGATTGTGGCACCATTTAGAACAAAAGGTCCACGGTTTCGGAGGGCCTTGAAGGGCTCAATAAGCTCTGTGTATCTGTTGGTGAAGTCCAGTAGAACAGGTTCAGAGGCAGAGTCCATTGCTAGCATGCCCACTTGTATTGAGGGAACCTGGCCAGAAGAGCAGCTGATGAGCTGCATCTGGGTAACGTTGGAGAATAGTAGCCACCTTCGTCTCTAATGTTTTCTGAGCAGCAAATATGTTCTGTGCAGCCACGTCAAACCCCACAAGAACATCCAACTTGCATTCTGCCAGAAACAGAATTAAGAATGACTACAAATTGAGAGCAAACTGTATTTTCACTTTATAAAAAACCTTAAAAACCAAACCAAACCTGTGGCATTCTTTACTCCAGTGCACAGTCCTATTCCTTTCACATCATCATCCAGTGTTTCCAAAATCTGCTCATTCAGTTCAGAGAGCTCTTGGAATTTGCTGGCTCGGGCCACTGTAGTAGTTTCACTGCCCAAATTATTGAGCTCGTCCTCAATATCACCCACCCCAACAGCATAGATTCGCACACCACTGGCTTTGAGAGCTAGTGCCGCTGATTTGCTGTCATCCTTTGACCGTCCACCAGTGACTACCATCATGATCTGTGGAATTCCTTCATCCTTCCGACTGCCTCTTTCTTTGACAAAGTGTGTTTTTTGAACATGGCGAATAGCATTGCCTGTTTTAATTTCCCGACCTCCCTTGTACTTCGAGTTATGGCATTAATAATCTCATCCTTAGTTTTGTAAGTATTGAGGTAGAATACATCGTCACATCTGTAGCATAATGTGCTAGACCAATCTGAATATTGTCTCTCTCGGTGAAAAACAAGTCAATTAAATTAAGAATAAATTCCATGACCTCTTTAAAATTGTCCCTGCCCAGATTGATTGTGCCATCAACCAAGGAAAACAACATCCCTTTTATCTCCACGAGGCCTGGTACTGGAATTACAGTCTCTATGTTTTGAAATCAGAGAAAATGAAAACAGGCTAAATAAATGAAATATAACAAATATTTATAATTATCTTAATACACACAAATGTACATAACAATAACATTCTCGACCACCTGTCTCTTAAATGTGGTGGGAATTTTATCTGTAATCTTCAATTCTTAAGTTTGGCTATGCAAACTTGCTCAGGTGTATTCAATTTGGGAAAGCAAAGGACGTCATCAACAGTGGTAGTAATCTGTGCAAGCTGTTTTAGGTCTGCATTGTCTGCAATTCCTATACAATTAATATAAAGCCTTTGAGAAGTGGGCCATAAGTAGATACATCGGAGGTTGATCTTCCACCAGTTAGCACAACTAAATGCTGGGATGCTTGTTGTCATGAGAGTTCAAAGAGAATTCAGTTTTAGGCCTTTCACCATAGCCAGCTGAACTTTAACTGTTTGTGCTGATTTTTAAGATGTGAGCTACACCGCTTTGTCCAACACTATCAGAGCCATCAATGAGGAAGATGATGTCCTTTCTTCCAAGACTGAGTGGGACTGATAAGAAACAAAAATAATTTTACTAATACATTTCTGCATAATCTATTAAACTATGTGCATGTGTAAAAGTAAACATGACATGATTAAATTTGGCATCAAGTGATCTGCTAATGTGGATTAACCTGAAATAATGGTTTTAACACAAGCAGAAAAAGTGGTGTACCTCTAGGCATAGGGGGGGCCGAAATTTCATCTCTGGTCATGGTACTGACTTTGGTTAAAAGCTGTTGCTCCACACTTGGAAGTTGCTGGAAGTCTCTAATGGTGTATGTTAGTTCTGGGCTAAAGGAAATTAATTTGAGTTCTTCTTCATCAGCATTGTGAGCTCCAACTGCTAAGGGAGCAACACGGCTTGACTTCAGTTGGTTAGCAGGACCAGACACATCATCATTTGACTTTCCTCCGGTTACCAAGATGAGAAACTGGGGCACACCCTCTTCTACACGGCTTCCGACTGATCTTTGATAGATGTTCTTTGAAACGTATTCCAGAGCTTGTCCAGTGTTAAGCTGATTGCCACCTTTGCTTTTCATTCTTCGTATTGCCTGGCGAACTTCCTCCTTTGTGGAGTGCTCATTGAGAAGAAACTCCAGTTTGGGATCATCACTGTACTGCACAACTGAGACTCTCACATTGTCTAGACCCACATCTAACTTCTCCACCACTCGCTGGACCATGTCTCTAATGGCAGGGAACTCACTCCGCATCTTTGTTGTGCCATCAATAAGGAAAACAACATCCCTTTTATCTCCACGAGGTACTGGTACTGGAATTACAGTCTCTATGTTTTGAAATAAAGAGATGAAAATTGGACATAAAAAATAAATATAACAATAATAATTAGATCTTAATACACAAATGTACCTGACAGTCTGACCACAGGATTCATAAACTGTGGTGTAAATTTTATACAGAATCTTCAATTCTTAGTTCTATGCAAATGTCAGGTGTATTCAATTAGTTTAAAAAAGGACTTTATCAACTGAATATGTTTTGCTGCTCTGAGTTGCTTTACACTATAGATTAAATGATGTAAGCACTTGTTCTATTAATATTCTATCTATTTTGTAAATTTTAATATAAATACGAGTTAGATTAGTATCTTTGTCCAATTATTTTAGTGTATCTTGTCATGTGTACTGTGTTAAGGACACAGTGTTAAGAACTTTAACTGTTTGTGCTATTTTAATTGATGTGAGCCTTTGACCATTGCAGCAGGTCTGGTTGTTTCAGTGTGTCCCACCATGAGTGCTGTGTTTTGCTGCTGTGTCAAGAATGCCTTAAAAACAAAAGCTGATGGAGAAGCTGATAAGAAACAAAAATCATTTTACTAATACATTTCTGCATAATCTATTAAACTATGTGCATGTGTAAAAGTAAACATGACATGATTAAATTTGGCATCAAGTGATCTGCTAATATGGATTAACCTGAAATAATGGTTTTAACACAAGCAGAAAAAGTGGTGTACCTCTAGGCATAGGGGGGGCCGAAATTTCATCTCTGGTCATGGTACTGACTTTGGTTAAAAGCTGTTGCTCCACACTTGGAAGTTGCTGGAAGTCTCTAATGGTGTATGTTAGTTCTGGGCTAAAGGAAATTAATTTGAGTTCTTCTTCATCAGCATTGTGAGCTCCAACTGCTAAGGGAGCAACACGGCTTGACTTCAGTTGGTTAGCAGGACCAGACACATCATCATTTGACTTTCCTCCGGTTACCAAGATGAGAAACTGGGGCACACCCTCTTCTACACGGCTTCCGACTGATCTTTGATAGATGTTCTTTGAAACGTATTCCAGAGCTTGTCCAGTGTTAAGCTGATTGCCACCTTTGCTTTTCATTCTTCGTATTGCCTGGCGAACTTCCTCCTTTGTGGAGTGCTCATTGAGAAGAAACTCCAGTTTGGGATCATCACTGTACTGCACAACTGAGACTCTCACATTGTCTAGACCCACATCTAACTTCTCCACCACTCGCTGGACCATGTCTCTAATGGCAGGGAACTCACTCCGCATCTTTGTTGTGCCATCAATAAGGAAAACAACATCCCTTTTATCTCCACGAGGTACTGGTACTGGAATTACAGTCTCTATGTTTTGAAATAAAGAGATGAAAATTGGACATAAAAAATAAATATAACAATAATAATTAGATCTTAATACACAAATGTACCTGACAGTCTGACCACAGGATTCATAAACTGTGGTGTAAATTTTATACAGAATCTTCAATTCTTAGTTCTATGCAAATGTCAGGTGTATTCAATTAGTTTAAAAAAGGACTTTATCAACTGAATATGTTTTGCTGCTCTGAGTTGCTTTACACTATAGATTAAATGATGTAAGCACTTGTTCTATTAATATTCTATCTATTTTGTAAATTTTAATATAAATACGAGTTAGATTAGTATCTTTGTCCAATTATTTTAGTGTATCTTGTCATGTGTACTGTGTTAAGGACACAGTGTTAAGAACTTTAACTGTTTGTGCTATTTTAATTGATGTGAGCCTTTGACCATTGCAGCAGGTCTGGTTGTTTCTGTGTGTCCCACCATGAGTGCTGTGTTTTGCTGCTGTGTCAAGAATGCCTTAAAAACAAAAGCTGATGGAGAAGCTGACCATTTAACGTTGTCTTTTTAGCCACAGTCCATTGCATATTGCACACAACAGTGGAAAGCACTTTCTTTATCTAGTAATTTCTAATCTGATTAGCAGGCTTTATACAATTTCTGAGAGCAACAAGAATAAGAACACATATTTCCTATGCAAAAATGTTAGCTAGTCATAAAAGTGAAAATTGAAGTCTTAAATAAAAAGCAGCAGCAAAACAGAGCATTCAATTCATATGGTTAGAGACAGGGTGTAAAATGGTCTAGTATTACTAAATTATGATTGTAGTGCCTATAAGTGACTATAAACAGACTTTTAGGAGTATAATAAAATGTATGTCATGTACACTTTCAAACCTTCACATGCATATTTTTGTATGCTATCACTGTTGAAAAGACCAACATAGCTGGTGATATTCATTTTGCATTTTAGATGCTGTTCCCAGCATGGAATGCAAGTGTTTCTAGCAAGCTTCTTAACTAGGTTAACACCAGCAAGACTTCCTTGGTCAACAAGCAATAAGTTATTGACCATACTGGATAACCAATTTCACAAACTTAAAATTTAAAACAGAACTAAATTTAACCACCAGCTGGACCAGATATCAAAGAGTAAGTTGGGGATGGAAATTAATTCTGGTCCATACTGGCCTTTTCTGCAGGATTACCACATCAACAAGAAACCCAATTATGAAATGATTACAGTTACCTGGGGGGTATTCAGGGCGCAATTTGGCTAAGTCCTCACTAGATAGCTCTGTCAAGGTGGTGATGAGTGTGTCCTGAATTGTATATAGTCCAGGCAAGTCATCAACTGTGTAAGCAAATCTGGGGACATAGGATGTCACCTGCAATTCCTGAGTGTCCACATCTCTTGTTCCTATGCTAAAGGGGATGACACCTGACTTTTTCAGTGCAGTTGCAGTTGGTCTTATATTGTCTGTTGCTTTTCCTCCTGAAATCACAACAACAAATTGTGGAACTCCCTCCTGTTTCCTTCCACCACGTCCAGAAGCCAGAACTTCACGACTAACAAAGTCAATGGCCCGACCAAGGTTACGCTGTTTCCCCCCTCGTTGTCGGAGTTCCTTAATGCCATTTAGGACACCTTCTTTGGTCCTGTGTGAGTTGAGGTATATGTCTGCATACGGGGAATCTCCATACTGCACCACGCTTACTCGGATCTTGTTCTCGCCAACATTGAGGTTCTCCACAACTCTGCGCACAAACTCCTGGATAATTGGGAACTCTCTGCCAACACCTTCAGAGCCATCAATCACAAAGATGATGTCCTTTTTAGGTCCTTGAGTCTCCGCTAAAACGAAAAAAAAAAAATATATATAATTTCATGTCAAATGTTGCTGACTAGATGAGGGCTAGTCTGTATACACACCCATCAACAACAATGTGAATATAATTACATTAACAGTAGAACGCTTTGTTTCAGATCGGTGAACATAACTAATTTTCATTTGATTCCACAACCTAATGGTAAGACATTGTATCAGCAAGTTTTGTATCATCATTCTGTATTTTGTTTCCCCCTGGAATTGCCAGATGGGGTGTCATTTTCAATTGAACTTAAAACACTGCAACCATGATACATAGTAACATTGGAGAGCAATCATAGTAACATATGTTTTATATGTGACCCTGGACCACAAAACCAGTCATAAGTAGCATGGGTATATTTGTAGCAATAGCCAACAAAACACTGCATTGGTCGAGATTATCAATTTTTCTTTTATGCCATAAATCATTATGATATTAAGTAAAGATCATGTTCCATGAAGATAGTTTGTACATTTTCTACTGTAAATACATCAAAACTTAATTTTTGATTAGAAATATGCTCTACTAAGGACTTCATTTATACAGCTTTAAAGGCGATTTTCTCAATATTTAGATTTTTTGTCCCCTCAGATCCAATATATTCAAAGTCTCAGTTCAATATTGTCCTATACTAACAAACCATACATCAATGGAAATCTTATTTAAATCAATATTAGCTGAGAAAAAAGCCCCCCCCCCCAAAAAAAAATGCCCCAAATAAACAATTAAAATATGAAATATCCTTTTAGAGAGTGAACAGATTTCTAGTCTGTATAATGATAGGGGACAGGACCACTTAAGAAACCACACAAAGCGAAAACGACGGTCAAGTTTAAAATATTGGTATTGGCAAATTTGTCAAAATGTTAAATTGGCACACAAAAAAGACACTGATACATTAACAGGGGTTGTATATATATATATAATGTTTATAAATTGTATTTTGTTTCGTTTTCACCCTTTAATAAAACTTTTGTATGTCTGTCAGAAAAAAAGTACTTCTACTTTTTTAATACTTGAGTACAATTTAAAGTTATACTTTTATATATATATACACATATATATATATATATATATATACACTCACCGGCAATGTTGGGGGTAACGCATTACAAGTAACGCGAGTTACGTAATAATATTGCTTTTTTGAAGTAACTAGTAAAGTAACGTAAAAAGTAAAACTTTTTAATTTACAAAAAAATATCAGAGTAACTTTTTCAACAAAGTAACGCCAGTTACTTTTTTCCCATTTATTGACTGACAGTGCGCCGTGTGGACATGATCTTACTGTAGTTCTAGAGACTAAATGTGAATGGGCATTAATTCATCCCACTCGCAAAAAAACAGATTCAGCATTCATCAAAATGAATTAAAACAGTGAAATGCAAACTCAGAATATGACTCAAGCCTGCAATAATTAAATATGTTAAACAACACAAATGTATCTAATCCCATTTTATTAACCGATGTCTTTGCTGCTGACCTTTGATGATCCAGTTCAACATAAGCAAAAATGACTTTACATTAACAATTGTGTTTTATTGCTTTTTAATTGCTAAAGAGTGTTGAATCTTCTCCTGTGTTCTACTGTACAGACATGATTAACTCTTTCTTCAGCCTGAGGTTTATTTTTTACACTTTTTGGTGTAAAAGGCTTTTACATTTGCTATAAATAGAACTTCTTGTAATAAAAACAAACAACCAAGCCCTGCTCATATTTAAAAAGTAGAGCAAAAGTAATGCAAATATAACGTATCGCATTACTTTCCATAAAAAGTAACTAAGTAACGTAATTAGGTACTTTTTTAGAGAGTAACGCAATATTGTAATTCGTTTCTTTTAAAAGTAAGTTTCCCCAACACTGCTCACCGGCCATTTATTAGGTGTCCCTGTTCAATTGCTTGGTAACACAAATTGCTAATCAGCCAATCACATGGCAGCAACTCAATGCATGAATGTGGCTGAAGTTCAAACCGAGCATCAGAATGGGGAAGAAAGGGGATTTAAGTGACTTTGAACATGGAATGTTTGTTGGTGCCAGACGGGCTGGTCTGAGTATTTAAAAAACTGCTGATCTACAAGGATTTTCACGCACAACCATCTCTAGAGTTTACAGAGAATGGTCCAAAAAAGAGAAAATATCCAGTGAGCGGCAGTTGTGTGGACGAAAAGGCCTTGTTGATGTCAGAGGAGAATGGGCAGACTGGTTAGAGATGATAGAAAGGCAACAGTAATCTCAAATAACCACTCGTTACAACAAAGGTATGCAGAATACCATCTCTGAATGCAAAACACGTTGAACCCTGAAGCAGATGGGCTACAGCAGCAGAAGACCACACCGGGTGCCGCTCCTGTCAGCTAAGAACAGAAAACGGAGGCTACAATTTGCACAGGCTCACCAGAATTGGACAATGGAAGATTGTAAAAACGTTGCCTGGTCTGATGAGTCTCGATTTCTGCTACGACATTCAGATGGTAGGGTCATAATTTGGTGTAAAGAGCTTGAAAGCAAGGATATATGAAGAGCTCTTTTCCAAAACGCGATAAATGCCAAATTTAAAAAAAATGAGTTCGTCATGCCATTTTGCTGTGTACTGAACCTATTCACTGCTCCATCAATGTTTCATGCCAAATCGCTATATTTCCTTGTTTAAAATGTACCTCACTCTCCTGACCTCAAAAAGAGGCGCTCTAGCGACTGACGCTAAAGGCTGAAGCCTTTGGCGTTCCTTGTTAGAGCGCCCGCCTCCCGCACCGGAATACCAGGTTCGAGACCTGCTCGGTGTGATTGTGCGGACCCGGGGGGGTTTAACAATCATTGTTTAACATGTTCAGACTGAGCCAACAGACCATTTTAACAGGATAAATTGAATATTAACAAAATGTATGGGTCTAGGTAAAAAAATGTCATTTTCATGAAAACTATTAAAATGGATTTATAGCATTTTGGAAAAGAGCTCTTCATATCCTGCCTTGTCTCAACAGTTCAGGCTGGTGGTGGTGGTGTGATGGTGGGGGTGGTGTAATGGTGGTGCTAAGGGGCACACTTTGAGCCCCTTAGTACCAATTTAGCATCGTTTAAACACCACAGAATACCTGAGTATTGTTGCTAACCATGTCCATCCCTTTATGACTACAGTGTACCCATCTTCTGATGGCTACTTCCAGCAGGATAATGCACCATGTCACAAAGCTCAAATAATCTCAGACTGGTTTCGTGAACATGAGTTCACTTTACTCAAATGGTCTCCACAGTTGCCTTTTTTTGGCTACTTTTATCATTTACCACGGCCGCCCAGAGTTTATATAGACAAATAAAACTGAAAATAGATCCTTTTACTAATGTGTATTATACTTGTAATGTAAACCAGGTAACTTAAGAACAGAGAGGCGGTTGTAACATCACAAACAACGTGAGTTTCAGTCAGAGCATACATCTTAAGGTTTTCACAAAGCAGAAATAAACATGACAACAGCCACTATAGATTATATAAGATAATAAATACACAATTACAATAGGGTATGGTTTGTATGTGATTTTCTTGAGATGAATGTGTACATCTGAAATGTTCTTTCTCGTTTGGCTTTCAACGGAGGCAGTCGCTTATTTTCACTCTCCCGTCCTCCCCTTTTTTCCTCCCTGTTGGTTCTTCTGTCTCGTCTCATATCTATTGAAGAGACTCTCTCTGCACGGCTCTCCAAACTGGAAAATTATGGATTTGATCAACTGGTCTCTCAGCGCAATTGATACCATCTTCTCAACGAGAAGTCTGGGTTCTGGGGAACCCGTTTGTCCCGACGGGACGTTCGCGGCCGGATATACGAGGGATGCATGGGAGAGGTGGCAAATCGTATGTCTGGCAGCTCTTTCTGTGGAGGACGCTGAGGATATCTACCTTTTCGGCACCATGATAACAGGTATTCTGCTGATTGGATTAGGCTTTGCCCTGGGTTATCGGAAAATTCGGAAGACGGGAACAGCTGTCCAAAGCCTCACAAGGCTGCCCGTTTTGATTGAAGCCGTGGGAAGAGCGGTCAGCAATGAGACTGAGACTATAAACCGGAATATGGATGCCATCATGTTGAAACTTACGGCTTTGCAAGTGAAAATTGATGATTTCAGAGACCAGAATGGACAGAGAGAATAAAGCTGTGAAGATACGCAGCGGTTCGCCCCAAAAGACACAACAAAATGTAATCTTATCTTTTCTGGCTCCCCCGTACCGGCTGGCTTGGCCAAGGTCATGCTGGATAAACTACCCTGAGAGAGCGATGCAGAGTAGACTCTCTTGCTCCCTTCCCCCATTACAGACATTATTCCCCTCCCCGATCATCTGCCTCCGAACGCTTTTTACCGCCACCTGTCGAGCAGGTCTGCGACCAGCGCCGTAATAAATGGCACCGGACCGGACGGCTGCTTGCCAGAGCTGGATATGTTCCCCCTGTTGCAAGTCATGTGTTTATGGTATATGTGCTTTTGTGCTGAGGTGTTTTTTTTCTGTTCTCACACTGTACTCCCCAATGGAGCATAGTCTGGGAGTAAAAAATGTTTTTTCCTCCTCTCTTTCCTCATGTATTTGCTGTATTTTTCTTACATACCCTGTCTTCCTGTTCTGTCTACCCCGTTGTCATATGTATGTTGTGTATGTATGGACAGGTGGATGGCTAATTTCGCTGGTACTTGTTACTAGTGACAATAAAGGGCTACTACTACTACTACTACTTAATTTGTGCAGCGATATAAAATGCTATAAATAGCATATTTTAACAACATTAAACAACCAAATTCCACATGTGATCGCAAAAGGAATTTATTACAAACACTCCATGGTGGTTTGAAGTGAGTTCTGTACTATTAATCCCATAAATTGTCTTATGAAGCATGATGCTAATGTTAGCTCTAATGCAGCTGCAGAACAGGTCCAATTCTTCTTCATAATGCATTTTGTCATAATACTTCACGTAAGGTCGCAAGGAAATGTTTTGTTGAATTTATTTAGAAATACTTTTGATAATAGTTGGGTAAATGTATACTGGGATTGAAGCAATGTGGCTTGGTAAATGTTTTATTGTCAGTAAAAGACTGATAATGACTGAATAAAAACTAAATAATAATTATAAAATAATAATAAGGTGTCTAAACTAGTTTGTCATTCATTTCTTTATTTCAATACATTTACAGGTAAATCCTAGTATTTTACATTTGTGATTAATCATGATTAATCACAGTCCATGACTGTGCGATTCGCGATTCATTTTTTAATCGATTGACAGCACTAATCTATATAATATTATATATATATATATATCTCACAGAAGCAGAAGTGAGTATTTCTTTGTAAAAAAATACATTTTTGTAAATATTTTATTAAAACTTTTCATGTGACAACACTGAAGAAATGACACTTTGCTACAATGTAAAGTAGTGAGTGTACAGCTTGCATAACAGTGTAAATTTACTGTCCCCTCAAAATAACTCAACACACAGCCATTAATGTCTAAACCACTGGCCACAAACGTGAGTTCACCCCTAAGTGAATATATCCAAATTCGGCCCAATTAGCCATTTTCTCTCCCCGGTGCCATTTGACTCATTAGTGTACAATGGGGAGTAGGTGTGTTAAATTTGGTGTTATCGCTCTCACTCTCTCATACTGGTCACTGGAAGTTCAACATGGCACCTCATGGCAAAGAACTCTCTGAGGATCTGAAAAAAATAATTATCTACATAAAAATGGCGTAGGCTATAAGAAGATTGCCAAGACCCTGGAACTGTGCTGCAGCACGGAGGCCAAGACCGGTTTAACAGGACAGGTTGCACTCAGAACAGGCCTCGCCCTGGTCGACCAAAGAAGTTGAGTGCACCTGCTCAGCTTCAAGGTTCAAGGTTCTTTATTATTCGTCACATACACAATCATACAAGTATAATCAGTAGTGAAATGCAAGTAGAATTGAAGAAAATCCAGAGGTTGTGTTTGGGAAGTAGTCGTATGAGTGCTGACAGCATTGCTGCAGAGGTTGAAGGGGTGGGAGTTCAGCCTGTCAGTGCTCAGACCATACGCCGCACACTGCATCAAATTTGTCTGCATGGCTGTCGTCCCAGAATGACGCCTCTTCTAAAGATGATGCACAAGAAAGCCTGCAAATAGTTTGCTGAAGACGAGCAAACTAAGGACATGGATTGCTGGAACCATATCCTGTGGTCTGATGAGACCAAGATAAACTTATTTGGTTCAGATGGTGTCAAGCGTGTGAGGCAGCAACCAGGTGAGGAGTACAAAGACAAGTGTGTCTTGCCTACAATCAAGCATGGTGGTTGAATTTTCATGTTCTGGGTCTGCATGAGTGCTCGGCACTGGGGAGCTACAGTTCACTGAGGGAACCATGAATGCCAACATGTACTGTGACATACTGAAGCAGAGCATGATCCCCTCCCTTCGGATACTGGGCCGCAGGGCAGTATTCCAACAGGATAACGACCACTGCCATGCTAAAGAAGCTAAGGGTAAAGGTGACTGGCCAAGCATGTCTCCAGACCTAAACCATATTGAGCAATCTGTGGGGCATCCTCAAACGGAAGGTGGAGGAGCGCAAGTTCTCTTACGTCCACTAGCTCTGGGATGTCATCATGGAGGAGTGAAAGAGGATTCCAGTGGCAACCTGTGAAGCTCTGGTGAACTCCATGCCCAAGAGGGTTAAGACAGTGCTGGAAAATAATGGTGGCCACACAAAACATTGACAATTTGAGCCCAATTTGGACATTTTCACTTAGAGGAGTACTCACTTTTCTGGCAAATGGTTTAGACATTAATGGCTTTGTGTTGAGTTATTTTGAGGGGACAGCACTCACTACATTACATTGTAGCAAAGTGTCATTTATTCAGTGTTGTCACATAAAAAGATATAATAAAATATTTACTAAAATATGAGGGGTGTACTCACTTCTGTAAGATGCTGTATATATATATATATGTGACCCTCTCTGTGAAATCCAGGCTAAAGTGTAAAATCTAATTATGAGAAAACAAGCATTAAAGTTTGATTCCTACCATTAATCTCACTATAATTTCAATCTTTGACATGACATTCCTCAGTCAATATTATCGCGTCCCTTGTCAGTGTCGGGCGCTTGCTTGGCCATTTATTGTGATTAACAAGAAATTGTGTTCAGCTGAATTGGAGTAGTATTTTGCTCGATGGGTATAAAAAGCGTAGTTTAATGTGGCAGCCTTCGCATGAAGCCCTCCTCGTGAGAAGACCGAAGAGTGTAAAGACCATCGACTCTACCGTGCGACTCCACCGGGCAGGGACACTGCCAAAGGATATATTTATCTTCTTTCTTACTGCTTGTTTCCCTTCTGTTTTAGTTTTTATAACCAATTCTTACTATGTGTAAGTAAGTTGTTGTTTGTTAGCATGTGTTTTTGGCAGTGTTTTTTTGGATTACTGATAAACTACTGAAGTTTGATTTGTTGTAAAATATTAAATATGTAAAGGTAAAATTTCACAGAATGTTGTTTACCAAATGAAGGATGCTTTTTATTGTAGAAAAAAGCAAATAAAATAAATATGACTTTAGCTGGGTTTTCACAGAGAGGGTCACACACACACATATATATATATATATATATATATAAACATTTGCCTAGAGCAAACCAACGAGTGAATTTAAATTTACATCCCCCTAAATTTAAAGGTTATATTGGATCTAAAAAAGTTAAAATAAAACGTTGCCTAAAGCAAACCAACGAGTGAATGAAAAACACTTTAAAAATGTAATACTGCCTAGGGTTCAAGCCTTTGGCGTTTTAGCCTAATTTCCCACAGCTCTGCTCACATGCATTGCTAACTTAAACTGTTAAGGGTCTACTGCATGCTTTGCAAAGAAGTGCTCAGTGTGCTGTTTTCTAGAGGTGTGCAGGAATCTGTCTTACCCAGCACAGTAGTTGTCATTGGCTTGACTTGACCAAGCACGTTGTTGAGGGAGCTGATAAACTGCTGTTGGACACTGGGAAGATCAGAGAATTCATTGATAGACTGTTCATAGGTAGGATCATTGACAATTCTCTGCACCTCTCTGCTGGAATTCCTGGTGCCGATGCCAAAAATCAAGATCCCGCCCTGTTTCAAGGCGGAAGCAGGCATATCTATGTTATCGCTTGACCGTCCTCCACTGATTAGGATGAGAATCTGAGGGACACCCATTTGCTTTCTACTCCCCGCAGAGGCGGTGAAGACATTTTCCCTCACATACTGGAGAGCTGCCCCAGTGTTGAGGGTCTCCTCCTCTATGACTCAGACCTCTGACAGAGTTCAAGATCTCCCCTTTGTTGTGTAGGTATTCAGATAGAAATTGACCTCTGCGTCTCTACTGTATTGCACCACAGAAACACGGTCTCTGTTTGCATCTATGTTGAATTGCTCCACTAATCTTTGTACATAGTCACGGATCGCTGGGAAAGTATTTCTAGTGCCATCTGAACCATCCAGCAAAAACACTACGTCCTTTCTGGGTATGGCGTCATCAGCTAGGAAAAGAAAACAGCGTCATTATTACCAGGACATTTCAAAACATCTTTAGAACATCACGTTAGTTCAAGACCGCTTTGACTACCTAAGCTGTGAGTAAAAAACAAGGCACAGCTTGTCAGCTAGCTCTAGTGAAGTTCTGCTATGCACATACCGGTCAGAGTTGGGGAAGTTGGAGTGTCGCGCATTGCAACATCCTGGACAGAGGCCAGCTGCTCTTGGACATTTGGGAGCTCATTGAAGTCGGACACGGACAGAGCATAACTAGGGTCGTATGAAATTCTCTGCAATTCTCCGCTATCCGAGCCCCTCGATCCTATTCCCAAGATCAAGACGCCAAGCTCTTTCAGAGAGGATGCTGCTGCATCGACACTGTCAAAAGACCTTCCGCCACTAAGCAGGATCAGCATCTGCGGCACCCTCTCCAGCCGCCTGCTGCGGAGGAGGCAGTAAAGACATTGTCTCTTACATACTGGAGAGCTGCCCTGTGTTGAGGGGTCTGCCTCCTTTGTGTCTTATGCCTCTGACACGGTCAAGAACGTCTTCCTTTGTCGTGTAGCTGTTCAGATAGAATTGGACCTCAGCATCTCTACTGTACTGTACCACAGAAACACGGTCTCTGTTGGCCTCTGTGTTAAATTGCTCCACTACTCTTTGTACAAAGTCACGATAGCTGGGAAAGAACTCCTAGTGCCATCTGAACCAGTCCAGAAGAAACACTATGTCCTTTCTGGGTGTTGTGTAAACAGCTAGGAGGGGGGAAAACAGCACCATTAATGCCAAGTAATGTCAATATTGTTTATTAACCTTCAGAATGTAATTTCAGTTCACCACCTCTTTAATAGTCTGAGCTCTGGCTTACATCCCCACTGCTCACAAATAGGAGGGGCCTTATGTAAAAATACTAGACACAGCATGCTATAAAGTTCTACTATGCACATACCAGTTACAGTTGGTGAAGTTGTAGTGATGGGAATTGGAACAGCCTGGACAGAGGCCAGCAGCTGCTCTTGGACTTTTGGAAGCTCACTGAAGTCAGACACGGTCAGAGCATAATTTGGGTCGAATGAAATTCTCTGCAACTCTCTGCTATCAGAGCCCCTCGATCCTATTCCAAAGGTCAAAACTCCAAGCTCTTTCAGAGAGGACGCTGCTGCATCAACACTGTCAGATGATTTTCCCCCGCTAAGCAAAACCAGTATCTGAGTCACACCCTCCAGCCGCCTGCTGCCGGAGGAGGCGGTAAAGACATTGTCTCTGACGTACTGGAGACCTGCCCCCATATTGAGGGTCTGCCTCCTTTGTGCCTCAGACCTCTGACACCATCGAGAATGTCTTCCTTTGTTGTGTGCGTGTTAAGATAAAATGGACCTCTGCGTCTCTGCTGTACTGGACCACAGAAATGCGATCTCTGTTTCTCAGCTATATCCAATCTCCACCATTCTTTGCACAAACTCTTTCATTGTCCTAGTGCCATCTGATCCATCCAGCAGAAAGACAACATCTATCCCCTGCCTACGGCCCTCAGCTACGAAACAACAGTCATGAGTCAGATGGGGACATTGTAAGGAAAAAGAAAAAAGCATATTGAATTACACAGTAGATGCTTTTCCATTAATCAGGCTTTCTGTGTTTTTCGATATCATCTCACCTCGCAAAGTTTTACAACTCAGAAATAAATACTTTTCCTTCTGCAACTCATTAGAACTAAAGGTAGAGTAAAGCACACCTCACTACAAACATAAAAAACTCAGAGGAAGTATAGAAAGCATGTGTGTTTTTTTCTTACCTCTTGTCGTGGTAGTGATAGATGTGCCCTCTACAAATACTGTCTCAATGTTGCTGAAAAGCTGCTGTTGGACACTGGGAAAGTCAGCAAAATCATTTACTGAGAGTGCATAACTTGGCTCATGGGAGATTCTCTGGAGCTCACTGCTGTCTGAGCTCCTTGACCCTATCCCAAAGATAAGCACTCCCAGCTTCTTCAGGGATGAAGCCGGTGTATCAACATCATCAAATGACCTTCCACCACTCAGCAGAATCAGTAACTGGGGCACACCTTCTGCACGTCTGCTTCCAGAGGAGGCAGTGAATACATTGTCCCTCACGTACTGCAGAGCTGCCCCTGTGTTGAGGGGTCTCCCTCCTTTGTGCCTCAGACCCCTGACCGTGTCAAGAATGTCCTCCTTTCTTGAGTATGTGTTAAGATAGAAATGGGCCTCTGGATCTCTGCTGTACTGGACCACGGACACTCGGTCTCTGTTCACAGACACATTCAGTCTCTCCACCACCCTTTCAACAAAGTCGCGCATTGCAGGGAGAGAGCTCCTAGTGCCATCTGAGCCATCCAGCAGGAACACTACATCCCTCTTTCGCTCAGCTACGTGTAATGAAATGAAACACACAGTCACATGAGCACTCGGCATCTAATATTGTCTGTAGGTGTATGTGTGCTCTAGCTGGCAACTGCAAATGGGAATTGATTCTCTTGTCCTTTAAAATATTTTACAACCAATCCAACGGCCAAATGTTAGTCCCGTCTGCTATAATAACACCTTGTTTTAGTCAGAGTAAAATTGCCTAAATGTAATAAACATGAAGCCGTGAAATAAGGCCTAAATTTAAAAATAAAAATAAAACTTTGCCTAAAGCAAACCAACGAGTGAATGAAAAACACTTTAAAAATGTAATACTGCCTAGGGTTCAAGCCTTTGGCGTTTTAGCCTAATTTCCCACAGCTCTGCTCACATGCATTGCTAACTTAAACTGTTAAGGGTCTACTGCATGCTTTGCAAAGAAGGGCTCAGTGTGCTGTTTTCTAGAGGTGTGCAGGAATCTGTCTTACCCAGCACAGTAGTTGTCATTGGCTTGACTTGACCAAGCACGTTGTTGAGGGAGCTGATAAACTGCTGTTGGACACTGGGAAGATCAGAGAATTCATTGATAGACTGTGCATAGGTAGGATCATTGACAATTCTCTGCACCTCTCTGCTGGAATTCCTGGTGCCGATGCCAAAAATCAAGATCCCGCCCTGTTTCAAGGCGGAAGCAGGCGTATCTATGTTATCGCTGACCGTCCTCCACTGATTAGGATGAGAATCTGAGGGACACCCATTTGCTTTCTACTCCCGCGGCGGTGAAGACATTTTCCTCACATACTGGAGAGCTGCCCCAGTGTTGAGGGGTCTCCCTCCTCTATGACTCAGACCTCTGACAGAGTTCAAGATCTCCCCTTTGTTGTGTAGGTATTCAGATAGAAATTGACCTCTGCGTCTCTACTGTATTGCACCACAGAAACACGGTCTCTGTTTGCATCTATGTTGAATTGCTCCACTAATCTTTGTACATAGTCACGGATCGCTGGGAAAGTATTTCTAGTGCCATCTGAACCATCCATCAAGAACACTACGTCCTTTCTGGGTATGGCGTCATCAGCTAGGAAAAGAAAACAGCGTCATTATTACCAGGACATTTCAAAACATCTTTAGAACATCACGTTAGTTCAAGACCGCTTTGACTACCTAAGCTGTGAGTAAAAAACAAGGCACAGCTTGTCAGCTAGCTCTAGTGAAGTTCTGCTATGCACATACCGGTCAGAGTCTGGGAAGTTGGAGTGTCGCGCATTGCAACATCCTGGACAGAGGCCAGCAGCTGCTCTTGGACATTTGGGAGCTCACTGAAGTCAGACACGGACAGAGCATAACTAGGGTCATATGAAATTCTCTGCAATTCTCCGCCTATCCAGAGCCCCTCGATCCTATTCCCAAGATCAAGACGCCAAGCTCTTTCAGAGAGGATGCTGCTGCATCGACACTGTCAAAAGACCTTCCGCCACTAAGCAGGATCAGCATCTGCGGTACCCTCTCCAGCCGCCTGCTGCCGGAGGAGGCAGTAAAGACATTGTCTCTTACATACTGGAGAGCTGCCCCTGTGTTGAGGGGTCTGCCTCCTTTGTGTCTTATGCCTCTGACACGGTCAAGAACGTCTTCCTTTGTCGTGTAGCTGTTCAGATAGAATTGGACCTCAGCATCTCTACTGTACTGTACCACAGAAACACGGTCTCTGTTGGCCTCTGTGTTAAATTGCTCCACTACTCTTTGTACAAAGTCACGCATAGCTGGGAAAGAACTCCTAGTGCCATCTGAACCGTCCAGAAGAAACACTATGTCCTTTCTGGGTGTTGTGTAAACAGCTAGGAGGGGGGAAAACAGCACCATTAATGCCAAGTAATGTCAATATTGTTTATTAACCTTCAGAATGTAATTTCAGTTCACCACCTCTTTAATAGTCTGAGCTCTGGCTTACATCCCCACTGCTCACAAAAAGGAGGGGCCTTATGTAAAAAGACGAGACACAGCATGCTATAAAGTTCTACTATGCACATACCAGTTACAGTTGGTGAAGTTGTAGTGATGGGAATTGGAACAGCCTGGACAGAGGCCAGCAGCTGCTCTTGGACTTTTGGAAGCTCACTGAAGTCAGACACGGTCAGAGCATAATTTGAGTCGTATGAAATTCTCTGCAACTCTCTGCTATCAGAGCCCCTCGATCCTATTCCAAAGGTCAAAACTCCAAGCTCTTTCAGAGAGGACACTGCTGCATCAACACTGTCAGATGATTTTCCCCCGCTAAGCAAAACCAGCATCTGCGGTACCCTCTCCAGCCGCCTGCTGCCGGAGGAGGCAGTAAAGACATTGTCTCTTACATACTGGAGAGCTGCCCCTGTGTTGAGGGGTCTGCCTCCTTTGTGCCTCAGACCTCTGACACCATCAAGAATGTCTTCCTTGTTGTGTGCGTGTTAAGATAGAAATGGGACCTCTGCATCTCTACTGTACTGGACCACAGAAATGCGTCTCTGTTCTCAGCTATATCAATCTCTCCACCATTCTTTTACAAAGTCACGCATTGCTGGGGAACTCCTAGTGCCATCTGAATCCATCCAGCAGAAAGACACAGTCCTTTCTGGGTATGAAACAACAGTCATGAGTCAGATGGGGACAGTAAGGAAAAAAGAAAAAGCATATTAATGCCACAGTAGATGCTTTTATTAACCTCTGTGTTTTTCAGTTCATCTCACCTCAAAGTTTTACAACTAGAAATAAATACTTTTCCTTCTGCAACTCATTAGAACTAAAGGTAGAGTAAAGCACACCTCACTACAAACATAAAAACTCAGAGGAAGTATAGAAAGCATGTGTGCATTGCGTGGTAGTGATGGAATGTGCCTCTACAAATACTGTCTCAATGTTGCTAGCTGCTGTTGGACACTGGGAAAGTCAGAGCAAAATCATTTACTGAGAGCATAATTTGGTATGGAAATTCTCTGCAACCTCTGCTGTCTGAGCTCCTTGATCCTATTCCCAAAGATCAAAACTCCCAAGCTCTTCTTCAGAGATGAAGCTGCTGCATCAACATCTGTCAGATGACCTTCCCCACTAAGCAAAACCAGTATCTGGGGCACACCCTCCAGCCGCCTGCTGCCGGAGGAGGCAGTGAAAGACATTGTCTCTCACGACTGAGAGCTGCCCCATGTGTTGAGGGGTCTGCCTCCTTTGTGCCTCAGACCTCTGACCATCAAGAATGTCTTCCTTTCTTGAGTATGTGTTAAGATAGAAATGGACCTCTGCGATCTCTGCTGTACTGGACCACAGACACTGGGTCTCTGTTCTCAGACACATCCAATCTCTCCACCCTTTCAACAAAGTTCATTGCAGGAGAACCCATTTCCATCTGATCCATCCAGCAGAAAGACAACATCTATCCCCTGCCTACGGCCCTCAGCTAAGAAACAACAGTCATGAGTCAGATGGGGACATTGTAAAAAAAGAAAAAGCATATTGCATTACACAGTAGATGCTTTTCCATTAATCAGGCTTTCTGTGTTTTTCGATCATCTCACCTCGCGCAAAGTTTTACAACTCAGAAATAAATACTTTTCCTTCTGCAACTCATTAGAACTAAAGGTAGAGTAAAGCACACCTCACTACAAACATAAAAACTCAGAGGAAGTATAGAAAGCATGTGTTTTTTCTTACCTCTCGTCGTGGTAGTGATAGATGTGCCCTCACAAATACTGTCTCAATGTTGCTGAAAAGCTGCTGTTGGACACTGGGAAAGTCAGCAAAATCATTTACTGAGAGTGCATAACTTGGCTCATGGAGATTCTCTGGAGCTCACTGCTGTCTGAGCTCCTTGACCCTATCCCAAAGATAAGCACTCCCAGCTTCTTCAGAGATGAAGCCGTGTATCAACATCATCAAATGACCTTCCACCACTCAGCAGAATCAGTAACTGGGGCACACCTTCTGCACGCCTGCTTCCAGAGGAGGCAGTGAATACATTGTCCCTCACGTACTGCAGAGCTGCCCCTGTGTTGAGGGTCTGCCTCCTTTGTGTCTTCAGACCTCTGACCGTGTCAAGAATGTCTTCCTTTTCGTGTAGCTGTTAAGATAGAAATTGGGACCTCTGGATCTCTGTACTGTACCACAGAAACACTCGGTCTCTGTTCACAGACCTCATTCAGTCTCTCCACTACCCTTTTCAACAAAGTCACGCATTGCTGGGAAAGAACTCCTAGTGCCATCTGAACCATCCAGCAGAAACACTACATGTCCTTTCTGGGTGTTGTGTAATGAAATGAAAACACAGTCACATGAGAAAACAGCACCATTAATGCCAAGTAATGTCAATATTGCTTATTAACCTTCAGAATGTAATTTCAGTTCACCACCTCTTTAAAATAGTCTGAGCAACCAATCCCAACTGCTCAAAAAAGGAGGGGCCTTATGTACAAAAGACAGACACAGCATGCTATAAAGTTCTACTAAACATACCAGTTACAGTTGGTGAAGTTGTAGTGATTATATTGGATCTAAAAAAGCCTGGACAGAGGCCAGCAGCTGCTCTTGGACTTTGAAAATGTAAGTCACTGCCTACGGGTTCAGAGCATAATTTGGGTTTAGCCTAATTCTCTGCAACTCTCTGCTATCAGAGCCCCTCGATCCTATTCCAAAGGTCAAAACTCCATGCTCTTTCAGAGAAGGACGCTGCTGCTGTTTTCAACACTGTCAGATGATTTCCCCCTAGCAAAACCAGTATCTGAGTCACACCCTCCAGCCGCCTGCTGCGTTGTTGGAGGCTGGTAAACTGCTGTTGGACACTGGGAAGATCAGAGAACCTTCATTGATGGACTGTGCATAGGTCTGCCTCCTTTGTGCCTCAGACCTCTGACACCATCTGAGAATGTCTTCCTGTTGTGCCGTGTTAAGATAAAAATGGACCTCCCTGTCTGGCACTGGACCACAGAAATGCGATCTCTGTTCTCAGCTATATGAGAATCTCTCCACCATTCTTTGCAAAACTCTTTCATTGCTGGGGAAAGTATTTCTAGTGCCATCTGAACCATCCAGCAAGAACACTACGTCCTTTCTGGGTATGGCGTCATCAGCTAGGAAAAGAAAACAGCGTCATTATTACCAGGACATTTCAAAACATCTTTAGAACATCACGTTAGTTCAAGACCGCTTTGACTACCTAAGCCGTGAGTAAAAAACAAGGCACAGCTTGTCAGCTAGCTCTAGTGAAGTTCTGCTATGCACATACCGGTCAGAGTCGGGGAAGTTGGAGTGTCGCGCATTGCAACATCCTGGACAGAGGCCAGCAGCTGCTCTTGGACATTTGGGAGCTCATTGAAGTCGGACACGGACAGAGCATAACTAGGGTCGTATGAAATTCTCTGCAATTCTCCGCTATCCGAGCCCCTCGATCCTATTCCCAAGATCAAGACGCCAAGCTCTTTCAGAGAGGATGCTGCTGCATCGACACTGTCAAAAGACCTTCCGCCACTAAGCAGGATCAGCATCTGCGGCACCCTCTCCAGCCGCCTGCTGCCGGAGGAGGCAGTAAAGACATTGTCTCTTACATACTGGAGAGCTGCCCCTGTGTTGAGGGGTCTGCCTCCTTTGTGCCTTAGACCTCTGACACGGTGTCAAGAATGTCTTCCTTTGTCGTGTAGCTGTTCAGATAGAAATTGGGACCTCAGCATCTCTGCTGTACTGGACCACAGAAACACGGTCTCTGTTGGCCTCTGTGTTCAGTCTCTCCACCTCTTTGTACAAAGTCACGCATTGCAGGAGAACTCCTAGTGCCATCTGAACCATCCAGAAGAAACACTATGTCCTTTCTGGGTGTTGTGTAAACAGCTAGGAGGGGGGAAAACAGCACCATTAATGCCAAGTAATGTCAATATCGTTTATTAACCTTCAGAATGTCATTTCAGTTCACCACCTCTTTAATAGTCTGAGCTCTAGCTTACATCCCCACTGCTCACAAAAAGGAGGGGCCTTATGTAAAAAGACGAGACACAGCATGCTATAAAGTTCTACTATGCACATACCAGTTACAGTTGGTGAAGTTGTAGTGATGGGAATTGGAACAGCCTGGACAGAGGCCAGCAGCTGCTCTTGGACTTTTGGAAGCTCACTGAAGTCAGACACGGTCAGAGCATAATTTGGGTCGTAGGAAATTCTCTGCAACTCTCTGCTATCAGAGCCTCGATCCTATTCCAAAGGTCAAAACTCCAAGCTCTTTCAGAGAGGACGCTGCTGCATCAACACTGTCAGATGATTTTCCCCCGCTAAGCAAAACCAGTATCTGAGTCACACCCTCCAGCCGCCTGCTGCCGGAGGAGGCGGTAAAGACATTGTCTCTGACGTACTGGAGACCTGCCCCCATATTCAGGGGTCTGCCTCCTTTGTGCCTCAGACCTCTGACACCATCGAGAATGTCTTCCTTTGTTGTGTGCGTGTTAAGATAAAAATGGACCTCTGCGTCTCTGCTGTACTGGACCACAGAAATGCGATCTCTGTTCTCAGCTATATCCAATCTCTCCACCATTCTTTGCACAAACTCTTTCATTGCTGGGAACCCATTCCTAGTGCCATCTGATCCATCCAGCAGAAAGACAACATCTATTCCCTGCCCACGGCCCTCAGCTAAGAAACAACAGTCATGAGTCAGATGGGGACATTGTAAGGAAAAAGAAAAAGCATATTGCATTACACAGTAGATGCTTTTCCATTAATCAGGCTTTCTGTGTTTTTCGATATCATCTCACCTCGCGCAAAGTTTTACAACTCAGAAATAAATACTTTTCCTTCTGCAACTCATTAAAACTAAAGGTAGAGTAAAGCACACCTCACTACAAACATAAAAACTCAGAGGAAGTATAGAAAGCATGTGTGTTTTTTCTTACCTCTCGTCGTGGTAGTGATAGATGTGCCCTCTACAAATACTGTCTCAATGTTGCTGAAAAGCTGCTGTTGGACACTGGGAAAGCTCAGAAAATCATTTACGGACAGTGCATAACTTGGCTCATGGGAGATTCTCTGCAGCTCACTGCTGCTATCTGAGCCCCTTGACCCTATCCCAAGATCAAGCACTCCCAGCTTCTTCAGAGATGATGCTGCTGTATCAACATCATCAAATGACCTTCCACCACTCAGCAGAATCAGTAACTGGGGCACACCTTCTGCCGCCTGCTTCCAGAGGAGGCAGTGAATACATTGTCCCTCACGTACTGCAGAGCTGCCCCTGTGTTGAGGGGTCTCCTCCTTTGTGCCTCAGAATTCTGACCGTGTCAAGAATGTCTCCTTTCTTGAGTATGTGTTAAGATAGAAATGGGCCTCTGGATCTCTGCTGTACTGGACCACGGACACTCGGTCTCTGTTCACAGACACATGTGTTCAGTCTCCACCACCCTTTCAACAAAGTCACGCATTGCAGGGAGAGCTCCTAGTGCCATCTGAGCCATCCAGCAGGAACACTACATCCCTCTTTCGCTCAGCTACTGGGAATGAAATGAAACACACAGTCACATGAGCACTCGGCATCTAATATTGTCTGTAGGTGTATGTGTGCTCTAGCTGGCAACTGCAAATGGGAATTGATTCTTGTCCTTTAAAATATTTTACAACCAATCCAACCTCCAAATGTTAGTCCGTCTGCTACAATAACACCTTGTTTTAGTAAAAATTGCCTAAATGTAATAAAGTTCTACTATGAAATAAGGCCTAAATTTAAAGGTTATATTGGATCTAAAAAATAAAAATAAAAGCGTTGCCTAAAGCAAACCAACGAGTGAATGAAAACACTTTAAAAATGTAATACTGCCTAGGGTTCAAGCCTTTGGCTGCTTTAGCCCATTTCCCACAGCTCTGCTCACATGCATTCCTAACTTAAACTGTTCAAGGGTCTGCTGCATGCTTTGCAAAGAAGGGCTCAGTGTGCTGTTTTCTAGAGGTGTGCAGGAATCTGTCTTACCCAGCACAGTAGTTGTCATTGACTTGACTTGATGGACTGTGCATAGGTAGGATCATTGACAATTCTCTGCACCTCTGCTGGAATTCCTGGTGATCCTATTCCAAAATCAAGATCCCGCCCTGTTTCAAGGGAGCAGTGCATTCAATGTTATCGCTGACCGCCCTCCACTGATTAGGATGAGAATCTGAGGGACACCCATTTGCTTTCTGCTCCCGCAGAGGCGGTGAAGACATTTTCCTCACATACTGGAGAGCTGCCCCAGTGTTGAGGGGTCTCCTCCTCTATGACTCAGACCTCTGACAGAGTTCAAGATCTCCCTTTGTTGTGTAGGTATTCAGATAGAAATTGACCTCTGCGTCTCTACTGTATTGCACCACAGAAACACGGTCTCTGTTTGCATCTATGTTGAATTGCTCCACTAATCTTTGTACATAGTCACGGATCGCTGGGAAAGTATTTCTAGTGCCATCTGAACCATCCAGCAAGAACACTACGTCCTTTCTGGGTATGGCGTCATCAGCTAGGAAAAGAAAACAGCGTCATTATTACCAGGACATTTCAAAACATCTTTAGAACATCACGTTAGTTCAAGACCGCTTTGACTACCTAAGCCGTGAGTAAAAAACAAGGCACAGCTTGTCAGCTAGCTCTAGTGAAGTTCTGCTATGCACATACCGGTCAGAGTCGGGGAAGTTGGAGTGTCGCGCATTGCAACATCCTGGACAGAGGCCAGCAGCTGCTCTTGGACATTTGGGAGCTCATTGAAGTCGGACACGGACAGAGCATAACTAGGGTCGTAGGAAATTCTCTGCAATTCTCCGCTATCCGAGCCCCTCGATCCTATTCCCAAGATCAAGACTCCAAGCTCTTTCAGAGGATGCTGCTGCATCGACACTGTCAAAGACCTTCCACCACTAAGCAGGATCAGCATAACTGCGGCACACCTCTCCAGCCGCCTGCTGCCGGAGGAGGCAGTAAAGACATTGTCTCTTCACTACTGCAGAGCTGCCCTGTGTTGAGGGGTCTGCCTCCTTTGTGCCTCATGCCTCTGACACGGTCAAGAATGTCTTCCTTGTCGTGAGTAGCTGTTCAGATAGAATGGACCTCAGCATCTCTGCTGTACTGTACCACAGAAACACGGTCTCTGTTGGCCTCTGTGTTGAATTGCTCCACTACTCTTTGTACAAAGTCACGATAGCTGGGAAAGAACTCCTAGTGCCATCTGAACCATCCAGAAGAAACACTATGTCCTTTCTGGGTGTTGTGTAAACAGCTAGGAGAAAACAGCACCATTAATGCCAAGTAATGTCAATATCGTTTATTAACCTTCAGAATGTCATTTCAGTTCACCACCTCTTTAATAGTCTGAGCTCTAGCTTACATCCCCACTGCTCACAAAAGGAGGGGCCTTATGTAAAAGACGAGACACAGCATGCTATAAAGTTCTACTATGCACATACCAGTTACAGTTGGTGAAGTTGTAGTGATGGGAATTGGAACAGCCTGGACAGAGGCCAGCAGCTGCTCTTGGACTTTTGGAAGCTCACTGAAGTCAGACACGGTCAGAGCATAATTTGGGTCGTAGGAAATTCTCTGCAACTCTCTGCTATCAGAGCCCCTCGATCCTATTCCAAAGGTCAAAACTCCAAGCTCTTTCAGAGAGGCGCTGCTGCATCAACACTGTCAGATGATTTTCCCCGCTAAGCAAAACCAGTATCTGAGTCACACCCTCCAGCCGCCTGCTGCCGGAGGAGGCGGTAAGACATTGTCTCTGGACGTACTGGAGACCTGCCCCATATTCAGGGGTCTGCCTCCTTTGTGCCTCAGACCTCTGACACCATCGAGAATGTCTTCCTTTGTTGTGTGCGTGTTAAGATAAAAATGGACCTCTGCGTCTCTGCTGTACTGGACCACAGAAATGCGATCTCTGTTCTCAGCTATATCCAATCTCTCCACCATTCTTTGCACAAACTCTTTCATTGCTGGGAACCCATTCCTAGTGCCATCTGATCCATCCAGCAGAAAGACAACATCTATCCCCTGCCTACGGCCCTCAGCTAAGAAACAACAGTCATGAGTCAGATGGGGACATTGTAAGGAAAAAGAAAAAAGCATATTGCATTACACAGTAGATGCTTTTCCATTAATCAGGCTTTCTGTGTTTTCGATATCATCTCACCTCGCGCAAAGTTTTACAACTCAGAAATAAATACTTTTCCTTCTGCAACTCATTAGAACTAAAGGTAGAGTAAAGCACACCTCACTACAAACATAAAAAACTCAGAGGAAGTATAGAAAGCATGTGTGTTTTTTTCTTACCTCTCGTCGTGGTAGTGATAGATGTGCCCTCTACAAATACTGTCTCAATGTTGCTGAAAAGCTGCTGTTGGACACTGGGAAAGTCAGCAAAATCATTTACTGAGAGTGCATAACTTGGCTCATGAGATTCTCTGGAGCTCACTGCTGTCTGAGCTCCTTGACCCTATCCCAAAGATAAGCACTCCCAGCTTCTTCAGAGATGAAGCCGTGTATCAACATCATCAAATGACCTTCCACCACTCAGCAGAATCAGTAACTGCGGCACACCTTCTGCCGCCTGCTTGCCAGAGGAGGCAGTGAATACATTGTCCCTCACATACTGCAGAGCTGCCCCTGTGTTGAGGGTCTCCTCCTTTGTGCCTCAGACCCCTGACCGTGTCAAGAATGTCCTCCTTTCTTGAGTATGTGTTAAGATAGAAATGGGCCTCTGGATCTCTGCTGTACTGGACCACGGACACGGTCTCTGTTCACAGACACATTCAGTCTCTCCACCACCCTTTCAACAAAGTCACGCATTGCAGGAAGAGCTCTAGTGCCATCTGAGCCATCCAGCAGGAACACTACATCCCTCTTTCGCTCAGCTACGTGTAATGAAATGAAACACACAGTCACATGAGCACTCGGCATCTAATATTGTCTGTAGGTGTATGTGTGCTCTAGCTGGCAACTGCAAATGGGAATTGATTCTCTTGTCCTTTAAAATATTTTACAACCAATCCAACGGCCAAATGTTAGTCCCTGCTACAATAACACCTTGTTTTAGTCAGGTAAAATTGCCTAAATGTAATAAACATGAAGCCGTGAAATAAGGCCTAAATTTAAAGGTTATATTGGATCTAAAAAATAAAAATAAAACGTTGCCTAAAGCAAACCAACGAGTGAATGAAAACACTTTAAAAATGTAATACTGCCTAGGGTTCAAGCCTTTGGCGTTTTAGCCTAATTTCCCACAGCTCTGCTCACATGCATTGCTAACTTAAACTGTTAAGGGTCTACTGCATGCTTTGCAAAGAAGGGCTCAGTGTGCTGTTTTCTAGAGGTGTGCAGGAATCTGTCTTACCCAGCACAGTAGTTGTCATTGGCTTGACTTGACCAAGCACGTTGTTGAGGGAGCTGGTAAACTGCTGTTGGACACTGGGAAGATCAGAGAATTCATTGATGGACTGTGCATAGGTAGGATCATTGACAATTCTCTGCACCTCTCTGCTGGAATTCCTGGTGCCGATGCCAAAATCAAGATCCCGCCCTGTTTCAAGGCGGAAGCAGGCATATCTATGTTATCGCTTGACCGTCCTCCACTGATTAGGATGAGAATCTGAGGGACACCCATTTGCTTTCTACTCCCGCAGAGGCGGTGAAGACATTTTCCTCACATACTGGAGAGCTGCCCCAGTGTTGAGGGGTCTCCTCCTCTATGACTCAGACCTCTGACAGAGTTCAAGATCTCCCCCTTTGTTGTGTAGGTATTCAGATAGAAATTGACCTCTGCGTCTCTACTGTATTGCACCACAGAAACACGGTCTCTGTTTGCATCTATGTTGAATTGCTCCACTAATCTTTGTACATAGTCACGGATCGCTGGGAAAGTATTTCTAGTGCCATCTGAACCATCCAGCAAGAACACTACGTCCTTTCTGGGTATGGCATCATCAGCTAGGAAAAGAAAACAGCGTCATTATTACCAGGACATTTCAAAACATCTTTAGAACATCACGTTAGTTCAAGACCGCTTTGACTACCTAAGCCGTGAGTAAAAACAAGGCACAGCTTGTCAGCTAGCTCTAGTGAAGTTCTGCTATGCACATACCGGTCAGAGTCGGGGAAGTTGGAGTGTCGCGCATTGCAACATCCTGGACAGAGGCCAGCAGCTGCTCTTGGACATTTGGGAGCTCATTGAAGTCGGACACGGACAGAGCATAACTAGGGTCGTAGGAAATTCTCTGCAATTCTCCGCTATCCGAGCCCCTCGATCCTATTCCCAAGATCAAGCGTAAGCTCTTTCAGAGAGGATGCTGCTGCATCGACACTGTCAAAAGACCTTCCGCCACTAAGCAGGATCAGCATCTGCGGCACCCTCTCCAGCCGCCTGCTGCGGAGGAGGCAGTAAAGACATTGTCTCTTACATACTGGAGAGCTGCCCCTGTGTTGAGGGTCTGCCTCCTTTGTGTCTTATGCCTCTGACACGGTCAAGAATGTCTTCCTTTGTCGTGTAGCTGTTCAGATAGAATTGGACCTCAGCATCTCTACTGTACTGTACCACAGAAACACGGTCTCTGTTGGCCTCTGTGTTGAATTGCTCCACTACTCTTTGTACAAAGTCACGCATAGCTGGGAAAGAACTCCTAGTGCCATCTGAACCATCCAGAAGAAACACTATGTCCTTTCTGGGTGTTGTGTAAACAGCTAGGAGGAAAACAGCACCATTAATGCCAAGTAATGTCAATATCGTTTATTAACCTTCAGAATGTCATTTCAGTTCACCACCTCTTTAATAGTCTGAGCTCTAGCTTACATCCCCACTGCTCACAAAAAGGAGGGGCCTTATGTAAAAAGACGAGACACAGCATGCTATAAAGTTCTACTATGCACATACCAGTTACAGTTGGTGAAGTTGTAGTGATGGGAATTGGAACAGCCTGGACAGAGGCCAGCAGCTGCTCTTGGACTTTTGGAAGCTCACTGAAGTCAGACACGGTCAGAGCATAATTTGGGTCGTAGGAAATTCTCTGCAACTCTCTGCTATCAGAGCCCCTCGATCCTATTCCAAAGGTCAAAACTCCAAGCTCTTTCAGAGAGGGCGCTGCTGCATCAACACTGTCAGATGATTTTCCCCGCTAAGCAAAACCAGTATCTGAGTCACACCCTCCAGCCGCCTGCTGCCGGAGGAGGCGGTAAAGACATTGTCTCTGGACGTACTGGAGACCTGCCCCCATATTCAGGGTCTGCCTCCTTTGTGCCTCAGACCTCTGACACCATCGAGAATGTCTTCCTTTGTTGTGTGCGTGTTAAGATAAAATGGACCTCTGCGTCTCTGCTGTACTGGACCACAGAAATGCGATCTCTGTTCTCAGCTATATCCAATCTCTCCACCATTCTTTGCACAAACTCTTTCATTGCTGGGAACCCATTCCTAGTGCCATCTGATCCATCCAGCAGAAAGACAACATCTATCCCCTGCCTACGGCCCTCAGCTAAGAAACAACAGTCATGAGTCAGATGGGGGACATTGTAAGGAAAAAAGAAAAAAAAGCATATTGCATTACACAGTAGATGCTTTTCCATTAATCAGGCTTTCTGTGATTTTCGATATCATCTCACCTCGCGCAAAGTTTTACAACTCAGAAATAAATACTTTTCCTTCTGCAACTCATTAGAACTAAAGGTAGAGTAAAGCACACCTCACTACAAACATAAAAAACTCAGAGGAAGTATAGAAAGCATGTGTGTTTTTTTCTTACCTCTCGTCGTGGTAGTGATAGATGTGCCCTCTACAAATACTGTCTCAATGTTGCTGAAAAGCTGCTGTTGGACACTGGGAAAGTCAGCAAAATCATTTACTGAGAGTGCATAACTTGGCTCATGGGAGATTCTCTGGAGCTCACTGCTGTCTGAGCTCCTTGACCCTATCCCAAAGATAAGCACTCCCAGCTTCTTCAGAGATGAAGCCTGTATCAACATCATCAAATGACCTTCCACCACTCAGCAGAATCAGTAACTGGGGCACACCTTCTGCACGCCTGCTTCCAGAGGAGGCAGTGAATACATTGTCCCTCACGTACTGCAGAGCTGCCCCTGTGTTGAGGGGTCTCCCTCCTTTGTGCCTCAGACCCCTGACCGTGTCAAGAATGTCCTCCTTTCTTGAGTATGTGTTAAGATAGAAATGGGCCTCTGGATCTCTGCTGTACTGGACCACGGACACTCGGTCTCTGTTCACAGACACATTCAGTCTCTCCACCACCCTTTCAACAAAGTCGCGCATTGCAGGGAGAGAGCTCCTAGTGCCATCTGAGCCATCCAGCAGGAACACTACATCCCTCTTTCGCTCAGCTACGTGTAATGAAATGAAACACACAGTCACATGAGCACTCGGCATCTAATATTGTCTGTAGGTGTATGTGTGCTCTAGCTGGCAACTGCAAATGGGAATTGATTCTCTTGTCCTTTAAAATATTTTACAACCAATCCAACGGCCAAATGTTAGTCCCGTCTGCTACAATAACACCTTGTTTTAGTCAGCGTAAAATTGCCTAAATGTAATAAACATGAAGCCGTGAAATAAGGCCTAAATTTAAAGGTTATATTGGATCTAAAAAAATAAAAATAAAACGTTGCCTAAAGCAAACCAACGAGTGAATGAAAAACACTTTAAAAATGTAATACTGCCTAGGGTTCAAGCCTTTGGCGTTTTAGCCTAATTTCCCACAGCTCTGCTCACATGCATTGCTAACTTAAACTGTTAAGGGTCTACTGCATGCTTTGCAAAGAAGGGCTCAGTGTGCTGTTTTCTAGAGGTGTGCAGGAATCTGTCTTACCCAGCACAGTAGTTGTCATTGGCTTGACTTGACCAAGCACGTTGTTGAGGGAGCTGGTAAACTGCTGTTGGACACTGGGAAGATCAGAGAATTCATTGATGGACTGTGCATAGGTAGGATCATTGACAATTCTCTGCACCTCTCTGCTGGAATTCCTGGTGCCGATGCCAAAAATCAAGATCCCGCCCTGTTTCAAGGCGGAAGCAGGCGTATCTATGTTATCGCTTGACCGTCCTCCACTGATTAGGATGAGAATCTGAGGGACACCCATTTGCTTTCTACTCCCGCGACATTTTCCTCACATACTGGAGAGCTGCCCCAGTGTTGAGGGGTCTCCTCCTCTATGACTCAGACCTCTGACAGAGTTCAAGATCTCCTTTGTTGTGTAGGTATTCAGATAGAAATTGACCTCTGCGTCTCTACTGTATTGCACCACAGAAACACGGTCTCTGTTTGCATCTATGTTGAATTGCTCCACTAATCTTTGTACATAGTCACGGATCGCTGGGAAAGTATTTCTAGTGCCATCTGAACCATCCAGCAAGAACACTACGTCCTTTCTGGGTATGGCGTCATCAGCTAGGAAAAGAAAACAGCGTCATTATTACCAGGACATTTCAAAACATCTTTAGAACATCACGTTAGTTCAAGACCGCTTTGACTACCTAAGCCGTGAGTAAAAACAAGGCACAGCTTGTCAGCTAGCTCTAGTGAAGTTCTGCTATGCACATACCGGTCAGAGTCGGGAAGTTGAGTGTCGCGCATTGCAACATCCTGGACAGAGGCCAGCAGCTGCTCTTGGACATTTGGGAGCTCATTGAAGTCGGACACGGACAGAGCATAACTAGGGTCGTAGGAAATTCTCTGCAATTCTCCGCTATCCGAGCCCCTCGATCCTATTCCCAAGATCAAGACGCCAAGCTCTTTCAGAGAGGATGCTGCTGCATCGACACTGTCAAAAGACCTTCCGCCACTAAGCAGGATCAGCATCTGCGGCACCCTCTCCAGCCGCCTGCTGCCGGAGGAGGCAGTAAAGACATTGTCTCTTACATACTGGAGAGCTGCCCCTGTGTTGAGGGGTCTGCCTCCTTTGTGTCTTATGCCTCTGACACGGTCAAGAATGTCTTCCTTTGTCGTGTAGCTGTTCAGATAGAATTGGACCTCAGCATCTCTACTGTACTGTACCACAGAAACACGGTCTCTGTTGGCCTCTGTGTTGAATTGCTCCACTACTCTTTGTACAAAGTCACGCATAGCTGGGAAAGAACTCCTAGTGCCATCTGAACCATCCAGAAGAAACACTATGTCCTTTCTGGGTGTTGTGTAAACAGCTAGGAGGGGGGAAAACAGCACCATTAATGCCAAGTAATGTCAATATCGTTTATTAACCTTCAGAATGTCATTTCAGTTCACCACCTCTTTATGTAAAAAGACGAGACACAGCATGCTATAAAGTTCTACTATGCACATACCAGTTACAGTTGGTGAAGTTGTAGTGATGGGAATTGGAACAGCCTGGACAGAGGCCAGCAGCTGCTCTTGGACTTTTGGAAGCTCACTGAAGTCAGACACGGTCAGAGCATAATTTGGGTCGTAGGAAATTCTCTGCAACTCTCTGCTATCAGAGCCCCTCGATCCTATTCCAAAGGTCAAAACTCCAAGCTCTTTCAGAGAGGACGCTGCTGCATCAACACTGTCAGATGATTTTCCCCTAAGCAAAACCAGTATCTGAGTCACACCCTCCAGCCGCCTGCTGCCGGAGGCGGTAAAGACATTGTCTCTCACGTACTGGAGACCTGCCCCCATATTCAGGGGTCTGCCTCCTTTGTGCCTCAGACCTCTGACACCATCGAGAATGTCTTCCTTTGTTGTGTGCGTGTTAAGATAGAAATGGACCTCTGGATGCGTCTCTGCTGTACTGGACCACAGAAATGCGATCTCTGTTCTCAGCTATATCCAATCTCTCCACCATTCTTTGCACAAACTCTTTCATTGCTGGGAACCCATTCCTAGTGCCATCTGATCCATCCAGCAGAAAGACAACATTCTATCCCCTGCCTACGGCCCTCAGCTAAGAAACAACAGTCATGAGTCAGATGGGGACATTGTAAGGAAAAAAGAAAAAGCATATTGCATTACACAGTAGATGCTTTTCCATTAATCAGGCTTTCTGTGTTTTTCGATATCATCTCACCTCGCGCAAAGTTTTACAACTCAGAAATAAATACTTTTCCTTCTGCAACTCATTAGAACTAAAGGTAGAGTAAAGCACACCTCACTACAAACATAAAAAACTCAGAGGAAGTATAGAAAGCATGTGTGTTTTTTTCTTACCTCTCGTCGTGGTAGTGATAGATGTGCCCTCTACAAATACTGTCTCAATGTTGCTGAAAAGCTGCTGTTGGACACTGGGAAAGTCAGCAAAATCATTTACTGAGAGTGCATAACTTGGCTCATGGAGATTCTCTGGAGCTCACTGCTGTCTGAGCTCCTTGACCCTATCCCAAAGATAAGCACTCCCAGCTTCTTCAGAGATGAAGCCGTGTATCAACATCATCAAATGACCTTCCACCACTCAGCAGAATCAGTAACTGGGGCACACCTTCTGCACGTCTGCTTCCAGAGGAGGCAGTGAATACATTGTCCCTCACGTACTGCAGAGCTGCCCCTGTGTTGAGGGGTCTCCTCCTTTGTGCCTCAGACCCTGACCGTGTCAAGAATGTCCTCCTTTCTTGAGTATGTGTTAAGATAGAAATGGGCCTCTGGATCTCTGCTGTACTGGACCACGGACACTGGTCTCTGTTTGACACATTCAGTCTCCACCACCCTTTCAACAAAGTCACGCATTGCAGGAGAGAGCTCCTAGTGCCATCTGAGCCATCCAGCAGGAACACTACATCCCTCTTTCGCTCAGCTACGTGTAATGAAATGAAACACACAGTCACATGAGCACTCGGCATCTAATATTGTCTGTAGGTGTATGTGTGCTCTAGCTGGCAACTGCAAATGGGAATTGATTCTCTTGTCCTTTAAAATATTTTACAACCAATCCAACGGCCAAATGTTAGTCCCGTCTGCTACAATAACACCTTGTTTTAGTCAGAGTAAAATTGCCTAAATGTAATAAACATGAAGCCGTGAAATAAGGCCTAAATTTAAAGGTTATATTGGATCTAAAAAAATAAAAATAAAACGTTGCCTAAAGCAAACCAACGAGTGAATGAAAACACTTTAAAAATGTAATACTGCCTAGGGTTCAAGCCTTTGGCGTTTTAGCCTAGCTCACATGCATTGCTAACTTAAACTGTTAAGGGTCTACTGCATGCTTTGCAAAGAAGGGCTCAGTGTGCTGTTTTCTAGAGGTGTGCAGGAATCTGTCTTACCCAGCACAGTAGTTGTCATTGGCTTGACTTGACCAAGCACGTTGTTGAGGGAGCTGGTAAACTGCTGTTGGACACTGGGAAGATCAGAGAATTCATTGATGGACTGTGCATAGGTAGGATCATTGACAATTCTCTGCACCTCTCTGCTGGAATTCCTGGTGCCGATGCCAAAAATCAAGATCCCGCCCTGTTTCAAGGCGGAAGCAGGCATATCTATGTTATCGCTTGACCGTCCTCCACTGATTAGGATGAGAATCTGAGGGACACCCATTTGCTTTCTACTCCCCGCAGAGGCGGTGAAGACATTTTCCCTCACATACTGGAGAGCTGCCCCAGTGTTGAGGGGTCTCCCTCCTCTATGACTCAGACCTCTGACAGAGTTCAAGATCTCCCGCTTTGTTGTGTAGGTATTCAGATAGAAATTGACCTCTGCGTCTCTACTGTATTGCACCACAGAAACACGGTCTCTGTTTGCATCTATGTTGAATTGCTCCACTAATCTTTGTACATAGTCACGGATCGCTGGGAAAGTATTTCTAGTGCCATCTGAACCATCCAGCAAGAACACTACGTCCTTTCTGGGTATGGCGTCATCAGCTAGGAAAAGAAAACAGCGTCATTATTACCAGGACATTTCAAAACATCTTTAGAACATCACGTTAGTTCAAGACCGCTTTGACTACCTAAGCCGTGAGTAAAAAACAAGGCACAGCTTGTCAGCTAGCTCTAGTGAAGTTCTGCTATGCACATACCGGTCAGAGTCGGGAAGTTGAGTGTCGCGCATTGCAACATCCTGGACAGAGGCCAGCAGCTGCTCTTGGACATTTGGGAGCTCATTGAAGTCGGACACGGACAGAGCATAACTAGGGTCGTAGGAAATTCTCTGCAATTCTCCGCTATCCGAGCCCCTCGATCCTATTCCCAAGATCAAGACTCCAAGCTCTTTCAGAGAGGATGCTGCTGCATCGACACTGTCAAAAGACCTTCCGCCACTAAGCAGGATCAGCATCTGCGGCACCCTCTCCAGCCGCCTGCTGCCGGAGGAGGCAGTAAAGACATTGTCTCTTACATACTGGAGAGCTGCCCCTGTGTTGAGGGGTCTGCCTCCTTTGTGTCTTATGCCTCTGACACGGTCAAGAATGTCTTCCTTTGTCGTGTAGCTGTTCAGATAGAATTGGACCTCAGCATCTCTACTGTACTGTACCACAGAAACACGGTCTCTGTTGGCCTCTGTGTTGAATTGCTCCACTACTCTTTGTACAAAGTCACGCATAGCTGGGAAAGAACTCCTAGTGCCATCTGAACCATCCAGAAGAAACACTATGTCCTTTCTGGGTGTTGTGTAAACAGCTAGGAGGGGGGAAAACAGCACCATTAATGCCAAGTAATGTCAATATCGTTTATTAACCTTCAGAATGTCATTTCAGTTCACCACCTCTTTAATAGTCTGAGCTCTAGCTTACATCCCCACTGCTCACAAAAGGAGGGGCCTTATGTAAAAAGACGAGACACAGCATGCTATAAAGTTCTACTATGCACATACCAGTTACAGTTGGTGAAGTTGTAGTGATGGGAATTGGAACAGCCTGGACAGAGGCCAGCAGCTGCTCTTGGACTTTTGGAAGCTCACTGAAGTCAGACACGGTCAGAGCATAATTTGGGTCGTAGGAAATTCTCTGCAACTCTCTGCTATCAGAGCCCCTCGATCCTATTCCAAAGGTCAAAACTCCAAGCTCTTTCAGAGAGGACGCTGCTGCATCAACACTGTCAGATGATTTTCCCCCGCTAAGCAAAACCAGTATCTGAGTCACACCCTCCAGCCGCCTGCTGCCGGAGGAGGCGGTAAAGACATTGTCTCTGACGTACTGGAGACCTGCCCCCATATTCAGGGGTCTGCCTCCTTTGTGCCTCAGACCTCTGACACCATCGAGAATGTCTTCCTTTGTTGTGTGCGTGTTAAGATAAAAATGGACCTCTGCGTCTCTGCTGTACTGGACCACAGAAATGCGATCTCTGTTCTCAGCTATATCCAATCTCTCCACCATTCTTTGCACAAACTCTTTCATTGCTGGGAACCCATTCCTAGTGCCATCTGATCCATCCAGCAGAAAGACAACATCTATCCCCTGCCTACGGCCCTCAGCTAAGAAACAACAGTCATGAGTCAGATGGGGGACATTGTAAGGAAAAAAGAAAAAAAAGCATATTGCATTACACAGTAGATGCTTTTCCATTAATCAGGCTTTCTGTGATTTTCGATATCATCTCACCTCGCGCAAAGTTTTACAACTCAGAAATAAATACTTTTCCTTCTGCAACTCATTAGAACTAAAGGTAGAGTAAAGCACACCTCACTACAAACATAAAAAACTCAGAGGAAGTATAGAAAGCATGTGTGTTTTTTTCTTACCTCGTCGTGGTAGTGATAGATGTGCCCTCTACAAATACTGTCTCAATGTTGCTGAAAAGCTGCTGTTGGACACTGGGAAAGTCAGCAAAATCATTTACTGAGAGTGCATAACTTGGCTCATGGAGATTCTCTGAGCTCACTGCTGTCTGAGCTCCTTGACCCTATCCCAAAGATAAGCACTCCCAGCTTCTTCAGAGATGAAGCCGGTGTATCAACATCATCAAATGACCTTCCACCACTCAGCAGAATCAGTAACTGGGGCACACCTTCTGCACGTCTGCTTCCAGAGGAGGCAGTGAATACATTGTCCCTCACGTACTGCAGAGCTGCCCCTGTGTTGAGGGGTCTCCCTCCTTTGTGCCTCAGACCCCTGACCGTGTCAAGAATGTCCTCCTTTCTTGAGTATGTGTTAAGATAGAAATGGGCCTCTGGATCTCTGCTGTACTGGACCACGGACACTCGGTCTCTGTTCACAGACACATTCAGTCTCTCCACCACCCTTTCAACAAAGTCGCGCATTGCAGGGAGAGAGCTCCTAGTGCCATCTGAGCCATCCAGCAGGAACACTACATCCTCTTTCGCTCAGCTACGTGTAATGAAATGAAACACACAGTCACATGAGCACTCGGCATCTAATATTGTCTGTAGGTGTATGTGTGCTCTAGCTGGCAACTGCAAATGGGAATTGATTCTCTTGTCCTTTAAAATATTTTACAACCAATCCAACGGCCAAATGTTAGTCCGTCTGCTACAATAACACCTTGTTTTAGTCAGCGTAAAATTGCCTAAATGTAATAAACATGAAGCCGTGAAATAAGGCCCAAATTTAAAGGTTATATTGGATCTAAAAAATAAAAATAAAACGTTGCCTAAAGCAAACCAACGAGTGAATGAAAACACTTTAAAAATGTAATACTGCCTAGGGTTCAAGCCTTTGGCGTTTTAGCCTAATTTCCCACAGCTCTGCTCACATGCATTGCTAACTTAAACTGTTAAGGGTCTACTGCATGCTTTGCAAAGAAGGGCTCAGTGTGCTGTTTTCTAGAGGTGTGCAGGAATCTGTCTTACCCAGCACAGTAGTTGTCATTGGCTTGACTTGACCAAGCACGTTGTTGAGGGAGCTGGTAAACTGCTGTTGGACACTGGGAAGATCAGAGAATTCATTGATGGACTGTGCATAGGTAGGATCATTGACAATTCTCTGCACCTCTCTGCTGGAATTCCTGGTGCCGATGCCAAAATCAAGATCCCGCCCTGTTTCAAGGCGGAAGCAGGCTGCATCTATGACTGATTAGGATGAGAATCTGAGGGACACCCATTTGCTTTCTACTCCCGCAGAGGCGGTGAAGACATTTTCCTCACATACTGGAGAGCTGCCCCAGTGTTGAGGGGTCTCCCTCCTCTATGACTCAGACCTCTGACAGAGTTCAAGATCTCCCTTTGTTGTGTAGGTATTCAGATAGAAATTGACCTCTGCGTCTCTACTGTATTGCACCACAGAAACACGGTCTCTGTTTGCATCTATGTTGAATTGCTCCACTAATCTTTGTACATAGTCACGGATCGCTGGGAAAGTATTTCTAGTGCCATCTGAACCATCCAGCAAGAACACTACGTCCTTTCTGGGTATGGCGTCATCAGCTAGGAAAAGAAAACAGCGTCATTATTACCAGGACATTTCAAAACATCTTTAGAACATCACGTTAGTTCAAGACCGCTTTGACTACCTAAGCCGTGAGTAAAAAAAACAAGGCACAGCTTGTCAGCTAGCTCTAGTGAAGTTCTGCTATGCACATACCGGTCAGAGTCGAAGTTGGAGTGTCGCGCATTGCAACATCCTGGACAGAGGCCAGCAGCTGCTCTTGGACATTTGGGAGCTCATTGAAGTCGGACACGGACAGAGCATAACTAGGGTCGTGAAATTCTCTGCAATTCTCCGCTATCCGAGCCTCGATCCTATTCCCAAGATCAAGACGCCAAGCTCTTTCAGAGAGAGGATGCTGCATCGACACTGTCAAAAGACCTTCCGCCACTAAGCAGGATCAGCATCTGCGGCACCCTCTCCAGCCGCCTGCTGCCGGAGGAGGCAGTAAAGACATTGTCTCTTACATACTGGAGAGCTGCCCCTGTGTTGAGGGGTCTGCCTCCTTTGTGTCTTATGCCTCTGACACGGTCAAGAATGTCTTCCTTTGTCGTGTAGCTGTTCAGATAGAATTGGACCTCAGCATCTCTACTGTACTGTACCACAGAAACACGGTCTCTGTTGGCCTCTGTGTTGAATTGCTCCACTACTCTTTGTACAAAGTCACGCATAGCTGGGAAAGAACTCCTAGTGCCATCTGAACCATCCAGAAGAAACACTATGTCCTTTCTGGGTGTTGTGTAAACAGCTAGGAGGGGGGAAAACAGCACCATTAATGCCAAGTAATGTCAATATCGTTTATTAACCTTCAGAATGTCATTTCAGTTCACCACCTCTTTAATAGTCTGAGCTCTAGCTTACATCCCCACTGCTCACAAAAAGGAGGGGCCTTATGTAAAAAGACGAGACACAGCATGCTATAAAGTTCTACTATGCACATACCAGTTACAGTTGGTGAAGTTGTAGTGATGGAATTGGAACAGCCTGGACAGAGGCCAGCAGCTGCTCTTGGACTTTGGAAGCTCACTGAAGTCAGACACGGTCAGAGCATAATTTGGGTCGTGAAATTCTCTGCAACTCTCTGCTATCAGAGCCCCTCGATCCTATTCCAAAGGTCAAAACTCCAAGCTCTTTCAGAGAGGACGCTGCTGCATCAACACTGTCAGATGATTTTCCCCGCTAAGCAAAACCAGTATCTGAGTCACACCCTCCAGCCGCCTGCTGCCGGAGGAGGCGGTAAAGACATTGTCTCTGGACGTACTGGAGACCTGCCCCATATTCAGGGGTCTGCCTCCTTTGTGCCTCAGACCTCTGACACCATCGAGAATGTCTTCCTTTGTTGTGTGCGTGTTAAGATAAAATGGACCTCTGCCTCTGCTGTACTGGACCACAGAAATGCGATCTCTGTTCTCAGCTATATCCAATCTCTCCACCATTCTTTGCACAAACTCTTTCATTGCTGGGAACCCATTCCTAGTGCCATCTGATCCATCCAGCAGAAAGACAACATCTATCCCCTGCCTACGGCCCTCAGCTAAGAAACAACAGTCATGAGTCAGATGGGGACATTGTAAGGAAAAAAGAAAAAGCATATTGCATTACACAGTAGATGCTTTTCCATTAATCAGGCTTTCTGTGTTTTTCGATATCATCTCACCTCGCGCAAAGTTTTACAACTCAGAAATAAATACTTTTCCTTCTGCAACTCATTAGAACTAAAGGTAGAGTAAAGCACACCTCACTACAAACATAAAAACTCAGAGGAAGTATAGAAAGCATGTGTGTTTTTCTTACCTCTCGTCGTGGTAGTGATAGATGTGCCTCTACAAATACTGTCTCAATGTTGCTGAAAAGCTGCTGTTGGACACTGGGAAAGTCAGCAAAATCATTTACTGAGAGTGCATAACTTGGCTCATGGAGATTCTCTGGAGCTCACTGCTGTCTGAGCTCCTTGACCCTATCCCAAAGATAAGCACTCCCAGCTTCTTCAGAGATGAAGCCTGTATCAACATCATCAAATGACCTTCCACCACTCAGCAGAATCAGTAACTGGGGCACACCTTCTGCACGCCTGCTTCCAGAGGAGGCAGTGAATACATTGTCCCTCACATACTGCAGAGCTGCCCTGTGTTGAGGGGTCTCCTCCTTTGTGCCTCAGACCCTGACCGTGTCAAGAATGTCCTCCTTTCTTGAGTATGTGTTAAGATAGAAATGGGCCTCTGGATCTCTGCTGTACTGGACCACGGACACTCGGTCTCTGTTCACAGACACATTCAGTCTCTCCACCACCCTTTCAACAAAGTCGCGCATTGCAGGGAGAGAGCTCCTAGTGCCATCTGAGCCATCCAGCAGGAACACTACATCCCTCTTTCGCTCAGCTACGTGTAATGAAATGAAACACACAGTCACATGAGCACTGCATCTAATATTGTCTGTAGGTGTATGTGTGCTCTAGCTGGCAACTGCAAATGGGAATTGATTCTCTTGTCCTTTAAAATATTTTACAACCAATCCAACGGCCAAATGTTAGTCCCGTCTGCTACAATAACACCTTGTTTTAGTCAGAGTAAAATTGCCTAAATGTAATAAACATGAAGCCGTGAAATAAGGCCTAAATTTAAAGGTTATATTGGATCTAAAAAATTAAAAATAAAACGTTGCCTAAAGCAAACCAACGAGTGAATGAAAACACTTTAAAAATGTAATACTGCCTAGGGTTCAAGCCTTTGGCGTTTTAGCCTAATTTCCCACAGCTCTGCTCACATGCATTGCTAACTTAAACTGTTAAGGGTCTGCATGCTTTGCAAAGAAGGGCTCAGTGTGCTGTTTTCTAGAGGTGTGCAGGAATCTGTCTTACCCAGCACAGTAGTTGTCATTGGCTTGACTTGACCAAGCACGTTGTTGAGGGAGCTGGTAAACTGCTGTTGGACACTGGGAAGATCAGAGAATTCATTGATGGACTGTGCATAGGTAGGATCATTGACAATTCTCTGCACCTCTCTGCTGGAATTCCTGGTGCCGATGCCAAAAATCAAGATCCCGCCCTGTTTCAAGGCGGAAGCAGGCGTATCTATGTTATCGCTTGACCGTCCTCCACTGATTAGGATGAGAATCTGAGGGACACCCATTTGCTTTCTACTCCCCGCAGAGGCGGTGAAGACATTTTCCCTCACATACTGGAGAGCTGCCCCAGTGTTGAGGGGTCTCCTCCTCTATGACTCAGACCTCTGACAGAGTTCAAGATCTCCCCCTTTGTTGTGTAGGTATTCAGATAGAAATTGACCTCTGCGTCTCTACTGTATTGCACCACAGAAACACGGTCTCTGTTTGCATCTATGTTGAATTGCTCCACTAATCTTTGTACATAGTCACGGATCGCTGGGAAAGTATTTCTAGTGCCATCTGAACCATCCAGCAAGAACACTACGTCCTTTCTGGGTATGGCGTCATCAGCTAGGAAAAGAAAACAGCGTCATTATTACCAGGACATTTCAAAACATCTTTAGAACATCACGTTAGTTCAAGACCGCTTTGACTACCTAAGCCGTGAGTAAAAAATAAGGCACAGCTTGTCAGCTAGCTCTAGTGAAGTTCTGCTATGCACATACCGGTCAGAGTCGGGGAAGTTGGAGTGTCGCGCATTGCAACATCCTGGACAGAGGCCAGCAGCTGCTCTTGGACATTTGGGAGCTCATTGAAGTCGGACACGGACAGAGCATAACTAGGGTCGTAGGAAATTCTCTGCAATTCTCCGCTATCCGAGCCCCTCGATCCTATTCCCAAGATCAAGACGCCAAGCTCTTTCAGAGAGGATGCTGCTGCATCGACACTGTCAAAAGACCTTCCGCCACTAAGCAGGATCAGCATCTGCGGCACCCTCTCCAGCCGCCTGCTGCCGGAGGAGGCAGTAAAGACATTGTCTCTTACATACTGGAGAGCTGCCCCTGTGTTGAGGGGTCTGCCTCCTTTGTGTCTTATGCCTCTGACACGGTCAAGAATGTCTTCCTTTGTCGTGTAGCTGTTCAGATAGAATTGGACCTCAGCATCTCTACTGTACTGTACCACAGAAACACGGTCTCTGTTGGCCTCTGTGTTGAATTGCTCCACTACTCTTTGTACAAAGTCACGCATAGCTGGGAAAGAACTCCTAGTGCCATCTGAACCATCCAGAAGAAACACTATGTCCTTTCTGGGTGTTGTGTAAACAGCTAGGAGGGGGGAAAACAGCACCATTAATGCCAAGTAATGTCAATATCGTTTATTAACCTTCAGAATGTCATTTCAGTTCACCACCTCTTTAATAGTCTGAGCTCTAGCTTACATCCCCACTGCTCACAAAAAGGAGGGGCCTTATGTAAAAAGACGAGACACAGCATGCTATAAAGTTCTACTATGCACATACCAGTTACAGTTGGTGAAGTTGTAGTGATGGGAATTGGAACAGCCTGGACAGAGGCCAGCAGCTGCTCTTGGACTTTTGGAAGCTCACTGAAGTCAGACACGGTCAGAGCATAATTTGGGTCGAGGAAATTCTCTGCAACTCTCTGCTATCAGAGCCCCTCGATCCTATTCCAAAGGTCAAAACTCCAAGCTCTTTCAGAGAGGACGCTGCTGCATCAACACTGTCAGATGATTTTCCCCCGCTAAGCAAAACCAGTATCTGAGTCACACCCTCCAGCCGCCTGCTGCCGGAGGAGGCGGTAAAGACATTGTCTCTGACGTACTGGAGACCTGCCCCCATATTCAGGGGTCTGCCTCCTTTGTGCCTCAGACCTCTGACACCATCGAGAATGTCTTCCTTTGTTGTGTGCGTGTTAAGATAAAAATGGACCTCTGCGTCTCTGCTGTACTGGACCACAGAAATGCGATCTCTGTTCTCAGCTATATCCAATCTCTCCACCATTCTTTGCACAAACTCTTTCATTGCTGGGAACCCATTCCTAGTGCCATCTGATCCATCCAGCAGAAAGACAACATCTATCCCCTGCCTACGGCCCTCAGCTAAGAAACAACAGTCATGAGTCAGATGGGGGACATTGTAAGGAAAAAAGAAAAAAAAGCATATTGCATTACACAGTAGATGCTTTTCCATTAATCAGGCTTTCTGTGTTTTTCGATATCATCTCACCTCGCGCAAAGTTTTACAACTCAGAAATAAATACTTTTCCTTCTGCAACTCATTAGAACTAAAGGTAGAGTAAAGCACACCTCACTACAAACATAAAAAACTCAGAGGAAGTATAGAAAGCATGTGTGTTTTTTTCTTACCTCTCGTCGTGGTAGTGATAGATGTGCCCTCTACAAATACTGTCTCAATGTTGCTGAAAAGCTGCTGTTGGACACTGGGAAAGTCAGCAAAATCATTTACTGAGAGTGCATAGCTTGGCTCATGGAGATTCTCTGGAGCTCACTGCTGTCTGAGCTCCTTGACCCTATCCCAAAGATAAGCACTCCCAGCTTCTTCAGAGATGAAGCCTGTATCAACATCATCAAATGACCTTCCACCACTCAGCAGAATCAGTAACTGGGGCACACCTTCTGCGTCTGCTTCCAGAGGAGGCAGTGAATACATTGTCCCTCACGTACTGCAGAGCTGCCCCTGTGTTGAGAGGGTCTCCTCCTTTGTGCCTCAGACCCTGACCGTGTCAAGAATGTCCTCCTTTCTTGAGTATGTGTTAAGATAGAAATGGGCCTCTGGATCTCTGCTGTACTGGACCACGGACACTCGGTCTCTGTTCACAGACACATTCAGTCTCTCCACCACCCTTTCAACAAAGTCGCGCATTGCAGGGAGAGAGCTCCTAGTGCCATCTGAGCCATCCAGCAGGAACACTACATCCCTCTTTCGCTCAGCTACGTGTAATGAAATGAAACACACAGTCACATGAGCACTCGGCATCTAATATTGTCTGTAGGTGTATGTGTGCTCTAGCTGGCAACTGCAAATGGGAATTGATTCTCTTGTCCTTTAAAATATTTTACAACCAATCCAACGGCCAAATGTTAGTCCCGTCTGCTACAATAACACCTTGTTTTAGTCAGCGAAATTGCCTAAATGTAATAAACATGAAGCCGTGAAATAAGGCCTAAATTTAAAGGTTATATTGGATCTAAAAAAATAAAAATAAAACGTTGCCTAAAGCAAACCAACGAGTGAATGAAAAACACTTTAAAAATGTAATACTGCCTAGGGTTCAAGCCTTTGGCGTTTTAGCCTATTTCCCACAGCTCTGCTCACATGCATTGCTAACTTAAACTGTTAAGGGTCTACTGCATGCTTTGCAAAGAAGGGCTCAGTGTGCTGTTTTCTAGAGGTGTGCAGGAATCTGTCTTACCCAGCACAGTAGTTGTCATTGGCTTGACTTGACCAAGCACGTTGTTGAGGGAGCTGGTAAACTGCTGTTGGACACTGGGAAGATCAGAGAATTCATTGATGGACTGTGCATAGGTAGGATCATTGACAATTCTCTGCACCTCTGCTGGAATTCCTGGTGCCGATGCCAAAAATCAAGATCCCGCCCTGTTTCAAGGCGGAAGCAGGCGTATCTATGTTATCGCTTGACCGTCCTCCACTGATTAGGATGAGAATCTGAGGGACACCCATTTGCTTTCTACTCCGCAGAGGCGGTGAAGACATTTTCCCTCACATACTGGAGAGCTGCCCCAGTGTTGAGGGGTCTCCTCCTCTATGACTCAGACCTCTGACAGAGTTCAAGATCTCCCTTTGTTGTGTAGGTATTCAGATAGAAATTGACCTCTCTGCTCTACTGTATTGCACCACAGAAACACGGTCTCTGTTTGCATCTATGTTGAATTGCTCCACTAATCTTTGTACATAGTCACGGATCGCTGGGAAAGTATTTCTAGTGCCATCTGAACCATCCAGCAAGAACACTACGTCCTTTCTGGGTATGGCGTCATCAGCTAGGAAAAGAAAACAGCGTCATTATTACCAGGACATTTCAAAACATCTTTAGAACATCACGTTAGTTCAAGACCGCTTTGACTACCTAAGCCGTGAGTAAAAAATAAGGCACAGCTTGTCAGCTAGCTCTAGTGAAGTTCTGCTATGCACATACCGGTCAGAGTCGGGGAAGTTGGAGTGTCGCGCATTGCAACATCCTGGACAGAGGCCAGCAGCTGCTCTTGGACATTTGGGAGCTCATTGAAGTCGGACACGGACAGAGCATAACCAGGGTCGTATGAAATTCTCTGCAATTCTCCGCTATCCGAGCCCTCGATCCTATTCCCAAGATCAAGACGCCAAGCTCTTTCAGAGAGGATGCTGCTGCATCGACACTGTCAAAAGACCTTCCGCCACTAAGCAGGATCAGCATCTGCGGCACCCTCTCCAGCCGCCTGCTGCCGGAGGAGGCAGTAAAGACATTGTCTCTTACATACTGGAGAGCTGCCCCTGTGTTGAGGAGGTCTGCCTCCTTTGTGTCTTATGCCTCTGACACGGTCAAGAATGTCTTCCTTTGTCGTGTAGCTGTTCAGATAGAATTGGACCTCAGCATCTCTACTGTACTGTACCACAGAAACACGGTCTCTGTTGGCCTCTGTGTTGAATTGCTCCACTACTCTTTGTACAAAGTCACGCATAGCTGGGAAAGAACTCCTAGTGCCATCTGAACCATCCAGAAGAAACACTATGTCCTTTCTGGGTGTTGTGTAAACAGCTAGGAGGGGGGAAAACAGCACCATTAATGCCAAGTAATGTCAATATCGTTTATTAACCTTCAGAATGTCATTTCAGTTCACCACCTCTTTAATAGTCTGAGCTCTTGATTACATCCCCACTGCTCACAAAAAGGAGGGGCCTTATGTAAAAAGACGAGACACAGCATGCTATAAAGTTCTACTATGCACATACCAGTTACAGTTTGTGAAGTTGTAGTGATGGGAATTGGAACAGCCTGGACAGAGGCCAGCAGCTGCTCTTGGACTTTTGGAAGCTCACTGAAGTCAGACACGGTCAGAGCATAATTTGGGTCGTAGGAAATTCTCTGCAACTCTCTGCTATCAGAGCCCCTCGATCCTATTCCAAAGGTCAAAACTCCAAGCTCTTTCAGAGAGGACGCTGCTGCATCAACACTGTCAGATGATTTTCCCCCGCTAAGCAAAACCAGTATCTGAGTCACACCCTCCAGCCGCCTGCTGCCGGAGGAGGCGGTAAAGACATTGTCTCTGACGTACTGGAGACCTGCCCCCATATTCAGGGGTCTGCCTCCTTTGTGCCTCAGACCTCTGACACCATCGAGAATGTCTTCCTTTGTTGTGTGCGTGTTAAGATAAAAATGGACCTCTGCGTCTCTGCTGTACTGGACCACAGAAATGCGATCTCTGTTCTCAGCTATATCCAATCTCTCCACCATTCTTTGCACAAACTCTTTCATTGCTGGGAACCCATTCCTAGTGCCATCTGATCCATCCAGCAGAAAGACAACATCTATCCCCTGCCTACGGCCCTCAGCTAAAAAACAACAGTCATGAGTCAGATGGGGGACATTGTAAGGAAAAAAGAAAAAAAAAGCATATTGCATTACACAGTAGATGCTTTTCCATTAATCAGGCTTTCTGTGTTTTTCGATATCATCTCACCTCGCGCAAAGTTTTACAACTCAGAAATAAATACTTTTCCTTCTGCAACTCATTAGAACTAAAGGTAGAGTAAAGCACACCTCACTACAAACATAAAAAACTCAGAGAAAGTATAGAAAGCATGTGTGTTTTTTTCTTACCTCTCGTCGTGGTAGTGATAGATGTGCCCTCTACAAATACTGTCTCAATGTTGCTGAAAAGCTGCTGTTGGACACTGGGAAAGTCAGCAAAATCATTTACTGAGAGTGCATAACTTGGCTCATGGGAGATTCTCTGGAGCTCACTGCTGTCTGAGCTCCTTGACCCTATCCCAAAGATAAGCACTCCCAGCTTCTTCAGAGATGAAGCCGGTGTATCAACATCATCAAATGACCTTCCACCACTCAGCAGAATCAGTAACTGGGGCACACCTTCTGCACGTCTGCTTCCAGAGGAGGCAGTGAATACATTGTCCCTCACGTACTGCAGAGCTGCCCCTGTGTTGAGGGGTCTCCCTCCTTTGTGCCTCAGACCCCTGACCGTGTCAAGAATGTCCTCCTTTCTTGAGTATGTGTTAAGATAGAAATGGGCCTCTGGATCTCTGCTGTACTGGACCACGGACACTCGGTCTCTGTTCACAGACACATTCAGTCTCTCCACCACCCTTTCAACAAAGTCGCGCATTGCAGGGAGAGAGCTCCTAGTGCCATCTGAGCCATCCAGCAGGAATACTACATCCCTCTTTCGCTCAGCTACGTGTAATGAAATGAAACACACAGTCACATGAGCACTCGGCATCTAATATTGTCTGTAGGTGTATGTGTGCTCTAGCTGGCAACTGCAAATGGGAATTGATTCTCTTGTCCTTTAAAATATTTTACAACCAATCCAACGGCCAAATGTTAGTCCCGTCTGCTACAATAACACCTTGTTTTAGTCAGAGTAAAATTGCCTAAATGTAATAAACATGAAGCCGTGAAATAAGGCCTAAATTTAAAGGTTATATTGGATCTAAAAAAATAAAAATAAAACGTTGCCTAAAGCAAACCAACGAGTGAATGAAAAACACTTTAAAAATGTAATACTGCCTAGGGTTCAAGCCTTTGGCGTTTTAGCCTAATTTCCCACAGCTCTGCTCACATGCATTGCTAACTTAAACTGTTAAGGGTCTACTGCATGCTTTGCAAAGAAGGGCTCAGTGTGCTGTTTTCTAGAGGTGTGCAGGAATCTGTCTTACCCAGCACAGTAGTTGTCATTGGCTTGACTTGACCAAGCACGTTGTTGAGGGAGCTGGTAAACTGCTGTTGGACACTGGGAAGATCAGAGAATTCATTGATGGACTGTGCATAGGTAGGATCATTGACAATTCTCTGCACCTCTCTGCTGGAATTCCTGGTGCCGATGCCAAAAATCAAGATCCCGCCCTGTTTCAAGGCGGAAGCAGGCGTATCTATGTTATCGCTTGACCGTCCTCCACTGATTAGGATGAGAATCTGAGGGACACCCATTTGCTTTCTACTCCCCGCAGAGGCGGTGAAGACATTTTCCCTCACATACTGGAGAGCTGCCCCAGTGTTGAGGGGTCTCCCTCCTCTATGACTCAGACCTCTGACAGAGTTCAAGATCTCCCCCTTTGTTGTGTAGGTATTCAGATAGAAATTGACCTCTGCGTCTCTACTGTATTGCACCACAGAAACACGGTCTCTGTTTGCATCTATGTTGAATTGCTCCACTAATCTTTGTACATAGTCACGGATCGCTGGGAAAGTATTTCTAGTGCCATCTGAACCATCCAGCAAGAACACTACGTCCTTTCTGGGTATGGCGTCATCAGCTAGGAAAAGAAAACAGCGTCATTATTACCAGGACATTTCAAAACATCTTTAGAACATCACATTAGTTCAAGACCGCTTTGACTACCTAAGCTGTGAGTAAAAAACAAGGCACAGCTTGTCAGCTAGCTCTAGTGAAGTTCTGCTATGCACATACCGGTCAGAGTCGGGGAAGTTGGAGTGTCGCGCATTGCAACATCCTGGACAGAGGCCAGCAGCTGCTCTTGGACATTTGGGAGCTCATTGAAGTCGGACACAGACAGAGCATAACTAGGGTCGTATGAAATTCTCTGCAATTCTCCGCTATCCGAGCCCCTCGATCCTATTCCCAAGATCAAGACGCCAAGCTCTTTCAGAGAGGATGCTGCTGCATCGACACTGTCAAAAGACCTTCCGCCACTAAGCAGGATCAGCATCTGCGGCACCCTCTCCAGCCGCCTGCTGCCGGAGGAGGCAGTAAAGACATTGTCTCTTACATACTGGAGAGCTGCCCCTGTGTTGAGGGGTCTGCCTCCTTTGTGTCTTATGCCTCTGACACGGTCAAGAATGTCTTCCTTTGTCGTGTAGCTGTTCAGATAGAATTGGACCTCAGCATCTCTACTGTACTGTACCACAGAAACACGGTCTCTGTTGGCCTCTGTGTTGAATTGCTCCACTACTCTTTGTACAAAGTCACGCATAGCTGGGAAAGAACTCCTAGTGCCATCTGAACCATCCAGAAGAAACACTATGTCCTTTCTGGGTGTTGTGTAAACAGCTAGGAGGGGGGAAAACAGCACCATTAATGCCAAGTAATGTCAATATCGTTTATTAACCTTCAGAATGTCATTTCAGTTCACCACCTCTTTAATAGTCTGAGCTCTAGCTTACATCCCCACTGCTCACAAAAAGGAGGGGCCTTATGTAAAAAGACGAGACACAGCATGCTATAAAGTTCTACTATGCACATACCAGTTACAGTTGGTGAAGTTGTAGTGATGGGAATTGGAACAGCCTGGACAGAGGCCAGCAGCTGCTCTTGGACTTTTGGAAGCTCACTGAAGTCAGACACGGTCAGAGCATAATTTGGGTCGTAGGAAATTCTCTGCAACTCTCTGCTATCAGAGCCCCTCGATCCTATTCCAAAGGTCAAAACTCCAAGCTCTTTCAGAGAGGACGCTGCTGCATCAACACTGTCAGATGATTTTCCCCCGCTAAGCAAAACCAGTATCTGAGTCACACCCTCCAGCCGCCTGCTGCCGGAGGAGGCGGTAAAGACATTGTCTCTGACGTACTGGAGACCTGCCCCCATATTCAGGGGTCTGCCTCCTTTGTGCCTCAGACCTCTGACACCATCGAGAATGTCTTCCTTTGTTGTGTGCGTGTTAAGATAAAAATGGACCTCTGCGTCTCTGCTGTACTGGACCACAGAAATGCGATCTCTGTTCTCAGCTATATCCAATCTCTCCACCATTCTTTGCACAAACTCTTTCATTGCTGGGAACCCATTCCTAGTGCCATCTGATCCATCCAGCAGGAAAACAACATCTATACCCTGCCTACGGCCCTCAGCTAAGAAACAACAGTCATGAGTCAGATGGGGGACATTGTAAGGAAAAAAGAAAAAAAAAGCATATTGCATTACACAGTAGATGCCTTTCCATTAATCAGGCTTTCTGTGTTTTTCGATATCATCTCACCTCGCGCAAAGTTTTACAACTCAGAAATAAATACTTTTCCTTCTGCAACTCATTAGAACTAAAAGTAGAGTAAAGCACACCTCACTACAAACATAAAAACTCAGAGGAAGTATAGAAAGCATGTGTGTTTTTTTCTACTACTAACATGTTTCAGATGATAACAATGAAACAAACGTCTGCATCAACATAAACAAATGTCTTGCCTGATCTATGTGACTTTGCGACTTGCTGTGTTTTTTTTTTCTGCGACTAAAACTATTTTTATCCACTAAGTATCTTCTCGTTGAATAATTGTTAGTTGACTATTTAGTGGTCAGCCCTACATAATTGTAAAATGTTTAACCGAATTATCATAATACATTTCAGAATATTATATAGACATTTTACTCACTGCTGTGCAGAAGCATTATTACACTTACCTATGAATTCCTTTTTGATGTAACTTGGAAGGGATTTCATTGCATCTAATAGCTGTGTCTGGATTTTTGGTAACTCACTGAAGTCAGCCAATGAAAGCACTTTGTTTTCAGAAGAAACTTTATGCAATTCATAAGAATCTGAGTACTTTCCTCCTATTCCATATATTAATACCCCACTTTTTTTTAAAGCAGAGGCTGCTTCAGAAATGCTGTCCCTTGATTTTCCACTAGTCAGCAGAATTAATATTTGTGGGATGCCTTCTTTGTGCCTGCTTCCCGAGGTGCTTATAAATATATTTTCCATTACATATAGAAGGGCAGAGCCTGTGTTTAAGGGCCTTCCACCTTTATGGCTAAGCACTTTTACTGCATTCAATACATCTTCCTTTCTTAAGAATGAATTCAAATAAAAATTTGCTACAGCCACATTGCTGTATTGAATTATCGAGATTCTATCATTATTAATACCCACATTGAGACTTGTGATAATATTGTACAGAAAATCACGTATTTCTGGAAATCCTCTTCTTGTACTGTCCGAACCATCCACAAGAAAAGCAATATCCCTTTTAAATCCTGTGCCTATAATTGCAATAATTACAGGATTAGAGATGCACCTTTAAAGTATTTTTCTAATTAGAATTACTTATTACAGGTGCATCTCAATAAATTAGAATGACGTTGAAAAGTTCATTTATTTCAGTAATTCAACTCAAATTGTGAAACTCGTGTATTAAATAAATTAAATGCACTCAGACTGAAGTAGTTTAAGTCTTTGGTTCTTTTAATTGTGATTATTTTAGCTCACATTTAACAAAAACCCACCAATTCATTATCTCAACAAATTAGAATACTTCATAAAACCAATAAAACATATTTTTTTTTGTGAATTGTTGGCCTTCTGGAAAGTATGTTAATTTACTGTATATGTACTCAATACTTGGTAGGGTTTTTTAAACTTTTTAAACTTTTAACAGACTTCAGTCTGTGTGCACTGAATTTATTTAATACACGAGTTTCATTTGAGTTGAATTACTGACATTCTAATTTATTGAGATGCACCTGTATGCTTAGTTTCATTAGTAATATTCAATGGGAGAAAACAAATACATGCAAATGTTAAAAATAAATAAATGAATACAGAATTTTATTTCCAACAATAAAATATTCTGTAACTTTGTAATTCATCTTTCCATTAACAACCAAAAAAATGGTCCCACTTTATATTAGTTGGCTTTAACTACTATGTACCTCCATTGAAATTAATAATTTGATGCAATGCACTCATTGTGTACATACATGTTTTTACATTGCATTTATATATTTTTTTAAATACCTACATGTAATTACATTTTGTAAGAGAGTGACAGAATGTGAGGTGTTAGGATCCATGTGCAAGCTTTTTATTGACAGACATGGTCAGCAAACACAGGCAGTGTCGAAACATTAGCAAACAGGTATGGCACGGGCAAAACACAAGAATATTCCTAGGGCTGGGATAGGTCATTGATCGGCAAACATAATTCAGTGGGCTTGACAAGAAGAGTAATCCAGAAACGCGAGCAGTAGTCCAGACGAGGTACAGACCGAGTCCGAGCGGTGAGACAAGAGTTAATCCAAGGTACACAGGCAGGAATCAGGAAACAAGAAGCAAGGCAATACGAAAAGACTAGACTAAACTAGAACAAGACTCTGTAAGGCAGCTATCACTGGGAGAGTGAGACACGCAGAACAATACAGGAGACTAAACACAAAACAAACACGGAAAGGCTTGGTAAGTAGCTAACACTAGGAGAGTGCTAAACGCTAGACAATACTCGGCGATCTGAACAGGATCTGAGTAGGTGTTACAGTATCTACATTATCAAATGGAAGGTGGAGGAGCACAAGGTCTCTAACATCCACCAGCTCCGTGATGCCGTCATGGAGGAGTGGAAGAAGACTCCAGTGGCAACCTGTGAAGCTCTGGTGAACTCCATAACCAAGAGGGTTAAGGCAGTGCTGGAAAATAATGGTGGCCACACAAAATATTGACACTTTGGGCCCAATTTGGACATTTTCACTTAGGGGTGTACTTCTGGGAATTGTAGTATGGAGTAACATGTAACTCTGTGTGGTGTAGGAGTCAATATAAAGGAAGGGCAACCTCTGATGGCGAGTGGACGAAAGACCATGAACTGGATCCATGACACATCTGTAATTAATTTCAGTAATTACACTTTTGACCGATCTCTTACACCTTACCACACCCTTAAGCCTATTCATGTCACCAAACCCGTCCCTAACCTTACCCCTATCCCACCTCAATAGCAGCAAAAGTGTTTTGCAATATAATATGAACACAATAAGTACATTGTATTTATTTGTTATGTAAGTACATATTAGTTAAGGCCACCTAATATAAAGTGGGACCAAATAAATAAAATAAATTGAAATGATCAGTCTATTCTGAATGTCTCAACATGTAATCTTAAAATTTCAATGCACTTTTATAAATGTTTCTAAAGCTTTACAATGTATAATTTTTATTCTTACCATCAACTTCTCTGTCTCCTTTTTGTCTTCCACCCATAAGTTTTGTCATGAGGCTTTGGCGTACATTTTTTAAATCACGAAAATCAGAAACAGCAATGGCATAATCTGTCTTCGAAGAAATGGCTTCCATTTCAATAGGATCTGTCAGCCTTGACCCAATTGCAAAAATGGCTACTCCCATACTCTTTAGTGCGTTAGCTGGTCCACGAGGAGAATCTCTTGATCTGCCACCAGCCACAAGCACAAGATTTTGGATAGCACGGCCTATTTGCTGACTTTTAACACTAGGGGTAAAAATACTGTCTCTAACAAATTGCAAAGCCTGGCCAATATATGGTGGACTTCCCCCTTTTGGTTTGAGGTTCCGTACAGCATCTGCCACCTCAGAAGTAGATGAGTATGTACTGAGATTAAAGCTTATTTCTGCAGTATTACTGAACTGCACAACAGCAATTTTATCTTTTTCTTTACCAACAACAAATGTCTCTGCCAAACTGGCCACAAATTCTTGTATAGCTGTGAATCTATCACTAGCATCATCTGATCCATCGATAAGAAACACAATATTTCTTCCTGCTTCCAAAGTCTTGCCTAAAATAAATAAAATAAAGAATATTTCCATAAATAAAACCCATCCGTATTTAAACAACAAATCTATAGAAAAAAAGTAGATACAGTGGCTAATTAGTCTGCATCTGCAAGTCTCTTATTCATTTAACATAACAGCATGTTCAATAAAAACATCATTTATCAAAGTTCTTACCCCCAGGAGTTGGAAATTGCTCAGGAATTTCATCACCACTTGTCAAAACAGAGGCAATTCTTTGGACAATGCTGTTGATGGAGGTGTAGTCAGGAACAGAGAAAGCATATGCTGGTGTTGTAGACATTGTCTGTAACTCAAGTGTATCAGAATTACTTGTGCCAATTGTAATGACCTTTATGTTGTTTTCTCTAAAACTTTGGGAAATGGTTCTGACATCATCACCAGATCTACCACCGCTAAATAAGTACAGAATCTGAGGAACACCCTCATGAAGTCTGCTCCCAGAGGATTGTGTAAAAATATTTTCTTTAATAAACAGTAGAGCAGCTCCTGTATGCAGTGGCCTTCCACTTTTGTGCCTCATAGATCGTATGGAATTCAGTACCTCTTTTTTGGTTGAGTATGAGCTGAGATAAAAATTAGCTGTGGGATCCCGACTGTACTGAACAACCGCCACCCTGTCAAGATCTTCCTCCACATTTAGACTCTCAACTACCCTTTGGATAAAATTGCGAATTCCCTCAAAACCAATTTTAGAATCATCAGATCCATCAATAAGAAATGCAACATCCCTTTTGACAAATTCTGTAATAAAGAAATGCAATGAATAGATTAACTATAACAAAATACTTTAACAGTACATTCTAAACACTAGTGTTTAGACTAATCTAAAGCATTGTTTATGCTATCAAGTGCTATAATACATAGGACACTGCTGCCATTGGAAATTAATTAATTTTCTCTTACCAGAGACCTGAGGTGTCATTGTTGGTAGCCGTTGGTAAGATACCCTGTTTATTAATGCTAAAATATTCTCCTGAACATCAAGAATGCTCTCAAACTCAGAAAGGAAAAAGTAGTTTGGCTGATGGGATATTGTTTGTAACTCAAGCGTATCAGCATTTGTGGTACCAATACTAAACAAAATGACACCAATGTCTTTCAAAGCTTTGACTGGACCACGTATTTCGTCGTTGGACCTTCCAGAGTTCAATAGAATTAGAACCTGTGGCACACCCTCCAAAAGCCTACTCCCTGCAGCAGCAGTAAAAAGGTTGTCCTTAACATATTGTAGGGCTTCCCCAGTGTGGCGCAGCCTACCTCCTTTATGAATTAAACGTTTCACGTTATTCATAACATCATCTGATGATGAATATGTATTCAAAAGAAAATCAAAGACTGCATCATCACTGTACTGGACCACTGAAATGCGATCTTTATTTGGTGCCACATTCAGTTTCAGAACCAGGGTCTGAACAAAGTTTTGCATTCCTGAGAAACTTTCCTTTGTTTCATCAGTGCCATCGATTAAAAACACAACATCTCTCTTTCCAGCATCTGTTGCAATGAGCATAAATACATATAATTATGTTACTCACCCATAAAACATTTAAACCAACCACATAAAACAAAAATGATAATAATCCTCACCTGTTGTAGTTTGTGGAAGCTTCCTGGGCTGATGAGGAACTCTTTTAAATATAATACAAGTTTCTGTTCAATAGATTGAAGGTCATCAAACTGAGGAACAGTAAGGGTATGACCAGGAGTATTTGAAATTGCCTGGAGTTGAATAACGTCTGCATTTTGATTGCCAATACTGAATGTTACAATTTGATCCTTTCTCAGAGCAGCAGCTGGAGCTCTAACATCATCCTGAGACCTTCCTCCATTCACAAGCACAAGCACCTGAGGAGTCCCCTCTAGGATTCTGCTCCCAGAAGAGGCAATGAATATGTTCTTTTTGGTATAGTCAAGGGCTCTTCCCGTGTTGAGGGGACTTCCTCCCTGGTGTTTTAGATTCTCAACTGAATTGAGAATATCTTGCTTTGTGGCATGTGTGTTGAGGTAAAAATGGACCTGTGGCTCTCTGCTGTATTGAACTACAGACACTCTGTCTCTGCTTGGCCCAATGTTGAGTTTGTCCACCACTCTTTGAACAAACTGACACATTTGTTTAAATGCATTCCTGGTGTCATCAGACCCATCCAGAATAAAGACAATGTCTCTTTGAGCTGCATCCAATTCAACTGGGATGAAAATTAAATGGCTTTAGTAAAATGGACTCTTATAAAAGTGTAAAACAAAACATAATTTTTGTAATTTTTCATAGTATTAACAATTAAATTCAAATCTGAACAAACAATTTACAGACAAATTTACAATCCATATACATTTAGCTATATTTGTGTGTTTGAGAATACGCTGACAATATCTGACACAAAGAAAAATTATAAATGTATGGCAGGACTAGTGTATTTTCCAGCTCAATTAAATAAGTAAGATCAATCAAGCAACCAGAATAGAAAAAAGGGAAGAACAAGGAGTTGAAATATCAGCAATGATTTAGAAATCATTGGCTCAAACAAGAGCTTTAACCTGAAGGGGAATATCCACAAGTAGTAAGACTCTTCCATGGTTAAGAGAACCAGTGGAAAACCATGGAAGTTCTCTGATGGACAAAGCAAAAGATGAACAGAACTAGTAAACATTTAGTGCTCAAGGCCATTTATTGCCATCTATTAAAATATGTTAAGAAAGCTGAATCAATCAATCAATGGCCTCATAATTAAAGCAAGCAGTTTAGTGAAGAAAGCAGCTTTTCATGAAGTTTCGTGTTCAAAATCTCAAATGCACAAAGTCAAAAGAAAAAGTTTGAATTTGTGGAAAATGCCAAGTGTTGTTATTCTTACCAATGATAGTAGGGGGTTCTATTCCCATTTTGGATTTGATAAAGGACAGGATATCAGGCTGTATATTTAAAAGTTCACCAAAGGCTGGAAGATTAAAAATAAATCTAGGTGAAAATGCTATGCTTTGGAGCTCTGCCTCTACAGCATTCTTTATTCCAATGGCAATGGACAGAACTCCAATATTTTTAAGATCTTCAGCTGGACCTGCCACATCATCAACAGACCCTCCACCAGTCATAACAATCAACAGCTGAGGTACTCCTAGCTGATGTCTACTTCCAGAAGCAGTAATGAAAACATTGTCCCTGACATACTGTAGTGCTGCCCCAGTATTTAGATTTCTTCCACCTTTTGCTGTAAGGCCATTAATGGCATAAATTATAGCTTTCTTACTACTGTACGCATTAAGTAGGAAATAAGTCAAAGCATCTTCACTGTACTGTATTACAGCAACTCGAACAATATCCTGGTCAATGTCAAGATCCTCTGCCATTCTCCGAATAAACTCACGGATGGCAAGAAGTCCATTTTTGGAGTCATCGGAGCCATCAAGGAGAAAAACTATGTCTCGTTTGTTAATTCCTGTGTCAGGCAAGTTACCAAGAAAAGAAAAAGAAAAGGATATTGGAATACATCTGACTCCTTCAATGTATAAATTGAATAGCAAAAGCTTTAAAAGTGTACAAGAGCAAAAAAACTGTTTCAAACTGCAAGTAAATCAAAGAATATCAGTGACATCGAACCATCAAAATGTATTTTGTGGGTCAGGATGTGAATAAAGTTGAATAAGAAAAGGTATTGCAAGTGAAATATAATTCAAAAACACTCCCAACTCTTTATGTGCAAAAGACATCAACTAAAGACATGGAAGATATGAGAAAATATTTAAGAAGAAAGACTTAAGAAAAGGGAATTTTCAGTACCACCCTAGAATTACAATATCAGCCTATATATGGCAATTCATCTTACATTTAAGGCATTTAGCAGATGCGGTTACCCATAACTTTTGCTTTTGTAAATTCTCCTGATTCTTTTGGGATATACTGTAGTGTTAACTATTTGTGGCGCTATCAAAGGAAGGTCATTAAATCAATAAATATAATGAGTGAATTGCGACTGAAATTATAGTTTTCAGCTCATTTGAATCTGCATTCTTCACACCAATGTTCACTGTTACAATTTCAAGATCTTTCAGGGCCATGGCAGGCCATATTATTTAATCACTAGACGGTCTGCTACGCAACAATATTAGTATTTCAGGAATTCCATAAAGTCATCTACTCCCAGATAAAGAATTGGAAACCTGGTGCCTCACAAACAGGAGGCCTGAACCAGTGTTCACCTTGTCCACCTTTGTGTTTCAGGATCTTTATTGCATTTAGAACTTCCACCTTTATTGAGTAAGTTTTAAGACAGAAGTCAACCAATGGATAGTCACTTCACTGAATCACAGATATTCTGTATTTGCTCTCCTCCCCATTAAGTTTCTCAACAACACTTTGAACAAAATCACACACTGCACCAAATCCACTTTTAATGCTGTCAGAACCATCCAAGAGGAACACAATATATCTTGCTACATCTTTGGCATAAACATAGTACACCAATGAGACATATTTAGAAACACAGAATAGCAGTTTATTTACACCAAAATAAACCACTAACACACACTGCTGCTTTTGCAAGCATACAGAAGACCACAGAATCACAAAAAGCATAAATTGTCTTACCTTCCTCTAGAAAGACCTTCAGTTCTCGATCTGGAAGGTTCACGTAGTTCTTGAGCCTTTCCTGAACAGTGTTGAGCTGGCTGAATTCCTTCACATTGAAAGCAAATGACGGATTGTGAGAGATGGCCTCAATCTGTTTAGGGTCTGCATTTTTTACTCCAACACCAAAAGGAACAACTCCCTCAGTCTTTAGGGCAACTGCAGGTTCTCTGACACTGTCTCTTGATCTCCCCCCTGTCAAAACTATCAAAAATTGGGGAACATTTTCACCGGCTCGACCACCATTTGCTGGTGATAATATGGTGTTTTTCATGAAAGTCAAGGCAACTCCAGTATTTAAACTTCTGCCACCTGCCAGAGTGAGTCCACTTACAGCTCTTAGCACCTCATCTTTGGTTTGGTAAGTGTTCAGGTAGAAGTTAGGACTTGGTCTCTCACTATGCTGGACCACAGAAACTCTTACTTTATCAAAGCCTATATCCAGCGGTTCAATGACTTTGGAAATAAAGTCAAGGATATAGGGAAAGTCACTTCTCACATCATCAGAGCCATCAATCAAGAATGCAACATCCCTTTCTCCTCTAGAGGGACTTGGTTTCTCAAATACTGTGAAAGAGTTTAAAAAAGAGAGAATATGAAATAAAGACAACAAAATGCTTAAATATCTACAGTACAAAATAAAAGGTAGACTGTACATTTCTGAATACAAAATAAAATAAATGTAGGTAATTGCATAAAATAAAGTTGTGCAAAAATTATTTTATGTTGACTAATTTTACATGTACTTGGACTTTATAGTGATACCCATCACCTCAACACAATTATTTGTTAGTTACTAGTGCCCACTGGTAGAAATTACTTATTCACTGGCATGTTTGTTACCTTTCATTAACCTACTTGGAAATAAAAGTCTGATAATTGAGGTGCTGTGTCATTTCAGTTATGCAGTATGTGCAATGCACCATTAGATACATCTTTATATATTAACTGAATCAAATATTATTCAACAAAACTTGTGGGTTTCTCAGATAACAGTTCTTTAGAAAGAGAGTTTGGAGGTTTGATGTTGTCACACCCCATTTTAAATGTGGAATTTATATATGAAATTGATATGTCATTAATTATTGGCTTTCTTCCTCGTTTAGGGTGACCACTAAGTCAAGTATAATCAGTTTTTATCTAGGGAACTGATACAAGTAGAAGCTTTCTCTCTAATCACATTAATCACTTCTGTAAAAAGCAGTTGATTTATTTAAATATTAATTGTAAAAATTAAAACAAAATTTTTTTTGTGGTCATGCATTTTAAGATTATTATTTTAATGAAAATGTGCTTTAGCTCACCTGTTACTGACGTATCAGTCTCCCCAACAACAGTGACCAGTGGTGTCATAATTTCATCAACAACACTTGACAAGTCAGCAAAATTTCTTCTGTAGTATGCCAAATTTTCAACAAAAGCAACAGTTCTCAGGAAACGATCTTCCACTTGGCCAGCTCCAACAGCAAATGTCAAAACACCTGCTAAAGCTACATTGTCTGCAATCCTCTTGACCTCATCTTGAGATGGTCCTCCTGTTATTAAAACCAGTACCTGCTGGACACTCTCTTTCCTACGTGACCCAGCGGAGGGCTGAAAGTGGTTGGCTAGGGCATATTGTAGGGCTGCACCAGTGTTCAATGCACGTCCTCCCATCAATTTCAGCCGAGTGATGGCAGAGAGCACATCCTGTTTGGTGTTGTAAGTGTTCAGATAAAACTCTGTACGCTGCCTTTCAGCAAACTGCATTAGTCCAATGCGCACTCGCTCAGGTCGAACGTCTAGTCTGTTCACCACTTCGGTAATGAAGTCCAGCACAGGTTGCAGGTTATTTCCAACATAGTTAGATCCATCCACCAAGAAGACAATGTCTCGGACAACTCTTTGGGTGTGGACCGTAGTAACATCCACAATTGTGCCTATAAGATTTTATATAACCACAATTTTAGATATCTATGTACCATTTCATTTAAGTTCAAGAACCTCAATTTGTGCTATAAGACCATGTCAATGGGCAAAGATGCATAAGAAAATACATGTTTTTGCAAAGTATTTTATTTAAAGGTGCCATAGAATGCATTGATACATTATTTTAAATTGTTCTCTGATATCTACATAGAAGATATGTGACTTAGGTAAGGGCAAAAAATCTCCAGAAACGGTTTTCCATGTCCATTTAAAATCCTTGGATTTCTCCCTAGAATTAAATGGTTTGTTATTAGCATGTTTGGAAGGGTCGTGAATAATAATGTTGAGCTCTGCTCTGATTGGCTGTTTCGCAGTGTGGCTCAATATTGAGCTCTGCTCTGATTGGTTGTTTCACAGTGCGGCTCATTTCAGTAGCTCACACAGCAGGAAGGGAAGTATATTTCAATACTTTCTCTCACAGTTTTATCGTTGGGTATTTATACTGTAAATAAAATGCGGACATCAGGGAGCCGCTATTAATATGCGGGGCATTGAAACTGCTTTGGAATGCACGATCACTTTTTAGCTTCACTTTTCGAGATTTGCGATCGAACGAACTCTGTTTATTCTATGGAGCGGCAGTACTTACCACACATTTTACAAGATCAGATGCTTGTCAGTGGTGCTCAGGATCTGTAAATCATTTGCCATCATCCTCAGTCATCTCTCCTTACTCTGTTTACGTGGTAAGTGGAATCTTATGTACTGTAATGTAACAGGCTACCGCTAGCAAGAAGCTAACCATGTCTCTTTAGTGGCTTGCGTTATTTTATTAGAACGTGTTATTAGAACGCCATCCCTACACTTCACATCCCCTCCACAGCCTGGAACATAACGTTTATTTCAATGATATGCCATTTTTGCTGTTGTCCTCGCTTGCTTCTTCACAATACCTGCAGAACTTCTGATGATTCGGCTGTGCAGGTTGGGCTGGCGGCTGGCCTACAAGATGGGTGGGTATATGCAAATTTTGGGGCATACATATTAGTGATCCCGACTATAACATCAAAGTTGGTGTTATGTTCTGATTGGCCTATTTTTCAGGTGTCTTTAGCATTCACAAAATTTACATAAGAAGCAGGAGACAATGGTGTTTGAGGCTCGCGGTATGTCATTTCCATGTAAAGAACTATTATTATTCAACTATACCAAGGTAAATACAGTTTCCATTCTATGGCACCTTTAAATACTTTCCATGCATCTACTATCATTACTATGTATCTAGGGGAGCACGGGGAACAAACTAATGCAGGGTTACCTTATCAGTTGCCATATCAACACTATATAGAGAAACAGTCCCAAGCATAGTTGCAATGTGTTCATTGTCAAACTCCAAAATTAGAATACTTTTCATTCTTAAAAAACACAAATATTCTATTTGAAAAAGTTACAATTTTATTTTATTAACAAAATATTTTGGTTTGTCTTGTTTTTTATTTATTATTAGATCAGATAATCAGATCAGATCTGATATCAGATAATATTTTAAGCTGTCACGTGGTCATGTTACAATGTGTCCCTCAGATGTGTAAAACCCCACCTACGAGGCATGTTGTCACATTTCACTTCCATTCTTTGAGGATGAATAAAGAAAAATGTATACACTAATTATGAAACAAAGTTACATATTTGTCCCTCAGGTGGAGTTATACAAACTGAGAACTTCAAAATGTGTTAGGTTGTACCTCATGCTCCCCTATATTTATCGTATTCATTTAAATATTTATCTATATAACTAATACTTATGAACAATGCAATATGCTTTTTTTATAAACAAAATGAGTATGTTAGTAGAACTCTAAAGATTACCTGTTTCAGTTGGAATCTCTGTTACAACAAAACCAGATAATGTAGAGAGAGGGGAGATAATTTCTTTGGGGTTGCGCAGCAAAACCCTGAAGTCCTTCAGCATGAAAACCATATTTTCACTAAAAGCTATTTGCCTGAGCTCAGCCTCATCGGCAGCCTTGGAGCCTGCAGCCAAAGTCAGAACACCCATTTGACGAAGGGCATCAGCTGGTTGTTGGACACTGTCTTTGGATTTTTTACTGGTTAGGAGCAACACAAGCTGTGGCACTTGGTCTTGAATGCGGCTCCCACTCTCAGCTGTGAGCATGCTGGTCCTCACAAAATCCAAGGCAGCACCAATATTGACTTCAACCGAAGGTTTGGGTTTTATTCTTGCAAGGGTAGAGATTAGTGATTCCTTTGAACTGAATGAGTTGAGGTTGATCTCCATCCTTGGGGTGGTGGAAAACATGGCCACTCCGACCTGCACCTGATCAGGACCAATTGGCATGCTGTCAATAAACCTTTTGATGAATTCTCGCACTGCATTCACTATGGTGGTACCCATGCTACTGTCAATGAGGAAAATTATATCTCTCTTCCCAACAGCCAAAGCTAAAAGGGGGGGAAAGAAGAATATTGCTTAGTCCTTCTGCAAATTCTTACCAAAATTAGGTAACCTAAATTAGCTATCATTATTTATTTAAATTGAATTATTAAGGTTTAGCTTAAATGTTGTTTTACAAATGCAATGTATTAGATATCACCATTCGTTTACTTGACATAAAGATGGCATTGATATATTATGTATGCAGTTAAAATTAAAAAATGAATTAACATTAAGTGATCATTCATTTCAAAATGAACGTTTGCTGTGACCAAAATGTAATAATATCCTGAATAAACATACAAAACGTACAAAAATGTAGTTATCTCTCTCTCCACTTGAAAGCTATGCTACACATGATTTAGTCTTAATATTGTGAACAGTGAACTACAAAACTTTTTGTATGGTTCATTTGGTAAACAGCATATGTTTTTTACAGCATTGGTTTTTAATCCTGGTCTTGGAGACCCTCCAATTTTGGTACATTTTTGGTACATTTTGCATGTTTCTTGTCTGACACACTCTGTGCAGTTCATGGAGCTCTAACCTGATGAGATAATGAACTGAATCAGGGCCCGTATTCACAAAACATCAAGGATAAAAGTAGCTCATAACCCGCCAATTTAGGAGAAAATCTTACAAATAATGGGGGTGTCTGTCTTAAATTTAAGACTACTCAATTTTTGCTCTAAGAGTATTTCACAAAGCATTTTAGCACTAAAACTAGCTCCTACATCTGTGAAACATTAGGGGTAGTGAAGAGGACTCTTAAGTCACTAAGACCGAACCAAAAACTATCCTTAAATGGCTGTTGCCGGCAATCTGCCTTGGAATGTAAACATTTTAGAAACATTTCACTATAATGAGCTTTTAAAAAGGTAAATTGCCTCAATCGCTGGGGTATTATGACTGTTGTAGAACTTTTCGGGGACAATTTTGATTAACCTACATCAGTGATACTCAAATCTGGCTTACGAGATCCACTTTCCTGCAGAGTTTAGCTCCAACCCTGATCAAACTCACATACCTGTGATTTTCTAATGATCCTGGAGACATTGATTAGCATGCTCAGGTATGTTTGACTAGGGTTAGAGCTAAACTCTGCAGCCAGCCTCGCGAGCCAGATTTGAGTATCCCTGCCCTATATCCTTGATTTCATTAACCAGTTGGGCAAGAAGTAACAGCTCTTTTGGACTCCCCTTTTTGCATGTCTTATCCACTCTATTAGTTAAAAGGCTGCTTATATGGATATTCATTTATTGTTTACAAGAAGCATACATGTACGAGGCTGACAATTAAGACTTCTCTCTATTCCTTAGTAAAGTTTGTCCCAGCAGTTTTGTGAATTGGTTTTAAGAGAAAACTCTTAGCTAAAAACTTTTACTGCTATTTAGGGGAAGTCTTAGCGGTACAATAAAATGTTTTGTGAATATGGTCCCAGGTGTGTTAAATAAGGGAAACACAAAATGTGCAGAGCAGTGGGTCACCAAGACCAGGATTGAAACTACTAGCTTACAGCACTTAAAATATAAGTGTTGCCTCTAAAATACCAGACAAAGAAATACTGAAAATATTTGACAAAACAAACAACTTAAAACCTTTTTTAAACAAATTTTTGGTTAAATGTCGTCCCTGATAATGTACTGTTATTATTTCCCGCTCTTCAGTTTCCCTATGGAATCTCCCTCATATGCTAATTACATACCTTCAGTGAAATCTGATTCAATCACAAGGGTGCGCTGGGAGACCAAATTAATGTATGGCAGTATCTGGTCACGCACGCTTGCGACTGTTCTGACATCAGGAGTAGACAGATCAAAGCTTATGTCTGTAGAAATAGCTTCCATTTGGGTAGTAGCAGAATCACCCACAGCTATGCCAAAGGTGTACACACTGGCCTGCTTTAGGGCTCTCTGGCCCTGACTGACATCATCAGTGGACTCCCCAGCACTGATTACCACCAGCACCTGGGGTACCCCTTCCTCACCCCTGCCTCCTTCATCTTGACCCAACAGACTGTCTGCCACCTCCTCCAAAGCGGCCCCCAGATTTGCCTCATTACTGCCAGGGTACTTAAGCCCCCGGATAGCACTGATGACACTCTCTTTTTTGTCATAGCTATTGAGATAGAACTGAATCTCAGGGTCGGCACCATAAAGCACGAGGGCTACACGGATTGCGTCCCTGCCCACGGCAAGCCCCTCAATCACTTGGACAGCCAAATCACTGACGAGGGGGAAGTTGGCAGCTCCAACGCTCTCTGATCCGTCAATTAATAGTACAAGGTCGGCTGGCGCAGGGGCTTTGAAGGGAAGTGGAGAGAGGACAGAGAGACAAACAAAATATAATGCAAAACTTGTGGGTTAAAAAAGGAAAGAGGGAGGGTGAAAGGGGAGGGGTGCAAGCATAAAACATAATCATGGATAATTACAATCCATCATAAAAACACAACACAAACACATTATACTGCATATCTGCTGAACCAAGGAAGATGCTCTGCAACTTTCTCATTTTCATACTCTAAATTGCGTAGAATTAAGTTGGGGGGTTTTAATTTACAGTGTATTTAGATAAATTGTGTGTACATTACAAAGATTCTGTACTGTTTATGTGTTTGGGCCCCTCTAGAGGCTGCCTAGGCAAATGAATATTTTCATCTTCTTGTGTTCAGTCAGACCATGCAGACTCATGTTACAGTATTCAGTGATAACAGCACCAGTCATGACCCTTTTGTCTCATCTTTGGACCTTCATAAATATTTTTTACTCTAACTTCTTTCAGCTGTACTAGCATTTTTCACTTATTTGATTCTTAAAGATCCCGCTCAACAATCATGGTTTTATTTCTTGTGATAACAGTACTAAAACAACATTTATCACCAGGATATATTGAAAGGTTTGTCCCATTTTTAAATAGTCTATTAGCTTTATGTTACAAACATGAGCCATGATTTACTCATTGATAATCGACTTCAGGTGATATTAGGGGAGGGACATTAATGTTCATGACAGCATCTGATGCAAACATGTCTGTAGTATAGGACGAGTCACCAATACTGTAAATGTAAAATGCATACAGTGATCTGCTAAAAGTGGAGTTTGTCATAATTTTGGAGCAAACTACAAAATACTACTGATGGCTAAAGATAAACCTACATAGACACAAAAAGTCACAAAACTTTTACCTTCAGTTTATGGGATCTTTAATATTTAAATTCAGTGAAATATGCCTTTTGTTTAGAAAAAAACAATTCAAAGATGAGAACATATGGATACATCACTGTCTTAATTGTGGAGAAACACTTTTTTTACTTAAATGGTTACACAGTGAAGGCAGTCAGCACACAAACACATAAGAATCAGACATTAAGCTCTCAAGACATAAGTTGTGCTGGGTGGTTAGCCATCATCAGCTGCTGATGATCTCTAAGACATAAATCAGTGATATGACATCTAAAGAATTTAGGCATCAGTTCGGAAGTGAATCTAATGTTGTTGTTTTTTTGTTTTTTTTGAATTTAGAAGATGAATGGATGGAATAAGTGAATGGATAATGGCAGAGAGACAGAAAGACAGTGGGATGGCTGTTGATAGTTTTGATATTATGTTACATCTAAAATCCATTATTTCATGTCTATTTGCGCAAATGCACTTAAAACAGCAGGAGTCACAGCAAGCAGAAAATGTGACCGTGACCAAACTAGTCGTGTTAACAGTGGGGGGAATTGTTAATTGGGTTATTTCTAGTGTATTTTTTCATGAATTACCCATAGTTAATATTAACTGCCTGTGGCCATTACCGATGCTGACAGTAGCTCTTGAAACCTTTCAGGATTGGTGGTGTAAACTCAAAATTCAGTTATCCATTGAATTGTTTCTGTTCATTCTTAGTTCTATACAAACTACACATGCTGCTCTAAATGGCTTCTAAGTATTTAAATCAGTTATTTACTTTTACATAAGCTGTAACTGTTTCTCTTCACTGTCTTGAATATGAAATTTCAAAGTTTTAACACAAGTGACCAGCACTAATGGGGGTCTTCTGAAAACGTTCCTATAGTTACTTGTTGCTGCACAAGTATTGTTACTTGCTCCTATTGTTACTTGCTGTTGTACAAGTAGATGTAATTAAACAGTACAGCTTTGCAAATAACAAGATGCCTACTTTTAAACTCTCCTCCCAGTCAAGGGAAAATAGCGCAGTAAAATGAATATGTTTTTACCCATAGCATGGCATTTACATCTCAAAGAAGGGCGAAGAGATAAAAAAAAAAAAAGATGGACTAAACTTACCATCCTGAGCTTCAAGTTTTTGGAATAGGCCAAAAACCATTACACCCCAGAGGGCATACAGTATCAACCGGCTCTTCCCCATTCTCCACAAAAGCATAGGAATAGACAGCTGGAACAAATACAATAAAACTGCTTTTAAGGTTTTGGAAAAATGTACAGCATACTACAGGATATTGATACTCTCAAAAAAACACCCCTTTATTTCAGATAGAACTTACTCAATTTGAATGGCACTAACACACATGACTGTAGTTCATCCACAGTTCTGACATAACTTTGCACAGTTTGATAATGTTTTAATATCAAATTATAGGTGTCAAATGATCAATATTCTAAATGTAGTCCTTTACTATGTTGTTTTCGTTCTCATCTTATCTCATAAAATATAACATAAACATTCTCTGAAATATTTCAGAACTTTATACGCTTACTTTTAGGAGGAGAGGAAAAGAGGCAGCACAGTGAGATTTATGTGACCTGTTTCCACCCCATGAGCCTAATCCACGCAGCTTTCAGATTTCAGGATTTTAAAAGGTTTTCTTCCCACATCAAATTTTATAATTTGCCAGGAAAAAACACTAAGCACTACACAGTCCACACTCAGAAAAAAAGCATCAGAGTACTGGACACAAACAAAAATGCCATTACATGGAGACAGACAGATACCAAAACACAGAATGCCCCCTCCCTGTTGAGTTCAGAATCACACTGAAAGGTTCTATTGTAAACTCTTTCAGAGTGGAAGACTACAGGAAAATAACATGTTTCCATCCCATCAGTCTCAGAGTTGCTGGACGCATTGAGTCACGGTATAAATTCATTCGTTTTGGTAGTTGGTTGCATGTGACCACAAATGCAAATATGTTAAAAAATCATTAGTTTTTAAAGGCATGTTTGCATTTTTTGCTCTTACAGTTATTAAAAATGATATATATATATATATATTTTTTTATGTTAACAAAGTAAAGTGAACAATGCCATGTTCTCAGCGAGGAACTTTATGCGTGCGTGCGTGCGTGCGTGCGTGCATGTAAAAATGAAAATTAAAAATGAAAATAAATTAAAATGATTAATCACATCTGGAATAGCTTGAATCGGAAAAATAGAAAGAAAGAAAGAAAGAAAGAAAGAAAGAAAGAAAGAAAGAAAGAAAGAAAGAAAGAAAGAAAGAAAGAGAGACAATTTTGAATATCATGAACAAGTTAATTTTTCTCTTGTAACTTTTTCAAAAAGTGAAACTTTTATATAATTTTAGATTCATTACATGTAAAGTAAAACATTTCAAACGTTTTTTGTTTTAATTTTGATTATTAGAGCTTACAGCTAATGGAAGTAAAAAATCCAGAATCTACATTTAAGTTTCAATAAATAACCATTCATAGCCTACAGTATAAATTCTGGGTATCTCTTGTTCTTTGAAACCACAATATTGGGGAATACTGCTGACTTGCAATGGTCCAGAAGTCAATAATTGACACCCTCCACAAATAGGGTATGTGTTGTTGTTTAATAAAAAAACGAAACGAAATATGAACACTTTGCCATTACATACAAAACTGAACTATTTTAATAGCTGAACCATGAGCCGTTTTGAGAGAAGGGGGGGGGGAGACGGGCTTGGGTCAGTAATTCTGATAAGCTGTCGGACACGGGCCGGACTAGGGCCTCAGCATCTCGGGCCAGGGCTGGACTAGGGCCTAAATTTGAGGCCCGTGCATGTCTCTATTACATTTTGTCATTTTATAATTTTAAGTTCTGTTTCTGTAGTTATTTTGGTGAACGTAACTCAAAAGTAATACAGGAGTCATGTAACTTATTACAGTTCTGAGACAGTAATATTGTAAGGTAAGAAATTACTTTTAATAGTAACACGTAAATAGTAACACATAGTCTACAATGTATTACAGTTTGGAAGTAACTTGCAAAACACTACTCAATGTTGTCCTCTAGTGGACTGAGTTGGGATAACTGCTTCTCCCTGGCAGTCTTTTTCAAAGCAGGCCCAACAGAGGAAATCTAATGCCCAGACTCTCAGGAAAAATGTGCAAAGATTGTAACTTTAGCTCGTCACTGGGGCAGGTATACACTTTCATACCTTATCTTACCCTAAAGGATGCATATCAACTATAATGCTATAATTTTGTGTTGACAATTGCATATGTTTGCCTATGTGTATGCAAGTCAATTGGAAAGTGTAGCAATGGATTAAGGTTTTCTGGTGTTTTCAAGGGTCCACATCTGGTTCTAATTCACTTAAGTGTCATGCCTCAGCTCTAACTCTCCCAGCATTCTTTGTCCATCTGGCAAGGACAATGGAAAAAGTGTTTCATGTCACCATGTCTTTACAGCGCTTGGCAGAAGGTGCGATTTGAATAATGTCTATAGTGGTACAAAAAGCACAAAAGACCTTCCTGAATTGTTCTAGTTCTTGCCTCTGTTTAAACAAGCTCATAATCAGTATTATCCTCATCCAGTTATGTTAGATATCATCTTGACGAAAACAAAATCAGCATAACAACCTAACCAGAGAGTTAAGATGATAATTTTGCAATATATACTTCTAGATTTTTTTTTTCACTTTCACATAACATAATTATTAAGGTAAGTGTAATCATATCACAAACACTTGCATACCATAACAGTGGTCTCAAAAACTGTCCTGCTGAATTTTTCACTCTTAACACACCCTTGGCACAGAGCCCCTCCTAGTGTATTTTACTTATCAGAGCACTTTGCTCTGCCTCTTCTGCAATGCCTCTTCCTGTGGTGCAAGATAAAATCCCTCTTTCTCCCAAAGCTTTGGAATTTAGTGTACCCGTAGAATTTTTAACATTAAAACTATAATTAAGGAGTAAAACTGCCTACACATTGTGTGCATTGTAATAAACATGCAAACAAATTAAACTTTATAGGGTATAAAGGGTGCAGCATACTTTAGTAAAACTTGATTTTGGCACAGTTTTAGAATGCTTGCAAACAAATACACTAAAGCCCACAACATCTTTTACAGTCTCACTCATGAACTTAAATACTCCTTTTACAAAGACATATTTGCATGACTCATCTATAACAAAGCAACTTACCTCTGGAATACAGAATTCAGAGTGCTGTATTCCACAGTCTTTCTATGGAATTTCAAATAACTGCAAAATGACAACTTTTAGGTCATTGTCTTCCTGGTATTTCCCTTCTGTGAACTGTTCTGGATTTGTCAGGCAGAGATGATGCTGATAAGCTCGCGTGCTGGAGCTCTACTGAGAGACTCTCGTCCGTTGAGCTGACTGTGTGCTCTCGAGAGGAGCAGTGCTACTCACTCCAGCCTAGGACAGAACACACAACTCAGAGAATCCTGGAGAAATGCCACCCAATTTTTCCACGCCTCTTACTTTCCTCTGCATAGAGAAGAAGGAAAAAGCACAAAGAGGGGAAAAAAAGTGAGCGAGAGAGAGTCATAAATGAGAAGCAGGCCCAAGGCCGTATTTGGTATGGCTGTTCCTTATTGGGAAGGTGATGTAACGAACCAAACCAATTTTTTTTTCTCCTTATACTCCTTCCAAATCAACCTTGGCTACCCACTGAAGGAATAATCACAAACGCAATATATGAACTTTCTTGCAAGCCTCTTTAGTATATAAAAATGTGGGGAGTATAAATGTAGAAGCTTTTTGGATTGTCTTGTTTAGATGTTTGTGACAAACAGGGTTCTGGATGGGGACATTTGTTTATAATTCTGAAGAAATGAATCGAGCATAATAAAGATAATATTTTTTAACGCATTACTATATGAAAAAATAGTTTTCATCTGCTTCAATGGCAACACTGTCACAAAACACATTCAGATAATAAGTAACATAATGTTACATGAGACATATGAAAACTCTGTAAAACAAGTTCTCTGGTATTACACACAATGAAATAATTTCAGTTGTCACAGAACGAGACATAATATGGGTGGATCAAAGTGAGGTGTCAGTCCTGAAAGATCACATTTACTGTTGTTTTAATTCGGAAGAGTTATATTATAATATGCATTTCATTCAGCCCAGAAAACACCTGTTTAAGTTGCTGTATCTCATTGTGGAATTAACTAGCTGTGCTCACTGTGCTCTGAATTACATCAGAATCCTAGAGAATAAACCACTAATACCGTGATTCAATGCAGGGATTACTTCACAAATAGGAGGTGTGTTGACAAATTCTGCTCCACTGTGTGCAATTATAATAGATCAATGTAAAATTAAAGGAGCAACAAATATAAATTATGGAGAAGTGATGTAGCATAACGATTTTTAGAAGAACAAAAGTTTCCTCATTTTAATCAACTTGTTCCACAGTGAAAAAATCAATTAACAGGAGCATGTGTTCCCAATGTGTAGCTTACAGCCTGTTGCCTTATAGAGCCTTTTAATGCTTTCCTCTTTCCTCTGTTCACCAGGGGTCAACTGTTATACTGAACTATTAATGCTATCAGAAACAGCGCAAACATCCTGTTTGCTAACTTTGAGTAGGCCTACATGCCTGTTTCAACATTCTGCTATTTATTTTCTGGACTGTGGAAAATAGTCCGGAAAATAAAGTGCGGCATTTAAAATAATAATAATAATAACAATTAAACAATTAAGTTTGAAATGCACTGAATCTCATAAAATAATTAAAGAAAATACGTATATTATATATTTCACTAGGAATTACCATACTTTTTTAATAAAACAATTGGGATTATAATGCAGTCAGTAATAATAATCTGATCTGAAAAACTTTCAGACCTGTATTGTAAGCCCATTTCACAAAGGCTTCAACGTTTGTGCATGTAGACTCAGTCAATTAAGAAGAAAGAGTTTTTTTTTTTGTTTTTTTTTAGTAAATGGCACTAGAACATAAAACATAATGGTTTGGGTTTTATTGTGGTTTTGGTGCACTGGACTGACCAGAGTGTTGGAAATATTACTTGACGTACATGCTTGAATTTGTAACAATCTTAAAGGTAGGCTCAAACCACCATTTACCTTCTCACGGAAAAGTGATTTATTGCCCTTATTCAACTTGTGAACTATATTTCTTCAGCTCTTGACAATAAAAATGTGCTCCTGTACCTGATCAGAGTCTCCTCTGCCTAGTCATGGAGGATGCTGAATCACTAACCAGCCTGCTAGTAATAAAACTAAATGAAACTTTGAGTATGGTGTATGATTTAGTGTACGGTGTTGTGTTTGGGTGGTGTAACAGGGCGAATGAGACGAGAGACGTGCTGATCCACATGCAAAGCTTTTTATTATTCCATGCAGGGGCAAACAGAGTCCAAACAGCAAGATGATAGGGCAATCCAAAATACACTGACAAAGATCAAGACAGGAATAATTTAGGCAATAAACAGGATAAACTAGACTGAGACTAAGAAAACTTAGTGGGTGTACTATAGTGTGTGTGTGATAGCTTTCAGGCAAGCGTGTGATTGGTTACAGCTGTGTGCAATGAATGATGGGAAATGTAGTCCAGAGTGATGTGTAATGGCGAGAAAGTCAATGTAATGGAAGAGTGATCTCTGGTGGCTAACGGATGGAAGTCTATGGACAGAATTCATGATAGAGCCCCCCTGCAAAGCCAGCAGAGAAGGATGCCAAAGAGCAGAGATCCAGGGTGTAGCCGGCAGAGCAGGAGCCCAAGACACATCCGGCAGTATAGGTGGAACTGAGGACAACCACGACAGAGCAGGCAGAGCAGCAGATCACCATGGCAGAGCAGAAGACCACCAGTGCCAGCCAGCAGACCTCCACGGTGGAGAAGACAGAGCAGGAGTCCTCCAGTGTGGAGCAGACGGGGCAGGAGCCTACCAATGCAGAGCACACAGGGCAGAAGACCTCCACGACGGAGCAGGAGCCCACCAGGGCGGAACAGAAGAGAACCACAACGGGTCAGGAGAGCACCACGTTGGATCAGGAAAGCACCACAATGGATCAGGAGAGCACCACAATGGAACATACTGATCAGGAACCCACAGCAGAGATTGGAGCCTAGGAAAAACTGAGAAACAAAAAAACTGAGATAGCATATACCAAGAGTAGACAACGTCGGTCCTGGAGTGCCGATGTCCTGCAGAGTTTAGCTCCATAGCCGTGACAGCACAGGCAGAGAGTTCACATACGGCTTCCATAGCGTGACAGGACAGGCAGAGGGTTCATAGATGGCCTTCATAGCCGTGTGTGTGTGTGATAGCTTTCAGGTGAGCGTGTGATTGGTTACAGCTGTGTATACTTAGTGCAATGGATGATGGGAAATGCAGTCCAGAGGGATGTGTAAGGTGTAACAGTCTGTGTGGCATGAAAGTCAATGTAATGGAAGAACGATCTCTGGAGGCTAGCGGATAGAAGTCTATGGACAGAATTCATGAGAGGGAGCTTTTATCCATTTTTATTTAAAAGATACAACAGGGAGAGGTACAGGAGAAAAATAATTGATCTGAGAAAATCACATCTCTTGCATGAGTACAAACAGCAACTCAATATGTCAGTGCATGTGTTCTGACCACTAGGTCCCGACATTCTTCGAGTTTGAATCAGCATGTTTGTGCACATACTTTTGGTAAAGTTTTTTCCACAACAAATGCCGATAGCTAAATGACATTTAACTTCCTAGACTGTTAGTTCTTCTTTAAACTGTATTATATATACATTTTTAATCAGCAATAAGTATGTTTTGATATAGTGTGCATTATGTTTTTTGAGGAAGTAATGAAGATACATGCACAATTGCAATCACAGTTTACATTTATTTTGATAGTTAAATGTCATTATAATAATATTATAAAACATCTTTACTCTATTCTATATGAGGGAAATCAAAAACTATTAATGGTAGCAGTTGTTTGACCATTCTGCTGCTGCATTGACAAAGAGCCAAGTGGAATTAAGTTTTTGGTTCTGACTTACTATGGCCAGCTAGAGCCAGTGAAAATAAAAAATAAACTGGGACAATCATTGCCAAACATTTGCAAACACCTAGCTTGTTTACCAAAGCAGTTTTGGCTTGCACGATTGGATTCACATTGTTCATCCAGCCAAGAACTACTTCTACTTTTTGTGTGCTCTGAAATCAACTATTTTCTTTGTCAAAAGTTACACATTCAGCAAGTTTCACTAACTAGACTTTGAGAGTCTTGATTCCTTTTTTTAACATGAGCTGTAGTTTTTTATAGTTTTACACAAGGCCAGGTGGGAACAGACCATCAATAAAGATGATTCACAGATTGCAGATTAGTTCCAGACACAGGCTGAGTCTGAGCAACACAAACAACAAACTGAGTAAGGAAGTTTAGTCTTAAAGGAACTGCAAGATTCTGTAAAATTGTATTTTAGGGTCTCTTAACTAGTTGCTTATTAGCATGCGTATTATAATATTAGCCATTTATCAGTACTAATTAATCAAATATTAATGCCTTATTCTACATGACTTTATTCTACATCCCCAATCCTACCCAATACCTAAACTTAACAACTACCTTACTAACTATTAATTAGCAGCAAATTAGGAATTTGTTGAGGAAAAAGTTGTAGTTAATAGTGAATAAGTTTACCCTATTCCAAAGTGTTACCGGAGGTTCTAATGCACCTAAAATGAACACAAAACCATTTTACGCATATAACAGCACTTTTGCTGGAGGTTCAAAAAGACACCAGCTGTCCTAATAGGATAACCCTATAGAACTGTAAGCAAAGTGTCTACAGGACACAATGTTCATGTAGATCGCAGCTTGTCATCTGATTGTGCTGGTTTCCAAAATCTCTTTCCCTTTCATTTCTGTGAGAAGACTAAATCAGATTAAATGGATTTTCAGAGATGGCTGGCAGCTGTGCACAGCATGTGCAAAACACATTTCTAAAGTCCCCCTTTCACCATAATCTCTTCCCTTTTCTCTCTCTGGCCACTTTGAGGGGTATATCTGTTTTGAATTTGACTTCAGCATTTTAAGATTCTTCCTGTGGTGTTGCCGCCTACAGACAAAAAAGCTGGCACCAAACAAATCTGCTCATCCAAAGCTTTAGGGGATAAAAATATGCATATGCTGAGTCAGGATTACACGTAAATGATGAGAGTAAAAGCTGTGGTCGCATATTGTGTCCAGATTTTCTCTGGCTAGCCAAAGTTGTGACCATTGGTATTTCTTCAAATCGGTTACAAATACGATAAATCACTAACATCATGAGTACTTTGAAAATAAAAAAAGTGTGTTGTGATCACAATTGCTGTCGCACCATTACATTTTCTTTTTCTCAGTGATAATTTACAGTTAGAAAATCAATAACCCTTTTGCTGTTAGTATTTAGAATAGGTTTCTGCAACAAGTAACATGAACAAGAATTTTTTTTTTCGCCCAATATTCAAATGACTAACAATCTGGAATAAAAAAGACCCAATGTTTAAATCTTTGGCCCTCAGAATGGTCTAACTGTTCACCATGTATCAAATCCCCCATTCCAGCTGCCAGCAGCAGCCGCAGTTTAACCCTCCCTTGTAGCTTCATTGACTCACCAATCTATTTGAACAATGAACTCGATTGAAATCTCACTGGGTGTCCCGTAATGACAGCTGCCGTTTTATAATTCTGAACCTAGTAACCATGACTACAATGCCGCAATGACTAATGCCTCATAGTGCATACAGTATTCATGGCTGGAAATGTAGTCAAATTGGGTGTGATGGAACTTTTAGAATATACTGTTTAACATGAGTACTCAACATGTGCCTTTGAAAAAGACAGTGTGCTTGAAAATCATACTCATTTTTTCCATGATGTTCAAACGCACTGAGGCTGGAAATTATCATGTCTAATGTTTGTTTGGGAAGCTTCGCATTCGTTAGGCTTACCATTTCCTTCAACTCATGTCCAGCACAAACAGAAAGATTTTTGTGTAAACTAAGAGAGCAAAGAGGAAAGAGTGGAGTAGTACAGGAAAGAAACTACATTGTGGAGGAGTAGTGTACTCCTATTTGTTAAGCATCTGGGGTGTCACCACACACCAAAAATATAATCACAGTTCTTCATTGAGGCATGTTATAAAATGTAGAGCAATGTAATTGTTTATCGAAAATATTACAGTGTAAGGAGGAACATCGTTGAAAGCCTTTGGGATGTGCTGGAGTACTTTACACTGCCTGTCCAAAAACAATTGGACTGTCTTTAGCTTCGATTATATTGTGCATTCATTGTGGCAATGTTTTGGTAATGCCATGTAACATCACAACATTTATTTCCATCAAGAGTTGCATACATTTTTGTCCGAGATCTTGCGATGACAATGGGAGAGTCGAACCACATAATAAAGTTGTCTCCAGCACATCTTAAAGACTTTCATAGGAATAAGCTGAGGACTTTTTTTCATACAAACTACAAAGCTATGCACTGCATCAGTTAGGGTTAAAAGAATTGTTGTAAATTATATAACATGCCAGAAACATGTTAATCACTACAATAATGATACAATAAACTTGTATGTACGTGTTTAAATACAATTAGTGACTTTGTGTACAATTAGTGAGAGTGTAAGTGTTATTTATTTTTTTTGCGTGGAATTATACTTTTTGTATGCTTTTTGAAGATGCTTTTTGAAGACAAAGTGAAGAATTATTGTATGATTACCTTGCATATTCTAATCCACAAAAACCTATCAGCAAAATGCTCAAACATTTTAAGTACACCACCTCATATTGTTCAGTAAGGAATGTTGCCATTTCCTTGTGTTTTGTCTAAAACTGATTCCTTTCTTGTCTGTGCCAAGCAAACCAAAAACATATAAACTTCCGGCTTGAACATAATAGAGCACAATTAATTAAAGTGATGTTAGATTGTTTCTTAAAGAGTAAGGAAAAAAGTTACCAACAGTGTTTTGTAATGTTGAACCCAACTGTATTAGGGTAGAGGCCTTGGAACATACAGTAGATAGTTAGTTGAATAGATAGAATAGAATAGCTGAATGCCATATTTAATTGAAATATTTAATTTAACTAAATCAACACTGTGAGGTATTGACATGGTATTTGAATGGGTCCCACATAATTTGTAAAAAAAAAATAAAAAAATAAAACATTAGAGATGTTATTTATTTTTTTGACAGCAGAGGGGGCTGTTCTTGTTAATTCCCTCTTCCACCTAGAACTTCTGCTGACCGTTCATTTTATTTTTAATTTGGGCTCCTTAACAAAGCATGTACTGTAGCTGGGTTTTCTTACATGTTTATTTGTATTTACTATACCTGCTACAAATAAATGTTATGATTTAACAGTACTTTCACCATGAATGTCAGATTACATAAACCACATAGATTGTCAATCAAACTCAATATTGGACAGATCAAAGTCTGCACTTCCACTACATTCTCACAACAGAGGTATAAACTGACAGGTAGTAGATATTCAATAGCTTTCTGAACATAGTTGTACCTTGGGATTTGTCATTTTCCCACAGTTATAAATGCCCTTGCATTAAGAAACTGCAAATGGTTGAAACATTTTACATTCATTGCCAAAGAATCTAACTTGGACAAACTTAATCAGAGTCACCAGCCTAGAATGAATATTTTTTTTCTGGTTGTAATAAAGTCATGTGGTATTTGCTTTTCCCTTATTGGTCAGGCAAAAGCAATAACTTTTCAAGCTTGCTTTGAATAGCAACAGTGTAAACAATTATTTGGTAGAAAATAAATTAAAATGGATGAACCACTGAATTTGAACCGCTACTGACGGGTCTTTAAAATGAACAGTTATGTGGAATTCTGCAAATCCTCTCTGTTCACATATACTGAGCAAAGCATGGACAAATAGACTAATATGTTTCTTCATGATAAAAATGTACAATCAGACTCAAAGAGCGAACGCAACACTTCATTATAAAATAAACTAAGTAGAGGAGTATCAGTGAAATGTAATCCTAATCATTGTTTTAATTATAAATCTAAATAAACTAAACCAACTGCACTGGAATTAAAAGAAAATGCACTTCCTCTTTAGTGGTAATCAGTGTAAACAACTTGCAATGCAAGCAGATAGCCTAGTGGGGAAAAAATGTTGTTAGTGGAGAAAGCTTTTGTGATGCATTTATAAAATCAGATGTTGTTTCAAAGAGAACTCTGAGGTGGGGTTTAAATATTTCAGTGGCCCTTCCCAACCCCACAGTTAATTGGACATGTGATAAACACAGCAGTTGCCTGAAATTGGTCTGCTGGAATCCCACTGGACTACCACAGGCTGCTGAATCAAGTCCAGGTAAACATTTTACTAAATACTTGCTATTAGGCTATATAATGTCAAAGCCTAAGAAGAGGGCCTGTGTCTACTTTTTAGCTGTGAAATTATTCAATGTTTTGTCATTTGCATGATTTTGCAACATTGCTCTAAATCCTTAAATCCCTCTTCCTTGAAGCAAAGCGTGCCATCGCTGTGCATCAGTTAGTCTTCTCCAGTTATATATGAATGAAGTAGCATGCCTGGAGGGCTGCAGGGTTACTTTTTATTGCTTAGCAATCCTCCAGTTTTCCTTTATATAAAGCAGCAGTATATATATCCAGCAGTAGGATATAAGAGCTTAAGCGCAGATGTTGAGTGGAATGGAAGATATGAACCAACTCCAATAAATAAACAAACACAAATTTGTGTTTTTACAGTGTTACAAAATTCATGTACAGCACCTCTGAATTAATTTAATAATTTCCCTAAAATCTCTGAAGGAATTTCTATCGGTTCACATGTAAACTAAGAAATATTATTCTGCAATGGTGTGGATAATAATATACTTTTTTCACATTTTGTGTGCTTGAAACTGTGCTTTGTAGGCTATGCAAAATGACAACAACCTCAACCCTTTCCTTTAGCAGAATGGCAAATCAGGTGTAAAGACTTCTTGTTGCTTTAATATAATTAAATACATTGGAAAGGCAAAGAACCTTTCAACAGTATACTGTAACTTGTTAAAGCACTGCTGATTAGTTGCCCTTTTGCAGTTGAAATGGAAATAGTGAATCTTTGAATAAGTATCGTATGACTGTCTCTTTATATTTCAGCATTAAGAGGGGAAGATAGACACATTTTTTCAGATAATAATGTCATGGGATTTTACCAAAGGAACTTAAATAAGAGCTAAAAATAAATTATTTTAGTGTCTCATCAACAGTTAGTCACGCGGCTCTCTACATGAGTATTACGGTGTTTTAAAGACAAATGAAATTACTGATGCTAACTGGATGATGTGTTTATACCATTAAACAAACTGATGTTGTTTTATTTTTGAAGAAAATATCCCTTTATCAGCAAATATACAATCACTGACACTTGTGACCACCATAGTAGTCATGGTGTCCGCCACTGAATAAAAAATAAAAAAGGTTACTGCGACTTTTTTTTCTCATAATTGCGAGTTTATATCTCACAATTCTGACTTTTTTCCCCAGAACTGTGAGATATAAACTCGCAATTCTGAGAACATATCTGTCTTTTTTCCCCCTCAAATCTGGACTTTAACTCGCAATTGAAAAGTCAGAATTGCGATTTTATAGAGTTTATATCTCGCAATTCTGACTTTATATCTCGCAATAATGACTTTATGACTCGCAATTCTGATATAAACTCGCAATTGTGAGTCATAAAGTCAGATTTGCGAGATATAAAGTTAGAATTGCGAGATATAAACTTACAATTCTGACATTTTGTCTCAGAATTGCGTGATATAAACTTACAATTGCGAGTTTATATCACACAATTCCAACACTATCTCACGGCAATTCATACAATATGTACGAATTGCCATGAGATCGGGCTGGCAATTCTGAGAAAAAGTCAGAATTGTGAATTTATACCTCACAATTTTTACTTTATATCTCACAATTCTTACTTTATAAATCGCAATTGTGAGTTTAGCCTACATCTCACAATTCTGTGAAAAAAGTCAGAATTATGAGATAAAAAGTCGCAATAACCTTTTTTTATTATTATTCAGTGGCAGAAACGGAGATCGGAAATGGGCTTAATAAGTTTTAAAGGTAAAGCAGTAAAAAAAGTTAAAAATAAATAACATTCTACTAAAGTAAGCGGGGCCCATGACGAAACTAGGATGATAAAAAACATTACAAAAATCAAAACCATTGGTATAATATTACATATTCAATTTTTAAAGGTTTTTATAAGAAAATAAGGTTTCTGCCTAATGGATGCCAGTCTTATAACAGATTGAAACATTTAACATTGCCGTTTTGTTTACAAATAAGCTGGATCCCAAATGTTGTTTTATATTACACTTTTGAAGTGGCAATTTATTTTTAAGAAAATGTGCTTTAATAAAATGACAGTGAGGAGTAAAATACTTCAGACTAGCTGGGTGCTAGCTTGCCTTAAATGAGGCCGAACCAATTATTTTTCAGTCTCTTAACTCTACATGTTTGCTTACTAAGTGGCACTGTGATTTGTTTCACAGGCTTCCTCATTCTACCGGATGAGATTTAAGATGATGCCCAGCAACAGTTATGGGAAGAGTTTGGACCTCTCCAGGTTGACAGATGATGAAGCCAAGCATGTCTGGCAGGTGATCCAGAGAGATTTCCACCTGCGAAAGAAAGAAGAGAATAGACTAGGGTGAGATACTCTTAATCACGTTTACATGGAATTAGCTGTCAGTACATTTTCATAAATGGCAACCTAAAAATTATTTTCCAACATCTCATAAAAAAAGACTGATCAATTATAGTCCTTGATGTTTTGTATGATTATTATCTGAACTATTGCTTACTCGTATTGTTGATCTGGTAAAACTGAAGTGGTTTGCTGGTTTGTGCTTACTAGAGGTCTTCAGTAGTCTGTACATCTGGGATTTATCATTTGACTGGAATCTGTGGAATGTCTGTCATTAATTTATACCGCTCGAAAAAATGGATCTCATGAACAGTTCCATGGCGCTTAGCCTAATGTGAACCCATCTGAGATAAATCTGAAATCATTTTCAGTGGATAACTTTTTCTGAATATACTTTCTTTAAGTAGGTTACTTTAATACAGATTCCTTTTTAAAATAACCTTCAAATCACCAAAAGCATGTCTATAGGTGAACTGGTTATCTTAAGAACAGAGAAGGACATTCATTAAAATTTCACAAAGAAACAAACTTTCTGTCAGGATTTTGGACTGTCTGTGGCGTGTTTTGCCCTGATTTCTGTTCCTGTTTGTCCTTATTTGGTCATGTTCCTGTCCTCGTTTAGTTTGATTATTAGTTGATTCCCCGCACCTGTCTGTCCCTCGTTATCGTGTTTATAAGCCCCAGTCTGTTCAGTTAGTGTTTGTTGGGTCTACTCGTTATGTTCGTGTGTTTCCAGTCATTTCCAGTGTGGATGTACCCTGTGTTTGAATTGTATTAATTAAGGACTGTGCTCGCTATTCCTCATCTCCATCGTTCCTCGCCAACACAGAGTGTGACAGAAGACATGACCAACAACAGTTATCTCTGTGTGTTCTCGTTTTTACACTTTTTTGTTTCTCGTTTTACCCAGTGTCATTTTTTTTCCTTTGTGCCCTCATGGATCCCCTTGTAAATCCCGAATTCCTCCTCCTCTTGCTGGAGCAGGGGGACAGTTCTCTTGAGGACCACACAAGACTCCCTGATGTTAGCTAACACCACCAAATCCACTCCAGACCCATAGCCCAGCCCACCATCTCCCCGCTAATGCTTGAGCTTGAGCCCACTAATGACGGAGAGCCTATTCCCGCCGCGATCAACGAGCCAGCGCAATGCCAAGTGTCTGGTGTCTGAGCGGAGGATCACCCTGGAGGCAGAGCCCAACCAGTCAGACCAGGTAAGAGAGCTGGCGACCTTGCCCACTGCAAGAAGCAAGCCATGGACTGTGTGAGCATGGAGTGGAGCCCCTGCACCGCGGCTGAGGATGAGCTGATCATACATCTGAAACTGCAGGACTTCGAGGGGGACCTTATAGACTGGAAAACAGATCTGGAGGCTGCCTTGGCCCTACTCCTACGTCTCCTGTCCCCGAGTCTAGCCAGGAGTGGTCTCTGATCCCGGAGGGTAGCCTTGAGAGCCTGGAGGCTTGTGAATGCCCACCCACCCTCCCGCTCCTGCCTCCTCCTCTGCTGTCATCTGGCAGCCCCTTTGCTCGCCCTCAGCCCACCATATATAGGGTGCAAGCTCCATGGATCTGCCACCCTCCATCGTCACCGTGGCTGGATAATCCTTCACCACCCCACCCAGCCTCCACCATCGCCCTTTGATCCACTGGGTTCCACTGGGTTCCCTCATCCCTCCGGCTCCACCTTGGTCGGACGTCGACCCACCATTGCCTCTGGACTCCTCTCCTCTGGTTGCACCTCGTCGCTCTGTCCCACTGGCTCCGTTGGGCTCCTCCCTCCCGCCAGCTCCACCATGGTCCTCAGTCGCCAGAGCCCTCGTCTCCACCCTGGCCCCCCGGATCCTTTGCATCCCCCTGGTTCGTTGGCTCTTCGTCTCCGCCTCGGGCTCCTTCACCACCTGCCCCGTCGCCATTGGTCGGCCCCCTGGAATCGACGGCCATTCCTCCACCATGGCTCCTCCCTCCGTCAGCTCCACCGTGGGCCCCCGTTGTGGCTGTGGCCTGGTTCCAGCTTGACTTCTCCTGCTCCAAATTCCTCCTGTCTCCTCCCTGGCTCCTCTCTCCTTCATCACCCCCATGGACTCTGTCTGCCGGGCCCCTCCCAGATGTCCGTCCCCCCTGAGCCACCTCCCAAGTTTCCACCCGCTCCTCCCCATGTAGTTTCTACAGCACGAGGACGCGCTTTCCGGGAGGGGGCTTAATATCAGGATTCTGGACGATCTGTGTCTTGTTTTACCTAGGTTTCTGTTCCTGTCTGTCCTTATTTGGTCATGTTCCTGTCCTCATTTAGTTTGATTATAAGTTGATTCCCGCACATGTCTGTCCCTCGTTATTGTGTTTATAAGCCCCAGTCTGTTCAGTTAATGTTTGTTGGGTCTACTCGTTATGTTAGTGTGTTTCCTGCTGTTTCCAGTGTGGATGTACCCTGTGTTTGAATTTTATTAATTAAGGACTGTGCTCGCTATTCCTCGTTTCCATCATTCCTCGCCAACACAGAGTGTGACACTTTCACTAAAATTAAGTTAATTGTCAATTATTTGTATATTTTTAATCTCTTTGGAGGAAGGGCTTAATGACTCAGCAAGCCAAGAAAAGATTATTATGAATGCAGTACATTGTGGTTATATAATAATATATTGTGTACTTTCTGGACCATAACCATCCGCTTTCTTTAATCCGTTAAGTAATACGGTCTTGGATGCGGTCCATAGTCATGCTTACAGACATGTGATACTACTTGTTCACGCCACCTGCATGTCATAGCACTGTCAAGTACTAGCTTTGCATGCAGTGCTGAAGAAAAGTGCATGTAAAAATCAATTCCTGTAAGAGGGCTGATGTCCATTTCTGTGCAGTCTTTCATATGTTTGAGGAGTCCACTTTAAGTTGTTTGTTGTCTACTTAAAGTGTTTTCTTTTAAGTTTTCAGATACAATTGAAAGTTAGCTAACAAAATTGAGAAATTACACAAGTTAGTATCTGTGTCAACATGCGAACTCTAATTTAAAGTCCCTTGCATATCTTTCCTTTTTCGCCATAAATTATTTTGTTTGTCTCACCAAAATGTTTATGGTTTTGGATCCTCAGACCCTTTATCAACAAGCTGAGCTCATGTATGTCTAAATTCCAGTCATTTTAAAGGAGGTAATAGGATTTGTCTCAGAATATTAAATAACATCACATGACTGACATTTTTCTCTCAATTCTCTCACAGTTGGAAGGAGGCTTGCTCAAAATAGTCCTCTGGAGATTTTGTTGTAATGTGGTGAGGATTTACGATGAAGATACAAACAAAGAAGTTTTTGGAAATATGATGTGGTAATGTGATTCACTTATGCATTGCTGACAGAACTTCATTGAATATTTAAAAGGAAAAAAAGGGCTATTATGAGCAGGTGATCTACAAGTAAGCCAAATGAATTGTCTAAAACAATTCAAACTTTAATAATAATAATTATGAAATATAAATACTATGAAAGTCTACTAGTGTTCTTAATACATGTTCAAACATTATGGCTTAATTAGTTAAAATTCACATTTTCAAAACTAAGCACATTGTTATGTCTATGAGTGAAATACGAAAGAAGATATTACCTAAACATAAAAAAATACAAATTTTAAATCTATAAGAGATTTTTCCTAATCCTCTCTAAATTCGTGCGTCCTTTATGAATTGATTATGCTATAATGCGAGATATTTCAGTCACACTTGGACTTATGCTGGAGTGCTTTCAACCTTTGCCAAATAAAAGTTGAAAGAGCCACAGGCACAAAACCATTCAACATGTGGAGGAAAGCTCTTGACGTTTTTTTCTTTTTTCTTGAGAAGAGCAGATTTAGCAAAAATTACTGATAGCTAAAACCTATTTAAAATGCTACACAGCTGTGACACAGAGGGGTCATTGTGCTAGAAGGCAATCACTTGGGCCATAAAGCTTGAGAAATTGGCACATTAAGAATAGAGGCTTTTGAGTAAAGAAGGAAGACCATGGAACAGAATGTGGAGTCATTTGCTCTCTCTATTATGCTGACTTGTGCTGATGATCCAAAGCAATCTGAGACCAGTTGTTTGAAAATAAATTTGATCAGATTTCAGCCATCAGACTGGATCGATTCTTGTAAATGAATTGTTAAAAAAATACATTTATTTCACTAACTTAATTTTGTGTTGTTTTAACTTTGTAGTACGACTATTCTGATTTCATGAAAGTACATATAAATAGCACGCCGCATAAAAAAAATGTGGTATTGATACACAAAAATAGACTTTGGAGTGTACAGGTACATCTCAAAAGATTATATTATCATGAAAAAGGCCAATATTTTTTGTGACTGATTTCAGAAGGAAATTACACAGAGTGAAATATTTCAAGCCTTTATTTCTTGAAGTTTTGATTTACGGCTTACAGATAATGAAAACCCAAAATTAAATGTCTCAGAACATTAGAATATTACATAAGATCAATAAAAATAAGTTATTTTAAACAGAAATGTCAGTCTTCTGAAAAGTATGTTTTCTATTCAATTTCTATGCATTCAATACTTGGTAGGGGCTCCTTTTGCATGAATTACTGCATCAATGCGGCGTAGCATGGAGGCAATCAGCCTGTGGCACTGCTCAGGTGTAATGGAAGGCGGCCTTGATATTTCAAAAAGTGAAACTTTCATATATTTTAGATTCATGGCATGTAAAGTAAAATGCTTCAAACGTTTTTTTTTTTTTTTTTGATGGTTAGAGCTTACGGCTAATGAAAGTCAAAAATCAGTATCTCAAAATATTAGAATATTTACATTTGAGTTTCAATAAATGACCATCCATGCAGTATAAATTGTGGGTATATCTTGTTCTTTGAAACCACAATAATGGGGAACACTGCTGACTTGGCAATGGTCCAGAAGACGATCATTGACACCCTCCACAAACTCTAAAACAGAAACATTGTCAGAAGCATCTTACCTGGGCTAAGGAGAAAAATAACTGGACTGTTGCTCAGTGGTCCAAAGTCCTATTTTCAGATGAAAGTAAATTTAGCATTTAATTTGGAAATCAAGGTCCCAGAGTCTGGAGGAAGAGTGGAGAAGCACATAATCCATGTAACTTGAAGTCCAGTGTGAGGTTTTCACAGTCTGTGATGATTTGGGCTGCCATGTCATCTGCTTGTGTTGGTCCACTGTGTTTTCTGAAGTCCACAGTCAATGCAGCCATCTACCAGGACATTTTAGAGCATTTCATGCTTCCTTCTGCTGACAAGCTTTATGAAGATGCTGATTTCATTTTCCAGCAGGACTTGGCACCTGCCCACACTGCCAAAGGTACCAAAAGCTTTGACCATGGTGTTACTGTGCTTGATTGACCAGCAAACTCGCCTGGCCTGAACCCCATAGAGAATCTATGGGGTATTGTTAAGAGCATACCTGTCAACATTTGGGTACCACAATACGGGAGACCTGTGGGTGGTGTTTTAGTGGTTGGGTGCGTGTCTATGGGGAAGGGTGGTCTTTTTTGCCAGGAATATAGCCATTTCCTCAGTAACCAGTAAACAAAGCAGCACAGCACTTGACTTTGAAACTTGCAGCACTCACACACACACACACACACACACACACACACACAAACAAAATTGTATGCCTGATGAAAAAAATAAAAATTAAAACACGTTCATATTTTAGAAAATTTAGTTAATATTTGCATCATTAATGATTTATCTTATCCACCCGTGACCCACCCACAAATAATCAGAATTCCTTTTTAATACCCGCCCCATGAATTATCCGCAGCGCCCGGATAATCATGCAAAAGGAAGCCCAACTAAGTATTGCATAGAAATGGACATACTTTTCAGAAGCCTGACATTTCTATTTAAAATATCCTTTTTTATTGATCTTATGTCATATTCAAATTTTCTGAGACACTGAATTCTGGGTTTTCATTATCTGCAAGCCATAATCATGAAAATGTCAAAAAATAAAGACATATTTCACTCTATGTGTCTAATCTATATAATATCTGGGTTTCACTTGTGAATGTACAGATGATCATTAGATCAGCCAATTGATCGTTCCCCGTTAATCCCTTTTCCTAAATCCCAAACCGTATCCACAAGTTTCCGGGGGGCGCTTCTGTAAAAAAGAACATGGGTAAAACTTCCGGTGAGGCGGCAGAAGTAGTATAGCAATGGTATTTTGTGTGCTAATTAGCGAAGAGGCTAAGTGTTTTGGGGTCTTTTCCACAGTTGGGCCAGTGCGCGCCAGTGTTTTCAGTAGGCCGGGCAGTGCTAATAGCCTCAGACCTGTAGCACCGAGCCCAAAATCACGCTGCGTTTCAACCGTCAGGCCAGAAGCTCTGCTGCGCTTCACTAAAACCCGCCCTTTACATGCCTCTCTGAACAACGACACACAACCCTATAATTTCACCAACAAAGAGAAGTTATCAGAAATAAATCACTGGAACTAGCGAGATCACGATTTACGCGATTAGTGTTGTTTTCTTAAAGATTTAAAACCGTTCAAATTTCAAATTTCAAAGCATTTTACCAGTTTTACAATAATAAGTGCTACATTGATTAATTAGTTTGTGTCAGGATTGATAATTAGTCACACAGAAATAAAGTGGTATTTACCAAATTTCACAAAAGAAAGACACACACAGCCTATTATTCAGTCGCGTCTGTTTCTGTTTATTTGTAGTCACAGACAGTTTAGGTCTACATCACATTTAGAAAGAATGATCATTTTATACAATTTTCCATTTAGCTCTCTCTCTAGTCCCAATACATTGTTATATTTTCAGTCAGAAAAACAAGAAGCTCCCAAACAAAAACTAGGTTAATGATTTAAGGCATACGTTGCAGCTATAAAATTATATGAAGTTCGAGTATAAAGAGAGGATACTTATTGGCAGATAAATATGTAAACAAATAAATACATTAAATACACTTGTTAGATTTTTTCAGGCGGTCATATTTACTATGTTTACCATGGTAATGCATGCATTGTCTTTTGCATCGCATATTTCTGCTTTGTTGATCATAATCTACATCGGACCTCAAACAGAAGTTATTTAAAACGCTACAATTATTTTACAAGTCATTAATGTTCATGTTAACTGGTAACTAGAGGACATGATCCACGGCACTGACGCTCTCTAGACGCAGAGAAACGCGCTCGGTTACAATCGTAACCTCGGTTCCCTGAGATATGGAACAAGTACTGCGTCGAAGACGCTTGTATGGGAAAAAAAATTTTTCCTCTTCAACTGAAGCCTTTTTATAATCACGCAGTGTAACTGCATGTCCATTGGTTTGTGCAGTACAAAAACGAGCCAATGGCTCAGCGGCGGCGCGCGAGCCTATGGCTATGCAACCCGCCATAGGCCGCCAAAAGAGGCTGCTTCGTGATCTTGACACCAAGTCGAGAAAACAGACCATTTCAGAGCATGGAGGCGTCGAGTGGACAGGGCTCTAGCTTCTGCCATCGTGTTTAATACACGCTCTGGGAGGCCGAAAGGCTCCCGTTGAGCGGCCACACATGCAGGGTCCATAACTCGCACATGCAGGATGCCATGGTATACTGTTAGCTTGAGAGAGGAGGTTCCATCTCAAGGGGATCGTCCACGGGGCTGCTTCGAGCAGCTGGAATAACTCAGACACCCACGGTTGGTTCCTCCAGAGGGGGCTATTAGAATAAGTTTGTTCGTTGCTCCCTGACTCGCCTGAGTACCTGCGGTAGCAGAGTGATTGGAGGGAAAGCATAGAGTGGAAGACTGGGCCACTCGTGGGCCAGGACGTCCGTGCTCTTTGTGAAAAAGATTGGGCAATAAGAGTTGTCTTCAGAGGTGAAGAGGTCTACTCGAGCTCTGCCAAAGACTTCCAGCATCCATTCCCCTGAGGAGACGTTGTTCCTTGACAACATGTCTGCTCCATGGTTCATCTTGCCCGGCACATGCGTCACCTTCAGTGAGCGCAGATTGGTCTGAGCCCACAAAAGAAGGTTGTTGCAGCGTGCAGAGTCACTTCAAGACGAGGCCACCCTGATGATTTATGTATGACACCACAGACCTGCTGTCTGAGAGTACTAGCACATGGTGCAGGAAGAATTGAGAGGCCTGGTACACTGCTAGAATTTCTAGGCAGTTGATGTGCAGGCCTACTCCTTCTCGGACCAAAGACCGAAGGTCGGTTTGCCTTCGCACAGTGCTCCCCAACCTTTGTTGGAAGCGTCTGTCATGACAACCTTCCTTCTATGCGCTGTGTCTAAGATCATGCCTTGCTTTAGCCAGAAGAGGTCTCTCCAAAGAGCCGGGGCATCCAGACCGGCTTCCTCACTGGTGAGCATCTTGGCCTGGAAGACTTGGAGCACAGCCATAGAGTGCAATGCCGAAGCCGCTTTTCCAGCCGCCGAGTAAGTGCATCCAGTGAGTGCAGGTGTGGCTCTGCACGGCTTGGCCTTCCAATAGACGTGGGCGAGCAGATATGTGTGGCTACAGACTCATCCAGAGGAGGCAGGTGCTCATATCCTTTCTCTTCAGCACCGTCAACAGATGTGAGAGCAGCGGAAGCAGAAGGAAGGATGCGAGACGAATAGGGGGCGTGCCACGATTTCGTGAGCTCACCGTGGACTTTGGGGAAGAAGGGGGATGAGCATTGGCGGAGGGCCTGATGGCGCCCGGGAGAAACCACTTGTCCAGCCTGCTGCGAGATGGCTCCTCAGGCGGAGACCATTCAAGCCCGAGCTTGTTGACAGTCTTCGCCATGACGCGGATGAGCTCCTCATCTGCTCTGGGTCTGGCGTTGCGTGATGCAGACGACTGCAAGAGGGTGGGGTCAGTCAACGAGCCCGATAACTCTCCCGCATCTGAAGCCGCCAGAGAAAGGCTGTCATCCAATTCATTGTAACTCGCACTGAACGAGATCTTGTCGCTCGCAGTCGCGGAGGGACGCTGATCGTGTTGGGTGAAGAGAACTGGTGAATGCTCTCTCTGTGGTGATGGCGAGGCACGCAGGCATTGAGCCGACGTGAGCTCGCTTGTCACCGGCCGCTCGAAACCTCAGCCATGCTATTTTTCCACACAGGTCCCTGGGAGGTAGAAAACGGGAGGGCGCGAGGGGCAGAGTCGTTCTCTGAAAAGAAAGCTATCCGCGAGCGCAGAGAGGCAAGACTGAAACTCTCGCAATGAAAACAAATATTTATTTTTTCACAGTCAGCTTTCCACAATGTGAAACATTATCCTGTCCAGCGCTGACGGTGCCACTCTCAACCTTGAAAAAGCCAGTCATCCATATCCAAGTGTTGTCAATGTCAAACAATATTTCATGTTTGAAATGCCCTGTTCAACTGGTTACCACTGGAACAAGAGCCCGCAAAATTGTTTTACATATTACAAATAAAAATAATCAGCATGCACAACTTTTTTTATTATTCATTATTTTTCATGCAGGGAACTCAAGACCAAAATATTGAAAGAGGACACCAAAAGAGAGCTGCTGGAATATCAGCCTAAACTCAGCGATTCTCTCTGCATCCGCTGTCTGCAGCCCTTCAAATTCCTTGTCAACAGCAAGCGCCAGTGTCTAGACTGCAAGCTATTTGTCTGCAAGTCCTGCAGCCATTTTAACAAGAAGGACCGTGGCTGGGTGTGTGATCCATGCCACATGGCAAGGTGAGCCCCTGACAGACATGTGAGTGGGATTTATATCTACTTGACACATGTCAAAGGAGCAACATACAGAGAGAGAAATTGAATAAAAAACAAGCAGAACACATTTATGCGTGTGTAATACAGAAAAGGCTACTTTTTGTAAACTGTCAAATTCAATTCAATGGGACAAATAGGCTTTACTTAGGCTACTATACCAATGCTTTGCATGATCTTCACCAGTTCTGCCTTTGTGCATTTATCTAAACCACAATCCTAAACAAAGGTAATTTCCAGCAAATAAACAGTTTGGAGGGGGAAAAAGTTTATCATGAAATCGTTTTGGATTGACTGAATAATAATATTGTTCTTCTTGTTTTGTCTTTGTTCCTATAGAATCCTTAAGATTGGCACTCTAGAATGGTTTCATGAGAATGTACGCTCTCGCTTCAAAGGTTTTGGGAGTGCAAAGGTCATGAATTCACTTTTCAAGAGGCTGAACAGTGACCGTGCGAGCTCTCAAACTGACCTCAGAGGTAGACTTTAATAACCTGTTTAGTTGAGCAAGAGTCATTCATCTCAAGTCCACAGATGTAAATGTTTTTAATTTGAGCATAATGCACACTATACCCCCTATAATATTAGGACTGAGACTCGAATCGTTGCCAACCTACCCTAAAAATTGAACCATGAGCAATTTTGATTATTAAATTTGGACATTCATTATAAGTCTAAGGAACAAGAATGTGCAAAAACCTAATAAAAACACATTCTTTATGGTTAAACTAAGTAAAAAAATGGCAGTTTTTTGCAATAGGCTACCAATACATAAAGAATTAGGAAAATTAAAAACTTTTCTATAATTGTAAAAAAGCATTCAGTTGGATCGGTTGCGAAGCACCGTCTTTCTGATAATCATGCCATAGTTCTGTTGATGACTATTGCTAAGCTTGAAATTAACTAATAAAGGAGATATGAAACAAACTGCACCCTTTCAGTGTTTTCGTAAGCCTGCCCCTGAAGCTGCTGCTGCTTCGGTTGACACACTGCAAACAGATGACAGGAATGTCAACATTATTTAAACAACAGAAAATGAGCCAGAAGGCTGATAATATCCTACGCGGTACAGAAAACAAGGCCGATGCTATCGTAACGTTACCTGGTACATGGTAGAGTATACGTTGTCATCAACTTAACTGTAAAAGCAGGGCATATATTTTTGGCATATAAGAACAATGAGTGATATAAAAAAAACAAAAAGTTAATATTTAGTGATATACATTGTCTGACCATAACAGTATTGCATGATTTTGCTCTATTTCGTCAACTAAAATTGTTTCAAATAAACTTACAACTGAGCTGATGCACATCTCCATTCAAACACGTTGTTTCATTTATGAATGAATTTGCGCTTAAACGAATCTAGTGAGTCAATTAAATTACTCATTCATAAAGACAGTGACTGCCCGAGTCCCAATGTGCATACTATCCATCCTAAATGTGATATTAGTCATTTTAATACTATTTGGGGCAGATAGGGTGGATAGTATGCACATTGGGACGCAGGGACTTGCTTTGTTCCTGAATGAATCAGCCGTTCGAACAATCAATTGAATGAATGATTCAGTGATACAATCAGTAACTTATCTCCACCCAATGGCAGTCTTAGTTTAATTTTTAAAGTATAATTTCAGCTATTTAAATCATTGAATATTTCTATATTCAAAATGTTATCTTTAAAACATTAATCTCAACATGAATTTATGAAGTTAATTGCCACCTCTGAGCCTCATTAAATCTCTGTAAATACCTACAAGCCACTTTTGTGTTCTGTGCCTCTTCTGTAGTGCAAATTAATTTTGATATTTTATATCAAATCAAAGATATTTGATTGTAATCTATTCTTCTTATTGCATTTTTTAATTCGAATTTTTAAAAAGCTTATAAAAATACACTTTTGAATTTGACATGAAAGGTAACACTTCAAATAAAGTTAACCAAAAATGCCCCTGTAAACCACTTTAAGGAGTCCAATATTACTTCGTAATGGGAAGACAAATTTTTGTTATTGAGGAGAAGGTGCACCTAATTTCTTTTAAATTAGCAGCACAAGAGCTCCTAAAAATAAAAGTAAGCGTGAGAGCCCTGTTTAGTGAGTGTGGTGGTGCTTATGAGAGGCTGCTCTGGTACGGATGAGTACAAGGCTGGGAAGGAAAAAAATCACAGTATACTCACTACAAAAAACTAGACTACACCACTGCAAGAATGTTATTCATTTAAAAAGTCAGATAGTTATTAAGAAATTAGATTTGATTCTTACTGTGTCATCAGTTAATATAAAACAAATTTTGAAGCAATGTCTGACAGATGATTTACAGCAAGAACACTGAGGGCAGAGCTTAGAGGAGAGAGGCCCTCATAACTTTGAAGGATTTAGTGAGGATCCAGAGGGAGTGAGGGAGAGAAAGACCTGGCTGGGCCGAGTCATCCATGTGATTTCCTCCTTTACACAGTCACATGTCTTATTTCTCTCTGTGCCTGGACCTGGGTGTGTCTCTTTTGTCCAATTGTCAAGCTCTGTCTGTCCTAAATACAGAGGTCATTTAAGGAAATTTTTTGCTTAGGTCAAATGAGATTAACAATGTTCTGAAACAAAAAAATTACTAAAAGATGTTTTAATAATGTGCATAATATTTATCACAATATGAATAAATGCCAACAAACACCATCATTGTTGTTGGAATTGAAATTCCATTGAAATCTGGTGTTTTTGTTTTTTTTGTTTTTGAGGCAATGATAGCTTTAATTGAATCCACTGTTAATCCACTGTTCAACAGTGATTGTCTCCTGCAACTGATCACAGCTTATTTTAGTCTCTTGTCTTCTTATGTTTAACTTTTCATCTATCGCTGTTTCTCCCCAACCCCCCCCCCACCCCCCACCCCCCACCCCCACCCCCAATTTCCATTACATAGAGCCTCGAGACGATGACACGCACAGCATGCCTGAAGTTCACAGTAAGTAAAAAAAAAAAAAGTCCTGTTCCTTTGTGATATAGACATTTTGAACGCTGATGTCATGCAAGAATCTAAAGTAATCAGTGATTGTCTTTCATCTGTCCAGACAATGCACAGCAGCCATCTGCTCTCACATTTTCTTTGATTTAATAAGGCAAGGAACATAAAGAACAAAATGTCTGTGGAAGAAAAACATCTAACATAGCCATGAAAACAACTGAACATAGAATCATTGCTGAAAACTTAGCTTTACAGTTATAAAAAGTATCATTTTTTATTAAATGTGGCATTTTCTTTACACTAATTTTAAAATATAAATATACTATGTGCTTAGAAATAATTTTTAATGTTTCTAATTTCAAATAATAGCGGTAAACAATACAGTTATGTAACTTCATGATTATAACTAACATTGCTTTTACTATCTATACTGCATTTTTGCTGGAAAATTATGTCATGGGGCAAAAAAAGATTATGTTATTATTTTACAATTTTAACCCATTTTATATAATGCTTTCATGATTTAATTCATCATTATAAAGTTGTAGCTAAATCTCATCTATGTTAGCTAGCTAGACAATGATAAAAAACATATTTAAATAGATCTTTAGTTTTGGACCCTGCTTATCTTTCTGGCAGCGTCTACATTTGGAGCTGTGAGAGAAAACCATTTAGTAAAAAAATAACAAAAATAAACGTTGTAATTTTTAATGACAGGTCCAAGAGAACATGTTTAAAACCTCCACTAAATCAAACACATATTTTTGCATTTATATTAGTTCAAATGTGTTTGAAGAGTCAAACTCAGTAATCATTATAGCGTGTCTTGTCTGAGATCAAAGATTCATGTTTGTGACTCTTGTCATGCACACAGCTGGTTCTCTGTACAGCCAAGAAGATGAGCAGTCTGAGCGGGTCGACAGACGCCACTTCAGCCTGGTAATGTCCCTTAAAACATCAGAAACTGCTGTTATTAGTGTAAAGGGAAAACTAGAGGCTGGAGCAGTGCATCAGTTTGTTAGCGGTTCTTTCAGTTAAACAGTAGTGTGAGATCGCCCTCTGGTGCTCAAATCTTATTTTAGTTTTAACAAGTTAATTTTGTTCAGTTAGGACTGGATTCTCACTTGATCTTATTATGTGATTTTGATTCCTCACATTGCCACCTGGAGGTGGTTTTGAAGACCACATGAAAACAGACTATAATTTAAAGCCTTGTCAAAATCTGTCTGTGACTCAATCTCTGTTTAGTTTTATGGGTCTCAGAGTTGACAGGAAAGAGAATAGAGAACAGGACTGGGGAATGAATTGAACCTGCATGAGCACATTTACTGGCCACTTTGCTTTAAATTTTAAAACAGGGTTTGGCAAAGTATTTTTCGTAAATATATATTTTACTTTACATTTATTTGTTATTGTGAGAAAGCCAGTATGAAATTTTATAGGTCAGCTACCTTTATTTAAAGTTATTTAGATAGATTAGATAGATAGATAGATAGATAGATAGATAGATAGATAGATAGATAGATAGATAGATAGATAGATAGATAGATAGATAGATAGATAGATAGATAGATAGATAGATAGATAGATAGATAGATAGATAGATAGATATTGTATGACACAGTTACTTTTTTATATTTGGGTTTAGAGAATTTAAAATAATAATTTTCTTTCTCCTTTAAGATGAGAAAAGGCAGACGGCTACTCCCTGTTGATCCTCTTGATTTTAATCTAGGCGTTGAGAACTCTGCTTATTCTCGACCATCCATACTTCTGGTTCGTATGTTTATGTTCTTACACATCTGATGTGAGAAATCAGCAAATGTTGTAAACATTTCATATGGCAAACACTGAAATACTGAAGCTTGCAAAGAAACGTTTCCTCAAAAAGTTCCTTCAATGGAATTACCAGCTGCTTTGAATTTTTAATTGTACGGACAAATGCATTAGATCGATAATAAAGAACACACGGTTTGCAATGGTGTGAAAAATTTGGGAGTTATCTACCCAGTGTGCTAAACAAATGATGCAAAGTGCTCCCACTGAGAATTGTCTGACTGCTAACAGTGATAAGACTGTGTTGAAATCTCACTGAAGCAAATAATCACAAAATTAGTCATGCAAGTGCTGTCACATCAGGGTTTGTTTCTTTTTGTTTTCAGTACAGATCATTGAAGAATTGATATACTAGACAATAAGTCATTTTAATTAAAATATTCTTTTAAGCACATGATTTCAGGTATAAATTACATGCAATATGTGACATTTATTTATGTGTTTATTTATTTATTCCTTCCTTTTTAAAGTTTTCAGGTAGCCAAGAGAAAGTAACCCAAAGTAAGGACTCAGTAACTGAAGACGACTGGTCCACAACCTTTAAGCAGGTCCTGGAGAATGGAACTCATGGTAGAGGTGATGAGATGAAGGACATGTTGCAAATCAGCCAGAGAAGTCTGGACAAACCCTCCCATTTTGGTAAGATGTGTTGTCTGCTTCAATTTCCCTTACAGATTTCTGAGGATTTATATATTTTCAAGACTCTATAGAGGGGAATGTGTTTCCCCTTCAGGCCATCCCATGTTTTTCCTACTGTCAGCAAGATTTAGGCTACCTTGTGCTGGGAATATGAACCTAGCACACTATAAACACAATAATCACTGTAAGAAACACTGCAAAATAATTAAAGTAATCAAACTGAATTCCTGACTTGACAAAATCCATATATAGGCTATTGATATAGACTTGGAAATTCCTCTTTACTTCATTTCAGTATTTGCATCATAAAATAACAGTCAGTGTTTTGTTTGCAATCTGTAGATGACTGCACACCACATCTAGAACAGAGGATCACAAAATCTCATTCCCTTTCCAAGATGAGCATCTCTTCAGCTGGCAGCTCTAACTATCACTTCCACCGTGAGCCTTCTTACAGCCTGGAAGACTCAGAGGATGATGATGAATCTGAGATGCACATCATATACAGTCCTGCCCCACATAGGGAGCACTCACCAGACGAGGTTCCTCCACAGGTACAAATCAAAAGTCATGACAAAATCTGTGGAAATTATGACTTGTGAAACTGATAAAACTGCACTTCATAGCATCCTTTAAACGGTTCATGCAAAAATACATTTGGTATCTCTCTGACACTAGATTATTGAGCTCAACGAGCGTATGTCAGCAATCGAGACACTTCTGAACCGTTTGGAGCAGAAACTAATCTTGCCGGTAATTGGGGGATCAGCAGAACAAGTAAGTTTGAAGGAGATCTGCACAACCAGCAGGTTATTATTTTTTAATGAAAGGCTGTATATACACTACTGTACACAAGTCTGGGGTCTGTTTTGGGTCGCTTTTGTTGTTATTTTTGAAAGAAGTTTCTTATGCTCTCCAGGACTGCATTTCTTTGATAAAAAAACTGTATTGTTGTGAAATATTACTCAGTACCACCCATGAAACTCCAGTAGTCATTATAAAACGCTATTTTATAATGATTACTATTGAAATTGATTCAATATCAATTTCTTATTATCAATGTTGACAAAAGTTGTGCTGCCGTATTTTTTCAGGATTCATAAAAAAAAAAAAATTAAGATTCAACAGAAAAGTAAAAAGAACAGCATTTCTTTGAAATAGAATGTTTATATAAGAATGTAAAAGTCTTTAATGGTTGATCGATTTAATGCGTCTTTGCTGAATTAAAGTAAAGTATTAATAAAAAGATGGATGGTAGTACTTCATTACTACTCAGAAAAATATACATTTTGCAGTATTGTTTATTGGTTTCACCCTCAAAAAGAGAAACATGTCATCAACATTTATGGATAGTCCATAAAACATAAATTAGCATCTTTGAAACAATAGGACAATCAATCAATCAACTATCAATAGCACATATCGCATGAAGACCCTCCTGACTTTAAATCATCATGTAGTTCTTCTGCTCTCCCTGTAGGTTGAGCAGAAAGAGGAGGATCTGTCTCCAGCTGATTTAGAGGAGCTTGAGCTAAGGAAAAAGCTTGATGAACTTACTGAAAAAATAAGTGACAAAGACTCGTCTGATGAGGAGGATGCAATGAAACCTTCAGAGGCCTCTCCAAAGAAAGGGGCAGTTTATCATGCTCCAGATACGAGAGGAGCTTCGGTTGGACCTGGGAATGTCAGACACGAGTGGCTTCTTGAGGCTGAGTGGGTAAGAGTATTGAAACAGTCAGCACTAGTCTTTTAAACATAAAGTGTGAATATTTATTCATGTTTCTTACAAATGCTTTAGTACAACTGCTGTTTGGTTTGAACACACTCTTCTGTTCATTCTAATTGTATACTTCAGAAAGCAAAGCCAAACGTACCAAAATCCTTAAAAAAGCAGAAGAGGGTGAGGTCCTTTGAGTTTAGCAACACAACCAGCTGTGAGTTGTCGCAACTGGAGGGTAAAGTTGCAATGGCAGTGGCCAGCGTCCAGAGTACTCAAAGTGGGGTATGCCACTCAGTCTAAACATTTACTCCACGTTCCTTCTTCCAACAAAGTCATAACTCTTCATATCTTGTCTTAACTGCATTGCTCTTTTCTTCTTGTAAAGGTTACAGACATTCAGAAAAGAATCGCTGCTTTGAGTGCTGCAGGGATGACGGTGGAGACGTCCCGTGGACGGGTATGTAACAACCCAGCTGCTCAGAGTCACATATTCCTGTTTAGTTTTCCAGAAACCTGGCTGTACAGGAGCATGTACTGAAACTTAGTGAGAAATAAAATCTATTTTAACACATTTTGAGCTAAATTCTGTTGTGTTTAAAAACAGTATTTTGTGGCAAGTTCAAAACGAGGCTAAATATAGGTTTCTGTTCTTTTATTCAGACTCCTCAGCCATCAAAGACGTTGCAAGAATTCCCACTTAGTAAGTTCAAAGCTATATACTGCATATTCAATAACGTAATCTGTCATTTACTTAACTCAGTCATCTTTGTGTTAAAAGCAAAGAGCTACATTTTTCATCTTTTGCCACAAATTGTGTATGTCTTTGCAATTAGCTAACAAAATATCAAAACAAATGCATTTATTTTAAGCAAAACATTTAACAAACAATAGTTTGTCTGGTATAAAATAATATACATTTTTCAGAACTAGAACAAATAAAAGATTGTTGCTTAGATACACGTCCCAATATTTGTAAACCACAATTAGACATTTAAACCAAGCTTTATTTCACAGTGCACAGTGATTTTAACACATTAATCTGATAGCAATCAGATCCCATGCTCAGCTTCTGGAACAAATGGACTACCCACATCCTTTGGTCATGAAAGGGCTTTTGGAGAAAATCTTCAGTTTGGTTAGGATGAGAGCTGTAATGAAATTTAATTGAGTCGCTTTACAGCTTGCCTTTCCAGAAAGTCACCAAAAGCTGTTTACTACTAATGTTCTTTTTGCTTTCTCTGAAGGAGGCAGCAATGAAGCAAGATCTCAACGAAAGCTGGTCATGTGAAGCAACTTCAGCAAGCTAGTACACTTTCACATATTTTTAGTAGGCCACGATGGTATACAAACTCACAGAACATTGACAAATTCACATAAGCATATATGTTAATAAATTATAATGCAAGGGTTTATGGGATTCTCAACTTAATTATATAATTAATATTTGCTTAAATTTTTCAGTAGATGAGTGTCAGATTATTCTGAAAAACGAGAGGCTCGTCTTGTAATGTGCTGTTTCTTAGAATATAAAATATATTTTATGCACACAATAGAAATTGTCTACATTACACTTATTAACTGCTGTTTTGATACAAATCTATATTTAATATCTTAATTCAGATTTCTATGTAGTTTCTTTGGTAAATTTAGTGAAATATAGTATCTGATATGTTTTTCATATATTAAGTGTTTATAATTTTTTTCTGCTAAATAAATCTTACCTACACAATTTTCTTTTCAGCGCCTTGTCTTCAATGTCAGTGATGTATTAATGAATCAGTCAGCATTGATACATCGTCAAAGCTCAATTCTAACATATGCTGGGTTATCACGTTCTCCATATCCAAATTGCCACATAATTGTCATATTTAGTGTAAGGATGTTTTTGAGTACATGCAAGCTGTGCAGTCTTCACCCTCCCCCAGAGGGGGTATAAATTGGTGGATCAGTCTATCAGTGGATCCTGACGAGAACATCCTCAACCTCTGAGAACGACTCAAGATGCTCAGAAGTTTTCTTATACTCACAGCTATGACAGTAAAACTACAAATCCTCTGAGAAACTGCAACCTTGAAGACACATTTAGGCTTCTTCTGCAATCAAGGATCATTTTAACTGACAGCTGAGGATCACAGAATAAGATACCAAGAGGTGAACAGCATACAACAACCTGTGAGTTTCAATACATTGTAATTTACAAAATATGGTATAAAAAACTTGTACTCAAATATTTACATTCAATTAAGAATCCAGTGAAATTACTGAACAGTATATAAATGAGAAAATGTAGCAACCTCAACTGAACATTAATCTAACATTAAATTGCCAAAAATAATACGGTAAAATATTTTTTATATTTGTGTCATTTTTGTGATTTGTATAAATGTGAACTGAAACAAAAGTGGCAAGTTTTAAAGCATTTTTTATAGTGTTGGTTTTGTCCTGAGCCGGTGTGTTGTTTTTTAATTTTAAGAAAGACTAATGATGCTATGCTGCTGATTGCCATTCATTTATTCTTTTTATTTATGTATTTTTCTTGCAGGTAGCATTTCTCTGTCTAGTGACAGACACTAAGCCATGGCTGTAAATCTGTGTGCTTTGCTCTGTATCCTTATGCTGTTAGCATGTTTTACGCAGCCAAAACCTCATAATGATCTACCATTACGCTCAATGGAGATAAGAGGTACAATTTTACTGAAAGACAAAACATCAAATTGAACACGCCTTTCAATTATGACTAAAAAACATCAGATACCTAATACTCGTAATACCATTATTTGTCTGTAGATCCAAACATTGATGCAGTGTGGTATAAAGGCAGAGGAATACGACCTGTTGGGAGATTTGGCCGAAGAATGGCACAAAAAGGTGAAGGATCATATTTTGTAAGGCACAGGTTCTGGTATCCTGAAGTCCTGGCTGTGGACTGAACACTCAAAGAAAATGATAAATTGCATATATTGATCATCTTCATCGGTTCTGTAAGAACTTATTTCAATACCTCTTTGACTTCAATACATTTCATTTCAAAATTACATACATTAATGAATGGGTTAAATCACGAAAAATCTAAAATATCAGATATTTTTTTCTGTATTGAGACATACAGTTAATATGAGTGAAACAAATTAGTGAAAAAAAATAATAATGTAGTTGATTAGATGGAAGCAGATGTAAATGAAAAAAACATGGCTTAGATGAATTGTTCACAGTGAGAATGAGATAACATGCATTTAGAAAGTAGATTCCATTTCATACTTTAAAATGTGTCATCGTATTTGTTTAGATAATAAACTGTTACCAGATATAGATTTACTTTGTGATTTTAGTGTCTGAAACATCTTCTTGTAATGCTACGCTCAGCAGGATTTCATTAGAGAGAAAAAAACAGGCAAATACCACAGGCCTCTTCATTTATACTTTTATAATTTCAGTGTTTTAGAAACACAGGCTGGTGGAATGTTGAAAATAAAACAGTCAGACTTCATTTAAACTATAATCTGCAGCAAATAAGTAGTACAATATGTAGAGCTTATGCAGCTTAGTTCCAATGTCATTTTTTAATCAACAAATCTGATAACACTGAAATGTTTGAAGTAGTTATCAGCAGCAGCTTTCTCAATTTGTTGTCACTGTAACTGGTACTATGACAAACAATAAATGTGATTAATCAAACCAAATGAGGTTAATTAAGAGGGGAATGGTCAGATGTAGGTATAATCTGTCTGTTCTATCTGCTTGGCCAGATGCATTTGGAAACTCCAGATGAATCCAAACAAGTGTCTTAGCTAACGAAGGCAGTTCTTGTGATCTGTACAAACGCACCTTCAGCACATCCAGCAAGGGGTCATTTCTGTTCACAAGCACCACTGAGCATTCAATAACAAATGTATACATTAAAACAGACTGTAGAATTTGTAGAACTGACTTTCAGTGGTGGCCAAAAACAGACTTGAGGTAAAAACTCAAAATACTCAGCGGTCCAAAGAACGTTTCTGGATCGCTTCAATAACAACGTTTTTGAGAAGGGCGATTACAGAACGAGGGTCATCACTGCTCACCACAGCACTGCCCGATACGATCATGTTGGCTCCAGCCTAAAAATATTGGAGTGATGAATAAAGATGAGTAAAAGACTTCTTCAAATAATCTCTTGCTTTTTTTTCATTCATGCACATGAATATGTGTGTGTGCAGTAAAGGACAACTATACCTCAGCACATCTGTGGATGCTGTCTGGACCGACTCCTCCATCCACTTCAATGTCCAGAGAAGGGAACTGATTCCTGAGCCAGCTCACCTGTGGAGACACAAGCCTCTTTAGTGTGTTGTCTGAGGAATCTAAATGTGACTAATAAATCGTACACTTGCGTACTTTTGGCATCATATCTTCCATAAACTTCTGACCACCGAAGCCAGGCTCTACAGTCATGACAAGGGCCATATCGATCTGTCCAGCCCATGGTGCCAATTCATCAACGGTTGTTCCAGGTTTAATGGCAAGACCAACCTGCATCAAAAACATGCAGACGACAGTTGCTGCAATTTATACTACAAGCAATTCTAGGTAGTTTACAAATATAAGATTTTTATAAAAATAAGAGTTTGCTAACACCTCCTTTAAACCAGTTCAACTACTTCTGCTCTACCCAAATACAATTCTTACAAGTCTTAACCTCGGGTTAATTTATGCAACTTATAACTTGCGTTAAGAAAAATAAATCCTTTAGTAGTCAGCAGAGGGCGCCATAAGGTCATAGAATCAAAGCCACAAAGCTTCTGGCTATAATTTAAACAAAAATATGCTCGAAAACTAAATTAAATATTTTAATTCAGATTTTTATATGATATGCTTTCCCTAAATTGTATGTGCTTTACACTGCAAATTGGCGAATGTGTCAATCATTAAAATTGGCTGTTTTGCACAGACCTTCATGCCGTTCTCCCTGATTTCCTTGATGAGGTTACCAGGGTTGGCCGTGGCTTCTATATGGAAAGTGTACTGATTGGCTCCTGCTGCTGCCATGGGCTTCACCCATTGCTCTGGTCTGGATACCATCATATGCATGTCTGTAATAAGGCAAAGGGTAAGCAAAGCCCTCAAACCAACACAGAGCAAACACTGCAATGTTTTACTTACCTGGTTTATCCTAGAGGCAATGTTTATTTAGGAATACGGAAAGTGAGTGAAAATATGAAAGAACCCAGGGTGTCTACTTCAGCGGATTACTAACAAAAGTGCCCCAAAGAAGAGGGCCAGATTGTGTGCAGCTCAAATTAAACAAACTAAGAGTAGATGCAATTTTACAATGACTAAACTTACCAAAAAATGGATCAGGTCCGATAGTTTGTCGTAAACATTCCACCATAGGATGTCCAAAGGTGATGTTTGGAACAAAATGCCTGAAGTAAATTTAAAGATGAAGGAAAGAGATTGAAGAAAGCAGAGTTATTTGTCTTCTGACATGCAACTCATCAACTTGTATCACCTCCTGTAAATGTGGCACTTTAAATGAATAGGTACAAAATAGGGCCTGAACTCAAAATTAAATAGGCACCATGTAGAATGGATAACAGAGTTGCAAATATAGCTGAAATTACATGTCACAGAAGGGACAAAATAGTTTGGGATCAAAACTATATACTTCACTGTACAGAAGTTTGGGGTCAGTAAGATTTTATTTTTTTGAGAGAAAATAATACTTTTGTTCAGCAAGGATGCATTAAATTGATTAAAAGTTATAGTAAAAGTAACATTTTAATCACCTCCTCATGCCCCCAAAAGTCCTGACAAAAATAAGCAGCACAACTGTTTTCAACATTGATAATAATAATAATAAAACGAGCACCAAATCAGCATATTAGAATGAATTAAAAAATCACGAGACACTGAAGACTAGATTAATGACTGCTGAACATTCAGCTTTACATCACAGGGATACACAGCATTTTAAATTGTAATACTGTGCTCTGTATTTTTATGTAGCCTTGGTGAGTTTAAGAGACTTCTTTCAAAAACATTAAAAAAACCTGCAAAACCCAAACCTGTACCCAAAATTATACTTGTACTGCAAAATCCAGAATTGTAATAGATGTAGGCTACATTTCATACAATCATTTGGGTGAAAAGTCTGAATGCTTGCTTTTGCTGATCCAGTCAACACTTAACTTTGTGTAAAACATTTAAAAAGGGGGATAAGATTATGTCTAACTACAGTGCCAAGCTGTGAATTACCTCTTGTAACATTCCTCAAAAGTGTGACACAGCGTGGGTGAATTCATGTATCATTCCTGTGATAAAATGTGGGATGACTAAATGTTCTTGGTAATTAAAAAGACTTGAGAAATTATGATATTGCTTCTCTGGGCCATATGATCGCTATCAATGCCTGCAGGTAAACATTGGGTGAGAAACTTAGATGAAGAATTGCCAACTTTATTCCTCACCCATCCATAACGTCAAGGTGCAGATAATCAGCACCGCACTCCATCATTCGCTCACATTCCCTCCCGAGCTGCGACAGATCGCTGCTCAGAATAGACGGTCCTATTTTCGCCGAGTACGCCATGCTACCTCTGCCACTGCTGCACACTTCCTGCTTCCACACACGCCTTTCAAAACAAAAGTCATGCGTCGTGTCATTAACGCCAAGAGGTGGCGCGATTTGAAAATAAGAAAACCTTCTGATATCTGAACTTAAAAGACCCAACTCATTAATTGACACAGATGATGTATCTCATTATCTATCTTATACTGACCTTACTGCGCTGGAAGCTTCTGTTATTGATTTCATTAATTGTTTGTTTGAATGAGTAAATTAGGCTTATACCTGGCAGATAAAGATCTAATTTAATTTCTGAAATGTTTCATAATTCTGTAACTAAAAATAATTTAAATTATGTAAAAACTAAATATTGTTGTCAATTAGTTTGTTAGTGTTAGCTTGTTAAAACATCACAATACACACTTTCCTCTCAAAGATAGTGAAACCAAATGCGTGGTTTATAATACACCACAGGTGTTCCGCTTGTTCATTTGTAATTGGACAATAATATTTTTATGTTTTGGTGATGTGAATTATTACATGTATTATATCTACAGTGAAGTGAACAAAGGTCAGGTTTCCTTGAACTGCAGGGTCAGGTTGTGCAGATGCTTTCATTTCAGGTTTATGTAAATAATTTGAGCAGAGCTTTAACAAATATTAACCATAAAAGATGAATTAGGCAGTATAAGCTTCCCATTTCAGGTTCAGTTTTGATTTACGTTGATGTTATTTAGGCTTACAGCTTTCACTGGTGTATAGTGGCTCTGATGAGCTTGACTGTTTACAAAAGGACATCCTGAAAGCCTCTCCTTTCCGATACTTTGAGTCCGGCTGATAAGTCGGCCTGTGACGGATATGTCCTTTTCCCATCTCCTCCTCCACCATCCTTCCATCTCCACAGAGCTAAACAGCTTCAATTGTCCTTAGAACTGTTTATCTTCCTAAACTGTTTTAGTCCTCGCTTCGGGGTACTGTTTAAAAGACAGAGATGCTGACATTGTTAAATAAAGCAGCGTTGTTCAAGAAGCATTTCACCTATTTGTCACATTTATGAGCTTGACCTTACATATTCAAAAGAAATCCTCTGTATAAACCACTGATCTATAATAGAGAACTGGATTGCTAACGTCATGAAAGTGAAGCCGTCTTATATAGATCACTGGCAATAAACCCATTTGTGCTTAAAAAATGAGAACATGTGAATCTGAGAAATAAAAACATCTGTACAAAAAAAGAACAAAACAAACCCACAAAGCACAAAGAGGGGCTTTCAGGAAATAGTATATAAGACAATCCATTTCCATTTTTTATTTTTTATTGCCAGATAGTTAGTATCAATATGTAACATTTATCACCCCATATAAGCACAATTATACAGTAACATATGATGGAAAACTATGCACCAATTGTGTGAAAATATATGCAACAATAAAAGGAATAAGCATTTGTCTAAAGTTTGACTCAAAGCCAGAGATCCCTAACTGGTCCATGATGAACATTCATTTGCCGTGCCATATCACAAGAGAAGGGAAAATAGGAAAATGTAATTTTGTTTTAACCCTTTTAGTTTTATATAATGGCATAGTGAGATTATATGTGAATTAGATTTTTGTCAATTTTAATTAAATACAATTGTATATCAAGCAACATTTACTTTAGGCCCATGGCCCATGGTCAAGTTTAATTTTGGGCGCTTCTATCATGGACAGGTCAATATCTGACTGCTAATTTAACTTTCTCGTTGAATAACAATAATTCTGTGTAGCACAAAATCTTTTTTTGTTTTTTTTGGCGAGAGCACCATCTAAAATCTTTTTGTTTCTGCTATGTACAGTATCTGCAGGGAATGGTAGTGTATATATTGCCTCTGGGAATAGACTTGGCTTCTCCTATCTTTTTCTACAGGCTCTGACGTGAGAAACACTGCCTCAGCTGCGTTCCTCTGATTTCTCATTTTAGAGGACAGAACTAGTTCTGCAGGGGTCCGATCTCTGAGCCAACAGCAGAAACAGATGGTTAAAAAGGAGAATGAAAAATGGGTTTACAAAGTTACATTATTCTCATCATAACAGAAGGAAAACATACTAAATACTAAAATGAATATTTAATAAAAACAGAAATCTTGTTCATATATATTTTGCTAAAGCCTACAATTCCATTTGTTTAATCTTACATTCATGTGGTATTAACACAACAAACCAGAACTTTTATAAGATGAGAAGGGTCAAGTCTACATACATTATTGCTCTTTAGCAGATTGGTAACATAACATTTCCATATGCTTCTGTGTTTCTTGCAATCATTATAAATACTGAAATACTAATAATATTTATTATATGCTTAATATTAAATGTATGTGCTGCCTACTATATAACATATAAAGTCATCCAAAAATATCAGCACCCTTGGTAAATATGATCAAAGAAGGCTTTGAAAATGTATCTGCATTGTTAATCCTTTTTATATTTTATTTTAAATATTCACAAAATTGACCTTTCATTGGATAATACGAATTTAAAATGGGGAAATATCATTATGAAATAAAAAAATTCTCAAATAAACTGTGGACACAATTATTGGCACCCCTAGAATTTTTATTAGTAAAATATCTCTGAAATATATTCCATTCCTATTCACAATTTTGAGCACTCCATGGTGATTATGAACATGAAATTATCCAGCCATTGCTTCCTGTTTCACAGAAATATAAATAAGAGGAAAACAAAGCACAAATTCCCTTAATCACCCATCAGGATGAGAAAAACCAAAGAATACATTTCTGATGTGCAGCAAAAGATAATTGAGCTTCACAAATTAGTGAAGTGGCTTTAAGAAAAGAGCTAGAGCAGTGAAAATTCCCATTTTCACCATCAGGGCAATAATTAAGATTTTCCAATCAACATAAAATGTTATGAATCTGTCTGAAGAGGATGTGTGTGTATATCATCCTAATGCACAGTGAGAAGGAGAGTTTGAGTGGCTAAAGACTCTCCAAGGACCACAGCTGGAGAATTGCAGAACAATAGTTGAGTCTCAGGGTCAGAAAACCTTAAAACAAATTGTCAAACAGCACCTACATCACCACATGTTGTTTGGGAGGGTTTCAAGAAAAAATTGTCCTAGCTCATCCAAATACTGGCTTCTATGGTCAGATGAAACTAAATAAAATGAGCTTTTTAGCAGCAAACACTCAAGATGGGTTTGGTGAACACAGGGATAAAAAGTACCCCATGTGTACAATTAAATATACTGCTGTATTTTTGATGTTGAGGGCCTATATCTCTGTTTAGACACATGCCATCATGAATTCTATCAAATAACAACAGATAAAAATTATTAAGTGTCTGACTCTGTTATAAATCTTATAATTTGCCATGTTTGGATCTTCCAACCATACAATAATCCAAAAACAAACCTCAAAAACAAAAATGGTCACTAAGCTCAAAACCAAGCTTCTGCTATGGCCATTCCAGTCCTCTGACCTGAACCCTAGAAATGAGTGAGGTGAACTGAAAAGAAGAAGGAAGCACCAACATGGAGCTGGGAATCTAAAGGGTCTGGAGTGATTCTGGATGAAGGATGATGTCTTATCAGGTGTTAACCTCATCAGACATTATAGAAGAAAATGTAGAGATTAATAAAATAAATTAAACAATCTATTCTAATGAATAAATCCACTATGTCAATTATTTGTGTGGGTTTAGATTAATGTGATAGCAAAACAATCAAATAATTCCTATTTTAGCTGGTAACACTTTAGGGACCAATTCTCACTATTATCTGTTGCTATTAGCATGCATATTACTAGCATATTGGCAAAAGTCAGTTAATTGTAATAGTGAAACTAAACTTTAGTCAAACTAAAGTGTGATCATTTAGTTACAATATATGATTATATATATATATATATATATATATATATATGATAACCCAGAACATTTCCAAGCTGACTAAAGACATACATCAAATGAATGCTATAAGCTCATATGAAAACAAACATACTGTACATATATAATGCATATGATATAAAGAAATACATAAAATACAGTCTGAATTTGCACATGTAACATTGATTGCTACAGAGAAGATGAAAGGGAGACTATACAAAATAGGCCTGTCCATTTAGAAAACAACACTTTGGTTTGGGGTAAAGTTGACATTATTTACATGAGTTTCTTTTAAATTTAACAGTTTGAAGTTAATGACATTGCTAGAGAAAGCACGCTTGGTGTCTACTGGAGGAAGTCGAATGTCAATGTGACAGAAAATATGTAAATAAAAAGATAATTCTTTAATGCTGAAGCTCCTATTGTGGAACAACCTTTTTACTTTGCTGAATCCCAGAAATGGCATGGGGTCTTTGTCTGATTCAGGGATCCACTTTGGGACATGGACATGTGGATGAATAGAAAGAATAGAGGGTGGGAAAACCTGCTTCCCTGGTTTACTAATCAAGCTACAGTTTCCATGTGAAACACAATCCTATACATATTTGATTCAGCATATTGTATGAGCTGATTGTATGAGTTTGTGGTGAATGTGAAAAGGGGCAGAGTATTGTTCTGCTCCCTTTACCAAAGCAGGTTCCTGTGGGAATTTATGCTGGGTCCATAGTAGAAAATCTGACATTTCAAGGATGTGAAAACAAGACTCTGTGCCCATCTACACACACACTTATCTACCTCTAGAGAGAAACTTGACTCTTACTGACTTCTCCTGTGGGTTCGGTTATTCATCACTTAATAAATGCTTTTTTTGTCCAAAAAGTGTCTTGCTCAATGATAGAGGAACTGAGGAATTCTACATTTCATACATCACTCCCCTTCCAGGGTTTAAAGTAAGAACCGACCTAGAAGTTTTAACTGTGCCACTAGCCAACTAAGAAGAAATAGAAGTTCATCATTCTGTGGAGAGAACAGACAGAATGTATTATTCAAAAACAATAATAAATGTGTATGCCTAATGGTGGTCTGAAGTCCCCTATTGAATTTACAGTCTACTTTAGGCACGTATTATCTCTGAATAAGGGTTTAATGGTTCTGCATGAAAAAAAGTGATTAAATGTTTATCTAGAGCCCAAGTGACAACATTAGGTTATTGATACTTTGTGAGTCAAATTAGAGTAAAAGATGATCTGTTCTTTAAAATTGTATTTCTATTTAGTTTTACTCTTACATAACCACAGTTGGTGACCCATCTCCTTCTGACTAGTGATAGTAAGTGACAAACTCTAAAATATGCATGCATTTGACACCAACAGGTTGAGAAGCTAAAGCTTTCAGCATAACCACCCTTCTGTAAGTCTTCTGTAAAATTTCAGGATGTAGTAGAGATGACAAGTAGACTGCAGTGAACTTGGCCAGTCAGTCACAGTCCTTCTGAAAATTAACTGTTTTCCTTTGAATAGGGGTTCTGCTGTAGTTCACTGTCACATATCCACATCTTATGAATGCTGTAACTGTACATGTGTGGACTTGCCAATTGATATCTGTATCTGTGAAGGTAATAGAGAGATGGTGGAAAAGGATTCAGCCATAACTAAAGCATGGAAGAAATCAAATTAGATGTGACCTTCCAGTCATCCTTACCAAATATTGTATCTGTTCAGGTTCCTACAAAAACATTCTGACTGGGGAAACTTTTGAGAAGCTGGGACAGTATAAGTCTTTCTGGCAGTTTTTAGACAATGCTTTAAATTTAGTCAATATTTAATTGCCATATTAATTTATTTAAATCCATTTTACCTTGGCCAAAATTCTATGAATTCTTCCAAATCCTAACAGATTTTCCCCAGCGATCAACTATAACTCACAAATGACATGGCAGTAATGTGAGACATCAATATTTGTAAAGCAAAAGTTAAAAGAGAGAACAATACCTCAGGGTTGTGGCCTTGACACCAGCGGTTAGGGTGGAGGATATTGTGAGGAAAAGTTTCACTTAGAAAAAAAACTGCCACAACTGTCACTGTTAATAAAGTTCAAGTCTTAATCACCTTGTGTCAATACATGTAGCTTGAAACTGTAATCATTTGCTAGTATAATGTAACTGTAGCTTGTTAGATGCATCCTGCAGCATGCCTCTCCCTAAAACCCATAAACCTGCTCAAGAACCCTTTAAACTATAGTCAGCAACTCAGCAAAGAGCTACATGGGACCACCCAACTCTTAAGAGACAATATCTATCATTCAGCTGTACAGAGCTGTTAAGTTTGCACTCCAGAAAATCCTGGAAGGCATTTATAAGCCACATGGTGCCCTCTGTAAAATGGTTATTTGATGGTTATTTTAATAGCCATTTTCAATTTTGGAGTAAAAGAAAGTTTCATTAAACGTTGTGTTACAACATAACAATCATACTCAAATCAGAATTTTGATACCATTGAGTGTATTAAAAACACAAGCTGCTTACAAGTTGCTGCAGTACATAACCTTCAAGTTACAACTACCACAAGAATGTGACTTTCCGTGTGTGTGACGAACATTGTAAAAACAAGTTGTCATCAGCAGTATTAAATGAGATATAAACATGCCTAAATCTGCCATACACAAAACAGATTCAAAAAGTTTGCAATATGTTGAATTTACAAATTAATGCATAATCAGATTTTATGATGTGACAGTTATTATGTCATGGAAAAGTATGAAAATGACATCAAACAACAATGTCAGGGAACACACATACTGACAAAAAATTAATAACCTGAATGTACTGTAAGTCGCTTTGTATAAAAGTGTCTGCTAAATGCATACATGTAAATGTAAATGCAGAAAGCAGAACCTTTCCTTGTCAGTTCCTGCTGAACAATCAAAGGCTCTGTAATGACACTGAAGTCATATTGTTTTTCATGAAGAGATACTGCAACTGAGGAATCCAGGGACTGACATGAAATGAAATTAGACCAATTTGGTCCTAACAGAAATATAAACACTTACACTAGAGATGAAGAATGTGAATACGTGATTGTGTGTTTATGTTGGACACATGCATTTTAGCATGTGTCATGTAATGTGTGTGCTTGGGGGTGTGTCCCTTCAAGAGTTTTGTGATGTTTTGATACATTTTGTTTGCAGGATAAATATTTATCTTCTTGATCATGCATGTTCATGTTGTACAGGATCCATTTCATTAAAGATCAAAATTCACAAAAAGTATCAGCAAACTCAAAGAAAAATCTTTTTAGCTTTGTTGTAAAACCAACATACAGAAATACCGGCTGTTCACATTACACGCCATTCTGGGCTGTTCATTCAGCCGGCATGGATCAGGGGCTCTCTGCCTTGTTCTCAAATCCCTTTTGGAGCACCAGCCAAACCACAGGAGACTAAAATGAAAAACAATATTTGTCTTCTGAAGACTGATTCTGCCCAAGCAGAAAAATAATGAAGGGCTAAGACGAAATAGCAGAGGTCTACATAACAACTGATACTTGTAAAATTGTTGTTGTTATATACAATATTAAGTTCCATAAAAAAGGTGTCCTTGTTACACAAATTACATGTACTTACTATTATAACAACAACTAATTATGCATAATTACATGCAAATAACCCTAAGCTAAACCCAAACCATATACGTAGTAAGTACATGTTAAATAATATTACTCAGTACTTAAATGTATAATTACACTGGAACCAATGACACCTTAAAACATTTAACCAAAAAGTTAATTACAACTGACTGCCATTTTAGATACTATTATTATATAATATAATATAATATAATATAATATGATATTATATTATATTACCTTAGGTCAACGTATTTAATTATCAACAACAAGGTTATATCTTCATGGTCTCTGGAAAAATGTTTGTTTATGTTCTTGTGAAATGCATTTAAACTTTTTGTCTCAGCACTTGTTCAAATTCGCTTTTCACTGTCTTTGCTGTTGGGCAGCCTGTAAACGGAGGCCCTGTATAACAGAAATAAAACTGCTGTGAGTCATGACCTGTTTCAAACTGGTGGTCTCCTTTCTTTTACTGTGTGAGTTTAACACAGACACAGCCTTCATGACAATGTTGTGTTTGAAAGAATACATTTTTATGAAGTGTCATTGTATGACGTTTGACGTTTTTGGAGTGCTTGACAGTTTCGTTGTATTGTGGTGTAATTTTCCCGACATAATCACATTGAACATGACAAAATAAATGATTAGCTGCCGAGAAAGACACAGGGGTTTGTTTAGGGATGAAAATGTGTCACTGGTGTCAAAACAGAATTAGAGACTACTGAATCCAAATGAGTTCAAGAAGAGTTAATCAACTAAACTGCTCATTATGGGAAAACTCTTCAACTATACAACAATAACCTTCTTTGATGCTCAAAAGTGTGGAACATACTGAATGAGTTAGGTTGACTTTGTGTTTAATCCATAATCATGCTGTGGTTCTTTATGAAAGATAAAATGATTAAAAACTTTGGGACAATTTATTTTTTTTTTCTATATAAGCCACGCTTTTATAATATAATGTTGTTGTTGTTGTTTTTTTTTTAAAGAAATATAAGAAACCTTGGGTTTATAAAGAAAGCTTTGAAAAACAGCAATTAGATGTTGAATTATATAGCTAGGCAGCTTTTGAACAACCATGGACTGTGTACAGAAGACTGTCCTTTAGAGTCAGCCGCTAATGCAAACTTAAGAGGTTTTGCTCAGGCCTTGCAGGTGTCTAAATACAGCGTTGAACGTATTATAGACTTGACATTGGTTTAGTCAAATCAGCATAAATCAGACTCTCGTGTGTCCTTGTTCTGCCCCTGCGTCTGTTTGATGTGGAAATGCTGCTTAGAACTAGCTGACTAAGTTGGAAAAAAATCAAGGTAAAAAAGGTTTACTGAGTTCTACTGATTATGCTAAACATTCACAGCTTGGTGTTGGTACCTCTAAAAGCTAGTAGATGTTTAAACACTGTAATTCCATAAAAAATTACACTGAAAGGGTCAGAGTTTTATAAAGTTTCACTGAAGGGTTTTGATTGTGTGGTTGTATGGTTTCTGTAAGTTACACTGAATTTATTTAACTGTTGTATGAATTACTTGGCCAAATTACAACTTTTCCTGATATGCTTGTATGATATTGCTTAATTATTATTTGGATAATTTCCATGTGTTAAGAAGAATCAACGCAAGTTCATCTTGAGAATCGTTCTCTTGTTTTTACGTTGAACATTTCATTCCAGAAAGCTTCTTAGAGTTTATAGGTCAGCAAGAGATACTGAAAGAAGAGATGAGACAGTACATGTATTTCCATAGCCATTTATGTATTTCCAGTTATATCCATTTACATTTACAACATGTTCTATGTAACATATACATGTTCAGAATTTGGTTAAGGCTTTTTGACTGCATGTATTTTCAGTTAAACCATAAACTTCAACCACCGTTGTTTGAACTGTATCCTGTAGTACAGTCTTGTAGGTTGTAGCCATTACCTTTACGTTTTTATGATGCCCTTAGGATGTAAATAAAAAGGGGCCACCATTGTTGAACAGATGGTGAACCAGTAACAGGGTTGATTTTGATAATCAAAGATAAAAGGTATGGCTAGATTAAATCCATATTAATTTCAGCTCACACATGGGTTAATCATAACCATGCATCATATTCCATCAGATAGCATAGAGAAGCTATATATGCGAGTGTGAGAGAGAAAAAAAAAAAAAACTTGATGTTTCATTATTTCTTAAATTACACTGAGACAAGATCTATTTAATAAGCATTGTGAATCAGATTATTTATTCCCAAGCACATTTAAGTATTCAGTGTTCCAACAGAACTAAAAAATAATAAAAAAAATGATGCAAGTAAAGATAAATATAGCAACATACTTAACTTACTTTTCAGATCATTGAAATATACACATCTATAAAAGACAAAATAAGTTTGAAAGTAAATGCCCTTACAAGTACAAACATGAGGCCCTCTGGTCCTGTTACAAGCTGAAAGCCTGTCATAAAACATCATATACACACATGAACAAAACCAACAATGAAGAGCAAACGCAGTTGCACAATAAAAATACAGTTAAAAATAAGCTCTTTTTGACTTGTTCCATCCTTCAAAACATGTTAGAATGTGCTGTTGCGGAGAACATGTGAACACTGACTGTTCAAAATACAAAAGTAATGCCAATTCTCTCGCCACAGACACAAAAGCTCCTCTTTCACCACAGAAAGTGATTTTCACAATTTAATCAACAGCGATTAAGCTAAATATGAACACATTTAAGCAGAGAACTAGAGCTACATAACTATACTCTTACTTTACAAGAGAATTGTTATAAATAAAAACAATTATGAACTTTATCACAATATTAATGGTTTGCTGACAGTATAAATGCTAAAATGTTATAGAACGCATTTTATCTCAAAAATTGCTAGTAAATTTCACAAATAATTATGAAGAATCAGCAAATAACAGTAAATGAAATTCAGAAGTAGAAAGACGTTATATTTTGTTTCTTGTAAGACTAACTCCAATAATCTTTGTTTTATTTACAGCTTCATTTTTTTCACATGCCTTAATTTTTGTATATTGCATTATATATCATATTATGATGACTGAAAGCCATCAATCATTTTTTGTGAAGTCATTATTGGACACAATTATGGGAAATTCCCTTTTTCGAATGATACAGCGTCAAGACTTTAACTAAAAATCAGGTTTCTCTAAATTGATTCAAAATGAGCAAATTTTGTCTGCCAGTTCATTTGGAATCAATTCATTGTTTGAGTGTTCATGGTTCTGATGTCAAAATCAGTCTTTGGAACATTTCAGATGAATTGATTAGTATCTTTGGTGTCACTGCTTTGGATTTGCTGCAATTTTGACAAAACGCATGGTAAATTTGACCAGAGTTGTGGTTCTGATTTTACAAATTCCCATCAGTCTTTGGCACATTTCAAACAAACTATTCAGAATCTTTGGAATTTTGACGGAACACATTTAGTTTTGTTTATCTAATTTCCAGGTAAACATGTCAGGGGAGTTCATGTTTTGAAGCAGTGCAGAACTTTGGTTGAGGGTGATGTTCTTGAGGGTACTAGCTCACAGCCGTAGGGGTGCTTTCCACCATTGCATACTCCATCTCGGTGCCCTGAGAGCCCTCAGTGAGTCGCGCCAACCCTGTACGTTTGGAGTACTTAAAGATGAAGGCTTTCATGAGGTCATAGCGGTAGTGACGGTGAGCAAAGCTGTAGACCACAGGGTTCACACAGCAGTGCAACAGCGACAGGCATTGCGTAAGATGCATTGCCACAAAAAGGCCGTTCTCTGAACTGCAGCTCAGCGGGAACACACCTAGCATCGCTAGCGCATCGGCTAACAGCACAGCATGATATGGTGCCCAGCAAGCTATGAAAACTACTATGTACGTGAGGATGACCTTCCTGTTCACGCTGCGATCCTGATCGCCATTTGAAGGGGAATGAGAGGAAGAGGAACCCAGAGTGTTTGCCAACAGTGCATAGGACACTGCTATAATGGGGAAGGGTATGACAAAACCAAGAACCACAAAACTCAGCTGAATGCCCACCATCCACTGCAAAGGGTTGTCTTGTGGATATACAGGATGACACAAAGTAACATGACTGTGTAGTGACTTTACAGACTGCAGGAAGTATGTGTCCGGTATTGAAGCGAATAAAGCAAGCAGCCATGTTACCGCACACACTAAACGTCGTATTTGTCGTCCTCGTCTCTGAGAAATCTCCCCCGAGCGGATCACCGAAAGATACCGGTCCACACTCATGCAGGCCAGGAAGAAGATGCTGGCGAAAAGGTTGAAGCTGAAGAGTAGATGTGTGAGCTTACAAGCCGCCTGGCCAAACGGCCAGTGACCGCCCTGTGCCAGCGAGCTCACCCACACCGGGAGAGTAGCGACCACACATAGGTCAGCCACCGCAAGGTTTAATATATACAAGTGTGTGTCATGGTAATGACGCCCCGAGCGCAAGTTGACCCACACCACTAGCGCGTTGGCGGCCAGGCCCACAACAAAAATGAAAGCGTAGAGGGTGCACATAGCATGGAGGAGAGCAGAACGGTTGAAGGATGTGGGGCACATATGCGTTTCCACCCGCGAGTTGTTGTCACTGGCGTCTGTGAAGTTTAATTCTTCCCACATGGTGAAGAATTCAGTCAGTTCAATGGCACTTAGACTCGTCTTCTCGTTTGGTGGTGAAGACTGCAACTGTGGATGAGAAATAGAAGTTAAACACCCATCAAAATGACGTCCAGCTTTCTCTGTTATGATTAGCATAAGGTATATATCAGGGATAGGCAACGTCGGTCCGTTTAGCTCCAACCCTAATAAAACACACCTGAAGAAGCTAATCAATGTCTTCAAGATCACTAGAAAGTTACAGGCAGGTGTGTTTGATTAGGGTTGGAGCTAAACTCTGCAGGACACCGGCCCTCCAGGACCGAAGTTGCCTATCCCTGGTCTATGTTATCGGGTTATTACATAAATTAATTAAAATGATTTTGTGGTAAAATATTAATTGGACATATATATGCAAAATATAATCATGTAATAAAATATATTTTTATATCATGGATTGATTTTGGGTATATTATTCTAGATATTTACATTACTATCATTAGTTAATGATACCTTGTTCAAATTATAATTTATTATGCATGTTATGTCATTGTATATTTGTTATTTTTTGCTGTTTATAACTATTTGTATTACAAACTTAATTATTTGACGATTACAAACGATGATACAGGGGCAGTCGTTGCTCTAATGGATAGAGCGTTGGACTTGTAACCCGAGGTTGTGGGTTCGAATCTCGGCTCCGGCAGGAATTGTCCACGACTGAGGTGAGACCCTTGAGCAAGGCACCGAACCCCCAACTGCTCCCCGGGCGCCGCAGCATCGGCTGCCCACTGCTCCAAGTGTGTGTGCACTTGGATGGGTTAAATGCAGAGAACACATTTCACTGCTGGTTATACTCTGTATAATTGTGTATGTGACAAATAAAAAAACGATTCTTCTTCTATTTGAAAGCACCAAAACAAACACGCCCATACCCCAATAGGAACTTGCCCTTATTTTGAAATCTCTGCCCCACATGTACGAACACAACTATGGCGACAACGATCGCTGAAACAAGCAAAGATGACACACAAGTATATTCAAAACAAAAGCCAACACGGATCAATTGTGTGAAATTAAGCAAAATTAACATTTCTCAACTATCAATAAAAAACAACGCAAACTCGGCGTCCATAATTTACGCGGGTCCTACCTCTTGTCTGATCGTAACCCTTCTTTTTAATGTTTTGTTTATCTAATATTTTCCCAATCATAGAAGAAAAACCTGTCTATGGCACTAGAGCTTTGCATTTTTATGAAATTGCCATAGCATCCTATTCTAATTTCACGGTTCAGCTTGGTTAGAAAGTTGACACTACTTCAAAAGCCCAAAGCTATTTGGCTTCCAGCCAGTCATGTTAAAGTACCCTTTAAGCTGGTTCTGCTTTTCAAAAATCAAAGTGACTATGACTTCACAGTGATTTCTATAAGCAAAGTAATTTCAGTTTAGAGATTTTGTCACGCCATCTTAAACATCTAAGTGGTCTGTTCTAAAAGACATGTTGCTCTGTGGTTGGTGAGGTCACAGACCCTTGACCTTGATTTTTTTCCTGGTCATTAAATCCTTTTTAGTGGAACCTTTCAATCTCCAGCAGAGATGCCACAACGGATGTAATTGTCAGTGTAATGCTGTTCTGAATTAGAGGTAATCTATAGACATATAACATAAGTATGTATCATGTTATGTTGCAGGACTTTTAACACAAATGTGTGATTGTGTTTATGTACTAAAATGTTATAACCAGGGTCTTGAATTACATATAACTTTCCCTTACAAAAAGACATTTCCTGTTACTCCGCCTGTATTGTGTTTGAAGTTCCTTACAAAGTGAAATTTAATTGTTTTCCATTTAGTAAGTACACAATAGTGTTGTTTGATAAAAGCTTTTAGGTTTGTTTGTTTAAGAATAGCTTACCCTAAGAGGAAATAGTTTAGGAAGTCCATAGCACAAAATGTAATTGATGAATCCTTAAAGGACTGAAACGTGGAGACAGACATGCAAACAGTCTTTGTCCCTATAGTTTAGAGATGCTCCACAGCACTGCAACTGACCATTTAAACTCTGATAGATGTCTGAATGGTTCTTGGGCTTCCAGCAGTATACAATGGTAAGCAGCAAGGACACTGGAGTGTCAGAGGTCAAATGATTTATGACAACAGACACCTTGAGGGCCTTGAACCTGTGACACTGTTCTCAACAGGATGTTGGAAATGAAGTCATTATTTGGTCGAAAATGTGAATTATCTTTATATATATATATATATAAATGCCATTAAAATTGAATTCATTCCATTTTCCTGCAACCCAAACTATTCTTGTGTTTCAAATTAATTTATTTATTTTGAGGTTACGGATTTCAACAAATGTAAACAGTGTAATAGAATGATACATTGAGTAAAGCTCTAAGCATGAGCTATGACAGACTGGGATTACTGGCAGCAAGTACAAAGCAGAACGTATAAGCCAAACCATGGACATAATGAACTATGATGAAAATGACTAACATATGTGAGTTTTTTTTCTCAAACGTGCAATATACAGTAAGGTTAACTGTATAACTTTACACAGCATAGATGTGACGATACACCATACATACAATATAAGCAGGTTTGGTTTTTTTGTAAATTAACTTTTCCTTACCCAACTGGTTTGCACCCTAAAATAAAACTGGCCAAATTTTCACCCCAAATTAAAAAATGTCATAATTTACTCACTCTCATGTTGAGGTAGAAGTCATAGGCCTACATGAGGGTTTGTAAGTGTTGTTTATTTGTTTTATACTTTTTAATAAACGTTTGCTTTAACTTACTTTAGAGTAGATGACAAACCTATGGACAAAGCTATATTCAGTCGAATAGGCTATTAGCTATCATGGCAATAGACTGAATTTACCGTGACTGTCTGATTTTCTCAAGTAAAACCCAAATTGGTTTGTGCACCCCTGCGCAGTTATCCTAAAGTAGTCAACAATACTAAAGTTTTTGAACATATATATATATATATATATATATCATAAAGCGTTTACCATTTTCAGAATTTTTGTTTTGTCAATATTAGTCCTAACGGAAAGCGCACGGCATGTGTTGCCATGGTTACGTTATTTACGTCCTCAATCCAAATACCATAATTGCCAAACGTTTATTTTTGCGCCAGGATAAAAAGTCACTATGTATCTAAATCAGTACAAGTTATTTCTTTTTTTAAAACATAAACTATATGAAATGCTTACACTTTATTACGAAACCCCTCGCACTAACAAAAGAGCTATCATAAAGAAGATCTGCTTTTAGAAAACAACAACAACCTATTGTTGCTGGGCTGTTAACAAATCGTCTAGCGTAGTGCAGGTGTCTCAGGTGTCTAAAATAACCAACTAAAACTCCTTCTCCAATTTTTTGCTCGTTCTTAAGGACAAAAATATCTTTCCTACCTCTGTCATTTTGGCTTTAATGCTTGGTCAGAGCGCAATATTAATCCACGGTTTCGTTCTTCTCCGCTGAGGAGATGAAGTGATTCGTTGGCGCTTGTGCCGCAGGTTGTTTAAATGAGAGAATGAAAGTGGTGACGCCCATCTGCGCCTCACAAAAGCGACTCTGACTGCACCTCTGTCTCAACACACTCATATATTACTAGTGATCGGAACACTGTTGGCCAAATGTTATGGAATGAATGTGCAGTAAATAAGTAAATACATAAATAAATATGTAATGATTTATTTATATATTTCAACGTTTATTTAATTATTTAATTTTGAGTAATTTGGCCCTCCATAATAATATGTATATATATATAGAGAGAGAGAGAGAGAGAGAGAGAGAGAGAGAGAGAGAGAGAGAGAGAGAGAGAGAGAGAGAGTTGACCAATTATGTAACGTTTGTTGAGCACCTCTCTGGCACCTCAGAGCCTTCATTTCCTGCCCGATTACACACATTATGAAAGAATCCACCCAAAACAAAACCTAAGGTCTAGAAGAAAAAATAATATTTCAAGAAGAGCCAGCAAAACCAAAGAGCAAAGTCTACCATGGTAGCCAGCCAACTTTACCAAACCTCAGTCTCGCTTATAATGGAAATAAAACATCATATTTCGAATTGTTTTTTGTATGTGGAAGACATGGGGTATGTAATAGTTTTCTTTATCCTCTCACACAGAAAAGGTCTGACCTCATGAAGGACATGAATCGATGAAGGAGTGATTGTTTCCATCACGATAACCTGCATGAAAGGGCAGCCTCAGCATGCACGGATATCCATTGTCCCCAGCTATCAAAAATATCAGAGCAGATTTCAAAAAGTCACTGATAAGCTTCCTGGTTCTCCTTAACACTTGTGCCAGCTTCTTTAACTGAGCTTTCTTCCATGTACACAGGAGGGGAGAGACTTTATGGCTCCTTTCGCGAAGGCTTTGAAACAGAGACTGAATGAGGTGAATTAAGAAGGGAAGAGAGCAGGGTCCAAAGCTGCTGGAACAGAGGAAAAAAATCTCTGTCTGCTTTTCAAACACACACTTACCCTCCATTGCTAAGCAACAAATGTTGTAAAATGAGTGACTCAGTGCTTGAGAAAAAAGGGCCTTTATATAACTTCCTGCAGTGGAGGTTTAATTAAGTTAATGCTCAAGAATACCATTTTGTTATTGCACTAAAGCTTCTGGTGTTAATATTAATCCCACAGATGCCTCAATAAACATGGAAGACTTGTGGCGACAGCTGAAGGTTGAATTACTCTGGATAAACTTTGGGTTTATTTGGTCATGCCCTCTTCTGCTTCAGGGTCAAGGCCAGGAACGGGAGATCACGTCATCTCTCTGAACAACTCATTAATTTAGTTTAGAAAGAATTTTCGTTCAGAAATTGATTTTAGAAGTAACTCAACGAAATGCCAAGTAACACTAAATTAAACATTACATTTTGAAGTAGTAAGACATAAAAAGTAAGAAAGAAAATATATTTTATTAATCTTTGTTTTTTCCATTAAAATTTGTTTCATTTACAGCTTTGAAAAAAAAATTTTTTTACAGTGTAAAAGGATTTAAAATAGTCTATTTTTACTCTGTTTATATATTTGAAGTAGTTTTTCCCAAACAAAAAAAATATATCTATTAGCTATTGTGCGTTTCCCAGAAGCTATTTGACATATTATTCATAAGTACATTATAATTAATAATGTAAGTTGGTAAGGGATGTGGTAAAGTGGATTATATTTTTATGAGGTGTAAAATATTTGTTTCAGGCAGAGGGAGCTTGTTATTAATTTAGCTTTTATATGTCTGAGATTTTTCAGAGACTCAAAGGGAGAAAATTAAAAACAGAATGGGTGGGACTCATTAAAACTTTGATATATTTTCTATACATCTTACATGGTAGTCCTAAAGATTCAATGTTTTTCACATTACAAACAATAAGCAAGGTGGGCAGACATGATACTTGTGTGTTTTAACTTTAAAATATAATTACAGTTTCTTAAAAATTACCCCAGCATTGCTACAACAAATCAGAATTGATGATTTAACTTTCAATGGAATGTTAGAAGAATCCAAATTTCAATTTCACAATTACTGCTTAAACACATTTCCCTTATTTTAATATTGTAGTGTAATGTGAACTGGTGACCTTTGAAGATTTCACACATTAAACCAGTAATTTGTTACATCATTCCATTACTTATATTACTTTTGGGAAAGCAGGAGACATGTGAAGCTGTTTGATTGATCAGTTTCTCTCTGGCCAGTTTTAGTTGAATTATTCTACAGCTCCCTGACGCTCAACAGCTCACTTTCTCTAATTGGTTGAAAAACAGCTCAGCTGGTACAGATTGTCATATAATATAACCAAGAGGAGCTCCCATGGCAGCCATTTGCTTAAACAAAGTCTTGGTATTTTGTTATACAGGCAGACTGGTTTTCTCAAAAGCACTAAACACACAAATCACACTTCGTCAGAGTAATGAACAGGACCAGAAAATGTCTATGGCTCTCAATGTGTCAAATAAACATAACAGATATGGGATGTGTTTGCATTGTGTTGCATGTGCAGATATTGCAAACTGCAAACTTCAATTTCTAAATAAATAACACACATTGCTATGCAAAATTTGGGGCCAGTAAGATTTTTGTAGAATTTTGTTTTTTTACAATTTTATTCAGTAAGGATGCATTAAATTTATCAAAAGTGACAGTGAAGATATTTTAACATTTAATACAAAATATTTATATTTTAAATAAGCACTGTACTTTTGAACTTATTCATCAGCATATTAGAATGATTTCTGATAAATCATGTGACACTGAAGACTGGAGTAATGCTTGCTGAAAATTCAACTTTGCATCACAGGCATTCATTAGATTTTAAAAGTCTGAACATTTGATCTAATAATTGCAGCCATGATGAGCATCATAAACTTCTTTTAAACAAAACCGTAAACTGTACGGTAGTGTACAAAAAGTCATTTCAAGTTTCTTTTAAATATTTAGGGTTGCATGTGCACACATGTTTATTATCTTAAACTCTTCATTCAAAAATGGAAAAACATCCTGTATTTCAGCACACTACAGCAGCTGAGTTGCTATTCCATAATTTAACTAAGATCACGCATGCACGTACATCAAAAAACATCTTTCGCCTCCAGAAAGAAGCACGGCTGTGAAATATGCACATGTGGTGAGTGCCATCGTGTGAGGAAAACAGACTTCAGGCCACGCCATTGTCTTCCAGGTGGTTCCAGTTTCAAGCCTCCTCAGTGTGCATTCTCAGTGCCATGCAGGGCTGAATGCAGTGTGGGGGATGGACCAGCACCCCATCTGACATCAGGAGCTCATATGCTGGTTATGTTAACTCAATGATACAGTTTATTAGAGATAGGAATCTGTTCGACTTCCAGTTTGGGCTATTTGTGGAAACTCATCCTTATTTGTGTTAAAAATGTTAAACTAATTATGACTTATTTTGTTCTGCCTGACTCAATAATCCTTGCATTGTTATTAAGTAAATGCACTCTTAAACTTAAAGCATAAAGCCGTCTTTTGGATGAGACATTAAATCGAGGTCCTGACTCTCTGTGGTCATTAAAAATCCCATGGCACTTCTCGTAAAGAGTATGGGTGTAACCCCGGTGTCCTGGTCAAATTCCCACCACTGGCCCTTGTCAATCATGGCCTCCTAATAATCCCCATCCAATTGATTGGCTCTATGACTCTCTCTCCTCTCCACCTGTAGCTGGTTTGTGGTGAGCGCACTGGTGCCATTGTCCTGTGGCAGCCGTCGCATCATCCAAGTGGATGCTGCACACAGGTGGTGGTTGAGGTACAACCCCCACATGGATTGTAAAGTGCTTTGGGTGTACAACAATACACAATAAAGCGCTATATAAATGCATCATTCATTCATTCATTCATTCATTCCGAAAGCCCCCCTTATCGTGTTACAACTGTAACCACATAAACTTTTGATTTTTGGTTCCCTTTGAGATTCATTGTATAGACAATTATTACAAAATATATTTTCTTTCAACAGAAGAAAAAAATAAAAAAGTTTGGAACATAAGGGTGTGTAAATGATGGCAGAGTTATATTTTCCTATGAATAATCTCTTTATAACAGTATTGCAACCAATGAATAATTGAAATAAGTGAAAACAATTCAAGCACTTCTTGGTTTAGGAAGAAATGTTTCAATTATTTGTCAAAAATGTTCTCATCTTTTTTTCCTTTGAATAATCCAAATTACAAATTAAGTATGCCTGACTGTTGTCACTTTATTTTCTAAAAGATCAAAAATCACCATCAGGATCTATCAAATGAAAGACATGCATCAGGATCTATCAAATTCATGAGTTTAAATGACTTCATCTAATACCCCTGAGGACAGAACCCAAAATCATGTCAAGCTTCCTCAATTTTTCTCAGACAAGCGAGGAAGCTCTTTTGATTTACCCCAAGCACATGGCGGAATACTGTGTGCCGTTTTGAAGTCTCTAATTGGCTCCTTGTTTTGGGTCATGGAAACATGATATAAGTGATTCCTTATGGATTGTGCACTCAAAACACGAAACAGAACAATCCCATTATGTGCTTTACATCTAAATCTAAGATGCAATTTATCCATTGTCAAACACCAAATAATTGATCAATTTTGACAATCAGTTTAATTCTATTAGTGGTCTCAGGAAAAAAATGAACATCATGTGTTCAACAAAAAAAATTCAGAGCTCACAAAAAGCCGTATATTTAGGTGCATTAAAGGCACAAAATGTAAGTTTTCGCCACTAGAGGGTGTGTTTTCAAAACAAACAGAGTTTGAAGGCTTAGTTTGATGGCCATGATTAAGTGTGGAATCATGGGAGTTGTTGTCTTCATCCCCACAGCCGATGCAATCATGTCAATGGATGTGCTATTGTATCAAAGACATATTACGGTCACTTTTGTTTGAAGCAGGGTGGGGCTGAAAGTCGTGGAAGCGAAACGAGGCCGCTGGAGCAATTGCTAATGAAGGACAAGTGCGATACACGGCTCGAAAGCAGCAGAGCTTTTATTATGCCCCAGTCGACCGCTTCCGCATCTTCTGTTCGTGCGTGAGGTAAAACCATAGACTGTAAAGGTAAAACAGGCTGTTTTCCCATTCTAGATTAATTTGAGTGTGTTGACAGCTCTGCCATAATGCTACTGTGTGCGTTAGTCACTTAATTAAATGCATAACATATTACAGTGTCTTTGGGGGGTCCAAAGTGACAACCTCTACAGCCCTGACCGTCAGTGGAGTCTAGGACACATAGATGAGCCCCAGAGACAGATCTCCAGTGAGGACCTCGTCACCTAGACATCCATCGGGGAAAGACCCCTGGAATCAGTGGACCACTTACACTCTGACTATGCTGCAGTTGGAACAAACTACTGATTCGTCTGGCCGGAGGGGAACTGGCCCCCCGACTGAGCCTGGTTTCTCCCAAGGTTTTTTCTCCATTCTGTCACTGATGGAGTTTTCGTTCCTTGCCGCTGTCGCCTCTGGCTTGCTCAGTTGGGGACACTTCATTTCCAGCACAATCATCGACTTGATTGCACAGATATTATTTAAACTGAACTAAGCTGGACAATGCCATTACTAAATTCAATAATGAAATGCATTCAGCTGATAATTGAGTGTTCACGATTTCACACTTACATCTACTAGCACGATAACGTAATGCGTATTTGGCGTGTATGGTAATACGTTGTAGGCGTGCTGTCCTGGGGGAGGGCTCCTAGCCGGGAATGGCCCGAACCCAGTGAACCCCCGTGTGATTAGAATTCTAGTGATATTGGTGGAGAAGGGGTGGTGGAGGGATGCTGTTTAACCGTCAACTAGATGGAGGTAAGACAGCTGTATTTATGTCCCAGGATTGATTACCTAGATTGTGTACCACCTGTGCTAATTAGCCTGAGTATCTGACGTGCTCCTCCCGAACTTAGTTTAAAAACTACGTGTCTAAACTTCATTTAAATCCTGTCATTTTACATTATTGACACAATTTGCCTATTTTGATATTGTGCAGTGCTTTGTTACAATTTGTATTGTTAAAAGCGCTATATAAACAAAGGTGACTTGACTTGACTCCATGTTTTCTACAAAACAAAAACGGAAATCGAGGATTTATGACTCCATTGGCAGGCGACGCAAGGACACAGTCCGTTTCACTAGTTAAAATTGCTTATTTCTCTGGATTTATACATGCACAAGTCAGCAAAATATATAACACTGTTCTAGTGGTTTTTGGATATATTAATAAAAAAATATTACACATTGTGCCTTTAAGGCGCACCTTGGGAATTTAACATGTACTCTTGTTATATCTGTTCTGTTTTATAACTAACTAGAATCATTCAATTGTCACTTTCAATATTTATTAGTATTGCACAGTTCTCCTTAAAATATCCTGTGCATTTAAATGCTAGACTTGCTTGTGGTCTGCATGTTACAGTTTTGAGAATGTCTGTTATGAACTGGCACGTCAGGAAAGGTGTGGTGGATGTCAAATCTGCACTACGCCCAGGAGACTGTGCATCAAGACTGTCACCTAAACCACAAATGCTTCCCTTGCAGAGCCCACATAACCGTCTTGACTGACTAAGACCTATCAACTGTATTTTTATTTATTTATGAAACTGCATTGTTTAAGACTATGAAGTTTGCAGCAAGTCTGTTTTGAAGTCCACGACCATTGCTTTGTGAGAGAGATCTCAAGAACAATTGATTCCCTAATTTCTTGTTTAATGTTATCGGGAATGTGGTTTTCCATACAGTAGTTTGACATATGGTTAAAAAACCACCTTGTGAACAGGGTCAGATGATGATTTGTTTAAACAATATGTCAACAGAGTCATCAAAGTTTAGCTATGCATTCCAGCATGTATCAGACAGACAATGATTTATAATAATCATACTCAAAACTGAAAATAGTTCTTAAAGTGTATTATTACATATAATTTTTTTACACAAGTTTTTATGCAACTCAACTTACAATAGAGGGACCAAGCAATTCATCACAGAGCCAATAATATTCATAATATACAATGCCAAACTATTTAGTAGTTGTTTTTTTTATATTTATAAGCTTTTCCTTTCTTTCTTTGCAGTTTCAGTAATGTTAGTACATCAACTTTAACTTAAAATGGTTGCCAGCCACCATTTTATTTTTCTCATCTAATATGTATATTTTATTTCAATGAATAAACACTGTTTTAGTTCACATTAACACTGGTCTTGTATGGTGCATATCAACCAGAAATGGACCTAAAAAAACTTAGCAGCCAAACTATTATTTACATTGCTTTTGAAACTGCAGCTAACTTGACCATGCTAGTAACTAACCACACCTTGAACCTGGGACATTTTAGCATAACCTCAATGTCACCGGAAGAGGTCACTATGCAGGCGTGAGTAGTTTTTCTGTCTAATAAGGAATGTGTGTAAAGTAACACTGAATTGCTAACTGCACAGTATACACTGCTTTCAATAATAGTATGCGAAATAACACACACAAACACTATGTAACGATAAAAAATGTTATTGGTAATCTGCTACTCTGGTACTACATGATTACATTTTGCATACGGTTTATTCTTCCCACTGGAGCTGGAAGCAAGGAACCTGTTTCCAGATTAAGATATGTTTAATAAAGTATAAAAATCCAGCTGGATTTCAAAGCATTATCTACAAATATATGAAGAGTTTTTTCTGCAGAAAAGGACATGCCCCTGAGGAATTTCCACAGTAAATAGGAAATCAGTGCAGAACTGGGACAAATACCTCTTCAGAGAGTAAATTAATCCAATTTATGAGCCCCGAACAAATGTGCCATAGTATAAGTGCTGCATGTTCTGAAACAGACCAAACTCTTGTTTTTTGTATTTGGGGCCTTAGAATTGATTTGATAAGAGCCCATAGGGAGGAGACCACAGAAGGAGCAACAAAATAGAGAAATCTTTGACCAAGGAGCACAAAATTAACTGTCTTGGTTTCTAAATACTCAGATATTACATTATGGTATAGTTCAATGAAAAAGTCAATCTGTTATTTGCTCACCCTCATGTTGTTTCAAACCTTTGGTAACATTTGGTTAAAATCCAAACTTAAAATATATTTTTAATGAAATCTGAAAAGCTTCTGTCCCTCCATTAAAAGTCCAGGAAACCAAAACATGCAAAAAGTTTGTAAAACCAATCAATATGAATGCAGCTGTTAAATTTAAGTCAAATTAGCAGTTAAATTATTGTGTATTGTTGTACACCCAAAGCGCTTTACAATCATGTGGGGGGTCTCTCCTCAACCACCACCAGTGTGCAGCATCCGCTTGGATGATGCGACGGCTGCCACAGGACAACGACGCCAGTGCGCTCACCACACACCAGCTACAGGTGGAGAGGAGAGAGAGTCATAGAGCCAATCAAGTGGATGGGGATTATTAGGAGGCCATGGTTGACAAGGGCCAGTTGTGGAATTTTGGCCAGGACACCGGGGTTACACCCCTACTTTTACGAGAAGTGCCATGGGATTTTTAATGACCACAGTAAGTTTAACGTCTCGTCCGAAAGACAGATGCTACTCTGGTACTACAGGATTACATTCTGCATACGGTTTATTTTTCACACTGGAGCTGGGAGAGACAAAAACTAACAAAAAATAAAAGAAACATACTCAAAGTATGGCTACTTGTTTCCAGATTACCATTAGGATCTGTTTTAGTTTAATACAATATAAACAAGCAGCCATATTTCAAAGCACTATCTACAAACTGAACAGTTTTTCTGCAGAAAAGGACATGCCCCTGTGGAATGTCCACAGTAAATGGGAAATCCATGCACATCTGGGACAAATACCTCTTTAGAGAATAAATTAATCCAATTCATGAGCCCTAAATAAATGTGCCATCTTAAGGTGCTACTTGTTCTGAAACAGAACAAACTAATTTTTTTATATTTGGGGCCTTAGAATTGCTTTGATAAAATCCCCTAGGTGGAAACCACAGAAGGAGCAATAAAATAGAATCCTTGATTCAGAAGCACAAAATTAACTTCTGTCTTGGTCTCTAAATGCTCCAATATTACATTAAGGTAGAGTTCCCCCCCCAAAAAAAAAATCTGTCATTTGTTCACCCTCGTGTGGTTTCATAACTGCAATACATTGGTTAATCTTCTGAAAAAACTTTGAAAAGTTTGTTCCTCCATTAAAAGTCCATGAAACCAAAACTGTAAATATCCAAAAAGCAATCAATATGAATGGAGCAGTTAAATTGAAGTCTTTTGATGATTTGTGATCTAAACTCAGGATTTATTCAAAAGATCTCAATTTTTGTTTTGAAGATTATCAGTTTTTTGACATCATATGGGTGAACAAATGGCAGTTTCTCATTTTGGGTGCACCAATATTTTAAATAAACTGCAGGGCTGGACAAAACTAATTACAACACTTATTCAAAACATGAACAATTTATTGACGACTAAATTCAGCTTTAAGATTGCTAAACAAGACATGACCACATGGGGACAGCATTGCACCAAGTCTCACACCCCAGCTTTCATCTGGTTGTGGGGAGGCAGAGGTTTCTCCAGGTGCTGACCCACAGTGAGACCAAAAGGAGAGTCCGCCTGTTTCTCCCGGACTTCAGGCTTGAGCTGAAAGCCTTTGCCCTCGTCAAAGATGTCTGCAGGTGGGAAGGTGAGAGGCGACTCATTTAGGAGACCTTGAAGACGAGCACGCCAGCCTTCCAACAGGCCTTCACGAGCCTCAGTAGAGAGATGTGTGGGTGCCCAGAAGATCTGTGGAGCAAGGACCTGGAAGCCACAATAGTTGAGGACACCATTCTACAAAAAGAAACAGTGCAGAAGTGGCAGGTTTGTCAACTCAATTCATACTTCATTGCTTTGAAAAGGGACAATATTATATATATTTAGTATGTTAATAAAACAATTACACAAAAATAAGGAACTGCATTTGTGCAGAGCCAAGTATAGTGGACTGTCTCACAATTAAACCTGCACATGCAAAGAATCGATGGAAGCGAAGAGCGCTTGTAGTCTACCCTTTGAAATCCTTCCTTCTGAAGGGCCCTTTGTAGTCCCAGGTCATTTGACAAATATAAAACAAAAAAAAGCATACTTCCACAATGTACATGAAGTGTTCCATTGTCACGCACCAAATTTATGTACTCAACTGTTACTTTAGGACACCATGAAGATGAACTACATGCACTTTTAACAGAACACCTCGGAACTTTTTTTTGTTACCACGTACCATCTTTCATACACTAGTACACTCAAGTGATGACTAAAAGCATTTTAAGTCAGAGATAGTATTTTAGTTCAGATTCATGGTGTTCCAAAATAGCAGTTGAGTTCACCAAGTTGATCTTAGTTTCTTGAGAATATTTTTAGTATATCAAGTACAAAATTAGTGCACGAAAATAGCGCACTACACAATTTATGGAAGTATACTTTTTTTTACCTAGGGTGGCCATTTAAGCGCTTCGGAATAATCCTTTAATATGGTGGCTTTGTTCTCACTCCAAAGTACCTTTCAGAAGCGGAGTTGTCCCATTTGGAACACAGCATAACTTAGACTGATGTAAGTTAGGATAAAGGGAACGGAGGGGATGATGTTCTTACTTGAATTGGCCACAGAGTAACATTCATGTCTCCATTGATCCCATTGGAGCTGAACATGGTCTCATGGGAGCCAGTAGTGAACGATAGCATGGCTTTCTTGTCCTGACATGAATTAAACGCTCAAATTAGACCAATATTAACAGCTCATTCAAATTTCATTAAAGAGCAGCAAACATTTTGGGTTTATGATGTGCAGGCCTCACCCTGAAGATGCCCTCACTGTAACGCTTTTCCAAGGTGTATGCAAAACCAAGCGTAAGAACCCGGTCCATCCAGCCTTTCATGATAGCAGGAACAGAGAACCAGTACATGGGAAACTTCAAGAAATTGACAAATTGTCAAAGACCCACAAAGAGAAGAACAATCTAAGAGAAATGTCATACCTGAAAAATAACAAGATCTGCTTCTTTTAGTTTCTTGTGCTCATCTACGATTTCAGAAGCTAGTTGCCCCTCCTGCCAGGCCAACATGGTCTCATTTCCATAACAGAAATGCTCTGGGTTCTTCACTGCTCCTGAGAAACAGAAAATCGTGCAATTAGTGCCACTGAGCTCTGATAAGGCACTTGTTAGTTTAATATTATTTTCTAAACAAACAAAACACTGCCTCACACACACCAGTAATATCCTCCTTTGTAGCCGTGGCCTTGAACTTCATTTCATACAGGTCAGACACAAGCACGTTACAGCCCTGTTTCTTCAGCGCATCCACAGCAGCATCTTTAACAGCCGCATTGAAAGATCCTTCGCTCTGGTGCGTAAAACGATCAACACTGTCTGTGCAGCTGAAAAACAACAAACCAAAGAGATTAAACATACAAAATAAAACAAAATGTTGCGAACAAACGGAAATTGAAATAACCAACAAACAAGAACGTACCCATGTTTCTCACCCACAGGTCTCAAAGCAGTCACTAAACAACAACACAACTGTGAGAGTGAACTGTGATCTGTGATGTTTTAAAGTGATAATCATCTGTGCACAGCTGAATCATTTTACTGATCAATTAGTGCTGGCAGGCCATCCACAAACATTTACGACAACAAAATAAAATAAATACAACTAAAATAAATAAAATATCTTCATGGTTTTTCAATCGATTAATTTATTTTATTTCTGTTATTTAAAAAAAAATTTTTTTTACAATAAACTTGTATCGCAGGTTTAAGTTTTTTTACCACCAGATGTCAACATGCAGCAGCTGAAGCTACAGATGCATCTACAACTATAAAACACATCTCATAATAAAACATACATGATAAAAAATGAAAAACGAAATTGATTTGGTAAGTCAGTTTAGATAATTAGTTGTTTTATTAACTATCTATCTTTCTTTCTTGCCGAGTAACGTAGATATTTGGCAACAATTTTGTGCTGAGAAAATAACAGCTGTTTTGTCTCCTCATCTTGGTGCAGTTTGTTGATTTTTTTAAACGGGCAAGGATGGAAGATTTGCTTGAGATCACCTAAACCGGACAAGGTTACTTTGAGACCAGTTAAGACCAGCAGTCTGGTTTATTATATTTCCCCCAGCAGGGTCACCGAGTCATCAAAGATTAGAAATGCATTCCAGCATGTGTCTGACAGGCAATAATTTATAATCTACTCAAAACTGAAAATAATTCCTAAAGTGTATTACATTCAAGCATTTATGCATCAAGCAGATTTTTTTTATCCAACGCAACTTACAATAGGACCAAGCAATTCATTACAGAATCAATAATATTCATAATAAAAAATGCCAGGTTTATTATAAAACTATTGAGCAGTTTTAGTATTTTTAGTTATTTATTAGCTTTTTCTTTTTTTCCAGTTTCAGTAATATTAGTACTTCAACTTTAACTTAGATGCCAGTCACCATGATTTTTTTTCCTCTAGTATATTTTATTTAAATTAATAAACACGGTTTTAATTAACATTACCACTGGTCTTGTATTAACCAGAAATGGACCTAAAAAAACCTTAGTAGCCAAACTATGATTTGCATTGGTTTTGAAACTGCAGCTAACTTGACCATGCTAGTAACTAACCTCATCTTGAACCTGGGACATTTTAGCATAACCTCAATGTCACCACAAGAGGTCACTATACAGTTCTGAGCAGTTTTTCTGTCTAATAAGGAATGTTTGTAAAGGAATACTGAACTGCTTTCTGCAGTATACAGTGCTTTTAATAATAGTATGCGAAATAGCACACACACACACAATGTAATGATAAAAATGTATTGGTAATATGCTACTCTGGTACTACATAATTACATTCTGCATACGGTTTAGTTTTCACACTGGAGCTGGAGGAAAGAAATCTAAAAGTAAAAGTAACATACTCCGTTTCTGAGATTATATGGCTACCCGTTTCCAGATTAGCATTAGGATCTGTTTTAGTTTAATACAATAAAGACATGCTGCCGGATTTCAAAAGCACTATCTACAAACATTTGCTGAAGAGTTTTTCTGCAGAAAAGGACATGCCCCTGAGGAATGTCCACAGTAAATGGGAAATCCATGCACATCTGGGACAAATACCTCTTCAGAGAATAAATGAATCCAATTTATGAGCCCTGAACAAAAGTGTAATCTTAAAGTGCTGCTTGTTCGGACACAGAACAAACTCGTTTTTGATATTTGGGGCCTTAGAATTGTTTTGATAAAATCCCCTAGGTGGAGACCACTGAATGAGCTACAAAATAGAGAAATCCTTTAATCAGGAGCCGTCTTGGTTTCTAAATGCTCCAATCTTACAATGCATAGTTCACCTAAACAAAACATCTGTCATTCGTTCACCCTTGTGTTGTTTCACACCTGCGACACACTGGTTAATCTAAACAAACTCAAACATTTAGTAAACTGAAAAGTTTCTGTCCCTCCATTAAAAGTCCAGGAAACCAAAACTGAAAAAATCCAAACAGCAATCAATATTAATGGGGCAGTTAAAATTAAGTCTTTTGACGATTTGTTATGTAAACTCAGGTTTCATTCAATGTATATTTTGTTTTGAGGATTAAACTGTTTCTTGAACATCATATGGGTGAGCAAATGGCATGGGTTTCTCACTTTGGGTGCACCAACCCAACAACATTTAAAATAAACTGCAGGGCTAGACAAAACAAATTACAACATTCATTCAAAACATGAACAATTTATTAATGTCTCAAATTCAACTTTGCAATTGCTAAACAAAGACATGACCACATGGGGACAGCATTGCACCAAGTCTCACACCCCAGCTTTCATCTGGTTGTGGGGAGGCAGAGGTTTCTCCAGGTGCTGACCCACAGTGAGACCAAAAGGAGAGTCCGCCTGTTTCTCCCGGACTTCAGGCTTGAGCTGAAAGCCTTTGCCCTCGTCAAAGATGTCTGCAGGTGGGAAGGTGAGAGGTGTCTCATTTAGGAGACCTTGAAGACGAGCACGCCAGCCTTCTAACAGGCCTTCACGAGCCTCAGGAGAGAGATGTGTGGGTGCCCAGAAGATCTGTGGAGCAAGGACCTGGAAGCCACAATAGTTGAGGACACCATTCTACAAAGAGAAGAAACAGTGCAGAAGTGGCAGGTTTGTCAACTCAATTCATACTTCATTCCAAGGTGCTTTACAAGGAACAATTAAAAAATATATAAAATTACACAAATAAAATAAGAACTCATTTGTGCACAGCCAATTATAGGGGACCATCTCACAATTAATCCTGCATGTGCAAAGAATCAATGGGAGTGAAGTGCATGTAGCCTACCCTTTGAAATCCTTCCTTCTTAAGGGACCTTTGAAAAAATATACTTCCATGTACTTAAAGCGCTCCATTTTAAATGCACTAAATAAAAAAAAACAAGATTCTTTAATACTGAAGATCAACTTGATATACTCCATGCTACTTTGGGACACCATGAATATGAACTAAAATGCACTTTTAACATACCATCTCTGAACTTTTTTATATATATATATATATATATATTACACACACACACTAATACACTCAAGTGATGAATACATACATTTAAACTCAGAGATGGTATGTTAAAAGCACATTCATGGGGTTTCAAAATAGCACAGTTCACCAAGTTGATCTAAGTTTATTGAGAATATTTTTAGTATACCAAGTACAAAATTACTGTGAGAAAATGGAGCGCTTCAAGTAAATTATTGAAGTAAACTATTTTTGGCCAGACAAGCGCTTCAATTTGGAATAATCCTTTAATTTGGTGGCTATGATGGTTTTCATTCCAAAGTACCTTTCGGAAGCGGAGTTGTCCCATTTGGAACACAGCATAACTTAGACTGATGTAAGTTAGGATAAAGGGAACGGAGGGGATGATGTTCTTACTTGAATTGGCCACAGAGTAACATTCATGTCTCCATTGATCCCATTGGAGCTGAACATGGTCTCATGGGAGCCAGTAGTGAACGATAGCATGGCTTTCTTGTCCTGACATGAATTAAACGCTCAAATTAGACCAATATTAACAGCTCATTGAAATTTCATTAAAGAGCAGCCAACATTTTGGGTTTATGATGTGCAGGCCTCACCCTGAAGATGCCCTCACTGTAACGCTTTTCCAAGGTGTATGCAAAACCAAGCGTAAGAACCCGGTCCATCCAGCCTTTCATGATGGCAGGAACAGAGAACCAGTACATGGGAAACTTCAAGAAATTGACAAATTGTCAAAGACCCACAAAGAGAAGAACAATCTAAGAGAAATGTCATACCTGAAAAATAACAAGATCTGCTTCTTTTAGTTTCTTGTGCTCATCTACGATTTCAGAAGCTAGTTGCCCCTCCTGCCAGGCCAACATGGTCTCATTTCCATAACAGAAATGCTCTGGGTTCTTCACTGCTCCTGAGAAACAGAAAATCGTGCAATTACTGCAACTGAGCTCTGATAAGGCACTTGTTAGTTTAATATTATTTTCTAAACAAACAAAACACTGCTTCTCCCACACACCAGTAATATCCTCCTTTGTAGCCGTGGCCTTGAACTTCATTTCATACAGGTCAGACACAAGCACGTTACAGCCCTGTTTCTTCAGCGCATCCACAGCAGCATCTTTAACAGCCGCATTGAAAGATCCTTCGCTCTGGTGCGCGTAAACGATCAACACTGTCTGTGCAGCTGAAAAACAACATAAACCGAAGAGATTAAACATACAAAATAAAATAAAATGAAGCAAAATGTTGCAAACAAACGAAAATTGAAATAACAACAAACAAGAACGTACCCATGTTTCTCACCCACAGGTCTCAAAACAGTCACTAAACAACAACACAACTGTGAGAGTGAACTGTGATCTGTGATGTTTTAAAGTGATAATCATCTGTGCACAGCTGAATCATTTTACTGATCAATTAGTGCTGGCAGGCCATCCACAAACATTTACGACAACAAAATAAAATAAATACAACTAAAATAAATAAAATATCTTCATGGTTTTTCAATGGAGTAATATCTTTTCTTTATGTTATTTTTTAAACTTTTTTTTTTTTTACAATAAACTTGCATTGCAGGTTTACGCTTTTTTACCACCAGATGTCAACATGCAGCAGCTGAAGCTACAGATGCATCTACAACTATAAAACACATCTCATAATAAAACATACATGATAAAAATGAAAAACGAAATTGATTTGGTAAGTCAGTTTAGATAATTTGTTGTTTTATTAACTATCTTTCTTGCCGAGTAACGTAGATATTTGGCAACAATTTTGTGCTGAGAAAATAACAGCTGTTTTGTCTCCTCATCTTGGTGCAGTTTGTTGATTTTTTTAAACGGGCAAGGATGGAAGATTTGCTTGAGATCACCTAAACCGGACAAGGTTACTTTGAGACCAGTTAAGACCAGCAGTCTGGTTTATTATATTTCCCCCAGCAGGGGCACCGAGTCATCAAAGATTAGAAATGCATTCCAGCATGTGTCTGACAGGCAATAATTTATAATCTACTCAAAACTGAAAATAGTTCCTAAAGTGTATTACATTCAAGCATTTAGCAGATTTTTTATCCAATGCAACTTACAATAGAAGGACCAAGCAATTAATTACAGAATCAATAATATTCATAATAAACAATGCCAGGTTTAGTATAAAACTATTTAGCAGTTTTTGTTTTTTTTAGATATTTATCAGCTTGTTCTTTTTTTTCCAGTTTCAGTAATGTTAGTACTTCAACTTTAACTTAGATGCCAGTCACCATTTTCATTTTTTTCCTCTAGTATATTATAATTCAATTAATAAACACGGTTTTAATAACATTACCACTGGTCTTGTATGGTGCATATTAACCAGAAATGGACCTAAAAAAACTTATCAGCCAAACTTTGATTTGTATTGCTTTTGAAACTGCAGCTAACTTGACCATGCTAGTAACTAACCTCATCTTGAACCTGGGACATTTTAGCATAACCTCAATGTCACTACAAGAGGTCACTATACAGTTCTGAGCAGTTTTTCTGTCTAATAAGGAATGTTTGTAAAGGAATACTGAACTGCTTTCTGCAGTATACAGTGCTTTTAATAATAGTATGCGAAATAGCACACACACACACACACAATGTGATACAAAAATAATTGGTAATATGCTACTCTGGTACTACATAATTACATTCTGTATACGGTTTATTTTTCACACTGGAGCTGGAAGAAAACTAATCAAAAAGTAAAAGTAACACTCAGTTTCTGAGATTGTATGGCTACCTGTTTCCAGATTAGCATTAGGATCGGTTTTAGTTTAATACAATATAGACATGCTGCCGGATTTCAAAGCACTATCTACAAACATTTGCTGAATAGTTTTTTTTTGCAGAAAAGGACATGCCCCTAAAGAATGTCCACAGTAAATGGGAAATCCATGCACATCTGGGACAAATACCTCTTCAGAGAATAAATGAATCCAATTTATGAGCCCTGAACAAAAGTGTAATCTTAAAGTGCTGCTTGTTCGGACACAGAACAAACTCGTTTTTGATATTTGGGGCCTTAGAATTGTTTTGATAAAATCCCCTAGGTGGAGACCACTGAATGAGCAACAAAATAGAGAAATCCTTTAATCAGGAGCACAAAATTAAATTCTGTCTTGGTCTCTAAATGTTTACATTAAGGTATAGTTCCCTGCAAAAAAAAAAAAAATCTGTCATTGTTCACCCTTGTGTTGTTTCATCTGCGACAGTGGTTAATCTTCTAAACAAACTCCAACATTTAGTAAACTTTGAAAAGTTTGTCCCTCCATTAAAAGTCCAGGAAACCAAAACTGTAAAGATCCAAAAAGCAATCAATATGAATGGAGCAGTTAAATTTGAAATCTTTTGACGATTTATCTAGATTCCGGATTTATTCAAAATCTCAATTTTTGTTTTGAAGATTATCAGTTTTTTGACATCATATGGGTGAACAAATTGGCAGTTTCTCATTTTGGGTGCACCAATATTTAAAATAAACTGCAGGGCTGGACAAAACTAATTACAACACTTATTCAAAACATGAACAATTTATTGACGACTAAATTCAGCTTTAAGATTGCTAAACAAGACATGACCACATGGGGACAGCATTGCACCAAGTCTCACACCCCAGCTTTCATCTGGTTGTGGGGAGGCAGAGGTTTCTCCAGGTGCTGACCCACAGTGAGACCAAAAGGAGAGTCCGCCTGTTTCTCCCGGACTTCAGGCTTGAGCTGAAAGCCTTTGCCCTCGTCAAAGATGTCTGCAGGTGGGAAGGTGAGATGCGACTCATTTAGGAGACCTTGAAGACGAGCACGCCAGCCTTCCAACAGGCCTTCACGAGCCTCAGTAGAGAGATGTGTGGGTGCCCAGAAGATCTGTGGAGCAAGGACCTGGAAGCCACAATAGTTGAGGACACCATTCTACAAAGAGAAGAAACAGTGCAGAAGTGGCAGGTTTGTCAACTCAATTCATACTTCATTGCTTTGAAAAGGGACAATATTATATATATATATATATTTAGTATGTTAATAAAACAATTACACAAAAATAAGGAACTGCATTTGTGCAGAGCCAAGTATAGTGGACTGTCTCACAATTAAACCTGCACATGCAAAGAATCGATGGAAGTGAAGAGCGCTTGTAGTCTACCCTTTGAAATCCTTCCTTCTGAAGGGCCCTTTGTAGTCCCAGGTCATTTGACAAATATAAAAAAAAAAAGAAGCATACTTCCACAATGTACATGAAGTGTTCCATTGTCACGCACCAAATTTATGTACTCAACTGTTACTTTAGGACACCATGAAGATGAACTACATGCACTTTTAACAGAACACCTCGGAACTTTTTTTTTGTTACCACGTACCATCTTTCATACACTAGTACACTCAAGTGATGACTAAAAGCATTTTAAGTCAGAGATAGTATTTTAGTTCAGATTCATGGTGTTCCAAAATAGCAGTTGAGTTCACCAAGTTGATCTTAGTTTCTTGAGAATATTTTTAGTATATCAAGTACAAAATTAGTGCACGAAAATAGCGCACTACACAATTTATGGAAGTATACTTTTTTTTACCTAGGGTGGCCATTTAAGCGCTTCGGAATAATCCTTTAATATGGTGGCTTTGTTCTCACTCCAAAGTACCTTTCGGAAGCGGAGTTGTCCCATTTGGAACACAGCATAACTTAGGCTGATGTAAAAGTTAGGATAAAAGGAACGGAGGGGATGATGTTCTTACTTGAATTGGCCACAGAGTAACATTCATGTCTCCATTGATCCCATTGGAGCTGAACATGGTCTCATGGGAGCCAGTAGTGAACGATAGCATGGCTTTCTTGTCCTGACATGAATTAAACGCTCAAATTAGACCAATATTAACAGCTCATTCAAATTTCATTAAAGAGCAGCAAACATTTTGGGTTTATGATGTGCAGGCCTCACCCTGAAGATGCCCTCACTGTAACGCTTTTCCAAGGTGTATGCAAAACCAAGCGTAAGAACCCGGTCCATCCAGCCTTTCATGATGGCAGGAACAGAGAACCAGTACATGGGAAACTTCAAGAAATTGACAAATTGTCAAAGACCCACAAAGAGAAGAACAATCTAAGAGAAATGTCATACCTGAAAAATAACAAGATCTGCTTCTTTTAGTTTCTTGTGCTCATCTACGATTTCAGAAGCTAGTCGCCCCTCCTGCCAGGCCAACATGGTCTCATTTCCATAACAGAAATGCTCTGGGTTCTTCACTGCTCCTGAGAAACAGAAAATCGTGCAATTAGTGCCACTGAGCTCTGATAAGGCACTTGTTAGTTTAATATTATTTTCTAAACAAACAAAACACTGCTTCTCCCACACACCAGTAATATCCTCCTTTGTAGCCGTGGCCTTGAACTTCATTTCATACAGGTCAGACACAAGCACGTTACAGCCCTGTTTCTTCAGCGCATCCACAGCAGCATCTTTAACAGCCGCATTGAAAGATCCTTCGCTCTGGTGCGCGTAAACGATCAACACTGTCTGTGCAGCTGAAAAACAACAAACCGAAGAGATTAAACATACAAAATAAAACAAAATGTTGCGAACAAACGGAAATTGAAATAACCAACAAACAAGAACGTACCCATGTTTCTCACCCACAGGTCTCAAAGCAGTCACTAAACAACAACACAACTGTGAGAGTGAACTGTGATCTGTGATGTTTTAAAGTGATAATCATCTGTGCACAGCTGAATCATTTTACTGATCAATTAGTGCTGGCAGGCCATCCACAAACATTTACGACAACAAAATAAAATAAATACAACTAAAATAATAAAAATATCTTCATGGTTTTTCAATCGATTAATTTATTTTATTTCTGTTATTTAAAAAATTTTTTACAATAAACTTGCATTGCAGGTTTAAGTTTTTTTACCACCAGATGTCAACATGCAGCAGCTGAAGCTACAGATGCATCTACATCTATAAAACACATCTCATAATAAAACATACATGATAAAAAATGAAAAACGAAATTGATTTGGTAAGTCAGTTTAGATAATTAGTTGTTTTATTAACTATCTATCTTTCTTTCTTGCCAGGTAACCTAAATATTTGGCAACAGTTTTGTGCTGAGAAAATAACAGCTGTTTTGTCTCCTCATCTTGGTGCAGTTTGTTGATTTTTTTAAACGGGCAAGGATGGAAGATTTGCTTGAGATCACCTAAACCGGACAAGGTTACTTTGAGACCAGTTAAGACCAGCAGTCTGGTTTATTATATTTCCCCCAGCAGGGGCACCGAGTCATCAAAGATTAGAAATGCATTCCAGCATGTGTCTGACAGGCAATAATTTATAATCTACTCAAAACTGAAAATAGTTCCTAAAGTGTATTACATTCAAGCATTTATGCATCAAGCAGATTTTTTTTATCCAACGCAACTTACAATAGAAGGACCAAGCAATTCATTACAGAATCAATAATATTCATAATAAAAAATGCCAGGTTTATTATAAAACTATTGAGCAGTTTTAGTATTTTTAGTTATTTATTAGCTTTTTCTTTTTTTCCAGTTTCAGTAATATTAGTACTTCAACTTTAACTTAGATGCCAGTCACCATGATTTTTTTTTTCCTCTAGTATATTTTATTTAAATTAATAAACACGGTTTTAATTAACATTACCACTGGTCTTGTATTAACCAGAAATGGACCTAAAAAAACCTTAGTAGCCAAACTATGATTTGCATTGGTTTTGAAACTGCAGCTAACTTGACCATGCTAGTAACTAACCTCATCTTGAACCTGGGACATTTTAGCATAACCTCAATGTCACCACAAGAGGTCACTATACAGTTCTGAGCAGTTTTTCTGTCTAATAAGGAATGTTTGTAAAGGAATACTGAACTGCTTTTTGCAGTATACAGTGCTTTTAATAATAGTATGCGAAATAGCACACACACACACACACACAATGTAATAATAAAAATGTATTGGTAATATGCTACTCTGGTACTACATAATTACATTCTGCATACGGTTTAGTTTTCACACTGGAGCTGGAGGAAAGAAATCTAAAAGTAAAAGTAACATACTCCGTTTCTGAGATTATATGGCTACCCGTTTCCAGATTAGCATTAGGATCTGTTTTAGTTTAATACAATAAAGACATGCTGCCGGATTTCAAAGCACTATCTACAAACATTTGCTGAAGAGTTTTTCTGCAGAAAAGGACATGCCCCTGAGGAATGTCCACAGTAAATGGGAAATCCATGCACATCTGGGACAAATACCTCTTCAGAGAATAAATGAATCCAATTTATGAGCCCTGAACAAAAGTGTAATCTTAAAGTGCTGCTTGTTCGGACACAGAACAAACGGGTTTTTGATATTTGGGGCCTTAGAATTGTTTTGATAAAATCCCCTAGGTGGAGACCACTGAATGAGCTACAAAATAGAGAAATCCTTTAATCAGGAGCCGTCTTGGTTTCTAAATGCTCCAATCTTACAATGCATAGTTCACCTAAACAAAACATCTGTCATTCGTTCACCCTTGTGTTGTTTCACACCTGCGACACACTGGTTAATCTAAACAAACTCAAACATTTAGTAAACTGAAAAGTTTCTGTCCCTCCATTAAAAGTCCAGGAAACCAAAACTGAAAAAATCCAAACAGCAATCAATATTAATGGGGCAGTTAAAATTAAGTCTTTTGACGATTTGTTATGTAAACTCAGGTTTCATTCAAAGTATATTTTGTTTTGAGGATTAAACTGTTTCTTGAACATCATATGGGTGAGCAAATGGCATGGGTTTCTCACTTTGGGTGCACCAACATTTAAAATAAACTGCAGGGCTGGACAAAACAAATTACAACATTCATTCAATACATGAACAATTTATTAATGTCTCAAATTCAACTTTGCAACTGCTAAACAAAGACATGACCACATGGGGACAGCATTGCACCAAGTCTCACACCCCAGCTTTCATCTGGTTGTGGGGTGGCAGAGGTTTCTCCAGGTGCTGACCCACAGTGAGACCAAAAGGAGAGTCCGCCTGTTTCTCCCGGACTTCAGGCTTGAGCTGAAAGCCTTTGCCCTCGTCAAAGATGTCTGCAGGTGGGAAGGTGAGAGGTGTCTCATTTAGGAGACCTTGAAGACGAGCACGCCAGCCTTCTAACAGGCCTTCACGAGCCTCAGTAGAGAGATGTGTGGGTGCCCAGAAGATCTGTGGAGCAAGGACCTGGAAGCCACAATAGTTGAGGACACCATTCTACAAAGAGAGGAAACAGTGCAAAAGTGGCAGGCTTGTCAACTAAATTCATACTTCATTCCAAGGTGCTTTGCAAGGAACAATTAAAAAAAATATATATATATATATAAAAATTACACAAATAAAATAACTCATTTGTGCACAGCCAATTATAGGGGACCATCTCACAATTAATCCTGCATGTGCAAAGAATCAATGGGAGTGAAGTGCATGCAGCCTACCCTGAAATCCTTCCTTCTTAAGGGACCTTTGAAAAAATATACTTCCATGTACTTAAAGTGCTCCATTTTAAATGCACTAAATAAAAAATAAAAAGATTCTTTAATACTGAAGATCAACTTGATGTACTCCATGCTACTTTGGGACACCATGAATATGAACCAAAATGCACTTTTAACATACCATCATAGGCGGAGTTTGGGGGGGGCCGGGGGGGGCACTGCCCCCCCAGATCAGAGCCAATCGATTTTGTCAGATCTATAAATACAAAAATATTTTCACATGGTCTCATTTTATTTGCATTATCGTATTTTAATGAGTATGTTAAGGCTAAATTATTTGTAATTAATGTAAAAAAAAAAAAATCTTTTCCGATCTTTCCATACTGCACATAGAAAACGATTTGACTGCAAATTTATCAGGAGAGAAGATCGTGGACATCTACGTTAATCGGAAAAGAGGCAGATTCTTCTACATTAGGTAATATATACGTTTTTATCCCACTCTTTGTATAGCCAACCAGTCGTTGTTGTAAATGTATTTTAAATGAAGAAAATATGAAGAGCTCTTTTCCAAAACGCGATAAACGCCAAATAAATAAAAAATGAGTTCGTCATGCCATTTTGCTGTGTACTGAACCTATTCACTGCTCCATCAATGTTTCATGCCAAATCGCTATATTTCCTTGTTTAAAATGTACCTCACTCTCCTGACCTCACAAAGAGGCGCTCTAGCGACTGACGCGAGAGGCTGTAGCCTTTGGCGTTCCTTGTTAGAGCGCCTGCCTCCCGCACCGGAAACCCGGGTTCGAGACCCGCTCGGTGTGATTTTAACATGACCATTTGAATGTGACCATTTTAACATGATAAATTGAATATTAACAAAATGTATGGGTCTAGGTAAAAAAAAAAAAAAGTCATTTTCATGAAAACTATTAAAATGGATTTATAGCGTTTTGGAAAAGAGCTCTTCATATATAGACTATAAATAATTGAAAATGTAGAAAATATGGTATATACAGTGTGTAAAAAAAAAAAAAAAATCATAGCTCATGGTCTACCGGTAGGTGCCCCCCCAGGCAAAAATGTGAAACTCCGCCTATGCATACCATCTCTGAACTTTTTTTTATATATATATATATATATATATATATATATATATATATATATATATATATATATATATATATATATATACACACACACACACACACACACACACTAATACAGTGATGGATAAATACATTTCAACTCCGAGATGGTATGTTAAAAGCACATATTCATGGGGTTTCAAAATAGCACAGTTCACCAAGTTGATCTAAGTTTATTGAGAATATTTTTAGTATACCAAGTACAAAATTACTGTGAGAAAATAGAGCGCTTCAAGTAAATTATGGAAGTACACAATTTTTGGCCAATTAAGCGCTTCTGTTTGGAATAATCCTTTAATTTGGTGGCTATGATGGTTTTCATTCCGAAGTACCTTTCAGAAGCGGAGTTGTCCCATTTGGAACACAGCATAACTTAGGCTGATGTAAGTTAGGATAAAGGGAACGGAGGGATGATGTTCTTACTTGAATTGGCCACAGAGTAACATTCATGTCTCCATTGATCCCATTGGAGCTGAACATGGTCTCATGGGAGCCAGTAGTGAACGATAGCATGGCTTTCTTGTCCTGACATGAATTAAACGCTCAAATTAGACCAATATTAACAGCTCATTCAAATTTCATTAAAGAGCAGCCAACATTTTGGGTTTATGATGTGCAGGCCTCACCCTGAAGATGCCCTCACTGTAACGCTTTTCCAAGGTGTATGCAAAACCAAGCGTAAGAACCCGGTCCATCCAGCCTTTCATGATGGCAGGAACAGAGAACCAGTACATGGGAAACTTCAAGAAATTGACAAATTGTCAAAGACCCACAAAGAGAAGAACAATCTAAGAAAAAAAAATGTCATACCTGAAAAATAACAAGATCTGCTTCTTTTAGTTTCTTGTGCTCATCTACGATTTCAGAAGCTAGTTGCCCCTCCTGCCAGGCCAACATGGTCTCATTTCCATAACAGAAATGCTCTGGGTTCTTCACTGCTCCTGAGAAACAGAATATCGTGCAATTACTGCCACTGAGCTCTGATAAGGCACTTGTTAGTTTCATATTATTTTCTAAACAAACAAAACAGTGCCTCACATACCAGTAATATCCTCCTTTGTAGCCGTGGCCTTGAACTTCATTTCATACAGGTCAGACACAAGCACGTTACAGCCCTGTTTCTTCAGCGCATCCACAGCAGCATCTTTAACAGCCGCATTGAAAGATCCTTCGCTCTGGTGCGCGTAAACGATCAACACTGTCTGTGCAGCTGAAAAACAACATAAACCGAAGAGATTAAACATACAAAATAAAATAAAATGAAACAAAACATTGCGAACAAACGAAAATTGAAATAACCAACAAACAAGAACGTACCCATGTTTCTCACCCACAGGTCTCAAAGCAGTCACTAAACAACAACACAACTGTGAGAGTGAACTGTGATCTGTGATGTTTTAAAGTGATAATCATCTGTGCACAGCTGAATCATTTTACTGATCAATTAGTGCTGGCAGGCCATCCACAAACATTTACGACAACAAAATAAAATAAATACAACTAAAATAACTAAAACATCTTCATGGTTTTTCAATGGATTCATTTCATTTCTGTTTTATTGAATTATTTTTTTTACAATAAACTTGTATCGCAGGTTTACGTTTTTTACCACTAGATGTCAACATGCAGCAGCTGAAGTTACAGATGCATCTACATCTATAAAACATCTCATAATAAAACATACATGTATGATACAAATGAAAGGGAAAACAACGAAATTGATTTGGTAAGTCAATTTAGATAGTGGTTTTATTAACTAACTTTTATTTATTTATTTATGGACGGGTAAGCCTATTTGGCAACATTTTTGTGCTGAGAAAATAACAGCTGTTTTGTCTCCTCATCTTGGTGCAGTTTGTTGATTTTTTTAAACGGGCAAGGATGGATTATTTGCTTGAGATCACCTAAACCGGACAAGGTTACTTTGAGACCAGTTAAGACCAGCAGTCTGGTTTATTAGGCTATGTTTTCCCCCAGCAGGGCATTTTTATTATCTTCAAAATTAAATGTAAAAGTTTATTATTATTGCGAAAGGTGCACGTGTATAACTTTAAGAAGTGCAAGATACGGGTTTCTGTTTTTAGCACCATACTCCCATGTTTAAAAATAGCGTGCGAGCCCTCAAACTCCCCCAACAGACGCACGCTCGAATCCATTCACGCCTCAATACTGAACTAAAGCAAGTGAATATAAGTTATCTCAGCCGTTATCCTGACAATCACGCTGTTGAACAGCCCAGCTTTCCAAGCAAACAAACTCTAGATCATTTACAGCCATTTTGGCAGCTCCTCATAGGCGACACGTGTGTCACGAAAACGCATTTGCGCTCTCAGCACCGGTGACTCTTCAGTCTTTTACAGTACAGCACTAGGAAGAGGGCAAAAAAGACGGATGTAACACAATGAGCTGAGTTGTGAACGACACGACGTAGCGTTGCTGTTTTTTGGTTAGAGTTAGACACGTACTTTCTTTTTCTTATGCCTCTTTTGAAGGAATAATTCTCCTAAGGATCGGTTCTCACGCGTAAAGGAGCGTGTTTCTCAGAAGGATTTATTAAAGGTTACCAATGGGGTCTCAAGGGCCAGGACGTAAAAGAACCCCCAGCAAAAATGGGTTGACTGCTGAGGAAGATGCCCTCAATGTAATCGCAAAAGAGGTAAATCAATCTCTTAAGGGTTAAACTAATGTAATGATCTTAGTTGCAGATGTGCAGGGTTAAACTCCAGAAAAGAGAACAGCTTGACAATCACATGGTTCAACATTCAGAGTTAGTTTGTTTATTAAACCAATGAGCTCTACACAGTTTCACGAGTATCTAATTAACATAACAACAGTATAACTAAGGTAAAGTCCCTGTTTATGCCCTCACCTGGACCTGTATTTTTTATAATATATTATTATTATTATTATTATTACAATCTGTAGATCATTTCCTCTCCTGCTAGTCAAGTCTGCTTCCTGTCTGTTTGTTTTTAGTACCTAACTAAACGTTGCTGGGCTGTGTTGATCAAAGCTGTTATTTTATTGCATCATGGCAGTGGGTTAATATATTTGAAAGTGCCACATGTCTGCAACATAAGCTGGGTTTGATGTGCTGGAACAGGTGCTGGGTTCATGGGGGAGAAAACCTTGATTAGACTGCTTAGGAAGTGATTTTAGGCCCAGTTAGAACTTCAGCAGATGTATATGATGTTTCTTCATTGTACACCCATTGTGAAAAGCAATGCCTGTATGTGAAGTGCACGTGTTTTCGTAGATAGATAAACTGTATATGTAGCAAATGTTTCATTCTATTAATAGTAAGTGCCTCTATTTGACACATCATGCTCAGTGGTTGGCAGGAGAGAGGCCTTCTCACTCTACTGTCAGCAGCATGAACTGCCCTCTCAGTTTAGAGTGTGAAATACAGTCAGAGAAGCATGGGTATAGTTGTGTGCATGCATGTAAACATGTCTCTGTGTTTACATGATTCATTTTATTTATTTAATGTTTGACTTTTAGGTGAACTTCTGAATTACAGTATGAAACACTTGGTATGTGAATGCATAATAAGCTAAAATGTTTCATAAATACCCAAGTGACAGAGGCTGTGTAGAACTTTGTAGCTGTTGAATAATCACATGCAAAGTGATTTTTTTATTCTCGTTTTCAACAACAGGACAGGCTAGCTATTAAAAAAAAAAAGCAGTAGCACATTTAGTTCATCTCTTGTAAGTGAGCACGTGGATAAAGAGAGATTCCGGTGAAACACCCCCATGTTATCAAACGTCCAATCAGTAGGCAAAATTCTGTTTTTACATTTGCATAATTTTAGCCTGACCGCTAAAAGTTATTTTCTGATCCAACCTGTTTCTCTTGTTATCGAAAAAAAAATGTGCGTACTTTTTTTTGCATACTCCCATGTGGCTTTGCAGCAGAGCTGTTGCAAATTTAAACAGCTAGGTCATGCAAGGTCTTATTAGAGCTTCTCTCTGAGCAGGTTTAGCTTCAGTTAGACGATGACGAGATACTGTGGTTTTAACCCTTTTTATTACTAAGTGCTTGACACATTTTCAAGCCTGCTGTAAAGTTTGAATGCCTTCACAAATAAGCTACTTATTTATATGTTCCTAGGACTTTTTAAGAGCCATTTTATCTTCTTTTAAGTGCCTGTTTCATTATTTACTTCCTGTGTTCCATTGCCCCACCTTAACTTGCCTGCATTTGTTGCTGATAGGCTGCCGTCCAACACTTGCTGGTCTCTGACAAGCTGGTATGTTGGCCCTCATGTGTTCGTTGATTCTGTAATAAGAGCTTTAGAAATAGAAGGCCCTCAGAGACCAGCTGTTTTTGCAGCTTCAAGACCAGACATGAAGTTTCAGGGGGCATTACAATGAGCAGAAGTAGGGAACAGAGGCATCTGATAATGGATGCAGTGGAGATGCATGCTGATAATATCTGCATTCGTAATCCTCAGTGGCTGTGCTTTTCTGGTGCTCTATAATGTAGCTAAGCTGTTAAATGTAAGATAGGGCCACAGTAGAACATGAGTCAGGAAAGGATTTCCTGTAAAACAATGGCTACTCAACACTTTGATTCAGTGTTCTGTTTGTCCTTCTACTTACACGGATGCACATTGTGGAATCTGTTAAGACAAACTCATGTCATAAATAAATTGCTTTCAGCAGTATGTGTTTGGTTCATGGCCACATTGCTTAAGGTTTTGCCACATACTAAAAAAGTTTCATACAACAAAAATCCTCGTTTGACTAGAAAGGCATTTAATTTGTTTTAAAGGCAGGCCAACTCCAGATAAAGGCCTATGACGATTCATGTTGATATTGATATGTGTTCCTAACACAGTTTTGGGTATAAATTCCATAACTTGTGTCTCTGTAAATGTGAATTACAATGGCACCAGTTATGGAATTCCAGGCAAAACTGTTTAAGTATACAGTATAACATTCATGTGAATAATTTCAGCCAGTACCAAAATACATTTATAATGTTACAAAATATTTCTGTTTCATGTTAATGCTGTTCTTTTAACTTTCTATTCATGAGGCTAAAATATTTAGCAGAACAGTTGTTTCTGAAATTGATGATAATAAGAAATGTTTTAAAACCCCATATCAGAATTATTTGAGTAATGACTGCTAAGCATTCAGCTTTGACATCACAGCAATGTTGTTTTGTTATAATACACTTTATTATATTTTTAAATATAAATATACAATTACTATTTTGATTTGAAATGCTGTCTTAGTAAGAGACTTATTTCAAAACATGAAAAATAAGGCCCTATTTTTTTTAAACCATGTATACCTCTGACAGATGTCACTTGAAAAAAAACTTGTTTCCTGAGAAGTCGCACTCTTTTCTGTGATACCCATGTATAAAAGTACAATAAATAAATAATAAAGAGTCATTGGAGCACCCTGCGGCAGGAAGTAGCATGGATAGCTCAAGCTGTTAATAGAGTGTCATCATGCCAGACTGAACTAGTGTTTCCATTTTATTGTCTAAAAAATAAAGAGCAGATGCATGTACCATTAAATAGTTTGGGGTCAGCAAGATTTTGTTGTTGTTGTTGGAGGTTATTAATACTTATATTCAGCAAGGATGCAGCTGATCAAATGTGACAGTAAAGAGTTAAATGCGGTGTTTTGTACTTTCTATTCCTCAAAGAACGGTTTCCACAAAAATATTAAGCAGTACAACTGTTTTCAACATTGATAATTATAAGAAATGTTTATTTAGCACTAAATCATATTAGAAAGATTTCTGAAGGATCATGTGACACTAAAGACTGAAAATTCAGCTTTCAATACATTTGAAAAACATAAAAATAAAAAAATCTTACCAACCCAGACATTTGATTGGTAGTGTGATCTAGCTGTTATTGTACTCTACATTTCTTATTGCTAACAGTCTCAATATTTCTAAATATTATCATAAACTCATTTTGCATTCACTGGCACCATTTACAGTGTCATCCAATGACTGAGATGGTTAAAAGCTGATTAGGATGGCAGGTTAGACTTTGCGCTCTGGGGGGTGTTTAAATGATTAATCAGAGCTCAGACTTTGGGTTTCGGGATGAGAGCTGTCTGACTGTTAATCTTAAACTCATTGTCCTGAGCAATGATTTTATATTTCTGCATTCAGAAGGAAGATTCCTCCTGATATCAAAGTAAATGATTATGTGCCCTCACACATAAATGGTTTTATGAATACCCAGCACAGCAGCACATTAACACCTGTTTATCACCGGTCCATGCCAATCATAATATTTATCTGCCTCGCTCAGGATTAAGCTCTGAGCAGCTTGAGGTTAAACTTGCACTGGACTGTATTCAACAATGCCCTATTCCTGTGAATTTTCTTCAAGAGGCTTGTTGCAGAGCTGTTGATACGGGTTGAAGCAAGCGAGACACTGTAACAAACTCAAATAATGTCAGCACACTTAAGTCCGAGACCTTTTTCACATGCTGACATCTTTCACCAAGAATGGAACCTCTCCATATAAGGACAAGGAATTAGAAAGAGTTTTCTTCCTTTTTCTGATGTCAATGGGCCCCTGAAGATTATCACAATTGCTTTCCTGTTTATTCTCTGCTGTTTGGACGCATCCCTTATGAAGGAGTAATGCTGAGTCCATATTTTTTTGTGCGCTGTTGATGCTTATTGGTCAGGATGTTTGTGTATAAACCATGGTTACTCTGATAACTTCTTAATCTTCAGTCATTTGTTTTATGACAAAAAAATATAGTCATTGTCTGTTTTACATTTTTCTGTTGATATCAAATGCAAGACACCCTTTATTTGGCATTGTGTACTATGGATATTATTTTATCTAGTCACAAATTGTTTTCTCATTTTTACACTCAAAAATTATTCATGGCATAGTTTATCATTAGGTTTTAGTATTTTCATCTATTTGATTTGATTTTACTTAAAGCTTTTTTCAAGTTGCTTAGCATAAATCTGAATATAATCAGTTAAAAAGTATGCTTATAGCTGTAGAACATGTAAGATTCAATTAGTTCAAATGTATTAGATTTATTGATAAGTATAGAAACCTGGTTATGTTGTATTTAAAACACATTCAGTTATAGTACTATTACAGAAATCTCATTCTTTTTTTCATTTATGTATGACTGACAGACATTTGTCACATAAAGTTTGGTCCAAATAGATGAAATTTTTACATGTCAAAATACATAAATCCTAAAGGATTATAATTATGTTTTTAGTGTTAGTTGATTTGGATAAAAGTGTCTACTAAATGAATACATGTAATCGTAATATGAGCAAGGTCACATGGTTTTCAGCATTGCACTTTACAGTGATGTTTTTACTTATAATTCTCAGTGTAACCTACAACATTTATTCGGAATATTGTTTTTTTTGATGGATTTGATGTGCATGGCAATCCTTTACATGCAAAAATCACTTTTGTTGTTGTTCTGTTAAGTTACGCTCAGGATTACGCTCGGAGCAATTCTTAGAAAAAACTTGTACAGAGAGAAAATGGTCCTATTTTCATGATTTATTAACTTGGTGCACAAGGTCATGTTGTGGATTTTACTCTGATAAGACTGTGTGCTAAAGTGAAAGGAATGCACATTCAGACTGCTCTAGTCTCCGATTAACCACTTGGTGCAAGTTGTTGTTTATTTGACAAATGTATGTCAAACAGTTTAATGTGAAAAAATTCTGTAAAGTTGCAAAGACACTGCTCATTATTCTGTACAAAGCAGTACAATTCATCTTATGTTTTTACACTGAGCTCACTCCAGCTGACTGTCATCTTATTTATCAATTATTTAAATAACTTTCGACAATAAAATTGTCGAAATATTTTTGCATAGTGTGATCTCATATGACCCAATGAAAGAGCCTGCAGTACTACAATTTAGCTTCAGCCCTTGTGGATGCAATTCAAGAGAAGTCAGCTCAGAGCATGAGAGCAAACGCTGCCGAACAAAACTCAAGCTGCTGAGCTGTTTGACTTATGTTAATATATTGTCTGTAACAAAATAAGCAAACTGAGCAGTGTGAACGCACTCAAATCAGCAGTTAAAAATGCATCTGATTACTACGATGTGGATGTTTGCATGAGCTCTGCAGTTCAGTAACGTACTCCAGTAAAGTCCGGTCACATCATGTTTATTTATGCAGTACTGTATGCAATAGTCTTAATTCAAGCAGCTTTACGGTATTAAACATGAAAAAACAGACTCTGTGTTCGCTTTCAGTTAGATTTACAACTTGATTTTCTCCATTGTGGAGCAAGCTAATGATAAAATATTTGTATTAATGGGAACAAAATAATTTAATTAAAGTAACAGTTTGGTTTATAGAGATCAAAGTTGGATCTAGCTCAGGACTGTTTTGGTTATCATAACCCTATAAAGGTATTTTAAGACATTATGTTGTGAATAAAATAGTTTATCCAAAGCGTCATATCACTTTCCTTTATTTTGTTTCTTATATGATTTACAAAAGGAGATGTTTGACAGAATGATGTCACTCGGTTATATTTTCATGTAGCTAATTAAATAGTTAGAGAGTGTCTCGGTCTGCAATACCATTTTGTGTGCCAAATACATCTATTTGTTTAAGGAACTGGTAACATTTTACAATAAAGTATCATTTGTTAACATTAATGTATTAATTAACATGAATGAACAATGCAATAATCTGTGTTAAAGTTGGTTAATAAAATACAGTTGTTCATTGTTTTTAGCGTTAGTTCACAGATTTACATCAAAAAACAAAATGTGATTTTGAGATTTTAGTATTTAGACTCTTTATCTAACTTATATTTAGGCAATTTTGCCATCGCGATCACTTAAATAAAATGAATGAGTGAATATAAAACTGCGCATTTAAATCTGGCCCTTTATAGCGCCAAAAATTTCACTTATGAGTCTCACCATAAAAGATGGTACATTGATTGTCTAGAAACTGAACCAATAATGTTGTATAAAAATTAGTTGATGACTGCAACACATTATTTTACTGTGATTTTTGAGCTGAATATTAAAATAATGACTAAAGATAAGAAAAAACAGCTGATTTTGTCTAATGTATTCTCCGGTCCAAGCCAATCAAAAGAAGCTTCTCTGCAGTGTGTGAGCAGAAGCTTTTTTAGACAATGTACAAATGATACAAATTTTAATACATACTCACAAATGGCCACAGAGATGAATGCCCACATTAAAGAACAAACAGCTGACCATTTCCATAATGAAAATCTACCAAGAGCAGACAAATTACCTTTTAAGACATGCTTTTTTGGGGTGTTAAATAATGGTGCACATACCAGTAATTTGATGGGGCAAACGTTAGTAAATCACGTTGCATGATTCATTTGAATACCCATAAATTTAGCATCTGAAAGGGAAACTCCTACAAATGCATATTCAATAACTTCAGTTGCAAAAATAATTGTCCTTACCTGTTTTGTAATCATGACTTATTTTAACATCAAAAGACGGTTTGCACTGGTTAATAAATCTTGCCCCAAATCTCTTGTAAGGAAATCTACAGCATTTTTGGCTATTCTGCAGTGTAAACCCAGTTCACCCAGGTTTTTGGCCTTAAAACAGAGAGTACATTGAATTAACTTAGAAACCAGAAACCAGTATATGAAATGCAATTTCACCTTCAAATCATCACCATCATGCTGCTTTCTCTCACTCCCTCATTTCAACAAGCTGGAGTTTCTCTCACAGGCTCGTTCTTGTTCTTATGTAAGTCTGTGGTCAGTAAAGCAAGTGTTTTGTGTTGGCCAAGTACAAGTTGGCCAAGGTCTTCTCTTTCTGTGAAGAGCTGCTTCTGTGTGCAGTCATCTGAGACGGGAACACTAGCATCTCAAAACTTCACCTTGCCTCAGGTTTCTCGGAGTTTAAAATTGAAGTGTGGCATTTCTGAGCCACTTGCGGCATCTAAAGGGATTGGCAAAATAACGATGCAAACATCATTGGTTGAGACCAAACAGGACATCTCGATCTCCTCAAACAAAGTACTAATGTTTTGATAGCACCACAGAACCACTGTGTTTGCACTCTTTAGTCAATGTGAATAGCTTACTAATAATTACCTTTGCACATGAAACTAGTATAGGAAAGTATTTAAAGAGATTTTCACTCTTGCAATTTTCACATTCAGTACTCTTTATATATAAAGCTGTGCGATAATAAACTATGCATTTTAGCTGTTTTACATTTTTGGGTGCGCTTTTTTACTTAGAAAATGTATGTATCATTTAGTATAATTTTTACTTAGAAAATGTATGTTTTAATTGTCTAAGGTTTATATTAGATATGATTACCACTAAGTAATGGTCACTTAATATGATCCTTCTTTTTTTTTCCTCCGTTTTTGTAGTCATCATTTTCTCCATGCTCGGAATGACCCAAATTTATGTTCCTACATTTTTTTTTTTTTTATCCCTACATGGTGATTTTTTTTTTGAACAAGCTGAGATTTGATATTAAATTCTGCCATAGAACCCAGGGACCTGCTAAAATATGCACCCACCACACACAGATCAGACATTGTTTGGTTTATGTTTGACATGGCAGGCTGGCACGATTTATGTAGGTGTTAATATGGGCAGATCTCCAGTGATCTCATATGTTCCAGTCTCTGGCTCTTACGTTAGTACTCAAGTAAGAAAGACTGTTTATGTCTCATACTGAAGACTGTTAATCCAGTGTACACAGATGGCAAAATTATACACATTTTTAATATTGAGCTTTCCACATTTAGATGAATTAAAGTGCTCAGGGACTCTCTTGCTTATATAAGTCATAGTTTTGGAGTTAATAATGTCTCTTTTTAAATATCAACATTTTAGTAAATTCTGCTTCCAGAGTACTGTCCAAAACACACTGAACAAGGAGCAGTTGAGGGTCTCAAGTAAGTTGTGTTGTGTATCTTCAGTTTGTTCTTTTAACTTTCAGCTAGTCTGTTAGCAGTCCAGATGATTAGCATGTACCGCTCAGCCTGGCATGCTGGTACAAGAGGCCGTGGGAGAGAGGGAGATCTGGACAGCTTGGCATCTCCTTCTGTGGTATTTGTCAACAGATAAGAACTCTGGTCTCAAATTGTCCTGGCATTCACCAAACTCCCAGAGACTCCTGAATGACAAGCTTGTCCTGCATGTCTAGCTTAAAAGGCACCAAAATAGGCGTTTTAGTAAATCTGTCCACAATCATCTATCTGAAAAAACACAATAATTCTTCAACTCTATTGGTTAAACTCTAAGGGGCATCTGAACACAGAACATGTTTTTGCTTGGACCTTGCAAGGCCTCCAGGCGCAGTTGTACAAAAATGAAGAGTAATTTGCAAGATGCTACAAAAGACACAAGGCGCAAGTGCAACAGTTTATCCAGCATGAAACAAATAAAAAACAATTGAAAAGTAGCACTGTGGAATAAGTGAATGTGTTCTGTCTGAACAGCTCCTAAAGTGTAGCAATCTCTTTTTCTAAGCCCTGTTTTCATCCTAAATCTAAATGAAGTGGAGACGCTCATATTTGTGATTTGGAAAAAATGGCAGTAGAGCAGCACTTCATCCGAGTTTCATACATTAACCATGGCTCATTGCCAAATGACAACTTTTTCAGATGCTGCTTTCCCAATTTGTGTATTTATGCACTATTCTATGCCATGTTAAATTTTAGTGTCAATACTAGTGTGAGTAATGTTCACACACTATGGGGGGGGAGGAGTTATTAGATTGCAATGCTAGATGGCACTCTTAGACGATAGTGCATAGTCTAGTGCATAACCTTTTGACCAAAGAGCTGGTGGTCAAAGTACACAGATCAAGTACTTGAGTAAAAGTAGAATCATTTAAAATATTACTCCAGTAAAAGTGTACTGCTTTTCAATTTTATCGAGTAAAAGTACAAAAGTACTCAATTTTTTATGTACTTAAAAAAAAAGTACTGATAGACAGATTTATTTTTGCAATTTTATATAGACTACTTTATTTAATTTTATATTAAGCACATATTTTTATAATACTAAATACCTGGGTTTTCCCAAAATAACCACTATATAGAGTCAAGATATTTTGTTGATATGGACTATAAAAAGTGATGTAGAATGTTCACTGTGGTTACACTGCCATGTACCTAGAGAAAACAGATTTCACCATCTAATCTTCACCAGTAAGAAAAAGTGTTTTAGAACTTGTTGTTTTGCAGAAGTGTATATATGACATGAGAATTAGGCCAAAATGAAAACATTTTGGAAAATATCATTATTTTCATGATTTTTTTTTTTTTCTTCAAACCTTGTCTGTGTGTAAAACACCCTGGCCAAATGCCAGAATCACTACTCTGATAATTACTGTAGTTACTATGTTCTGAACATCACATCCTTTCTTTTCCCTCAGATGGAATCTATCTAGTGGCTGAATAAAGATATTTGGACTTTATATCTAAAATTTCTCATTAAGCAAGCTGTTAGCTAGACAGTTAGATCAGCCAACATATTTACATTTTCAGTATGTTATGAATAAACATTCATATCTGTCTAGCTAGTTGATCTAAAAACAATATAAAATGTATACTGTTGATAAAACAATATAAAATAGACATCACATAGGTCTAAATGCATAGCATTTTAATAAAACTGCTAACAGAAAGCAATATGAACGTGTATCTGGTCCACACCATCCTAACTGATTCTCTGAGCTCGCGAACCCGGGATTCCGCTGGAGGCGGGCGCTCTAACAAGGAACGCCAGGCTACAGCCTCTGGCATCTAGAGCGCCTCTTTTTGAGGTGAAGAGGTTTACACCATTTACTGGTATACATCCGTTACACGCATGAGTTATTTTATTTAATCGGTGTTATTTTAATGTTTTGTTTTTTGACCTAAAACATAACGTTAGAACACTGATGTTGATCTGTCTGCATTCCATTTCAGTGGGCTTAAATAGATCACCTTACAGCAGATTTAGTTCACAAACAACTGACAGTTTTGACCTAAATATTATTTTCAGTTACAAATTAATCCTAAAACACATTAGTAAAAGTACAGCATCAGTAACAAGTTCTGTTCTTCTGTGAGTTCAGTTCACTGAAGAAGACTGTAAACGGATCATTTGAATCAGTGTTTTCACTCGAGAACTTGCAATCAGATCATTGCTATTTGTGAATGAAGTGTGCATTTCAACCGATTAACAGGTTCATTGAAATGAATCAGTTTGTTCATGAATCATGCTTCATGTGTAGTGATGTATCAATGAGTAAATATGTTTTATGAAACTAGTGAAGTAAAAATACGATCTTATGCTTGAACTAGTACAAAAGTAAAAGTTACTCATAAAACTACTAGTAAAGTACAGATACTTGAAAAATGTATTTTAAGTACAGTAGAAGTAGTTTACTGCAAACCTGCCAAAGAGCCCTTTTTTCTAAAAAAGCCAAAGAGAAAAAAAATATATATATAAAAAAAAAAATTATATATTCATTCATATAATGAATGTACTAGTCATTGGTGTTTGATGATGAGTTTTTGGCTCAAGGTCTGTATTTAAAGTCACACCAGAGGTGTTCAGCTAGGATTAAGACTTGGCTTTCTGCAGATCAGTCAAGTTCTTCCACACTGACTGAATCATCATTTCTCTTTGACCCTTGCCTTATACACAGAGGCACTGCCATGTTAGAATAGAAAAGGGTCCTGTCCAAACTGTTGCTATTTAATTTTTAGCACACAATTCCCTAGAATAGCATTAAATGCTTAAACATTAAGATTTGTACTCATGGAAATAACTAAAGTAGTCAAACCTTTCATTAGAAGAGGGTGACCCAATACTTTTGGCAATATATGTTTATGTGTGTAACTGAACGCGCACTTTGGCAGTACAAAATATGTATTATTTTAAACCTTTTATCAAAGCTCTACAACAAAGGAATGTTTTGTTATAGATCATTTTTTGGTAAAGGGTGTGATATCTGGCGAGCCACATGATTTTTGTCAAAGAGCCAGGTGTGGCTCGTGAGCCATAGGTTCCCGACCACAGGTCTAGTGCATCATTTGTGACAGTACAGACTGTCTACATCCAAGATAGGGCCATATCTACTACTATAAAATGTATTAAATATAAAAATGAAATTTAACCTTTGAATGGCACCTTTATTTAAGTCTCCATTTGGTAACTGCTGCCAATAACATTGTGAAGGAATGTACTCTGTGGCCAATTAGAGAAATTAAACAATGTATTTATATTTAAAAAAAGGGTCACTACCAGACAGCAGTGGAACTAGCTCTTCATTCCTATTGAGAACATCCACGTCACAGAACTTTCATTAAATTAGAGCATTTTGGGTTTATTGATAGAGCCTGCTCCATTTGGGTCATTAAAAATAGGAGAGAGTGAGAGAGGAGAGAGGTGTGTGAAATAGGCCAGTTTGTTTTCCTCTTCTGCGATAGGAGTGTGTAAATGGTCATGATGGGGGAAAATGCAGATGACCCAGGCTATCATATGCTCACTGTGACTGATATCATGGTGTACTTTGATAACTGCAAGAAGGTAGGCCTTAATATAAGAATGGGTTATAATAAGATATGATAGAGGGGATGATTTTTTCTTTAAGAATGCTAACCTGCTTCTTTTAGGTGCTTATGCACATTATTTGTATGTTTTTTTTTCTTGTCAAAACCCTTGTTTCATAGGTAGACTGACATGTTTCATAGGTAGACAAGATTTGGTTCAGTAATATATATATATATATATCTTGTTCATGTAAATCATATTGTGTGCACAATGCACATGTACATGCCGTCCACATCAGAAATAAGCAGTGATGGGCGTTCATACGATCAGTGGTTTGTTCTGCTAAAGTGCAGGAAGGGTGTGATCCAGGCTCGATTGTGAATGACTCAGCCCTCTGATTTCCTGCTATGGTCAAAAAAGGCATAGTTTTGGTTACCCTGTTAGTCACGCAGTCATACAAAGTGCATTTATTCCTGAAACGTTTTTGAAGACCTCTATTACCCTTGATGTTTAGTTTAAGTGTGGCTTTTTTTCCAAATTAAATATTATTCAACATTTTCAGCACAGTCAAAGCCCTGTTGGGTGGTAACTGTTATTTTAAAGAAGCAAGTAGGTGGATTGCTGTGTTTGTGGAACTCATATGTTGACATTAGTGAGAACCTGTTAGAAACATATTTGGAATAGATAATTTTTGGTAAAGGGTGATATCTGGCAGTACACAATTATCTGCCTTCATTACAACAGTACTAACACAACATGGTCACATTTTCTATTTACAACTAGGGATGCAACGATACCATTTTTTCAGAACCGATCCGATACCAAAAATTCTGAGGATCTACCGATACCAGCGCTTATTATTATTATTTTTAATCAATGAAATTTAACCTTTGAATGATGCACTCTTCTGTGTGTTAAACACAATCTATTACAGTACCAACTGTAAGGAAATGTGCTGTGTATGCTGCCCAGAAGTTAGAGACCGTTCTGAAATAAAAATGTATCTATCTCAGAAAAATCAACTGTCCTGTCAGAAGTTATTCATTCCTATTGAGAACATCCATACAGAACTTTCATTAAATTAGAGCATTTGGGTTTATTGATAGAGCCTGCTCCATTTGGGTCATTAAAAATAGCTGTACTGTGTGAGAGAGGAGAGGTGTGTGAAATAGGCCAGTTGTTTTTCTTCTGCGATAGGCAGTGTGTAAATGGTCATGATGGGGAACAGATGACCCAGGTGATATATATGATATTTCAGTTTGGTTATTTTGAATATTATGTTTAAAGATATGTGGTGGATACCAATTTTTTTAACAAAAATTAGTTTACTGCTATTTTAGGTGCTTATGCATTATAGGTGTTTCTTGTCAAAACCCTTGTTTCATAGGTAGACTGACATGTTTTGTGAAATAAGATTTTTTTCTATATATATATATATATATATATATATATATATATATATATTATAAATAATTTTTTTTAATCTAGATTATTGAATTAATCTAGATTAATCAGATTAAATGGCTCATTTGAATTCTGCAAGGCATCAGAATATGTGTGCACCCAAATAATGGCTGTGTAAGTCTTTGAGAACGGGTTTCTCAAGCCAGGTATGTTAGACCAGCTCATCTCCAAAATGCATCACAAACTGTTGAGAAAGCTGTTACTATGTAATTGGTGATGAAATAATATGTTCAATAAGATGTATTTGTGTTTACTAACTGTTTCAGTTAAACATGAATTTTGAACTGTAGCACATAAGAGGTGATGAACTGTTTACAGTTTATTGGGTTTTAAAATAAATTTTTGAAGCAAACCCTATGTTTCATAGCTGCATCCATGTACTGCAACACAACATGTGGTAATTTCACAACTAGGCATACACACATTCTTTCAGAACAACATGAATTCTCAAGTTCACATGAGACCTAAAGCGATCCTTTTTTTAAAGAATTTCGTGTTATTCTGAGTGCACAAATCTTCTTTACAGATTAAAGATGTATTAGGCTATTTTATCTGTATGACCAAAATGACGGAGATGAGCAGTGAAACGCCAGCCTGTCCTGCAGCAAAATGCCCACACAAACACTTCAATAAAGTCTTCTCAGGTTAACATCATATCAGCGCCATAAAGTTGCTACTACATACATCAGCAGCCATATTTGAGGTTGATGAATGATAGGTGGCGCATGTGTGTGTCATTTATTGCTGGGACAATCTGTCATCACGGACTGAGATTCTAAGATGTTTTCAATTTGAGTTATTTTGTAGGCTATTATGTTTAAATGAATGTGGTGGCTCATACCAAAAATTGTATTAACAACTTTGAGAATTAACAGGGGATTTATTTAATAGCCTTGCATTATAGTCACGTTAACATAACTAATAAACTTTTTTTACTATATATATATATATAACAAATTAAAAATAATAATCTTTGACAAAAACACTATTATAAACTAGTTTAGTGGATAATTCAGCAGCAAAAAATACTAGAAAAATCACGGTGCACAATAATTTTATAAAACCTAGTGAAACATTTTTATTTACAAATAAAAGTAAATAAGCGTACGACTAAATCTGATAAAATGTCACACATTGCTCTTTGTATTGCAAAATACATTCATGAAAAAACAAGTAAATACATTTATATATAAATATATACTATAAAATGTAAATGCATTTCTTGTAAATGTATAGCACAGTAATAAGGTAGCAACATATGATCGATAGGACAGAACAAGAAAGACTATTATTATCATTCATTGTGCAAAAGTATTATAAAACGAAAGGCTCCAATACAGAGCGGCATAATGCTCATCCCATGAGCAGAATGATGTGCTTGAAACAACACAGAGTCACAGCGCACAGTCCTCCGAGTCCGCATAGAACAGAAAATTACAGAGGGAAGAGATATTGATACGTAGTATATTAAATCTGTGCGTTAGTTTATTGAGCCTTTTCTTTTAACAGTTTTAAACCTCAGTTACGTGTTCTTGAAGAGAGTTTGACTGTAGTAACCGAACGCAACACGCAGTTTGAATACTGAATGGAGGATGATAGACAGACAGACTCAGCGCAGAGAAGAGTTTATGTGAACTTGAATTTAACGACTTAAATATTCATCTGTACCTCAGATTAAACTATGGAATAGTTCAGAACACTTGAAATATAGTGCACAAACACTTTATGGTGCTTTAGTATGTTTTTGTGGTTATCGTGGGGCTTAACAACAACACAATAGTATATGCTCCGCATCGGATTTGGATCGGTCTCGTCTGACTATATTATATACATATATATATATATATATATATATATATATATATATATTTTATTTAGAAAGGGTATATTAAATTAATTAAACTGGAAATAATATGTAAAGCGTGTCTTCACTGCTAAATGTAAAAAAAAAAATATATATATTCTAAAATTAAAGCAAAATTAGGCCATCACTTTCTGTTAGAACTACTACAAGAAGTGGCTGAAGCTGTGGAAATATTTATTTTGGCTATTTTTAGCTATTTCTTGAGCATTGGTGCTGGCAAAGGGACACAAGACCTTTGTGGTGAGAAACAGCTGCTTCCTTGGAAAGTTGTGTGACGGTATTCAGGACGGAAGGCCTCAGTCTGAGACATTAAGATATAATCTGACATTTACTCAGGAACATGTCATTATGGATTTTCCAGCAGCTAGCAAACACAGGAATTCATTTTAAATCTTGCATGCCCCTTGGGAGTAGTGGTTCCACTGTTCCACGCTTATTTTGCTTATTTTGTTCCTGTTAAAACATAAATATCAATACTTTGCTGTGTTTTTAGGAATGTGTGAGTGTTACAGTCATACCTCTGGTATAAAGGGGAAAATAGGCAGATTTCAGTTGCAGAAGTCACTATGGGAGAGTAGTGTCTATGATGAAATACTGGAGTTGAGGTTTTCTCTCTTTTTGGGAGGTTGTTGCATATTTTGTGGCGTCATCTGCGGGAAGGAAGTGTGTTCTCTCTCTTCTCGCTCTCTCATCCCCCTCCCCTCATGCCTTACAGGGAGTCTCTTCCTTAAAAGGACTTTCAAAGTGTGCTGAACTAAAGTCACAAATACGCACATAAATACTCATGTAAACAAACACATCCATAGCATGTGCAGTCTGAGTATACAGTTACAGTACATAAAACTTTATGACAGGGAGGAGATACAGAAACAGGTTAATGTAATCACGTAACACAGGAAATGTATATATCCTGTGATGAATTTACATTACAAAAAATGTAATAAGTAGTTATTTTTGTGTTGATTTAACTTGCTTGTATTTTTATTTTTTTATTTACTACAGTGCTCATGGTCTCTTGGCTATGGTTTAATGACTATATCTCTCTCTTTCTCTGTGTCCCCATCCGCCCCCTGCAGGCTGAAGCCCGTTTGACAGCTAAGAGGGCGGCCCGTGCAGAAGCTCGTGAGATCAGAATGAGAGAACTGGAGAGACAACAGAAAGAGGTGAGGAAACACAATCACTTAAGGCTGAAATTTAGGCCTTGGTGTTGCTAATTGTGATGTTGGTCTTGATTTTGTATCGACTATTACATATTGCTTTTCAAGTCTCATATTCTACAAGCTATAATATACATCTTTATAGAAACTGCATTTATTTATTTATTCTTCTTATATTTATTTATTTATTAATTAGGGGGCTCAGAAAACCTTCTAGCATGACAGTATTGTTCCAGTACATAGATGTTTTGACATGCCCATCAGTAACATGTGACCCTATCCTGTAAGATTGAGATTTGAGGAGGTATCACTTTTGAAAAAATCCCATCCCCATGCACTTACCTGCTTAAGTTTATTCTGTGCGTATAATGGATATGTCCCCTTTCACTGGTGTCATAAACTCATAATTACAAGAGTCATATGTTAAGAAACTGAAAGCATTTCACAAAGTAAATAACCTGCATTACACAATGTGCTGAAACACGAGTAGAACCTTCCAATAAAGTTCAAGAGTGTGTTGAGCTGTAGGCCTTTAAAATTGGTGTTTTTGAAAATGTTGTCGCTGATAATATTTATCCAGTCTTGGCCTTAGTTCACTCAAAATATTTTCAAGGTGTTTTCCTATTGAACTGCCAGCGGAAAAGGCCTTTATTCTCAAAACTGAGTCTTTCTTATGATCTTGTTGAATTGCTCCTGCACAATACTGTCAGCCGATTATGTTCAATTTGTTTAATCTTCATCATGATTGTGGGCTCTGCGCTTTGAAGGACATGTTTTGGCTGGGTAACGGGGATCAGGGTCTGTTAATCACCCCCTGGGTCAAGACCTTCTAAGAGCCCATTTGAACTTAAGCATTTGCTTTGATAATGCTCAGAAATATTACAGATTACATGAGCACTTTGGGGTCTTTACAAATAAAAACAAACGTAAAAGTATTCAATGTTAAATACAGCTTAAAGAGGTAACCCAAAAAATAATGTTCTGTCTTTTACTCATGCATCCTCATGTCTAAATCTGTATGACTTTGTATTTTACAGAACATGGAAGATATTTTCAAAAAATGTTCAACTGACAATACAATAGAAGTCAGTGGGGTCCAATGGTTTTAAGAACCCATTTATTTTAAGTGCATGGACAAAAGAAAAACAAAACCCTGAGACATTTTTCAAATGATTATCTTTCATGTTCCAATGAAGAAATAAAGAAAACAATGTTATCTATGAAAATATAATTGACTCATTCCCCACTTTGTAAGTGTATGCAATGACATGCGATTGATTTAATTTGATTCGGTTGTCTGAGGAATTTGTTCAAATAGCTTAAATAACACTCATGAAAAAGGCCTGGACTTTATACATATATTTTGTTGTAGTACCCTGCAAAGTTTTGTTCCAACTTTTGGATATGCGTATGGTTAATTCTAGGTAATTAGTGTTAATGCACTGCGACTTGATGCTGGCTTGCTACAGATGACTGCACACAGTAAATGGGACATGAATGGCATGGATTCAGTTGCATGAATTTAAACAAGTTGTAGATTCCTTAAGATATTTAAGGGCATTTGATTAAGTGCATATGAAAGAAGTTGCTCATGGTCCTTCGAAGGTAAATGGACAACCAGAAACCCACACTGTGATACCTGAGCTCAGACGTCACGTAACAAACTTAAGTAATGAAGATAAACAGCCGTTTAAGCATACCTGGGTCACACTTGAGAGATTAGCTAGCATTCAGAGTTAAGCCCGGTCTGATCAGGAGGCGTGTGAACGTTAAGGGTGTGTGTTTTGTGGCTTTAAATCTCCAGCCAAATCTTTAAAAGTAGATTATGAGCTTTCAGCCATTCCTGCAGCGGGTTAACAGATTCAGTTCCTGCTTAGTTCTCACTATCTGGCTGTGATCATTATGTTGATCGCAAACGCAAGGGCTCAAGATTGAAGACACTGTGACATAAAGGAAGAGGTTAATCCAGACTTTGTGGAGGTTTCGATTGTATGGCAGACTGCGTTTTTGGAAGCATAGAAAGTATCTGTCTCCCTCAGTCCTGAGGTAGATGGGGACTTTTAGACCATCAGGACGGCCTGCAAGTGATTAGTGCGTAGAGGGGCTAGGGAAGTGATCAATGAGAGACCCCAGACCCCTCTGCTGAGGAAGGTGAGCTTAAATGTACTAGATTAGCATGGAAATATAAGATATTACTGACATAAATGTGTTAATAATTAAGTCATGTATTGGTTGATGCAGTTGATTTTCTGTACTAGTTTAACTAGCATCAGGTGATCTGATCAAGTGTATTGAATTCTGGTTTTATTTGTTGGCTATGACCTATAAACTTAATGAAGAGTTCTGAAACTGTTTTGTGCTGGTCAAAAGGTTGAGTGTAGGTTCTATCAAGGGTGTTTTTTAGTTTGTGCCAGATGCAGTTTGCATGCCATGGTTATTTATTAGAAAAAAGTTTTTATTTTGTGCCTTTTGAAGAATGTAACTTTTCTTCAAAAATTCTTAGAATGTCTTTTTGGCTAATTGTGTGAGAGTGCAGAAAAAGAGCATTGATGTTGTGGGAAAGTCTCTAATCATGTGATGCATAAGCTGTTAAAGGTAATTCAAAGGAAGAGGAATTTGTTACAGGACTGGACGATTAAACACTCATATAAACTGGAGCAAATAAACATGGGGAAACCAGTTAGGTGAGATTCTGTAGGTTTTCAGTAAGTAAGAATGAAAGCGTTGACTATTGCACTGTATAGTTTAGATTATACAATAATTAGATTAATGTTCTTGATTAAATTATCAAAATATACAACCAACTCTTAAAGATATCTTTTCTAGCTAGAAAACTGCTTTTGTATAGGTTTTATCTATTAACAGTGTTTAGTTATGTCATTAGCAGGAGGTTAGTACATTTGTAAGTGTTAAAATTTACTTTGGGGACCAAACCATAGTTGGATATTTGAAGAATCTTCAGCTTATCTGTTGATGTTATTGTTACTTGTGAAAAAGTAAGGGACAAGAACACATGCAAAAGTGTATTAGTGTAAACATAACACTGCTATACTAGTCCAGTGCTGTTCTCTGGTTTGATCATTAGTGGACCAAATGAAACCTTAAACTTCAGCTGAAAGAATCTGGTTACCCCATAGACCAGATCTCACGACCCTCTGTGACTCTTGAGTATGTTCTCAGATATCTGAACAGTTGCATGACATAATTCAGATGCTTTTTTATCTCGCAGTGTGATTTTTGACATTTTTAGTGATGGCATTGAACATAATTCAGATGCATGACATAATTCAGATGCTTTTTTATCTCGCAGTGTGATTTTGTTTTTTTTAAATTTCAGTGATGGCATTGAATTTTGCTGCTTGTTGATCCACTTGACCTTCATGTGTTCTTTGAGTCAAGTGTGTGAACTGCTGTTGTCTTCTCTAGCTGTAAGCTTACCTGTAAGGCCAGGTAACATGACACTGAGCTGACAGATTGCTAAAACTTTAACAACTTCCCTTCTCGTTTCCATTATCTTTGACCACTCTCTCTTCCACTCGGTTAGCTCTCTTTCATGTCAAATAATCAGTGCCCTCTCTCTTTCCCCTTCCTTTCCCCATCTTGTGGCTTTCTTTCCTTTGCTCATCTGATCCTGTTTTGCTGGACTCCTGTGATGTAGATTTATCAGGTGCAGAAGGTAGGACATCTGATTCTGTAGTTCTACTCACACAGTCAGGAAATATGTACAAAGACGGTCTCTGGGGTGGTACCATTTCAAATGGTACATCTTTGTACCGTATTTACCACTACAAGGTGCATAGTTGTGCCTTAAAGTGTACATATTAGTACAGGTACCACCCCAGTGACAACTTATGTACAATTTTCTTCTGAAATACTGCACTTTAATTTCTTTCCTTCTGTTGCATTCTTGTTACATGAACTTCCCTTATTTTTCTCTCCTCGTTTCTGCTGCATTTCTCTTTTTAGAAATACTATGGACTGGATAACTTGGACAACAAATGGGGGGACATTGAGCAGTGGATGGTACATTCACTGTTGAGATTTTGTGCTTTTTCTAGGCCTGTAGTTTCATCAGCATGTGACTTTTACATGATCGGGATTGCAATACAGGATGTATTCATGTTCTATTTGTTAATTAGCATGTTTGATGTTGGATATCAGGGTTGCATGTCTCAACACTAGGTCAATACCTCTACAGGATTTGCATTTTCACAACTTTTCAACAAATAAAATAAAACTTTGTTCATATGTTTACTAGCATTGTAGATATATTTAATGTACACTAACATTCAAAAGTTTCAATATTATTATTTTAAATGATTTTGAAGGAAGACTTATGCTTACCAAGGCTGCATTTATTTGACTGTAATATTGTGGAATATTAGAATTGGAAATATTAATAAACAAAATGTAATATTATTTTAAAAAGTGGTTTTGTGATTGCAAAGCTATTTAAATACAACATCCAGTTTTCAGTGTTGCATGATCCTTCAGGAAGCGTTCTAATATGCTTATTTAGTGTTCAAGAAACATTTATAATATCAATGTTGAAAACTATAATTTTGTATATTTGTTTAGGCTTTTTTTTGATGAACAAAGTTCAAAAGAGCAGTATAGATTAAAAGAAAAACGAAGCAATTTTTTAAATTATAAATGTTTTGATTAATTTAAAGCATTCCTTCCTGAATAAAAGTACAAATAAAACTAGCTGACCACAAGAATGTGATTGAATTGCAGATTTTTTTTCATAAAAATCACTTATTTTTTTGGGCCTTGAGTTTTGTTTGTTTCTGTCTTGTATCTGTCTTTAACATGATTGGTCTTGCATCCGTCATTACTGATTTGCATGCTTTCTTTGCATGAACTGCTCAATCTTGCTTGCTGAGTCTTGTGTGTCTGTTTATTTTGCCATCTTGCTTATTCTCTTCTCTTCTATACTCTACTCTATTCTACTCTTCTCAGGAGGACAGTGAGCGATATACACGTGTCTCACGGAGACATGCTTCGGTTTGTACCATTATCTTTTAACTGTATGTCCTGCTAAACCACTTCCACAAACACTTCTCACACAAAATATTTCACAACAAGTTTGTCAAGAAACAACACAACAAGAAAGAAAATAGACTTGGATTTTATTCCAAATGAAATTACTTTAAGTCAGACTTATTTTGGGGCTTACATACTGATTTGCGGTTTGTGGTGACTCTTGCTTACTGTGGACTCATCTAATTTTATCTTTCTTTTTTTGTTTGTCCATCAAGGTGTCAGATGATGAAGAACAGATGTCAGTGGGGAGCAAGAGCAACATACGGGTCAGTATCAGTGTAACTGTATACATATGTCCTTTCGAACCTTCTGTGCTGTCGGTTAGAGTGTTTGTTGTAGGTGTATATGAGTGTGTGCTCGTTGTGTGTTGTCTAAGGTTATAAAACAGTTCAAAATGTTCTTCATGCTGATGGTGGTTTTGTTTGTCTGGGCAGTTGGATTTGGATGCAGCTGGTGCTTATGGCGGGGTAAGAATCTCAGGGTGGGAAATGTCTCTTCGGGCACAGATTTTATGTCATTACTTTCAGGTTCCTGTTAAATTAAAACGAGCACATATTGGAGTTCACAAGACGGTTTGGTTTTTGCACTGTGGTGTGTTTCAACTAAGTATAGCTAATACCTAATGCTACATTTGTGATGTTTTGAAGTGTTTTATCAACATTACAAATGAAGGGGGTCTTCTGTCTTCTGGATTTAATCATATATGACCATATGAGACCATAACATTTTTGTTATGTCTCTGAAGTGTCTGAATCTTCACCTGCATGTTCACAGCCAAGTAATGAGCAGTTAATTCTGCAGGTTAATCCTACTTCCATTTCCCACCATCCTGTCCAGCTTCCCCAGGCCTCCTCCTATCACTCACAGAAGAAGTCCAAGAAAAAGAAGAAACATTCTTCCAAAACCGTACGTTCACAACGCTAATGCACGTTACATGTATGTTCTGTAAGAAGAATATGAAATATCAATCATCAGTTGTCTGTCCCACAGAGCAATGGCCATGATGATGATCTCAGCCCATTGTCTAGTCGGGTTAGTGGTGCAAATAACCGTGTGTTGATGGTGTTTGAGTATTAACTAGTGTGTTGGTTCACCTATTATGACATCCACGAGGCTGTGTTTTTAATTCATGATGCAGTAGTGTGACTAACGTGGTGCAAATCAGTGTGAAGATTGTAAACTGGACTCTATATTTGTGCGCAGAGCTCCAGACTCAGTGATGAGAGCAAAATATCTCGCTCCTCTAGACTTGATCGGCAGTCGGTGGGTCTCAATTTAGCATCTCTTTGTGTGATTTAATATGAAAATATATCTAACATGAGTGGATGATTGCCACTGTTTTTGAAAAAGCATGATGGATGTGTTACAAAATAACATAGTGGTTGGACAAATGTTTTTTTTTTTTTATGATAAGCATTGGCCAAAAGTGTCGGCACCAAACACTTTTAATTTTATATGTATTTATTAATATTACAGAATTAAGAAGTTGCTATCTATAGTATAAATTAGTTTATTTTATAATTTCAATTTTTATATACACTTTTATATTCAAGTTATTTATTTCTAATTCGGTAAATTTTATGTAAAATAACTATTTTTGCAGCATTGTATCACTTGATAACAGCAACAGCCATTTAAAAAAAATCTATATTGGTTAAACACTAAAAAAAATTTTTAGCTGATTTGCTGGTATTCCAACCTGTTCAGGCTGATCTAGTTGGCTTGGTTTTAGACACTCAAGCTGAGAAACCAGTATGACAGCCAGATTGGCCAGTCTGGCGGACCAGCTAGTGCTAATAAAATAACCTGAAGAGTTTAGGATTTGGGTAGTTACTTGTAAAATAGTAGATTTAACATGACTAATTAGTACAGGTGTTTTTTCATGCAACCGTTGTATGCATGTGAATAGTAGTAAAATGAATGGCTTTTCACACTAAAAGTTTTGCCCTAGGTAGTGTTAATGTATTTTTATCTCCTAATTACACTGCCATATATATGAACTGTGCAGTATCAACCCTGAGTAATGTATAAACAGTGTGCAGCTTGAAATATGATAATTATTGCAAAATGTCACAAAAATGATCCTGGGTGAACATTTTCAACTGTGAAAAGCCTATTTAGTACCATTCCTGACCTCAGCTGGCATGATGCCCCTGTGTTGTATATTTTAGCATGGTAAAACAGTTTGATGGTCTCCATCAACATTTTTCTCCCTCCGTCTTCATCGGTTCATCATTCAATCATCTACATAATTTCCCCATCATTTTAGAAAGCCTGCTATTCATCTGAGCTGTACAGCAGCAGTAGTTATTCCTCTAAACATCAAGCCCCTTCCTACAATTGCTACCAGGTCTGTCATCTTCATCCTCTGCCATGCTGCTGAGTATCTATCCACTGTTTAAATCCCCTCTTTCTGTTTTCTTGTATCATTCTTTCCCTGTCATGTCCAACTTTTTTGTAGTTATTCTCCCTCTGTATTTGATTTGAAATGTTCATCTCTCCTGTCTGTTTAGCTGTCTTTGCTGCACAGCAGGAAGCACAGGGTTTGTGCTGCTCCTCATATTACCCTCTGCCCCACAGCACTTCCTGTACAACAATATGTGCAGCTCCTTACACACGTTTTGAATACTTTCGCTCTCATTCACAACAGATCATCTGGGGTTATTAGATCTTAAACCCACACAGACCACAAACACCTGAGGATTGAGCTAACTTTTTGTGCATTGGCTTTGACTTGTAGTCCTTAAAGGTGAAGTGTGATGGAAATGTATGTGTTTTTGTTTAATTGTTTTCCCAACCAGGCTTCCCAAATACCTATTATAGTTATTTGACAATGCGTCTTTCCTGGTAGATATGGAAAAATGTCAACTTGTTTTACTGTTTAAACCAATATTTTGTGATTCTGTGATTTTGCTCTACGTTTTAGATCATTAGCTCATTAGTCAGTTTATGTTTTAAAAGGGGATTAATCCTATGAATAGCAATCTCTGCATATTAAACTGGGATAAAAATATTGAAAAATTACACACTTCACCTTTAATAACTAGTTATAGACTTTTTCCCCACCAACCTTGACCGAAATCAAATGACGTGATCATCTGAATGCGATGAAAGACTATTGATACACTGCATAAAAAAGAAAACTGAGACTGTGGAGAGAGTTTGCATGCTCACTTGCACAGAGTGGTTATGGGTAAGACTTCAAGGCATGAGAAGGTGATAAACTCTGTTTATATCTGTCCGTCATCAGGGCTCTGTATTTGAGGATGGTCTCTACAATGGCTCTCGACGCTCCAGTGCTCGTGCTGTAAGAATGATAGAGCTAAACTGTAAATGTGCATGACAATTGTACCCTATTAACCTGTGGATTCAGTTCCCTAACCAACAAGTGTGAATTTTATTTTTATTATTATTTGTAATATTCTCTCTTCATAATAATTCATGCTATAATGCCACTCAGAGTATTCTCAAATTATTACTTGTGTATGTTTGAACACATTAAACACATTGGACTGTATATGATTTAGAAACTATTGCAGGTCAAAAATGCTTTGAAATGCTTTTAAAAAGGCTTTGAATGTGTTTTGTTAATTCCATAAAGCTAAGAGTGCTTTATATTTGTGTAGTTGACAATCTTAACATTGTCACAAGGCATCATTTTTTTGATAAGCATCAATATTTTTGGTTAAAATTGCCATGAAAGTGTGTAGGAAAGTGTTTTTAAATATATTTGAGCAATCATCATAAACTATATGCAAACTATTATATTTCACTAGTTGGTTTAATTGATTTGCTGTACCACAGAACAATTTAAACAGTATACATATTACATGTGTCTCTCCAATTTATTAAATGCATGTATAATCTTAAGAAATTAACAACATGGATTGAAAAATAAATTTAGATGCAGTATGTTACTCAAATTTAAATGTAAATTATTTAATGTCAAGCTTGTTCTCTAAAAAAATCAAATCAAAGGATGTGCAAGGCATTGACAGGGATGTATGTTGTCAAAGTGGGTAGTTTTCGACCAGCATGTTTTCTGTTCGTACATTTGTAGTGCTTGTAGATTTGTATTTTTAATAAAAAAATGATTTTTTTTTGAGAATCTTACAGATGACTGTATTAGGCCTGAAATGTTTGACAATATCAAATCAGTTTTGTGTACATCGTCCCTCTTGCTCTTTCTCTCTGATTTTTCACATTGACATAGTGTGTGTGTGTGTGTGTGTGTGTGTTCGTTCGTTCGTTCCTCTAGTCCTCTGAATACAGTGGTTTCGTGGGCTCCAGCTCTAGGACTTCGTCCAGAGCAAATTCTGCGTGTGGAAGTCCAGTGGTGAGCAACTTCACGGTCACTGTTGCCCAAGATGATCCTGGACTATTACAATTATATTTCTTAAGTTGCTTTCTCAGTGGCCGATTCAGTTACAGCTACAAGCATCCAGTTTATTGGTGCTTTTGCTTTTAATGTCTCATGAATCATGCACTGTGTGAAATTGATTGTTTATGTTTCTAGCTAAATCAGTGGATGAATATGCTTTTAGTCTCCGAGTTACATTGTTTAATTACTTGATGTTTACCTCATCAAGTGGGGTTGAGTTACTTAAACAGTGTAAGAAAGGACATCTGAGCGATGTGTGTGTTTGTGTGCATTCTTTCTTTGGGTGCATGCAAAAAGCCTACTGTTAAACTTGGACAGTTGAGACTTCACAAATAGCTGAAATACCTCTCGCATTGATGTTAATTGCTGCCATCTGGTGGTTTCCAGGAGGACTGCAGCAGCTCAGTGGCTAGTTTTATGCGCAGCTCCGCTAGTATCAGTGGCCTCTCTAGAGACCTTGACCGTGTGGTCATTCCTGACCTGTCAAACGTTAATGGGAGGCTGTCCATGGTATGAGAGTGAAATCTTCGGGTTCATGTGATTTTGTGGTGGTTGATGCCCTGGTTTAAATTGTGTGTGTGTGTTTATGCATAAGCAGTGGCATGTGGAATTGAGGTGATGGTCTGCATGTGAGATGGTCAGTGGTCAGAAAAGTGGTTATGTGCAGAAAACCACAGCATTCTGATGCTTGATCCAAATTTCCAATTGTTATTATTATAATTCAAGGATATTTTAAAAAGACATATTCACATCAACCTGTTAATTAAAGAATTGCTTGATCATGGTTTCATATTGATTATTGATTGAATACTATCATTGTGGTTTAAATCTTTTCAACTTAACTTGGACTGATTTTATTCCTCTAAAGGAAAAATATATATTTTTTTACTAACTTTGTTTTAACAGCATGTCTTCAAGGAACAGCATGAATCAGAATGAATGAATAAGATACTCTGTGGCTTGACTCGATGTTTGCAAGACTACAAAATCTATTGACTGTGTATCATCTTTTTTATTTACAGGCTGATGACAGATTAGAGCGAGAGTACTTGGAAAAGGTTTGTGATTTTAATTTTTTTATTTTACCATTTAAGCCTATATGTTCATGATAAACTATAATCAAGGGATATCACTTGTTGTATTTTTAGGGATCTTCACGAGCATCGACTGTTTCTGGTGCCACTCTTACCTCTCTGGGTGGGACGTCCTCACGGAGAGGAAGTGGAGATACATCCATCTCTGCCGACACAGAAGCATCCATAAAGGAAATCAAGGTGTGTGTCCTGATCTCTTTGTCTTGTGCCAGTTTAAATTTAAGCATCAGTTTATAGAAGCACATGATATCATCCCATGATTTCATGGTATGCTTTTGCTGTTTACATATTGGGCAAATTAATCCATGTTAATAGCACTGTAGCTTAGCATATTTTACAAATATATTTATCATGTAATTTAGTCTAAGAACTGATTGCTCATTTTCATCACTCATCTTGCTCACAGAAACAATTTCCATTTTCTTTATGTTGCTCAGTCCTTTTCCTAGTGATCTGGCTTCCAACAAAGTCTCAGCTCTAATCATACACACCCGAACAAAATAACTAAGATGTTTGTGTGTCGAACTCTTCAGGAGCAGGACTGACCACCTTCTACGATCTGCTTCACTGTTATTTTCTACAGCTTTGTACTTGTTTTTTGCACAATAATTCATTTGAAAGTCTTGTGTTCTTTACCCTTCCATTGCTCTTCCTCCACTGCATACTTTATCCTTCCTCTTCATCCTCACTCTTCATGCTTTTCATTCAGGAGATCCATGAGCTTAAGGATCAGATTCTAGATGTGGAGACAAAGCACATGCAGAACCTCAAAAGCTCAAGGTACATGGCTGATAAAAGCAGTGCCAGTTAAAATCCCAGCGAGAACCTGCTTTGTTGGAATTATATATGACAGTGCTGGCAAATGAACAAAACATTTTGTTTATTTTGGGGGGGTTTTACCAGTGAGTGACTGATCAGAAACACGATACGATGATATGATATTAGTCTCTGGTTCTTATCTGGCTCTTGTCTTGTATGCTTATCTGTCTATGCCACTGAAGTCTATAGCCTCATTTTCTCTGCCTTGCTTCCATCTTTGACTATCTTATTCTCCAAAACATATTGTAACACATCCCTCTTTATGATTTAGGGTGATTTGATTTTAATTTTAAGGTGAAATTTAATTTAAAATTGTGTTGAAGACTGATGTACAGGTTTTGAGATATTGTAATACATGCACAGATTTGTGAGTGTTTGTTGGTTTTTATTGTGGTGTCTGGCTTTTTAAAGGATTGCCTTTTGGAAGTGGAGGAAAAGTACCGTAAGGCCATGGTCTCCAATGCACAGCTGGACAATGAGAAGACCAATATGATGTATGAAGTGGACACTTTGAAAGACTCTTTAATGGAACTGGAAGAGATGCTCTTTGAAACACGCCGTGAGCTTGAGGAAAAGTGTAAGGTCTGTACAGTCAGGTGTGCTTTATAATAAATTGCAGTAATGCTTTGTTGTAATACGTTGTCGAACCAATAATAATAGATTGTTAAAATAGTAAGAGGTTTTAATTGGAAATGTTATTCATGAATTTAATTTGTTATTATTTGTAATCTTTTTGTCCAGTTATGATTGAAATAGAATGGTGTAAAAATTGCGTTTTTGCACTAATCTCAGTGATCACACTCTTAAATATTCAACTTAAAAGGTAAAAAAACAACTACTAAAGGCAGTTTTATATTTTAGGACCTTGAACGAGAGAAGCATGCTCATAGCATCTTGCAGTTTCAGTTCAGTGAACTGAAGGAGACGCTGAAACAGAGTGAAGAACTGATCAATGTGAGTATTGCAGTATTTATGTCTCTGTGCTAAAACCTGTCTTTTTCAAATGCTTGGCTTATCTGCCCATCTGCTTTAACAACTTTTCTCCTTCCTTCATCTTTGGTCTTCTTCCATGCACAATACCTCTCTATAGGAGATCCGTCAATTACGCCTCAAGCAAGACGGCTATGTTAGGGAGATTTCTGACCTCCAGGAAACTATTGAGTGGAAGAATAAAAAAATTGGGGTATGATCCCTCCGTATCCAACTCCTGTAACAACTGTATTTGTCATTACCTTCATTGTAATTGAATTACAATTTTATCTTTCAAACATATTATTGTAGATTAGCTAGATTCCACATCTGTTTCCTGCTACAACCTGCCTGTCATTGCCAAACTGTTCTTGTTGTCTGCAGCCCTGATGTTTTCATTGCGCTCACATTCTTTTTCTCCTCTTCACTGCATCTTTGCCAAATCCCTTCTGGTGCTGTTCAGGCATTAGAAAGGCAGAAGGAATTTTCTGATGCCATTCGAAATGAGCGGGATGAGCTTAGAGATGAGGTTGTTCAGCTCAAAGATATTTTGAAGGTATTGATATGTGTGGTGAAACTAGGGCTCACTCTTTTCTAATAAAATTTTCCTAACAAAAAGCTTTATATTAATTTTTAGTAATGTACAGATGCTAAGACCCAGACTGTAATGTAAATCGAGACTGATTCATTAACACTCAATCTCTGACTGAATGAACAGAATCATAATCAAATTATCTACAAATACATGTTTAAAAATAAGAAATCTAGGTCCAGTGCAACTATATTTAACCTGAATTGGTATTATTATAAGTATACTAATATTAAACTGTTTTCCTCTCCAGAAACATGGTATTGTCCTTGGACCTGACTTAGCCACCAATGGAGAAACAGAGGAAGAAGTCGGAAAGGCTGATCAGAATTCTCAAACTGCATCAGCTGAAATCAGAGAAGGGAGTAGTGTACTAGGTAAGCTGCTTTTCTTAGCTTCATTCATTGCATGCTAACATGTTTTAGCTTTAACACTTTGCATTTTCGGCTTTTAAAGCTCAAGCCAAGTCTAACCAAACTGCCTGTTACAAATGCACGTTCACATTAACATCTCTCACCCTTTCCTGCTTCCCTGTATCCACTTAGCATAAACAGCTAGAATGAAAGTTAACACTACAGAGTCATGTCTCTTTCCATATTCCAATACTCTGCTGGATGAGAGTTTATAAATTTGCTGAAAATATATCATCATCCTTGATTTTAAAATCAAAATAGAGAAGGAATTGCAGAGTAGTTTGTTCAGTTCTTGACTTTACTTTGGGAAGTCCTTCAAGACTTTTGATTTGTATGGGTTTAAGAGCTTTGCCATGGACTCTTTTTTCGCTCCTTTCCCTCTTTCATTTTCTTCTTGCTCTAAACATTTTCCAAATATTCAATGGCTTCTACAGACTTTAACTACTGACACCTCAATCATCTCCCAGGCACTCATCAGTTGAAGGTGTGTAAAGACAAGCAACAAAAAGATTTGGATGATGGGCTGCCAGGGAATCAGCAGTTTCCACATGCCCCGTTCAGTTCTTCAAACGCACCTTTAGAAGCAAATGAGAATGGAGACCTTGGGGACCAAATGAATCAGGGTGTAGAGCAGCTTGAGAATAGACCTGAAGAACCTCCAAGTTCTGTTGTTGATGATGAACTCACTGCAACAAGACCCAAGGAGGAGATCAAATCTGAGGCACATATACCAGAAGATTCACGAGGTAATACAGTGGAATTAGAGTGCATTGTTCACAAGGATGAACATTTGGAGACCAATCAACAAGAGAGCGAATGTGACAAACCTAGTCAGATCATCAAAGAGGAAACTCCTTTAGAGTCTGTCTCTGGTTCGGTCCATGATGAACCTGATAAACCTGGTGAAATTGTGCTAGATAATAAACTCAAAGAGGAGCCTGTAGAATCATCTCAAACAGAGAAGATTGCAAAAACTCAAGGTGCCAGTGCTTCAAATAAAAAGAAGAAAAAGAAGAAGAGAAACAAGCAGAAGCCGAAACAGAGTGACAAGCAAGATAATGACACAAAGATAGATGACAAGAATGAAGTGAAGACTTGTAGTGAAGACAATCCAAACCAAAAAACGGAAGGTGATCTAGAAGAAAACCATCAGGAGCCCTTAGGGAATGATATATCCGAAACAACAATGAATACAGCTGTCCCACATGATGATAAAAGAACCAGTGAATTGGATGGTATCAAAACAACAAGCACATATATAAATGCTGATGATGTTAAAGAAAAAAATATGTTAGTTACAGATGAAGCTGATTTAGCAGGAATTTCTAAATCAATCTCAAATTTTGATTGCCCTGAGTCTAACAATGGCATCCTTTCAGATAATCTATCCAGCAATGTTATCTCTAACCCCGCAAATATTATTGATGAACACACTGAGGATTCAACAATTCCTGACTCTGAAACTGTAGTCTTTAGCTATGAGCTTTTATCTTCAGAAACGAAGACTTCACTGCCTAATGAACCTTCTGCTCAGTCTATGGATGCTGTTGAAGGGGTTGTTGAATCCACCACCTGCTCTAATAACATTGAGAAATCTTCATCGGTAGACATGAAGGAAGTGAAGTGTCATCTGAACTTTGAAGTAAAAGATCAGGAAGAAAATGTCCAGAATCTTGATCTAGATGGGACCACTAACCCTGAGGATCAAGATGACTCTGCTCATCTCTCTTCCCCTGTAATGGAGAAGGTGAAAAATGAAGCTGAAAGGGTAATCCATGAACAACCTATTGATCATCCAATGGAAAACCAACTTCAAGATGGTATTGGAGCAGAATTGAACCAGGATGAGGTTGAGAGACAAGTTGATCTGGATAATGAGAACCTTAAAGAGCCTACTGAAAAAGTGTCTGATACTAAAGACATTATTGGAGCAGGATTAGATCCAGGAAGAGCTTGAGAGACAAGATGATCTGGATAATGAGAACATTAAAGAGCCTACTGAAAAAGTGTCTGATACTAAAGACATTATTGGACCAGAATTGGACCAGGAAGAGCTTGAGAGACAAGTTGATCTGGATAATGAGAACATTAAAGAGCCTACTGAAAAAGTGTCTGATACTAAAGATATTATTGGACCAGAATTGGACCAGGAAGAGCTTGAGAGACAAGTTGATCTGGATAATGAGAACCTTAAAGAGCCTACTGAAAAAGTGTCTGATACTAAAGACATTATTGGAGCAGAATTGGACCAGGAAGAGAATGAGAGACCAGATGAACTTGATAATGAGAACCTTAAAGAGCCTACTGAAAAAGTGTCTGATACTAAAGACATTATTGGAGCAGAATTGGACCAGGAAGAGTTTGAGAGACAAGATGAACTGGATAAAGAAAACCTTAAAGTGCCTACTGAAAAAGTGTCTGATACTAAAGACATTATTGGAGCAGAATTGGACCAGGAAGAGTTTGAGAGACAAGATGAACTGGATAAAGAAAACCTTAAAGTGCCTACTGAAAACTTGTCTGATGGAAACCATGTTGACAACACGCCTTTAATTGAAACACAGATTCATGTTGTGCATAAGGATCACTTGTCTCCCAATAAAGCAGTTAAGGAATCAGTTGGAGAGTCTGATTATTCTGACCAAGAACCCAAGGTAGAAAAAGACAAGGAGGAAGGATCAATCCAAAATCAGCTTGAAATGCAACTACCTGAAGATGAAGAAGACCTGGTAAAGTCAGATGTGGCTGCTCAAGAACTCAAGGAAGAAGATGAGGAAGATGAAGGAGAATCGTTTGATTTTGATGAAATGGATCTCGAAGCGTCATCAGATGCCTCTCTAAAAAACTTTCTAGATCAGCCAAAAGAGGAAGGTACTCTTTTCAAGGATGATGTCCAAGAAGCAAGCCAGGAATACCAAAACAATGTCACTGATGAAGACCAAATTCAAAAAGAACATCTAGAACTTGAAGATCAGGAATCAAAGCCAAAGGAGCAGAAAGATGATGGACAAGACACAGAAAACCCACAAACAACTAAAGTTATAGAAGGATGTTTGACAGAGGACAGCCAAATCAGCAGTGAAGTCAAACCTAATGATCAGCAGCATGATACTTCTGGAAATAAAGAGGAGCATCAGCAGGCATCAGAAGATGTGACTCTCAGTGAAGGAGTTACTCTGATCTCAGAGATCGAGACAAGAAATATAGGCCAAGAGATGAATAGTTCCATTCAATATGCCAACAGGTTGTCAAGTATTTCCGGAGATCGGGAAATTGAGAAGGAAACCACAGAAAAAAACAAGGAAGAAGAAAGAAAAGAATCTAAAAAAAGTGGGAAAGGGAAAGGGAAGGGCAAAGGGAAAGAAGAATGTAAAATGTCTTAATAGAAAAGGACATTCTTTGCATCTTCAATTGAAAAAGTAATTTGCACTTATTTAGGTCCTAATGAATTTATTTTGGGATCATTACTTCAGAGAGCCCTAAAATAACCAAAGCTATCTTAGTCAATTCCAATTATCATTCATTGTATACAAACATTTTATATTTGTTTAACACCTGATTAACAATACAGAATGAGCACTTGAAAGTATTTAAAATCCCAAAATTAATTACACATTAAATGCTATCAGTAATGGGTACAAAGTGTCATATTTATTGTGAATTTTTACATGAGCATGAATTAAATGTTTCTCATACTATATGAGTAATAAAATGATCAGCTTTCTGTCTGTGCTTCAGTCATGTTTATCAACTTCTTATTTACAATATTTTGGTAACAAAGGACCTGTAATGCATTTTGTTTAAATGGGTGTTATGTTGTTTAAAATTGTGGTAAATAAAAAATGTTATTGTGTGCCAAATGTATTAAACATTCGTCTAAGGATTTGACTGAGCTTTGAAGTTACGTTTTGTTTTTACATTTTATTTGTTGGGAGAAAAAATGTAAAAGTTTTATTCTGTTTGGTGAAGATGGTGTTTAAGTGAACCATATATTTTAAAATAAAACTTAAGCAATTAAAAGTATATGTTTTACACTATTGTTTATTGATTGTGTTACAGCTGAATTTTTTTGTCATCATTTAATTAGCCAGCTGACTGAATATGACATTTAATTAAACTTCAGATTAGATTGACTTATTTTTAAGTCATGAAAGTTTAATTTTTAGGACATGAATATCACCTATTCATTGCATCACAAACCTCAAGTAAGCTCACATGAAAAACACTGTCATGTAATATATGTACAGATTGAGTGAGCGTTAAGATATTTTGACTACATGAGGGTGAAGCCTCAGAGGTCACTGAAGTTTCTGCATGTTGTCCATCCTCATCCTTCACATCCCAGCATAGGATAGCCTCACTTTTTGCATGCCCTGACTCCTCACCCTCCATGCATTTGGCTCCTCCCACCCCTGGTATGTGAAATCTTTCCTGTCGAACCTTGGAATTTGATTTAACATGACAATGTGATACTTTATTATTGCAAAATACATGTTTTAGATGCTTAACTGCAGTTGTTCAAATAAAACCTGCAAGTCAAAAAATGTTAGTTGTTGTCTAATGGTCTATCTGTTGAACTTGCTTTTCAGAAATTCGCTTGCGAAAACTGGTTGATGAGAGGGAATACTTAATAGAGCAGGTGCGCTGCTGGCAGTTACAGTACTTTACATTGACTTTATCCTCATTTTGTGCCCAGCACAAGCATGATTTTCTGTTTTTTCTATTCAGGTTAAGAGATTGAAAGGTCAGCTTGAGCTAAAGAAACAGAAGAATGGTATGGAGGGTTCGTCCAGCCCCGAAGGAGATGTGCTGGAGAACGGTGGTGACTCCAACATCATGGATATACAGAGTAAGAAACTGCCTGCACTCTGTGAGCTTCAGGGCAAAAGTTTTAGAAACTGTCTTCAGCTCACAATGTTCATTACATAGTTAAAAATCATTTTTAACAGATTTGGTTTATTGCCAGATTACATAAAACCCTCACCTTCAGATGTTGAGAAATGTGGTCCAGTGCCCAGACATTTTATCCTACCCATCGGATTCTCCTACCAGGCCTTACTGCGCATGCACACATGAATATTGTCATTTTTCTCATGCTGAACAACAATAATTGCTCTATTTTCATTACTGTAAGCGGTAGGTGTAGATGTTAATAAACCATAATTTGACTGGTAGCATTTTTCGTTGTTGAACTGCCAACTATTTTAATGGGAGGTAGCAAAATCTGACAGGGTAGCACAAATCGACAGAACACCCGTCTGTTCTGCTATCATTAAAATGTCTGTGGTCACTCATCTTAAAGAAACCTGGACTAGATTAATCTGTTCTGAATAACTTCAGACCTGTATCTAATCTCCCTTTCGTTTTGTTGAAAAAGTGGTTGCTTTGCACTTAAAGACACAGCTCTGATATAGCACTGCAAAAATTAACAATGACCTTTTAGTATCTGCTAATTCTGGCTGTATTACTGTTTTTATCTTGCTGGATTTAACAGCAGCTTTTGACACGTATCTCATCATATACTTATTTCTCAATTATCAGCTATTGACATCACCAGTACTGCATTGTTTTGGCTTATATCTCTCGCATAGACTTATTTTTTTTTATTAGTGTTCAAAACATTAAATCGTCATCTTGTTCACTCTCTCAAGGTGTCCCTCAAGACTAGTTTCTTGGACCTCTCCTGTTCAACATTTATTTGCTTCCCCTTGGTCAAATTATCTATAGCTACGGTCTCGGCTATCATTGTCATGCTGATGACCTGCAAATTTACATATCAGGTTGCTCCGCCTCTACTCTTTCACTTAATTCACTGAATGCCTGTATTGCTGACATTAAAATATGGTTACATAGCAACTTCCTAAAACTAAACGACAATAAAACGTAGTTTATTGTATTTGGTCCACCATCTCTCTTGAAAAGTCTGAACTGAGTATATCCATTGATGGGGCTATGTTGACACCATCTTATTTCTTTAGAAATTGTGGTGTAATATTCTCGTCACATACATTCTAATCTCATGTTAGTTCTATTACCAAGACAGCATGTTACCACCTTAGCAATATTGCCTGTCTGCGTCCTACTGTCAGTACCAAAGACACTGAAACTCTCATTCACGCCTTAATAACTTCTCGCCTCAATTACTGTTACTCACTTCTCATTGGACTGCCAGTTAAAACTATTACTAGGCTACAGTCCCATTCAGTATACAATTATTCTGTTGCCGCCTGCTGATAAATGTTTTGCTGTGAATCTACTGGGTATTTTGTTGTGCTTTTTGGTTTTACTGTTATCAGTGTGTGTATATATATGTACTGTATACTTTCACATTAATTTATGATTAAAGCTGTTTATGTATTTTCTCCTTGTACAGTACAAGGTGAGCTTGGGAAAGGTACTTTATAAATAAAACTTTTTTGTAAATGTTCTTATTTTCAGGGGATGCAAACAGACAAATCAACGACCTCAAATTTAAGCTCGTCAAATCAGAGCAAGAAGTCACAGCACTTGAGCAGAATGTGAGCTATTTTAATATATTTCATTATTAATAACTGGAACTCATTTTACTCTTCTAAAATATGAAATGGTGTTTTTAATTGAAATTCATGTTGTAGGTTACAAGGCTCGAGGGTCAGGTGACCCGTTACAAAGGAGCATCTGAAAATGCAGAGGTGGTGGAGGATGAACTCAAAGCTGAAAAACGCAAAGTGCAGCGAGAGGTACAACAGCCCAATAGCTCTGCTTTCATTATAAAAAATATACAAAGTTATACATGTACATATAATAAAATGAATGGCTTGCTCAACTATTTTTATGGTAGTTACGCTCTGCACTGGACAAGATTGAAGAGTTGGAGTCCAGTAACAGCCACCTCTCGAAAAGGCTGGAGAAGATGAAGAGTGGCCGAGGAACTGCAACTACTCCCTAATGGTTTCAGATCTGTCCCATAATCTGCCCGAATTCACCTCCATTTCCCATCATTCTGCACCTTATGCAAAGTTAATAAAACTATAAGCCCATGAGAACCCTGCTACGTTATATCCTGCAACCGTGCCATTTCTTCCTGTTTATCCATTTAGGTTGAGTTCTTCATCTTAGGAGAACCCAATCAAGACTTTCTGAAGGATGCAGGAGGACCCTTAGCGTGCCTCGTTCAAAAGAACAAAAACTGTAGTTCAAAAAGTTAGAATGGTAATTGTCACATGTGAATGTTGCTGAATTGATTGGAGCGTAACGTGCAAATCTGCCTGAGATTATTTGGAGAAGGATCTTAAATTACTCTTTAGAACACGGAATGTGAAGATCAGGACAGGTTGTAGAGCTCTAGGAAGTCTGGATGGCCATTTGTTTGGTTAAAGACCCCTGTTGCTTCACGAAGACGATTGTGCATGTTTAATGCTTTCATGTGTTCCACTTGCAAAGATATTTTAACACTGAATAAACTAGATCTTCCTTATGTATCATGAAGCCAAAGGTTCTGGAGTAATATTGAGGTCTCACAGCTGGTTTTTGCCATCTGTGTTTTTATTTTTTTCCTCCAATGAATTGTCTATAATGGTCTTCCTAACAAGCCGTTCCCTACATGTCAGAAAGACCGGTGTGACAAATGAATACTGATTCTTAGTGAATTTTGTTGTTGCATTGACACGGACAATCTATCACCTAACTGAACTGCATAAATCAGGAAGTTGTTCAAGGATTTGAGGCCAAGCAACAACTTTTGTTGTTGCCTTTGACAAGATTTAACATTAACAACCTCTAGGTGATAAAGCCTGGAAGATTCAGAACAGTCGCATTTATCACCAGCCTGGATGAGGCAACTCCACTCTGTTTACAATGCTTTAAACCATTTGTAGGTTAACTTTATGAACTGCAATAAAATGTAAATTTTAATTTAAAAAAGTTGTCTTTATATACATTCCCCTAATTTAAGGGACACCAACACTGGAGAGCCAGGGTACTGTGAACCAAATAAGTTATGAAACATTGTCTAAATGTGTGCCATGTGCATTGTGACGAATAAAATACAAACATGCATATTTATATACTTTATTTGGAACTTCAGAATACAAACATACAGCAACCAAGACTATTTAACACACTTTAAACCTAAATAACATTAGTGAAATAACAGCAACTCTACCCCTCTTACATAGTTTTTCTTACAGTTGACGTCTATTTTTAAAAGAAACTGGAAAAAATAGTATATTTCTTTGAATTAAAGATTGAACCAAAGTAAAATTTTGGGGGGGCAGAAACAAGCTTCCATTATAACCTCTCGTCTAACTTCAAAATTAGATCAATATTTAAATAAGTGAAAATAAAGAAACTGCAACAAAACGCAGTGGAATGTTGTAATTTCTACACACGTGAAAAGTAAAAAGCTGCGCCCCACAATCAAAAGAGAATGAATATGATAAAGATAATTGTGTGATTATTATAGTGCAGCTGAATCACTGCCAAAACAATCTACTTTATTTAGGGATCCGTTTCCTCTATCTGGGATGTACGATACTCCACAACAGACTTTTTCATGTTCTTATCTAGAGTAAGATCTTTGCAACTCAGTGGCTTCCTTGTTACTGGATCATTATCGCTCCTGCAAAAATAAATGAGAAAAAAAGTTATCTTTCTACTATACACCTCAATATAGAAACAACAATAAAACAAGAGACATCCTTTGATAACCACCACAGGTAGATCAGACACCTATCTGAGCATGCAAGACAACATCCTTTTTAATAGCATTTCATTACCATATAAATGTTGCTATGATAATATCATGGATTAGGAAAATAACTGGTCTGTGAGGCTCTGTTTAGTAAGGAACCCTCTTATTCAAGTTGGTCAAAGGCACCTTGATATACCCAAAGATTTCCTCAAGGAGTAAACTCTTTCCCAGATGTTTTCTGTACCTCAATGGTGCAACTCCTCATGAACAGTAAGAAAAACAAGACAGTTCCTCTCCGAGCACTTAACTCAGACCTCTAAATGCACTAACACACTGTACTGCAAATGTACTTTTTCAGAGACTAATCCCCTGAAACTTACGTCTTGAGATATTCCTCAATGGCTCTTCGCTCATACACACATCCACCTTTGGTCTTGACTGGATCAACGAATATCTTCCCGGACAAGGGACATACCAGGTGAGGAGGCACTTGAGCATTGCTCTCACCGATGTATTGCTGAAAAGCAGATTGAAATGCAAAAGAGAAAATGTAAACTTTTTTAAATATCATAAAACAGAATTAATATCCTAACAAATATGTCCATGTAGTAAGTTAAATTGTGAATAATTCCTACAGGTGTACAGAGCTCAGAATGCTACATTAAATATATATTTTTAATCTGTTGAAACAAAAATACATGTATTCATTCATTATTTATTGTATTCTTAAGTTTGGATCAGCACTAAATAAATAAATGTAATGCATTTTACAACTTAAATGGGCTTTAATCTCTATTCTGGTTATATTATATTTGTTAAGTCCATTGTAAAATGGTAATGAAAAAACTAAAATGAAGAATAAGAGGCTACCTGTCTAGTGGATCAGCAGCCTCTGGGAGTATCAGAAGTCCATATACAGCATCCAAGATCTCTCTCATAGTAACATCAGCCGAGTAGTTTCGATCAAATATATTGTGGCAAATCCTTCCCACACTGTTGATGTTGCAATGGTAAATCTATACTTCAGTTAAGAATTGTATAGAGTAAAAAATGTTAAGGTGTTCTGCGCTCTACTCTTAATATAGGATTCAAAACCGAAATCAGTTTATGAACATTACTGTGACACTCCTAAGGCTCAAGGATACAGGAGTATAGAACCGAACAGCAGGTGGTTTCACTGGATAATCACGACCGAACTGACAATACAGCTCAAAGGTTCCATTCTCATAGGGAGTTTCAGGCGGTCCTTTCATGACAATCCTCCAAAAAGCTGAAAAATATGTAACGCATGACAACTTTATTGTACATTTTACTTGTATGTGTAACCTTGACTACAAAATGTAATTAGAGGAAGCAACTGACACTAAATCCAAGGTTTAAGTGGCAGATACTCAAACCAATTAATGCGTTAACAGTCTTTTGAGGATTATGGCTGTGTATGTGAGCAACACACATCAAAAGAGCCTCTACCCACAAACAGGAAGTGTAAGGTGGTTAGAGAATGTACATTTTAGACTGCAAACTGTATAGTAAAGATTAACTCACAATTAGTCAAATATCAAAAACATTAGGTTTTTAGTAGAACGTTAGTTTTGTACAGATGTAAGCAACCTAGTTTGGTGTATGCCCCAAGTTACTGATATTGTTCATTATTATTTAACTATTGATCAAATTATTCACAATTACTGATGCACTTCATGCATGAAAATCTAACAGCAGGAGAAACAGCATGAATCGTCTTATTTTGACCACAAACTTAAAAGCAGATTTAATCATACTTACTGAAGTCGGTTTCTGAGGGATACACAGAACAAAATGGATGGGGATTACAGTGAAGACTCTTCAGTTCTTCTATGATCCGTTTATCTTTCTCCATGAAGCGAGCTGACTTGCATTCTCGTATCTTCTTTTTTAGTACACTAATAATGAAATTATTTGTATATTAATATGTTGTATAAAGAGTTAGGCTACAATGATATTGCCTCTAACTTAAGAGTGTATACTTTGGTAATATTTACTAGTTTTTTAAAGAAAAGAACCATGTGTATTTTAAATTATAACAATTGTCATCATTTTATATTCATAGTAATTTTGCACAAACAACTTCCACACTAATTGAAAACAGGTCACATCACATTCGAATTCAGGTGTTTTGCTTCTTTAAATATAGGGCTGTTTTACTCTATGTCTACAGATACGATACCAAAAATGAGCAATATAGCTCTAGATAACACCTGTGATGGCCATTTGTCAAGTCTGACATCACGTATCATAGTTTCTGGGTCCAAACACTATTTTAGATCTCAAATGCACACTGTAACTTAAAAAAAATCTTTGCTATAAATTAACAGTAGGCCCGCATGAAAAAGGGTACAGGCTTGGACCTGGAAACAGTATTTGATGTGTCACGACTTAAGTGGAAAGAGCCATATCAAACTCTTGTTCAGGTGTTACTAAAAAATAAAAATAGTGGACTTGTAGTCTGAATTTGTGGACAGTCAATAATACTTCTCTGTCCTGGCTGCTTTCTCCGTGATTTGAGCAGGAATCTTCGTTTCTGGTCTTTCATCGTAGCCATGGGTAGCAAAAATTTTGGTCAAGTCTTCCTATTGATAACAAATAAAAGAAAAATAATTGTTGAATCCAGCTGTTCATAGACATTTTCCACAATAACTGCAGTTATTTGCAGAAATATATACAGGTGCTGGTCATATAATAAGAATATCATCAAAAAGTTGATTTATTTCACTAATTCCATTCAAAAAGTGAAACTTGTATAATGTTATACAATTCATTCCACACAGACTGATATATTTCAAGTGTTTATTTATTTTAATTTTTATGATTATAAGTGACAACTAATGAAAACCCCAAATTCAGTATCTCAGAAAATTAGAATATTGTGAAAAGGTTCAATATTGAAGACACCTGGTGCCACACTCTAATCAGCTAATTAACTCAAAACATGGTCTCTCAGTCTAGTTCTGTAGGCTACACAATCATGGGGAAGACTGCTGACTTGACAGTTGTCCAAAAGACGACCATTGACACCTTACAAGGAGGCAAGACACAAGGTCATTGCAAAGAGGCTGGCTGTTCACAGAGCTCTGTGTCCAAGCACATTAATAGAGGCGAAGGAAGGAAAAGATGTGGTAGAAAAAAGTGTACAAGCAATAGGGATAACTGCACCCTGGAGAGGATTGTGAAACAAAACCCATTCAAAAATGTGGGGGAGATTCACAAAGAGTGGACTGCAGCTGGAGTCAGTGCTTCAAGAACCACTACGCACAGACGTATGCAAGACATGGGTTTCAGCTGTCGCATTCCTTGTGTCAAGCCACTCTTCAACAACAGACAGCGTCAGAAGCATCTCGCCTGGGCTAAAGACAAAAAGGACTGGACTGCTGCTGAGTGGTTTTCATTAGTTGTCAGTTATAATCATCAAAATTAAAAGAAATAAACACTTGAAATATATCAGTCTGTGTGGAATGAATGTATACATTTATACAAGTTTCACTTTTTGAATGGAATCAGTGAAATAAATCAACTTTTTGATGATATTCTAATTATATGACCAGCACCTGTATATATTTTTTTTATCACACACGTATACCAACCCTTATACAATTGTATATATTTAAGATAAATTGATTTCAATCTAAGTATTGTTCAAATCCATCAACATGACATATCGCTCAAGACTTATTGATGTAAAAATAATTACACTTTATTTGGAGTACTTGCATAATGCAAATTTATTGATATTAGCCCAAAAATGTGTTTCAATGTCACTATTGATGAGGATACATCTAAAAAAAAATTAATATGGTGAAAAAGTTCATTTTTTCCTGTTATTTCAAAAAGTGAAAGTTTCATATATTTTAGAATCTTTACATGTAAAGTAAAACACCTCAATTTTCTTTTTTTTTTTATGATTAGAGCTTACAGCTAATGAAAGTCAAAAATCAATCTCAAAATATTAGAATATTTACATTTGAGTTTCAATTAAATGACAATCCATACAGGATAAATTGCGGATCTCTCTTGTTCTTTGAAACCACAATAACGGGAAACACTGCTGACTTGGCAGTGGTCCAGAAGACAATCATTGACACCCTCCACAAAGAGGGTCATTACTGAAAGGGGTGGCTGTTCAAGGAGTGCTGAATCAAAGCATATTAAATGCAAAGTTGACTGGAAGGAAGAAATTGGGTAGGAAAATGTGCACTAGCAACAGGGATAACCACAAGCTTGAGAATACTGTCAAGCAGAGCAGATTCAAATACTTGAGAGGGCTTCACAAGGAGTGAAATTAAGCTGAAGTGAGTGCATCTAGTCACCACGCTCAGGCATCTTTATGAAAAGGGCTACCAAGCCACTTGTGAATCCGAAACATTGTCAGAAGCATCTTGCCTGGGCGAAGGAGAAAAATAACTTGACTGTTACTCAGTGGTCCAAAGTCCTCTTTTCAGATGAAAGTAAATTTAGCATTTCATTTAGAAATCAAGGTCCCAGAGTCTGGAGGAAGTGTGGAGAGGCACAGAATCCATGTTGCTTGAAGTCCAGTGTGAAGTTTCCACAGTCAGTGATGATTTAGTCTGCCATTTCATCTGCTGGTGTTTTCTGAAGTCCACCGTCAACGCAGCCATCTACCAGGAAATTTTAGAGCACTTCATGCTTGCTTCTGCTGACAAGCTTTATGGAGATGCTGATTTCATTTTCCAGCAGGATTTGGCACCTGCCCACACTGCCAAAGATGCTTGATTGGCCAGCAAGCTCGCCTGACCTGAACCCCAAATAGAATCGATGGGGTTTTGTCAAGATGAAGATGAGAGACACCAGACCCAACAGACCTGAAGGACGCTATCAAAGCAATTGGGCTTCCATTACACCTGAGCAGTGCCACAGGCTGATTGCCTCCATGCCACGCCGCATTGATGCAGTAATTCATGCAAAAAGAGGCCCAACCAAGTATTGAGTGCATAGAAATGAACATACTTTTCAGAAGCCTGACATTTCTGTTTAAAATATCATTTTTTTATTGATCGTATGTAATATTCTAATTATAATTATGTAATATTCTAATTCTGAGACACTGAATTTTGGGTTTTCATTATCTGTAAGCCATAATCATCAAAATTTCAAGAAATAAAGGCTTGAAATATTTCACTGTGTAATGAATCTATATAATATATGAGTTTCACTTTCTGAAATGAGTGACAAATAATATGAATATAATTTTTTTTTTACATGTAACTATGATCTTTTAATAAAACATTTTTAAAGGAAGATATTTAAAGTACTTGAAATTCACACTTGCAATGGTTCCACTTTAACACAATCAAATATATTTCAGTTCATATTTAGTTGTACTTCAGCACTACTTCCGCACAACTGAAGTGCATTAAGTACAAAAGTAGTTCCAATTCAGAAGACTTTAAATATACCAGTTTAGTAAAGTACAGTTGCAGTGCATTTTATTATTTACATATGTAAATTCGTTTTTAGTTTACTTAGCATGAAATACATTTATTTCAAATACATTTTAGTATATTTATTTTTCACTAGGGTAGGTTATGTAAAAAGAGAGACTTTCATTTAAAAATATAGGAATATACATAATCTGTAATGTAAGGTAGGCAACTGGTAGTAGCTTTCATTTCATACCTCTGTTTTTACAGAAGAAACAGGTACCCTTGTTCTCTCTGCCCTCAGCTCCATGGACAAGACCGTTTCCATCTCAAATAGCCTTAGGGCAGCTTTTGCATTCTCAGGCTTAAAGCAATATCCACCTAAAATCAACACAGAAAGCCACAATGATATGGCACCTAAAAATGGATGTCAAACAAGTGCACACTCCTTTGAGTTAACTACAGCAGTTTAAACAGATTTGGCTTGTGCAAGGAGGCCCTACAGAGGTGGACAGTAGTGAAGTATTTTTACTCCGCTTTAAAAGTACATTTTATTTATTTAAAAAGTGTCTGTACTTTATCAAGAGCGTTTTCTTCAGAAAACTTTTACTTCACAACATTCCAAAGCATCATATAGTACTTTTTACTGCACTGTTTCATATTAAATATAATGTACTACTTAATTACATTAGAAATCTAGTACTTTCTTGTACTCAAATAAAAGTAATTCAAAGTTTTACTTGAGTACAAGAAAGTATTACATTTTCAACACTGATACGGCCTTGGTCTAATTAAAAATGTATTTTAACTGTTCTTTCTTAGCTCTGATAGAATGTGTATAAGTATCACTGTACTAAATATGTTTGTTGTTCTGTTTTTTGTGTTGATTTGTGTTTGATTACCTGCCAAGGGACTGCGAATGAAAACTAGCCACTGGCTAAATACAGCACAATGCGTGAAATGTAGACATTTGTGTTAAAACTGTGCATGGACCCCTTTTCTGGATTTGGAATAATGTTTTAGGGTGTATTCACACCGGTCTCATTTGGTTAGATTGAATCGAACTCAAGTTCGTGTCCTCTCTTAGTGCGGATCTTTCGTACAGGTGTGAATACAGCAATCATACTTTGGTGCGGACCAAACAACTGTACCGAGACCCAGCTAAAGAGGTGGTCTCTGTCCGCTTCCAAACGAACTCTGGTACGGTTGAATGGATGAACCAATGAATGGATGACATTAAGCACACGTGTGGTTGTGTTTACAGTTTCTGGTTCACTTGCAAAAATGGTGGTGTGAAAGAGAACCATACACCCCCAAAAACCTTCATCATTGTATTTGGTTCAGACCAAAGCAAGTGACCTAGCAGACTTTCCTGGTGTGAATACACTCATGAATACAGTCCAGTGGAAACAGCATGGTGCAACTAGGTAACATGGTGCCTAAAACTAAACTATATAAAAACATGCAATATAATTTTGTGAAAAATGTAACTATTTTCGTGCCCTCAATTTTAGATAATTTGTTAATGTATTGTGCTGTTGTCTGTATTACATTTATTGTTTATCTGTATTATCAGTCAGTGCATTATGACATCTTGATTGTTGATTTAGTAGATTCAAGACCATAGCTACAGTGTTATTCAGATAATTATGTACTACTGGAGTCACACTATTGGATCAGACTGATTTTTATATTATTTACAGAAATACTGAAATATTTACTTGGAATTTATGGAAAAACTTTCAATCTTGCCTTTTAGGTTTAATAATAGCGTGACCTAACATAATACAATTTTCAATATAATAATAATTCAAATAAAAAACATTAGTGCTTTGAGTTAATTTTGTGCATTAAAAATGAGTATAAGAGAAAAAATGTAATATACAAACACAAACCTGTTACATAGCTGATTCCATGTAAAACAGTGTTATCTGCCTTGCCAACAAGAACAGCATCAACCACAATATTGCTGGCCATCAATTTTCTGGCAATGGTGACTGGATTACTCATGGAACTGTAGATTAGACAATACATGTTATCTATAATCATTTTAGTTGGTGTAATAACATTTTAAGACCACCGATTCAAGTGCAGGAAAGACACACCTGAAATCGTTGCCATCTGTCAAACACAAGATGCGACATCTGCAAGCTGGAAAACTTTTCTTGATATTGTCAAGCTCTGAGATACCACGAACAAGTGCATCATATAACCTAGTGTACCCAGATGCTTCAATGGCATGTACTTGCTCCTACGTGTAAAAAAGAATATGCAATACATTGATTCAAAAAGTATACAAGTAGCATTTATCATTAATGTTTTTTTTCTTTAATTGAGATAATGGTGTAATAAATCAGGACAACAAATACCTTGAAGGTTTCCAAATTTTCTGTGAATTTAAGAAGAGTTTTAACTTTGTCGTTAAACATCACAAGGCAGATGACATGCTGAAAATCATATGACATGCTTCGGTTTGAAAAGCTGTCAAAGATTTGCTTGACGGCATCAATGCGCTTCATCTGACTGTCAGTGTCATAACATTCTTCCATCATTGAAGAGCTTGAATCAAAGAGCACCTGATAAGAGAATGAATTATTCATTTGAATTAGTTGCTTGTTTGCCAATGTAAATTATGCACTCTCTAAGATATATATGGATGTTGTATGATTACTTTATGAAACCATAGAGCTTTGAAATTATTCAACACTTCACGCTTTTAAGTGTGAACACAAAAACAATGATTTCATATCTGATTAAATAAGTCTATTAACAGTCTTTAACATTTTATGTGAAAAGAAGCACCAAACTGCTGTGTCCTAGCACAGTTAAGGATTTTAGCCATTTTAAAGTGTAGTAAACATTACAAAAACTTCTCTAGTACTTCTCTAATACTTACCACTATTGCCTCTTTGGGGGTTTTACTGACTTCAACAGTGTTGTCAGTTCTGGTATCATTTAGTCTGAATGGGTAAAATTGGAAAAAAGAGAAAGTTATTTATACAATTTGTACTGTAAACTATCCAAATAATGTAACAGTTTAAAAGAGCTGCTCAGTCATGAAGTCAACTTTGAAATCGTTTTTTAAAAGGTCCCATATTGTCAGAACTGAAATTTCTCGGCTTTTTTCATGATAACAGAGGTCTAAGGGATATGTAACTACCATATACGTTTCAAAACAGTCCATCCACAGTAAAATGCACACAGCCTGCATAAAGCAGCTGTGCTTTTTCACGAGGACTTGTCATGTCAAAAACCAGATCGGCCGACCTGTAACGTTACATTTTTACTCAAAGGATGGACGATCTGACAGGATTGTTACTATGAGGTGGATCACATCTAACGTGTACACTAAAGACGAACTCTCCGTGTCTATCTAGTCATGAAGATGTAAATACATTTCAATTTCAGCAGGCAACAATTTTTACAGCTACATTATTATTCCAGCCATAATTAATCACAACAATGTATATGCAATTACAAATGATTATATATAAATCATCAGTTTGTTGTTTTACACACACAGACTATATCATACACGACATTAGTACTCGGTTCGTCACGATGATGTATCGTCACAAAATTTGAAGATACGAGTATTGATACAGCTGGCCCTGTATCGATATTGTGGCACGTGTGCAGCAGTGGACCGCACTTAATTTTAAACTGTTTAAAACGTTTAACACCAATGTTTAATCTGACCGCAAAGGAACACTACTAGGTTGCCTGATATAAAGAGAGATAATCCCCGAAACAGAGCTTTCCACTTGCGCAATACGGAAATATCTGCTAGTGCTAAATGTGCCACCTATCATTGTCAACCTGGCAACAATGTGCACACACGCTCTCTCCACAGTGGATAAACGCGCTTGCTTTCTGAAAACACCAGCTAGCTTACAGTTTAGCAATATACAATTCAATATATTCCCAGAAAAGTGTAATTCATGAAGTGTTCACTTATATGAGAGAGAGGAAGCGAGAAAGAGAGATGCGGTGTATGAATTACTACTGTAAAAGTGAAGCTGTGGCTTTAATTCCTTTAGAAACAATAATGCTACCAGCTCCTTGTTGAGAAAGATAAATGTAGCTCATGAGCGATTCAACTATTTTATTGGTAAAATTGCAGGGCAGCACTTAAAAGTTTATTCCTGAATGTCTGTACGCGGCTGCAGCGTGATCTGTGTGTGTGACTGAGCGTGTGTGTGTGTGTGTGTGAGAGAGTTATTAATAATAAATGTATTAGAACGAGTACATTATGTATGGGCTTAAATACAAGATGCAAACAATCAGAATATTTTACCTGGTGGGGAATGCATATGCAACATATGCTATTACTAATATTGTACTCCGGTACAGTTATGGAGGCCCTTCATAATGCAGAGTTCAAGTGCCTGCTCTGCCTATAGCTAACAATGGCCATAAAGCATGCAGTGTTTAATTAACAGCTTTTTTCCTAAATTCTTCTGAGGTGAAATTCAGTGCAGACCTGTATCGTGATACGCATCGTATCGTGGCCTCTGTATCGTGATACGTATCGTATCTTTGCTGGTGATACACAGCACTACACGACATACTCGTGAGATGCAAGAACTCTTTAGACGTGCCCATAACAATACTTTATTGAACCTTTTCGGAAAAGAAGAGTGCGCTGCAAACGCGATCATGTTTGACGCTCGTTTCAGTCCAGTCCGCTCGTTTTATTGCATTTAAATCACAGCTGTCATCACGAATCTGCGCTGATTTGAATGGAACCCCCTTTGTTTTTTCCAGCTAACACTGTGATGACGGCCCTATATGACCCTAGTTACCTGTGGTTGGCCTTGCGTCACTCAGTAAACAACAGGCCAATCAGAAGAGAGGCTCATGAATATTAATTAGACCAGACAAATCAAGCTGTTTTTATCAGAACTCGTAAGAGAAGAGCTGTAAAAATATATTGAGATGGTTTTTGGTACTTATACCACAAATATATATTCTTTAGGACATCAAAACTCCAGAAATGAGTACAATCTGGGACCTTTAAATATATACATAAACAAACCTAGCTGATTAGCTCATGTTAAAGGTTTTCAATGTTTTTATTGTTCGATGTTTAAATCTGCAATCTTTGATCCAACTTATTTGCAGTTTATTTGTAAAACGACCTTTTCACATTTCCAGGTTTTGCAGCAGCAAAGTCATCATAGTTGTGTTAATTTGAAGATCGGTGAATGGGAGAGTACCACAAATATATTTTTGCATTCCCATTTGCTTAAATAACAAAAGAAAAACTCCACAAACTGTTTTCATAAATTTCAATAAAAGGAAAACAATTGAGACTGATAAGTGCAGTCAGAAGGACGATGTCAAATTTACCGTCCCTCCCATAGATGCTGCATTAGAAACACCCTCGCATTAGCGTTAACTAGTTTTTTTGGTAATTAAAAAAAACTAATATATATCGTTTAATGGTAATCAGCTTTATAAATCCTCATTACCATTAAACGCAGCGTCATCAGTCTTGTGAAAAGGGTCCATTGGTATAATTGGCAGTAAAATACCCTATTGACCAATGTTTAAACTGAATAGGAAAACTTAAATGTTTACTCTAGTGAATTGGCATTTATCAAAGTACTATAATTACATAACCCCTGTCTGTTATTTATGGGCAAAAGATATACTTACATTTTAGCCAGATCATTCACATTTTGTGTGGTCTCGCTTCCAGACAGACAGTCAAAAACTGAAATCTTAAAGGGGTCACACTTTTCTTTGTTCAAGTAAACACCTAGATTATCTATATAGATAAACAATGTTAGATCAGAATAAATGACAACACTGATAGATTTTGCTAAATATAAACAGGAAAAAATAAATCATATTAGGTTAACACTTCGCAACCGAAACTCATATGCAAATATCCTATTTATGTTTATCTTGTATATTTACAGTAGAACCAATTGATTAAACAGACTAGCTATTAGAATTCAAACAATATGTAAATCGAACCTTCACTGAGATACACCAGCAGAGGACCCCCAGTTCCCATTTTTGCCAGTTGCAGGGGTGGTGTGACCATCAAGTGATCGTACTGTTTGACATCCTCAAACATGTCAGAAAAGGTTTTCTTCTGTTCAATCTGAAAGCTTCAAAAATGCATTTTGTATAAAAATGTTATTGTATTACATATACAATACATTATTATTACTCAAATATATTTATCAAATTATAGTTTTAAGACTCCTAAATGACATACTTGCAACCTTGTGGGGTGCTGTTATAAAAGATCCACAATGGAAACCGATCAAACGATGCCGGAAGACTGAGCATAATTTTCTCGATATCTGTAGCTCTTTGAATCGATGACTCCAGTAGATTCACCTCCTCACAGTTCGGAATTTTTACACCATCTAAAATAAAACCTCACATTATGGATGTGGTAATGAATTGAGATGAGGATTTAACAAACAACTTGGTGCCAGCTTACCTGTGATTTTTTCCAGGATGTATGATCTGTCAAATACTTCTGGTGTCCCTGGTACTCTCACTGGCTCAGACAGTCGCTGGCCAGTAGAATAAGCTTTCAAGGACATTGTAGAATAGATCTCCAGATCAGTATTCTCATTCTGAATAAAAAAAAAATACAATCAAAAATTCCATCAGCAAGTTTTTAGTGACTGCTAACCATGTAAATCTAGTATCTGTGAACATAACAGACCAAGACAATGTATTTTATTTTAAGGGATAAAAGTTTTTGTACAATATTAAAGGGGTCATGTGATGCTTTTTTTTTAAGATCATTATTTTGTGTATTTGGTGTAACAGAATATGCGGACATGCTATAATGTTCAAAAACCATATTTTTCAAATTACTGTACATTATTGTAGGTCCTCTATGCCCCGCCTCTCTCAAATGCTTAGTTTTCTACAAAGTCCCTCCTTCCGACAAGTGCAGTCTGCTCTGATTGGCTGCATTCTGATTGAACACCACAAGCCACGTCGGAAATCTTATGGCCCTTTCCATAATCGTGAGCTTCAGCTTTCAAAATTATAGTAAAAACAGTGAATAATGTCCTTAGTTTTACCATCAATTCAAGCCCGAGAGGGGAACAAAGTCGCGTGACAGACAAAGTGATTGATGATGCTCGTATGTTTGCGCACACAAGCAGAGATTAAGACTATTTCTGACGGGCTGTACAATCCGCTGTGATGTGACACTCTCTCACTTTCTCACTCTCACACACAAGCTGAGATTAAGATAGACGATGTGCCGAGATATGACCTTGTCTCTGTCTCTCACACACACAAGCCGCGATGTGAAACTGTCTCTCTCTCACACACACGCAACACACAAAACTCCGCATTTGAGCAGTCAATAGCAAATACTTAAACTAAACAAATCCTTCTTGCAGTTGCTAATTCAGAAGCGCCAGATTGTCATAGCAAAGTCAGAATTGCCTCCTCTTAGTTTAAAAAAAACGGTCATCCATAAAATGCGTTGCTGTTCTGTGGCAAGTAATCTTAATGATTCCTAAATGCATCTACTTTCGGAAGGCCAAATAAAGCGCTTTTGCTTTCGCATAGAAACACACAGCTTCTCCATGACACAGCTGCAGTTACTGAAGCCACGCCATATGCAAATATTTCCACATCGTGACATAGACATGTCATGTGGGGCGTGTTTGAATGACCCGTTTTAGGGGCGTGGCAGAATCTTAACTTTGATAAATAATCTCTTTGGTTTTGAGACTTTAGTCTTTTCAACTTCATGGATCTTATCTAAGCACGATCAGCTTGAAAAACTTGAAAATCGCATCATATGATATGACCCCTTTAAGAAATATGATTATTTACTTTTTCTTTTAAAAAATGTTAAATGTTAAATAATTTTTTCTTTGCTTTAAGCTTTAATATTTGTCACAAATGTTATCCAAAGTTATTAAATCTATAAAGTTCATGTGGTCATTTAAGATGCACATTACAGTCTGGTTATTGTGAAACAAGCTGCAGCACTTGCACTTCATGCTACTGGAATGAAAAATAGTTCCTGAACAGCTTCTGCTCTAATTTATGAAGTGCTGTGTCAAGAAAAAAAAAACTGCAAACATACCTCTCCTTGAGTAATCATGTAAGCCCAGCAAATATTTGCATATTCAAAAACATCCCCATCTTCAATGACCTTTGGGCCTGATCTTTCATTAAGACCTGGTAACAACTCTCGAAAAAGAAAGTAAAGGCCCTCAACAACAGCAATCTGTAACGAAAATATAAAAGGATTTATTTAAGATTTATGATTTGAATTAAGTATTTAATAGATATTACTGCAATAATTCACTGTATATCAGTGTGTAAAACTCAACACCGTTCTGTGAATTATTTGCACGCTTTATATTATACAATAACCTACCTTTTGGGTTCTAGTTACATGCAAGTTCCCACAGATCATTTGGAGTAAACTTTGAGCCAAAGCATTGCATCCACTCAGTCTCCTAATAAATGCAACCACTTCCTTAAAATCATCTCCACGGTGTTTATGTTTCTAAAGAATAAGACAAAATATAGAATCTTACCAATAATTGCACTGAAAAATAAAGCAGTACGTTTTATCTGAATTCAAACCTGCTGTCAAGAAACAGTTAATGGTAATTACATGAGTTGAAGACCAGTCGGCTCCACTATTCTCATGGTTTGAGTACCATTTCAGTATGTGTCCATAGATACAGATCATCAACTTATCAGGGTGAATGTCTCTAACATCAAAAATCACCCAACAACTAAATACATACATAAATGAAACCGCCTTTCTAATGAGCAAAAGCTATAATGTAGCTTCTACTATATAAATAACATTAACAAGATTGGCCACAGTTGTTTTGTTTTTTTTTAGGTTTGAGCTAAACTGCAGCACAATATAGATCTAAAAATGCAGAGTTTTCTATAATAAATAGGTTTAGGGGTAGGGTAAGGGGTTAGAAAATATATTTTTTAACATACAATGACAAAGAGCGTTGACAGAAAAACACTTAGGCCTTTCTCTGTTTGCTTCACTGAAGGTCTGACATCTTTTGGAACAAAAGACTTGGACTTGGTTTCTCATTATCAAACGATGACAGAGAGAACTGTAGAACTGAATCCTCAGTGATTCCAAGCTCACTTAGATTGTCAACATGATTATACTCTTCACCTCTGTGGAAAAAAAACCATAGAAGACCAATTTAATCTCGGAAAACAATACTGAAAGATTTTTAATATTTTAAACAATATAGTAAATCAGAAGGAAAACAATAATTAGCATGAGCATATAATGATGTAATCTCAATAACATGATCATCAGTGACCTGACGTGAAGAACTGGTGCTGGTATACCACTTTCAAGAGAAAGCCGTAGTGTCACATCCCTCAGTGTATCACTTTCGAGGTCAACTTTGATTTCAAAGTCTCCCTATAGAAAAAAATATAATAAAAACAAGATGATTGATGCTGATATGTGACCATGGACCACAAAACCAGCCATAAGGGTACATTTTTTGACATTTCCATCTCAAAGCTTTCCATTGATGTATGGTTTGTTAGCATAGAACAATATTTAGATGTACAACTAAAAAATGCAAAAAATAATCTAAATATTGAGAAAATTGCCTATAAAATGGTCCAAGTTCTTAGCAATGCATATTACTAATACAAAAATAAGTTTTGATATAGTTGTGGTAGAAAATGAACAAAATATATTTATGGAACATGATATATCCTAATGACCCTTGCCATAAAATAAAAATGCATAATTTCGACCCATACAAACTTACTGTTGGGTATTGCTACAAATACACCCGTGTTGCATATAGAGAAGATTTCGGATGGTTGTAACAGAATAAGATTAACACATTTGAAAATGAGTCACATGGAGGAAGTGATCGTCATGGATGAGCACCATCCTCCTAAGGTGATTGGAGAAGTGGTAAATATATTTGTACAAATACAAAGGATTTGACTTTTAGGTTAGAATTTGATTCGATATCATGTTAAATGACAATGTAAAGGGTAGATTCCTCTGTTTACATTTGATGTATTACACTGTTAATCGAAAAAGCAAAAAGTGTAACATCTATCCTTGGTCTTTTCTACAATTGACACTGACAACATTACATTCTAATTGTGAAATGTATGGGTTAGTTTTGGTGAATCAATAGATTTTCAATTTCTGATTAAGGTTATCATACATCAGTAGCAGTACCTGTAACATTATGTGACAGCGGACGACACTTGGTCCTTCATTTCTGATGGCCTCTCTAGATGTCGGTGGTAGCTCTGTTAAATTTTCCCTTGGTGTAAATATGGCATACAGTTCACTCCCACTTGCAATATGTCTGTCATTCAAAGACCCTTTAATAATGAAGATATAAATCATGCAGAGGAATTAAATTAGTGAACAAGAAGAATTGCTATTTGCAAAAAAGTCAAAGTGTCAAGAAAAATTCTTTGATCTAGATTTCTGCATTGATTATTTTTTACATGTTGCCTGATCTTAAATTAAGTGACAGTGACATACGGCTAAGTATGGTGACCCATTCTTGGAATTGTGCTCCGCAATTAACCCATCCATAGTGCACACACCGAGTAGTGCACACACCCAGAGCAGTGGCCAGCCATTTATGCTGCGGCGCCAGGGGAGCAGGTGAGAGTTCTGTGCCTTGCTCAAGGGCACCTCAGTCGTGGTATTGAAGATGGAGAGAGCGCTAGCTATACTCTCCCCCCAACTACAATTCCTGCCGGACTGAGAATCGAACTCGCAACCTTTGGAGTACGAGTCCGACTCTCTAACCATCAGGCCACGACTTCCCCCCCCACAAAGATGAATTCACAACAATAGACAATCTGACTAAACGAATAACACAAAAAAAAATATTTTTCCACATTTGTACCGAATACAATGAGTAATCATTACTTGATTTTCTGTAGCTGCTTATAAACTTTTAACCAAGACATCACATTTGGCATTGGAAACAATTCTCTCTACACTTGAAATAAAACAATGTTTGAAAATGATCTTCAAAAACATTCAAACACCTACATGTGTTGAAAAAGGGGTCATCAGTCAAAGGCATGCCATCAGCAGTGTAAAGGCATACAGACGTGTTTCTGTCAACCTTGTTTTCATGGCAGATTCGCAGCATCAGGTCCTCCACTGTATTCTGTGAGGGATCTATACCTGTACAATGATAATGTGACAAAAATTAATCATTGTAAAACTGATAGTTCTAGTCCTTAGTTATGATTGGCTAAACTAGGTTTAAAGATATTGTAAAATACTCTTTACACATGTCCCGGTCACATTATAACAACAAATTATTACATTTTTGTCCCCTTCTGAAGTGGATCTACGAAGAGGCATCTGGAGTTGATACTATAGGGAATGCCTTCAGCTTCACCAAAGTCTGAACACGCATACCAAACACACCAGTTCTATTGGCAGACAGCAGTCTATGACATCATGAACTATAAGAGGTGAGTATAAGAGGGCACCTGCAAAATACAGCTTCTTTGTCTTCAGGAGCAGTAGCAAGTGTTTTCGGAGCAAGTGCAGACATTTGATTACACCATAGGACACACAAACTCTGCGTGATGTGTCTCGCACTAGAGCACACATGTGCTGCTTTTGGGGTAGCAGGATGTGCACACTGTGACAAGTTCACGGCTCATTCACATTTGTCAGAGGCAGAGTGCTGGCTACATTACAGAGAGGTTGAACTCGCTTAGGAGGTGGTGACCATTTCCCGGTCTCCTTAAAGCCAATCATCGTAGGAGAGGTCACAGCAGGATAGTGTGCCAAATCTTCTGGCACTGCCAGAATTTCGTCGGTGAAATTTGATCGCAACAGCCATTAATCTGCTTTCGGTGAACATGTCAAACCAGCGATCAAAGACTACAGATTTTAGCCTAGGATTACAGGAATCTTTTAGGATATAAAAAATTTGTCTCAGAAGACCAAATCAGGGCTTAAGCCAGTTCAAGCAATCTGCTTAATCTGGAGGCATGCTCTGCAGGTTCTTCTGATCCAGCAGAAACCATGTTGCTGATGTCTTCCAGTTTGGAAGAACTGGAAGCGGATGGAGAAATGGATAACATCTCAACTGTATCATCTCTCATCAGCCCTGCATACGGCCAAATGCATGATGTATTGGCCAGTGCCACGTACAGGTTAAACTTGACCTGTTCATGTGAGAATCACTTGTGGTTGTTTGGACAACTGTTTCCCAGTGGACCATGAGCATCAGTCCTCTTTGAGCCTTCCATTTCTTCATGACTTGCACTTATTTATGGAAGCATCGTGCATCCTGTTGCCAAGCCCGCCTTAATGTAATGATTGACAGCTAGGGCATGCTCTGCTCGGAATGCATTTTCAAATCAACAATGACTGATACTATAGTCATCGTGGGGTATTTAATGAAAATGCAATTGAAACGTCATATGTAAGTGTCAAATAATTTAAGAAAAATAAAATACATTTAAAACCACCATTTTGCTACCCTTTTGGCTCAGAATGCATTATGAAATTTGCACTGCATTTTGCTCCAATTATCATGCGGTATCATGATGAAAATGCAATCCAAAGTGTCCTACCATAAGTCTAAATGCATTTAGGAAAAACAGCATTTAAATGATAATTTTGCTACAGCTTTTGCTTGGACATAAACACATCTAAATCAATTTGGGTAATACATTTTCTTTTTGCAACTTATAATGCTTTAAAATATGCTTTTATTTTGCATATAGTGTAGAAAATAGCTAATTTAAATTATATAATTCAATTTTTATTTTGCACTAAAATGTTGCATTGATCTGTTTAGAAAAGTTTGTTATTTGTAAAAAAATATTTTCTCTTTATTTTGAAGATGTTGAAGGAAGTAATGTTCACATTTGAAGACCCACTGTTCCTCAAGTTTTGAATCAAATCATTTCTTTGGATAGAGGTTGGATAGTGAAAGTCAAACACTAAATAAATCTAGATATATGTTCTTAATATCAAGTATTATACATGTAAGTAATGTAAGCATATGCATCTTGTTTTGACATCTCTCAGTGCCCTTATTACTGTAATTGTCTTTTAGAATGAGAAATGACATTAGTACAGTTTATGAAGTGAGTATTTTAAAGATTTACCAGTGATCTCTTGCATCCCAGGACATTTCGGAAATCGGTAGGATATACGAAATGAATTAAGTGACTTCATTGCAGGCATTCCTCGCATCCCTGGAACTGGTGCATTGCCAATTCTTTGCAGGTAATCAATCATATGGTCATACCGGTTCCTCTCTGCTTGTGAAAAATCTTTTAACAAAAAAAGAAAATGACTTGTAATATTCAATACTGAGGCAATTAGTTTCATGAAAACTTGTAGAGGAGAGTGGGGTAAGATGCCAGTCAATACTGTAAGTGGGACCTCCTCCCCTTTTGACCATTTAGAAACTGCCAATCATCCAATCTGTTATTTTCTTTCGAGAAGTCATGCATGCCCAATAATTTTACATTTTCTTTTATTACAACAATATATATATATATATACACACACATTTTTTACTTGACAAGGCATTTACCCCATATGGTTCAATATACTCTTTGACATGGTCCCAATATAGTGCACTTTTTTGTTAGACAAAATTGTATTTTTTTTTAAACCACCTTGTATAATGTCATGCATTATGATGTATCAAAATAAAAGATATTAACAGAACAGATTTAAATAAGGCAAACAACCAATATTTAAGAATAGAACATACCCATGCTTTTTAAGGTCACATCATTGACACTGTCAAAAAAATCCAGTTCTTCTTCAATCCCAAGATCAAGGAATTTTTTGTAGTATTTATCCAGTCTGAACTTCTGAAGTAATGTGAATATTTTATCCATCTGAAACACACATCAATAATATAAATCAGTAGGATTAAATGTCTTAAATATAAAAAATATAAAATATATATAAAAAAATATATATACAAAAAATGGTTTTGTGCAAAGGTTAAAAAAGCAGTTTTCTTCATAGGAATGCACAATATTGGATTTTTGCCGATATACGATATGCCAGTATTGTTCAACTAATTTTGGCCGACAGCCGATGCAGGTACCGATATATTACCTATTGTTTGGAAACAACAAGTCTCTCCTGTAAACAGTTGAGCCCCGCACAGGCCTCAAATCTAGGCCCTAGCCCTTGACAGTTTATCAGAATTCTTGGCCTGAGTCCGAATGAAGTCTCTTTTTTTCTCTCTTTCTCTCGCTTCCCCATTACACGGCTGCTTTGCAGCCATTAAAATAGTCCAGTTATATTTTTTTATGGCAAATTAGTTCCATTTCATTTTGTTTCTTTAAATTAATTTAGAAAAAAATTTGGATTTGTTTTTGTGTCAGATTCAAGTTTTTGTTAAGTGACTACCAAGCGGATAGTAGGGATGAGACCATACACCTACCTCCCGATTCGATACTATCATGATACTTCGGTGCCGATATGATATGTATTGCAATTTCTTTTTTTACATTTCGATTCTACAAGTATTGCAATTTGATATTGCCGTGTCGCGATTTAATTTTTTTGTTTTTAACTCTAGACCATGGGAACAAGTTGAATGATACACTTAACATACAGACGGTCACAATAATAATAAACACATCTTAGCAGTAATTTCTACTGTTTTATTTCAGTAAACAAACAAGCAGTCACAAAAAGTCCAAAATGAAAAAATATTGTATAAATACTGTGCCTTTGTGCATTAATAAAATAAAATGAGGAGTCCGTGAAAGCTTGCTATACTGAATCAACATCCTATAAGACAAGGCTATTAAATCGCAACCTAAATTAGTTTGTTAACACAGTTAAGTTGGTTTGAGCCACCACAGTCGTTTAAACATATACAAAATGACACAAAGTGAAAAAACATGGTATTTTTGGGTTATGGAAGCAACGGTTACCATGGTGAATATAAAATACTAACATGAACTTTTAATGAAACGTGGAAACTGCTACTGAATAGAATGAATATCATACCTTCATGCAAATCCTTCCCAGCTAACACATGCAGCACAGTTATGTGATTTATTGGTACTGTACTTTTATTTCATGCGTTGCATGCTCGTAGTTTCTGCGTTTTGGGTTTGCGTGTGCTATAGAAGAGTGAGCGTTATGAACACTGTATATCCTCTGACAGGACAGGATAGTTCATTTTTCTGAGGTGAGAAACTTTTTATTTCATAAGTTACAGAAATAACGATAGAATAATGACACTGACATTACGGCCTGTCAACATCTCATCTGACCGCAGATACTGCTTTTTCTCAGGCACTCTTTACTTTTAAACTGCATCTGGCAGAAATGCCAAACGCTTTCATGCACGTCTCTTAAAATAAAAGTCTCGCATCAGTTTTTTGTTGTTAATGTCGTTTCTTTAGCCAGTTGAGAAGGACTGATACTCACCGCTCCAAATCATCGCCGTCTATTGAAATAAAAGAGGTAACATTCCTCCGCCTCGTGTATATGCAAGAACTACAATAAAGCAATGTATTTTAGGGCTGCAGCTAATTATTATTTTTTATTGTCGAGTAATCTATCGATTAGTCGACTAATCTATTGATTATTTTTCAATTAATCTATATATTATTTTCTCATCGGTTGATTAATTCTTTAGTTAAACTATCAATAAATAACAACAGTAAATTCTAGTATTTTTCATTTATTTTATTCAAACCTTTTCTTTTCAAAACAAAGCAAGAAAGGAAATAAAATAAAAATAAAGAAAGATAAGAGAGAAAAATAAACAACAATAAAAAATAAATATAAAATGAAATAAATTAATTAACAATAAATAAAAAATAAGAAAAGAGATATAAATAAAAATAACAATAAATAAAATGAGAAAGAATAACAATAAATCAAAAATAAGAAAAGAGAGAAAAAAAATAACAATTAAAATAAAAATAGAAAGAGATAAAAAGAAAGAAAGAAGATAATGAAAAAGAAAGAAATAAAGAAGACAGACAGACAGACAGACAGACAGACAGACAGACAGACAGACAGACAGACAGATCAATAATTACAGGACAGTGATACAATCAATAGAAATTATGGCTGTGTTCATAGTTATTGTTTGGGACTGACAGTTGCTTACAGGTGAGAGACTTGAAAGGTTTATTTATTCAGTAGATTAAAACATCTGCTTGACTACATGTCTGTAATGAACCGCTGAAGTCACAACGCATTCAGGACACGGGAGCGACAGAATCAAAAATGGCGTCACTACACCAGAAATTTATCACAGCTGACAGACCGTTTTTAAATAAACAAGCCCAGTCGAGGCTTATGCTATCCATCATACATTAAACAACTAACAATGATTTTAAATGCTTCATTAGTGCGTGCAGAGAGCGCGTTTTGTGCACGCGTCTCGGAGCTCTTGCGTGCGCTGATCGCGAAATCTCCGAGATGCGCTCTATGGGCACCAAGGCTCTGACGGCAGCTTCGGTGGATCTTAAGATGAATGCGAATCATTTCTCCTTCTCCGTCTCTGTGAGTGCATTAAACCCATAATGCTTATATAGGCAACACGATGTCCCGTGCTGTTCCGTTCATTCAGCGCAGCTTTACATGTGGTTGTGAATCCTGACAAATGTGAAGGCGTCAGTTCGGCTAAATATATGCGGTTCTGACAGTCCTTTACTAATAGAATGCTCTATGAACACTCTGTGAAGTGAAGTTGCCATACTAGCCTTTACCTTCTGTCTAGAGTCTTTTTTTGTGTGTTAAACATGGCAGAAAAACAGTCTTAAGTAGGGATAACTGCAGGCTCGCGCAGTGGGCGTAGCTAAAGGTGTGACGCATCGACGCACTAAATGCTAATCGACGTATTCTTATATTCTACGTAATCGATGACGTTGACAAATCGCTGCAGCCCTAATGTATTTATTATGATTAAATAATATCGATTCTGGTATAATTTTTTTTAAATCGTAAATCAAATAAAAAAATTGCGATAGTCAGGTGAATCGATTTTTTTGTCCCATCCCCATCCGATAGCCACAGCGGACAGTGAGTTGATCACATTTAATCAATTTAGCCTTCTCAAATCAACACGAATTGCCTAAAATAAAATCTATAGATGAGTCTAGGGCTGCTTGATTTTAGCAAAAATCATAATCACAATTATTTTGGTCAATATTGTAATCACGATTATTTAACAGTATTATGAGTAGGGGTGGGAGAAGAAAAAAACTAATCGATCAATCGATGCTCTCTCCAAAGATTCTGGATCGATTCTGAAAATGTTTGAATGATTCTGAGCTTAGTTTTTAACCAGATGAGCACTGACTGTAGACACACCAGTATTCAGCTTGCTTCCAATTACTCACACACAAACACTACTCGAACCTTCCGTAAAAGAATATTTAATATGTTCAGAAGTTTGAAGCGAATTACAAGGACATTCACGGGCTTCATTGCACAGGATGCGCTGTGAGAGACGTGTGCTTTGTTTGATGTTACACTTGAAGTGTGCGGTCTCGTCCGTTGGTGTTTTCCTTACAAATGCTCTACGAAGCCATCATTTATGTGATTTGGATGGACTTATTTATTTAAAATATGAAACTCACTAACAGAAGGATGCTTTCAATTTCAAATGTTGACGTGCGCTTTGTGTAGACTGCTCTGTAGACTGTGTACGACTCAGTAAAGGTGCTTTAATGTACTTGCGTCTCAAAATGGTTTTATGACGCAAAACTAATGTATACGCAGCAAGTTCTCTCTTAAGGGATTAAACGGACAGGACAAACCACATTACTTTCTTATATTTCAAAAGAGTTTAAACGAATTAAGTGAGTCAGTGATTGATGATTACCCATTCATAAAGACAGTCACACTTGCTTCTTTCCTGAATGAATCAGCCAGCCGTTCGAACAAAGAAAGTGAGAAGTGAACGTAAGCACGCTCTCGTCAGAAAATCTCTTCAGAGGCACATGCACTGTCTAATGAAATACAGACTTTGGGATTTATGACTTGTCTTGTTATTTGGAATGACATGCTGACGGAAATCACGCGCGCCAGCACTGTCTGCCGACATTTCGCTGGATACAGCTGTTTTGTTGATTGACAACCGGAAAAAAATAATTTTCCCAGTACAGAGAGAATGGGTTAAAGGCTGTGACAGATGCACGTATTTTAGCGAATGAATGTGATGCCTCTACACTGTAGAGTCTACAGAGTTTGCACAGAAGCGCAATAGAAAGCGCAAAACATTTTACGATGAAGTGAACGCAGGGCGCCAGGACGCCCAACTTCATTTCAAACAAACGGTGTTTTATGTAATCGTTGACACAAGCCGTGAACTCAACAGAAGATTTTAAAATCTGGAGCAGATTTCAGAGAAATTTCGTTTCATTTTGAAAATGAGTGAAATGTCAAAAAATAATTTAGAAGAATCCGCAAGGTGTTATGCAGCAACGTCGCGGGATGTGTCGATCGACCTAATTCAAGAAGTCTGTAGTGAAAGCGCCCTTCTATGTGCGTGCAAAACCGCAATTTAAAAACGTAACTTAATTCTTCAGAGAAACCTTGATTCATTATTCCCGAATTTGGTTGTTACATTAAGAGTGTTCTTTACTTTGCATGTCACAGTTGCCTCTGCAGAGGCCACTTAGTTCAGTAAACTAAAACTTATAAAAAATTATAATTATTAGTGCATGAATGGTGCATCTGGCACTCATATCAAAAGAGCACGCAGTTGCACGATCCACACCCTTTGATGAAATGTTAGAAAAATGGGCCAGCATGAAAACAAGACGTGTTCAAATTGAATTGCGTTACCTTTATATCTGAAAAGTTTAGAAGAGACTCTTAATTTTGCTGGCTACCAGTTGTTTTTTAATGTAGCCTGTAATACTGCAGAGTTAAAATGTCTGTTCCGCTATTCAGTTAAGCTTGTTGCGGTGTTTATGGCCGATTTTATGGGTTTTCAAATGTATTTATTGTTAGATTGTAATATCGTAAGAATAGAAAGGAAACCTGTTACAAATAATTGTAACTGTTAAAAATTATCTTTGTAATGATGATTCAAAAACAATAAAATAAGTAACAAGGGATAGAAGACTGCAAGCACGGTTGGATATGTATTAAAGTTAGCTAAAACTAAAACCTTAAAAACATTTTTCGTGACTTGAAATAAAATATTTCAATGTCATTTGAAATAATATAAATGTTAAGTAATAAACTATTTAATTTTCTTATTCGGTGTCTTTCAGTTTCTTATTAAACGTCAGACACGCGCACGCACGCACTTACATACACGTATCAGGAAGAAGCCCACATTTCTGTCTTACCCCCTTTAAAACTCTTCATGGCGCACTGAGATTCCAAAATCAGATAGCTATAGAAAAACAAAGGGTAGCCTACGCTATACACAAATCATATATTTCAAGTGACGTGACATGTGGCCATGTATGGTAACCAGGGGCGTAGCAAGCTTTTCAAAAGTGCGGGGGATGGATGTGGTTTGTTTGTTAACAATAAAAACGATCAATACAATGACAGAAGGGTACAAAAGATATAACATATAAGATATAAAAGCTTCCCATTTAAATGAGTGATACTAGAAAAGTATAAAAACACACTCAGAACACACAGAAAATAAGTCAAAACTCTGTAGTAACACACTCTCCTCTATGCACTAGTCACTTTTCCTAACACTGCTATGTGTACATAATCCCACAAAAGACACAATCCCATCGCAATATATGTATGTTTACATGCTCCTGCACTACAAATCATCTTGTACTGTTCCCCAGCTAGCTGCTTGACTCACGTTTCTCTCTGCACATGTACAGTATTGATGTGTAGCATTCGCATAGTTTGTATTTTTTATCTTTATCTTTAGTTGTATAGGGTAAACTTTTATGGTAAACAGTTTGTATAGTTTGTATTTTTTATCTTTATCTTTAGTTGTATAGGGTAAACTTTTATGGTAAACAGTTTGTATTTTCTATCTTTATCTTTAGTTGTATAGGGTAAACTTTTACATAGAGTATACTTAGTCCAAATCTGACAGTAGGTTAGTTGTGTATAGGTTTATAGTGTTGTATGTCTGTATTTATGTAGCACCGGGGACCTGTGAGGCACGACATTTCGTTCCACTGTATGTCCCCACATGTAGCGGAATGACAATAAAGCTCAACTTGAACTTGATTTGTGAAAATACACAACAGTAGACTTGCTAAAGAATCAGAATCAGAAATACTTTAATAATCCCAGAGGGAAATTATTTTGTTGCAAACTCAGATATACAAACAACACATATTAAGAACAAAATATAAACACATATAACTATAACATATATAAATGCAACCAACAACAACAAGCAACTGACCAATGAACATATGACCAACTTCCTCTCATTTAAAAGAACCAAAAGTTCTCTTTCTGCCCTCCTTACAGGAGACAAACTGTTCAGCAATCTTTTTTCTGTTTACCCTGTCTAGCTTGTCTTTATGTACATGGCACACAGCAACACTGTTGTGGCGGGTTTGGGTCATGGTGCTGCGTAGCCATGTTTTCAGCCTCCGGAGACTGCTGAAACTCGTTTCTGACTCTGCTGATGACACAAGCACAACTAGTCGGGCAACTGTTTCGACTTGGTCAAAGAGACCACGGACCTCTGGGGTCATCCCTTGAAGAACAGCAACAATTCCAGAACTAGACTGGAAGCTGTACTTCATTCTGAACAATGCAAGCTGAACTTTGAGGATGTCTGGGTTGATTTCTGGGTACTGTTGGACAACACCATGTATCTTTCCAGTTAAGAGAACTTGTTCCAGGTGCCTTAACATTTGAATTCCTCTTGCTCAAATCTTTCTCTAAACTGCATGTCAGCAACATCCAGAACTTTGTAGAATTCAGTCCTGTAGTAGTCAGAAGGGGACACATGTACATGTGCAGGAGCACTACCTGTGAAGCGCTGAGGTGGAATACGGACACGAGGATAGGCAATAGGAGTGAGATGGAGTGTCTCACACATCCTTGTTGCTTTCGTAAAGAGCCTGAAAACTTTCTGTGTTTCTCTTTTGCTGAAACTTTCCTTAACACAGGCAACAGCTGAAAGCATACCATCTAGGGTCTGTGTCCTGCTCTGGAGGGACATATTCAAAACCTCCAACTCCCCTGTGATCTCCAAAGCACACACAATACCAAGGATAACATTTTCCTTCTGAAATCTCATACAGCCCTGTGCCTTACTAGCCACATCAGACTCACTCACTGCCATCTCAGACAAAGCCTTGATTATGCACTCAGACTGGTTTAGCACAGTGCAGATGGCACTAGTGCGGACCGTCCACCTTGTTGGACACAGAGGTCTTATAGTGTGACATGGACCCTCACCCTCCTCAGACCTTGCAATTCCCTTAAATATGTCCTTCAGCTTCCCTGACTGCCCAAACAACACTCCCAACTCATTGACCCAATCCAGAGAATTCCGGATAAATATTGAGGCAGTACAGGACCTCTGTGTAATTAGGTTAACACAGTGGGCAGCACAATGAACATAGGGAGCCAGAGGTTGTATTTTTCTTACAATGGCCTGTGCTCCATTGTATTTGCCAGCTATATTTGCTTACTTGCGCCTTGAAAAGGGGAGATATAAAAATGTTAAAATAAAACGCCCACACAAAGCTTTTTCTCTGGTGGTATAAATAAATGTAACAATTTACTGTTTTTAAACATTAAAATAATATACACTTTTCTTTCATAGTTCTTCAACAGGTATGCAAACAATGACATAATTTCTCACTTTTTCTCCTCAACAGGTACAAACACAACAGGTAAGTATCCACAAAAGTATTCAGCTAATCAACAAACAATGCTCAAAATCAATTGCACTGGCAATAAACCCATAAATACACTGCTTAACAATGACAATTTGTCCCTCCTCCTCGTCAATTCCCTGACTTCTTCACAGTTACTTTATACATTGCATGCCACATACATAACCGAATTTAGCTAACGTTAGCTGCTGAACAATATCCCAATTAGCATTAGTCTAAAAAACGAAATATAATATAGAAAACACTCGACATGTCAAAACATAAACAGAACATCTTTCCAAACACATATCAAGCTTATTTAAAAACTCAAACGCATAAACGCTCATTCAAAGTACCTGGAAAAGGAGATGTAATAACCATAACCATAAGTTCCCGCCTCCTCAGCACGAGCTGACCGATAAATCTAACATACCAAGAGAGGCGGGACTTAAGGCAGAACAGCCAATCATCAGCCGGTCACACTCAAAGCCGGTGTCATGTTTGAGAGGGAGGGAGAGTAGGCAGCCAGCGAGCGCACTCCCAGACACAGAGCGGCCAGAGAAACCGAGGAGCGACTGCTGTAAGGCGTTTGTGCAAAACTGCGTAAAAACTGCAGAAAAAGTGTGGGTGTTGAACCCTCTCATCGGGAAAAGTGTGGGTGTTAAAACACCCACATCCCCCACGGGTGCGACGCCCCTGATGGTAACTCAGAATTAGTGCTCTGCATTAAACCCGTCCTAAGTGCGCACACACACCGTGAACACACACCCGGAGCAGTGGGCAGTATATTCACTAATTATTAAGGGTCGCTAGCTGATGCACCAATACAATTAAATTACTGGAATAATTACTTACAAGAATACAATTTATTACAGGATTGCTGCGATTAGTTATCACAACTGATGTTAAACATATTTTGTTTTTAAATGCATAGGCTATTTATTTATGTATGTATGTGGAAAATGAAGTGTGGACATTCGACTGCATGTACATTGTGCGTAGGCGGAATCAAAAATACAAGTACTTGCACTTCTGTTTCTGATGCCAGTGACTGCTCGTTCTAACAATGACCAGAACGCACTACCTCACTGTAAACTGCGACGGTGTCATTCTCAGAAAATATAGTGACATTTCGCTCTATTGTGAGAGAAACAGAGTTATAAAGAGTGCTGGTATCTCTCTCTCTCTCTCTCTCTCTCTGTGGCAGCCTAAGTTACAGAAAACAAAGAAGAATGTAATATGGGCAAAAATGTAAATAACAACTAATTTGTGTCCCTGCTTTAGAAAAAAAATGCCTTAGTAAAGGGTGCTAAAAGAGATGAGTTTCAAAGTGCTGCCATGAAAATTGTCTAAGAGAGAAATAATCGGAGTCTAAATTTAGTAATGTTATATTAAATAAATGAATTCAGTGTAGAAAGATGAATGACAATAAAAATATGAAGAGACATTGGCTCACGAAAAGGCTCACTTACATTTAAAGTCTGTTTATAATACTACAGAGAATCAGGTCTTTGTATTTACGAATACTGTACAATAAAAATATCTGACAGTCACATCTAAGGCAGGGTTTGGCTAACAAGAGATTGTGAGGGAACTGCAGGGGGTTCACAAGTTAATGGAAACCTAATCAAGTCAAGTCAAGTCAAGTCAAGTTGAGCTTTATTGTCATTCCACTACATGTGTGGACATATAGTGGGACAAGATGTCGTGCCTCACAGGACCACAGTGCTACATAAATACAGATATACAACACGAAGTAAAACAGTATAAACCTATACACAAACTAACCTACTGTCAGCTTGACTATACATATGCTATATATAAAAGTGGTTACCTATACATAAACTAAAAAATAAAATAAAATACAAACTGTACAACTGTGCAGATGACTTCAAATACTGTACATGTGCAAAAGAGAGACATTCAAGCAGCTGGCTGGGGAACAGTGTAAGGTGATTTGTGGTGCATGAGCCAGTAAACATACATACATTACAGTCATATATTTCAATCAGTCTTTTGTGGGATTATGGACACACAATGGTGTGTGAAAGTGTCTAGTGCATGCAGAGGAGAGTGTGTTGTTACAGGTGGCTTGTGCAGGCCCGCTCACCTGAATTCCAAAGAGATAAAAGTTAACAGTTTTTCCTGAGATGTGGTAAGGTGGGGGGTTGTTTGGGGTTTCAGAGAGGCGGTGTGATTTGAGTTCAGGGCTCTCACAGCCTGGGGAAAAAGCTGTTGAGCAGTCTGGCGGAGCGGGCTCTGATACTCCGGCACCTACCTGGGGGTAGGAGCTGGAAGAGACTGTGGGAGGGTGGGTGGGGTCCTCCACGATACTTTTTGCTTTGCTGGAGCATCGTGTAAGGAAAATATCCAGGATGGAGGGAGAGGGGCACCAATGATTTTTGCAGCGGTGTTCACTCTCCGCTGGAGGGTCTTGGTCTGCTGCACAACTGTTCCCGCATCAGACAGTGATGCAGCTGGTCAGCACGCCTCAATGGTACCCCTGTAGAAGGTGGTGAGGATGGGTGGAGGGAGTCTTGCTCTTTTCAGCCGGCGGAGAAAGTGTAGGCGCTGTTGTGCCTTCTTGGAGATAGACTTGGTGTTGGTAGTCCAGGTGAGGTCCTCTGTGATGTCCCCAGGAATTTAGTGCTGCTGACTCTCTCCACAGTCGAGGTGTCGATGGTCAGTGGGGGGTGGTCAACAGAGTTTCTCCTGAAGTCCATCACAACCTCCTTTGTCTTCTCCACATTGAGGGACAGGTTGTTAGCGCCACACCATTCAGCCAGCTGTGCCACTTCCTCTGTAGTGCGTTTCATCGTTGTTGCTGATGAGACCTACCACTGATGTGTCATCGGCAAACTTGATGATGTGGTTGGAGCTGAACTTGGCAGTGCAGTCGTGGGTCAGCAGCGTGAAGAGCAGCGGGCTGAGCACACAGCCCTGTGGGGCCCCTGTGCTCAGTGTGGTAGTGCTCGAGGTGTTGTGGCCGACCCGAACTGACTGAGGTCTTCCGGTTAAAAAGTCCAGGATCCAATTGCAAAGGGAATTGTTGAGGCCCAGCAGGCTTAATTTATTGATGAGCTGTTGTGGGATTATTGTGTTGAATGCTGAGCTGAAGTCGATGAACAGCATTCTAACATATGAGTCTTTATTTTCAAGGTGGGTAAGAGCCAGGTGGAGGGTGGAGGAAATTGCATCATCCGTAGAGCGGTTTGGGCGGTATGCAAACTGGAGCGGATCGAGTGTGTTGGGGAGGCTGGTTTTGATGTTGTGCATGACTAGCCTCTCAAAGCACTTCATTATGATTGGAGTCAGTGCTATGGGACGGTAGTCATTTAGAAAGGACACAGGTGATTTTTTTGGTACCGGTATGATCGTTGTGGATTTGAGACATGTGGGGATGACTGCCTGGCTCAGCGAGGTGTTGAAGATATCTGTTAGGACATATGTCAGCTGTTCAGCACAGTCTTCCAGTACGCGGCCAGGTATATTGTCAGGACCCGCAGCCTTGCGTGGGTTAATCCTAGATAGGGTCTTCCTTACGTCGGCTGGAGACAGACAGAGTGCCTGGTCGTTGGGAGGTGTGGGCAGTTTTTGTGCAGATGTGTCGTTCTGCATTTCAAACCGTGAATAAAAGTGGTTGAGTGCATCTGGGAGGGATCATTCTAATCATTGATGAAATAAGAATGTAAAATTTTAATAAATAATTTTAAAATAAAATGTATATATAAAAAAATTGAAATTCTTACTAAAAACATTTTATTCATTTACCTGCATGTCAAGTGACAATTAACCCACATCAGAGAACTACGGACAATAACCACAAATGGGTTATTCAATTATTCACATATTATCTTTAAACATTAGGGCTTTACAACAAGTAAAGCTTTTAGGTTTTGGTTGACCAAACATTTTTGGCAACCCTCATTCTAAAGCACTGTATAATATTAGTCCCATGTTCAGATGTTTTGAGTGTGTTACAGGCCCGGTTCCTGACGGCTATGGAAGGGTGGGCTGGCAGATATCCTGGGTGGGCATTTTTTATTTAGTCATCATATCATCACATAGTATAGAAGATGTTTATAGTGTAGATATTGCTATATTAACTATATTAAATGTATACTGAAAAAAGCTTTCATGGACAGCCTAGATTAGAATATCATGCATTTTCACAGCAAAATAAACTTTTTTCTTTATTGAAAAATAAAGCCCTCTTTGTTCTGTTTCTCTGGATCATTGTTTCTACGCTGGTGATTCTTTTCAACAAACATTTTTACCAAACAAGGCCGTAATCATGTCTAGAAAATTGGGAGGACCAGTCGTTTTGAGGAAAATAAAGACCAGACCACTATGATAATATTATTAAAGAAACTAAATAACTAAAGTATTTAAATTGATTTAGGGGAATAAATTAAAAGGAAAGAGCACTTTCTACTTTAAGAATCAATCTGAACTGCAAATAATATTTTTTTAATTTAAAATATGCATCCATTCAATCTCAGTTGTATAGTTGAAAACGCAAAACAGGAAAATGCTATTGTCATCACAATCATATATGAATTACATGAATCACCTAAATGACAGACCTACTTTCCATTCAAACGTGGAATTTGACAAAAAAAGTCAAATAGTTTGCATCACTGTATGTTGTTGGTCGTTTACCGTTTGTCAAACTTTTTATACCAAGTAAAACATTTGTCTCTCCAAGTACCACCATAATGATCAACATTAAAATACAGTAGCGTAGTAGGCCTAATTATTCATCTACAGCTCTGCACAGTTCAAAAACGAGGCAGTTTTATTCCTAATGACAATATTTATTGTTGTCAGCCACTTTAACATTGTAAATACACAGGTTGAACATTAACACTGCACGGTGCTTACAGACTGGTAAATAAAAGTTAAATAAAAACTGTACTGTACTTAATTGTAAAACATTTTTTTTACTCAAATAAAGATTAAATTAGGAGTATTGTTTTAACATAGATTTGTGTATGTAGTGATTCCTCTGTGTACTACTAGAGGGAGCCTGAGTATCACAATAGTGCTACTCGTACCACACTTTGAGAACCACAGGTATGTCATATGAGGGGAACGCTACGTCAAGCAGATTGTTGCTACAGTATCGAATGCAAATTTCATCGCACAGGCTCGTTACTTTCAATTTTTAGTCTTACATTCAGAATAAACAGCAAGCCAAAAGTGGTAAGCTTTCAACTGAACTGTATAGCCTACATTTTAGATGCTTATATTATGTTCTTGCCCCAGCCATCCATGCAACGAACGACTGAATGCACGTTATGAGCGGGTTTTTTAGAAAACTAAAACTGCTCAGGGCGGCGTTTCCCAAAAGCATTGTAAGTCTAAGTTGACCGTAGCTCCTTTTTTTTTCTTCAATAGATCTACGATGTACAAACCCGATTCCAAAAAAGTTGGGACACTGTACAAATTGTGAATAAAAAAGGAATGCAATAATTTACAAATCTCATATACTTATATTTTATTCACAATAGAATATAGATAACATATCAAATGTTGAAAGTGAGACATTTTGAAATGTCATGCCAAATATTGGCTCATTTTGGATTTCATGAGAGCTACACATTCCAAAAAAGTTGGGACAGGTAGCAATAAGAGGCCGGAAAAGTTAAATGTACATATAAGGAACAGCTGGAGGACCAATTAGATCAATTGGCAACATGATTGGGTATAAAAAGAGCCTCTCAGAGTGGCAGTGTCTCTCAGAAGTCAAGATGGGAAGAGGATCACCAATTCCCCCAATGCTGCGGCGAAAAAATAGTGGAGCAATATCAGAAAGGAGTTTCTCAGAGAAAAATTGCAAAGAGTTTGAAGTTATCATCATCTACAGTGCATAATATCATCCAAAGATTCAGAGAATCTGGAACAATCTCTGTGCGTAAGGGTCTAGGCCAGAAAACCATACTGGATGCCCGTGATCTTCGGGCCCTTAGACGGCACCACATCACATACAGGAATGCTACTGTAATGGAAATCACAACATGGGCTCAGGAATACTTCCAGAAAACATTGTCGGTGAACACAATCCATCGTGCCATTCGCCGTTGCCGGCTAAAACTCTATATGTCAAAAAAGAAGCCATATCTAAACATGATCCAGAAGCGCAGGCGTTTTCTCTGGGCCAAGGCTCATTTAAAATGGACTGTGGCAAAGTGGAAAACTGTTCTGTGGTCAGACGAATCTAAATTTGAAGTTCTTTTTGGAAAACTGGGACGCCATGTCATCCGGACTAAAGAGGACAAGGATAACCCAATTTGTTATCAGTGCTCCGTTCAGAAGCCTGCATCTCTGATGGTATGGGGTTGCATGAGTGCGTGTGGCATGGGCAGCTTACACATCTGGAAAGGCACCATCAATGCTGAAAGGTATATCCAAGTTCTAGAACAACATATGCTCCCATCCAGATGTCGTCTCTTTCAGGGAAGACCTTGCATTTTCCAACATGACAATGCCAGACCACATACTGCATCAATTACAACATCATGGCTGCGTAGAAGAAGGATCCGGTACTGAAATGGCCAGCCTGCAGTCCAGATCTTTCACCCATAGAAAACATTTGGCGCATCATAAAGAGGAAGATGCGACAAAGAAGACCTAAGACAGTTGAGCAACTAGAAGCCTGTATTAGACAAGAATGGGACAACATTCCTATTCCTAAACTTGAGCAACTTGTCTCCTCAGTCCCCAGACGTTTGCAGACTGTTATAAAAGAAGAGGGATGCCACACAGTGGTAAACATGGCCTTGTCCCAACTTTTTGAGATGTGTTGATGCCATGAAATTTAAAATCAACTTCTTTTTCCCTTAAAATTATACATTTTCTCAGTTTAAACATTTGATATGTCATCTATGTTGTATTCTGAATAAAATATTGAAATGTGAAACTTCCACATAATTGCATTCTGTTTTTATTCACAATTTGTACAGTGTCCCAACTTTTTTGGAATCAGGTTTGTATTTCAGCTTACGATGCTTTTGGGAAACCCAGCCCTGGTAATTTCAGTGGTAGGCTATGATACATATTCACGTAGCCTATGAAACCCCCATAACTCACAAACCTCCCATGATAGCGCGCAAATATTTCTGCCTGTTTTCGCTCGTTGCAGCTTTTCTGCAACAGACTGAAGCTCCGCGTGAATTCAGCGTGCCTTGATTTCAGCCAATTAAAGAACAATGCTGCAATTTTCGGGTGTTATTTTATTATTGTTGGGGCAGTCTCCAGCTATATTTTAAACTTATCTTCTTACAGTTCACTTCAGATAGGCTGTAATCACTGCATAAAAAAATAGCGTAATCTGTCTAATTTTGGTTGGGTGGGCAAGACAGTCATTTGGGTGGGCTTTGCCCACCCCTGCCCATGCCTGGAGCCGGCCCTGGTGTGTTACAAGTTGTAGAGAAAAAAAAAGCATAATTTTTGAAGCAGCTGGTCCAATTGAACAATTTGGTTACACATTATGTTACGAATTATACACTCATGTACAGAGTAATATTAATTAACTAAATGCACTTTGGTGAGGGTTAGGATTAGGGTTACTTGCATGTAATTATGCATAATTAATTGTTATTATAATGGGAAGTATAATAACATTACATTACATTTTAATAATAAGTATATGTAACATGTAACAAGATACCTTAAAATAAAGTGTTACAAAACAATTGTTACAGAAAGCCTAATTTTGTCATAATAGTAACTGCATGTGCTCCAGAACATGCTTTAAACCAGCAGTATATTAATATATTTAATAATAAATTGATTTGGAAAGAAACTAAAATGTCTTTATTGTCATTCTCAAACTCTATAGCTCCATTTCAGTGTGAACAGTGAGAGAACTATGCTGTGTCTACATTTTCCTGTGATGCCTCCATAGTTTGCCTAAGGTAGGCCCGGCTTTGGATCCGCAGCACCATACGACGAGCATAGAAATCCCGATAATCAGGTGGCAGCTCTTCCAAGATGCCTAAAGTCCTCTCTAGTGACTGCAGAGCCCGAGAGGCTGCTACTGGGTCTTTGTTTCCATATGGATCTTTCTTATCATAACTCTCAGGTGGCAGATGTCTCCAGAACACGTTGACACCAACTCCAAACTGAAGAGCCAGGGTATTGTGAAACCAAAGTGCTGAGGAAATACAAACAAATGTAGAATTTTTCTGAATACAATTCAGCACTACTTCAGGATAAGAGCACACTTAGTTCTGTCATGACAACTCTCGGAGGGATTGGCATGGTAATGCACATGTTAATGTTAATGTAATAGATTTGCTACGCTGCTGTGGCAGAGCAAGTACCGAGACTTGCTACATGTAAGAAATACTGCTGCTGCAAATATAACATACATGAAATGACCCCATATAGCATACATGAATCATCTCGTAGCAGATCTATACAGGTGGAGCTGGGGAAGGTGGAGGGTTTCTGAAGCATGCTGCGAACTGCTACAACAAGCACTAATCATATATTTGAATGTTGAGCAGAGATCTTATGGGCTACCGATAAAGGAGAGAACCAATCAGCTGTGCCATGTGATAATGATGTCATTAGGTCAGACTGAGTTAGACCTATTGGACTGCGCTATCTAGAGTTTCATGCCATATGTATGTGAGGTTCGCAATGTTAAAAGTTTACAATTCTATAATGGTGCTTTGGTTATGTATAACCAGTTGGTCTGGTTTAAGAATAGAATACCTGGAATGAAGAGCAGGTCTCCTGGTTCCAGAATACACTCGTAGCGACTTGCTTTCACAAACTCAGGATAAAGCTGCAGATCAGTTGTGTCAATGTCCAAAACTTCAGACTTGTCCCCTAAAAAATAATGTCACAATTAAAGTTACAGTGAATTAGCAAATTAACATTCAGATGAAACTTTGGGCAGTTTGTTTACTATATGTATGTGTTATGTACATAATGCATATATTGACAGTCATTTTGTTAAGTACTACCTGTGAGGTAGAGATAAAGGGCATCTTTGGGGCTGTACAGAACAACACGCTTTCTTCCTGTAACTTGAGCCAGAAGGTTGTCCATTACCTGATATTTCATTAAACAATAAAATAACAAGAATGGTTAAATAACGGTTAAAATTACAAGAATGGTTAAAAACAATTAAATAATCAGTGACCGCAAACATCTGAATGGCAGTATAGATTTTAGCCCAAAAGTGATGGATGCTATTCATACAAGATGTGAATAGAAGTATTATGCTAATTGTGGTATGGGTAAATTGAGCAATGATGAGACAGTTAGTGTAAATAAAACCACTGTTAACAAGGTTGGATTTGTATACTTGGTGTAAATAGATATTACATAAACGAAGACATTCAAGTCAGCAAAATTTCATTAGCTTGTCTGCAAAAAAAGAAATTAATATTGACCAGTGTCACCTATAGACATCGAGAACTCACATCGTAGTGTGTCCACAGCTGCAGACCAGGGGAACTGATACGAAAGACACTGGAGAAAAACTGCTCTGGCTCAAAGAACTGTGGTATATGAAAATCCTCTGCCAGCTCAGGGAACTGCTTCCTTAAATCAGCTGGTTCCTGAGAGGGGAAGGAATCAATATTAATATATATAAAAATATATATATTACAGGCATTTTACAGTGAATATGCTGCCACACTGCAGCCTACATTGATATTCAACTCTACAGTCCAAAACAGGCACGATATTCATTACCAAGTAATTTAAGCTACCTTACGAACATCTTCTCCAAGTGAGCGCAAGTAGTAGCTTTCAACCTGTTGGGAACAAGAAGACCTATTTCAGCAGTTTTCAACTTGTGGGCCACGATGATTTTGATTTTGTTAATATAGGCTATCCAAAAATATAGTCCAGTGGTTCCCAACCTTTTCCAATTCGTGGCCCACCCAAACAAACACATACATGTTCTGCTGCCCACTTACCAGTGTGTGTTTAGCTGCCTCAAATGTGCAGCGAAACTTATACGTACTAATTTATCATAAATGGCACACTTTTTTTAAATAGAATGTTATAATCAAAAGATTGAAGAATAAATAAAATACTTTAAAATATACTTTTAAGGTAACTGACCTCACTAATGAAGAAATCGGAGTGCTTTTCCTCTGCAGCTCTCTGAATGAACTTGTCAAATGGCAGAGCCCTGAAATACAGTAAATTATGTTATGCTTCCACAGTTTTGTGTTGGGCTTAGTTACGATTCATGTTAAATCACACACACCTGTACACAAAGTTCTTGTGCAGAAAGTCCATCCTGGGCTCTGGGGACACATGCACTTTGACCTCGCGGTCTCCCCCCTTCTGCGCGAGATAACTCACCGTCCACGCGCGCTCACAGGGCCCCAGGGGCACGCGCTTCAGAACCGCTGGTCTACGCTAAACAAGACATGTGTGATTAATTTACCACAACAAGGCAATAAATGGTTGCTTAATATATAAAACACGAGTTACCAGCGGATATATATCCCTCAAGAAAGTCTCTCTGTCCACATCGGTATATACGGCCACCTCCAGCTTTTCCTGACAATCCATTTCTGACAGTTTAAACTTTAAAGTTTACTATCCATTCGCTGCCATCTGCTCCATTCCGCCAGACTATATGGTGAAAGGAAATCCGACTCGTTTTTGCGAGTCGACTCTTTTATACAGTTTGTTTCAAAGAACCGAATTAAAAGCCAAGTCTCTATGCTCTGAACTAAATCATCCAAATAACCCCATATATACATATATTGTTGTTTATTACGTTTTAAGAAGTGTGTTTAAATCATGGATGAAATTGAGTGAGTTGTTGACCTGAGAACTTCTCAGGCCAATTCAGTCAATTGATTCATTTAAATGAACCGACTCATTCGTGAACAAATTAGACTTAGCTTCTAAAAGCACGTATTAAGACTCTTTAACGTATTCTTTTCACAAAAAAACAAACATAGTATACATTTAATTATAGATTTAAATAAATAGTAAGTTTAATTTGTCTGGAAAATACTAGTGTTAAAATATGTTAGATATCTATAAATGTGGAACTGTTGTCTCTTTAGGATGTTGTCAGTCGGATTTCCACAACAGATGGGCCGCTGAGGATGTTGGGAGAAAGATGGCGCTGCCCTTACTGAGGTGCTGGAGCTGTAACAGGCCCGTTTCGATTCTGATCCGGTGCTTTACATCGAAGTCATTTTTAGTGAATCGGTCCAGACGACTCGCTCCCGTGGCGTCTGCGGTGTGCGATGCTCGCCAGTACAGCTCCGAGCCAGGGAGACACAAACAGAACCAGAAGGTTGTGGTTGTTGGGATCCCGAACCCCTTCATCTGGTTCCGAACCCGCATCTACTTCTTCCTCATCCGAATTTACTTCGACAAAGAGTTCAGCATTGAGGAGTTCACGGAAGGAGCCAAACAGGTGAATGCCAATAGCCGACAAAGCGTTATGTGATAGAAAAACAATATCTGTTATGGCAGTGCCTGTTCTATAATAGTTATGGACACATTTTAATGCCTTAATTTTAAAATTGTATTTCTTTTAAATTTTATTTTAGGCATTTTAAATCTGGTTGAATGTTAATGAACCTTCACGTTTTAATTTTGTTGTATTTATTTTTGTATTGTAAGGATATGGGAACATTTTAAATGTCTTAATTCTAAATTTCTTAAAACTCAAACTTTTTGATTTATTATTTATTAGCTGATAATGGACATTTGAATAGGTTTACTTCTGGTTGTACATTACCACTCCAAAGTTTTTGTACAGTAAGATTTGTTTTATGTTTTGAAAGAAGTCGCTTCTGCTCAACAAGCCTGCATTTATTTGATCCAAAACACAGCAAACGCAGTAATGTTAAGCAATAAATTTTCAGCATCATTACGCCAGACTTCAGTGTCATGATCCTTCCGAAACCATTCGAAAATGCTGATTTGCTGTTAAAAGTTAAAACTCTATAAATACTATATATACACATTTGAGAAAATAAATAATTTAAATAAAAATGACAAATGCATACAACAACATTTCAAAACTAAACATTTAAAAGAAAACAAAAAATAAATACAACTAAAAAACTATTCAAAATATTAATACAACAAAAGGTATGAGTATAAAAATGATTCTAACATGACACTAAGCCAACCTCCCATATATATATATATATATATATATTATTTTTTCATTTCCATGTAGTATGTTGAAGTAACGTTACTAAAATAACTCAAATTAAATAAAACTAAAAATACCTATAAATACATAATAAATTCAGACATAATTTAACTCAAATTAAAATAGATAAATCAAACGGCAGTAATTTATTAGTAATCCTAACAAAATAACTCTGCCAACTCACATGCTAACACAACAACAACTTACACATAGTAAGAATTGGTTATAAAAACTAAAACAGAAGGGAAACAAGTAGTAAGAAAGAAGATAAATAAAAAGCGATACTTATATCCTTTGGCAGTGTCCCTGCCTGGTGGAGTCACATGGTAGAGTCGATGGTCTTTACACTCTTCAGTCTTCTCACAAGGAGGTCTTCACGCGAAGGCTGCCGCGGTAAACTAACCTTTTTATACCCATCTAACAAAATACTACTCCAATTCAGCTGAACACACTTTCCTGTTAATCACAACAAATGGCCAAGCAAGCGCCTGACACTGACAAGATACACGATACAGTACGAGACCAAAAACGTACTGTTCAAAAACCTTTCAGTGGTAGTGTATATGTGAACTGTGTACAATAGACTTAAAGATTTCAAAATGTTTTAGTGTGTATGTTTTACCAATTAAAGAGAACCGATTTTGTTAAAGGGGAAAACTTAACCAATGCAGATTTGAGTTACATGATCACGGAGATAATAAACAGTGTGCTTAAACTTCTCCTTTTACTCTCAGGCATTCTCACACGTATCAAGATTGCTGTCTCAGTGCAAGTTCGAGGCTCTTGAGGGATTAGTAGCTAAAGATGTAAGTACATGAATATACCACTAACTTTTATTTTATATTATTAATATGATTGACCTGTTTAAGATTATTGATGATTTAATTTAGAGTAATTCATCTGATATTCCCTCCCATAGCTAATAGGGAAACTTGAGGAAAAATGCACTCAATTGCCTCTGAGCCACCAGAGGCGCTGTCAGCGGAGTCCGAAGAGATCATGTACACAACAACAGGAGATGTGGGCATTTACTATGATGATAGCGGTGAGACCCTGTAAGCTTCATATCACGCAATATTCATCCAGGTAATATCTTTAATTATTATTTGTGGTCGTTTAATTTAGGAAATATAAGCTTTGAAATCAGCATATTTATGCTTTTTATCAGACTATTTCTTATGCCAGCCAAATGCGTTCTGTAAGTTACTATTTTTAAAAATAATTTTGTGTAATGTAGACCATAAATGAATATGTTTGACAAAAAATAATTGTTGTGTTTTCCCATTGCTCTCAGGGAGGAAATATGTAAGTATTTTGATGCGTTTTTGGTACTTGACGAGTGCTGGAATTCCTGATGATAGTACGGAGGGAGCAAGAATATTCCAGGTTACCATTGGTGGAGAGGGAGAGAAACCAGAGACCAAGAGATTGCTGACAGCCAATTATGAGTGAGTATTGCGATGAGTCTTTTCATTGTCTCATATATATATATATCTCGGCAAATCAAAATTTGCCGAGATAATCATCCACCTCACATGTGTGGCATTATCATGGTGCAACGTAAGGTGATGGTCGTGGATGAATGGCACAACAATGGGCCTCCGGATCTTGTCACGGTATCTCTGTGCATTCAAAATGCCATCAATAAAATTCACCTGTGTCCGTTGTCCATAACATACGCCTGCCCATACCATAACTCCACCGCCACCATGGGCCACTCGATCCACAACGTTGACAGACATCAGCAAACCGCTTACCCACACGATGCCATGAACGCTGTCTGCCATCTGCCCTGTACAGTGAAAACCAGGATTCATCCGTGAAAAGAACACCTCTCCAAAGTGCCAGACGCCATCGAATGTGAGCATTTGCCCTCTCAAGTCAGTTACGACGACGAACTGCAGTCAGGTCGAGACCCCGATGAGGACGACGAGCATGCAGATGAGCTTCCCTGAGATGGTATCTGACAGTTTGTGCAGAAATTCTTTGGTTATGCAAACCGATTGTTGCAGCAGCTGTCCGAGTGGCTGGACTCAGATGATCTTGGAGGTGAAGATGCTGGATGTGGAGGTTCAAGGCTGGTGTGGTTGCATGTGGTCTGCGGTTGTGAGGTCGGTTGGACGTACTGCCAAATTCTCTGAAACGCCTTTGGAAACGGCTTATGGTAGAGAAATGAACATGCAATTCACAGGCAATAGCTCTGGTGGACATTCCTGCAGTCAGCATGCCAATTGCACGCTCCCTCAAAACTTACGACATCTGTGGCATTGTGCTGTGTGATAAAACTGCAAATTTTAGAGTGGCCTTTTATTGCGGCCAGCCTAAGGCCCACCTGTGCAATAATCATGCTGTCTAATCAGCATCTTGATATGCCACACCTGTGAGGTGGATGGATTATCTCGGCAAAGGAGAAGTGCTCACTAACACAGATTTAGACAGATTTGTGAACATTATTTAAGAGAAATAGGCCTTTTGTGTACATAGAAAAAGTCTTAGCTCTTTGAGTTCAGCTCATGAAAAATGGGGTCAAAAACAAAAGTGTTCCTGTGGCTCAGTGGTAGAGCATTGCGTTAGCAGCGCAAAATGTCATGGGTTCAATTCCCAGGGAACACACATGCTGATTAAAAAAAAAATTCTCTGCTAAATGCGTAAATGTGTTGCGTTTATAATTTTGTTCAGTGTGTATATACACATCAAATCAAAATATATTCTGGCACCTTCAACATTTCTCACACTATCACAGTTTGTTCGATTTAGTTTAGAAAATGGTAATAAAAAATGACATGAACTCAAGAGTTAAACTGTGTCAGAACAAATTAATCTTGATAATGTCAGATAAATTTGATAGAAAGGTATGTAATGAATTAGGTTGAATAGCTGTCAGCTGTTAAATTTAAGTACACAGTTAGATTCAACCAATTACTAAGACATGCTTATTTTTGTCCAGTCTGTAGTGTAAAAAGGTTGCATTAGTAATTTACAAAAAAAACATTTTCAGGTCAAAGTGTCTGAATAAATTTTGTCCCCAAAATTATGATCAATTTTACTGGAAATCCACTGTATGAAGAATTTTTTGGTATAATATGTCACAGTTGACTTTATTTTGCTATCCTCACTTACATAAATGAACTATAGTGTCCTGCACCCACTAGTAAACAAATATCAAAAATTATATCTGGTGTCTGAATAACTTCAGGTTTGACTGTATATAGGTTATATTTTTATTACGGATTAATTTAACTATACATATTTTAACTATAGAAAACTACAATTGTAATACCTTGAGTTAGAGTCATAGAGATATCATTATTATGTTATAACAGTTGTAAATTATCAAATAAACATCAGTCTAACATTCATGTATGTCTTGTTTTCCTTTTTTGGCAGATTCCAAAGGGAGTTTACCCAAGGTGTGAGCCCAGATTGGATCATCTCGAGAATAGAGCACTCAAAACTTCTTGATTAAGTGTGTTTAACTTGGATAGGAGAGTTTTTGCTTTTTTCATTTAACATTGCTCATCATGCCAAAACATTTAGGCACAATTCACAAACCTTCACTGGAAAAAATAATGCCGAAATATTTTCAGCTCCAGGTACTTTCCCTGGGCAATATAGAAGGTTATAAATGTTGATTTGCTGTATGCTTCAGTGTTTCATCTTACTGATTTCATATTATTAACTGATTTATTGTTTGTAATCTATGGTTTGCTCCTCGTTGATCAGTTTGGTAGTTAAAAAAAAATGTTTTCCCTGTATACTGAGTTTTGGGGTGAAGTTGACTGCACATTGCACAAACTGTGCAACTGAATTGTAAAACCTAAACTATACAAGAAAAATCAGGAGACAAATGAGCAATTGTTTAGTATTGAAGCCACAAAGACCACTGCCTGGATACTTTGAATGACAGGCTCATCCAGAATGATGAACTGACCAGTAAGATCTGTAACGGTTTTATCAAAACTTCCATGTTATGTAAAACGTTTTAGTGAAAAAACATGATGTAATAAAATATAATAATTCATACAAATATTGTACATTTAATTTTCTATAGAATATTATAAATGGTTAGTAATTCTAATGGAATTTAATTATTTTGTGATGTAATATACAATACAGAAAGGAAATTTGGAACGACGGACCTTGAGCTTCCCCTCTTTTTACGCCTTTTCTGCGTTTTAAATGGATGAGAAATATTCCACGATGATCCCACTGTTCTCCTGACATCCCGCCCACTGTTAATTTTGATTGGCCAAACCAAGAACCTATTCTCCCTCTCCATTGGCTACTCTCCTGTCTGCGTCGTGACATCATTTCAGGGGCTGCGTGACAGGTCCGTAGAAGGTTTCCTATAGGTTTAAACAGGCAGTGTGGGTTTACAACGAGGAAAGCGGAGACACGATTACAATGAATTTGTAAATAAAATCAAACAAATATTGTAGAGACATGAAACTCGCTGTATACGCGTTTTGTGGCTTTGCTCTTGTGCTTTTGCTCGTGGGTTTGCGGGAATTATTGTTTGGTTTCGGGGAGAACCGATGCAGCATGACATACATGTTCGAGTACCCAGAATACCGAGTGAGTATTACTGCAAACACAGTCACACACTGGTGATTCTTCACACGTTTGTTTTGCAATTCACAAAATGCACAATTTCTTCTAATTAGAACAATATTACAAGCTCACGATTCACTGGCAGGCCATGCATCAGTTCCTCATACCTGTCATTCTACCTGTTGTTTTGTCAACAACAAACATTCGTTATCAGGTTAAAAACCTTTTAACCCTCTGGTATCCACCACTTAGTGGTCAAATTTGTGTTTTTAATATTTATATTGTAATGGATGTATGGTAAAAGACCATATTCGCTGAAAAGTATGCATCATTTATTTTTTTCTTTATAAAATATAACAAATATTAGTGAAAATATGTCGTCATTTAGTTACTGAAGTGTTTAAGTTAAAATATATGTATTTAAAATCATATGTAATGCCATGGTCTAATCACTTGCTGGTATAGCCTAGTGTGCTTATAAGAGCATTGTGAGTACATCTCAAAATGAAGCTGTACCTGCCATACATTCAAACCTGAACATGCTGAACAAGTGTTGTTTGTTTCAGCAATCCTGTTCTACAACTTGATTTGCTTGTGGTCTTGCATTCTCTTCACCTGTATGTTTGCAGCGTGTGCAGCTTCCAAAGCGTGTCGCGCGCCAGTACCCATCATACGGGCTGTATCTGTATGGAGAGGGAGCATATGCTCAGGAGACCAAGGGACTCAAGCTCACCGGCGCTCCTGTGCTCTTCTTGCCTGGGAACGCGGGCAGCTACAAGCAGGGTGAGATGGAACTGTTTTCTTCATTATTTCAGTCAGCACATCTTACACATGTACACATATGCCATGCAAATAGCTTGGTTTTGTTAACTTTTTCTTTAAAGTGGGTTTTGACTGTTGGATGATAAAGAACCTGTTTGTTTGCTCAATCAATATTGATCCTCCTGCTGACTTTTTTCCCAGTACTTATGAAACATTCAGATCGTTCATTACAAACAGAGGGCAACAGAGGTGAGATCTCACACAGAGATGTTGTTATGCTCTCTCTTGCAGCTCGTTCTCTGGGTTCAGTGGCGTTGAGGAAGGCTGAGAACCTGGACAGACGAATACATATGAACGTGTTCACCATTGACTTCAACGAGGAGTTGGTGGCCCTGTATGGGGGCAGTTTGCGCAGACAGACTCAATTTCTATATGAAAGCATCAAAGCCATCTTGCGCCTTTACAAGGTCAGAGGGCAAGGGCATTTCCCCCCCGTCCCTTTACTTCCCATTTTTCCCAAAATTATTGCACAGATGTTTCACTCTGGAGCAATCAATGCTAGTTGCATAGTCAGAGCCAGTCTGCAGATTTTGAGCAGTCAGAGTTGGCAGATATAGCAGAGCATTCTTCAATATTTCAGCACATCTTATACATGCATACATATGATATGAATAACTTTGCTTTCGAGGTGGGGTTTAACTTACTCGGTGACTAATGCAACTTTCAGATTATTCATTGCAGATGGAGAAAGAGATTGTGAAAGCTCATTGCAACACACAGACAATGCCGAAATCCTGTCGCTTAACAAGATTATTGCGTTAGCAACACTAGGGTCATGGGGTTAAGAACGGATAAAATATTTACTTTGAAAGAAATATGAGTTGTAGACACTTATGCAAATGCATAAATGTAAAATCACATAGTTTATGATGGGTACAGACTCAGATTTTTAGCTTCAGGCTAAAACATGTTTTATATTTTGAGCCAATTTTAGAATGCATATTATTCTTATTTGTCATGCAACCAGGCGCATGTTTCTGCATGTGTTGTGCTCAAACAGTGTTCAAGTCTGGTTGTGTTTGATCTTCAGCCATCTGTGTTGATGTATGATGGCAGTTTTTTCTGTAACCATTCACAAAGTTTCAAAATCTGTTTAGAATTTAAAAGTCGTGTAGTGTACGCCACCCTTTTAGTCACTTAGTAATCGAAGCGCATTGCTATTAGTAGGTCATCCAAATCCAAACCAATGATCTTTCTACTACATTCCCATGGCTGCAGGACCGTCCAGACCCTCCCACAGGTGTGGTTCTGGTGGGTCATTCCATGGGTGGAGTGGTGGCAAGAGCATTGTTCACCCTGGCCCGTTTCAACCCACGCCTGGTCAGCCTCATCATCACCCAGGCCTCACCCCACCAGGCACCTGTCCTGTCTCTGGACCCGTATATACTGGGTAGGAAAAAACCTACAGACTGACATAAATATATACAGATGATTTGTTTGAGAGTTGCGAAGGTATACTACAGTTCAAAAGTTGCTTTTCTTATTTTTAAATAAATTTATATTTGTGTAAGTACACAATAAATTGATTAAATGTAACTGTAAAGACAATTATAATGTTACAAAAAAAATCTATTTCAAATAATTGCTAAACTTTAAATTAATCAAAGTGTTCTGGTTTCCACAAAAATATTAAGCAGCTCTTTTCAACATTGGCAATAAGTAGTGCTGTCAAATGATTAATCACATTCAAAATAAAAGTTGTTAATATATCTGTGTGTACTGTGTATATTTATTATGCATGTATAAATACACAACCATGCATGTATATATTTAAGAAAAATATGTTACGTTTATATTTTAAAAATATTTATATATAATAAATTATATGAATATAAATATATACATGTAAATATATACTGTATGTGTGTGTGTATTTATATATACGTAATAAATATACACAGTACGCACAGATATATTATGTAAACAACTTTTATTTTGGATGTGATTAATTGTTTGACAGCATTAGTAATAAGAAATCAGCATATTACAATACTTTTTGAAGGATGGTGTGACACTGAAGAAAATGGCTGCTTAAAATTGAACTTTAAATTGGAAAACATTTATTGTGAATGTAATAATGTTACATTATTACTGTTTTTTTTACTGTATTTTTGCTCACATGCATGCATACATGCAGTTATGGTGAGCATTAGAGACTTTTTCAAAAACATAAAAATAAATACTGCCCCCATACTTTTATAACAATAGTTTATTCAGAAGGTATAAACTTATATAAACCGTATTTGTATATTACACTTTCTCAGTTTGATTGCAAATGAGTTTTTTGGTACACTAACATCTGAATTGTGTGTCTGTGGTAGAGTTTTACTCTACAGTCAGTCATCGCTGGACCACGAATGCTGAAGACCTTCGAAATGTAACCGTTCTCTCTGTGGGTGGTGGTTACCTTGACTTCCAGGTGCGCTCTGGTTTGACAGCACTGTCCTGCCCCATCGATGACCTCAATAAGATGTCAGTAGTGGTAGGTCTACCAGCCATTAAAGTTTCAAGTTGAAATATTTAACTAAAAAACATTATTTCAAGCAGAATCTGATTTGTTTATAACGTCCTTACCTTGGTGTTTTGTGAATTCGTTTTAGGCGACTGCAGTTCCCCGAACCTGGGTTTCCACAGATCACATTTCCATCGTTTGGTATGTTTTTGTATCCTAGCATTGTTTCATGAAAATTGAGAGAGAATTAAAGCTGATGGTTAATTATTTTGCTCATAAGCCTCTTAACTTCCTAATGGCTATTGAATTTCATCCTTTATAAATCCTTTATACTTTAAGGTGCAAGGAGCTGGTTCTGGCCACAGTTCGGGCGTTCTTCGACCTTATTGAACTTGAAACAGGGCAGGTGAGTCATGTCCTAATACAGTGGGAGTGTGTGTTGAAGGTGTTTTATTGACTCATGTGTCTCTTTAGTTCACAGAGAGTCCTGAGAAGCGAATGTCAGTGCTGAACTATCACTTCTTTAGACATCCAGTGCTGCAGCCTGGAGGAGCACAGGATGCCCCTGTCACTTTCTCAGGTCTGTGTTTGTGTGCACATGTATATTTATAGGCTTATCAGTTTTCATCACAGCTGGAAGATAATATTTGTTTCTCATTTTCTTGCTATATCTGAATCTATTCATCCATCCTTCCAGCTCCTCCTGAGGCGTGGAAGGAGGTCAACGCACTCCGTCTGTTCTACAGTGCCCCCAAGGTGACAATATGTTTCAGCATCTCAGGCAAAATTATGCCAGCAGCGTCTCTCTGAATATTGCACTAATGTAAACCATCCTCCAACTCTTGGCAGGAAGCTCAAGTCATGTACTTCCTGTTTGCCCTCTCCAGTCGAAGGAAAGCCTACAGTCATTTCCACTGCCGCAGTAATAATTTGGTGAGAGAGACCAACTGCATCACACCCAGAAACCTTTTTTCATATAAATGTAACATTTATTTAAATGTCACTAAACGTTTGGTGAAATTAGGTCTGTTTAATAACATTCATTTTAAATCTCTTTACATGGTGTCCCAATTATGAAGAAAATGTGCATTCAGATGTCATTTAATGTAAAAATTATTGTTTTAAAACTCTAGTCAAATATTATAAAGCAAAATCATACTTGTAAAAAAAATATATATTATATTAGTTATATTGTTCATATGTGTATATAAATACACACACATGCATGTATATATTTAAGAAAAATATGGGATGTTTATATACTAAATATATATTTAGATTTTCATATAATTTATATTATATATATACATATATGTAAATATAAAAAAAGATATACTCCGTGTGTGTCTTTATATATACATAATAAATATACACAGTACACACACATATTATATAAACAAAAACTTTTATTTTGGATGTGTTTAATCGTTGCCCAGCACAAATTATTATACAATAAGCAAAATAAGTAAATATTTAGCAGGAAAGTGCAGCTTTTCCATTATGCAGGCTGTTGTCCAAGTTGCGATTTTCTTTGTTCCTCGTGACTTATGCTCATTGTGTGTGTCTGTACATGTTTAACAGGAAATGACCAGCTGGCTGTATGGCTGTACACAGATGAGTGGCTCAATGTGGTGAGTAAAATAAACCACATCAATTCCTCTTAAATATAAATAATTACCACCACGGCCCATACAGAATCTGCACTCGTAAAGTTAGCACATTTTCATAAGTCTGGCACATTGCACACATGATGATCCATACCATTAATGGACTCTTGTTTATAAAGTAAATTGTATGTGTTACTTTGTAAATTGCTTTCTTTTCTATTTTTCCCCATTACCCAGTGTTCAGGCAGTAGATCTCTCATCTCAGACAGAACTTCTTCCAGCCTATAAGGTCATTCTAGTTTATCCAGTTTCACATTATATAGCTACGTTTAAAAATAAAAAAGGTTGTAAAAATAGTCTTTCTTTATAGGCTGTTACAGTGAAAATCAGCGACCTTTTGTCTGTCTCTCATCTCATTGTTGACGCCTCAAACCCCAGTGGAACAGAGGTTAGAAGTTAACTTACAGTCCCCATTGTCATGTTCGTAATGAAAACTTGCATTACAAGACAGACCACATTAGCAGACATTTCCATTCTTAAAACATGCATTAGATCAGTGCTTCCCAAACTGTAGCGGTTTATATATTTAATTTATATATAATTCAAATATTCTATTTGTTCTAAAATGGGATCCCCCCTCCTTATTACACAAATGCAATTTAGATGTATTTAGCTTTTATTTTTTTAAACATAGTTATGTTTTTCATTGCAATAGATTTATGAACTATGTACAGTAGCTTCTGTTACACGCTTTGATGCAATACAATTTTAAATAGTATGCAGAAAGTTTAGTGTTATGGATTTAAATATATTTGTAATGCATGTTTACATCATCTTACTTTCACCAGCATATAAATATATTACATTTTATGGTAGTTCTCATAATTCACATGAAATTCTTACAAACTGGTTAATAAATATTGATAATTTTGTGGATAGAGACAATCTGCTTTATTAAATATATAATATTCAAACATATATGTAAATATATCTTTATACCATTAATCAAAAAACATTTTAACAAAGAGGTTGGGAGGGGGGTCGTGGAGCTTTTGCTATGTTTTTGGGGGCCTTACCCCTCTGAAGTTTGGGAAGCTCTGCATTAGATGATTTAGGTCAAAATAATTTGCAATGAGCTCAATGTTTTAGATGCTTTCTAAATGCTTGATTGTCTGATTGTAGTTTGTAGTGGAGTGTGAGCTGCAGAGAGAGGAGAGCTTGACTGTCTCAGTGCAGGTGCCTCATGTGCTATCCTTTGGTGAGCCACTGAACTGCATGCTTGTGTTTGCATTTACCAGATGCTGTCATACAGAGCAGTGCTTTTTAGTTGCACATTTTGCTTTATTGACAGCTGTATGAGCTATTGTTACACATTGTTAACATAAAATAGGTCTGTATAGAACAATGTAATAATCTCACACTGTCATTCTTTTAAACAAAATAAGTTTGTTTACTGTATACCACATACTGTATGTGGATGCTTTACCTTTTATGTGACGGTTTGTAGGTTTGACTGTTAGTGACATCAGCATTAACTCCTCTGGGCTGCTTCATACACTACAGCTGCAAGACTTTCATCAGGTGATCCCTCACAGCATGTCCTGTCGTTCTGCTCTCCTTCCCTTTGTACCTCAGCTTCTCCATTAAATGTATTCCCCAATTTGTCAGATATCAATTCATAGTAGAAGCTTTTGTAATGGTACAAATCCCTTAATGGTCTTTAGAATAGTTCCTTAAGTTGATGTTCTATTCAGTAATCTATTACACCCTTACCTTTAATTAAAATAAGTAATAAACAAGAAAGCATAATAAAAGTGAATTTGTTTGTGTTCCTTCAGGTCTATCAAGCTTTCAGAATAACAATCATGAGTCACTGCAAAACCACTAAAGGTATTCAGCTTTATCTGCCAAAATGAAGCATGGAGAATTAAACGACTGATGCTGTACATTGTGTTATACAGACAGACTGCCCAGTGTGTACAGACTGAGGGTTCCTTGGTTTCGTGAAGACTTTTTTGACACGGCAAGGTAGAAAAATTATTGTCATTAATCAGCCAACTTTCCACATCTCTGGTTTTGCAGCAGAATACGAATGGTTGTGTTATTTATGACTTTTGTCTTTCTTTTTTTTCCACCAAAGTATTCCTTCGGTATCTGACATCTACAGCATGCTTCACACCAGCCGCCCAGACAACGCCTCCAGTGCCCTCCTGCAGCTCCACACTGCACCCAACTGCCAATACAAGGTATTGTATTTCATCCCCAGTTGTTGTTTTCTCAAAGGCGAACTTATCAGTTATCGGCAACACATTTTGTATTTTGTCTTTATAGGTGTCTATTCGGACTTCGTTTCCCAAAGTGCTTGGGCAGGTGTGCTTGCATTGTGGTATTTCATTTGGCATGCTGTTACTTTTCAACCCCAGAGTATTGCTCAAATTCAAAAGGAATTGTTTTTCTTTAGATTCTGCGTTTCTGTGGTCCAGTTCTGCCCGTTTACTCCGCTGTAGTGCTTCTTCTGATGATCAGGGCTCAGCTGAGCTCCATCAAAAGATCTGGACATCCTGCTGGATTGCAAGAGGGCATGAGTGCATCGTTACAGCTCCACAAACTGGAACTGCCCGTCCTCCTGCTGCTGCTGCTGCTCAGGTGAGTCCTGATACAGAAGCTTTTGTTTTTGGCAGTGTTCAATTTTGACACTACAAGTAAATTTTTGCCTGTGAATTATACTGTTATGTTTACAGTATATATCTATTGTTCTACCATAGGCAGAGCTGGTTTCAGGATGTCTGGTCCTCTCTGGGTCTCCCTGCGGTGGATTCTCTTCCTCTAAACTCTGTGGAGGACCTATCCCCGGATCCAAAGGCCTCTGTGCAGGAATGGCTCCGTATAGTGTCCCCACTGCTCTGTGTGCTCGGTTCATCTATTGCATTCTGGGGTAGCGCAGTCCTCAGAGTGTTTGTCTGCTTCCTGTCCTTTTTTCTCGCTCCACTGCACAGGTAAAAGTGTTAATATTAAGTGCAATTGTAGTAGGTGCTCTAAATAAATAGGTTATTTTTGAAGTGTATTGTTTTATCTAAATGTAGATGTTTTGATCTAAATCAAACATCAGACAAAAATGAACACTTGTCATTCTTTTAGTTCAATAATGCATTTTTTAAAGAATACAAGGATGCATTAAATTGAATAAAAATTATAGCAAAGACATTTATTATGTTATGAGGTTTCTATTTCAAATAAATGCTTTTATTCAAACTTTCTATTCATCAAAGAATCATGAAAAATGTATCACTGTTTCCACCAAACTGTTAAGTAAAATAACAGTTTTTAACAACGACAATAATAATATAGTTTTTTTTTTCTTGAGCACCAAATTATCATATTAGAATGATTTGTGTGGAATCTTTTTTAAACAGGGTCTATAAATCTTAGATGTTCATTACTAATTTAATATAAATATTAAGTCAATATTTTAACATAAAATTCAGTACAGTATTGTACTTTAGTTACAGGATATAAAATAAAGAGCCTTCCTTGTATGTAAAGTATATTTTGATCTAAAGTCCTGATGTTGAATTACCAAAATAAAATAATGTATAATACAGTAGTCAACATTTGAAGTAAATCAAAAAGGTTCATCACAGTTGTCCTAAGACAAGAACACGTTTTGGTTTTAGGACAGCTCTGATGAAAGGTTTTGATCCACTTCAAATGTTGACTAGTGTATAATATATATATATATATATTGTGTGTGTTTCTGTGTATGGGTATATGTATAGATGTGTATATGCTGTGTGTGTTATAAGTTATAACAACCACCCCAGTGCTGTTAATAGATGACATTGTAAACTGTTTTCCAAAGAATCTAGTTAATAACTATGTTTATGGAGGTCTTTTCAGAAATGTTTCCATGTCATGTGTGCGTGACTCTGTATTTCTCTGCAGACCTTCAGTGTCCCGGGATTGTGGCACGCTTCATCTTCATTCTCAGATTCTCCTGATTATCTTTTTAAGTGTGCTGGGAGGCATCACATGTGGAGCACTGGCTCTTATGGTCTCCTCTCTTCTCCACCTCTACAGGGTGAGTGATCTGTCCATCCTTCATCAAGCCATTTCATACCTTCTCCACACAAAGATGTGTTAGTGTTGATAAGAGGTGATCCTAGACTCTAGAGAGATGTTTTTTGACCTTGCGGTGAATGCTTGACTTAAGATATTCTTACTGATGCCTATAATATTTACTATACCACTTATCATTTCAAATTTGAATGTGCTGTTTTCTTCGTAAAGATTTTAATCTCTCGTAATGATTTGTCTTTGTCCAGTTGCTTAGATTACAGATGACCGAGAGGTCACTGAGCCACATGTTGAACCTGGTATGAATGTCTTATTTTACATCAGTTTTTGACTTTCTGCTTGGCTTACAATACCTGTACAATCAAAATGTTTTGTTTTTGTTAAACCAGGCACCCCAGAAAGTTTCACAAAATTCAGAAAATGGTTTCCGTGCCAGTGATGGTCACAGTAAGGTTAAAGAATGTAACGGCAGCCCTTTACTGACAGAATCAGTGCTACAAGACGTCAGAGATGATCTGCAGCTCCACTTTAGTCTGTCCACACTGCTTACGCTTACCATGATGCTCACCGTTCCTTCCCTTATCCACTGGAGGCACAATCTCAGGTAATCGTCATTTAGAGTATGCATTTGTTAGATTTATTTCCCTCTGCATTTCTCATGCAACTTACTAAAGTACTGCAAGCAAGTTCTACAAGAGATCGAGCGCCTAAGAGTGAAGAGAAGGTATCTACATCCTTTAAGAATGATTTTAATGTGCACATGTTTGTGTCTTGTTCAGATATTGGGTTCATCTGGATCCTGACCCCTGCTGGCCTCATGTTGTACCGCTGCTCATCAGCTCTGTTCTGCTCATCAACTGTAACACCAGATACACTCCTGCGCAGGTTTGTGTGCATTTCTTACAAATGTATTCATGTTTTTTATTTTACATAATTTCAAATAGCCATGTTCATCAGTGGCACTCCTTAGAATGCCTAATATGGCCACATCAAAGAGCTTTTTTCATGATGTTGATGTTATTTATGATGTTGCTCAATTGTAATTTGAAGTCATCATAAATACATTGTCAATATTTTATTTAAATACATACAAACTGTTGTTGAAAGTTTAGGGTGGGTAAGATTTAAAAAAATTTGATCTTTTATGCATTTATTTAATCAAAAATACAGTAAAAACAGCAATATTGTGAAATCTTATTACAAATTAAAATAACTGTTGTCTGTTTAAAATGTAATTTATTGCTGTGATGGTGAAGCTGAATTTTCAGCAGCCATTACTCGCATGATCCTTCAGAAATTATTCTGATATGCTGATTTGATGCTCAAGAAACATTTTTATCAATGTTGGAAACAGAATTTTTGAATGAATTTAGTTGAAACCGTGATTATCAGGATTCGTTGATGGATAGAAAATGGAAATATATTTTATAACATTTATATTGCCTTAACTGTATATTTTGATTAACTGAATGCACCCTTGCTGAATAAAAGTGTTAATTAAATAAATAAATAAATCTTACTTACCCCAAACGTTTTGAGCAGTAGTGATGCCTTGAAGTCTGTTGTCACAAGTTCTAACAATGCTGAATGTCTGTATTTATACTTGTATTACAGCAAACTGATGCTGAATCTGACGCTTCATCTACTGTTGCCGCTGTGTGTGGGCATGCTGGCTTTTTGTCCGCTGCACCTTTACAGAGTCACTTATTTCCTGTCTGCAGCCCTGACCCTCTTGGTCTGTTCTTGCTACTTTTGACCTCCCTACAAACTTTAAACGTGAGTCTGCTCTGAGATTAAACCAAGACCTGGGCTTTTTATAAATTCAGACCAGATTAGACCAAAACAGCCTTAAAACCCCGTGTGTGTTCAGTGGGATCACATGGACTAGTGACATCAGTGGACCAGCACATCTGGAGTCATGTGACTTGTTGTTTGCCATCATTTGTAGCTTCTGTACAGGCAGGGTATTATACTTGTTAATGGTGGTATGTCTGTATTCGTGAGCAATACCTCTTGTTCGTAAGGCTAGTTTCCCAGACACGTTAAGCCTCGGCCTGTACTAAACTAAATCTAAGACTGTATTTAATCAGTGTGTGAGAAACTAGCCTGTACTTGTGTGTGTGTATGTGTGGCTGTGTTGGGGTGTGGGAGTGTATATGTCTGATTTAGTATTCATTCGTCAACATGAATTCATAATTGATAGGGATACACAATCTGTATAATTTCAGTCATCAGTTGATATTAGAGGGTTTTTAATTTTTTTAAATTAATTTATTGCTATCCGGTATTTCTCCTTCTCTTATTGCACATTATAATTTTGGGATACCTAAAATTATTTTGTAGAATTTCAGTTTTTAGTGATTTGTTTTAATAATTTGTAAAAATAAAATTAAAAAATTGCATTTTAATATCAGCCATGTAATGGATATTGGCCATAACTCTTAGCATTTATCCATATAAAGCCAACATTTTAGAAATGGTGTCCTATCAATTAACCCGGTTTACTTCCTGATCTTGTGCATGACTCATCATCAGTGCATTTTTTTTTACATTTCTGATTAAATATTGAGAAATGGAGCAGTAAGAACACCATCTACATTTACTCCAATCCAATACATGTTCAATATTTTATTTTACGTATTGATTCATATCATTGTGGTGTGGATAGTGACTGAAAAGTCCATGGGTTCATAGTAAATGCATTGTAAAACCACTGGGAATGGTTTTGTTTGCTTACACTAATGTTGTCACTTTCAAACCATGCTTTTCTTTTCTTTTTCTGTTGACTCTGTGTTATTGACTGAAGCCTTTGCTTCAGTTCTGATTCACAGCATCAACAATTTTGAATCACATTACAGCATTATTAAACAATTAATTCCAGCCACTTCTAGTATAACATCCAATCAAGCTTTGCAGATCTTGCAAAAATAATTGTGTATCATATACACATCTAACATGTCACATTACGGAAGTAAAATGGGTTAGAAATGCATTTTCATGTTGGATGTATTAAGGATGTAAAAGCAGCTTTTGGTGTTTAATCAGCTTTTCTGCAATTCACATGTCTATGTGTGAGCGTGACTGGATCTCATTGCCTGTTTTATCTTCGATCTGTCATTTCTGCCTTAAGCCATTTACCTTTGAATGCACATGTAATGCCTGTAGGTGCTGGAGTACCTCTGTGTTCGACAGATCACTTCTTATTAACACCCTTTTCATTAGCCGAAGCTGTAAGACGAGTAGTATAACTTTCCATCTGGAGGTGTTATCTCGAGTTTCGTGAAGTGCGATTGCAAAACTGGACTGACAAGCAATATGATAATTAATTTTATCGGTGTGCGTAATTTGTGGTGTTGATAAGACATCACAGTTACATTTATGGTTATAGCGTCTCTTATAACCTGAGACAAATTGTTAGAAACACTGCCACAGTCACAGTAGACATGAGATTGTTGCTGTCTGCACATTTTCTTTTTATATTTGTTTTTATTGTAATGTTTGATGAATGCTATTGATGGTCCGTCTGTGTTGCTCACACATTGCTCCGCAGCATCCATCTGATCCATCATCATTTGATCTACTCATGACCGCTTATACTCTGATTCAGGATCGCTTACCTGAGAGCTGAAATTATACTTTGTCATCCTGAAGACGAATGAGAGAACGGTGCCTTTCTTGTAATATTCCCCTGCTTCTGATACCCATTAGCAATTTAACCTTCTTGTCATTGAGGACAGATGTTTGTCAGTCAGTCCATCCAAGTAGTCTGATATTTAAATCAGACGTCCTCCTCACAGGATGTACTTGACCAAAAACACTCATATGGCACAAAATTGTGTCTCCTGCACTGTGAATGTATATATGTGTGTGTGTGTGTTTGAATCATTTTGCAGTGATCTTTGATGTGAGTTGTGTTTAATGCTGTGTTGCAATCTTGCTCTGCCTCATGTTAAATTTGAGCTGTTTTTGTGGTGAAAGGCAGCCTTTTTTCTATCAATATGATTGTGACTGATTGTTTTTGGTGATTTTCTGATCATTGGTGTTCACTGTGATGTGCCACAATAGGCCAGGATCTGATTATTTGTCTCAAAGCAAGAACTGCTAATTCAGGGCCAGATCTGTCCTGATTATGTAACAATGAAGCCAAACGGATCCAACAGCAACTCTTTAACACTGCAGCAATGACAGCAATGTTTGTATTGATGCTAGTAAGGCTTCTGCTGTGAAATGTAATGAAGGATTTGATCGTTTTGTTTAATGGAGACTGTTGTTATGTGGTTAATAGCTCTGCTGTAGCAGCTAAATATTAATAGTAAAGACCCTAGAGGAATGTGGATTTATAAATGCACTACCATTTGAAAGTTTGGAGTCAGTAAGACGTGATCTTTTACATTTTAAAATAAATAAATACTATAACGATCAGACAATTTTGTCAAAAAGTGTCAAAATTCAGTTTCAAATAAATGTTGTTTTGATGTGATCAATAAATTCTGATAAAAAAAAATTATCACGGTTTCCACAAACATTTTAAGCAGCACACCCGTTTTCAACATTTATGATAATAAGAAATCATTCTTGAGCATCAATCCAGCATATTAGAAAGATTTCCGAAGGGTCATGTGACACGAAAGACTGGAGAATGACTGCTAAAAATTCAGCTTTACCGCACAGGGAAGAAAATACATGTTCAAATGTATTAAAATAGAAACTATTTATTTGAATTTTTGATAATATTTCACAATACCACTGTTTTTAGATCAAATAAATGCAGCCTTGTTGAGGATAAGAAACTTAAAAAAAAAACTGACCCTTTTTACTGACCATAAACTTATGAACAGTAAGTCTGCCAAAATTTGGATTGATTTAATATATATATATTAGTTATGCATATGTTAAGTATGTTGCTATATTAACAGGTTTAGAATATGAAGGGATATTAACCTGAAAACCTCAGTCGAACCATATTCGAAATTTTAGTGGAATTTTTTTTTTTGTTGTAAACTAATTCTGCAGTTGTATTCTGTATGACACACATTCAGTATTTCTGTTGGTTTTGAGTAGAATTTCAGACTGGGTTTCAAGTTAAGCTGTGACTGTTTTGACTTTTTTTATAGAATGCAGCTCGCTGCCTCATGAACCTAAATGCTGTTGTGCTTTAATATATTTGCAGTGACTCATTAAAGTGACTCGTCTGTTATATTTATATTGTAAGGAGTTGATATTACTTGTCTCCATTTGAAATTTGAGTTAATATTTTAAAATGAAAACATTAATCGTCAGTTGTAAATTGCTCAAAATAAACCTTTTAAAGTATAATCGTATAAAATCTGTTCTAAGTGACATGGTTGAAGTTGATACAAGTGTGATTATAGTGCTGTTATGCTTGGTTTGTGGTGCTTTTGTAATTCACTCATGTGCAGTAACTATGAAACTGTAAGAGTGTACATGAACATTTGTCAATGCTTCTTTTATACCGGTATGTGATGAAGCACTGTCTATCAGCACATGTATGCTAACATATTAGCACTTATATTGGCAGTCAGACTGATTTATCATCATTGGCTTGCACCTGTTTGGCCAAACAGCAGCGTCACTGTGATTTGGTTGTGATTATTGTTTTCTTAATACAGTGATTAGGCAGTTCATGCTTATTTTCTGGAGCAATTTATTTTGTTATTTAATATACAGATGTGCTAGAAAGTGTCTGAGATGTTGTGTACCTGCTTTGTAATTAAACCGTTACAGTGCAGGATAACAAAGTAATTGCTTGTTTATCTCTAACCATTGTAAATGGTGAAATAACAAATTGATAATTCTCAGGTTAAATAACGTGTTGTGGAGTCAGTGGCTTGTAGTGTTTATATATCTTGACATGTTATTTTACCCAAAAATATGTGCAATTTTTTTGAGCACTACTGCAGTTCCAATAAAAATTGTTTACTCAGAGTTGGTTGTCGGAATTATTGAAAATGAATTGTATATGCTATTTATTTTATTTGAGTTTTTTTTTTTTAAAGGATTGTTAACACAGAAAGGAAAGTTCTGTCCTTAATTGCTTGTGCTCATGTCATTCCAAACAGACTGTCTTAAATTTAGGTGGTTGTCACACAAAATAAGTGTATTGTTTTTTTATTTTTTGCTTCATATATTTAAGCTTTACAGTTTCTAAGAGTACCCATTTTCTATCTTTTGTATTTATTTATTTATTTCATCTTGACCAATTCAGATAGTCTGTGATGTTAAAATGTTATTTTTTTGTGTGCACTGTCCCTTTAGAAATAGGCAGTATGTGTGTTAGGAATGCCTAGAAAAATCCCTCAAACATCTTGTCAGTGCCATTTTAATTCCTGCTATTTAGTCACATTTTGCTTTTTTCTCAGCCTAACAGATGGCTGTTAGCCGTGCTGAGATTTGGCCACTGCAGTTGCCAAAACACCATTTGACTGGAGATGTTTGAAGTTATTTTATGCATAGATAAACCGCGCTGTCAGCAGTTTTCATAATTTAGAATGACAAAAACATTTTAATAATTCTGATAAAACATGCCAGTTAAGAAATGCAATAAAATACGATCTTTTGTTTGTTATAGCTTATTTATTAACTGTAGTTTAAAATTAAGTTGATATGACTCTTGTTCTTCATTTTCTCCATTTGAAAAAAATAGACAGTCTTTTGCTTATTGTTAATATCAGTGTTGCTGATGATGCTTTTTATAAATAAAATGTTTTTATTGTTGTAATTTGAAGATAAAATTTGACATGAAAATGTTAATTTTCAACCGTTGTTTGTTGTTGTTAAGATGACTGAAAGGAGGAAAAACCAAAGCGAAGAATGGATTTACTTCACTCTGTTATTTATTTACTTTATAACAGTAAATAAATATCAGTTCTGCATATCGGTTATCGGGTACATAAACATACAAATAATCGGTATCTGTATCGGTTATAAAAAATCAATATCGGTCGATCACTAGTATTTACTCTGAGGATGGCACAGAATTAATGTGAACACACATGTCTGGAGTGATATCCAGGTCTATGAGTGTTTAGAATAAACCACAGGATACGAATGCAAATGCTGTCCTCAACCAAGCACAGGCTATAGATTCAAGTAAAGTCACATCAAAGAGAAGATTCGTCTACAGTGGAATGGAAATTTGACCCTTAATGTTCAATACCAGAGGACTGGACTCTTTTTTTTCACGAGTTTTGTCCAAAGTCTGGGTCCCATCATACAAGCAGATTTTACCTTCCACATAGATTCATCAACAATTACCCCATCAAGCTCACTCAGAAATCTTGGGGTAATTTTCGATGACCAGCTCCCTTCCAATGACCACATTGCAAAAACTGCTCGATCCGGCAGGTTTGCATTGCACAACATCAGAAAGATCCGGCTCTTCCTTACACAGCACGCTGCACAACTCCTTGTCCAGGCCCTTGTCATTTCTAGACTGGACTGCTGCAATGCTCTTCTAGCTGGACTTCCATCATGCGCAATCAAACCTTTACAGGTGATTCAGAATGCTGAATCACGAAAAAGCTCCATGTCACACCTGTCTCCCTGCACTGGCTCCTGGTTGCAGCTCGCATCAAGTTCAAGACACTGATGCTTGCATATAGAACAGCCACAGGCTCAGGACCCACCTAATTCCACTCACTGATGACAATCTACATCCCCTCCAGAAGCCTGAGATCTGCGAGTGAGCGACGCTTCGTGGTACCATCACAGAGAGGCACAAGATCACGTTCCAGATCGTTTTCATTCGCCGTTCCTGACTGGTGGAGTGAACTTCCAACCCCTATCCGGAATTCTGAGTCCCTGACGGTTTTCAAGCGACACCTGAAAACTCATCTCTTCCGTCTTCACTTGACTTCTGCTTCATCTTCAAAAAAACAAAAACAACAACATTTTGCTCCCTTTCCTTAACCTCTCCCTGTCTAGCTAGTTTTTGCTCTGAACAATGCCTGAAATATTGTATTACAAGCACTTCCTTTGACTGTTTGTCTCTTTATAATGTATCGCTTATTGTATTCCTCAATTGTAAGTCGCTTTGGATAAAAAGAGAACCATCTGCTCTTAAGATTTCTCTGCCGAAAAGGTCCCTGTCTTCAGCGTGAGGAACTTAGCAGCAAACGCAGCGTCTCGTTCCCTATTCAGAGAACAAGGGTTACGCGAGTAACCCGAGACGTTCTCTTTCATAGGGTCACTCAAAGCTGCGTAAAACTAAGGTGCTTTGGGAACGATATACCAAAAACGCCAAGCTAAAAACACTGCCCTACTTGGCCTGCCTACGAACCAGACAGGAAACACGGTTCAAGCAGATAAATCCCGGCAATCCGGAGCAGTTTCAAGATCCAGATTATAGAACCTGATAAAAGTGTGCATAGAGGACCATCCTGCCTCTACACAAATATCTTCTAGGGGGACCCCTCTGAAAAGAGCTTGAGAGGAAGCCACGCTCCTAGTAGAATTCGCCTGAATGCTGAGAGGTGAAGAAAGTCCACGCACCTCATAAGCTAGCGAAATACCGTCCCTCACTCAGTGAGAAATTCTGTGCTTCGATGTGGCATGCACACGGAGGCCAGCACCAAAACATACCAGAAACTGGGGGGATTGTCTCCAAAGACTGGATTGGTCCACATAGATCTTCAAAGCTCGGACAGGACAGAGCATGTGAAGCCTTTCATCCTCACCAGAAGCAAAGGGAGGAGGGTGGAAAGAGTGAAGTGTGACCACCTGGGAGCGAAATGATGTGGACAAAACCTTTGGAACATAGCCAGGCCAAGGCCGCAAGGTTACTTTAACCAGACCCGGAGTCAAGTCCATCCACATCTCATTGATAGAGAGAGCCTGCAAGTCTCCAACTCTTTTCAACGACGTCAGTGCCATTAAAAGAATAACCTTAAGAGTCAGAATACTATCTGGAGCTGACTTTAAGGGCTCAAATTGAGCTCCCATTAGACCCTCAAAGGCTACTAATAAGTCCCAGGAAGGAACTCCAATGGGCTGTACTGGTCTCAGATGCTGGACACCGCGCATAAACGCTGAAACCATATGATGTCTCCCCAGGGGTACCTCATCCAGCTCTCTGCGAGCAGCGATGGCCGCGACATAAACCTTTAAGGTGGTAGCAGCCACCCTTGCCTCAAGTCTCTCTTGCAGGAACTCCAGCACTGGACCAATAAGGCAGTTGACTGGGTCTACTGCATGGTCTGAGCACCAAGACTCAAAGACCTTCCATTTGGAAGAGTGCCATTTCCTAGTGGCGGGGGCTCTGGCGTTAGCGATAGTCTCCTGAACCTCAGCAGGAATACTAGAAATCAAAACCTGTGGTCCTGGATGGGCCATACCCACAGCTTCCAGATCTCGGGTTGAGGGTGCCAGATCTTGCCCTGAAGCTGAGAGAGCAGGTTCTGCCTGATCGGATTCTCCCAAGGGGGCTGATATAGAAGAATCAGCTCAGAGAACCACGTCTGGGATGAAGAGAACGGAGCTACGAGTAGGAGACGGACACCGCTCTCCTTCACCCTGCACAGGACTGTCGGGATCAGCTGGACTGGTGGAAACGCATACAGCCTCCTGTCCGGCCAAGGCTGAGCAAACGCATCTATACCCAGAGGTGCCGGGGAACTGAGGGAGAACCAAAGCGGGCATTGGAATGACTCCTGTGATGCAAAGAGGTCCACTTCCTCTTTGCCGAACAAATACCAAATCTGGGCTACTGTTTGATGGTTCAACATCCATTCCCCTGACCTTAGCTTCTGTCTCGAAAGAAAATCGGCTGCGAGGATCAAGACTCCTGGAACATGAACCGCTCTCAAGGAGAGGAACTTGTCCTGAGACCAAAGGAGGAGACGGCGCGCATGCCCGTTTAGTCAGGAGCGACTCGATGGAGCTGAAGTGGATGGCCTGTCTGCGAGGTTGTCAGTGGGGCAATGGTTGGCTGCAGGCTCCCCAGACCATGGTCAGAGGGGGATGAGCCAGGGCGCTGCCTCTGATGGCGGGCTCCTTTCTCGGTAACGAGCGCTCTCTGGACAAGGAGGAGGAGGGGGTGTTAGAGGGGTCCCTCGTCCTCCTAGGCATGAACTGCCTAAGGGCAGCCGACTGCGACTTAGCAGATCGAAATTTCTCCACCACAGAGCTGACTGCCTCCCCAAACAACCCAGTTTGAGAGATGGGGAGCGTCAAGGAAAAAAAAGTTTTCCTTCTCTCGAATCTGTGCAATTCAGCCATAAGTGGCGCCCTGCAGCTACCGAGCCCGCCATAGAGCGTCCTACAGCCTGTGCCGTGTACTTGGTAGCTCGTAGGGCCAAGTGCGTGGCCTTATGGAGCTCCTTAACCGCCTCCGGAGTCAGACCGTCACCCTCATCCATCTCCTTCAGGACATCTGCCTGGTAGGCTTGGAGGATGGCCATCCTATGGAGCGCTATGCCTGCCTGACCAGCTGCCATGTAGGACTACCTGATGAAAGCAGAAGTGGTCCTACATGGTTTAGTTGGAAGGAGGGGCAGGACTTCTATGAGGGGGCCAGAGAAGACAAGAGGTGGGAGGCTTGCGTGTCCTTGACCACCCGGATGGCAGGATAGCCCTGTTCCACTGAACCCACTAGGTTGGTGAAATCAGCGGCTGCCGCGTTAGCAAGGCGGGAGAAGAATGGCTGTTTCCAGGATCTGGAGATCTCATGATACAGATCACTGAAAAATGGTAGCTTCCTCTGTATAAGCCTCGGATTTGGGCCACTAAGGAACCGCTTGTCGAGTTTCGAAGACTGAGACTCGTGGGGCTCATCGGGACAATCAATGGAGAGAATTTCGGTGGCATGCGAAAACACGCCCACAAACTCTGAGTAGGCCGCGGAAGGCCGCGCTTCCTTGACGCTAGCCGGGATAGGATCGGCTAAATCAGGCCCAAAATCCTCGTAGTCGGACGCTGTTGTAAATAGTATATCATCTAGCCCGAAGGAAACGGCGTTGCGTGCCTCCGGGCTAGGATATAAATATTCATGTGTGAATTTAACCAGAGAATTTGCGCGCACGTGCTCAGGTGAGAGAGGGTGAGAAAGGGCGAGGCCCGTCTGCTTACTCTCCATCGCCTCACGCTCTACATCCGAGCCCCAGGTTGCGGATTCACTTAAGGCCGCAGAGGCCTCCGGAGCGCGGCGGGGAAAAACGGATGACTCCCTTTCAAAAACCTCAAGCCTAGAGGGGAGGGTTTTGAGACAAAGGTTTTCACAAAATGTGCATTTTGTGATGCCGAAAACAGCCTTACGTGCATGCGAAAACCCATAATTTCACACACTTACTGTGAGGGTCGTCGCTCATGATGAAGCGAGAACACGGAGGCTGACAGCGACAATATTCCATTGCACTTCACCGCAAGGAGAATGGAGTTCCACTGCTGCAGTCACCGAAGTGCAAAGAAGAAAAATCCTGAATAAAACGATCGAAATCAGGCCAGAAAAATCGCAACAGAAGGGCTAATATGGGCGCTTCCTGAAGGCAGAGAAATCTGTGGAGCAGATGGCGTGTTTCACCAGTATATGGAAACGACGTGAGGACGTCAAGGATGGCATCCGCGCCATCAGCCAATGAATTGGCGTAATTCTATACGGGTTTCAGACAATTGCTACGCCCAGGGGCGTTCCCAAAGACACAAGCTTGTTTCTGCAAAGATGTTGAGCATGTTTTCTGCAAAAGCGTCTGACGTGTTTTGGCTTTACGTGGCCTGAGGATTTGAAAAAGCTACGCTAAATCTGGAAACGGATTTCCAGAAATGCGATTTGAATAAGATTACAAACCACATACGAATGTAGCTCGAAACGGATTTGCACAAATTTTATTTCATATAGATCGTTCATTGCTGTTCAAACATCTAAATGTGATCGGATTTCAATCGGATTTGCACAAAAATTGTTTCCATCTCTGTTTGAAACCTGCAATTGTAGTAATGTGCGGAATTGGTTTCAGTGGGACAGTAATGTTACTATACTTATTAGCTACTTAATGTTACTATTGTTCATAGTTTCAAACATTAACTCAGAAATGCTGTAGAAGGCTATTGTTATTGATATTTCAAATTAGCAATTGCATAATGTTAACCAATTGAACCCTGTTATAAAGTGTTATTGAAATCTATAATGCCTGCTGAGTTATTTACAGTATTTCACTGGTAAAAGAGACAAAGTAAGAATTTACATTTCAGTTTATTATTTTTGCATTAAATGTGTTAAAACTCCTTTGTATAGATATTTTATCACTCTTGTGTGATGATATTAAAAGTTTAATGTGACTTCCAAGCTATGTATTTTGTGGATAAATATAAATAGATATGGGAATGTTATTATACTTTGAAACACAAATCAAATAATTAATATATTACATCACCCCCCAGTCTCCCCCAAACAGACATGTAAACAAAGTATATCTGCATTATTCTTTATGAACTGCATTATAATGAGGTCTGGACTGATCAGTCCATATGTGATGTGAAGCTGTAAACATAGAGATCTGTGTTGTGTGTGTGTGCAGGACAGATGTGTTCCCCACCAGTCGCCACCCCGCCGCTCTCACACTGCCTCCAGCTCCGGAGCGCCTTAACTGCTTTATTACCACCGCTGCATGCGCTGCGGGGACGGACCGAACCGGGTGGTCACGTCCACAGATAAACCCAACTTCGTTTTCTGGTATAATTAGTAATTACACAGGCGTTGATATCAAGTCTTCAGTGGCGTAAAATCAGATAGATCGCGCTTTAATCCAGGATGTTATAGCTCATCTGTCAACCTGTGCAGAAGGGAACTATCCCCTCAGTCGTGATTTCTGCTTCGGGTAAGCGACAATATCTCGCTACAGTGGATGAAGAGGCCTTTAATATAACGACGCATCGCTGCCAAAGCGAATCCAAAGAGGAAAGAGCGATAAAGCAGCATTATTAAAGCACGTTATTCGCCTTTGCGACGCGGATTTTGTTGGCGTTTCCATGGACACATCACGTTGATGAGCAGGTACGTGGTTACACAATGTACTGTGTTTTGATGCGTGCTGTATGTAGCCGATGTTAAACGAGATGTGTTTTATGATTCAGCAGTTTTAACCTGTGATGGACTTTCATTTGCGTATCTCTTTTTCTAAATGTAATAACTGTGCATTACTCTGACTCTGAGGTTCAGAAATGCATATGCGCCGATGATGGCTTATGTTAATGCAGCATGCTGATTCTCTGCAGATCATGATGTGTGAATACATGACGAAGGGAATTCCCTGCGTTATCCGATAGCGCTGCATGCGATGGATGCGTGTCGTGAGAAAAGCCGTCACGGCTCTGTGGAATTTGTGCGCGCGCTGGGCTTTATCTGCAGATTAAAAAAAAAAACTCCATGTAGGAATCTGCTGGATCGCGCATACTGGCTCGAGAGAAGATAGAAGTCATATGACGTAATACACGCTTCTGCTGAGTAATACAAATATATTACAAATTATTAATTTTTATTATAGTGTTTTTTTCCCCCGACAGCATAGACTAACGTTTAAATAAATGCTCCAATAAATGCATATTATAAATAAATATTAAGAGGCTGATACAATTAGATTAAGCTGTGTCTTTATATGCGTTCATTTTCATACAAGTAAACAAAATAGGATACGAGTTAATTAGCCTACAGTTATATTAAAAGTTAGTTAGTTTTCCATTCCAAATAAAGCAAACAAACTTAAGTCACAGCCATATGCAACGGTATGCAGATCTCAAAAATGTATTTTGCAATCAAATAAATAAACAAAACGGTGGGTGGACAACGCACAATGAGTTTTATATTTTATTTTGTATTATTATTATGAACCACAATATTTCAATATGAACTTACCACAAGATTGCAATATCGTAATACTGTGTGTTGCTTATATAAGATTAATAGATTGTTAATACAAATGGCAATAGAATTCCATTTATAAAGTCAGCTCCCTCAAAGTCACTGCATAATTTGCACTCTGATTTTGATATCCTTATCACTGATGCTGCAGTACTCCCCCAGTTATTCTATATTCATAATGCTGCATCACATTTTGATTTAGCAGAGAGATAGGTGAGATGTGAGGGAAAGCAGGGGGTGGCAGAATGAATGTTTGATTACATTATCCATTATTCGTGACATATGAGAAAGACCCATGTAGTTATTTGCCTTTTCTAGAATTATTCCCTGCAACAGTTGCAAGAAACCACTAAGGTTATACAAACTCCTACACATGATATGCTTACAATGTTTGTGAACAAAATACTTCAATTATTCAAAAGTAAATTGCTACATCCATGTTGAGCCAATAGTAGCAGACCTGAGTTTGTTAATGGATGGCTTCTTAAACACTGACAAAATGTGTCAAACGGTCAGTAGTTTACAGTTCCATGCTTGTGTGTGTCTGCTGTTCTGAATGTGTTTGGTCTATAGAGAGTGGAATAGTAACGCTCCTGTGCCCATTCTCTGTGCCAGCTTCCCAAGGTGCCCGTTATGTCAAGAAGCAAAGACTGCAGTAACCTCCGCTAGTGCACTGAGGGGTTCTTGTAGCGATAGCAAACACTGCTTTTATGCATATGGTGAACAGACCTCATTTACTATTTAATGGGCTGTAAGATCAGGTGTCATCCGCATGCAAACACTGCAGAAACTCTCGGTGCTGACATCACCTCCTGTAATGCACTCATACACACATGCACGCTCGCTTAAGCAGTTTTCAGACACTGTTAATCTGCAGTGTAAGACTTCTAATTTAACAAAGCAAGTGCACATATTGCACGTACAATCCAGTGATCCACATTAGTAACTGTAGCGCATACGTGGGGTGCTATGTAAATATGGTTTAATGTTCGTCAATTTTGGTGAATAAATAGATTATTAAAAGTTAACATTAGATTAGAGTTTGAATGTGGTTTGTACAACCAGCAGAAACACTATATTCCAGCAGGATATGTAATGCACAATAAATAATCATCTTCCATCAGTAGATTCAGTACTATTTAGAAATGTGGAAAATCTCAAAGGTTTTATAACATTAATTTTCACAGCTGTCCATGTCAGTGATTTTTTTTAGGTATACATGAGAAGGATGGTTGAGCTGGAATGTGTAAATAAATGACTGTCAATTGGTCATAAGAGGCACATTTTTTGGGAGTCACATTTTAATAAAGGAGAAAAAAAACTGTTTAGTTGATTATCAGAAGCTACATGATGTATGGACCGCACAAAACAAATGAAAATAATGACTTATTGCTTACCTCAAGTATTTTTATGATACACTTCTTTAATTTGTCTGTATAGCTCCTTGTTTAGGAATACTTGGGTGCATTTAACCGCTGAGCAGTTTAATAAGATGGAAATAAAGAGTTTTCCCCATGGGCTGCACACTACGTGACCAGCGTAGGCCAGTGATTCATGATCAAATAACTCTTATGAGCTGATTCTTTTCAGGGAATCAAAAACAAACCAGTAAAGTTCAAATCATGAACAAATGATTCCTATGAAATGGTTCTTTTGACAAATAGTCCAAAAGATTTTATAGTTCAGTTGTTACTGGCTGAAATTCAAATCATTTACTAAATTAATAACAGTTATTGTTAAATAAATCTTAAAATAAAGGTGCAATATAATAAAATGTAAAAATGAGATGAACACTTGCCACCAGCTAATTAATGAAATGCATTTTTCAAATACATTAGTATAGTTACAAAAAAATAGAAATAAAATAAAACTATATACAAATGTTTAAAAATTAGTATAAAAAACAGAGATAAAATAAAACTATATACAAATATTAAAAAATGAAATGAAAAAAAAAGAATGCCATAGTAGTTTAAAAATAGTTGTAAAATAACGTTGGAATTAACAATTGGCTATAGTGGTTATGCAAAATATATCACTTTCTGAACTGCAAGTTATCATTACTTTCAGTGATGTACATCTCAAAATGAATCGAGATATTAAGGCTTATGAAACATAGTGTTATATAATAACTGTTCATGTGAAACTGTACTTGAGTATTTTCTCTTTACTGAACTATCTCTTTCCTTTCTCTCTCTCTCTCTCTCTCTCTCTCTCTGTCATTTTCCTACTTTTACCATTTCCCATATATTTTTCCTACTTCTCATTCCTATTCATTAGATCTAAAGACCCTTAGTGCAGAGATATCTGAGTTAAAGTTATATTCTTTATTTTTCATTGTGTATTCTTAGAATGTGTTCATGATCTTCTCTTAGGACCCGAGAAGGATTGTGTTTACTGGATCCCACTGACCAATCAATGGAAATAACTAAGCTCTTTTAGATTCATTAAAGATTAATGAAATACCTTATTCTCGAATCGTTAAGGTCAATAGCCATTGCCACAGCCAACTGCTCTAGCAGACGACAGGCCTATCTGGTCCTTCACCTGTATGACCAGACAATTACAGTTCAGCCCAGGTCTGATCCAGGATTCAGGTCAGGGTTCTCCATCGTTCCAGCTTTTTCCTCAAACTCACCCAGTCCATAGACGTGCTCCCACACAGTTGCCACCATTCGCCCCTCTCTCGCCACAGCAGTTCTCCCATCCAGGCCCCGCTCCGGCCCGGCGTCAGGCATGGCGCCTCAGGGGCGGGATCACCTGGCCACACGGGAGTCTGCAGGCCGTAGACGGAGCCCAAATGTGCGGCACACACTCAGCCCGGAGAATCTTCGGAGCTTAGCTGAGCGCGGTGGAGCCGAGCAGGCTGGAGTTGGACTTCTCAGAGCCAACAGCGATACGGATCTGGTCAGTTCTCAAGGGCGATCATCACTCACAGCTTCTACTTTAGAGTTCACACTGGGCCGGGGCCAGAACTTGGTCATCAGATGGGATATCAAGGAAGAGGTGGATGCTACAGACTGGATTGGCATGTACCACATAGGTAAGAATTCACTTTCAAAACAAGCAGTTTTCTATTAATGTTGTTCTTAATATCAAGCACATGAAAGCGACACTCAATAACCACATATTTAATGAAAGGTATAGGACATATATACACACACACACATATACATATATATATATATATACTATATATATATATATATATATATATATATATATATATATACATATATATATCAATATATATATATACATTTATGTAGTAATTCAACTCAAATTGTGAAACTTGTATTAAATAAATTCAATGCACACAGACTGAAGTAGTTTAAGTCTTTGGTTCTTTTAATTGTGATGATTTTGTCTCACATTTAACAAAAATCCACCAATTCACTATCTCAACAAATTAGAATACTTCATAAGACCAATACATTTTAGTGAAATTGTTGGTCTTCTGGAAAGTATGTTAATTTACTGCATATGTACTCAATACTTGGTAGGGGCTCCTTTTGCTTTAATTACTGCCCCAATTCAGCGTAGCATGAAGGTGATAAGTTTGTGGCACTGCTGAGGTGGTATGGAAGCCCAGGCTTCTTTGACAGTGGCCTTCAGCTCATCTGCATTTGTTGGTCTCTTGTTTCTCATTTTTCTCTTGACAATACCCCATAGAGAATCTATGGGGTTCAGGTCTGGTGAGTTTACTGGGCAGTCAAGCACACCAACACCATGGTCATTTAACCAACTTTTGATGCTGTTGGCAGTGTGGGCAGGTGCCAAATCCTGCTGGAAAATGAAATCAGCATCTTTAAAAAGCTGGTCAGCAGAAGGAAGCATGAAGTGCTCCAACATTTCTTGATGAATGGGTGCTGTGACATTGGTTTTCAAAAAACACAATCGACCAACACCAGCAGATGACATTGCACCCTAAATCATCACAGACTGTGGAAACTTAACACTGGACTTCAAGCAACATGGGCTATGAACTTCTCCACCCTTCCTCCAGACTCTAGGTCCTTGGTTTCCAAATGAAATACAAAACTTGCTCTCATCTGAAAAGAGGACTTTGGACAACTGGGCAACAGTCCAGTTCTTCTTCTCCTTAGCCCAGGTAAGATGCCTCTGATGACAACTGTAGACAAATTCCTTGACACGTCTGTGTGTGGTGGATCTTGATGCCTTGACCCCAGCCTCAGTCCATTCCTTGTGAAGTTCACCCAGATTCTTGAATCGATTTTGCTTGACAATCCTCATAAGGCTGTGGTTCTCTCGGTTGGTTGTGCATCTTTTTCTTCCACACTTTTTCCTTCGACACAACTTTCTGTTAACATGCTTGGATACAGCACTCTGTGAACAGCTAGCTTCTTTGGCAATGAATGTTTGTGGCTTACCCTCCTTGTGAAGGGTGTCAATTATTGTCTTCTGGACAACTGTCAGATCAGCAGTCTTCCCCATGATTGTGTAGCCCAGTGAACCAAACAGAGAGACCATTTTGAAGGCTCAGGAAACCTTTGCATGTGTTTTGAGTTGATTAGCTGATTGGCATGTCATCATATTCTAATTTGTTGAGATAGTGAATTGGTAGATTTTTGTTAAATGTGAGCCAAAATCATCACAATTAAAAGAACTAAAGACTTTAACTACAGTTAAATGTTTTACATTTAAAACACGAGTTTCACAATTTGAGTTGAATTAATGAAATAAATGAACTTTTCCATGACATTCTAATTTATTGAGATGCACCTGTATATACATATACATATATGAAACTTTATTTAAACTTTTGTTTAATCAACCTGGTAATCAAATATGTTCACATTTATTAAAATAATAAGAGACTCATCTATCCAAAGCAAATTAGGAGGATTATTCATCATAAGGAGGCAATTACATAAGAAATTGCTCACAAAAGTACAGCTACAACAGAAAGACGCTATATCATACAAGTAAAATTTAAATTGAAAAGTAGCAGGACTCTACGTGCAGTTAGGCATGTTTACTAGATGATGAGACTCAGATCCATTCACCCTCTGTGCCCTTCAGTCCTCCTCCTTAAACTCTAAGATAACAAATCCTCACTGTCATGTAAAAATACGAGACGGGAGCAAAGTGATACATCTGGGCACAAAGCCACTAACCATTGAATTGAAGGCCAGCAAAACTTTACCTGCACAAGGGTCTTATCCTTAAGGGGCTCTAAGTTTCAACAACTAAGCAGACATTCAGTAATGGCTTCAATGTAATCTGCCCTACATTTGTTCATTAGTAGATGACTAATGCTGTGTAATGTAATTTACACAGCCACTGTAGAATCTGTATTGCTAGTGAAATTTGTCATCATCATGGGGTGCCGTTTTGTTAATTGGGTTTATTCTGCTCTCTGTACCACCAATTCGCCACATACAAATAGACAGGTGGCATGTCCAGAATGGATTTAATGTCAGCTGCTAGAAACATGCACACACACACAAACACAGATGCAATATTTATTTTGATTTATTTTCAGATGAGACCTGTCCATCAAATATGTGGGACTGCAAGAATCGTGGGGTTAATGGTACACAGTGTGGTCAGATTGTCTGGAGGCTGGAGGCAGGCCCGTACTTCTTTGAAGGTGAGTGACACCGCAGCCAACAGCTGACCTCCACCTTGATGCTATAAAATATTGAATGTACTAGGGAGGTTCGACAGAAGGTTTTTTGAAATTGCTTTCACTTGTTTTACATTCTTGGTGCCCGAGTTCAGCTTGAAATACAGAACATGTTAGCTGTGCTTAAGGTTATAAAAAAGAAGTGTAATGTTATTTTTGGTACAAAATATCATGCTGACTCTACAAATATGATGGGCAGATTTGTTATGCTAGCACTTTTCCGGTTATCTCTTCTAGCTGAGACAAGGATCTCTTTTAAGTACTATCATGGAGTAAGCGGTGCACTGAGAGCCACAACTCCCTGCATCACAGTCAAGAACCCCAGAGCCTCGGTCAGTTTGAGTGTGTGTGAGTGTGTATGCAGACATTATTCTTTTGATATCATTATAGCTCACAAAAACACTGGATATATATATCAAAATGCACTCTAAGTTCAAAAGTTTGGGGTCGGTATAATACTGTTCTGTAGCTAGCTGTCTTGTTCGCTACAGGCCAGACTAAGAGTGAATCCCATTTCTCTGTCTTATATCCTTCCCCTTCCCCTACCCCTTCGTCTTACCCCTAGTCCTTGTCCCTCCAAACTGAGTGGTAAGAGCTAGGGGTGAAAAAATAGCGATTTTTAAAAACGTTTCAGTTAAGAACATGGTTGCAAATATATATGTACAGGATTGTGTAGAGCACAAAACAAGACTGTCGTAATTTTTAAATCAATTATTTATGCCGAAATTACTTACATTTACGGGACTCTTTGGATGATCTGGCCGCAGTGTGTTCTGGGTACCCCTTGGTTTCAAGTAAGCTCGAGAAAATGCTTGGTTTTAAGGGGATCTACCCCTTCCCCTTAGCCCTACCCCTCGATCACTTTGGTGCTAAGTGCTAAATGGCTGTTTGACTGCATCCTCACATGTGTTTGGAGGTCGGACATTTCTCACTTCCCATAAGTGCAGGCCATTTATCATGTCGCTGTATGGATATAGGGAACTCAGTCATATAGATATGGGAGCTTCTTCCCTGCTTAAAATACTTATTATTTATCATTGTATGTCTGTGATTATTACATAAGAAGGCCAGGTGTATGTTGTCACTCATATCAGTCTATTGTCTAGGTCGATGGTCAAGGTGAAGGACAGCAAGCTTCAGACAGCAGCCGGAAATTGGTCAGTTTTACCCTATCAGGTACGTTTTCTGTGTGTAAGAGACAGAAGGCAATGATCAAATGATGATTTATTCTCTTCAAATAACTGTTAGTGACTTATAATGCTGTTATCCTACTGGCATATTTATTCAAGCTGTTTTTCTTGTTAATTGGACTGTTGTTTTTTTTAGATATCCAGGCAATGGGGCTGAAGAAGGGGATGTTTTTTAACCCAGACCCTTATTTGAAGATGAGCATTCATCCTGGCAAGAGAAATTGCTTTCCGACATTTTCTCATCATGGCCAAGAGAGACGATCTGGCATTACAATTAACACTACTAATCCTGTGTGGCATGGAGAGGTGACACACACACACACACACACACACACACACACACACAAAGAGAAACAAACTATCAAACACGTTCACTGGCAAATAAACAAGTGCAGAAACAGTTCAGAGTCAGATTTTTTGTTTTTTAATTTTGTCTTTGTTTTTCCATCTAGAAACATACTTTTGTGGCTCTTATGACAGACATCTTAGTGATTGAGGTTAAAGACAAGTTTGCTAAAAGTCGACCCATTATTAAGCGCTTTCTGGGTCAACTGAACATTCCGGTGCAGATGTTGCTGGAGAGACACGCATCAGGGTGAGCATCATGGCAGCATCCCATCTGATCATCACCACACTATAATGTGTAATTTATGTAAACGAACATGTTTCTGAACATAAACACTGCTATTAGTCACAATATAACTGATCAGTAATACACTACTCTATGAAAGTTCGGGATTGAGATTTTAAAATATTTTTGAAATAAATATCTTATGCTCACTAAGACTGCATTTATTTAATAAAAAAATGCAGTAAAACAGTAATATTGGGAAATTATTACAATTTAAAAATGTCTGTTTTCTGTTTTAATATATTTTAAAATGTAATTTATTTCTGTGATGGCAGCACTGAATTTTTTTATTCAGCAAGGATGCATTGAATTAGATGTTGAAAAGGATGTTGAGCCTGTGGTGATGACGTCGACTTGTGTCAGGAGTTTTGACCTATTTGAGCAGGTATCATTGGCACAAGTGAAGGACATTATTATTCGTTTAAAACCAACTTCTGGTGGTTTTTATGTGGTTCCTTTACATCTTCTGAAGGAGATATTGGATGTCGTTGGGGCAAGTATTACTTCATTATTAATTGCAGCCTTTATAATGGGGTTGTTCCATTGGGCCTTAAGCAAATGGTTGTTCAGCCGCTTCTTAAAAAGCCTAACTTAGATCCACTAGATTTGAAGAATTATAGGCCTTTCTCAAAATTACTATGCATCTCAAAGATTTTAGAAAAAATTATTTGTTCAAACTTAATGTCTTTTTTAGAATGAGGTCTTAGACAAGTTTCAGTCAGGTTTTAGGATGGGTCACAGCACAGAGTCTGCACTTTTAAGAGTTGTAAATGATCTTCGTATAATCAGAGATTCAGGTAATTCTGCAGCTCTGATTCTATTACACTTGAGTTCAATTCAATTCAAGATTATTTGTATAGCGCTTTTCACCAAACAATCGTTGCAAAGCAGCTTTACAGGAAATTAAGTTTCTACAATAGATTTATATATTGCAGAAACTTATATTTAATTTATGGCAAAATTTTGTTAATTCTTTATATTGTCTGAGGGGTTGGCATAATCTCTTCACAGGTGTTTGGTTATCTCGGATCATTTGATGGTTGGATCCAGACTGAAGCTTGTGTAATTCCTAACATCCCGTGGCAGTAACAGAGAAAAAAATAAAGACATTATTAGCATAGCTGTTGTTCCATCCAATTACAATTATTTGTTCAACCCAAGCTAAATCATAACAATGTGCATTTGATCAGATATAACTGCAGTACAAGATTATGAGATGCATTATATGAATGCTTGGCTAAAGAGATGTGTCTTTAATCTAGATTTAAAGTGTGTCTGAACCTCAAACATTATCAGGAAGGCTATTACAGATTTTGGGAGCCAAATATGAAAAAGTTCTACCTCCTTTAGTGGACTTTGCTATTCTAGGTACTACCAAGAGTCCAGAGTTTTGCGACCTAAGGGAGCGGGTTGGATTGTAGCGTGATAGAAGATTAGTTAGGTACGCAGGAGCTAAACCATTTAGGGCCTTATAGGCAAGTAATAATATTTTGTAACTGATACGAAACTTAATAGGTAGCCAGTGGAGAGACTGTAAAATTGGAGTAATATGATAATATTTTCTTGACCTTGTAAGGACTCTAGCCACAGCATTTTGTACTATCTGTAGCTTGTTTATTGAAGATGCAGGACAACCACATAGAAGTGCATTACAATAGTCCAGTCTAGAGGTCATAAATGCATTAACTAACTTTCCTGTATCAGAAACGCTTAACATGTTCCTTAGTTGGCAATGTTTCTAAGATGGAAGAATGCTGTTTTTGTAACATGGGAAATATGATTTTCAAAAGATAAGTTGCTGTCTAATACAACACCCAGATTTTTGACTGTAGAGGAAAGAACAGGACATCCGTCTAGTTGCAAATTGTGATCCAAGAGATTCTGGGTACTGTTTTTTGGTCCAATAAATAACATCTCTGTCTTATCAGAGTTTAAAAGGAGAAAATAATGGGTAATCCAATCTTTTACATTTTTAACACACTCCGTTAGCTTAGATAGTTTAGAAGTTTCATCTGGTCTTGTTGAGATATATAGTTGAGTATTATCATCGCATAACAATGGTAACAAATCCCGTATTTTCTAATAATATTACCAAGGGGCAACATGTATATTGAAAATAGCAGAGGACCTAGGACAGATCCTTGTGGTACTCCATACTTTACTGGTGATAATTGAGATGACTCCCCGTTTAAATAAACAAAGTGATAGCGATCGGACAGGTAGGATCTAAACCATCTTAAAGCCTGCCCTTGAATACCTGTATGTTTTGAATTCGATCTATGAGTATGTCATGATCTATAGTGTCGATTGCAGCACTAATATCAAGTAAAACTATATGAGATGCAGCCTTGGTCTGACGTGAGAAGCAAGTCATTTGTAATTTTAACAAGTGTAGTTTCTGTGCTATGACGGGGCCTAAAACCTGACTGAAATTCTTCATAGATATCATTTTTTAGCAAGAAGGAGCGCAATTTAGCAGACACAACTTCTTCTAAAAGTTGTTTTTTTTTGCGCTTTTAGACATAAACGGAAGATTTGAAATGGGTCTGTAATTTGCCAGTTTAATAATAATAATAATTTGTTAAATTTCTATAGCTCTTTTCTAAGCACTCAAAGCACTTTACATAGTAAGGAGGATATCTCCTCATCCACCACCAATGTGCAGCATCCACCTGGATGATGCGACAGTACCCATATTGCACCAGAATGCCCACCACACACCAGCTTACTGGTGGAGAGGATCTACAAGGAACTAGTTTTGTTTTCTTAATAAGAGGCTTACTAACCGCCAGCTTGAATGGTTTTGGGACGTGACCTAAATAAGTTAATAATATTGAAAAGCGGTTCTTCTGCTACAGGTAACAACTCTATCAACAATTTAGTGGGTACAGGATCTAATAAACATGTTGTTGGTTTAGATGCAGTGATAAGTTTATTTAGCTCATCCTGTCCTATAGTTGTAAAGCAATGCAGTTTTTCTTTGGGTGCGATGAATGAAGCTGATGTATTAGATGCTGTAGAATCTATATTTGTTATTGTATTTCTTATGTAATCTATTTTTTCAGTAAAGAAATTCATAAAGTCATTACTATTAAACTGTGAGGGAATGTTTAGATCTGGTGACATCTGTTTATTTGTTAATCTAACCACTGTGCTAAATAAAAACCTTGGATTGTTTTGGTGATTATCTATGAGTTTGCGGATATACTCGGTCCTGGCAGCTTCTAGAGCCTGTCTGTAGCTGGACATACTGTTTTTCCACGCAATTCTGAAGATTTTCAAGTTAGTTTTTCTCCATTTGCGCTCAAGAATATGAGTTTCTTTCTTGAGAGAATGGGTATAACTGTTGTACCATGGCGCAGCACGTTTTTCTCTAACCTTTTTTAATTTGATGGGGGCAACAGTTTCTAACGTATTAGAGAAGATAGTTCCCATGTTGTAGTAATTTTGTCTAGTTCATTTGTATTTATGGGTACACAGAGCAGTTGAGATAAATCAGGCAGGTTATTTGTGAATCTGTCTTTAGTGGCTGGAACAATAGTTCTGCCTGGACGATAACGCGGAGCCATTTCGTTAATATGAGTGCAACCTTTGACACAATAGATCATGGGATACCTAAATAATTTATCACATTTAGTTGGGATTCGTGAAACGTATTTTGTATTGTTTTCCTTGTATATGCTGCCTTTGGGCATGCATTTTTAAGAACTACAGCATGTCTTACCATTTGAAAGTGATGTGACATACACCCAAGTATAGTGACCCGTACTCGGAATTCGTGCTCTGTATTTAACCCATCCAAAGTGCACACACACACACACAGCAGTGAACACACACCCGGAGCAGTGGGCAGCCATTTATGCTGTGGCGCTTAGGGAGCAGTTGGGGGTTCGGCGACTTGCTCAAGGGTACCTCAGTCGTGGTATTGAGGGTGGAGAGAGCGCTGGACATTTACTCTCCTCACCCAAAATTCCTGCCGGCCCGAGATTCTCGCAACCGATTTCGATTACAAGGCCGACTCTCTATCCATTAGGCCACGACTTCCCAGATGATACACAAATGTATCTCCCTTTGAAACCTTGAGGGACTTGTACCTCAAATTTACTCTTGCCATGTCTGGAAGAGGTGAAGAGCTGGATGGCTCAAAATTTGGTTCAGTTAAACCAAAGAAAAACAGATATTATGATTTTAGCCCCTCCAGAGGATGCTCAGACATTGCCACTTGTTTAGGTTCTTGGTCAGCCTAATGTCATGACCAAATAAGGAATTTAGGAGCTGTGCTTGATCAAGACTTGAAATTCGACAAGCAGGTGAAAGCTGTTGTTAAGAGTCCTTGCTCGATTAAAACCTATTTTGTCAATGAAAGATTTAGAAAAGGTTATTAATGCCTTTAATATTGTCTCATCTGGACTATTGTAATGTTTTGTATGTGGGGTCCTGTCAGACCATTATTTAATGTCTTCAACTAGTTCAGAATGCATCTGCTAGGCTGCTTGTGAGTGCTAAGAAAAGTCAACACATCTCTTCTATCTTGGCCTCTTTCAGATGGCTACCAGTGGGCTTCAGGATAAAATATAAGGTTCTGTATGTGTTCAAAGCAGTACATGCTTATGTGTCTGAGCTTATTACTTTCCGTCAATCATTTTTAAGATCATCAAATAAGTTGTTTCTTGCTGTCCCAAGGACTGTTTAACTGTATTTGATTAAATAAATGCAGCCTTGGTGAGCATAAGATACTTTTTTCAAGAATTATAATTTTTTATCATTTTTTTTACCAAATCCAAACTTTACAGCTGTACTTAATGTGTGTAAATAAATATGTGTGTTTATATGGCTTCAGGAACCAGTCACTGAGCTTATCTCTATGTCGTCGTTTGCCCACTGATAATGTGAGCGGTCAAATGCACTTTAAAGTGGATCTCACAACTATGGGCCAAGATGGTAAGATCACATGCACATTTACGCTGACTAAGGTGTTAATTTTAAATGGTTTTGAAATAATTTTACCCACTTCTCATAGACATTTCCACTGAGACGATTCTGGGGGCAGCAGCCCTCAATGGAGCTCCTGGAACCCCTTCAGATGATGAAGAGGTGCCCCATCCTCTCCCTTTCCCATCAACAGGCCCTTCCCCCACCGGCTCCCCGGGTTCCCATAGAAATGGGGAAGGGAGCAGCATTCCCTCTCCAGACACAGAGATGTATGGTACCACCCTGGACGATGAAGCTCCTTCTTCACCTGACCCGCTCCAGGTTTCTTTCAGTGAGCAGCTTGATGCCATTGGTGCACCTAAGGGTCCGGCAGATAGGCCTTTTGGGGCAGCTTCTCCCAAACTACGATCCAGCTTTCCCACACATACGCGTCTCAGCGCTATGTTGCATATTGACTCAGATGAAGATGAGGAAAGGTCCACCGCTTCAGAGGCTACGCTGCAAACATTTAATGGTGCTTCAAGGACTCAAAACACCTACCCAAAACCACAAATTACAGAACCTGTGCTTGAAAGAACTGTAGAGGAACCTCCAGAAGCGGCTGTCCTGGAGTCTGAAATAAAGACTCTGAATATAGGAACAGAGGTGGCTCCTGAGCCAGAGGTCGTGCCGAGTTCAGTGGCCCCTGAGGTGGAAACCGCCAGTCTGATAGAGAGGCAAGAGGAGGAGGATGTGGAGGAAGAGGAAGAGGGGCTGGCACCCAGTGAGGAGCTGGCAACTGAAGTTGATATCTCTTCAATGGCATCTGACTGCTGCCCGGCCTTTTGTCTGCTTCTCAGGTCAGTTGCAGGTTTACTGAAAGACAACGATTTAATTGAAGTGGGTCAATGACAATTAAGAGTGTCCACAATCTTTTAAAAGTGTCCAGTCCTTTTACAAATCTAGTTTAAAACAGTGTTGTATTTGTTAACTAAAACTGATAAAAATCATTAAAACATTCAATAATTAATTATACAAAATGTATGAAAACTTATACTTTAAAAAAGTTCACGAAAATTTGAAATGTTTTGGAAATAAAATAAGTTTAAGTACTTAAATTACTAAAATTATAATTTAAATAAACTATAAATATACAAAACTATTAACAAATAAAATGATTAAAAATCACTACATAACAAAATTACTAAAACCTAAACAAAATTAAAATGAAAGCTGAACTGAACATATACAGTATATAAAAGATAATTTAAAATATTAATAAATACTATAATAGTGTAAAAATAATGCTAAAATAACACTGGTTTAAATCACAAGCCAAGTTCTTAGTTCCTTGAGTGCATGTTGATTTCAAATGGTTTTGAAACACGTTTATGTTCAAAATAAGTGTCAGTTGAATGGCTTACATTAAAACGTTCATGTGGTGTAACCATGAAGTAACATATTTTTAACCTATTTTTCACACATCTTGAATGAGTGTATTTCAAAATATATCTAAATATTTGAAAATATATTCCACTCAGAACATTTTACTTGCTCCACATGCGTTGTCATAAAAATATCAAATTATCTGCATATTGGTTGCACCACATGACTTTGAAGAAATAATAATAAAATATGCTACATTTCTTAATATAGTTTGCTTTCAAGAATTTCATTCTTTTAATTCATATTTATTGTTCAGTATGATACAATAACAGTTTAATAACCCTTTCATTTTATATGCCCCAAAATATCATAATTCATAAATAAAAATATATATTATGAATAGATACAAAAACGTATGAACAGCATTTTAATGTACTTTTGATTTAATTAATAGGTAGAGCAAAAATAATAAGTGTTACATGATTGTGGTGGTTATTCTGGCCTTTGCACTTGACCTGAAATGTTTGATACCAATAAATACAAAGAGAGGGTAAAGTAATCATTCTCTCTGAACATGATCTTTATAGGAGGCAGAACAGGGGCAGAGGCAGCCATTGACCCAGGGGGAGAAGATCTTTCAGATGACCCAACCACAACTTATGAGGTTGCTGAGGAAACCGTTCCAAACAATGAGCTAGAGAGGGACGCCCCAAAACCAGAGCCACCAGCCAACGAGGAAGAGGAATGTGATGTGACTGAGGACACAATGTCCAGAAGATGGAGCCTGGAGGCGACGGCCGGTGTGTCACAGGAGGATGAAGAAGAGGAGTTAATGCCATCAGTAGATGGAGAATCTGTGGATTCTGAGACCTTCATTACTGAGACAGAATCAGAATTAGGTATTCTCAGAATCGTTGAACTGCCATTTGCAAATTCATTTTAAGATTGAAAAGGAGTCAAATATTTTTAGAGTTTAGAATACATCCTGATGCTGTATGTAAAATATTGCAGATGTCCCTCAGATTAACGGCGATCAGCATGTTCGTTCTCTGCTGTCTGTAAGACAAGACATCCACCGATACCAGCGTGTGGACGAGCCCTTACCTCCCAGTGAGTGTGTGTATGTGTTTCTGTACATCTGCATGTGCTTCCGTGTCTTTTATGCGTGTGTAAATATGTTGCTTATGTGTTAATTTATTTGTTTGCAAAGATACTTTTGTCAAATTACTGAATGTCATTTTGGCTGAAAACATAATCAGGTACCATCATTTCCTATTCTCCATTCTCATTTCCCACCTTTCTTTCCTCAGACTGGGAGGCTCGTATTGACAGTCATGGCCGTATCTTCTTTGTGGATCATGTGAACCGCACCACCACATGGCAAAGACCCACTGGCCCACCTGCTCCTCAGGGTCTGACCCGCTCCAGCTCCATACTGCAGATGGAGCAACTCAACCGCAGGTTAGATAATTAACTTATATTTTTCATGTCATATTACAAAGCTGAAAATCGAACTTAATACTGAGAGGACACCCAGCAAACAGAATATTCTCCTGATGTTTTAGTGAATCAATTTAAAGCATTCTAAGAACATTTTTTAAAGTCTCACCATGCATTAATCTTCTTGTAAAGTTCTTGAAACCAACAATTGCTAGCTGTGCAGCAAATATGTGGTCACATTCACCTTTGTATGCAAAATGTAGTGGGCAAAATGCAGTGATTTCAATAGGAATCCAGATATTTCATGAGAGGGTCATGTGAAGCGAAAGATTTCCCAGCATGGATTTTACATCAAATTCAAGTTTGTCAAACTGTTAATACTTTAATTTGATTGTAAAAACAGTTGCACACTGCAAAACAGTTGTACTCATTAAACTGAAAATTGAAGTTTCATTCTTTGAACTTTTTGTCCCCCAAAAAATAGCCGAAACCATGAATGGAATGAAAAAATGATACTTGGAGTTTGATTGTACAAAGTAATGTAATACATTTCTGAAAGTGTGATTTCTGTATTGTCTCTCTGGCAGGTATCAGAGTATTCATAGAACAATGACCAGTGAAAGGTCTGAGGAACAAAGAGTGGATGATCCTCCTCCGGAAGAGACAGAACTGCTGCCCCACCCCATCGGTGGTAAGCTGTCAATCAAAGAGTAAACTACAGATGATGGTGTTTGGGAAAGTAAATGAGCACTATGCTGTGATAAATGTAAAATGGCATAGTCTGGGTAGAATAAGTGGATTTTGTTCGGTCTGTGCTTGTTGATGTGTCTGTTCTCTTGTAGAGTACTCGAGGGACGGCTTTATGGGTCAAGCCAACTCACGTTCTCACCTGGCTTTGCTGCTTCAGTCTCCTGGTGCAAAGTTCCTCTCCAGTCCAGACTTCTTCTCTGTTCTGCATTCTAATACTGTGAGCTAAAGCACACAGAGACACAGATATCAGTGCTTTACACACACACCTTAAACCAGGGATAGGCAACGTCGGTCCTGGAGTGCCGCTGTCCTATAGAGTTTAGCTCCAACCCGAATCAAACACACCTGAACAAGCTAATCAAGGTCTTCAGAATTACTAGTGCTACAGGCAGGGAAGTTTTTTTTCAGGGTTAGAGCTAAACTCTGCAGGACATCGGCACTCCAGGAACGACGTTGCCTATCCCTGCTTAAACTAAGTCATTGATAATGTATAGTTGGCATTATTATAAAGCTGTAGAGCACCACACATAATACTTTAATGAAAAACAAGAGAACGTGCCCCAAATTAACAAGTTGTGGGAACTAAACCTTAATTTGTGGCTACGATATAATTTTTTTTTCTGCATGTCATATACAAAAAAAAAAACAGTACAAACAGTTTGAACATATATTACATATTATATTATATATATTTTAGCTAACATATTTAGCTACATTGTAAAATCTTTTCCTCTATTTTAACTTCTGTCTTATTCAGGTCTTTATGTCTCTTACATTGTTTTTCTGAGCTCTGTTTTTGTCGTATTGCTTTAAATGGGGACTCATGAGCTTCTAGCCATCTAACAAAGATTTTATGCTTACATTTCATATTCAAGTCCTCTCAGGTCATTTTTCCTGCATTCGGTAACTATCTGTTGTTGCAAAATGGTGCTAATTTGCTATTTAACTTGTGCTGATATGACAGAAAATGTAGAATAAAATAAGACTTGTAGCAGAAAACTGTCAACTATCCATGTCAGGCCATTATAACAAAATATTTAATTGCTCAGTGATTTGACTGGCCAATCAGAATCAAGTATTAAAAGAGCTGTACTATAATTTTCTGATTTATTTTCTTAATTTCCCTTTAGAGTGCCTATCGCATGTTCACAAGTAATACGTGTCTGAAGCACATGATCAGTAAAGTTCGACGGGACGTCCAACACTTCGAACGGTACCAGCACAACCGGGACCTGGTCAACTTCCTCAATCTGTTCTCCAACAAGCAGCTGGAGCTGCCACGGGGCTGGGAGATGAAACACGACCACACCGTGAAGGTGTGTTTGTATTTTTTCTCCCTTGTGAACTGAGCACCTGTTCTTTCTTAGGGGCCTCTAGACCTGCATATGAGTAGTCTGATAGGACAAACGGTACAGGCAGAAACTGAAAGCTGAGTTTAGGATGTTCATGTAGGCCCATCTGGTGGTCTTCTAATGCCTTAATTAGTGTCTCTGACAGGAACAACGACCAGATGCTTGTCTTATTGATTCTAATCGGCCTGTCCATTCTGTATACTTCTGCTGATGTTTCACGGACGGTTCTTTGCTCACACTCTCTGTCTATATGTTTATGTATCACAGCCCTTCTTTGTGGATCATAACTGTCGTGCCACAACATTTATTGACCCACGGCTGCCCTTACAGAACTCCCGGTCCAGCGGCCTGCTGGCTCACCGACAGCACCTGTCCCGCCAGCGCAGCCACAGTGTAGGAGAGGTGAGAAGTCTAGTTCTGTATACAGTACGGATTTTAGTAATACACATTCACTGCCATAAGTTTTTGAATGGTGGGGTTATATAAAGTGCTAAACAAAGTAATATTTTGTCCTTTTGTCAGTTGTGGGTATCCCTGCCCAAAGTGAAATCTCATTGCACCTGGACGTGTTTTTAAACGGAGTGTCTTTTTACAATAAGTGCAAATAGCCCGCTTATTTCGTGTGATTCAGTTAGTCAACACACAAAAAAAGATATTCATCCATCATAAGTTTCAGTGGTGTAGATGGTAAGGTGCATGCTTTTTGAGGCGATCGACCCGAGTTCGAGCCTGCCTTTGCCAAACTTTTTTTCTCCCTTTTCAAATGTCATATCGCATCGGAAAGGCATTTATTTTCAATAAAAATGAAGGAAATAATCAAAAAGTTGAAAATAAAAGTATCAGGTAGGGCTAAGGTAGGTGTAGGAAGGGCTTTATTGTCCCAATAAGGTGACATCCATTTAATAATTTGAATTAAAACTATAATTTAAACTCAATACGTTATTATTGCGTACTGTTTAATAATGTACTACAATACTGAGGTGCAGATAATTGCCACTATTTACAATAAGTAGTATAAATAGCAGAACATCTTGCTATTTTAATAGTGTAAATATAATCTATAGCTATTTGCACTTAGTATAAATACCATATATTTAAAAATACTGCTATTTTCACTTAGTGTAAATATAATCCATTGCTATTTGCACTTAGTATAAATAGCATCTATCACTATTTACACTTAGTCCAAATAGCTGCTGCCTTTTTTTAATGTCCTGTCTAGTACCTTAGTTTCTCTAACTATAATACTGAATGAATTTCTTGTAGCTGAAAAAACTTAAATGGGGCATTGTCATAAGCAGTGTTTGGGGTAACGCATTTCAAGTAACGCGATACTTTTTAAATAACTAGTAAAGTAACGCATTACTTTTTTTTTTACTAATGCCAGTTACTTTGTTTACCACGTCTTGACTGACAGATCTTGTGTTGCCGTGTTGAGAGAAATCGGGAGTAAGTGCTTAGGCGTTGATCCAATTCAACCATAACAAGAAAAATTACACATTTGTGTTATTGCTGAATAGTGTTGAGCTTTCTTCTCCTGCATCATATTCTTCATGCAATTTGTTTGAGCTGCGTCCTCTACTGTACAGACATGAATTTATATTTCCTTCAGCCTGAGGCGTATTTATTTCACTTTTGTTGTGAAAAGAGATTTTACATTTGTAAATTAACTTTTTTATATTAAAAACAAGCAAGCAAATCCTGCCCAGATTTAAAAAGTGACTCAAAAGTAACGTAATGCACTAGTTAGTTTTACAATTAGTTACTTTTTTGAGAGTAACTCAACATTGAAGTGCATTACTTTTAAAAGTAACTTTCCCCAACACTGGTGATTAGGAATATACACTGAAATCGTGAAGCCTCCTCTCATGTTTCAGGTAGCAGATGACTCTCGCTCTCCGAGTCCTCCTGTCCAGAGCCGGTCGTCAAGAAACAGTCAGTATCAGGACTTGGTGCCTGTAGGTGAGTGTGCAATCACATGTTTACAAAGTGTGCACACGCTGACATTTCATAACACATTACACATCTATGTTTTTACAGCTTATAATGAGAAGATTGTCGCCTTTCTGAGACAACCCAACATTTTTGAGATTCTGCAAGAAAGACAGCCGGAGCTTGTGAGAAACCACTCCCTTAGGTACATTTTCCTACAGTGTTGTGTTTTAACAACAGATGTCGACAGAATGCAGAATTTCGTACTGTACATTTAAGAGATTGTGCTAAATGCTAAAATTGTTCATGTTTTTTTTTTGGTTTAGAGAGAAGGTTCAGTTAATCCGCAATGAGGGGGCAACTAGGCTGGCCCGTCTGTCCAGTGATGCAGACTTAGTTATGCTACTTAGGTTAGTGTGCACGGCATTTGCATCATATTAATTACAGCTAACCATATGCCTGCCTGTTTCCCTTTGCTTGAGATATGCATGCATTAGTTAACTGTGTATGTACTGTACACTACCATTCAAATGTTTGGGCTCAGTAAGAATTTTTTGAAGGAAATAATTTTAATCAAAAGGACGCATTAAATTGATCAAAAGAAACAGTTAATATGATTATAAAAACACGGAGATGAGTTTATATTACATATAAGTAATTATGATTTCTATTGTAAATAAATTCTGTTTTTAAACATTCTTTTCATCAAAGAATCCTGATAAAATGTATAAGTTTCCAAACAAAAGTTTAAGCAGCTCAACTATTTTGCTAATAAACCATGACACTGAAGACTGGAGTAATGATGCTGAAAATTCAGATTTACCATAACAGGAATAAATTAAATTTTTGAAATATATAAAATAGTAAATAGTTATTATAAATTGTAATACTATTTCACAATATCACTGTTAGTATTGTATTTTTGATCAAATAAATGCAGGCTTGATGAATCATTAGAGATGTCTTTCAAAAAAACAAAACAACAACAAAAATAAACAAAAACATTTAAAAAAAGCTTTAAAACTTAAATCAACCCTAAACTTTTGAATAGCAGTGTATACAGTTACAGTATGTAAAAAAAATTAAAATAAAAAGCTGTGTACATATTTTATGATAGCCTGACTTTGTACACCTAGCTCAGGTTAGAATACACACCTGTTACCTGGCCCTCTCTTCTTGCAGCCTGTTTGAAGAGGAAGTGATGTCTTATGTGCTGCCCAATGCCTTACTGCTCTCCAGCTACAGTCATGCCTCCCCACAGAGCTCCCCTGGTGAGACGGCACATGACCCTGACTCACGTTTTAACAAATCATTTCCTGTTTCCCCCCTTTTTCAAGCCTTGTATCCTACATTACAAGACTAAATAATGAGACTAATAACGAAAGTGGAAGACCCTGTGTGTGGACTAATCTGTATGTTTACCTGATCACGCATGTGTTATTCTGATTGTGATATAATTGCTTTTAATTGTTATAAGAGCCTTGCATTGTGGATGGATTGCTAAGGTAGTTTTTAACCCAATTTTCTTTCCAGTTATTTACATCTTCTCTTACTAACAGGAACTCCACGAGCCAATGCTCGAGCCCCTGCACCATACAAGCGGGATTTTGAGGCCAAACTAAGAAGCTTTTACCGCAAAATGGAAACCAAAGGCTACGGGCAGGGGCCGGGAAAAGTGAAGTGAGTTCCTTCAAAAACATAATTCTCCAACAGCAGCAAGCATCTGGTTCGATGGTTGGTTGAAAAACCTGAATTTCTGTCTAATAGTTTTGAAATGTCAAATATATTGATAAATGTCAATTTTTTCAACTTTAGTTTCCATTTCTACCAAGAAATTAGCATTGTAAACATTAAATAACTTGCTTGTTTCTTCAACTAGACTTTGTTCTAGATCTTTAGACCAAACAATATGCATCAAGGTAAACTGTCAGCACCAAATATGGAGCCACTTTGATATGCTTAAATGCATCTGTCCTTCTCTTGAATCTCAGGTTTATTGTGTCCTGATGTGGTTTTACTTACCTTTGTAGGTTAATAATTAGAAGAGACCACCTGCTGGAGGACGCTTTCAACCAGATCATGTGCTATTCTCGCAAAGACCTTCAGAGAAGCAGGCTTTACATCAGCTTTGTTGGAGAAGAAGGGTTGGTATTATTGAGATCATTTAAGTGACGTTTCTACGTTACAACCGGTGTTTATCTCATACAGATGTCAAAGCTGACTCATGTACCTATAATTTAAATGAGGACGCCCCTTTAGTTCATTTTAGATTTTCTAACCTAAACCACATTACAGTATTATAACATATATTTGTGGATTGATTGGAAATTGTCAGTGCATTGTATAAAGCCATCTGTTTTTCTTCAGGCTGGACTATAGTGGTCCATCCAGAGAGTTCTTCTTCTTGGTTTCCCGTGAGCTCTTTAACCCATACTATGGGCTATTTGAATACTCAGCTAATGACACTTACACTGTGCAGATCAGCCCCATGTCAGCCTTTGTGGACAACCATCATGAATGGTAATCGATCAATGGAAGGAAACATTGAATTGAATTTACAACAAACGTCCAAAGGGTCTTTTTTTTAGAATAATCTTGTCTTCTATAGGTTCCGGTTCAGCGGACGCATCCTGGGGCTTGCTCTCATTCATCAGTACCTGTTGGATGCATTCTTTACCCGACCCTTCTACAAAGGCCTTCTTCGCATGTGAGTCTTCACTTTGAGCACATGAGCACGTAACATCTGTGTCATTCTGTCACTTAATATATAATCTCTCTGCAGTCCATGTGATTTGAGTGATCTAGAGTTTTTGGATGAAGAGTTCCATCAGAGTCTCCAGTGGATGAAGGACAATGTCATTGAGGATATGCTAGACCTTACCTTTACTGTCAATGAGGAGGTGTTTGGACAGGTACTAATAGCTTATGGGTGTGTGTTTGTATGTGTTGGCTGATAGCATCAGTATATTTAGAGGACTAATCTGGGATTTAGCTGATCTCTCAATATTTGATTGTAAATATTTGAGCACTATTCTAGACAAGCCATAAACCCCACGCAAGAGGAACAAGTTGGTGCCGATAGCCTAGTGGTAGTGTGCCGACATACAATGCCGTTGCATTATGGGCGTCCCGAGTTCGAATCACGGCTTGAGGACCTTTACCGACCCCCCCTCCCTCTCTCTTTCTCCCACTTCGCATCCTATCTACTTTACACTGTCCTATCATAATAAAGGCACATTTAAAGAAAATATGAAAACATCTTAGCCACAACTCAGACAACAGCCAAAGAACCACATTAGTAGAACCCTAGAACCAATCAGAACACTTTAACAATGGAATTAGCACTTGGAAAGTTATAAGAACCAGATTATTTACTGCAAATTTTGTACTGGTCTGTACAAATTTCTTCAAAAATGTTATATCTATTTTAGTTAGCCTAGGTTATTGTGAAATTATTTAAAATGAGAGTACTGGAGGTTTTCTTTGTCAGATTACAGAGCGTGAGCTGAAGCCAGGTGGGTCTGGCATCCTGTGTCAGACAAGAACAAGAAAGAGTACATTGAGCGCATGGTGAAGTGGCGGATTGAGAGAGGTGTGGCCCAGCAGACAGAGAGTCTCGTGAGAGGATTCTATGAGGTATGATGTCCTCTGAGTCTGTGAATATTAATGACTCATGATTTATCTCTGGTTGATCTGAGACCATGTGACTGCGCAGGTGGTGGACGTCCGACTCGTCTCCGTGTTTGATGCCCGAGAACTGGAGCTGGTCATTGCTGGGACAGCGGAGATAGACCTAGCCGATTGGAGAAGCAATACAGAATACAGAGGAGGTATTTTACTGGAGGAGATTCTGGTGTTGTTTTACACTAGGATATTATATATATATATATATATATTACAGCAATATATAATAGTGTGACTTTATTCCTGTCTTTTTAAGGTTACCATGATAACCACATAGTGATTCGATGGTTCTGGGCTGCAGTGGAGCGTTTCAACAACGAACAGAGACTACGACTCCTTCAGGTACACTCAGATCTCATAATCAGAATGGGTCTCATGTACCATTCAAAAGTTTGAAGTTATATTTTTTTTTTAAGAAATGTATACTTTTGATTAGCAAGAATGCATTCAGCTTACCAAAAGTGACAGTAATGGCATTTATAATGCACCCAATTAACATTGTGACATTGTGACACTGAAGACTGGAGTAATGGCTGCTGAAAATTCAGCTTTGCCATCACATGAATAAATACAATTTTAAAATATGTTAAAATATAATTGCACTAATATTTCACAATATTACTGTTTTTACTGTATTTTTTTTTATTAGATAAATGCAGCCTTGGTGAGCATAAGAGACTTCTCTTAAGAGATTCTCTTATGAAATAATCTTACTAGAATCGGTAAGATCAGTGAAATTAGCCAAGTCAGCATGTGCTTTGCTTTTTCCAGTTTGTTACAGGCACTTCCAGCATTCCCTATGAGGGTTTTGCCTCTCTGCGGGGCAGCAATGGCCCACGTCGATTCTGTGTAGAGAAATGGGGCAAAGTGACCTCCCTACCACGGTATTTCTGAGCTTTTTGTGTCTCACACAAGGATATTACAGTAACATTTATATATTAACCCACACTTATTATTAATCGGCTAATGCTGCATTGTCTTTATATGTTTGTGTAGGGCTCACACCTGCTTTAACCGCCTGGATCTCCCTCCCTACCCATCCTTCTCCATGCTCTACGAGAAGATGCTCACTGCTGTGGAGGAGACCAGCACCTTTGGTCTGGAGTGATCTCCCATCACGACAAAAGTGCTATTGATTATTTTTTCCAGTTCTCCACAACCTGGCTTACCATGCAGGCTTCATTCTCATCCCTCACTTTCTCTACGACCTTAGTAACCGGACATTATATGTTTTGTTGAAGTCTACGGAACTGGAATATATGCCATCAAATGACTCACTGGGCATGTACCAATTCCTGCTCTATGCTGTATGGAATCAAAATCCTGTCATACCTGCATTCAATTCCTCACACAAAAACAGACTTACACATTCACAGAAATCAGAGCTGGAGTCTTGATCATCTGGTTTTGGGATTTTCTGTCTGGACCAGTACATTTTGATCTACTCTGTAGGGTTTTGCCTTTTGCTCTTGAATGAACTGGGTTTTTTTTAAGTCCAAAGATGTTTCATTACAGTAATAGTCACTCCATTTCATATCTGTAGGGTTTGAAGGATCAAACCTGTGATAGTTTTTGCTGCAGAGCTTTGTCATGGAGATATGTCAGTTAATACCAACTTTTTTTTGGTTTCAGAGGTTTTACTTCGGTGGTCTTGGGTTTGAGGGGTCTGATTCTGGACCTAAATGATATTGATCTTGGCTGCAGCTCTGAAAACACAACTCATTCTTTTTTTTCCATCTTTAAAGAGAATGAAAACACACAAAACAGCATGCACACTCTCTTATAGAGATTATTGCACCAAATGTAGTGGTTGTAGAATAGAAACCTGGCAACCTGAACGTCCTAGGTTCAAACCGTGAACTAGAAATTTCCTCTATCACCTCTTGTGCCCTTGAGCAAGACATTTATCAGCAGACTGTTGCAGGGGACTGTAAACGTAGTAATTCACTTTGGTTGGTCGACACTGATTAACTAACAAACACAAACTTTGTTACATGCACACATTTTTTTATCCACTTCAACCTTTTATGCAACCCACAAATATTACTAAAAACTATGAATGTATAAACACTGATCACCATGGGCAATATGTGCAACATATTTTTGTGTATCAGGAAAGGTAGATTTGTTTTTAGAGTTCATCATAAGGAGACCTATTGCTCTAAACTGTGGAGACAGACACAAACAGTGGCCTTGAAATTATCTTTATTAAAATGTATAGTTGGGTATAGTTAATACTATGGTTATGTGTGCAGTCCACCAGGGCTGCAGTGGTTAAAACCAGTAAAAAAAAAAAAGCGAATAAGCTTCTTCTGGAAAATGAAAGGGGGGGAAAGAAAAAAGATGAGAAGAACTGTTTAACATGTGTAGGGAGCAGCAAGCCAAAATGAAACACCCTTGCACAAGTGGTATGAAGTGTTTTGGAAATATGACATGGAACAATCTCTGAGAATTAATTTCCATTTAATGAACCACAGATAGAAGAGGAACACTAGAATAAAGAAAGAAAAGGTCCTGATTTTTTGGGTGACAAGTTGCACCCCTCGTTTACAAACATGTAGTTTCTTTCTGTGGTCCTTTTCCCAAGCACCCCACACACACACACAATCACACTCAGCAATACACGGAAATCACCCATTCACACCATACAAATGCTGATCTGGCCAAAGCACGGATCCTAGGATATGGATTTGTCTATTAAACAGCTCCTTTCTCTATGTAATTGATCTTTGGATAAAATACTGCATGCAGGGTCAAAGAAGCAGTACCTGAGTTTGACCCTTAGATGGCGTTGTGTCATAGCTTGATATTGCATGCTGGAATTAGTGAAACAACACGAGTCCAGATTAGTTTAATTTGCATGAGAAGTTGCTGTTAATCAGCGGTGGGATGGGGTTGGGGACAAAAATAAAAAAATAACTTCCATACTTTTCATACTTCATCTGCACTGTTATTTAAACTTTATGGGTCACCGATCATGTAAAATGATGCTGATGAAAGAGCCATCACTTGAAAACAGTTGGTGACAATGTGAACCTGCATGCGTCCCATGATGTGTTCATATTTTATATAGCTGTAATATATGTATGTCAGTTTTGTCCTGTGTTTAAATTATATTTTGCACTGAATGCATCAGACATTTGAGTCCTAGTCTGGTCTCTTTTGGTGTTTGTCTTTGTGATTTGTTACTCGGTTTTCAATAGTTTGCAAATACTGGAACTTTTCCCCCTGACACAGTACTGGCAGATTTGAAAAGTGTTGTTTCAGCCATGATTTACATTTTATCTTTGTGCTAGGTCAATCAAACTGCACATGACAGCTTACTTATTGAGTTTGTCTTTCCATGTTCCAAAGTCCAGTACTTCAGTTGTCTGCTGTAGGGACAAGGAAACCCAAAGATTCAGACCTACAAAGTTCCAGCTCCTCAGCATCTGACAGTATTACAACATGCAAAACAGATAAGCAGGTACTGAACGCTCCAAAATAATTACTGTTTCCCAAAAGCATGAGTAGTATGCTTTGTTAAGAATTATTTAAAACAACCTTATTTGTGGCCCTGGACCTCAAAACCAGTCATAGCATGGGTATATTTTTACCAAATTGCCAACATGGGTCAAAATTATAGATTTTTCTTTTATGCCAAAATATTAGGATATTAAGTAAAGATCGTGTTCCATGAAGAAATTTAGGAAATTTCCTACCGTAAATATATAAAAACGTAATTTTTGAATATAGGCCTATGCATGCTAAGAACTTCATTCGGACTACTTTAATTAAAGGCGATTTTCGTTTGGCTACGTGATCGGTATTACTGGCTGCTATCCCCCCCCCCCGCGCTTATTTAAATATATCACCAATATAATGAAACCGTATACATAGGCCATTTTTTCACTATTGTCCGTAGTATTAAATTATTTATCTATATCTATCTATCTATCTATCTATCTATCTATCTATCTATCTATCTATCTATCTATCTATCTGTCTGTCTGTCTGTCTGTCTGTCTGTCTGACATTCAATTGGCATTACTTGCACAGTATTGCCAAAGCATTGTCCATTACATGAATAAGGAACAAACAATTATGTCTGTCCGTCCATCCATCCAGCGGTGTAGTCTATGTGATACGCAGGTATACGCCGTATACCCACTAGGGAATTAATGAGTGAATGATGCATTTATATGGCGCTTTATTGTGTATTGTTTTACACCCAAAGCACTTTACAATCATGGGGTGGGGGGGTTCTCCTGAACCACCACCACTTGGATAATGCGACAGCTGCCACAGGACAACGGCACCAGTGCGCTCACCACACACCAGCTACAGGTGGAGAGGAAAGAGAGTCATAGGGTAGAGCCTAGGGAAGGTCAGGGATCTGCGTATACCAACTTAAAAAAGCATGCAGATATGTAAAAACATCGTTTTGTGACATCCTTTCACAAGTTCATTCATAAATTCACCCAGTCTGTGTTGCGAAGCACCGTCTTTCTGATAATCACGCCATATTTCTGTTGACGACTATTGCTAAGCCTGAAATTAACTAATAAAGGAGATATGAAACGAACTACACCCTTTCAGTGTTTTCGTAAGCCTGCCCCTGAAGCTGCTTCTGCTTCGGGTGACACACTGCAAACAGATGACAGGAACGTCAACATTAAAATCTACAGCAAATGAACCAGAAAGCTGATACTATCCTACGCGGTACAGAAAACGAGGCCGATGCTAACGTTAGCTGGTACGTGGTAGAGTAGGACGTTGTCATTACAACAGCAGGGGATTGTTGGCATATAAGAACAATGAGTGGTTTTAATAAACGAAACGTTAATATTTATTGATTTACATTGGGTCTGACTATAACAGTATTGCATGATTTTGCTCTATTTCGTCAACTAAAATTGTTTCAAATAAACTTCAACTGAGCCGATGCACATCTCCATTCAAACACGTTGTTTCGTTTATGAATGAATCTGCGCTTAAACGAATCTAGTGAGTCAATTAAATTACTCATTCATAAAGACAGTGACTGCCCGAGTCCCAATGTGCATACTATCCATCCTAAATGTGATATTAGTCATTTTGAATACTATATGGGGCAGATAGGGTGGATAGTATGCACATTGGGACGCAGGGACTTGCTTTGTTCCTGAATGAATCAGCCGTTGGAACGAATCAATTGAATGAATGATTCAGTGATACAATCAGTAACTTGCCTCCACCTAATGGCAGTTTTAGTTTAATTTTTAAAGTATAATTTCAGTTATTTAAATCATTGAACATTTCTATATTCAAAATGTTATATTTAAAACTTGAATCTCTACATGAATTTAAGAAGTTAATTGTATTCATGCCACCTCTGAGCCTCATTAAATCGCACAAGCCACTTTTGTGTTCTGTGCCTCTTCTGTAGTGCAAATTAATTTAATAAGTTAATCATGATTTTATTTGATCGGTATTCTATTCCACTTATTGCATTGTTTTAATTAGAAAAAAAGCTTATAAAAATACACTTTTGAATTTGACATGAAAGGTAACACTTCAAATAAAGTTAGACAAAAATGCCCCTGTAAACCACTTTAAGAAGTCCAATATTACTTCGTAATGGGAAGGCTATTTTTTTTGTTATTGAGGAGAAGGTGCTCCTGAATTTTTTTTACCGTGCCCCTATTTTTTAATATTAGCAGCACAAGAGCTCCTAAAAATAAAAGTAAGCGTAGAGCCCTGTTTAGTGAGTGTGGTGGTGATTATGAGAGGCTGCTCTGGTACGGATGAGTACGAGGCTGGGGGAAGGAAAAAATCACAGTATACTCACTACAAAAAACTAGAGCACTACATCCATCCATCCAGTCATCCAGTCAGTCTCTCTGTCTGTGTACAATGGGCGAAATTCTAACGATCGTCAGATGACGATAGTGGTGACGTAGCCCTTCGCTGCTCGCGCTGGCATCAGAGCAGAATTTGAAACCGTGGAGCCGGTGGACAAGAAGCGAATCTACGTATCTAAACCGATTTACCTCAGCATGGACTAGTTCATCCACAACAAGCGTTTACTCTGCGTTTGCTTCTCTCAGAGTTTGTTAGATAGTTTGTCCGCTGTTGTTCCCGTGAGAGGAGGAAGAGGGTGTCCATTCTAAACTTTAGTGATTTTGTCCTGCTTGAAACACTGCTCTGTCGGTCGGTCGATGTGTATTTTAAACAAAATGAGACGAATCTCTTTGTATGTTTTGTCAAAATAAAGGACAGAGTTTAATCTGGGAGTTTTAGCAGTATCTTTGAAAGCTAAATGAGCTAACGTTAATCTGCGCTAGCTGGAAGCTCTTAGCATCGGTTATCGTCTTTAAACTCAACTGAACTCACTCCACTGAATCGAATTCATTTATTGCTAACTCTTTCTGAATAACCGCGAACTAAACACTCGTACAAAAGCCTTTTCACCGTTGACGGCGTGAACACCGTGAAGTGTTCAGTGGGTGTTTTTTTCCTGGTTGTGAGTCTGAACATGAGCAGAGTGCTATAATAAGCGGTCTGCAGATTGACTGGACACTCGCTGGAGGTGATGGCCCGGAGGAGGCTGGACAGTCGCAGTGGATCCTCGGCTCTGCTGTCAGAGATCCACACTCACATCCACACGGATCCTCTGGACGCCGTGTTTGACATGAGCAACGAACTGGGCAGGTGTGTAAAATACTCCTCATTACCTAAAATATGTCGTCTTTGAAGTGTGTCCATGCTTCATTTGATGTTGTCATAAAGTTTTAATGTATGTTGATGAACGTTAGAGTGACACACACAATGATGTAAATATGTGCATGGGTTTTTGTTCTGTAATATCTTGAAATTATGTGATACTAAAGTACTGCCATATGTTTAATGAAAAAAAACTAGTAGTTTTAGGGAACTATAGCATGTTTTTGCATATAGCATGTCTCAATTTATTGCTCTACACGTCATGTCTTTGAGTATGTGTTTATAGTTTGGATATTTATAATTACAATTTAGTATTAAATGGTTCATAAGATATCATTCTACAAGTAGTCAACATTTGAAGTTAAGTTCATCAAAGTTGTCCTAAGACAAGAACACATTTTGGTTTTAGGACAACTTTGATGAAAAGTTTTGATCCTCTTCAAATGTTGACTAGTGTAATATGCTGATTTGGTACCTTTCATATTATTATACATGTTGAGCACGGTTGTGCTGCTTAATGTTTTTTGTGGAAACTGTGATTCATGTTTTTCAAGACTGACTGACCGATGAATGGAATTGTCAATATACATATCTTAATTGACTTTTTTAATCAACTTAATACATCCTTGCTTTACACAATTTACTTATTTCATCTCATTGGGTATGTGCATATAGTTGTAATATTTACAGCATCATTACCATTAAGGGAAGGATTGTGGTCCCAAATCATAAGGCAACATATGAACTGTAGGATAGATGTGTTCCTGGTTTATTTTGTTTATTTTTTTCACAGAGTGAGTGGGACTGAAGGTTGTCTGGTGTATGCAGTCTGTCCTGCTTAGCTATTCAGGATTGGAAAGGCCTTGCTCAGTGAACTGTGACTAATGTGTGTGTGTGTGTGTGTGTGTGTGTGTGTGTCACTGCTAAAGCACTACAGCACGGCTTTGGGTCTTGCAGGAAGGAAACCCATGTGGGAACCAGACCCAGTTTTGTACTGTGCTGTAGATTGTACTGTGAATACTGAGAAAGGGGAAGTTACATTGGTCTCTTCCTCTTTCTCTCTCACAATTTGCTTACAGCCATATTCGGGTTGTTTTTGTGCTGCTGGCTGTGTTGTTCAACAGGAAATCATTTCACAGTTCACTTACAGTTTTAACTCTTCAGTGTGAAGATGTAGAGTTGTTTGTTTCTGTGGAGGAAGGTGCAGTTCTGTGGAAATAAAGTAATAAATATGAGTGAATACCGTTAATTGTTACATGGTTTTATGAGATGACGACATGCAAGGTTGTTCAAATAGAGCAGTTTCGTTTTGAATCGGGACCATAAGAATGGGGTTTATTGGTGTTTACTTGCTTTGGAAAATACCTTGAAATATCAGGGATTTTTCTCTGGTATGGGAGAGTCACAGAAATGATTAAAATGCTAAGAAATCATGGAAATATCAATATGATTGATTCTATTCATATGCAAGGTTCTCATTATCATATTGATATACACAATTCAAATATGAGGTCTGTTTTTTAAATAAATAAATAGCTACTTCTAGCAAGGATGCAGTAAATAAATTGAAAGTGACAATAAAGACAATTCTACAAAGGATTTCAAATAAATGCGTTCTTTTCTGAACTTTCTAATCATCAAATAATCCTGAAAAAAGTCATGGTTTCCACAAAAATATCAAGTAGCTGTTTAGCTACTGTGACCAGCTTTAATAAGTAGAAGAAATGTTGCTCAAATCAGCATATTAAAATGATTTTTAAGGCATGTGATACTAAAGATTAGGGTAATAGAAAACAGTTGTGAGTTAATATTTCACAATATTAACACCGTTTTTAAGCTTGGTTAGTACAAAAGTCTTATTTCCCAAACTTTTTATAGGTAGTATATACTTTGTTACAGTTTTGATTTTGACTGTCTGCTTTGACTTGGTTCCAAGATCTAACTGGATACAGTATTTGCGGCATACAGTACAGTACAACATATGATGTATTATAACAAAATCTGTTTACAGTCTGGTCCAAAGAATTGTGGGATTGATTTTGAGTATATGCTTATATCCTAAATATCTCACCTGTTCATGTTGTGACAGTAATTGCAGTTTATAGAATAAAGACTGGCCCACATCAGCCATCTAACCTGATATTAAGCTGTGAGAACATCTAATGGAGGGTTTGAATCATTTAATAACTATCTGTGTCAGTAAGAGCTTTAGTGTGAATGAGAGAACTGCTTTAGGTGTGACTGATTACATGCAAACTGTGACATCATAAAAGATATTAGAACTTAAGGTACTTTATTTATAACTTAAAAATGTCCATTTGACACATTCTGCCTCCATTATACTCATTTTATTCTTTGTTTTTTCTATTTCTGTTTGCCTCCCTCAGGGGGAAGTATGCAGTGGTGAAGAGGTGTGCGGAAAAGGCCACAGGGAAAATCTTAGCTGCAAAGTTTATTAAGAAACGTCGACGAGGTCGCGACTGCAGGGCGGACGTTATTCATGAGATCGCTGTTTTAGAGGCGACGAAGAACAACCCTCGTGTGGTGAACCTGCACTCTGTATATGAGACCGATCATGACCTCGTTCTAATGCTGGAATAGTGAGTGCTGTGATTAGATATATCAATTGTATGCCCAGTTCACTGAAGGATTGTTGAGGTCAGTACTAAGAATAACTGAATGTGTTTGTGCGCCAGTGCGGCGGGTGGTGAGATATTTGACCACTGTATGTCAGAGGAGCTGCTGCCCGAAGGTCAGATCACCCGTCTGATCCGACAGATGCTTGAGGGAATTCACCTGCTGCACCAGAGCAGCGTGGTCCACCTGGACTTGAAGGTAAGATACACGGCTGCCTTTTGCACCTTCATTGAACACGTTTTAAATTACATTATCTGTATTTCTTCTAAAATACACTAGTTGTGTTTATTATTGAGACAATGTTTTTCTTTCATTCAGCCCCAGAATATTCTCCTGACGAGCCTGAGCCCATTGGGGGATATAAAGATAGTGGATTTTGGCTTGGCCCGCAGGTTGGGCTCTGCTGGGGAGCTCAGAGAGATTCTGGGAACCCCTGAATACGTAGGTAAGGTTTATTCAGAGTCATTCATCTTCAAATTCACACATATCTCTGTATTCATGGGTTCATCACAACAACATGTATATCATGATTGTTTATTTTAACTAATTTTGTATGATATATCCAGCCCCTGAGATCTTGAACTACGAACCAATCACCACTGCAACAGACCTCTGGTGAGTCTAATTCTTTTTCATCAGGTGTTTCAATATACAAGGTTCCCACAGGGTGATATCCAGACCTGGAAAAGTCATGGAACATTAATACAAATGTAGAAGGTCATGGAAATTCCAATGAGTTTTCTATTTATACTCGCAGTTCATGGAAAACTCTGAATGTAGTGAAAAGTCTGGCCATCACATGCTCATACCATATTCTGTAAATTAAAGGAGCAAAATATACTACTGTTCAAAAGTTTTTGGTGCTCAGAAACATTTCTTATTCACATCAATGTTGAAAACATGATCAGGCAGCGAGATGCAAGTCCAGAAAACCAGCTGAGGCAGCAGCAAGATGGTCTGATACTAGAGGCAAAACACTTTGTGCTAACAAGGGATATTTCATGTTTGGCGTCATATGTTGTTGTTTAAGCTGTTTTTTACTGATTGTTTGTCTGTTGATATTAGGAGTGTGGGTGTGATCACCTATATGCTGGTGATAGGAGAGTCTCCCTTTGCTGGCGAGGATAAACAGGAGACCTTCCTAAATGTATCCCAGGTGAACGTGGACTACAGCAGAGAGGCTTTCTCAAGGGTGTCTGAACTGGCTGTCGACTTCATCCGGAAACTGCTGGCCAAAGCACCAGAGTGAGTCTGCCCTTGCAAATCTGATTTCAGACAGTTAGAGGAAGTGAAGCTTGTTTGCCAAGCTCAGTGCTGCGCAATATAATGTACTGCTTCTAGATGAAGAGTCATATGATAAGTGCTATGGGAAACTCTTTCCCACTTACAGAGCTGTAATTATTCTAGGTCATATGATTTTATTTTGCATAACAGAGTTTTAGAAATTATATAATTTCAGTAGGCTTACAAATTAACTTGTCCAATGATCACTCTTATATGGCTCAAAGTACTTCCTGAATATTGACTTTCCCCATTGCCATAGATTGTATATCTATTGTTATCACAAAGTATAAAGTCCACATTTCATTTTCTTTTAATTTGTCTTAGAAAACATTTAAGCCTGAATCAATTTAAGATTAAATAAGGTCAGACTTTTAAGCAAAAATGGCAAAAAAAAAGTGTGGTTGTACTAAATAGAATCAAAATGGTAGATTTCCACTTGCTGTCATAAACTTATTAATGTACTTTGGTTTTATTACTACTCTTTACTGTTTCAGCATAACAGTATCAGAATGTTCAGCCACATATCAAAGTCCTTTACCTGAATTCTCCCCTTCTTTATCAGGGATCGTCCCAGTGCAGCCGATTGCATGACCCATCCCTGGCTGTGGCTCCATTGTCCAGGTTCTGATCCGATCCCCGTGACCCCACGCACTCCCCGGGAAAGGAGTTTCGGTGGGAAGTGGTCCGCGCCACCCGAGGATCCCGAAGACAAAGAGAACATTCTGGACTCGCCGCACGCCAAGAGGTTTCGCTTTGAGGAGGACATGTCAGCCACGGGTGACGGTGACCACTTGTGCTGATCCGAAAGAGAAATGCACTTGCACTGACTAGCATTTTTGGTCTTTTTGTTGGCCCCCACACAGCACCAGCAAACATGCTTCTGTCCTAATGCTGTTTTCAACATCCTTTGGCCAACCAAAGATGATTTTCTTTTTACCCAATCTAGTGTAATCTTAATATTATAATAGTGAGAATCTAAATATCTATGTTGCTGTCCTGTCTCAAGATGCCTTTTTCTGCAATCTTTGGATTTTAAATTATTAATTAGAATATTTTAATTGCCATTCGGTATCGATTTAATTTTCTGCTGATCTCAGCCCGTGTTGATGTCAACACTATTTTCATTACTGCACTTAAGGGATTTTCAACAATAAGGGATTTGAAAAAGACAGACGCTCGAGAGCGGCAGGGCGTTCAGTGGTTTTTAATTCTGCTTTAATGAAGGATGAGAGTGTGTGAGCACACTATAGAGTCTCTTTGCTCTTTGTGTCTCAACATCAGAAAGAGTGTGTATGAGTGTTAATTCAAAAACACCCAGTGAGATGATCTCTGTTAAAAAGGTTCAGTGCAGGAATGCTCTCGCTGTATGGGTGTGTTTGTCTTGCATCCTATTCTTTCTTGTGGCATTGACACATTAGTGGGCTCCATAAAAATGTGACTCAACTCAAACACGCACAACACACCCTAGATTACACAAATATGTGTTTGTATTGGTCACAGAATTTCCTCTAGATAATGACTAAAGAAATGCAGGGAAGCACTTAAACCTTCTATTATATGTGTTTGTGTCACTAAAATAAGAGAAAATATTTTAACCGCTTTAGATGTAGTAAATCAACTATCTATTTTAAAATGTTTTGTGTTTTAAATATTTCCAGTCAATTATTTCTATGTGCTTTTGGTCATTAAGATGTATATGTAATCAGTGGGATTTAGAAAGGAAAACAGTGTTAAAGTTAGATTCATGGTCTTGGATTATGTAGGGCATGAAAAGATGGGGTTAAGATTAAGAAGTTGGCTGTTATTGTTGAAATGATATACATAATCTGTGATGTTAAATTCTGGAATGAAGGCAAATGAATGTTAGAATCTTGTGATGGAAAGTCGTCTGCACATCAGAAAGTGTGTAGTAATGCAACAAATACAACTAGATCAGTTTAAGGTTTATTGGTGTGATATTTTATTGAGTGGCTGATAGAACTGGAAATGTTGGTATTGCAGAATTCAGTCTAAAGGTCGAGCCCTTCGGTTATTGTTCTGCTTAAAGAGGTGTGAAGAGCTCATGTGTGTTTTGCGTGCTCAGGGCCTTACGGTTTCTCAGAGATGTCACCAGTCTGCAATCATAATAAGGCTATTGTCTCCTAAGACAAGGCTCTTGTCACGGTCGTGAGCTCACTGTATGCCGTCATCTTAAAGGAAAACTTGAATCTATTCCATGCCTGGGAAACAGCCTCAATAATGTTTAAGGGGCATGAGGTATTTGAAGCTGGAAATCAATAGAGAATAGACCGGGCTTTGGAGAGCATTTCTGAGCAGTCACTGTGGTATTTGCAGAAAGCTTGTGATACACTTTGTAAGGACACTTAAGGGATAAACGTTCTTGATTCTCTTACTATCTTCGGCAGGATTAGTGAAAACTGATAATGGAAGATAATTCAATTCAGGATGAAAACTGTGTATTTTGAGTTATATGTACCAGAATAAATGATGCTCAAACGATTTACACTAATTCTAATAAAGCCATCGACAGTCTAGAGTTGTAAATGATGTACCCTTAATATAGATTTAGTATTTTGTTGATTTATGATTCATAACGTTTTCCATTTTGTTTTTAAATAAGACCACATCCCTCATACAACGCCATTGATTTATTTAAAATGTCCTAGCTCTGCCATGCGTCAGACTTGAATAAATTCTTATACTTCTGAAAGGCGTCATCTGACTATTATTGTTCCTCCTTACATTTTGCATGTTGTTAATAATAAAAATGTCAAGCAAATTGCCTTTCACCAAGGCCAATGATATAGATTATATATCTATATCCAAGAATAAAGAGTAGGATAAAGAGTATTTGATATGCTTCTTAAACATATCAATCTAATTCAGTGCATGAGATGTTGCATCTCGTCCATTTTAAATGCATTATTGAAATTAATATTTACAAAAATATACTATTATTATTTCTAATTAAACAGATCACTCAAACATTTCAACATTTTTATTGAATTACATCAGCCTGGAATGACTATGAAGCAGAAGTACATTTATTGCATTACATTGAGGATGTTGCAAAATCCGTGTTCATTTGTGTGTGATGCAATTTATTCAAGAGAACAATCCAAACAAAGTGCGTCATCTAGAGTCAATACTGGAATCGTTTTAGATGCTAAGCATCAAGCAGTCAACAAAACATTTCATTACAAGTCAGTAAATAAAATATTTTAAATTCGTTTCATCTAACCAAAAATATATTCTGTCTGTACATTTGATTCTAATGGAAGATCCTTAGATTATCAAATAAAATAAACACCAAATATTGAACATGAACGTCTGATAAATCCACTGATGTAAGACTATATGCTTAGCAGGACTCCTAAAGGAAAAAAAAATCACTCAAGAGTATCCATCCATAATAACGAATACATGAATAAAAACCCATGCTTTTTACTTTAACATAAATTAAATGTATTAATAATAATAATCATTTTCAGATTTCTCTTGGTTTTTTCTATGCTGTGGGAAATGAGAGCCCTTTGAATATAAGGGAGGTGATGATTTTACAAGAATATCTGCATTCCAAACAGACTATTTAAAAGAAATATCATAATATATCTGACAGCTGATGTAGTTAGATGCAACAGGCAACTATTAAGACTTAATGTCAGGCAGCTAAATGTATTACAAGGTTGGTCATTAAGCTTCAGTCTTCTCTTGTATTTTATGAGTGTTTTGTTGGCAGCATAGTTATTCTTTCAAAGCCTGGAAACCCAAAGCTCTTGACTAACTGATATATCAGTGCAATACAAAGCCTGGAAACCCAAAGCTCTTGACTAACTGATATATCAGTGCAATACAAAGCCTGGAAACCCAAAGCTCTTGACTAACTGATATATCAGTGCAATACAAAGCTGTCTACTCTGCAAAGAATACATTCCATGTTAAGACTTGTGAAAGCACAGCTCGAGAACAGTCAGAATTCCTGAATCACCCGGAAGTGATTTTCGATGGATGCCGGCTCATCCTCGAAGTGCAGTTTCTGGCTAAGACAAGCGCCCAGATCCTCCAGAGTCTTTATAAATTGGCGGTGCTCTCGCCCAACCCACGCCCTCATTGGGTCACATACCTCATATGGAGTGACATGGGCGTGGATAGCCATCCCACTGGAGGCCAGCTCACCCAGAGCACACTTATCGGTCACCCAGGTCTCACTGCCACCAGGGTGTCCTCCATCCAGCCAGTACATATCTGAAACACTGTCCAGAAACAGCCTCAGTTCTGGATCAGCTTGAGCTCCAGCCAGCTCATACACTATCTGATTGAGAACAACGCATCCTTTACTGAAGCCCACTATGGTGAGGGTGAAACCTGCAGGCAGGGGGCCAGGGTTGGATGTACCACTAAGAGGAGGTAAAGGGTTTGGGAGGCCAGCCCGCTGCATGCTGTGACCCAGGAGTGCCCTCAGGTGGCGAATGGCTCCATAGTCTGGAGAGTGTTCTGGTGCTCCAAATAGGTTGCTCTCTACAAAGTTCTTATAGCAGCTGAATTTGTGTAGGTACATTCGGGATGTGCGGACGACCCAGATATGGCAGCCAGGGAAACGTTGGCCCAGGGTGAGGGAAACACGCTCCAGACTCCAGGACAGCCATGGGGTAGCATCAGGCCGGAGGGCCATTTCCTGCTGAAAGTTCTGCATGGTGGATGAGAATGAGAAATGTACATACGAAAAGCAGACGAATAGTCAATTTAAACAAATTCAGTCTTAGCATATATATAATAAACACTTTGAAGCAAAATTACTGCACCAAGGAATTTATGACTTGTCCGGTCATTTGTAATTGCTTTTTTTTATATTGCATTTTCTGAGAATTTATAGAGCAATTTCTCACTGATTAAAAGTGTACAGCTGCACCTGGACATAATGAGAAAATTGTATTCACTATAATTATGTCCATGACTTCTGAAAATTTATCAATTTCTATGAACTCACCATTTTAAAATTCCAAATGTTCTGTTTACACAATTCAGGTATATTTAAGGTTTTAACATGGAAGGACTAAATGTGCATGTCTTTTAATTTATCTGAAGAAAATTAAGCTTTGCAACCACAGTAATAACTCCCATTTTAAAATATAGTAAAATAGAAAACAATTGTTTTAAATTTAGCTATATTTTGCAATGTGTTATTAGTCTTGGTGAACAAAGAAATATGAGCATTCAGAAACATTACAGACATATGTTTGTTTTCAATGCCTCTAATGAAAAACTAACAGAGATCCAACCCAGTCCTAACAGAAGCTAAGTTGTATCAAATTACTTTAGTGAATAACCAAATGAGGTATTTTACAGGGGTCCACAGTTTAGTCTTTTTACTAGCAATATGCATATATTTGGATCATATAAAAACTGTAAACAATGTATAATTCCTGACTACGTCGAGCTTAATGATTAAAAGGCCATGTAAAGCAGGGCATGCAGTCAGTGGTACTGATGACATGCACCAACCTGAATGTCTCCAGGAAAGAACACTACGTGATCGTTTCCTTTCTGCGGGTCCTCTGTTTCACTGTCGCATCGTCTCTGCGTTTCCGTGGCAGGTTTTAGGAGCAGAACATCATTTATGCGGTTTTGATCGTAACCGGGGACTGAAGTCAGGCGGAGCAGCGCGGGCGCAGCAGCGGAGGTCCCGGGCCCGCACAGCCCCGCGGCGGCGGTCATCTTCCTCGCTGTAGCAGCTAGAGATAAACAAGCCACAACTGATCGAATACTTCCCATAAGCTAAAGGATTATGCAGCGGCGACTGCTTGACCTGCAGTATTAAGACTGAAACCATCACTGCAAAACCAGAGTAAACAATAACGCCGCATGATCCGAACTAATGCGGTGGGCATTCAGCCGTTAAACGTGAAGCATGAAATAAACCGAAAGGTTCCGATTAATGAAATACGTATGGCGGATAATTTGTTTATATTAAACGCCGCCGAGTGGCATTTGCGAGAGCTTCAGACTGTGACAACGATGCGCATGCGCGGAGTACAGACGCGTTCGTTAACGGTGGCAGCGCTGATACATAACGCATTTGGATTGACTGCTTCAATAGAACACTGTAGTGATTACTACGGTACAACTATGTTTAATCTACTGTCCAAAATTCGTATTCTTTTAAACTTCAGGGGGCGGAATCTTGACAGGAACCCCGACTCTTGTTCGGACGGTTCTTTTGAACAATTCGCGTCAAAGACTCGGTTCAAAAATAGATTCAGCGATTTATTTACAATATGCGTCATCCCTGACATTATGGCATTACACGCACTAATGTTCTACAGGCACTGTTTTATTAAATTATTAATTATGGTCTTTATGTGTCAATTTGCTGCAGCCATTGTTCAGCTAATAAAACAAGTCCTTTTGAACCCAAACATAATACTTACATTCATTTTATTATCTCTTTGTTAAACACGTTATAATACAACCGTTTTTTTTTTTATTTGTTTTATTCTTTTTCCCCCTTCAGACCGGTTTTGTGAAACGGTTCGACTGATGTATTGAACAGTTTCGACTCAATAGAACGACTCGTTCATGAATCTAACATTGCTAGCGGAAACAGCTGGGAGCACGTGAGCTGTTCTGGACTGGAGTCTCGCGCCTTCAAGTGATATTGTGCATGAAAAACAAGTACGAAGTTTGTTTGTCAGTTACGAAAAAAATGTTTGCACATTATTTACTCTACCTCTTTTTAGTAGCTACGAGTATGCTAAACTTTGGACTGTTAGACAGAAACGGATCAATATATAGTATTGTCCAGCGTTTATCAACTTACAGAACACTTCAAACCTTGTCGTGAAGATTGATAAAACGAATAGAACTTAAATGTTCATGACATTTCTGTCAACTAATTTAAAATGTCCCAAATGTATTTTTAAACATTATGTATTTATGTAATGTAGTATTCAGTATTCAAGTAAGGCTCTAAAGTGTTACAGATAATGTAGCGTCCCTGGGTTGACTGAGAACCTGGTTTGGGGTCTGTGGGCCAGTAAAGTCTCAAATATTTCTGTTTTCTTGAGGGATGTCCTGCTCTGCTCTCGGTCGACGGCTGGTTGCATGTCTCCTGAACATCTCAGAAGCTCGGAGAAGAGACCTGGTGGAGACGGTGGCTAGATCAGCCATCACTGACACACATGGTGAGACCATGCATGCTTGGTGGAGAATGAATGGTGAAGAAAATAAGCCTTTAAATTACTTTCAAACTGATTAAAAATGGTTATTATTTGAATGTCATTACACTGATTTGAGACAAACCTGTCTGGATCTGTCCTTCATAAGGAAACAAGCGTGAAGGCATCACAGTGCTAAACATCTTCAATGATGTTGACTACAACCGCTCTGTCATCACTATTGTTGCAAGCATTGACCTAATAAGTGAGTTGCCCGCTCGTCCTTCCAGACGTTTTTAATAAATGTCCAGTTGCAGGAACAGTTTCTTTGTAAGTAATTGCACAAAGGGCCATTCATTATTGTCATCCATTTTAGGGGAGGCTGTACTGTCAGCTTGTGAGCGTGCATGCTCTCTGATTGACATGAATGTCCACGAGGGCATCCACCCATGCATGGGTGCAGTGGATCTGGTGCCTCTCTATCCACTGGGGGAGGAGGTGGGCCTTGAGGACTGTGGAAAAGAGGCCCGGGGTATGTGGCCATGCATGCAAACAAGACATTTAAATGCATTTTCTGAATCTCCAGGTTGCAAAGTATAAAAACAGTTACAATGCAGTCTTAAAGTATACATGAAATAGAAGAAAACAGCACAAACATCAGTTTATTGTGTGGTCAACATTGCATTATTGATAAGGACCTATTATTATTATTTTAAGAATTTAGATTTGTGTCAATGTGAATATGTCAAGTAGCTTTTATTATATGTACCTTAAAGGTTTAGCACTGCTGTTTTCTTTCTTTGTGTAGCATTAGCCACGGCTCTAACGGAACGAGTCACCGGTACCAGTGTCTTTTTATTTGGCTGGGCTGATTGTCCTCAGCGTCGAGGTCTGGCTAAGAGGAGAAAGGAGATTGGCTGGTTCAAAAAGGTCTTGGATATGTCAACCATCCAGCCAGATGTAGGTCCACAGCCCACAAGGAAATATGGTGTTACAGGTAACTTTTTAAAATCTACAATTACAAAATATAGAACTTAAATGAAACATCAAGGTAGATTTTGCATCACAATAAATGAACAGACCACAACAGTTCGATTCCAGAAGTAATAATCGAATGTATTTTCTCCAAGAATGGGACAAGTTTTTAATGGATAGTATATGCTTTTGTTGCAATTATCAGCATCATTTCTTAAAAATATATATAAAAAAAATAAAAGTATACGTAACAAAATAATACTATTTAACAGCTAAATTCCTAGTGGTTGGACTAGGGATGTAACGGTATGAAAATTTCTTATCACGATTATTGTGACCAAAATTATCACGGTTATCAGTATAATCATCGGTATTGTTGAAATGTGCTGGAGATGTTCAAAAAGTAACGCATAAATCAATTCATCAAGTTTTATCTTTAAAAATCAACAAATAAAATGACTTTTTATTTGCATAATCACTAACACAGTAACATTACCAATGCTTGGATTTCAAATGACACCTTAACTGAGAACAGTTTCATAGCATCTTTAAATATCTAATGTAAATGTTCAAATAAAGCTTTGAAAAGTTTAATTAATACAAAAGGTGAACCTCACATTTCAGCCTTAAAATAAAGAAAAGAGTCAAAATGATTATTGATTAATAAATGAGCACAAGGAGCACATGTTGAAAACTTTAGGAGCGCATTCAAATTGTTTAAAAATTTAGTGGCACAATTTTTTTTTTTATGTGTTTTAGCTTAATAAGGGGATATAAAGAGACAAGCACAATTATTAAAATGATCAGAATACAGAAAGTACACAAGGTTTTTAAATCATTTTGCTTCAGACTATTCAATAGGCTAATTATGTAATTAGTTATATTTATTAGTCTTATTAAACTGTATGTACATTAGGTATGTGACTATCACATTTTCACAATGGTCATTGAGGCTTTTGTCAAGGTAGTCTGTGTTTTTATCACAATATATAACATCGAAGTGAAAAAAGTGTTGTCCTCCTAAAATATTAAATAACTTTATTAAATATATTTTACTAAAGAAAGACATTATTTAAAATAATACATAAAAACAAAGTAAATGAGTGTTTCAAGATTAAAGTGCAAAAGATTGTTCAAATTGGACAAAAGAACAATAGGTAACACTTTACAATAACGTCCCATTTGTTAACATTAATATTTAATAGTAATAGTATTCTTTTTAATGTTGATTAATACAAATACATATTAGTTCATGTTTGCTCCATTGAACAATATTAGCAGACACAACTTTTGATTTTATAATGTATTATTAACAGTTGAAATTAACATGAAAATGATTAATAAATGCAGTCACAGTTGTACCATGCTAACTGGAACCTGTTAAGTGTTGCTGAATAATAACGAATCAGAAGAATATATAGATAGGCCCACTGTTCTCTATTATAGATCAGTGGATAGGCCATGTTTCAAGTTAGAAAAAAACAAATGTTGAAAATAAATAGCTCATTAAGTCTTTAAGTATTAATTATTTGGTGCTATTGTGAAGACTAAAGCGAATATAAATATCTAAATGAAACATTATTTACACAGTTAGGAAAGTAGCGCAGCTGCTTTGTTTACTGGGTTACTGGGGTAACGGCAGCGTCACCGCCCTCTAGTGATGAAGGTGCGTCATTCAGAATCAGCACATCCTTCACTCGCTCCGCCTTTCTTCTCAGCTGTGCTCATTTAAATTAAACCGTTGTCTTTTTAAAGCTCAGTAATCATATGAGGCTATATTGCCATTTTACTATAAATAAACTGAAGAAATGAATACGTTTGTTACTGGCTACTGTATAAGTCAGGCTATTTTGTATTTTGAATTCTCGCTCGTGCTTTTTCGCAAATGCGAGTGAAATGTCGAGCCCTGTTTCCAGTGAACTCCGTGGAAAAAGCAGTATTGTACAGTGGCCGAGAGAGCTCAACGCGCTGCAACTTCAGAAAACACATGCAAATAAAAGCACCAACAAATCAAGAAAATATTTTCATCAGTTTGACAGCAGATGGTGCAAATGCTCACAACACAAACAAATAAAGAAACAAACTGCAAATCTCACAACACAAACAAATACATTTTATTTGCAGCGCGTTTCTTTTTGGTTGTGTTGAGCATTTGAAGCATGTGCCTTGTAAAATTGCGGAAGTTGTTTTCTTAATTTTCAGGCATTTTTTCTATTTGCAGTGTGTTGAGCTCTCTCGGTCACTGTAGTATTGCGATTAAGTACACTTCTTTTCGGTATTTAGTTACTTGGAGCGAAGATGAAAACAAAATGCTATCGAATTGTTTCTGAAGACAGTCAGAACCTTCAGAGGTACATTCATATGATAAATTAATTTGTATAATTCCCTCAGCACTCTTTTAAAACCTCCCAGCTTTCCCGCTCTATTTTCACTCAAAACTAAACTCTGCTGCTCTGCGCACCGACACTGTTACCAAAAACTGTGCTTTATACTGGACAGTATTTTTTTATTGTGAGATGTTCAAATCGTGGTAATCGAATACGGTTTTAATGATAATTAAAATATGAAACGGTAATACTAACCGTGGGGAATTTTTATCATGATTTATGGTCAAACCGGTAATTGTTAGGGCTGGGAACCGATTCCAAAAATAATCGATTCTTCGATTCTGAGGCGTTGGGAATTGAGAATTGATTCCAAAGGTTGGAATAACCTGAATAAAAAAAATAAACTGAAAACAAAATGAGTCGGAGATCATCAGAATTTGAGAAGGTGGCCTTCCTTTTGAGAAGCACCATTCACCTCCCTCATGCTCGATAAAAGCCGTAATTATGAGAGTTGTTTGTATATATAAAATATCTATTTCATTTTTATGTTTGTATTAACCTTCACCTCATGCTCGTTAAAAGTGAAGTCTGATTCGTTTCCACGAAAAAGTTATTTCAGATAGATATTAACCAGTAAAATAAAAAAACTAAATTTTACGGTGGAACTTCGGTTGTCCACAATTTTGAGCGCTGCACGACAGAATAGATGATATGATCGAGGGTGTTGATCTTATTCCCATCTAAAATATTATTTTTTATTTCTATCAGCCAATGATCTTTCTAAAATAAAACATCATAGATCAGTGGCCGAGAGCGCAAATGATTGACATAGATAAACCAGGAGCTCTATCACTGTTATTGTTAATGTTCTGGTTATTTTGTTTCAATGTAGAGTTTGTAAATTTTGTGCAAAGCATACAGTCAAAGTAAATGTTATTGTTCAGCTGAACTGTGCACATTTATTTTAGACAATAATGTATTGTTCAATTCACGCTATAAATGCATGTCCCTGCTGAGCAGTGGGCTATGACTAATTTCACGGGCAAAGCAGACTATCTCAATAAGAGATATGGAAATGTATCGACAGCTTTTTTTTTACAAATAAATCTTCATATTATGAGAGATACTTTGACATTTATACCCTGCATTCATGGCGAGATTACGATCTAAAAAAAACAAGAATCGAAAAACTGAGGAAACGATTCTTGGAATCGAATCCCATCGATTCCAGAACCAGGTATCGGAATCGATTCCAAAAATGTCAGAATCGAACAGCCCTAGTAATTGTTACATCCCTAGATTTGGGGTGACGCTAAGGACGTGTCCCCCCTACCAATATTTTGGCGTGACATGAGGGTGGTAAATTACATTTTTGTGTGAGCTATCCCTTTAAGAGAGTGTTTCAATTATTTGAATTACTATTTGAACCCTTAAATAAAACAAATAACAGTTATCTAATCTGCAGGTGTTGGAGCCAGCCCCTATGTCATGAACTGTAACGTGACCATCGATACCCAGGATCTGACCGTGGGCAAAATTGTGGCTTCAGCAATCCGTGAATCCAGTCCTGGTGGTATCCCTGGGGTGCAGGTTATGGCTCTACCACATGAAGGTGCTGTGGAGATCGCTTGTAATGTAGAGTGTGTTCAAGGTGGTCCTCCGTCTTCATCTTATGGTGAGGACAAATGGCCAAGCTTTACCATTGGAGGGCAAAACTTCTGCCACGCTCCAACCTCACTAATCACAGCACGAGTAGCAGAACTGGCTAGACACCATGGTGTGGCCATCAAGGGTACGGCCCTGGTGGGCTTTACCCCACTTGAGTGCCAGAGACTGGCAGAGGGAGCACTCTCAAATGGCATTGGAGAGTTCTGGAAAGAGCTGCAGCGTGTGCACATGTGAACAAGCCAAAAGCTTTCACCTCTGTGCTAAACTGCAGACTAATCAATGGTTAATTAGAGGGCATTGATTGAGCCATCAACAACTTACCTGCTTGTTTACAAGAACAGTGCCTAAAGGTATATTTTAGCCAAAAATGACTAATCTTTCATTATTTACTTGCACCCATGTCACTCCAACACGTCTTATTGTCCTTCTGTGGAACAAAAAGAAGAGTTTTAGGAACAGAGGTGACATAAACTTACATTGTGTAGTCAAAAACACGGGGACATTTTTTCCAAACATTTCCTTTAGAGTTCTACAGAAGAAAGTAATTCATGTTTGGAATGACATGAGGGTAAATGATGACAAAATTGTCATTTAGAAGTCCTCATTAACAGTATTAATTGGTTACAATGTGAATTTCAACTTTTAATGAACTCTTATATTATAAAAGCTAGAAACGCTCGATTAATGATGATTTATCTCATGTTTGTGTCAGTTTAAGTTGATGGAAAAGCCTACATTCTGGGTATAATTAAGTTTTGATCAATTAGGACCATGCTTAGAGTAACTATATTATATAGAGTGCATTATATGTTAATGGGTAACATGTAATTATTACTTGTTTGAGATATATTTTTAATTCCTGCATTTGAAGCAGTTCCGTGTGTGAATATCAAGGTTTTAATGTCATAATTTGGGTTAATTTATCCATTCTTATTCATCATGATGTTCTGCTTATTGGTCTATAAATTGAACAAAGGGTAATTAGGCCAGAGTAGTACCTTTATGATCTCAGTCTGAGTTACGGATGTCAGATCTGGGACATTTAGGTGATTTCAGTGCTTGAGGGAGGAACCCTCTCCTATAGCTCACATACTAGATTACACACACGATTACAAAAATGCATTGGAAGTATATCAGAGCTAGCAAGTTCAGACAACAACATGAACTCTGATTTCACAAGCTGCTAAAGATCGACTTCAGTGATATTTTTCAGAGGAACAAGAATTCCGATGGACGTTTTGAAAACATTCACAAGTTTGTGCTTGACTGAGCTGATTATAAAACCTAAGCATGGGATTCCTGACCTTATGTTTATGCTTCCATCTGGAAGAGAAATATACTGTCAAACAGAGACAGTCTTATGCACAAAGATGGTCAAATTAAATGTAATGTGGTGCTTTAAACATAAGATTCCATCTGTTTTTCTTACCTGTAAACATTTCACTTGTGCTGCATCAGTGTTGTCAAAGATCAAAAACTGTCTAGACGGCACAGAAAATACAAGGGGACAGTAATCACTCATATACAGAGTTCAGACAATCCAGATTTGGCACAGATTAAAATAAAAATGGGACACTAAGCAGCTTCAAAACTACTACTGAAGCTACAGTTTTGACTAAGTTGGATTGCAGTGACCAGTGTTATATGATAATGATATAGCTTCCTTTATACGATCACAACACTATACATCAAATTTATATAGCCTGTAATCAAGTATTAATGCACTGATGTTAATTCTCTTTAAAGTTCGGGATGTTTCAAACACACACACAAAATGTAATACATGCTTGTGTTATTTTCACAAGCATTAATAACAAAGAAACTCACCAAACCACCAACACAAAAATGGAGTGCATTTTACACTTAATCCAGCTGTTTTTCTTGACAATAAACCCCTGGCTCATATTTTAAGTTCTCTCAAACTAACCACAATCACATGATCTGGCAAAACATCAAAATGAAAAGCAATGCTATTAAAATATCAACTATTAAATTATGTATTAAACCACATCTTAATAGTCATATATTGCACAATCCATATTCAAGGAAATCAATTGATCCTGGGTCCTATAATGACACTGGAAATATAAAAACACCCAGTAACATACTTTACCTGGCAGATCGGATGAATATAGTTCTGACGTCATTCTTTCAGCAGAAAAAAGTTGGATGCTAGACTACAAAATGGGAAAAATTGTCACCTCTCATGGTCTAACTTTTTTTTTTAACCAGAAGCATTAAACATTCTACCCTGTGCACAAGCAACACTTTGCCTGGCTGCATGAGCTTTACATATGCGGCAAATGTTAGTGTATTTAAAACTACTGGGCTAACTGAAATAAAACATGTAGTTGCAGATGTAACCTTAAATGTCTGTATAACAAAACATACACAAAAGGTGCTGAATATTTCAGTGTAGTCTCATTGCTCTCTATAAAAGGCAACAGTCTTTTTCAATGTAAATGCCACTCAAAAGATCAAGGAGAACAATTACAACAACCATGGGGATTAATTTCCCAATATTTTGTTTCGATTATTTATTCCCATAATCCTAAGTGTTTAATTAAACCATCACCTTTCCTTTCACATGGTCACTTCTGGTAATTTTTTTGGCCAAAGGGGTGGGAACAACCCATATAATCAGTCACTTTGAAGTTCACTCCCCAATTTGCAACAGCAGTTAATATTCCTGAATCACATGACAATGCATTCACTATAAATTAACAGAAGAAAGTGCATTGAGTGTTCAAGTAGGGTGTATAGTTCTACAACACATTTAGGGAAAGGAAATAAACGGTGGGCCACTGAACCAGCACTCAATGGACAAAGAGTGTGCCAACCATTAATTGTAAAAAGTTGAATTGTAACCTTTCATGATAAACAAATAATCATACTATGCAAATATTGGCAAATGACAAAGCAAAAAGCACAGGTATTAAAACAGTAGCATTGAACCTCGTATCTCTTGATTGGCAGTATGGTTTTGTGTATTGTATGGATAGATTGTGGAGGGATTGTAGGGATGAGTGGGAAACATGGAAGTGGTTTTGCAGTCTCATCTCTTTGAAGCCCTTCTTGGGTCCCTGCCATTGCTAATGTTAACTGTGGGTTTGGGTGGAGCAGGTGCTCCCCCTGCAGTAACTGGAGGTGGTCCATTGCCTGGAACACGCCCATTTGGTCTTCCTGGAGCCCCAAAACTGGGATCCCGAGGCACTAGGTGTAGCACTGTTATTGGGAAATACTGGCACAGTACCATTTCCTGTTGGACAAATAGTTCAAAGAAATGTGACAGACTTAACATAACAGAGACACTGTAATACGTGTTACAATTGTTACTCTAGATGCATCATTAAGCAGACATTCATCAAAAGCAACTTACAGTATGCCCACGGTAGGTACAAACAGGAGCGGGATCTCAGTAAATCTAATTTCTGAGATTGAACCTGCAACCTTCGTTAGCAGATCAGATTCCAAACCATAAAGCTACCACTACTAAATCAGCATTGCCTTAGTAGTACAGACTGAGAAGCACTAGCCATATTTGCTTACCTGTCTGCGCAGAAGTACCTGCATTTTGATTCGGTGGAGAATTTCCCCGCTGGTCTTTACCCTATTGAGAGGATGAGAGATGAGACACTATTGTGTTGACTTTAGTCATAAACCAGCACCTCCTGTTATGCGGTTTAATGGCTCGGGATTTGAATGTGCAGCGGCAGCAAACCAAACGTTTGCTTCTGCATAAATTATTTCTACATTTCAATGTATCTATTCTAAACAAAGACCTTGAAATGAGGTAGAATGCAAAGCAAGCAATGTTTTTCCATAATAATTGAAGCTAATTTAGGCTTGCAAATAAATGAAAGGAAGTATACTCATTGAGGCATCACACTGAGATGCCATTTTGCATAAACAGGAAGACTGCACTCACCGTCTTGTTCTGCTTGTTAGCTGTGCTAGCAGCTCTGTATTTGGTTCACTGAAATTAGGAACTTCAGAATACACCATACAGAACCTGTGAAAGACAATACAATATATTTGAATGACTTTGCATGTATGCCTTTGGTAGAAGTTCTTCTAGGTGACCTGCATTAAAGGTGTACATGTTATCAGTTCACGCATTCTTCTGAGAATTAAACATGACCTTGGCATTGCTGGTGCCGTGCTCTACTATTTGAGCTACAGAAACACTTATGAAAAGTGATTGAGGGCTAGGCTTTCATATAACAAAAACGCACGTGTGTTTGTGTGTGAGAGATAGATAGATATCTATCTATTAGGGGTGACCCCGGATAGTCGAAGATTCGATAGGAGGAGCCTGATTCGACTCCCAATCTCACAGTCGAATATTCATGGGGTGTTTTGATCATGCCATTTTGGCTATATGGGGGTGCTCAAATGTCTGATTTCGCAGAGAACTACTGGGTTTCTCCCAATAGTTAATATACAGCCTATGAAGATATTTTTTTTTTTATAAGAATCTGAAAAGGAGGAAGCTTTAAATAAATATTTGAATGTGCTTGAATAACCCAACCACCCCTATAGATTTAAGTTTCACTTTCCATAACCCATGGAGCATCCTGGCGGCAGGGATTTCAATCTTTAACTAGACTCAAATCCAAGACTGGATTTTTTTTTGATCAGGTAGGGTACGAGTGACTTTGTAATATTAATGTTGTATAAATATCGAAGCGTATTCTATATGAGAAATTATAAGTTCAATCCCATTGATTATAAACCTGCTATAAAATTCTTCATTCTAATGGTCATCTTCAGCACACATGACTCAAAACAGAAATGCTGAAGATTAATAACTACTGTCATGTACATAACGTTATAGTGAGAGCACTATTGCAAAAGATTGTGAATCTAAGGGTTTCGCTTACGTTTAATTTTGAATATCTTTTAATCAAAACTATCTGCGATGTGTCCATTACACCTTTTCCCTGTGTTTTAACGTCAGTATTTATTTCTGTGGATTGTAATGTATTTTGTCCCCACCCCCTAAACATATGATTCGACTATCGGCAAGAGTCTAAATTTACAATTCGACTATGGAAATAGACTAAATTAGTACATTAACTTAGTCGGGGACACCCCTTATACAGATAGATAGATAGAATTTTGTGATGATGCATGAGACAATGGCTGAAATTACCAGTGCACACCTTTTGCCTCAGTACATCTGCCACATTTATGATCAGAACTAACATTAAATGTTTGAGTAAAGCATAAAATCCAAACTTATATCTCAGACTAGGGGTGTCTGAGATATTTACTGAACACTCAAACTATTTGCAAAAAGAAATCATGCAATATCTACCCAATGATTCATCCATCACTAGATTTTGGAACCGACACAAGGGTTAATTACCATTTCGGTGTATCTGCCAAATGCACATGGTTATTGCCCAATACTGATAAACCACAAAATGAAAGTGGCAAAAGATTATATTGCACATATATATTGTGAGAGGCAATATTTAATACTCACTCTCCTATTTTCTGTAGGTCTCCTCCTCTTCCAGTGTACAGTGTAAGGCACCCCTTCCACATTGAAGCATACCTAGCCAGATAAGCAAACATTTCAGTTAAAACAAACATATTCGTACATAACGCACCATGTTCATAAACCTTAATTAATATATCCTCTGTACACGGTTACCACTTACATCATTGTTATTGATGCTGTCTTACAGGACGCAAAGCATTTTAGACCACTTCGAGTTTGACAATCTAATAGCCACACAGGGTTTAAAGGGTCTAAGGTCTAAAAGAACTACACAGACAGACAGGAGGAGGTTCGTTCATACCCTCTCGTGAGGCGGATGATGTCCCCGGTCTGGACGAGGCTGCCCAGCTCATCCCACACAGAGATGGCGATGCTGCCGCTCTTATCCGCCACCTTGCACGAGCGCACCTCGTGCCCGTCCTTTGTCTTCGTCACCCGACCTGCGCGTGCACAGCAAAGTTCAGTAACAAAACTACTAAAAACACACAAATAACTGCGCTACATGACGGCAGATGCATGGAAAAACATTGCAACGGAGAGGTCAAGCACAACGTTAGACATGTTAATCGTGAATGTTAGCACAGAGGAATTAGCTGCCCGTGCTAAAAACGGTCGCGAGGGGCACAGCAGTGAATCCACTTACCGATTTCCAAAACTATAAAGACGATATTAAGGTTTTTCGATCCGGGCTTTACATCTTTAATCAAGATCACACCTTCGTTGGAGATATTCGACATTTCTGAGAGCTGAGGTGGAGGCTAGCACACCGGCTAGCGAAACCACAGCGGTGTGAGAGAATTTCTTGATCTAAAGCTAAATCTGTGCTCTGTGTGGGTTGTTATATTTGCCACATAAACTTGATTTGGCTAATAAACTTTGTTTACAAAGACCCTTTTGGCAAGGCTGAGGTTTTTCTATCGTAACATTTGAGGCAGTTTGTTTTCACACTTCAACATCGAGCTAACGTTACAGGAAAGAGAGTAAAAGGGGAAATATTTACTCCACGATTAAAACTATTCGTATAAAACACTCAATTCGTATTCCAAACAGATATTTTAGGCTTCATTCTTTCCTAAACCTAAAAATCTACGACTCCAAGCTTCCAAGTCTGTTTCTGCTCAAAATGTCTAACGTTAAGTTAACAGCATCCAGATTGATTGATACGGAGTCACGGTCGTTCTGTTAGCCTAACGTTACACTATCAATACACGACGTCAAATTAACAAAGAGCTATTAAAATGGTCGTTTCTTTACATAAACGTGCCGGTTATGTTGCGGGTTACGTTTAAAACCGTGTCAGTCAGTTCAGTCACACACTGCCGGTCAAACCGAACACTAACGCGTCTCTTCATTTCACCTTGCAAACGAAAATCATTAATCTGGTGTCTAAACGACATTTAAAGAAAAAAGCGACGAGAGTCGATCTAAGACGGATGTCAGCCGAGATGACTATAACTGCCTAACTTTAATGTGCGTTATGATCAGTCCGAAACTTCCTGGTGGCTTTTAAAATCGATATAATTATACTATGTTTTCTACATGTGTAGCACTGCAAGTTTACTAAGAAATAGAATATATATATATTTATATAAAAAACTGTCGCAAAAGAGGGGAAATCTCAATTTCACAGTGCTATCTGCCTCTCCCTCACTAACAAAGCGTCTGGTCTGCGCCAGTGTGTGTTCGGTTCTTTAAATTCTGCCGGATGTACCATCTCAGTGTTTCACCGGGGGTGTTCAAAGATGTGTAATTGCCGTTAAAAACACAGATGTGATTTTAATATAAGCACATTTGAGTTAACACACATGACAAGTGTATCGTGTATCCAGTATCGTCAACATTGCACAGGTACGAAAGCTTTAGACACAAGTGTTGGTTTTTACCGTGCTCTTGTTACATTGAGCTCAATCTGATTGGACAGCGTGAAGAATGTGTCCACATGGATAGGAAATAACCACACACCATTTCCTTGAACGATTGCCGACGTCGTGTAATATGATTTGATTACACTTTCCAAAATATTTCAAAATGTATTTGGGTTGCATCATCACCTCAGTAATCCAATAGACTGATGGCATACAAGGCGTTGTTTTTACAGTGCTGCTGTATTCTAATGGCTGGGTCCTATATATGATCCCTGTATATCAGTGAAGTGCAGTTAAACTTGCGTTGGCGTTAACATCAAGGAAATCAAACAAGTTTTTAAAGGCCACGCAGATACGTGCAAAACATGCTTCCTCACATGTAGTGTTGTGCTTTCCGAATTCAAGTGTGAAAAGATAACTGATTTTATAGCTAGATTTAGATTGTCATGAATTTTCGCACGCACACACAGAACTAGATGTAGAAATTAGTTTTTAGAGGTTCAGCAACATTAATTCGCTTAGTCTTGGGGAAAAAAAATCGTCACGAACAGGATTCGAACCTGTGCGGGGAAACCCCATTGGATTTCGAGTCCAACGCCTTAACCTCTCGGCCACCGTGACACTATTTTTATATGTTGTATATAAAATATACAAATCACAATCTCGATCTAAACTGACCACGCCTATGAATATATTTTTTTTGTGTTATATTTTTAGTTGTTAGTGTTACTAATTATACTTACATAAAAATAATAAATATAAAACATAATTGACCTTTATATAATAAAAATGATGTAAATGCAAATTTAAATAACTACCTAAAATATAATATAAACTTACTTTCACAAATATTTTATTCCAAAAGCTCAAATCTGACATGTATCGTTTTTATAAGACATAAATACAAATTTAAAGAACTATAATAACAATACTACTATTAAGAATAGGCTTAATACTTGCAATAATATTTGCAGCAATATGAATGGCCACCTCGATTTATATCACAATCTCGCACAAACATAGCATCTTATATCTATATAAATGTTTAATCACAGATTGAATAATACATTTAGAAAAATAAATATAGGAGTTTGAACCCTAATGCCATAGGGTTAACGTCACGTAATGCTTTTATTTCACGTTCTGTTCTGTGTTTAAAAACATTACATTCGCTTTAACTTTGATCAACTATTCATCCGCACGCATGCGCTCTTTTTATGACTGTAATCACGTGGCTTCGCACGTGACTATGTTTCGACCAATGACTGTTTTGCCACGTTCGGACCTGTTAGAATTGTTAGGAATTAGTTCGGAAGTGTTCGGGAAGTGCTCGGAATTGTTCCGATTGTGTTAGGACTTGTTGGAGTGGTTAGGCTGTTCGATCCATGACACTATTTCTATATGTTGTATATACAATATAAAAACACAATCTCGATCCAAAATGACTACACCTATGAATATTACATTTTAGTGTTATTTTTTTGTATGTTACCAAACTATATATATTTGACAACAACTATATATAATACAACAACCTATCTGCTACCACTGGATACCATCCAATGCACATCCATGACACTGCGTATCCGGCCTATGTATAATCTGTTGCACCTTTTTTTCGCATACTATTGTGTGTATATATTTGTACATAATGTAAAATGTGTACATACGGTGCGTAACGTGTATTGCTAATTGTAAGTATATCTTAAATAGTACACTGTGTGTACTGAGTATATGTATGTGTATTCTACACATCGTCTTCTGTATAAGTCTGTAAGTATGTAGCCTACTGTATATATGTAAATTGTTTTTGCACTGTCTGGAGCACGCTCTCAAGAATTGCACTCACCAAGGCACATGTGCTGTGGTGATGTGACAATAAAAGTGATTTGATTTGACATAAATAGCTCACTTAAAATACGACTCTACGTAGACATCGTTCCCGTCTCGATTTGAAACGTCAGTTAACGTTATTGTCTAAAAGCTAGCAAACATTAGCACATGGTGTTCAAATAAACTTTCCTGAGGCGACAATGTTAAAGTAAAACCAATCAGTGCGTACATGTAATGAAAAGCCGACGTACACTTGTTTTTAGCAAAGCATTAACGTTAGAAGACGATTATTATTATGAATAATAATATATTATTTCAAATCACAATATGATGAGGTATTTATAATATTTATTCTTCGTTAAGAAATAACTACATTTAGTTTTAAGGGCTCATGTTGGATATTTGTCAACAAGCAGATAAAAACTGACGACGTTTGGCCACACGGTGGAGACAACAACATCCATTAATTTTAAAGGTCCAGTTCCACAAACCAGGGGCCTATACCATGAAATCGGATTTGCTGGCTAGCCAGGTAAGTTTCAGTTTAGTTTGCACCAATCCTGGGTTTTAGGTACCATGAAAGTGGCTTGGCTTTTAACTGCGTTTATTGCCATAGTAATTTACACTCCACAGCTAACCTGCTCCAGGGCAGGTTATGTTCTGAGTTCGAGATCTCAAACTGAAATTGGACCAATCAAATGTGAGCAAAGTGACACGTGTCTGACACAAAAATGTCACTCCCCCAGTTTCTCTTCCTACAAATTAAAGGTCACTTTGAAGTACCTTAACAAAAAATACAACAAAATTGTCTGGCTTTAATGATAATTATAATTTACATATGATTTATATAATTATAATATGATTAATATTATTATTACTATATTACACACAGGGACTTTTAGTTTAACAATTATTATGAAGCATTTATTTTAAATGAATATGAATATATACAGGTCATATGCAATATAAATAAGTGGTAGAATCAATAGATAACACTTTAAAAATGGCTATATATTATCAACTATATAAAGTAACTTCACAAGTTTCACTTTTGACTGCACTGATAGACACTGCATAACTTTTCTCCACATAAATCAGTGATATGGAACAACAAATATATTACATTTAAAAATAAGTCTTTATTTTATAGAAACTGGTATAATAACGGTATAATTTTGGTGAGACAGTTATTCAAGAATAATGGAAATCTTTTTAATTACTGTGAATTCCTTCATTATTATAAAATCCATATAACTGCTAAAGAGTTTGCAATAGTATTTGATGCCATTCCTAGTGGCCTTATTCAACTTTTGTCCGGCAATATATCTTCAAAGTCTATCCCCTTGTATACGAATCAGTTAAGTATTAATGGTGTGAAAATTATAGATAATACATCTAATAATTTATATATTAAGAAATTATGTAGGACCACATTATTGCCAAAATGCAAACCTTTTTAGAATTCGTTATATGATCAGATTGAATGGAAAGAGGTTTGGAAGTAAATACTGTCCCACCAATAAAGTTAACAAAGTTACATATAAAGTTATTCATTTGATTTACCCAGTGAAACAAGTAGTTGCAATTTTATTTAGAGACATGAGACCACATGTATCTTTTGCAACTTAGAGGAAGAATCTATAAGACATGTATTTTATGATTGTATATTTACACAAATGTTTTGGATTGATATCGAATATCTGATATTTAAATTTATTAAATTAGATTATCTGGAAAATATATATTTTTGGTGTATAAGAATTTGAATTTGAAGCTAAATTTATTTATCAATTTAATACTTATGTATGGGAAATACCATATACACAAACAAAAATGGTCTAACAATAAACCTAACATTACATTATTTAAAATTGAACTAAAGCATTACATTGAAGATTGAAAAGATCTAAGAAATAAAAAAGCAAAAAGGATATATAGAATTATTGAATCCTTTTCCTGTGGATATGTTTTGTAAGTTATCCCCTGTAGTAGGATGTAAATTTATTTTATTTGTTTATTTTTTTCTTTCTATTTGTTCCTTTGATGCTATTTTGAATATAATTGATAATAGTTGAAAATAATGTGTTCCTCTATATGTTGTGTTACTGTTCCTGTTATGCAAAAAAAAAAAAAATATATATATATATATAATGCTGAGTTCACACTGCACGATTTTCAAAGTCATCGGATCACTGCTGATATTATGGAGAACTCCTCCCCAAACACAGTAATTAACAAAGATGATTTGTTAACAAACATACTTCTGCTGGGACATTTTTATATACACAAATCAAAGTAGCCTACTTGAAAGTCAAACCAACATGTGCATTTTATAATGAGTTTAATTCTTATAGCCTATAAAAGCTCTCAAAGTGATGAAAAATAAAAATGCAATAAATCTTTTGTCCTATATAGAAGAATATTATTTACAGGAAAAACCCTAGCCCCTTCTTCATCTTCATGGATCCTACCTGATCTGTATATTCTAATGCCAAAATGTATGCACGTTGTTTGTAAAATGGCTAACATTAATCGCTTTGTAAAACAATACAAAATAAAAGTCCTCCCGAGCTTCCAGCTGCCCTGTATCTTGCTCACTCATTGGCTGTAGGTCATCGCCGATGTAGTTTTCAGTCAGAACTCATTCACACAGCAGGATTTAGACTGCCAAATATTTATCTGGTGTCACCAGGCAATTCACACTGCGCAATTGTCTCTCACGTGAACGAGCACCGATTTTCCTCTGATGTCGGCATTTGTTGTAGATTTATCAAAACCTGTCGGCGAGTGAAAAATCGGGCTAAAATCGCGCAGTGTGAAATTGGCTCAGGACAGTTGACGGTGCTGCGCGTTGTCACAAAAGCTTATCAATTGCACATGTGTTTAAGCCTTGCCAATTCAAGCATTCAAACTAGTTTAAAGCATTCAAGCACAAAATGCGAAAGAACTCAACTGAGTGCTTGTGCGCTGTGTTCGTGTTATGTCTTAAATCACACGATAACTAATTCTGCTTCGTGTTATGTCTTAAATGAATGTAAACAGTTGAGAAAGACATTATATGTGTATCATTATATTGGATGTATTGTATCTTAATGTGACCGTGCCTAATTTATTAGCTGCTGTTGGTGTCCAATCCAAGAAATTAAATGAGACAATCACTCACAGCTCTTCACTAAATTACTTTGCAGTTTTAACAATAATTAAAATTCTATTTATACAGTGAAGACTAGGCAATGATATTTTACATTTGATTATTCAGTTTCTGTACCTGGACACCTACTAACTTGAAAAACCTTAAACATTATTTATTTGTGCAATTACACAATTTCAATCAGGGCCCACGATTGGCTTTATGCCATGCTGTGGGCCCCTACCCAGTAGACTATACACACTTTATTTGAGATACACACACACACACACACACACACACACACACACACACACACACACACACACACACACACACACACACACACACACACACACACACACACACACACACACACACACACACACACACACACACACACACACATACCAGGTGAAGAAGGTGCATTCCACGATCAGGGAACCAGCACCAAAACCCCAGCTACAGCCCATATATATGGCAGCAGTTGTTATATTCACAAGTCTGCTGCCTGTGTACAGAGTATTTTACCACTGAATCATCTAAATATCAAGTTATTACATCCGCAGTATGGAATGTTTGACTACACAAATAATTCACTGTAAGTTTGTATTTATCAGGCTGTGTGTGTGTGCCCTTGCCGTGCACTATAGCAGTAATTGGAGAGTTGTTGGCAGCGGGCAAGGTTGCCATGGAGATGGCAGTATTGTATTGGCTTTCCCCCAGAATTGTTTTAAACACGCTTATTTCCCACCATGCCAAGCACTGCTATCAGTCCTCACAGACATCTACTTATTCAAGCCTTGAGACGGAGTGCTGCTAAATATTTTAATAAAAAATGTCAAAAAACAACTTTTTCAACAACTCATGTCTTTTGTAGGTACAATGGTACAGTAATGAGGTTCCATGTTGTTACCATATATTTCATGATTGCCATGTTAATATACAATGGTTTCTACATGGTATTTGCATCAAAGTACTGTGTGAAAAACTAAGTACGGTTTCCAAAAACTATAATAATATCATAGTACTTTTTTTGTATGCAATTTAATACTACATATTATGTACATTGTCAGAAGAGAGTCTGGACTCTCAGTATAACAAAGGACAGATTGGTACACATTGCCTCTCCTACACACAAAGAAAAAAAGATAGAGAGTGAGAGTTCAGGCATTTCAGTTCAGTCAATTTCATGGTATTCACAGGCTCCCACAGGAATATATAGCTATTTCGGTGTATCATTGTGGTGACAGTGGTCTGAACTGCTGTATCATTCTCGGGGATTTTATACAGAATCTATTTGAAATGGAATATAAATGGAATTTCCTCCTACAAGAACGTGCTTAATTTCTGAATTTAACACAACAGGTTACAATTACATTATATTAGGGATTAATTCAGGGCAATATGTTGTTTTAGCAGACATGCTAACATTAAACAAGCTTGGGAACAAGATATCCAGTGGCACAAGGGTGTAACTACACTTCCCAAAGTCTCAGAAGTGGGTTGAAGTCAGAGGAGTAGAAACACAATTATATCTAAGAAGGTAGCTCAACAGTAGCTGCAGACGACGGTGGAGACACGGATTTGTCTTCTGCAGGTCTTGCATCTTTCTCCTCCTCCTCTTCCTCCTTCCCGTTTTCATCATTATCATCAGTGTCATCATCTTTATGCACTTCTTCTTCTTCAGCCAGAGTTGGAGATAGACCGTTCTCGAGATCTCCAACTTCATCTGTGATGAACACCTCTCCATCCCCGCTGCCCGGGGTGGAGGGGCTGCGAAGATCATCTCCATTTGTTTTCTTACCGGAGGAGTGTAACTCAGCCAGGGACAGCTCACCATCAGGTCCCCCAATGTTGGGAACATCCACCAGGCTCAGGTTCCTCGGTGAGCTCCCAGGCTGCTGGGAGGAGTCAGCATCTCCATCTCGTACCTTCTTGACATTGAAGGTCATTGGAGAGACACGGAAGGATGAGCTCTTGGAAGAGGAGCTCTTTGGGTGGTTGGGGGTGAAGCTTTTCTTGATCTTCTCACGCTGTTCTGGAGGCACGATCTTGTTGATCTTCTTCTCGATGTTGCTTCGTGAGAAGGCCTTCTTTAGATTATCCACCTTCTTCAGACTGGAGCGCTTGAACTTGTCAGCACGAGAGCGCTCCAGATGTTCGCTTCCCAAGCCTGGGAAGTTCTCTTCATACTGATCTAGCGAATCATCACCACCCTCTGCCAGAGGACTCGTTGCTCCTTTTTCCTCGTCGTCATCGGAGGAGAGGCTGATGGTCTGCAGACCTTCATCTTGAGAACGGTTTAAATCAGGGACCGGAGTTGGTGAAGATGGACCGATCTCATCCTGAGAGGTGGTGGCCAGGCCATCTTTAGTAAGCAGAGTGGAGGGGATTTCAGTGTCCTCCTGAAATTGGAGAAAAAAAGCACTTAACAATGATTGAAAGGTTCAATGTGTAAAGATCTGCCTTTAAGTTTACAGTGCAGATAATGCGTTACAGTACAATTGCAATATAACCTGTATTTAAACGTTAAACGTGTTTTACGATTTTAGCCGATAACATTGCATTTCAGTATATCAGTCAACCTGGTCTCATAAAAATACGTACCTCTGTACACTTTCTGTGCGACACCGTTTTATGTACATTACTGCACGTTTTGCCGCAGTTTCAAAGAGAAATGTCCACTGAGTGGCGCTAAAACACAGATTAAATACGTGAACCCTGGCACATTTTTATTACATAGATATAGGTAAATATTTCTTTTTTTCTTATTACATTGCTACAGGTATGTATTGCGGCGGTTCAAAATTCAAATATCCGGGGTCTGTCCCTAAAAGTTAATGCTCTATCGGTGTTGGACATATGCCCTACACCAAACCCAAACCTAAACCTACCCGATGTTAACAAATGCAAAACTGATATAAAAACGTATTTGTTGATGCAACTGGGCAATTAAAATTTCCTTGTATGCAGATTTGAACTGCTCTGTCGAACCGTGATTACACGGGATTCAAAACCGTAGCTCCTCGCCTCCTAAGTACGTCTCTGTACTCCGTGAGCTACTGAACAAACTTGTTGTCTATGAAAACCATAGATACAAGGCTGGATATGTGTGATGCTAACGTTCAAAAGCATCAGTTTTCAAATCTCCCAGCTTTTTAATATTGTTTTGAAGTTGTAACATGATATTCTTCAAGTAATTGTGTGAAAATTATGCTTTATTAATCAAAACTCAGTAAATTTGTGTGAAAAGGAGTAAAAATGTTTGGAGTTTTACTGCCTCTAGTGTTCGTTTCTTTTGGAAACTTCAGTGATATGTAGTTATTGGTACGCTAAAAAGTGTACCCAGGTACGTAAATGCCATGAGACCAGGTAGATATCGGTTTATGCATTTTGTGGGAATTGAACCCACAACCTTGCCATTGCTAGCAGCATACTATACTGTAAATATACGTTTCAGGTCAACACACTACTTTTGTACTCATAAACAAAACAAATAGATGAGTCAGGTTGTCTGTTGTTTTTTTGCTTTTTAAGTTAGATTGTGCAATCTACTGGAAAACCTGTTTGTTGCAGAGCAAGCTATACCCAAGGCATGTGGAGGCATTGTGTTGGAGTTACTCCAAACCAAAAAGATTTGTTCCCGCCAAATTCCTTTGAAAAAGCTTTGATTTACAACTTACATGTATTTCACTTACATGCAAGAAAATTATGTTGAATTCAATTTTTTATTCCTTTCTTATTTGTCTATATGTTTCTTTACTGTGTGCATGGACATGGAATATAAATTATGTTTACCTTATGCATGATTAAATGTGTACTCAATCATTTAATCACTGAAATAAAAAAACATCAGATATGCCACACCCTTTCAAATCTCTCTCTCACACACACACACACACACACACACACACACACACACACACAGAGAGCAGAATATTCTCTTCCACAAACATCCATGATTCCACAAAAATATTTGATTTAAAAATTAAATGCATATGCATAACAAGGCAAACTTAAATCATATTCCACTTTAAAAAAGTATTTATTTTGTGAAGTCAAGATCTTTGGCTATACTGCATAGCGTGAATGAAAGAATCTTTATCACTTTTCTTATTATTTGTTTATGCGTGTATATAAATTAAAATATAAAATGCTACCTTTTACGTAATTAAATAACCATTCAAACACTGAAATAATCAACAACAAAAAGATCACCAAATATGCCACACCCTTTCAAATGTCTCTCTGACAGACAGTAGAATATTCTCTTATCGCTTCTCTCCCTTCACACGCGCAGACCCCAGACACACACCTCAGACACGGCTGCTGAGGTTTACAGGGGTTATGCGTCACGCTTAAGGAGTAAATTGAAGATCTGACCCTCAGGGAAAGGCGGATTAGCAGCACGAATGGAGCTTTTGCACGCTCACCTGCTCCCTCCTAAGGGCACTAAGCACACAATTCAGAGCACGAACCATATATCTGTCCAAGCTCTAAACATCTAAATGACAGATTTTTTTACTGTATGCCAGTATTTCAGTATGAAACTGCAAGTAGAAGTATATGCTGAATATTGTGGTGTATAAACAGATCTTCAGATGCCCTTGTCTCTGGAAAATGTAAATTTGACAAATGAAGCAATGTTATACCCTATAAAGCACTCATTTAGGTTTTTTTGTTGCTAGAATAAAGCTCACTAATTCAAAATAAATGTTCCTGTTACTTTAACCTGTAATTAAGATAGACATTGAGATCTCTCAGTTCACTTTACTATATTATATGCACATATAACATTCACTTTATTATATTATATGCACTATAAAATGGACTAACAAAATAATGTAAAGACAACCTTATCCTCATCTCCTCCCTCGCCCTTGGCCACGCAACTCTGTGCCATTAACACGAACTTGGTTTACAAATTCCAGTGAAGGAATGCAACTCTTATTTTGTTTTTACATTAAAAAAATAATCCCAATGTCTTGCCAATTAATATGAGAACCTTTTCCAAAGGTGCATTTATTAAAATGTGTTAATTGTTATTTCAAAAAGGGGTCCAAATGGATGGTACTCATCTTTAACATTTCGCATTTGAATAGCCAGTATCACCCTGAGGGCAGAGATCCAGTCCAAACCAGTGTTGACTCTGGGCTAACCAGTTTCTTCATGAGCAAACTTACAGAGTAACACCCCTCGGGTTCAAGAGCTACATGGAAACCAGAGCTGGGAGTTGGCTGTGTTCGGTTACTTCTATAAAAGTATCAGCCTTTAATTTGTGATAACCTGGTACTGGCTTTATTTGTATTCTATTTCATAATTAATAATAGAGTGAAACTCAGGCAACACCTTTATATTATGTTTTCAGTCCACTATATCAGAACTGTAATTTACCAAGAACCAACACAGATGGGATTTAGGGAGATGTTAGATAAAAAACGTTAACTCTGTAAAATGATTCCTGTTGCAATATGTTGATTCAGCTCAGATCTAATTAGTTTTTGCCATGAGGGCTGTCAGATAAAATTTAAACGTATGAAATATATCTCCAAAAGCCTGGGAAATTTCACGCAGAAGTAGGCTGACCCCAATCTGAAGGATTTTTAAAAGAGTCTCAACAGTACAAATTTCATTACAAGTCAAACTATATATATAATTATAATATATATAATACAATCATTCATATTTTCAAAAATACTTTGGGAATGACATCATTCTATTAATTTTTTTTCTCTACATGTACATTCACATTTTGAACACAAGCTGAAAACCAAAGCAGGTAGTCTCTGTTTTGTTAGTTTCACTCTTCATGTATCATTTGCATTCTTAGTTGAAGCTGCTCCGGTCTTTCTGATCCTGCTCTGTATCCACCTTTCTTAATATGTGTTTCTCAGCCCTGTCTCTTGTAACACAGTGATAGATCAAGACATTTGCCATTCAGATTTTGACCTTTATCTAAATACACAATGGGCAGAGGAAAAGAAAGAGGAGGGGACTTGAAGGATAGAGGGAGGGATAACTTTTGAAAACATCGTGTCACATGCTGATACCCCTGGTTCAGTGTGTAATGGGAGCCTGGATAATTAATGCGCCCGCTGGAGGCCTCCAGACTTTTTGGAGTGGAAACATTGAAAGAGATGAGAGAAATGGTGTGTGTGTGTGTGTGTGTGTGTGTGTGTGTGTGCGTCTCAATCAGGCTCGTAGGATCTGAACAGACATCACAAGAGCAGCGTAAAGCACAGGAAAGAAACAGAGGAAAGACAAATATAAGAACAATAGAGGATGAGACTATTAAAAATATAAGACACAAAGGAAGGATGTGTCTCTGCTGGATGTTAGCATTGTATTTGTTCTTGCTAAGGGAAAGTGTTGTTTTGAGAGACATGAACATATGCCAGGAGCTGCTCTCAAAGTTTGTCACTACAGAGTAATCAAAAAAGAGAACCATGCTGGTTTATTATAAAGATATAAACACTAAAATAACATGTTGTCGTAATTTAGTATTACTTATATACTATTATAGTATTTATTAATATTTTAATTAGATTTTTTAGGTTTATTTTTATTTCATTCTTATTTTTCCAGTTTCATTTTAGAATTTTAGTTAGCTGCCAAAGTATTAATTATATTTAATATTTCAGCTTTATTTCAATTAGCAACAATATTTGTAATAGTTTGTTTTCATAAAAGTTAATGATAATAACCATGCATTAGTCCATATAAAATACTGAGGAAAACCTATGAGGAAAAAAAGTGTTTCCAACATTTATAAAATACAAAAAACATAATAATATAAAAATCCTCAATATTACAATACTGTTCTGCCATGAAAAAGCAACAACACAATAATACAACTAAAGCACAGTACGTTGTCTTTTAATTTTTCTTCTCGTTCAGGGAAAATTATTCTGCAACTGTTAATACAGAAAAAGTCTACACCATCAGCACATGTTTTGAATGTCAGTAAATGGATGTCTAACAAAAACGAGGACTGAATTTAAAGTCTAAAGCCATTTTCTCTCTCGGATTAATTATGTAAGACGTTTATAAGATTCTGAAAACATAAAACACATGACATACAGCCCTCGTGTGACACCCCATCAGCCTTGGCCAGACAAATACGTGCTCACTCATCCGTTATCTGTTTATGATGTGTGGAAGAAGTTCAGGGAATCTTTGGCCTTTCTCCAGATGGAGAGAATAAGTGGAAAGCAACAGCCAACTGGCTTGAACACACAGTTCAGTGAGATGCCGGGCAATGCAATGTGCTATCAAAGCCTCCGATCTGCAGCACTGTGGTGAAAACTATGGGAAAGTGATATTTAAAGGCCCATCTGTGGACTCTCAACTGACTGAATTTGGCATAGCAGAGGTTTACTGCCCTGCAGAACTGAAGAGTATTTTTTGTTTTTGTTTTGAATTTAATCAAATTCTGACTTATTATTGTCTGAGCTGACGAGAAGTGAGCTGTCTAAATGAGGGGTCTGATTCCATCTCATTCTTTCTCAGGTTTATATTAAACAAGCTTTATTGTCTCTGTCTGGCCGTTTGAATTAATCACATGATTAGTCATGCTCCCCGAAGTATCATTTTTCTAATTAGACTGTATTTATTTGAGTGAGTCCAATAATACCTGCAGAAAGAGTGTGTCTGGATCATTTCATCTTCACAGGGCTCGACTTTTCAGATCTCAACCTTGACGTATTTCTTATTTAAACGGTAGGTTTGGGTGGGGCATATCAAATGCCTTGTCCGTTGAACAAATAGCCAATAGGCTTTAATTATAATAGGCAGTGAACCATTTGTAGTCAGTTGCAGGTGGTATTTATTATTCAGGGGTTGGGCATTCTCAATCCTCAAAACATTTGATTGGACAAACATCTTTGCTGTGCAAAATGAGTCATACCGCACTTAACCTTGATCCTTCGCAAACGTTACTGAGCCGTGTGCTGGAGGAATCGTGGCTAGGAAGCGGGAAAGTGCTTTATCAGGATTAAATGAGCTCTGTACATATTAGCTCTGTGAAACATTAGTTTTTTTTATTTATCCTTGAAAATATGAATAGAAAAAAAGTAGGCTACAGTCAGTTGGTCATCATCAGTTGGTGATGTCTGTAGGCTTTAGGTTATCAGTGGGGTGATACGAGAGATATGAAACTACCACAGAGTTGGAGGTTGCTGGGGCAACAGTCAAATATACAGTTTGGATGTCATTATACAAAAATATTTGACTGCAGAATGCTGCGATTGACCAAACTGAATCAAGTATTCCAGAGCACTGTAAAAAACAAACATCTGTATGTGCGTGCTGTATGTTAGCACAATGATAAAGGGAGGAGTAGAGTTGTCAAACCAGAAATCCAGCACATTGAGCCGAAACATGCCCGAGCAGAGAAGATCTCTCTCTCTCATACTTCAGTTTGTTTTCCATTGTTCTCATCCAGTTCATTCAATTACTTCCGTTCCTCTGCTGTTTCCTTCACCATCACAATCTATTCCCTGGCCTTGAAGTCATCATGCTTCGTTTTCATAGTTATTTTTCTTTCTTTCTTTCTTTCTTTCTTTCTTTCTTTCTTTCTTTCTTTCTTTCTTTCTTTCTTTCTTTCTTTCTTTCTTTCTTTCTTTCTTTCTTTCTTTCCCCAACTCTGTCTTTCTCTCAGATTTCCGTTGAGGTGAATCTTTATTGGTTAAGGGTGGAGCTCAGGGAACAGCATATAGGAATCATAATGAAAGGACATCAACCGTCATATTTCGTCTTGAGCTTAAATGGCAAGAATTCATAAAATATTGCAATTGCAATATGAATCTGTATATTCTCAGTTTACAATAGCCAAATGTATTCTTTTTATTTAGTCATTTAGCAGACGGTTTTATCCAAAGCGACTTAAAAAAAATGAGGAAAATAGATGCAAACAAAACCAACAAAGCTAGCAGTTAGAGAATAAATATGCAATTGATATATCATACAGGGTCAAGTCAAGTGTGTGTGTGATTTTTTTTAAATAAAAAGATAGATAGATAAAATAGATTTAGAATAGAGAGTGCTAGAGTTAGAGGGTCAAATAAAGATGGAGGAGAGGTGTTTTTAGCCGTTTCTTGAAGATGGCTTAAGGATTCAGCTTCTCGGATTGAGTTGGGCAGATCATTCCACCAGATGGGAACAGCTAATGAAAAGTCCATGAAAGTGTTTTGTGCCACTTTGGGATGGCACAATAATGTGTCGTTGACTTGCAGAGTTCAAGCTTCTAGAGGGCACATAGGTCTGAATTACTGAATTTAGGTAAAGTGGTGCAGAGGTTGTTTTGTAGGCAAACATTAATGCCTTGAAATCTCTGGCACACACACACCAAGCACAATAAGCATACAAATATTCTCTCATTGTCAGAGAACAGAATCAGTGATAAGATCAAAACAACACAATCAAAATCACATGAATGCTCTTTGTTGTTGAGTAAACTGAACTGTGGGCATGCACTGCATGAAATGGATACAAATCTTTAAGGAAGTCATGCTTTTGACTGATGCAAGAATGTGTTTTGTTGTATAACCCAATGGTATTGTGCAGAATTATCAGAGTGACAGTGTTTTGATAATCAAAATATGCTATGCCGTTATAAAAAGCTTTCCTTGTAACGGGAGGGCCTGTAAACACTGCTATATGGTTGTTTTCCATCTCCTACTCTGAAAGATTGTCACTTTCCCACAATTCACATTTTCACACCCATATTTGTTTTTAACTTTCATTGAAGATCCTGATCTTGAGGATCTACCTTATGCGAAGATGCACAAATAAACACATGCCGATGGACTGACTGGTCAATCATGCGTGGCATTATTTGGATCTCAGCAGCCTTACATCATCTTAATGAAGGCGTTCCATGGCATTTATGGGCCAAAATAAACCCTGACAATGTTCAACAGGATTTCAGAGGGGGAACTAATGAGGGGAATCGCAGCAACTACAAAGGTGTAAAAAAATTACAGTTGTCAGATGTTTTTGTGAACGCCCACTGCAGAAAAATCTCAGCCAAAACGTTCCTTGCTTCAAAAACATAAAAGCAATAAAATATGTTTCCATAAAAGCCTCATGTTTGCCATCAGTCATGCAGCTTGCCAAAACTTCACAAGTCACGGTGAAGACGTTTAAGATTCATGCTATCCCTTATAAGTATAGAAAGCATCTGATAGAGGTCATGTAAAAAATGCAGTCATAACCAATCTAGATTAGCAAAAACAGCATAAACTATGAGCAGTTGTCTTGATTATTTGCTGTGAACATGTTTAACGATCTTTTCACAAGCATTGGCAACCACAGGCCAGAGTTACTGCAGTGAAGAGCCTCAGCACGTAGAACCACATTTTTCAAGAATCAACACTGATGTACTTTTGAGAGCACAGAAAGAGCAGTGATGCATTAAACATAAACAAATAGAGGCCTAAATGGGCAGTAATTACTGCAGATCATTAGTGCTTGTTAAGGGAAACAAGGCAGTTGACCAGACAGTGCCAAACTCAGTGTGTTTACTGCGTTTCTTTCTTTCTTTCTTTCTTTCTTTCTGCGATGGCTTTTTGCGATGGCTCTCCCTTGTGTTTACTTTCAATAGAGTGTCGTTCCATAGAACAATACACAATTGTTTGAATGGCCTATGGTATAAGGACATGCTCATCACTTTCCAGGAACAAAAAGAGAAAACAAAAAGAAGACAAAAGAAAAGTGCCTTGACTCAAAATAGCCAGTGAATTAAAGATCACTGGCATGTCGTTTAGCACTGATGTGCAAAAAAATGTGAAACATCACCTGCAGCTATAATGCCAAACATATGTCAATGTCCCAATGCAAGAAGGGAAATTACATACCTGTGCTGTTCTGTCACTCCTTGAGGCATTTTAACACTTGGGAAAGTGCGTTTTACCCCAAATATTATATAAGAACTAAAAAACAGTTTTCCTTAATTTCTTAAAAAAGAGTGGATTTCAGTAGATTCACAAAAGACAGCAGGAGTTATAGTGTGCGCATGTGTGTCTAGCAAAGCTTTTCTTTTTATCTTGCAGCACACATTCCCAAATTAGATATTACAATCTCCTACAGCAAACTTTCTGCAAGCCTGCACTCATGTCAAAGTGTTTTAACAGGCTGCATACAGGCTGATTATCACTTTAGAAAATCACCTGCTGCTAGATCTCAAAGGGAACGGTTAAGACTTGGGATCAGCCATTAGCTGCATTGTTCAGCCCCATGGCCTTCCTCTCTGACAGCTGGATTAGTCAAGAGTCATCGCTCCAATAATTAACTCTCTCGAATGTGATGGAGTGCTATTATTAAACCAAATTTCCTGAAAAAGTTTATAAAGTAAATAATTTTGAATTAGCATGCTTAAGATGAGTCTTAGAAACTGTTAACCTCAGCCTGTTACTTTGATAAAGAAATAAGACAATAAGGTTATCTTCTTATGGGAAATGAATCCACTTGAGACATTTTATGCTAGGTAATGCCTTCATGAATGATCAGGTGTTGACATGAGGGATTAGAATATGAGTCTCAAAGGAGCTAGATAAAACTCTGTTTTCATATCTATTGACGCTCGCTTTGACATTTAGCTCATTCTGCTTTTGAATAACATTTGCCTCTGGAAAACTGATTGCCAGAAATAATTTTGAAAAACAGAACTCTAACACCCCAATAAAATGCCTCTACCTGTTTCTACAAGTCAAAGATCACTGTCCCAGCATGTAAAGCTGCACGTGGCTCGCTCCGAGGCAATCAGATAAGAATACTCTTCTAAAAGCACGAGCCTGACGCAGCTGCTTAAATCAACACGACGCACCCTTCACATTAACCAACTGGCATAAAGTATAATAGCATTTCCTGAGTGTGTAAAATTGCATTGCCTGAACATACAAAACACCTCACCTAAGATTAGTGCAAACTAAAGCATAGGTCACAAAGCTGGTTTAGCCAGAAGACCCAACTTTACAATCTCAGTTGGTTTTACATTTATTTGTAAGGAGAGGCTTTTAATCAAACAAGCCTATTGTAAACATATTAATCTTTGAGCAATATGGTAAAGAATTATGAAAATTGTGAGTTTGCTGGGACCTCAGCCATGGAAACTCTCGTTTGCATGAATGCTGCAAAATACTCATTCTTAGACACACACACACACACACACACACACACACACACACACACACACACACACACACACACACACACACACACACACACACACACACACAATGCAATATGCACAAACTTTTCAGCTGCTGCCACATGAAAAATTCCCATGCACTTTAGTTTCATTCAAGATTCTGCACACGTGTCCTATCAAACATCACTTCAATTCCTCAAAAGCCCAATACATCTAACTTATTTTGTAAACAATTTAGCAAATATTTAAGACAGTTAAGATAATTGTAAAAATGTAAATGCAAAATGCCTGCATCAAAGAAAGAATTACAAACTAGTGAAACTATGTGTTAGCTATAGTTAAGTTTTAAGTATTTTTAAGCATTTACGTTTCCTTGTGTGTAGAAAAACCTCATTCAGACATATTTCTCATCTTCTGTATGCATGTATATCTTTATTCCTGTGATGGCAAAACTGAATTGTTACTCCATTACTCCAATCATCAGTGACACATGATATATCCTGATTTGCTGCTTAAGAAACAGTTCCTATTTTTATCAATGTTGAAAACAGTTGTGCTGCTTAATATTTTTGTGGAAACCCTGATACACTTATCATTAAAATGTTTTATAGTTCTTTATAGTCTTTTATTCTTTAGAAAGACCATGATTAGAGTAGAGAGAGAGAGTCTTTGAAAAATGTATAATTTTGAATTACCGTTTAAATCCAAGAATCTACAATTATTTACATAATTTTTGACATGTATTTTTGTTATGAGGTTTGTCAGTTGTGAAAAGCTTCATTCAGGCACATATATAGATTTATTAATCTTCAAAGCATTAAAGAGTAGAAAGATCTAATTCTTCTCACCTGAAAGATGAGCACTTTAAAATGGTTCCTCTTGAGCAGACGGGCATGGTTGGCCTCCAGATGCTTCACCTGGCTGCTCTGTCTATCCAGGCGCTCCTTCACCTCCTTCACATTGAGGCCAGTCTTGCGTGAGCGCTCCAGCAGCTTGGCCACGCTGTTGGCCGTGGACATGTGGTTCTTGGTGAGCTGGGTCACATCGCCCTGCACCATCCTCACCGCCCCCTCCAGCTCAGCCTGCTTCTTCTCCATCTTCTGCTGATTCTGCTGCACTGACTCGATCATCACCACCAGCTTGTCGAGCAGAGCCATCACCGTGATGGCGCTGACCTGGCCGCCAGTGGCCGTGGGGCTGGTCGGGGGCTTGGAGCCCAGGCGGGAAAGGGTGTGGACGGGGGAAGAGTGCACAGAGCCGGGACTGAAGCTCGGAATGAGGAGATCCTGAGCATCTGGAGCTGGTGGTGTCGGGGTACTTTCCTCTCTAGGTAAGGTGGCTGTGCTTCGCTCGGCGTGAGAGGAGTCTTCACCCATCCTAGAGTCAACGCTGGTGGTTTTGAATAACAGGGTTAGATTCACTCTTACAGACACTCTCCTGCCTTCTGCGCCTCTCTAAAAAAACAACATTCCCAACACTCCACTTAAAAACTCCCCACACACCCAGAGGAGGGGCCTGGTTGCTGTGGTATTTAGCCCAGCCCATCAGAGTAATGTGAGTAAAATGAGTGTCAGTGTGAAAGGGTGCCACCGCATGTGTGCTTTTCCCTCAGTGCAATTTCAGTATTGTTTAATCAGGTTGCAATCAGTCATGGGTTTGATAATGTTTGTTTGTCATATGTATGAAATGTCCCTAAAATACATATTTTGACAACACCGGCAACAGTTTGTGTGAAGGAATGGGGGTGTATCAGTATCTGTGTGAATGCACCTGAATGCCTCTTCATTTCTTCACGAATCTCTGCTGGCGTTTCTCTCCTCAGCTGTCCGGCAGACTGGGGAAATGTCACACGGGGAAATAAGGAAATCAGTGTTTGAACAGTGAACTCAGCTCATCTGTGGCAGTGGCACCATGCACACACACACACACACACACACACACACTGCATAAATGCTAGGTTTAAGAGATATCATAAAGAGATTAAAGAGATTTAAGAGATATATTTTATATCAAAAATAAAAATTCAGTCATCATTTGCTCTCATGAACTCATATCTTTTCAAAACTATATGACAAAAAGAGATGTTTTGAAGTATGTTCATGACGCTCTTTCCCATACACTAAAACTGGATGGAGACCATAGGCTGTCAAGCTTTAAAAATATGGTCTTCATTCACTTTTACATATAGAAAATGACAAAAATAGATGTTTTGAAGGAAGTTCATGATGCTGTTTTCCATACACTAAAACTGGATGGAGACCAGAGGCTGTCAAGCTTTAAAATATTGTCTTCATTCACTTTTACATATAGAAAAGAGCAGCTTAATTAATACATTTAACTAACACTAAAACCATAATCTTTCAAAATAATAATAATAGTAAAATAAAATGTATCTAAAATAAAATATAGATATAAATATAAAACCAAACTTATTTTATCTCAGCAACATTCCTTATTTTCATTCAGTTAAACTTGATGTACACAAATGACTAAAACTATAACTGAAATAAAAATCATTACAATAATATTTCAATGATAAAATAACACAGACTTGAACTGATGAATAGCCAATGTTGTATTCTACAGATTAATGATTCACTGAATCATATGGTCCAGCCATAAGCTAATAGAAATTCAGTCATGAGGGTGAGTAGTAGCTATTTTTGGGTGAACTATACCTTTAAGAATGTATAAGGAGGAGTGCAAAAATTCAAGAAAAAAATATATTTGAATATCTGTTTACATTATTCACAGACAGAACAAGCAACACATTTTTATAATACCTTTAATGCTAATTGTACATGATGGAAATCCAATAGACAAAGGATATCCAGCAGATAGCTCACAGTAATAATAATAATAATAATACATTCTAAGTGCACTAGGGTAAATTACTACCTGTAATCATAACCTTATGATTTTTTTCTAGGATTTAAACCCATGTCAGACTTTGAATGTTAACGATGTATTAAATCTTGCTCAATAGTCTAAATGGACAAAGAGAAGGAAAGACACTAACTAATTCATAGATCTGTGACCATGAAAGGTAAAAATTGTGAAATAAATGCCTCACCTGGAAATCTGGTGTGGTGCTCGTATCAAAGATAAACACGCCACATTATTCTCTTTCGACCAGAGGTCATTTTCTGGATAATGACAATCAATAGCGACAGAATAACATGCATAACTCAGATATCTGTTTGGGAGTGTTATTAACGGCAAGGACAATAATCTAACATGAAATGAACTTTATCTCCCACATCAATTAATTTCCTGACAATTGTCAGAGAGGGAGATTGCCCCCCTCTCTCCTAGGCTGTCTGCATGTACAAAGAAAAACACTACTAATGTTTTCTCTGTTGTAGTTTGGTGGGGTATGTGTATTCTGTCGTGTGCACTGCTCATAGATACAAAGCGAAAACCATCACCCATGAGGTCACATCCACACGGACATCGACAGGTTATGCCAAAACAAATTACAATTGTACTTATTAAAAGGATAGTTTACCTAAAATAATTTACTGGCCCTCACATCATTCCAAACATATAATACTTTCTTTATTTTGTGGAACACAAAATATATTTGGAAGAATGTTAGAAACCAGACACTTTTGGTGACTTCAAACCCTTTCAGAACATTGCTTCTTAACACATCTACTTTCATGTTCCACAGAAGAAAGTCAGTCAAACAGGTTTGGACTGACATGAAGATGAGTAAACGACAATAGACCCCCTTGTTGTGTTAGTTTTGTTTTGTTTAAGTATCCCATTAAAAAAGCTTACTTATTTCTTAAACTATTCCATTCATTCAGCCATTACATACACAGTGCCGTGAGGCCTGACCTCTGCAGGTAGAAGGTACTCACTGCACTTAAAAAATAATAAAATAAATAAAACAAAATAAAATCAGCCAATTAATAAATCCACCAACTTGCAGTTTAGCACGGGTATTTTAAAAACCCTGTAGTGACCACAAAACCTACCTAGAAACCTGAAAGCAGAGAAAATAAGTGCATGTTATGATAGGTACAAATCATTATGTTTTTGGACCATATTTGACAATGTATTAGTAGTCTAATGCACTTCTGCAGTTGGATAATAGTGATACTGTAAAGCATCTCAGTAATGTGTAGTTTCCTGTCAGCTATGTAAAAATATCCTGTTGTTGATTCTAATTAATGAGTCTCCATTATAAAAAACGTAGTATACTTCAAGTTTATTTTATTAAGTATACTTAAGTAAAGTTCAAGTATATTTTTAGGTATACTTTATGTAGTAAGTATACGGATATCAGTGTACTAGTAGTATAAGTGTAAATGTACTGTTTCAATACTCATTGGGACTAAATTGGACCACTTTCTAGTATATAAAATAATACTTTTAAGTATACTTTAAGTATAAAACTACACAACTAGTTTACATCAATGTTTTTAGCTTGTACTGCAACTATAATAAAAGTAAACTTATAGCTATATTTATAGTCTATTAATTAAATACTTGTAGTAGCATTGTTAGTACACTTTGAAGTATAGTCTCAGTAAAACTAGTTTAGTAGTTTTATACTGTAAAAAATATACTTTTTAAAAACTTTACATCATTCTTTAAGTATACTACTATGTCCATATTTAGGTATTTATTTGTATATTTTATATATCTGAACATACAAAACATCAAAATAAGGAACAGAGTATCTGCTTGTAAACATAAACATTTTTATTATAGTTTCATGCAATCTTTTTTTTAAACACTTGAATGTGGGTAAGTTTCATTAAAAAAAAATTAAGAAATAAAGAACATTTTGAATCAAAAGATGAAAAAGACTATGAATTGGTCGATCAACACCCCAAAGCTTGACAGTCATTATTACCTTTTCATTGGTCGACATTTTATTCCATAACTTTACACAGTTTGGATGCTGTTTTATTAGAATACATGTGGAAGTATCTGTTGTTTCTGTTTCTTCTTCACTTGTGTTTTTAGGAAATTCTGTACAGAAGATGTGTACAATGAAAACAAGTATACATCAAATATATTTAGACTTTTTCTAAGTATAAGCTAAGTATACTTAAATACCATTTTAAGTATAGTTCTAAGAAGTACATAAAGCCCATTTCTTAGAAGTACAAAAAACTACACCAAGAGTATACTTTCTTATTTTCCCTGCTGAAAAAAACAATAGAACTCTGCCCAAAACACAATATAAAATATAATGGATTTAATGGTTATAATGGGAATTCTATTGGTTTTAATGGAAACTATAATGGTGTCTACTGGTATGTGATGGATTCTATTGGTGGGACGTTAAATCCTATTAGAAAAATGCCAAAAAAACACACTACAAAAAGTAATTTTGTTATGATTTTACTGGAAAAAGCTAATGGTTTATACTGGTATTTTAATGTGAACCATTGTAATTTCTGTGATGCTTTCTATTGGGCTACTATTGTTTTTTTTTTAGCAGGGTTTAGTCTAAAAGAAGTATACAAATAGCACATTTGAATAAACCTTCACAAGGGTCTGTAGATCGTATTTCTCATTAGTTTCATATTATTTGTGACTGTTATTGAGTTGTCACTCATAGTGTTGCATGATTTTTGTTTCAGCTTCATGGGAAAATTCCAGAGTATGCAAAGACATGTCACTGCAAAGCACACTAAAGTTATGCATGTGTTATTGCTACCTTTGTTTAAAACTTGGATGGCTTCGCTGGTAACAGGTTCTTCAATATGACTGTTAGGTGAATGCAAATTGTTCGGTGTCTGGTGAGAGATTGCGCTTGTGGCATCACAGTAATGAGAACGAAAAAGACTTCAGCCTTCATTAGCTGAATAATAACAGACAGATTTCTTTCTCCTGCCTCTGGGACCTTTTGACCAGTGATGAAAAAAGCAGTAGTTGGTAAAGACATCTGAGAGATAATTTGACAATTTTCCCTCAGATCTTGACGGTCCTGAAGAACAGTATTTTTCAAAGCCCTCCCAACCACCCACATTAAATGCCATTCCCTTACTTTATTTATTTATTTTTGTAAAGATATTCAAGAATGCAACAAGAGTCAACAATTGTTTCTTATTTTATATATATATATAGGCCTATATAATAAATCAGTGCTTCCCAAACAGGGCTATAGTTTAAAAATGAATCATTGTTAAATGGCCTCTGCGTGCTAAATGGTATCCAGTGTAATAAAAGTTAAAAGGAATACATTTCTGATTTGGCTCAAAATACAACTGAGATACAACAAAACAATGGCATTCAACTAAAAGCAAATTATTGATTGTAAACCTGGGGTACGTGTTATGAAGGTGTTGGAATGGATCAGATAAGAGCTGTTTTCACGCGGCTTGGCTACTGATTCAGCATTGCTGAGAATGCAAAGTATGTCTATATACTCTTGCACTTTATTTCTGGAGCTCTATTAGTCTACGGGGAAAGCAAAATAAAATCATATACCAAATTCATAGTCATCAGAGCTACCGTACTGCATAGTTGAAAACACATGAGCCTGAGAATAAAGGGCCTGTTTAGTGGAAGCAGAACACAAACAGACAAATACATGCTCATTTTCATTAAGGCTCTCTCTTACCCCTGTGGCACACAGACTGTCAGACAGGACAGGAAGTGCAGGGACTCCACTGTACTGGTCTGGGGTGAAGTAGGAATAACTTCTGCAGACAAGGAATGTCCAGAATTCCTTAGTCCTAAGGGTCCCGTCCTCCACATGACCTTTAGAGACCAGTATATTCTCCGTATCTCTCTTTAAACAAAAACATAATAATAATAACTCAGCTACTTTAACGTATTTTCCCAAAATCCAGGACAGTATCTTCTGTTGTTTCTGGTTTGTTTGAAGTTACACTATTAAGATGCATTTGGCATTCTACAGCCTTTTCTGTTGTTGCTAGGGTAAGATTGACCATAAACAGCAAACATATATTAATACATAATTAAATTTATATTGGATAAAAGTCTTATTTGAAAGGAAAATAAAAGGTTAATTTTGAAAATTACCCCAATTATTATGCTCATCGAAGGGAAGTCGTGGCCTAATGGTTAGAGAGTCGGACTCGTAATCGAAAGGTTGTGAGTTCGAGTCTCGGGCCGGCAGGGATTTCCGGTGGGGGGAGTGAATGTCCACGGCGAGGTTCCCTTGAGCAAGGCACCGAACCCCCAACTGCTCCCCGGGTGCCGCAGCATAAATGACTGCACTGCTCGGTGTGTGTTCACGGTGTGTGTGTGTGTTCACTGCTGTTTGTGTGCACTTGGATGGGAAAATTCTGAGTACGGGTCACCATACTTGGTCACTTCGCTCACTTCACAATGTCACATTTGTTTAAAAAATACAACAAAAATAGCTATATTGTGCAATATTATTATAGGATAAAACAACCGTTCTCTATTTTAAAATGTAATTTATTCCTGTGTTGGCAAAGCAGCCTTTAGTGTCACATGATCTTTCAGAAAGCATAAACATTGAGAAATACAGAAACATTTTTTTATATTATCAATGTCGAAAGCATTTGCTTAAATTCAAAAGAACAACATTCATTTTATATAAAATATTTGTAACATTATAAATGCATTTACTGTCACTTTTGAGCTTGTCATGTGTCCATAACATTTTATTTATTTATTTAATTTTTTGTAAATATTGCTGATCTCAAACTTTTGAACAATAGTTTACATGATTGGGTTCTCTAAGACCCCAAACATTAGAAACAGCAAAATAAGTTGTTGAATCACCTCGCTAGAAACACCTGAAACTAACCATATACCTTAAACGTCATGGCATCCACAAAAGAAAAAGCACACTGTGCTTTGTGATATAAATTATTTATTTACATTACAGAAAAAGACCCCATCAAGACAAACAAATTAACTATTGTAAATATTACCCATACATAACCAAATAACAGGACTTTTCCTATCATGGTATCCTAAAATTCTCTGTTTGTGTCCTGTGCCACAGGTGCAAGGCATCGTGTGTAGAACCCATCGTCCTCCATTATATCTGCACCATCGTCCTCCGTCCCTCCATCCTATCATCCAGCAGAATGCAGTGTCTCTGTGGGGACGGAGTTTCTTCTTTTCTGTCCTCTGTCCAAACTACGTTTCCCATGATTCTCTACTCACGGGCTCAAATGAGGCGGGTGGAGGCGCGCAGGGTGTTTTCAGAGTTGTAGTGCATTGTGGTCTGCTTCTGTCGGTTGATTCTGTTTGTCCGTGGGCACTTCCTGCAGAGGAAGGAAGTGAAAGAACATCTTATCACACATGTAACTTCCAGGCAGCTCTACGTTATTTCTAATCAAACAATGCCTGGAAGGTAAAAACTCATATTTCAGAGCTTAGAAAAAGCCTTTGTTATAAAAATAGCTTCTTAATTAGAGATTAGAGATTGTAAGTTTTAAAAGAATGTGTCATGCATTCTTCTGCATCAGTATTCATCGCAGTTTTCCACTGATATGACTTGAAACAGCACAACAGCTCACAGACTCTTTGCCTAAAGGGGCTGTTTCTTTTACTGGAGATGAGAATAAATAAACAGAAACTGACAATGAAGCTAAATTAACAATGATTCCTAACGTATATATTTCTTTGGCCCATACAAATGTATTCTGACAAACACTTTTTGACTGGAGTCTTTAAGTAATGTTATGATTTTATTCATAACATTATAACAAAAGTACTATCCATTAATGTTGGTGTAATATGTTTGATGTAATTTCTGTGCCACTAGCAGCACTAAATGGAATAGCAATCTTTGAATACAACATTTGCTCTACTCGTTTGTCCAAACAATGGAAGATGGGGTAAGAGTTAGATTGTTTTATTTTTTTTGGTGCAATTTTGTTTAGAGCAGAGTGTCAGGTTTTTGGAACTACTGTTTTTGAAAGAAGTCTCTTATGCTCAACAAGGCTGCATTAATTTGATCATAAATACTGTAAAAATAGTAATACTGCGAAATATTATCACAATTTAAAATACCTATTTTCTATTTGAATATATTACATATTTTAAATGTATTATTGTATTTAATTACTTCAGAAATTATTATAATATGTTGATTTGGTGCTTAATAAATATTTGTTATTTTTATCTATGTTGAAAACATACACATATGATTCCTGCTTAATATTTTTGTGGAAACTAATACTTGTTATTCGGATTCTCCGATGAATAGAAAGTAAAAAGAATCACAATTGAACCACAATTTGTAACATTATAAAGATTTTTGCAGTCACTTTTGATCAATTTAATGTGCCCATGCTGAATAAAATATTTTTTTCTTCGAAAGCAAAATATTACTGATTCCAAAATGTTGAAAAGTTAGTATATATAGACTGAAGTCTATCTGAGGTCTAATAATCCATCAATCACTTCTACAATCTCTCATGATACATCTACATATTGAACACATTCACTTTTTTGATGTGAAAAGTAAATGTTACAGCAAACGGGTGAGTTATTTAGTGCTGCCAGTGATTTAGATTCCACTACCCCACACGCACACCCTTCGACAATGACCTTTCACGGAGTGTAAAGTGTGTTATTCTGCAGACTCCTGCTGGCAGGGACTCTCACTCTATAAAGAGCTGCGAGTGTGTGCGATCTACACAGGAGGTAGCTGTCCTCTGCTTTGTTTGTGACATGATGCTGTGGTGTTTGTTTATACTCACCGGGTGATACACAGCACCACTACACATATGATGGCCACCTGCAGAGCCCCAATGACAGATGCGATGAGAACGTAGCGGAGCTTTCCAGAGCCAGGCACCACGTACAGCACATTATACTCCTTAGTGTCACACTGTGGACCGCTGAATCCTGAGTGACAGCTGAAGAAAAGAGGAAGAAACGGCGTTATATCCTTGTTAGATTAGATGTGAGTGTTTTAGTCCTCTGTGGATTTATTGAGGTTGTTTTAAAGAGTCTACTCTCTCTGTAATATCTCTGTTCACACACACACACCGCAGTGTTTCTCGCTCTTATAGTCTTTCCTCAGAAACACCTGCTGTTTTACTGCAGCACCTGCCAGAGAGACTCTCCTGTTCTGTCTTATCATTTCTCTCTAGTACTCTTTACTTTGTTTTTCGGTAACTTTAATAAGAGTTTCACAACTTTAGCAGACAATTGTTTTTTAATAAGCTGATGTGTGCAGTTTTCCTATTTAATACATTCTTCTGTCCCAGTTTTATCTGTAGAAATGACTTAGATTGAATTGGCTAAAAACAGGTAACAATCAACCTTTGGAGAACGTTTGGAGTTTTAGACACTATCTGTCTGTACTGCCAATGAAAGACCAGGGTTAGTATAGTATACAATAAAATATGTTTGAGTTATATGGTCTTAGCTTTAGATAACTGTCTATCTATCAAACTATCTATATATAGTTAACTAAAGACCATAAAATGCATTTTATTTCAGCTAGTTGCCAAGAAAACATGCCTCGTTTTAATTTAGCTTAACTAAATTTTATTAAATAAAGCACTAAAATAGCTAAGGCCATAATAAAACAGTATAAAAACTATACAGACATTACCTAATAAAATAACATAAATACACAACAAAATTGTTAAAACTTCACAATGAAATGAACGAAAGCATACAGACAAATTAAAACAGTTAATACAAATTATAATAATATCTCAATGATACAAACATAACTGAAAAGGGGGTAGTGTTTGGAAAACAGTTCTTTAAATGTGGCAGATATTTATTGGCTTGAGCACTAGGGGGAGACAAAGATCTGTGATACAGTTTTACATGCACAATCACAAAAAGCGTGTGCCTAAACACACTCACAGTCACACACTGATTCACAATGTATTTTTGTTGACAGGATGCGCTGGCGTGATCACACACATCATGAGTTTGTGTGTGTGTGTGTGTGTACCTGCAGGACGGTGTTGAGAGCATGTTGGGATATTCACAGTCTCCGTGAACACAATAGTTCTTATAGTGCTCAGGGCAGGGGATGTATAGCCCTCTCGCCACCTCTGAAATCTCAGGCTTCTCCTCTAAAATTCAAACACAGTGGGTCAGAACAGCTAAAAGTCAAGGGCACTTCAAAACCACAGGACAAATATATTAAGAACAACTTTTTATAATTAAACACACCCACCTGTGTAGTCTGTCCTGGCATACTGTCCATCTCCTGCTTTGGTGCCTGTAATCATGTCGCCTACATGATAGAAAAAAATTCAGATGTTAAAATGAACTGATCTGCTGGTTATATAATACAACATTGTTTTTCCCCCTCTTCATTTGTACATTGTCATTTTGAAGATATCATCTGGGAAATTGCTATATTCTAGAGACTAATGATCATATGAACATGAATGAACTTGATTATGTAACAGTGATTTATAATGTTCATCTTTACATATGCTCTATGTTGTTGTCTTATATAAATGCAAATTGAATGGAAGAAGACATCATGTAACAATGTAATAAATTAATACATTATATAAAGCCATCATAAATCTGCTCTTCTTACCCTGACAGTGACCAAGGAACTTGACCTCGATTCGTTCCTGCCGCTGACACGATGCTTCTTTTACCTGGCAGGGGTTGTCATAGGAACGGCCGTCTGATGCGCACACAGGGTTAAAACTGATGTGGGAGCAGTCGATGTTACAGACGCACCTGTGATGTGAGAAACAGCATAGTAAAAGCCAATTACTGACAAATCAAAGACCGTGAAAAAGATCATTAAACAAGTGTCACACCTTGTTTGATCAAGCTGTCAGCTAAGAATAACACTTTAAACATGCAAACTGGGGACTCAAAGTAATTGCTGGAGGGGATTCGGTTTCACACCTGATATTGATGCAAAAACTTCACTATTCAATTAATATTTTTCCGGGCCTCTGGAAATAATGCAACTGTTTTGGCCTTCTGCCAGTTTTTATTAATATTTTAGGAGAAAGAGGATTGGAAATGATGGAGAGAAGAGGAGGAAACAGAGTGGAGAAATGTAACAAAGCAGATTATAAGGCTGGTCAGCCAAATGAACAGCAGGGCTCAATCTAAGCACTACCCCACAACTCTAGAGATGGGAAACAATAAACATTTCCTGATTCAATTTTGATTCCCAAGCTCTAAGTTCGGGAAAACAGACTCATTTGGGTATATATTGGGATTATAATGTTAATTTTGTGTACATATGATCATAAAGGACCAAGGCTGCCCCCTAATAGTCGACTAACCCTTAGTCGACCAGAAGAGGTTTGGTCGACCAAAATTGTATTAGTATCTTAGTCTCAGAAAAAAAAAACACTGGCGAAGTCAAGCAGATCTTAAAGTGCTGGTCTGTAGAAGCTACATCGGGCAGGACATCCAAAACGCTCCCTATATTATTCATCAACCTCAAATATGGCTTATCATCTGAAATATGTAAGAATTAGCAACTTTACATGGCCGCTCAATCTAACTTGAAGCTGAATAGCAGAGCGCACTGCATGACAGATGGAGGCGCTGGTGCACTCACTTGCTCTTAAAATACTCTGTCATTTTTGGTCATACAGATAAGAGTAATACATCTTTTGAATCTATAAAGACTCTACGTTTATTTGTGTGCACTCATAATAACAACAAAACATTGCACTTTTGTAAAATAATGAAAGCAAACAGTTTGCGCTTTCTGCTGTCTCGGTCTCTGTGAACTTGAGCACAAAACTCCAAAACTCTGTGTATGTTTGCCTTACAGACATAAAAAATATCTAAAGAGAGCGGCATGTCTAATTTCAAATAAACCAATTCAAATGGAAAACTAATATTCTCAGATTGTTTCGATATGAAACATGCATAGAGGTGCATCCAATACTGCGGAGATGACGAGTCAGTGTCGTCGACTTCATCTCTTAAACCGAAAACAAAGAAAACACTAGTTTATCAATGATTTATTAAAATGTTATTACAGGCTCCTTGCTGTTTTCTCCTGTCACATTCGTAATCATTACTTCTGCCAGTGTTGTGGCACGTTTTATAAGTGTGCTTAAACACTTTTAAGGCTATGTAGGCAATTAAAGGCTCATTATTATGATTTAAATAGTTTATTACTAAACATGCGATCAGTCAACTAATGCTTCAAATGAACGACTACTAGTCGACCAGAAAAATCTTTAGTCGAGGGCAGCCCTATAAATGACAGTGTTTTAGATTGATTCAAAGCAATAACTATGTTTTATACTATTTATTAAAATAATACTGTCAGGACCTCTATCATCAAAGATGATTGACAGTTAGCAAACAGTTTGGATTGGCTGTATGGTTTCATTCTGGGCAAGAACTCCCTGTGCATCCATGCAGCCTATAGCATGGATAAGAGCAGGGAGAGCAGCGATACCCCCCCCCTCCTCCCCTATAGGGTAAACAGAACAGAACCAACATAAATGTATTGCAAATATAATACATTTTCAATAATTTAAAGTACACATTTTGACTGGACGAGAGGAGGAACTGGGGATGGAGGAGGGTAATTAGCTATTGAGAAACATACAAGCTGCTGATAATACTGAAGCACTCTGTATATGAATGCTGAGATTGACGTTGTATGCCTATAGGTAGACGTGGATCTGCTCAGAGTCAGCTGATGCGAGCTTGACTAACATGACCTGCCAGAATTAACGCTATGCTTGATTATTGTGAAATATATTAAATATGAGCTTGCTATTCAACATTCAAATACTTGGCTAGTGCTAGCTGTAGCAGTTGCAGCACGCTTCAGAAGCCCTCCACCTTCCCCAGCTCCACCTGCATATCTTTATTGGCAGTAGCAAGTCTCTAGACCAAACGCATCAACACTGCCATGTATATTACCCTGCTAAACTCTCAGAGAGCTGTCAAAACAGAAATATATTAATATAAATATTGATGGCAAAGCACAGTTTTCTGCATCATTACTCCAGTCTTCTGTTTTACATGATCCTTCAGAAATCAAACTAATATGCTGGTTTATTGCTGAAGAAACGGTTATTGTTATCAATGTTGAAAACAGTTTCTTTATTCATTTATATATTTGAATAAAAAGTATATAATGTAACAAAGAAAAATATAAAGTTTGTCCCACAAACAACATACTTGCCAGGAATGGATGGTTTTAAGTATTTCATGTATTCTGTTGCTGGTAGATTCAATCAATCAAACGAACACTTGTTTTTATGCCTACAAGAAAATTGCTTTTGTAAAAGCCAGTTCTGCAAAGGGTGAACATTACGATTTTAATGTACACCTCTCCATCATGTATGAGTGTGTTAAGCTCAGCATTTTCACAGGCGTCCTGCGAGACTACAGCCCTGCAACATATACAGATTACAATGGTAAAAAATACAGGCCCCTTTACAAAACGTCTGCATCAGCGGGAACGACAACCTCGCATAAACATTAACTGACATTCATAATTGCCCATTTGGCTTGAGGCTGGATGAATTGCCATTAGAAACAGATTAACACCAACATCAAAATTTTTATGATGTGTCTACTCTATACATGTTGATAAGGGTGTCAAATGTAATGAGTAAAGTCTGTTTTTCATCTTCTTGTCTCAGCGTGAGGCTAGCAGGGAAAGCTCAGGAATGAATGTGGATGGGATCGAACTGGATGCTGCAGTGATTTTCAATCTATAGCACATTCTTGAGTCTATCATCTTGAGCTTAATGACTAGTAGAGAAGACTGGCTTAGCAACCAAAGCACTGCGAACACATCAGTGGAGAATAATACAACGCTCCGTTTCAAATGATGAGAAATGATGAGTTCCAACACTTTGATGTTCCTTCGCTTGTTTTAATGGCTGCTTTTATTCACATACTTTCATTAACGACAGTAATGAGCGCTTATGTGCATATGGATGAAAGGCGATGCGTATGGATAAAAGGCGATGAAGAGACAAAGACACTGAATCCTAGACAAAGTTTCTGACATTTGTGACTGGCAACACATGCAGCCTTTGTATTTGTGTGTGAACCACTCATTCATTTCTGCCTGAGAGAATCAAAAACCTCTAGTCATTCATTGTGTATTTCTGTGAGTGTATTTGGCATATTAGTATTTCCCAAAAGAGTTGACATGAATTTATGGTCTGCATCTTCAACGTTCATGTGTTTCTGCTGTAGTTTCTCTCTAAAGTGTGTGTGTGTGTGTTGTCTGTGTGCCACTGCAGGAAAATGTTGAGCAGAAATGACGATTAAACTGCTGTCCCCAGTCACTTCTCACTGCAGCAAACAGACGACAGTATAATTATAAATCTGTCATTATTTTTGTGTATGTGTGTGTGTTTTTCTTTAACATTCTTTTTTAATAGTTCCACCCTGCCAGTGAGCTTTAGAGATGTATGGAGCCATTTTGTTTTCTGGCACTACTGGAATAATGCAAACTGACAACAAACGTGAGATTAAAATATCTGTTTTAAATAGAGACGTTGACTGAATTAAACTGTGGCGTGGAGTCAACTCAAGGGCAGTTTTGATTGTTAGCCATTGCTAATTGAGATCTGTAATGCATAGTAATTTAGATACATCCCGGGAACATTGGATGTGAGATAAAAACAAACAGGCACAATGACATTGAGATGTATTTATTGTGAAGCACTGGAAATGCTCACACACATTTGCTCTTCAGTATAACCGTCTGTAGTGGTCATAAAGGCTAATGTGTCTTGGGAGCATGCATATTTAATGTCACCTCTCACATTCTCTAGGCACACACAGACTGCAAATGCATTACGTCAACAATACACACACTCACACATTCACTTAGATGCACACACACATACAATATTTCCAATAGCAAATCAAGTAATAATGGCTTTGCGAGTGAGTCAAACGGAATGGTTGAGATTTCCTTAAAAATTCAGGTTGTTTGTATGGTAGCCTCCGTATGTGTGTGAGTGTGTTTATCTTGTTGAGTGAGGGGATATGTCTTATTGATTTGTAAGAGCAATGTGGTTTCTCTGTTATCTAAACTTTTTCCAGCATGGCCTGAGGGCTTCCTGTCTGTCCAGCTGCTCTTTACTCACACACTTTAGTCTCCTTCTATCTCTCAATAGCAGGATTATGATGACTAAGTCTGTACTTGGTGAGGACAAGTCTCTGTTTTGTATCTTTGATAGTTTGATGAGGATAGATGAGGAGTTTTGTCTTTTTGATCCCAATGTTTGATTTAGATTAGTAGTGTTAACTTGGTTGTGATAGGATCCATTCATTGGTCCATCCAAATAAGAGACTCTGTGTATTTCGAGCTGGTTATAATTAAAAGTTCTGTATTATGATTTATTTTAATGCAACATATATTCAATATAAACTCTCATAGTTCCTCCATGGACCATCCGGCTACAAGGAAGATAGACTAAGACAATTATTTAACATATAATTGGCAAAATAACCAGTTAATTGCCTTTCTTTAACCATAGATAGTATTACAGGATTGGTAAAATCCAATATCTGTCTGTCTGTCAACAGTATCTGAAGAGTTTTTAAAATCAAATTCAAGACATTAAGACTTTTTAAGACCTGCACAACTAAAATAAATACTGTGTATGAACACATGTATAGCCTATACAAACATTAGAAAAAACATATCATAAACCAAAAACATAAACCAGATTATTTATTTGAATATTGTGCTGATACTGGTACAATGTATACACTGAATGTGTTAAATAATATTTTTAATCTTTCCTTCATGTGACTGGGCAGACTTGAGAGAAGCAACAGAAGTTTACATTGAATTAAAAGCTGGATATAGTTTATTGTACAACCAAAATACCAAAAAGTTATGTACAATACATACTATTTAAATATAGCAGTCTGGAACTCTTATTTCTTACGCTTTACTACTTTCAGCGGTTCTCTAGAAAGATCAGGGAGATATAATATGCACTCTACAACCATCTGCAACAGTGCCACGTCTTTACTTTGAATGTGCAGCACTCACATTCATTCAATTAAATCATAGCTTTTTGAATTTTAATAATCACATTAGGCCACATTGCGATTCCTGTTTTTCTGTCTGTAAATTTAAAACATCCTAAATGATAATTAAGACTGTCTATCTGTCTGCCTGTCTATCTATAGGCTAATTCACACTGCACCAACGGATGCCAACCATAACCAGATTATAGTATCTATGTGTGTGTCTATCTCTGTTCATATACTGTGTATCAGTGATATTGACCAAATTTTGCCCTAATTCCAGACATTCCAAGAATGCATTGCATCAAAATCAAAGGTGTGAGAAATGTTGATTAGAAATACACAACTCATTCCATATTAAAAATATAATTGAAAATAGTTCAGTTCGAAAACAGATTATTCTACACAATATTTGTGTGCGCAAGGTATTGTATGCGTCCTATTTTAGCGGCTTTACTGAAATCAATATTACTTCTATCTTCTGCTCGCTCTCTTTATTACACAAACCCAATGACTAGGGCCCAAAACAACAGCTAAACAAATCCGGTGCTTGTCACTACACACAATCAGTGCACAAGCAAACACAGACATGTTATTAATGCAGCTTATAGCATTGATTTTATTTATAATCGCTCATCTCATTTTTCCAGTAATCCTTTCAAATGACGCAGGAAGATGGGAAAATGGAGCGAGACTAAAAAAAGAAGGGCTGCTAAGGGAGGTAGAGTGTTTTTGGTAGAGGAACAGTGAGGTGAGTGAGTCATCTGCAGTCAAGTGTATCAGAGCGAGGGGCCTGTCATGGGACCATCCCTACGTCTCAGGCATAAATGCCTTAAATCGTGCTGATATCTCTGAGGAGGGAGAGGCTGGGCTGTTTCATTCTGATGCCTCCAAACACCCCGGCTCTCCAGCCAGTGCTTGCTGAATCTTTAGTGAATCTACAGGCTGTCTTTGTCAAGGCCGATATGTAATTCCCTTCAGACAGCCTGAGAGAGATGGCAAGAGGGAGGAAGAGAGGCCTTCTTCTATTAAGATTAAAGGGTCGTCTCCTTCACTCTTGCTGGCAGTTAAAGCTGTTCACTGAAGCCCAGGGCAACGAAAACCTCCTTTCCACATACACGGGTGGATTTTAAATATATCATGTGAGTCATGATTTTTTCACATGTTTACAACTCAAACAGATTCTCTGGAAATGATAACCATGACGATGTTGTTAGAAGAACAAAGTGGATGTTGAGGGTTTTCTGCTTATTTTTTATTGAATATAATGAGTTCTCATTGCTGGAGTGCCAGGGCTAAGCAGCCATTGATCAGCAATGATGATGAAACTGTCATAATTGGCCTTGTTTCTTGCTCATTTATTTTGAGCAAGTTCTTAAAGTTCGTATTAAAAGAACAGAGATTTGTTGAAGTATGTAAAATATTCCATATTGACCCAGTGTCTCATATTCCATATCATGCTACTGACAGCACCAATCAACCTAAAACTATCTGTCTGTCACTGACCCGAGAAAGTATTCAAATCAAAACAACAGTTAACTGATTTTTTTTTTTTTTTAAGAAATATTTTTATTCCACCAGGATGATTTAAATTAACCAAAATCGCCAGTAATGACATTTATAAGGTTAAAAAGACTCCTATTTCAAATTAATGCTGTTTTTTAAAACTGCCATCAAAGAATCCTGAACATCTATATCACAGTTTCCACAAAAATATAATAAGAACTGTTCCTTGAGCAACTGTTTTCTGAAGGATCATGTCCCTCTGACACTTGATGTAATGGCTGCTGAAAATTCAGCTTTGCCATCACATATTTTTTTTTTTACATATTCAAATATGTCTGAAAACAGTTATTTTAAATTGCAATAACTGCAAACATTTTATGAATAATGACTTAAATTGCAGTCGGTTCCTCAAACTTTAATATGGCTCCAGAGCACTTGGTGTGTTTTATCGTGGATTTTTGTCTTTTAAATGTCCCCATCCACTCATTGTATGAAATAAAGCAGTGTGACCTCTCTTAAAACATAACTACTCTGGAACAACACGTGGGTGAGTAAATACCAATGATAATATTCAATTTTGGGTGGACTGTCCCTTTAAAATAACCAAGTTTTATTTAAATTCACACACAAAAATAATGGCTTCTTTCTTTTTTTTATCCATTCTTGTGATATTAGTTCTCCTACAGGCTGTGTTTGTGCTTACCAGACATCTTCAGCATCCACATCACACTCAGCCCCAAACTGGCAAATGTCACAGGTGGACGTCTCCTTCTGTCCATTCTCCGCCGAACCCTCGTTCCCTGCTTGAATACACAAAGACGAGACAAGACAGCATAAGCTACCAAAGGTTTGACAAATATTACTTGGGTCAAGATGAGCAGGCAATCACAGTCCGTCTCTCTTTGTCTCTTTCTCCCACACAAACATTCATAAATAGATGGAGAGACGGAGGGAGAGACAGAGGACAGACATAATTCTCATTCAGTCTTTGTCTCAGGCTCTCATGAGAAGTTCAAATCCCCCACTGATCTTTCCTCAGCCTCGCCCCTCATTTCATCATGATGATTTCTGATTTGCCGCTCCTGCTCCCCGTCGACAGAGGCTTCCCAGGAGCTGAAGCTTAAAGCCCCTCGCTATCGCATATCTGCCCTCATCAGTGGACGGGGAAAAGCAATCCCGTACGCCATGGAATTTAAATTACATCTCCTCCTCTGAGGATGATCATTCCCCTTTGGATTCTGACCCTCCATTATGAAGTGCTATTTTTAAAACTTAGACCGCAAAGACAGAGAGATGAGAAAAGAAAGTCAGGCAGATAAAAGTAAGAAAAGATATAACACATAAAACATACTGCACTTCAGTGCAAAGAACAATGTTTAAGTCACAGGTGTTTTTAGTTACTGTTCTGATGTATATATACACTGTATATATATATTTTTTACCTTTTGGTGTAGATTACAAAAACAAATGCTATCTTTGCACTGACACCGTGTCCTTTCATGAATCAAACATTAAATTAACCTTAGTGTTTTTGAATGCCAACTGAGCAATATCACATGAGATAGAGAGCTGTTGTCCTGAATATTTAGACCAACAGTATAACTGCTTTTATACAATAGTTTAATGATCTGTCAATATTAACATTATTATATTAATATTAACCACTGGTGGTGGTTGAGGAGAGACCCCCACATGATTGTAAAGCGCTTTGGGTGTACAGCAATACACAATAAAAAGCGCTATATAAATGCATCATTCATTCATTTATTCATTCATTCATTCATTCATTCATACATTCATTCAACAAAGTTAATATTAAGTAACTTACATTTTAAACACAATAGAGCCAATTGTAGTGCTCCACCAGTGAAAATAGATCCAAATGACTAATTTGGCATCAAAATGAAAACATTTACACAATAAACTGTTGTGTCTCATTGCTGAATGAATCAATATTCAACAAAGTTAATATTAAGTAACTTACATTAAACACAATAGAGCCAATTTGAAAATAGATCCAAATGACTAATTTGGCATCAAAATGAAAACATTTACACAATAAACTGTTGTGTCTCATTGCTGAATGAATCAATGTTCTGACAATGTTTTGAATGAATAATTCAATGCCTCCCTCTTAAAGTCAACCACTTGTTTTGTTCAAGAACAAATCTGTTTTTTGAAAGAATCACTTGAGAGAATAATTCAAAGACTCACTCAAAAAAAAGCTATAAAAAAACACATGTCGACACTTATTGTCGTGGCAATGTAACATGCAGGAAGAGTCACTAAAAATACCCACCACTAATACACACAGAGGCGTGATGCCCATTCAAAGTGAGGGGGCATGTGCCCACTGATTGTGACCAATCAGAGGCGTTCAGATGAGTCATCACTAAAATGCCTGCGTTTTCTTCAATCGCTTGCAGACTGAATAACTCTTTCTGGTGAATTCTCTCATCAGAAACAGCAAAGTGAAAATATATTTTCACAGAATGTTCTTTACAATATGTAGGATGATTTTATGCAGAAAATAGCAAATCTGAAGAAAAAGGACTTTAGCTGGGTTTTCACAGAGAGGGTCACAAATGTTCTTTGCTCTCTTTCAATAGCTACAATGAAAGTGATTTTATTCACATTAACTTTCTATGTTAAATTCACATTACATATAAAGTCAGTAGTATTAAAAATATGTTATAGCGTGACACCCATAAAACAGACAGGATTTTACTCATAGTTAATATATTACATTATTAGGTTACTTTAACCATCGCCCATTATCAACATAATCTATAAAGGTGATAATCATGTTTCAATAAAAAGGAAAAATAAACAAAACATAAGTGCCCCAACTTGTTCCCCTCAAAAATAATGAGTGCATGACTGGAACATGCAAAAAATACAACTGACTTAATGTGACATAATGTGAACACAATGGCTAACATTACCTTTACAAGCATGCACTAACAGATCAAGCTCTGCTCTAAACACATCTCATGTCCAGCATCATGACCGGATCTGATCACCCAGCACCCAGCATCTCCCTGTGGTGTGACTGCATGGACCCAATGGTGTGGAAATGAGAAACCTGTCAGAGCGAAGGGGCAGTAACCGTTATCTCCATCTCCCGGTTAGAAGGACCCTCTGAATCGATTTTCCCTGACCAGAAACAGAGTCGATCACTAACCCCTCTGTTTCATCTGCAACCGCTGCCAAAAATATTCTGTTTCTGCGCCTGTTTATGAATATCTACGCAAGGTCAATGCTTGATTTAATATATCTGTTTTTTTGTGGATAATGTCTACAGAAATCTAAAGTCTTGTAATCTTGTTGTTGTTGTTGTTAATGAAGAATCTTTAAAGTGCTTTTCATGTATAATGCAAAGGCATTAAAGGTTATGAAACATTCAAATGTAGCAATCTGAACACACACTGAGCCGAGGAATAGGTTTTAAATGATGGTAGGAAAGGAGATACTCAAATGAACAGAAGACAGATGGTGAGTGTCCAAGAAAATGGCTCTTAATGGGACAAACCTACTTGTGCAGAAACTAAGGAGAAAGGTGGGGGTGGATTTAGGACACAACATGGGCTGTCTGACAGATGATGAATGAACTCACCCATCTCCTGCACAGTGTATGGAAACTGACCTTCACAACAAATATGTAGCAAGAATGAGCGTATTCCAGTCTGGGTCAGAGAAGCTGTATATGAACTGAGACCACATGTGAAGTGAAAATAGCACCAAGAGACTAGATAGAAAATATTTTCTTTACTAAATATAATATATAATAATAACTATATATATATATATTTGTTATTATATATATAGATATATATATATATACACTCACCGGCCACTTTATTAGGTATACCTGTTCAATTGCTTGGTAACACAAATTGCTAATCAGTCAATCACGTGGCAGCAACTCAATGCATTTAGGCATCTAGATGTGGCGAAAGACTACTTGCTGAAATCCAAACCGAGCATCAGAAAGGGGATGAAAGAGGATGTAAGTGACTTTGAACGTGGAATGGTTGTTGGTGCCAGACGGGCTGGTCTGAGTATCTGAGTATGGTCTACTGGGATTTTCACGCACAACCATCCCTAGGTTTTCCAGTGAATGGTACGAAAAAGAGAAAATATCCAGTGAGCGGCAGTTGTGTGGACGAAAATACCTTGTTGATATCAGAGGTCAGAGGAGAATGAGCAGACTGGTTAGAGATGATAGAAAGGCAACAGTAACTCAAATAACCACTCGTTACAACCAAGGTATGCAGAATACAATCTCTGAACACAAAACACGTCGAACCCTGAAGCAGATGGGCTACAGCAGCAGAAGACCACACCGGGTGCCGCTCCTGTCAGCTAAGAACAGGAAACGGAAACTACAATTCACACAGGCTCACCAAAATTGGACAAGAGAAGATTGGAAAAACGTTGCCTGGTCTGATAAGTCTTAATTTCTGCTGCGACATTCAGATGGCAGGGTCAGAATTTGGCGTAAAGAACCTGAAAGCATGGATCCATCCTGACTTTTCTCAATGGTTCAGGTTGCTGGTGGTGGTGTAATGGTGTGGGGGATATTTTCTTGGCACACTTTGGGCACCTTAGTACTAATTGAGCATTGTTTAAACGCCACAGCCAACCTGAGTATTGTTGCTGACCATGTCCATTCCTTTATGACTACAGTGTACCATCTTCTGATGGCTACTTCCAGCAGGATAATGCACCATGTCACAAAGCTCAAATAATCTCAGACTGGTTCTTGAACATGACAATGAGTTCACTTTACTCAAATGGCCTCCACAGTCACCAGATCTCAATCCAATAGAGCACCTTTGGGATGTGGTGAAATGGGAGATTTGCATCATGAATGTCCAGCCGACAAATCTGCAGCAACTGCATGATGCTATCGTGTCAATATGGACCAAAATCGCTGATGAATGTTTCCAACACCTTGTTGAATCTACGCCACGAAGAATTAAGGCAGCTCTGAAGGCAAAAGGGGGTCCAACCCGGTACTAGCAAGGTGAGGTGTACCTAATAAAGTGGCCGATGAGTGTATATATATGTATAAAATGTTTATAAAATTTAAAATAACTATTTTCCACATGTAGTGTGTGAAAAAGCACAAGGAAAGCATAAGATAAAAAAAAACCTCATAAACAAATCATAAACATCAACAAAAAAGATCAAAATCATAAACATATAAATAAATACTTTCTAACCCCATTATCAATTCTTATTTTATGTTTATTTTTAGTGTATAATTGAGTATTAAAAAGACAAATTCACTGAGAACCTCTAGAGTCCTATTATCTAACAGATATGATCTAACTTTGCTTATAAATATGATTGCTCTACAGAGTACATTATTTTTTTATCCCATTTGCACAAAATAAATTGTTTTGTTTCATATATAAGCATGAGATTGAAATGAATTCCACTTGATTCTTTTGAGTGGTATTATTGCAATGCACACAATGACTGAACGGATGGATGGATGATACTGTAACTCCAGGGTCATCTAGTGAAAAGCAGCTCAGATTAACACACACACACACACACACACACACACACACACACACACACACACACACACACTTTGTGAAATGGAAAGGGGTTTTGAACATCACAGTTAAACAGTTGCGTAAACAAAGAGAATAACGAGAAAGCTCTCCCTGGACTCCAAAAGGTAAAATTATATAATGTATATTATTTTGCATTTTGAAGATACAATGTTACCATAATGCAATGTTGTATTAGTCTACAATAAAAAACAACAACATGTAATGAAAGAAAAGCCTGCATCCGTAACTCCCAGAAGAGATGCTATCACACAAGAAAATGCTGAGCTCTTAAGGGACACAAAGGTCAAGTGAATCTCCACAGATGGAGAGGACACATTACATCTTTGAATCAATAGAGAATGTAGGAAGCATAATACTTAAAGCGGAAAGATGATAGCCTGAAAGAGGATCTTTGGATTTCCACTGATCTCCATGAGCTAATGATTCCACTTCTACATGGTGAATGTGACATTTACGTTTTATGCATGAGTCACAAAATCATCTTACTTTCTCAAGAGAATCTCCAGAGTGATGAAAATTGCCTTTTTCCTCCTTTTGTATGGCAGTAATGTGACTTTTTTTTAGCAATGATTTCAAAATGTATGGAATGATGCTATGGGTGTTCTGTTTCAATACATTGCTTATTGCTTTTTATATGGTGCACTGTTTGTCACAAAGTGTTTGTGCCACAAAATTAGGGATGTGCTTTAGCAATCAACTAGAGCTCAATCCAAAACGATATATTGTTTTAATACCATTGTTGGTAACTTAATATTTGACTTTCTGAGGACTTGACAGCTCATATTTTTGATGGACGATTTTGTAGTTGAATAAATCCTTAAAGTGCCTCTATTATGGTTAATTAAAGGTTAATATTTTGGATTTGGGAGTCCCCAACAATAGGTTGACATGCATGCAAGGTCAAAAAACACTTTCAGTGTCTTATAATATGCATTTACTTTTATCTTATTTGCTCAACACCTCCCGCTTAGCGATTCATTTTTCCAAACCCATCCTTTGCGTGTCACTAATCTGCGGTGATTGGTCCGATTTGCCGATTTCATTTTCATTTCATCATGCCTGTAATGCCTGATAAAGCAGCGTTTGTGAGCTCAGTGATGTTTTGTGTACAGCGTTACCAGGGAAACAGCTATTTTACCGCTCCAAAAGATGCCCCCAGTGGCAAAAAAATTATTTTCATTCATTTCATTTTCATTCAGACTAAAGAATAAAGACCAGCAAGTGGGCCGGCAATATGCTAATGTTTCATGTTGACATGTTGAAACGGCTTGGGATTTACTTTAAAAACAACTAGTTTCAATGATTCAGAGTCGACTCTTTCTTTTGAGAGACAATACATTTATACATGGTGCACTTTCAGATTTAAAAACGTTTTCATTCACTTAGAGCTGTGTTACACATGGCATGAAAGGGAGTTTTCAAAAATCCATTATAGGGGAACTTTAATTGTATAAATGTCTAAACATTTTGTAAGGATGTATGTTTTGACATATGACCTGAAAACTTGTCCCATAAATATGGTACCAGGCTCTCAATGCTCTAATCATGTGGTCATCAAATAAGCCTTCGCCACATTGAGTCCATTAAAGCCTACTTCACACAAATAAGGCTGTTTGAGTGTCCCAGTGCCATTGGGAAACGCATGTCGTAAAACCCCTTTGGCACTTTGCCTCTTCTATCCACACCTGACAGCATAGAAGACCTTGCCAATGACCCATTTGCGCATGTAATTACAGCAATCCGCTGACGACGGTGGCGCAGAGCGAAGGTGTCTAATTTTGTGGAGTGCTCCCGAGGCCCTTTTCTTGCACTGGTTGACAGCTTTTGGAGAGCTCTTTGAAAGCCAGATGAGGGTTTGAATTGGCAAGAGAAGTAAGAGCCAATGTGTGAAATTCAGGAAAGGAGGCCCGAAACGGGCTGCCCCTCTTCGAGGGATTAGGGAAGAAGAATTAGGAAAGGAATTAGGGCTTAAAACTTCATTTTTTCCAGCTTTGACCAGATTAAGTGCTGCTCTTTGAAAGTCTTCCATTGAGCGCTAAAAGACCCAGCAGAAGATCTACGAATCGGTTTCACTCTGGGTCATTACACTGCAACCGTGGGTCAACCATGTAAAATAAACACACATACATTTAACATACCACTCAGAAAGAATTACATATACTGTCCATTAGATGTATACCCAACACATAAGCACCATATCACCAGCATTTGATACAGCTGTACCATTTCTAAAGCTCTCCCTTATTCTCCCACGAGAAGTCCTGCGAGGTTCAGAGACTCTTACATTCACACACAAACTAACATGTGTGCTGATCTCCGGCTCTGACTATAATCTGCCCCTGATGGCACCCATAATGACACTCGCGATGGAGCCGCTCTCAGATATATAATGGAAGAAGAGTGCAGGGGAAGGAAAAAAGATGAAGAGTTGAGGATGACGTGAAATGAGAGGAAAACATCAAATGCGTTTGTGGTATGTAGCAAGGAGAAAGAATAAAAGTAACAAAACAACAAAGTAAACACGACAATGACAGAGAGCGTTCGAAAACAGATGAATGATGAGAGACATAAACAGAGACCGAGAGAGACAAAAACACAAAGGGACAGAGAGAAAGATACAGAAAAAACATCTCCAGCAGCTAAGCGGTCGATGGGCAGTCAATAAAGTGTCACTTTCTGCAAGCTAAGAAGCCGGCCTTGATGAAGGAATCTGACCAGGATCGAGGCTGGAATGAACATTCGCATTAGTGGACACAGCAACTAGTGCTTTACCCACCGAATGGCCTTCCCTAAACTACAATCTTATAATAGACTAAAATGCCCCGGATTAAAAAGGATTTCTTACATGTAGCTGTGGAAGAAGACTGCTGAATTTTGGGGCTTTGAAGAAAGATAGGCTCCCTTTAGATTTCTGCTAGATTTAACTCTTTCATAATGCTGTTGTGTTGAAAAATAACAGACATGCACTAAAATCAAATGTCTTAAATGCTAGCAAATTTAGGCATAGTTTTGCTAATATTAGTCTTAAAAATTCATGTTCTTTATTTCCATTGACGGTTCCATGAAGAACCTTTAGCATTCATGGAATCTTTTCATTGAGCAGTATAAAACGGTTCTATGGATTATTAAATGTTTATACACTAAGAAAAAAGTTTCTTTGGGGAACCCAAAATGGTTCTTATATGGCATTACTGCAGAAACCTGTTGCAACCTTTATTTTTAATAGCTCATTAAACAGTGTTATTAAATTATTAGTGTTTTTAAATATGAACTTGAATTAAGCATTAAACAAAGGCAAGGGAATAGACGAAAATGAGCATGCAAAAGTTAAATATTAAATATCTACATAAATACTGCAATATACAAAAATATGTCAGACAATAACTATTATGGTACCAATAAATGCATAGTACATTCTTAAATTCTGTACTTAAGATATAGGAAGGATGGGAAAAATGTATATTGATAAATTTAGTTAATTTGGCTCATTTCCAGGTTACAATTTATTTTTTTAATGATATGAATAAAACATTTGATGTAGATTTACATGAACTATTATACGATTTATACGAAATACTCTTTAATCCCCCCATTAAATTCCCCTTTCTTCTAGCACATCCCCTGCTGCAGTGGATTGTGACGGTCTGAGCAGCAAGATACTGGCACCTTGTCTTTCCATCTAAACTCCCAGACACCGTGGGGTGGCACAGAGAGCAGCTGAAATGTTCCAGCACTGTGAGTGCCAGTCTTTGCCATCGAGCCCCGCTAATCCCACTGGCACCACAGTGCCAATCTTTCACTCCAGTTTTACCCACTGATCTTTAGAAAAGATCCAAATCAGTAGAGCAAAGCAAGCTGCTGGTAAACAAGAGCTAGCTGTTAAAGTCTATTCCAGAGAGGACTGAATAAAATATGACAGAACTAGTTTAATATGTTCTCTTACATAAAAATGCTATGTTTCATTCACTTTGTTCTGATTGGCTATTTATAAAAAAGCAATGTTATTTTCCTGAAGCGGATCTTATGAACTAATTTGACGATAAATGATTTAGTTAGGACGACGTGAGATTTTCCACCTCATAGAACAACAACTAGTTTTTTGTTTTCTGTTTCAAGTTAAAGGTCATTTCTCAACTCAAAGGAATATGGATTCACTGCTTAGAGACCTAAACCAAATTTAGATATTGGCCTTTAACAACATGTGCCCACCAGGGACCTTGTAACACCCAACAGTCAATGCACAAAAGAAAAGCAAATGAAAACAAATGAAAGCATTTTCACAAGAGATTTTCCTACTAAGCAATCTCACGTCAGTGAGGAGAACCTTTACACATTAGAATTAAGTGAATCGACTTAAAGGTACCTTTACTAAAATGTACATAAAAAAATCTATATAAAAAAATCTATATATTTTTAAATATACCTAAGCTAAAAAGTAAAAATGGCCTTAAAAGACATTAATCAAAATACAGTATACATATAAAATAAATATATAAAAGTTGTTAAAAAGAAGAGCTTTAAAATAAACTGTTTAAAAAAAACTGTTTTAAAAATAAATTTACCAAAAAGTACTTAAACTATTTATAGAGAGCCTTAAATTAACTTTTTAAAATATATATTTGGAAAAAAGCTAATAAAATTCTCTAAAAGAAGCTAAAAACATATTCAGCCACTAAATTGTACATAAAAAGATCCTTAACAATCTATTATTTAAAATAGACTTAATCTTGTGCATGCATATGTACAATACATGTATTTCTCTAAAATTCTTTAAAAGGATTGGTATTTTCTTTAAAGCAGGACATTTTCAAGAAATGGCTAAAAACATATCTCATCCATCTACACTTGACCCTCTAAGACTAGCACTCTCTATTCTATTTCTATTTAATCTCCATGATTTCTTTTTTATTTATTTAAATAAAAGTGACCCTCTAACACTCGCACTCTCTAATCTATTTCTATTCTACTAGTTTTCTTTTTCTTTTAAAAATGGCCCATTTAACACCAGCGTTCTATATTATTTTTCTTTTCTATCTACTTGTTTTCTTTTTATTTATTATAAAAACAACAACTGAAAAACCCTTGCTACGTGTTCTGCGCTAGACTAACCTAGACTTGCCACAGCACTTACATATTGCTGTTCTTTTGTTGGTTTTGATTGCTTATATTTTCTCATTTGCATCGCATTGGATGATAGCATCTGCTAAATGACTAAATGTAAGTGTAAATGACATAAGCAAGGTCTAACACTTGTTTTAGTATACTGATTGATTGACACGTGAGTAGGCTACTAGGTGCATTAGCATTACACTATAAATGTGAATGTACAGTACTCACATATTTCTCACACACAATGCAGTTTGAGTGATCTGATCACTTTAGACCCCAGTGGAACCTGTATTTAGAGCTAACCACTTGTGATCAGATCACGCGAAACTCAAAAATACCAACATTTTAAACAAGATCTAAGTCAGAAAATCACTAGTAGTCTCCTAAACCAGCTGCAAACGTCTTAAGAAACTGGACAACAAATGCTAACATTGAATTCAACATTTATGCTTCTAGCCAAAAATAAGCCCTACCATGTTACGGCATCAACAAAGAAATGTGAACATCTTTTCCATTCCAAAACACCTCCAGCTCCAGCACAAACTCCAGACTTAAGCCCAGCGGAGCTCCTCTTTGCTCCTTTACACTTTCTATTCAAAGACAGTCAAACAAACCAACGACCTCAGCGGATTTTGCAGATGCATCCCAGGATAAATGAGCCTTTAAGAATTGAAAGCTCTACAAACAAACAGAATTTCAAACACAGAGGTTTGTCTCCAAGGAGTTCAGGCTTAGCTAGTTCCAGTAATTTGGGAGCTGGAGACTGCTGTTATGATGGGTATTTCTGCACCGCTGAGGGTTGATGCTTTACTGATTTTAACCAGAACAGATTGCAGTAGGTTCGTTTTTAGTGGCACTCAAGAAATGAAGCTCACTATTGTCAGAAAATTGTGTCCTCATAAGATCCACGACTGGAAAGGGATTAAACTCCTCATAGATGCCGCTGAAAAACGAGTCTATTTTCCCAAGTTACTGTATAAATGTCTCTAGTGTTCCCTACTGTCTCCGTCTTATCTTTCTCTCCATACGTTACGTTTTCTGTCTCATCTCCTGGACTGTAAATCTCCATATGCTATGTTGATATAATTTATTCTGTCTATTGGGAGAAGAAATTCAAACATCTCTTTGTGTGTGACTTCTGTTCGGCTCTACTGTATGGATATAAGCCAAAAATGAACTCTGCTCTTTTCTTTCACTTTCTCTTGTGACCTTGAGGCCATTTTGCCACTTCCTGTCACGGCTCATCAATCACAATGTCTCCTGACCCGTCTAGCGCGCTAATCTCCATATAATCCCACCATTACCGTGAACGGCTCATCTTTTTGTGTCTAGTGTGATTCCTGTTCATCCTCTCTGCCACTTTCCCATTCTCCCCAGCCTGCCCGTATCATTATATTGTATTTCCCAAAATCTATTTTAATAGAAATCCCCTTTCTGCCCCAAGGATGACCCACATTAAAACAGCACATTTATTTCTGAGCGACAGAAGGTTCACGTAGTCCCCAGTACACCTTTGTCTTATTGGATTCAGCGCCTTCCACGTTTGCCTGAGATTTACATTTCATCTGCAAAGACCCTGACTATATTAATAACTCCGGAGGTATTTGTCAGAGCTCGGAACGAATCGCAAATGAGTAGATGCTGACATAAAATGATTGAATTTTCCTTCTTGTTGGGGCTGGAAATAGCTTAGTCTCTGAAATGGTTTTCTACAAAGACAACAAGGCCGAATCTATGTCTTGTTTGTGATAAGAACAAAAGTGGAATATGAAGTCATTTACATTTTCAATGTTATTTTCAATTTTTATAGATTAAGGAAGCACTAAATCCCTTTTATTCTGCTTTTCTCTCAGCTGTGGAGAATAAGGATACAGAAAAAGATGGTTTGAATTTAATTGTTTTAATCATCGTTCCACACAAATCAATTAGTTTACATCAACTCGTTTTTTCATCTTTGTTTAGTTTAATAATTCTTTGTCAGAAAATATAATTTGTTCATTCAACACAAAGGAATACAATTATTTTTAGTGATCATATTAGCAGTACCAACAAGACTTCATGTCTGCCCACGGCAAGATCCATTTTAATTTATGTCGCATTACTAGGTTCTACCAATTGACCATTTACCAACTAGATAGAGCATTTTATCATGTTAAATCGTAGAATAAAGAAACATTCAGGACCCCATCTTTATTAGAAATGCTTATACATAAAATTGTAACTGAACATTAAAGTATTCCCAAGTGAAAAATCATATACTTAAATACAATTTATTCATATGTACATAACTAAATCTATTTCTGGCACATTATAAATTGGTATATTTATTGGTATATTAAAGTCTGCTAAATTGGAACAACTATTTTTGTATTAAATGCATTTTAGTTGTGCAAAAGCAGTGCTGAAGTTCAACTAAAGTTGTATTAAATATACTTGTTTGGGCTAAAGTGGAACTCTTCCAAGTATACTTAAGTACACTTTAAATATCCACTCTTATTTAAATGTTTAAATGCAGAGTTAATTCAGCATAAACTTCAAATATATTTTGGTGACATTACAATTGTAATTCAATTACACCGTAAGAGTGTTGAATATACATTAATATTATACTAATAACAAACTGAGGTCATACTATCCCTTACTTTTAGTGACTTTAAAATGAATTGCAATGCGTTCCAAGGAAACTTGAAGTGTGCTAATGGCACAGTTATTCCGTGCTTCTATTGCAATAAATTAACCTTTATAAATAATGGCACAGCTAAAGAAATGGTATTTTACTAACACCCCCAGCATACCAGTCAACTCAATTATCCAGAGAACATCAGTGGAACATTGGATACAGACATTTGAACATTGGCTGAAGAAAACACTGTGGACTAAAATCGAACCCGGGTCGCTGCCACACACATCAGAGGACTTTACTAGATGCGCCACCAAAGACATGTGTAGTCTCTGTAGACTCTGTAGTCTTTCTATACTGTTACAAATATGTAAACAGTTTTTTCCATCAACGACAAGCCCGAATTATATGGACTTAAAGACTACGAATCGCCGAAAAGTCTTAATATAGACGCAGGAAGCGGTGCGTGGAAATAAACCTGAAACGGCCTGTAAAGAACACGAAAGTGCGTTAAATTTGAAGCTGTTAAAGTCGGTGGACACAACATATTTTATATATAAATGATATATATATATATTTTTTATTTATAAAATGTATATTGTTTCTGTATTTTAAAATATTTTTTATATTAACTTATTTTAATAACAGTATATTTATTGAACAAAAATGTATTCTTTCATTTTTCAAAATAAGCATAAAATAGTACTAACTTTGCTAAAGGGATTGTTTAGAAAAAGTATTACCTTAGACATTATTTAAAAAAACATTATTGTAGCTGAAGTATTTGTATCAATACCGTGTGGCTTTTATCCCGTGTGTGAGGTAAAAAGCACCTCTTGCCACCTCATACATTTATGCGATTTTTAAACAAAACAAACAACTTGAATAATTTATTTTCACTCAAAATCTGTTGCTCTATTAATGTTCAATACAACGTATATATTTTTATGCAATTATACATTTGAGGCACAGTGAATAGCAATTTTTTTCTTAAGATGGACCTTTACCCTATTTGTTGTACCCTATTTGTAACAGTATAGAAAGACTACAGAGTAACCACAGTTTATCACTGCACATGTCTGCTTTGGTGGAGTATCTGGTAAAGTGAGTGCATGTGTGTGGCAGTGACCCGGGTTCGAATCCAGACCGCAGTGTTTTCTTCAGCCAATGTTCAAATGTCTATGTTCAATGTTCCACTGATGTTCTCTGGATAATTGAGTTGACTGGTATGCTGGGGTGTTAGTAAAATACCATTTCTTTAGCTGTGCCATTATTTATAAAGGTTAATTTATTGCAATAGAAGCATGCAATAATTGTGCCGTTAGCACACTTCAAGTTTACTTGGAATGCATTGAAATGCATTTTAAAGTCACTAAAAGTAAGGGATAGTATGACCTCAGTTTGTTATTAGTATAATATTAATGTATATTCAACACTCTTACAGTGTAATTGAATTACAATTGTAATGTTACCAAAATACATTTGAAGTTTATGCTGAATTAACTCTGCATTTAAAAAATTAAATAAGGGTGGATATTTAAAGTGTACTTAAGTATACATGGAGTAGTTCCACTTTAGCCCAAACAAGTATATTAAAACAACTTTAGTTGAACTTCAACACTGCTTTTGCACAACTAAAATGCATTTAATACAAAAATAGTTGTTCCAATTTAGCAGACTTTAAGTATACAAATTTATAGTGTGTCACAAATATATTTAGTTATGCTAAAGTAAATTCAAATAATTTGTACTTTAGTAAAATTTTGATGTCAACATTTTCAATGTCTGATTTCCTTTTCCTCCTTTCGCTTTGTTAGTCAATTTATTGTAGCTTTAATGTTTTAATAGATTATAAGCCTTTCAACAATAGAAGTAATTCATATGTTGATATTAATTTAACAGATAACAATGTGCCATCTTTTAATTATTGGTTCAAAACTGGTTTCAGCCTTATAAGTAGTATATAAACTTAATAATCCAAGATAAAACACCACCCTCGCATTGAAGCTAGGTAATGGACAGGCTTTCCCAGTCCGAGAGCTTTTTAAAAGAGCTTTTTTATCAGATGAACTTATGAATCATATCCGTTGCGATGGTTTGAAAGCCTTTTCTAGCCGCAGTGACACACACTGATAAACAGTGCATCTGACTCAGTAAGGACTGCAGTACAGAAACAGTGCACATGTTCACACTCAGCTTGAATGTTAAGCACACAAACTCCGAGCACAGCCAGACACTTTTCCTTAGTCTTCACCTCCCATTCCAGACGGCACTGCACCCATCTTTATCGCAGCAGCTGAAACGGGGAGATTAGATTATTCTCTTTCTCATTCCTCTAAGCTTGTTACCATGGTGATACCACGGTGACTGAGGAAGGTCCTCACCCGCAGACGGCTGTGCAGCTGACTGTCGTCACCTCAGGGACGTGAGGTCATTCATTTCCCTCCGGTAAAAGCTGCGGAGTATTTTAGAACAGTTTAAGGCACAACTTAACAACCATTTTTATGGGAAAGATCAAATGCGGTCAACCGCAGCTACAAAGACCAAATAAACACAACGAAAACCCAAAGCACACAAGCCAACTCCCTTAAAGACTGCTTCCTGTGTCGGTGCTGTCTGTATTGATTATAGAAAATCTACCAAAATTAAATACATAATGGATCCTTGATGTAGAGCCCAGGATACACAGTAAATGGATTACATTTGGAAGTAATTAGAAATAATGAAGTGCTGCTGGAGCCGTACTGCTGCAGTTTTGACAGCTGAAGTGATACAGCGATTAATCATTGAATAAAATTGGGCGTTTCTTGCTTCACAGTGAAGGAACGAAGACATTTGCTTCTTTGTATAATAAAAAGCAAAGAGAAATAAATAAATACAATAAAATTAAATAAAAATTGAAATGGTAGTTTCATCATCATCTACTCACCCTCATGCCATATCATTTTCTCATGGAACCCAAAAGGAGAAAACTAGTGCTAAGTAAATTAACTTAATTAGACCTAATGAGACAATTCTCAGGTGGGTTATCTAGTACTTTTCCAAGACTGCCTTTAAACATCATGACTGCAACTGAACTAAATTAAACAATGACAACAAAAACAAGAGGTCAATATTGCACTGGTTAGCATGACCACATTCGTCCCTGCTATCTACCAGCTGACTCCAAACAGCATCCTTGTCCATACTTAACAAGCCATGTTTCATTTTTGACAGAAATGAAAACAAGGCTGTGAGGCATAGAGGTGCATTAAATGGATTGCAAAGTTGTTTAACGACATACCGACTGTTCAGTAAAATAAATAAAATAAAACAGTTTTAAAAGTTATGAGTTGTGAAAATTACTGGGGCACGAGCTCCAGTGAAATACCGCTGTGCCCCAGTAAAATGTTATTGATAAATCCCTCGTCAATGGGATTGAAGTATGATAAAGTCATGTGTGGTTTATTAAACGGCAATAATAACAGGATATTTTGTACAAAAGGAACAAAAAGAATGCTGGGTAAGGAAAACATACACCAACAATACATTGTAGGAAACAAAACTTGTCTTCAGAAAATGTCTTCTATTGTTTGTCGATGACGAAGCAGCTCTTTATTGCATGTGCAGGTTGGGAAAGACTCTGTGCTGCAGGTAAACATGATTTATATTAATTTATATCAATGTTTCAGTTACATTGCTGTCTATGGAGGGTCAGAAAGCTCTTGGATTTGATCAAAAATATCTTAATTTGTGTTCCGAAGATAAACAAAGGTCTTACAGGTTTGGAACAACATGGGGGTGAGTAATTAATGACAGCATTTTTGGGTGAACTATCCCTTTAAGGTCTATTAATGACAATTGTTTTCATGTAAATATTTTTGAATATACTATAGTGCATATTTTATTGGTGCTTGATGTGTGTTTGAATGTACATCCATTTAGGACTAACGGAAAATCCAATGGAAAGCACTGTTGATGGGAATCATTATACATAATTTAACTCGGTAACTAAACTTCAATAGAATTAGAATTAGAAGTAATGTCAACTGTTATGAAATATCTGATAAACAGAAAAAGCCTTATCTCTTAGCATCAACCATAATAATCACTGGTTGCTCTATATTGCATTAGTCTAAAGCGTAAACCGTGTTATTCTGCATGTACTCTCATACAGATGATGTTAGATGGCGCTCAGGCTTCTCTCTGTGCTTTGCCATAAGTGTCCAGCAGCCTGCATGCCCAGTAGGCAACCCATATGATTTATCTGCAGCCATTGATATACATTTGATTTTTATCACACCGATAGTGCTGTGCTTACCTAATGCCCTTCTTTCTCACTCTCTTTCTGTTCCATCCATAATTTCACCGCAATCATTTCTCTCTTCCCTCACCCAGCCTTTATCGCCCTCATCTTTATCTTCCTCCTCTTTACTTATCGTTCTCTTTATCTGCCTTCCATTTCTCCTTCCCTCTCCTTTCCTTTCTCCACTCATTTTATCCATGTGTACGTTCTCCGGTCTCTTATCACTCTTCTTTTGTCTCTCTATACATATTTTCTCCTCTCCCCTCATCATCTTGTCTTCTCCACTCTCTCTATCTCTATTGTGCTGGTCTGCAAAGAGCCATTTGCTTCCTTCCATTAACACTAAACCATTTTCCTAACAAAATATCTAGATATTCTTAATTGGCATAATTGTTAAGTGAGAAATTCATGATCAATTACAGTGCTCAGCGTAAATGAGTACACCCCCTTTGAAAAGTAAAATTTTAAACAATATCTCAATGAACACAAAAACCATTTCCAAAATGTTGACAAGACTAAGTTTAATATAACATCTGTTTAACTTATAACATGTAAGTAAGGTTAATAATATAACTTAGATTACACATTTTCAGTTTCACTCAAATTAGGGTGATGCAAAAATGAGTACACCCCACAACAAAAACTACTAAATCTAGTACTTTGTATGGCCTCCATGATTTTTAATGACAGCACCAAGTCTTCTAGGCATGGAATGAACAAGTTTTCGACATTTTGCCAGATCTATCTTTTTCCATTCTTCAAGAATGACCTCTTTTAGAGATTGGATGCTGGATGAGTGATGCTCAACTTGTCTCTTCAGAATTCCCCATAGGTGTTCGATTGGGTTCAGATCAGGAGACATACTTGGCCACTGAATCACTTTCACCCTGTTCTTCTTCAGAAATCCAACAGTGGCCTTAGATGTGTGTTTAGGATCATTGACATGTTGGAAAAGTGCACAGCGACCAAGGGCACGGAGTGATGGTAGCATCTTCTCTTTCAGTATAGAGCAGTACATTTGTGAATTCATGATGCCATCAATGAAATGCAGCTCCCGACACCAGCAGCACTCATGCAGCCCCACATAAGGACACTGCCACCCCCATGTTTCACTGTAGGCACCATGCATTTTTCTTTGTATTCCTCACCTTTGCGACGCCATACAGTTTGAAGCCATCAGTTCCAAAAACATTTATCTTGGTCTCATCACTCCAGAGTATAGAGTCCCAGTAGTCTTCATCTTTGTCAAATAGTCACCCCAGTTTGGTTTTCTACTTCTTTAGATAACTGCAGTGAACTTGCATGTCGATTTTCTTCAACCCTTCTCATCAGAAAGGTGTTAACTTCCGTGGATGACCTGGACTTGAGATGGTTGTAGTTCCATATTTTTAAATGTTTGTACCACTTTTGCTACAGTATTCTGACTGATAAGTAAAGCTTTGCTGATCTTCTTGTAGCCTTCACCTTTCTTGTGTAAAGAAATTATTTTCTTTCTCAGGTCTTGTGACATTTCCCTTCCATGTGGTGCCATTGCTGACAGCATGAAATTGGAAGGGGTTTTCTTTAAGTAACACCCTTTTTATAGTCAACTGTCACCTGTGTAATGAATAATTAGACTCACCTGTGGTTGAATTCTTGTTAAATTAGTCTACAATTGTAGTCTACAATTTAGCTTTGCTCCAGAGACTTTCAGTGGGGTGTACTCATTTTTGCATCACCCTAATTTGAGTAAAACTGAAAATTTTGTTCTCTAAGTTATATTATTAACCTTAATAGTTATAACTTTAGTTATAAGTTAAACAGATGTTATATAAAACTTAGTCTTGTCAACATTTTGGAAAATGTTTTTGTGTTCATTGAGATATTGTTTAAAATGTTACTTTTCAAAGGGGGTGTACTCATTTACGCTGAGCACTGTAAGTCCTTCATAAGCACTATTCGGACAGGCGGGCAGCTGTAAACACCAGTTTATATTTTGTAAGAAAATGTTAAGTGCAACATTATAAAGACAACAATTCTTCATTAAAAACATTAATGAAACATGTTCTTAACAATGTTTGTGATTTTAAGGTACAATTATTAACACATGCAATCAGTGTTAATCTGACTTACATTTAAAAAACAAAAGTTTGGTGTCAGTAGTGTTTTTTTAAAGAAACTGGTACATTATTAAATTGTAACAATATTTTACAATATTAATACATATTATCTTTAAGTCAAACCAAAAGGCAGCATGACAAGAAATGTAACTTTTGTTGTATTTACTGGAAGTAAAAAAAGAGAGAAGAAATTGTGAAAAAATAATATACCCCATGATTGCAGACATTCTTATCCGGGTGGGATTCAATATCTCTGTAAACCCCAGAGGATTAAAATCACAAAGTACTGTGAAATATAAATTTCCCAAACCTCTTCAGGGAAAAATAGCCCCGTCCAAATGACACGTATACCAACAAAGCTGCTGCTATTTGCAAAAACACAGACCACATCTAGTAAACAGGAAATGGCTAGTAAAACAAGACCACAATAAGCAGCAGCATGCAGGGGTATGTTACAGTACTCCATTAGGGGATGTGGCCTGTTTGGTTGAGAGAGAAGAATAAAAGGGTTGACTGGAAGAGCGAGAGATTAAAATAAAAATGAGTGACACATTTTAAGCGATGCAAATATACGGCTCGAGCCGCAGACTGTTCTACTGTCAGTCAGACATTGCACTTTGGGGGGAAGAGTGTAATAATTCTGTTTCTCTGAACAATATGTGAGTGGGTGTAATTGAATCTCAGTTTCAGTGGGTGGCTTGTGGAGGAGAGCAGATGACTGCTGACAGGCTGAGAGGAAGTGAGTGTGTGTTTATAAGCATCATCTGTGGGGAAGTGTAAACAAGTGCAGAGTGATTTAATGAGCAGTATGCACACAAATCCAGGTGTCAAAATTGGAATATTTTGAGCTGGTCTGCCTTACCTTCATCTCCCGATCCTGACCCAGCATCTGTAAAACAGAAAAAGCAGAACATTACATCAATGTCTTCTTCGAAGTCTTAATTTGAGTCAATCCAATAAGGGTCAAACAATTCACACAGGTTTTACCGCATCTAAAGTTCATGTCCATGTCATTTATTTTTCGACTTCCCAGACCAATAATAAAAAAGTAAATCAATTTAATGAAATATATTTGTAAGAATATACATGTGATGAAAGGATAGTAAGATAAAACCATACATATGTATCTTCAAACAAACACACACTGTAATTTATTCTTGACTATACAAAGCAAGAATTCCATACAAAGCAAGAATTTTTTAGCATCCTTAAAAATGATCACAATTTTCTTCAGATTGAAAAAAAATCTGATTTTAAGATTCCTAAATTCATCTGTACAGTTTACATCAATTTTCATTTCAAGAAGCTAAAAACACCATGTGTCCAAGTGGTAAAAAAAGTATTTATTTTCACTGTGAAACCACATGCATACACACAGAAGTTCAGACTGGTTTATTTGCTGTCAGTTTTTCTAATTGCTTGACAGTTTCATTCTTAATACAGAGACATGTCGCACACAATCTGTCTTTGACCATCTGAGCAATGCTCTCTGGCCATCTGGCCATGAAAAGCTCAGCTATTGCTTTAATGCAAAGAATATGTCTAAACCTGTCAAAATGCTTTCACCTGTTTATTTGATATGCTTTCACATGCTTTCGCCTGCATATGTGTATAAAATGAGTATAAAATGAACTCAGTAAAGCTTGACATATAAATAACAGCCAGGCAACAGAATGTGTTCATTTATTATTATGAGCAATAATCTGGTAGAATGAGCATTATTGAAACTGAATTGATTTTCACTTTAAAAATTAAATGACAGAACAGGCTGCATATAAAAAACAAACTAATTCATATATCAATTATCACCCTAAATACAGTGCAATAATATTAGGATTTAATGATAATGTTTATTTGCGCTCAGCGTCATAAAATTACATCACAAAGATGATTGAAATAATTATTTCTAAAATACCTGCTGTATCATAAATTAATAAAATTGGTTGTTGATTTTGTCAATAAACGTAGCATTACATTGCTTAAATCAACATATTATTATTGATCTCGCCATTGCTTTATCAAAATTCAACAATTTCTCAGCAAACAGGTATCTGTGCATTGTGCCACAGAGGCTGATATTTTGGAAATGATATGTAACAAATAAAGCACAAAAGCTTTTTTTCAGGTATTGATGATGTTAATAATGTAGAGTCATCAGTAAGCTACATTTTAAATATGATATACACAACTTTCAAGAGTTAAACAGATAAATAGTCTACATTCAACAACTATCCATCCTTGTATTCACTAGCGATCCATCCTTGTATTCAATTCATCATTCCTTATAAAAACTGAAGACCTTAAAAAGCAAAAACTAAACAGAACCAACGAACCTGCCCTGAAGCACTGGGTCAAAAAAGTGGGAAACCTTCCACTGCCTCAAAAATTCATGAAGTTCCCTAGTACATCAAAAAGACTATTTCACAGTGCGGCTGGAAGAGTAAAGCGAGACGAACAGTCTGTTTCTCAGCACACTTCTTCCTGTGAGACTGGACTCTGCTGAGTTTGCTGGCATGAAACAATGGCAGGAGTCTTATTAAGTGTAAGAGACCTTTGTTCCTCATCCAGAGGTATCAGCGGGTTACGCATCTCCTCTGCCTTTGTCATTTATCAGGAAGAATGTGTTATGAGGTGACTTTGCATTTTTTTTTATCTGGACTCCCACGATGCAATGGGTTGAGTGAACTTGAGCTGGAGGCTCAGAGGCAGATGGTCTCTGTCAGCAGAGACAAACGCAGCTGTGATTTAACATGCCACGGCCGCTGTTACAGCACACAATTAACTATTTCCAGAACAGCGTGCATGACCGACATGTGTGCATCAGGAAACATATCAGTACTTAATGATAAAACAGGCCTGTTGAGTTGTTTATGTGAGAGTTGTGTGAATGTAATAGTCATTTCTTGGAATATGATGCATGCTTCCTGCATGGAGAAAGCCACTTTAGCACTACATGGAGTGCGATTACAGAGAAAGGCTATCTTAACCTCGATTTCCAATGTCGAAAATGAACTGCCTTCTCCTCTCTACAGTTACGGACCACTAAGCTAATGGCTAGCTGCCCTGCGCCACAGTGAAAACTCAATATAAGCGCATGGCCCGTCTCCTTAATCAGCGCATTACTCACACTGATCTCACAGAAGCACAGTGGTGAACTTGTCACCGTTTGCAAGGTAAATAGCCCACTTATCAATGCCAGAAAAAAGAGAGAAGCATATACTCACCTCTGCCATACTTCTTAATATTTGGCACATGAGACCTTTCTGAAAGTCTCAGCGAAGCACAGCAAGAAAGTAAGCTAGAGTCAAATTTCAGTAGCCAAGTGTGATGGAGCAGAGGTTTGATGCAGTAAAGCATGGTGAAATTACTATAGTGGGACAAGGGAATAACATGATTTCACCAAACAGTATTGGAAGTGACTGTTGGTGAATGAGATTACAGTTGAATTTAGTGACTATGCCAGTAACCCATGGACTTTAAACAGCACCATAACGTTTAATACTGACTCTAGACTAGAAGTGAAGAATTGGTATTGACAAGCACAAAGGCATTTAGCATTATTTAACATGCAGAATGGGATTCAGCACCATGGAGAGCATCAACCACAGGCCCAAATCTGAAACCTTGTGCAAAAAACTAAACAAAACAAAACTGTCCAACAAAATATATAACAAATATTTGTAAACATATTGCTGACAATTCAGCTTCGCCATCAGAGCAATACATTACAGTTTAAAAATATAAAAATAGAATTCAGTTATAGTAAATTTAAATAATATTTCACAATATTACTTATTTTTACTGTTTGATCATACAAATGCAGCCTTGGTAAGCATAGGAGGCTTCTTTGGTGTTTCTTAAAGTTACAGGAGCATTTAATTCTAAAAGCAAGATGCAGAGTGAGAAATATCTATGAAAAAGAGGCAGACAAAGGGTGGGAAATCTATGAAAACCTAAAATATGACAAACTATAAAAATGTAATATGATGTGATATGACGGCTTTAATACTTCTTCGGTTATTACAATCAATGTTCTATTTCCTGGTGCATGAAGGTGCTCACTTTCAGTTATGATACTGATGTATGAATAAAGACAGAGGAGCCGAGCTGCAACCAGCCTTGGAGAAATAAAGAAAATAGCAGAGCGTGATACACTTCACTTATCTCTGTAGGTCATCTGTCAGCTGCTGGATCATTTGCCGGGGAATTAGTGGAGAGGAAATCAGTGTCAAAGAGTTAGATGAGCTGGTACAAGCCTCAGAACTGTGAGGCAGTCCATTTCTCTGTCTTTTTCATCAACGTCCTCAGGGCTGAAAGTGTGAAAATCTCATTGGGCTGTTGATATATTCTTTTGGTCTTACTTAAAGCTCTTTTAGACAGAGCTTAAGCATTCAATAGGGTTTCAGGTACATTACATGTTTTTGTTCAACCACATAATTTAATCCTTGACATAATCATGTGTCTAAAATTAACTATTAAATCTGAATTGAACATAGTCTAAATCAAATTGGTAAGGCATTTAATACATCTGTTGGGCTTCATGGTTTGAATAATGGGTTCTACTACAATTTCTACCTTCTCTACTCTAATATGGTGAAAAACTTTATTGACATTTTGTAGTTGTTCATCCATACTTTAAGTCAAGATTAGTGAGGCTGTTGTATATATACACACTATAATACAACATTTTGGGGGTCAGTCAGAGATTTTTGAAAATAAAAGAGCACTTTTATTTATCAAGAATGCATTCAACTGACCAAAAGTGACAGTAAAGACATTTATAGTAATAGAAAAGATTAGAAATGCTTTTCTTTTTAACTTTCTATTCATCAAAGTATCACTGTTTCTACAAAAATATTCAGCAGCACAACTGTATTCATAATGGATAATAACAGAAATGTTTCTATTGGAATGATTTATGGAGCGTCATTTGACAGCAAAGCTGAATATTCAGCTTTGCCATCACAGGAATTAATACATCGATATGTATTAAATAATTGTAATTAATAGTAAATAAATAAATACAATTTTAAAACATGTTCAAATAGAAAAGTTGTGTTAAATTGGTAATAAATTATATGATATTATATTACTTTCTGTATTCAAATAAATGTAGCCTAGTTGAACATAAGATAACAGTAGTGTATAAATAAATAAATACATATATGCATATGTGTGTGTGTGTACACACACACACACACACACACACACACATACTGTATATACATGTATATATAATGTAATTATTTATTTATTTTTGCAAGTCTTTGAATCTGCAATTGGATACTTTTCTCTGCAGTTACATATATATGTGGTTAATTTGATTACTTAATCGTGAAGGAAACACATGAAACGAAATGTTTACAAAGTACCAATCTATTACATGCACGTATGGAGAACAAGTTGCTAGATGTGTGAGGTTTATGGCATCAAACCATGAAAGATATTCAAAATTGTGATTTTTTTCAGCACTTAGCATGTAAACAAGACATCCTTGATCACAACTATAATTTTAGCTTTTGTTTTCAGAGTTATATCCAGTAAGTACTTAAACCAGACTGGTCTGATGTACATTCAATGCATGAACTTGGAAAGAGAAATAAAAGCAAAAGATGACAGGAAAGCATTCAGACAGCAAAACCAAACAGAGCGATGATGGGAGATGATTCAGTGGTGCCATTCAAGCTTCACGGAGACAAACACAAACACTCTTCTTGTTTTCTGCAGATTGTTTCAGTAAATTAGCTTTTACCTTCCAGAACACCTACAGACAAGTACATGCTTGTACACATTCAGGCATAGATGAGAACCAGCATCCTGCTGGGACTGAATTATGACTTTACCTGCATACACAGAGGCGCACAAGGAGAACATTTCATTCTCTGGATGCTCTATAAGCACAAAACCCGCCTCCCACACTCTCTCTCTCCCTAGAGATCATTTTTAGAGGTTTCAGTGTGTTTAGGCACTGTTTAATGGAGTCTGACTCAGCAACTCCCAGAGCACCAAACATCTGCTTTAGCCTCTGCAATACACCATCTTACTGACCACAGAACACTCTTTCACTCGTATCATTTGGTCTTTGATTTGCCATAAACATGCAAGGCTTACTCCTTTAATATAAGAGGAAAAAAGGGGACGTTTTTCTGAAATCATATACAACAACAATCCAGTCTTGTGAAACAGCCTTTGTGCTTTTAAAAGCTCTGAATGCAGGTTTTAAAACACAGCAAAAGCTTTACACAAAGCAGTAATGTACGGTTCTAGCCTGTAAAATGTATTATGGGTATTGTCTGACTAAAGTACAGTATAACACGTTTAACACAACGCAGATATGAGTCCCTGTCTGATTCGGACCTGAGGGATGAGTAAATTGCAGTTCTGCTCAATTCTGCCTCGTACTCACATTTTATGGGCAAATGATTAGGCTGTGGATTAACCTTCAAGAGACACCAAACACACGACTGAACGTACCGGCTGGGCAGGATCCTTCAGAGACCACCAGGATCTCGGTCTGCTGTTTGCAGGCGTCTCTCCGCAGAAAACATTCGTTTTCATAGTTTTCGTTGTTGGAGCCGCACACAGGAACATAATCATTGTTGCACTGAAAAAAAGAGGGATTTTAGGCATTAGAAAATTTGATAAAAATTAGATTTGGAAACCATGGGACCAATATTAGCATTATAGTTATTCAACTTTATGATTGTGTTATTTGCAGAATTGAAACATTGTACATTGTAAATACATAGTAATAAACTGTATATTAATATTAGTACAGCAGTTTTCAAAAAAAAAATCAAAGTAAAACAATTCATATTTTTTTCAAAGCATTGCATGAGATGGGAACAAAGGGGACATTCTGTAAAGAACATGTTGTAATGTATTACGCAAGAGTAAGAATTAAGCATGAAACTGACCTATATTTCTCTCACAGCCTAATTGTGATGTTTTAGCAGTGTTTTATTTATTTATTTTTTGGATGAGCTCACAGCAGAGAATAAGAATTGCGTGATCTGAATGTGAATAAAGCTACTGTGAGCTCCGAAGGCCGAATCTCAGCCTGCCAACTACACTGCCCACGTTCCCAAACCAGCCAGAAAAAAATGATTTATGGTATAAGAAAATGCCACGAAGGAATACATCCCAAAATATTGTGAAACATTTGTAAGTTTCAGGTTGGTTTCAGGTTGTTTGGTTGTAATTGGTTATACTTTTTAAAATGAAATTCAGATTTAATCATAATCTCTGCACAATGTTTAGTAAAAATGTCTTCTAAAAAAGGAAACATAAAAAGATAAACTGACAGATAAGTTTATCTAAGAGAAAAAAACCTGACAAATAAATAAATACATATTTTTATTGAATATGTTTCACACATAATTTCCAAATTAGTGCATCCCCAGATTAATAAAAACAAACATATTTAAATATAAAGACACAGATCTACTTCAGTGCTTCTCCAATATTCCAGTCAATATCTTGAAACCCCACTAAAGTTCGAGTTAATGAGATGCAGGTATTTTAAACTCACTAGGTGGCCTGGTGGAAAATGAAACTGTTCCAAACCTCACGCAGGTAATTTGGAAGAGTCTGACCACAGCGCACACACATATGCACCTGAACACACAGAGGAACACAGTGTCTGGTCCAGCAGGCCCCCGGGGAGGCCGGTACAGTGCAGGGCTGCAGTGGTCTGTCAGCTCACATGTTGGCTGAGCGATTGTGTGGCTGGTGGCCAGCTGGTTGGCAGGGGTCACAGGAATAACTGTGCCCATCGATTCTGGAGCGGGATTTGTACTTGCTGTTTTATCGGCTGAGAAGCAATATTATGCAGGATGAGAGAGCTCTGAGCCAACACTGGCAAGAGATCCAGTGAGAGGGGGGTGAAATAGGAGGAAAAAAGAAAAGCTAGGTCTACAGGATATGGTTATGCTGGAAGGAAAGTACAAAGCAAAAAGGAAAAAGATGGACATGGATGTTTATTTTAATAAATAGAACTTAACATAAATTTAGGGGGATGTATATAAAAATAAAACTATACAAATGAACTATTAATCATATCTTCTGGTAAGAAAATATAGCATTCCAAAACTGTCAAATGAACAAATCCAGTTTGCTGTCAGTACAACTCCAAGATGAGGCAGATATTCAAAAGCAAGACTGAGGGTGTAATATTCCTAAAGTATTCCAACCGACAAGTTAATACCGAGTAACTTAATATTGAGTAAAAATGTGTCTGCAATCGGCAAGGCCATTGCTGCATTGCAAGCTTGCAATAGCTTGAGGGGCTGCAAAATGTGTTTTTGGATTTAAAAACGAGAGAGGAATGGCAGTGGAATGAAAACAACATAAAGTGTGTAGATGCATTTTTGTAATATTACATAGGAAACTTCTTTCAACTTCAGTGTTGCATTTTTAGAATGCTATGAAATGCATGGGATTCTGCATAAGTCACGAAAAATGAAGGCAATGATCAATGAATGCATTGTGTATAGTGCATGTTTACATAGCAAAATAATGGAAAAGCAGCAAAGTGGATTGCAAAAGGCTGTCTACGTTCCCTCAAACACCTTTGAACTGTCAAAAGCCAACAGAACCCATGATAATCAGTAATAATGTCTTATATAATCAGTTATACTGGCGTGATGCAACAATTCACTGAAAATAAATGGAGGACCCATTATACTTCTCCCATTCTGCATTCTCCACTTGTATGGAGACAAAATGTTAGATTTTAGATGCAATATTGCCTCTTACTTCAGGGATATTTGTATTGGTTGAGCAAAAATAGACAAACAGCCAAAGCAAAAACAACCAATGCATCACTGAGAAATACACAGTATTTAGTTCCTTATGAATCAGTTAAGTAAATAATTCAGTGAATCTCATTCGTTTTGTTGCTGAAGAAATTGGTATGTTGAATAAATCAATGTAATGAATGATTCAATAACTCATTTAAAGATCTGTCACAACATACTGGTTGCTGTTGTAACCTGCAGAAAGAGAAATATACCTACCACTAATACACAGACTGACAGCCTGTCTAGAAGAAACTCACACAAGTGAAGTGATGCAGACAGTGCTGTTGGATTCAAGGAAATGTAAGAACTGTAATTAATTACTATATCACGTTAACTGAAGTGTTGTAGGTTTGAACATTGGGCCAATATGTCATCTAATGCCCTTGAGCAGTGAGTTTGTATTTTCTCCCTCCCAAAAAATCCCTCATTCAACCAAGGTCGAATGCGATTTGAGATCTCTTTGATAAAAATATTCCACTATTAGCGCACCTGAGATGGAGAGTGAAAGAAAAGACTGATTGACAGTAAAACGCAACCGAGACACCAGAATAGAAAAACAGAGTGGAATCTCAGAAGAGCAAAGCATCGAGACGATCTCAAAATAAACACAGAAAGAATGAGAAGAGGGGGAGAGAGCGAAATGGATATAACCAGCTTTTAAACCTTTTCATTTTTGACATTTCTACTGCTTCAAGTGTTCAATCAATCATTTTGGCCTGGCATGATGCAATAGTGAGAAAGGCTGCCCAGCCCCAGGCAGCGCCCAGCATGCCCCGAGAAATGCCTGTTTTGCTGAGCCCCTGCAGTTTGGTCCTTTTAACTTTACCCCTTGAGAGGAAGTAGTGCATTAGCTCTCATCTTTGCAGAAAATAACTTGTGATTATGATAGAAAAGTTAATTGAAATAAATTCAGGGCAAGTAATGAGTGAATAAACACACTAACAGTTAATAGAGCAGACAGACACTTTAGCTAAAAAAAAGCTTTTCACTTGCAGGTCAGAGGAATAGGATTGAAGTAGTATTACGATAAATGAAAGAACCTTGAAAAAGCTGAAAAGCACTCTGATAGATATAATACACCTATATCTATTCCACTGCAGAAAAAGTTTGATATTCCCATAATGTTGCATATGCATTCTTGCATTTAAAACACTTCAGTGCTCAGATATGTTCTAAAAATGATTACTTATCCTGCACTACGCAGAAATGTTGTCCAATCAGAATATTTATAGAATGAGATTGCCCCACCCCTAATTATAAACAACATCATGGTTCACTCACAGCTGTGCTGTAAACCAAAAGATCTGTCTCCCTCGCAAAACTTTATTTAGACTGGCGTTGCTTGATGTTTTATCAGCTGTCTGAACTCTCATTCCGACGGCACCCATTCACTGCAGAGGATCCATTGGTGAGCAAGTGATGTAATGCTACATTCCTTTAAATCTGTTCCGATGAAGAAAGAAGCTCATTCACATATTGGATAGACTGAGAGTGAGTACATTTTCAGCAAATTTTTATTTTTGGGAGAAATATTCCTTAAGCTATTTCCTGACACTACACTCAAGTAAAAAAAATGGCCATGAGTGCTCATACAAGGTGAAGATTTAAACAAATTCTCAACTAAATAATACATATTTTGACCATTAAAAATCAAGCTATGCTGGTAGTTGACAATGACACAATAAGACAAAGAGAGGGGGGAAAGGAAGACAGGAGAGACAATGAGACAGGGACAGGCACAGGGAGAAAAGATGAAGAAACTTGTAAGAGATGGCCATAAGGCAGGACAGCATGTGTTCAAAAGCAATCTAATGCAATGAGCCTCCCAACAGAGGCCAGACACACAAACACTTAAGGCAGAGGTAACAAATGTCTTCACCCAATAAATAACATGACACACTACACATTATTAAGTACCTTTAAGTCAAGTCAGTTCACTCAGCAGGCATCTCACCAACACCTTTTTAGTTATTTTCTATGTAGAAAACAGGCCAGTACAGCTCCTATCTACTTCTACAAGAGAGGTCTGAAATCGTATGGTCAACTTTAGGACATTATTATTTTAAACTTGTTTATAAAGATTAATCCATTTGGTTTCTGTTGATCTGGACGTACAATTATTTTATATATTGTTGTACTATATTATTTATCTCCTGAGGTGTCTACTTTATTGTATTGTAGATCTGAAAGTGTGAGAAATGTGTTTAAACGGGTCAAATGATGTGATTTCAAGTTTCCCTCGCTCTTTGGTTTCCCTTCTTCTTTTCAAGCTGATTGTTCATAGATAAGAACCCTGAAGTTGCAAAGACTAAAGTCTCAAAACCAAAGAGATATTCTTTATCAAAGTTAAGACTCTGCCACACCCCCCTAAAACGGCTCATTCAAACATGCCCCCCGTCTACGTCACAATGTGGAAATATTTGCTTAATGCCACCCAAATGTGCACGCAAAGAAAAAGGCGTGTATTCAGTAACTGCAGTTGTGTAGATGCAGCTGTGTCAGGGAGAAACTGTGTGTTTCTATGCGAAAGCAAAAGCACTTTAGTTGGCCTTCCGAAAGTAGATGCATTTAGGAATCATTAGAATTACTTACAACATAACAGCACAACCGAGATGTTATCACAACGCATGTTATGCATTGTTGAAATGTTTTATACATTTCCGACGTGGCCATTAACAATGCACTGTGTCAGTTGTCCAATCAGAGCAGACTGTGCTTGTCGGAAGGAGGGACTTTTTTGTAGAAAACAAAGCATTTGAGAGAGGCGGGGCATAGAGGACCTACATTAATGTACAGTATTTTAAAAATAATTCGTTTTTTGAACATTAAAGCATGTCAACATATTCTGTTACACCAAATACACAAAATAATGATCTTTTAAAAAGAATCATATGACCCCTTTAAAAATGTTTGTCAAGTTTGTTACATTATTGTAATTAAAATCAGCAATAGAAAATGCTAATGTGCATACATGATTCTAGACTAAACAAACAGGTGATTGGCTCTTTTAACTAAAAGGTGGGGCTTCCACTCCTACTGGTGACATACGGTTCTAATTTGTCTCATTAATTTACTGACAAATGGTCCATCTACTAACTTTATACTTCTCCCTGTCTCTAGAACAAAACGTTGACAGTGCTTCAGAGCCATTCGTGTACGTGTGAGCAGGTTTGCTTGTGTAGAATAATCTGCCTTTGCAGCTGAGAGGAACTAAAACCCATCATTTGAATGCATCGTGTTTTGGTTCCTCTGACTTTCAACCGCCATTGGTGGTGCTGCAGAACCCGTTTTGTCCTGCAGGGGCTGCTGTGGTGCTGTGTTCTGACTAACAGTGAGGTCTTGCTTTCGCTCCAATTTCCCTCATTATCTTTTACTTATTTTAAAACCTCCTTTTCCTCACAACATTGAAAAGTTCTTGCAAACATCACTCAGAAACACCTGTGTTACCACGTTTGAACATTTTGTTCACACCATGCCTAGTCACACTTAATCACAGGCAGGAAGCCCACGGTAAAGTGTTGCAGTATTATTAGAGTGAGTATTAGAGCAAGCACGTGGCAGCCCATTAATTCCTTGTTTTTTACCCATCCATCAGTTTTTTCCCTGATCCAGCCAATCATTCCCACATCAGTCAGTCCATCTATTAGCTGATCTATTCATCTATTCAGAGGCACAAATCAGCCGTTCTCTTTCTGACAAGTCAATCCATCTATGCTAGGCACCACTTGTACTGCCACAGCCTACACAAAGAAACTTCTCAAGCAGTAGGGCTAGACTGAACCAAGACAGGCAATTAAAGTCAGACACGCAGTAGGGCTAGACTGAACCAAGACAGGCAATTAAAGTCAGACACAGTGAGCAGCAGAAGCGATCGGTGCGGTGATAAGACTGACTGCGTCTACAGTTCTGTAAGAGGAAGAGCTAACAGCACTGAAAACTACCGAAACAGTTGCTGACATGTTAAGACAAAACACTCCAATAAGAAAATGCCACTCTAGAGACTTGTATCCTGCACCACCTAAATGTCATTCTTGTGCTGTGTTCAGTCAATTCAGGACCTGGATTTAGCTAATTCTGAAGGACTTTGTTAGTTTACAATATTAGTAAAAATGAAAATGACTTGTTCTCAACAGTTGTTAAAAGAAAAAGTACTTAATGACCCCAAAACAGGATAAAAGTAGGCCTAACATAGAAATATCACAAAAAAAAGTATCCATTTAAGTTGTGTGCTTTCCAGGGAGAGAAAATAACCCACCATTTTTTTAAATATACATTTTGATACAATATACTATTAGATTATACATTTTAACATGGAAGGGAATCACTATAGCAACGTCTCCCTTATGAAATGGTTGAGATGTGGTGTTAGCAAACAGGTGAAAACACAGCTGGTTTGTTTGGCCACACCAAACAAACCAGTGAAGTTGTCATTTGTGTTTATTGTGCAACACTGCGAGTGAGTGAAACTCCAAATGTAAGGAGATCTGCGAGAAAGTATGAAATCCGAGTGTCAAATTTAAAACAGCGGAGTACCTTGAGTGCAGATGCAAAACTCCCATATGGACCAACAGACTGAGAAGCGCTGAAGGAGTCATGATCCGATATGGAGTAAGAAAAGCAAATGTGTGTACTTGTCTACTTTCCAGTGGGTACACAACAGCTTGAGATGAAACAGGCATAGCGAGTTAATTATGCATCGTGGAACATGATATAACCCATTTGATTCATTAGGCATTATGTAGCATTTCTTTTCACCCTTGGGCACATTATGAGGGCTGAAACAGCACGACTCGAGAAACATGAGAGGCCAGAATGATGCTCAGAGTGCACCGTGAGTGAGCGGCTGTGACTGCAAACAGACATCGCGTGCACATGCGCGCACAGCTCAACCTGACACGTACAGAGACAGTCACAGACAAGAAGTCTGCCCGGCCTGCTTTTTCTCTTCCATTAAGATAACATAAAGCCTATCGGCTGTGTATCAGTAGCATCAGCTGATCCTTATCAGGAGAACAAACCTGTCAAAGATGGAGTCGAAGCCCTGAGGAGCGGAGAAACAAGTCAGGACATCGTCTGTTTGAATTCCAGTGACATCCATGGTACTCCAACCACCATTTCCTTGGAAAAACAAAGCTGCCCATACCTTGAAATAAACAACAAATCTCAGACGTCACGAGTGGCACTTGCACTAAAAAGACTTAATGTTCCAGGTACTCGGAACACCTGTGGTTCGTGACAAAAGACAGAGATAGCGTCTTTGAGTGACCCTGTCAGCTGGCCCTGTGGAGTGATGGATGTCTGGCACAGCGTTTGTGACAGAGTAAAAGCTCCAGGGAACGAGGACGGAAAACTGGGCCTTTCTGTCAGATCATTAGTTCCCTACCAAAGGGATGAGTTGACCTTAAACCAGTGGAGAAATGTGAACGGGAGAGTCTCGCACAAGGACGTGAGGGTGTGTGTTCATTCACATGTGATTTGTTCTCTCATCATTTCAAAATATTGCTTGCTTCAGTTGACAGACTGGAGAAATGCATCATGGGGTTAGGTTTGCGACAGCTGCCCGAAATTATGAATTTAATTGCATCACTACTAATAAAATTTACCATTTACATTCTTTGCTTAAAAACGTTTTGAGAAATAATTTATTAGACAGAGCTGTTATACAAAGAAAGTAAACTAATGAAGATGGTTCAGCTCTAAGCATTCTTATCGCTGTCAAAATAAAAGCACTTATCCAGACACTTAGAATTAAAACATATTGGCTGATGTTAATTAAACAACATCAAATAATGTACACGTTTAATTATTAAATGTATTATTGATGTTAATGCTTATAAGCTTGACATTTTTGCTTTTAAATGCTCTAAAAACTTGCGCCATTCACTTTCATTGTAAGTGTTGCCACATCGCTGTCGAATGAGCTTAACTTGTTCTGAACTCGTGATACTCGTTTAACTACAGTCTCATCTGGAAAAGTAAGAGAGCAAGTGCGTCTTAGTGCATTTGGATTCAACGCTTTCTTTCTTAAAGAAGCACATTATCTGTGACAGCTCTCAGGGAGGGTGGCCAATAGGGTCATGGGAGGGGAAAAAATAGAATCAGATCATGCACGATATCCCGGAGAGGCACAAACAAGAAGAAAAAAAAAGAATCTGGTGCATGTCTCACCAGATGATGTATTTTTTGCGCCCCCTCACACAGAGACGTGCCTGCCATTGTGTGACTGAGTGACATTCCCCATTCCCAGGATGCCCGTGTACGTGCCATTCGCCTCTGATGAGAGTGGAGGAGGCTAGTGGGGAGGGCGGAAAGGCTCCTGCCTCTCTCCTTAACTGCTTGGCAGTCTGCTCTTGATTAGAGCGACGCTCTTCCCAGCGAGGAGCTCCCAGGTCCTGTCAGGGGAGACGGCTCTTCGGTAATATCGTCTGGCAGGCTGATACAGATGCTGCTATCTTGAGTGGCATCAGGCTCAAGCCAACATCACCTACTTCGGTAAAATCCCAACACCACTGACTCTCCAGCTGCCAACCTGTCAACCGGTTCATATCCAGCACATGCCAGCCGAGGGTCTGTGTGTATTTGGATGTATGACACATTTTGAATCTAACATAGCCAGGAGGAAAAAACAGGTGCTGCCGGTACGACTGTGTTTTCAATCCCACCAGACTGACTTTTAACAGGAAACTGGACCTAATTCCACCCTGAAATAACTTCCTTCCTGATTTTAATTGCTTCATTTTTGATATATTGGTGGAAGTTATCTCCTGTGGCAGCTCATGGAGAGAAGCTATTAGGGGTGATAGACGTGAAATAAAGAGAGAGAGAGAAAAAGTTTAATAGGCTGAATGGAAAAATACTCATGTATGGGCGGGCCATGAAAGGCTGGTAAAAGACTACTGCGTCATCCAAAATGATTCAAATACGCTTCCCTTTAAAAGTAATTTAAAGGAAAAGGGTGTAATTTCTACACCACTAGTGGCAGACGCAATTGCTAAAATAAATTATTTTTATACAGGTTCCAAACACACTGTCCATCTGCCACTGGCTAGAAATTACACACTAAATTGTTTAACTCATTTCTACAATGACTCTGAATTCTGACTGGAACTGCTACAAAATATAAAACAGCCAATAAATCCATTCAACTGTGATCACACATAAGCTGAATTCTAAATCAATTCTATAATAATCTATTAATATTGATTTATTGTATGAATTATAAAGGGAATGCTAAAAAGGACTGTTTTATTTTATAATAAAATAAAAAATGTTTACTGAACAATTGTATTTTACCATGATACTATACCATATTATAAACATTAAGGTAGCAGCCTTTAATATTAACTTGAGAGAATCAAATATAATTGCTACTTCAGTAACACAAAATGCATTAAAAACCAAGAAACAAGTTCACAAGAGCATCTGTGTGATCCATGCGTGTGATCCAGATGGTGTACCATGGATGCCAGATTTGAAAAGAAATATGAAGTTGAGTGATCAAGAAAAAGCTTTATATTACGTTATTCAAAGTATTCCCTTGATTATTAATCTTTTTATTACCATCTAATGTGTACTGTGAGCTTACAAATTGAAGAAAATTGTGTTGTTATTGGGTCTTAGGTACTCTGACTCTTCCTCAACACAAACACGAGGATACACTCAAAACTGCAGTTGCAGGCACTCCAAGAACAGTTTAGTATTGCACCTGTACAACATGATTCATGGTCTTAGTCTTGTAGGACTCTCTAATGGCACCAGGGAATAAAGCCCCACTTTTAATCTGTCTCCAGCCACGGTGAAATCATGTTACTGGAGGATAAAAGGATCACAAATGCATGGAAATATATGCAAAGAGGTCTGGCTGAAAATGGCTCTTATGATGGGCAGCCGAAGGCCCAGAGGGAAGGCGTCCACCTTCTGCCACTGTCTGCGCGCCCTGCGAGTTCATTCCCAGAGTTCACGCTAAAGGAGAACTGAAGGAGATGCTGCTTTTCTCTTGAATGTTGCACCTTGGCTAGAACTCAAACGTCAGCCGGGCCACATCCATCTTAAAATGGCAATACCTCAGACATCCGAGGATGGCTAGAGGGATGGTGTATTAACCAGAATCAGAGTGTGGGAGAGACGAGTCAAGCAGAAAGAAGATGGCTGCGATAATTGATCAGTCAAGTTAAACTGAATCAAGACCACACATCAACAGTCAAGGGACAATGCCATAAACTAGCTTGCAAACAAGCTAAAAAACTAAAAGCTCAGGCAGTCTGTGGCTAACCAATAACCTCCCATTAGAATGAATCACACGAGTAAGCAATGAAAGTGCACATGAATGACTGAGCATCAGAGCTTTGGATCAGAGGTGTCATAACACTGTGAGTCATCAGCACGAGCATGACTGAACATGCAGAATCACAACACGATCTGTTATGACATGATGGTACATGTCCAGATGAGGACAATCGAAGATTTGCAAGAAAGAGGGCAAAATCTGACAGGGCAGATGCACATTCTATTGCTGTACTTTCAGATATTTCAAGTTTTAACAGCAGGCTTTTTGGAAATGTATCTATAAAACAACAAAAGTTTGAATAGGTTAAAAACAAAACATTACAAAAAACATATAAACATTACATTATATTCAGTTGACACTTTCAAAAACATTTGAAACATATTTTAAAATATAAAGTCATACGGGCTTGAAACAACATGAGGGTGAGTAATGATGACAAAATTGTCTTCTTTGGGTGAACAAACAGTTTAATGATCTGGGATTTGCCAGAAAGAGTATGAGAGACAGAGAGTTCAAGGTTTGGCTGCTTAGCATGACCCTCTAAGCTCCTGCTGGTAGAAAATGTAATTACACCATTCTGGTAGCAAATGTGAACCTTGCCTTGTGTGTTTGCACAATAAAAAATAATACAAATTGACTGCCTATTAGCAGAGACAAAATATTTGAAATCTCATACTTCCAGGGAGTCATGTGCCAGATGAGAAAGTGGCACTGAAGTAAGCTGAAATGCTAACAGACAGTTTTCTCCAGGTATTATAAAGACCCTAAAAGTTAAAACCTTGATGGACCGTAGGGGCTCTAACTCACAATGTGCACAGACTATAAATGACGTCCATCAGCTGACAGCAGCCATTTCTGGAGCATTTTAGCTTCCCTTTTCAATAGTGTAAGGAAATAGAGATGCATTGTCCCTCTTTTTTAGTCTTTGTCCTGAACACAACACAAAATCACTCTGATGATTAAAACTGACCTGTTTCAGAACTCCAATGCTGTGTCAGAGACATGCATCTTTAGTAATCTTATCCATTATAAGTTCTGATGGAGAAGCCTTACCTCACCGCATCAAACTTGTTTCGGAAAACTATTTATGGGATTCATGTTGTGTCCCCAGGTTTCAAAGTTAACTTGTTCAGTGGTCCAAAGACATACCGCAAATTACATTATATAAGCTGAGAGCTATACTGCATACTTCACAGCAGGTAAAGATCACATAAAAAATGCTAAATAGATTTTGGGGTTAACCATCCCCTCACAATGCAATAAAGAGAGTTTTTGCAAGTATTACAAGTACTTACGTAAATGAAATGACTTTCATTTCTGCGTTGCTCTCAGTTTCTGCTTTCCACTGGCCGCGGGGATACTTTGGTGCATTTGATTAAGTTTTCTTGGCTAGATTAAATTGTTTTTTTAAAACTACATCATCCTTATAAAAAAAATCATGGATCATAAAAACAGAAAACATAAAATAAACAAATCAGGAAGAGCTGAGTTGCATCTGCCATCAATAAATAATAATAACTAAAACTTTACCATGTTTCAAGATTTCAGTAAAAACAGTTGAAATACCACATAATTGAAACACTGCAGTTCAGACGTTCAGGGTCTGTACTAAAAACAAATATACAATATATATATATATATATATATATATATATTAAAAAACGTTTAAAAATATAAAATGTATGTTCATTTGCACCAGTTATGCTAATAACAATAAAAACACATATGACATTAAAACAGCGAATCTGCTGAAATACACCATGCTGCATAGTCACACACACACACACACACACACACACACACACACACACACACACACACACACACACACACACACACACACACACACACACACACACACACACACACAAATAAAATATACAATTAAATAAAAACTTACAGACCTCAGTCTTTTGACTCGTTGTGCATTGAATTTACAATTCCTATTTTGACAAATAATTTTAATAGAGACAATTATTACTATACACACAAAGCCAAACAGCTTCCCCTTGGCTGCCTCTGTTAGTGAATTCTCATTCAGCGTGGTATGATGAAGCAGACTTATAAGTGTCAAAGCGGTCCTTCTCCCTTACAAGGGGGTTCTCTCCTCTGAGTGGTACATAGAGAAGACACACTTAAAAGTGATATTATATTCAGACCACTGCGACCTTGTGTTTGTAAGCCATTCAGAAAGCAGTAAAATTCAACCAAACATCCAGACATAATGAATACTTAAAAAACTATTAAAGAACCAACCTTAAATAAACATCACAGTATGAGTGATGTGCCAGGCGCCTCTGAGAGCCGGTGTGAGTTGAATAAACATCACTAAATGAACATCAGGGGCTGAATGACCTCTATTCATCGGCAGATCAAACCTTCTTCCTTTTTTCAGCAACACTACCTCCCTGACTGTAGACTTCCCCGGGCTTCATACCCGTCGTCACAAGCCTCTCAAAGATCTTTCTTTGATGAATTATTTCACTTAATGGAATAAAGACATTGACCATTATTAGGTTTAAGTTAGTTTCACTTGCACACATGTGGCACACAGTCCAGGATGCCTAAATCAAGCCGATCCTATTCTCGCTGATGGCATTAGTGCCTCACTTGAAAACAAATTAAAACAATGTGACCCAGTGAGGCCAGACACAGAATGGAGTTTGTCCTAAAAAACATAGCACCATCATGAGTCACGGGTCCTATTTTGACCAAAAAAATTAAAAAGACGAGGGGAGGGGAGGAGGACAAACAGGTAATGCTATTTATCTAGCCAAAGAAACTAATGTGCCTTTGCAAGCTGGGATAAAAATAACAGACTCATTGAGTGCCTCAGTGCCTTGGAGGTACTCTAATGCATTTTCATTTAGACCAAACTCAGATGTTATTAGGACCGACTCTCTCCATCTTCATTTCACTCTGATCTCAAGGCCAAAGCAGACAAAGTGGGCCACTTTCTTGTAGTCCCCTTAAAAATAGTTTAGACTGAAAACAGCAACAGGCAGATATACTGAAGAATGGTTTAAATTACTGTTATCATGGCATCAAAGTATTGAATATAAATTATGTAGTAGACATATATTTTTTCAACCTCCTAAAGGCCATTGGTTTTAAAATTGTAACAACTGTAAAAAGATCTGGGAAGATACAAATATTTTTTTATTAAATTAGATTGTACAATTATTCTGTATCCAGTTGCTGGTTGTAATCAAGGTAGGGTTTGGGCAAGCGTTTTGGCTGCTCAATGAATCAAATATAGCATCAATGCTTTAATATTTAAAAAAATATTAATAATTACATACAACAAATATTCAAGACATTCTAAAAACCTAGAGCTAAATGGTGAAGGTTGAGCAAAAGCTGTGAACCTATCCTAGGACTGTGCCGTTTATATCACATGAACCACAAAACCATAAAAATGTACTCCTATACTTATGAATGGGAGAAACTGCAACGTGCAATATGGCGGAATAGTCCCGCCTTCTAAATGAAAGAGTCAGTCACTGATTGGTAAAGTCATTGCATCACTGGGGCTATTAGAAGCTCTAGACCAGCCCATGCACATGTGCAGTGTTAAGTGCGTTATGACTGCGCTTGTGCATTGGCTAGTCTAGCCTAAAAAAATACACTTTTGTTGCGGATTTGAAATATGTAATTTAATTGCGAGTTCAGCACAACTGAGATTTCAGGATTCCCCCATTCATTTAGATAGGACTTGGTCTTGTTTGAGCTGCCTGGAGGCATTGCAAATATGGCCGTCGAGTACAGACTTTCCTTGAAAGGGACTTTGGCGTGATGCACAGCTATGAATGGCAACTGCAGTGTTTTTGCAGATTCTTCTTTAGTGTGATGTTTTGTATTGGACAACCTTGTTGCATAACCACCCAATGGTATACACATCATCATGTTAATTTGTTTAATTTGTTTAATTAAAGAGTATGGGTCATGTATTTTTTTTTTAAATAACAATAAATGATGAGTTATTTAATCTACTGTATTGATGTAACATGTAACCTGAATTAGAAATGCTGGCTCAGTCTTACCTTGAAGTTGCATATACATGTTATTATGTCCCCAATTCTGAGACACTCGCCGTCAAACTTGCAAGTGTTGGTGTCACAAAGAAAGAGATCTGTGTCCCGGTCATCATCCCCTGCAACAACATGAAAAGCCAAAAGACATCATGAATTCCTACATAAACATAGCAGTGTCAAAACACAACCAGCACAAGACGGATAATGTTTTATTTCAAACACTTCTGATAAAAATAAGTCAGCAGAACTAACGAATCCAGCAGGCAGTCTGGCAGGGCTTCTGAAGGGTTCATCAAGTTGTGATGAGCACCTCCATTCGCCAAGACCATATTTTACTCTTGAGACATTTTCTTATCAGGAATAAAACAAGTGCTCATGGAGGAATAATGATTCAGCACATGGTAAACTTCTTGGAATCTCTGCATGAGAACCTTATTCAGCTTTTATAATAAGCTGAGTACAGGTTCTGCGAAATATTCTTATTTTGCTGAGGAGCCGGACAGACTCCGAAAAAACTGCACTTCATCAAAAATCAAGAGCTCACAGACAGTTTAAGTCCACAAGGATTCCTTAAGATGATTACAATTAAGATGAGTTGTTTCAAAAACAGGCCACCGCTGAGTCAAAACCTAATTTTACTATTCAGCATACAAAAGCTGACTGCTGTTCATTTAACAATTAAGCTCCCAAAATAATGAGTTTACCCATTAGGCACTAAATCATTCAGTCCTTATCTGATACCTTTTATAATTATGCAAGAAATAAGCATCTCTATCATTTGCTTAATCTTATAAAAATGACAATCATTACGCAAAGAATAATATTGCATGATACATTCCACATATATTTAGACTCAAAGCGCCATATATCATCATAATAAGACTATATGACACAAAACAGTGGGTCCGCTCGTGTGCCCTGGGATTTTTGCTGTCAAAGCAAATAAGCTTCTTGCAAGTGCTACACATTATTTTTACCCTGTGTTATCCGGTGAGGCCTGGAAGCTAGAATGAACCAGAACATTGCTCATTGTAACGACAACACCAGAGGACATGCAGCTACTTTAGGCCCCTGCTAAAGGACCACATACAGTGTGGAAATATGTCTTACATAACCTTGTGACTTATTTGCATTGCAGCTAAAAAAATATCAATGCACCTCAAACGCTACAAGGGGCAAAAAGAATAGTACTCTTGTGAGACAGTTGCAATATTCACATTGTGTGCCTCAGACCCAGTTCTGGAGACCTTGAGAAATGATGCCGGCTGTTGGTATGTGCAGAAATCCCTTGTGTAAAATGAGTAGCTGATCATGCTTTGCAACAGGAATATTTCATTAAAATTCATCTTGTTCACAATCTATTCTTAAGAAGCTGTGATAAACTGACATTTAATCACTTCAGCCTACTGAAGCAACAAATACTAGTCAGAGAATTTACCAAAGCTAATTAGTCAAAACCATTGTCAATCCCTTGGTTTACGGATAAAATAAGAATTCATGCTTTAATTTGAATCTAATACTTCTTAAACAAAACCTTTTCCTCACATTCATTCCTCACATTTTTAAGCAGCATCAGTAGACGTCCTAGATCCCTTGGTGCCTTAAACGCATAATTCATAAAACAAATATATATATATACTTTCTTCTGTGGAACACATACACACAAAAAATATATTCTGAAGAATGTTTTTATCCAAACATCATTGTTCCCCCACTGACTTTCACTGTATAGACTAAAAACACTTGAGAAATGGTATTAGTGTTAGAGAGAGAGAGAGAGAGAGAGAGAGAGAGAGAGAGAGAGAGAGAGAGAAAGAGAAATCTTATTTTACTAACATCACTCATACAACTTTATTATCAAACATACTTTGATAATACTTTGATTCCAACTGTTCTGGAAGTTGCATTTAAGATCCACTTGGCTCACAAATCTAATGTAGCACATTGCTCTTTGGTTTGAGCAGGCATGATGCATCTGCTTGCATTATTGATGCAAGCACTCCCTCTGCAAAGGCATACAGATGCAAAGCATTTTGTCACACCTCTACTGCTAAACTGCCCTTCCATAACTGTGTCATAATACAGTTTGACCTCGCAACACAGGTAGACATATTTGAGTGCATGTCTGAAACATGCAGTATTCAACGAGGCACTTGGCAACAGGAGCAGGAGGGGGAATTGGTGTAATGGATCGGAGAGGAACATGGAGATCTGAGTCACAGGAGCTTTCCTCTCACCAGACACAAAATCCTTATATTCTGTCTAATTAATCTGAAGCAGTGGCATCCTGTAGCGACACAGAAAAAACACATTCCGTTAAAAAACAACACATGAGGAGCCAAGTTTCAGAACGTTTTCTCACTGTGTAAGAAACACACCAAGTGACCTTGAAAAGAGATATTCTAACACACATGCACACGCACACACACACACACACACACGCACACGAGAATGATTCAACAGTCAGGACAGTGTTAACCAATCTTTTTGTGTCCTGAACCTTCACAGCCGTACAAGTACATTTCAATTACCCTTTCATCAATAACAAACCAAAAGTTACAGCATTATGTACTTATATAATTTATTATTATAAAATACTGGTTTCACACAAAATAAGGTCTTATAAATTTTTGCCCATACAATGAAAGTCAGTGGAGTTCAAAATTGTTTTGGACCCCACTGAAATTCATTGTTTGGACAGATGAAACATTCTTCAAAATATATTTTATGTTCCACAAAAGAAACATTTAGAGCAGTTTTTGTACAAATATATACATTTTTTGGTGGTGGTGAACTATCCCTTTATGTAACACCTAATAAGCTTCTTATGTACCCCCTGAGGTCCATGTTCTCCTGGTCTGGACCATCAAAAAGTTCAAAGCCATATAAGGTTAGATCAGGAAAGTAAAAACAGAGACTGAGGAAAGTTATCAGGTCACGCTGGAGGAAATGAGTTCTGGAAACAGGCAGTGGCATCCTGCAATTTTATTACGGTAATTTCTTCATCAAGGACACTGATAGGCCACTAAATGCTTAACTAGATTTTAAACTTAACCAAGACATCAGTTAGATAATTTGATTAACTGTAAATACGCTTTTGAATGTCTGTTAACAATGCTTTTAGAGCAGGGGTGAGCTACCATGAGCGGAAGGAGTTTTGTTTTGCTCTCTTTAAAGTCTCTCTGGCAGGACAAACTTTTAGTAGCTGTCTACACGGAGAGATAAGATCTGTTTTCCTTTTCTTTGTCAAGAAAGCACTGTATGTGTGTGGACAACAACTTTTCAATAAAAATTCCTCAAAGTCATTCCTTGAAGTCACAAAGCAATGATTAGAGCAGCCAAACAGGAAATTACATCTTTCATCCTAAGATGCTCTACTATCTGACGGCCCACAAAAACAACTTAAAGCTGAATCCAAAATAGACTTTCTCCAAGTAAGAAAACAGTTCGGTTTAAACACAGGACTCAAGTGAACTTCAAGGAATGTTTATATGAAAATGTGATGTGCAAACAGTCTGCATGACACACGGCCGTAAATAAGATAACAGTTGATGCATGACTATCCACAACAATGGTTTGCAGAGTCGATTCTTTTGGAGCTGTCACTGGCAAGGCAAACACTATATTTAACCTCCCAACAAACAGCCTTATACTGACATCAAAACATTCTGGAACACATTACATTTAGAACAAGAGTACATATTACAGACTTAAAGGAAGGTTATACTAGTCCTGTAAACTAATACATCGCTAAGATCATATCAATAAATATGTTTTTAAATACAATACAAATTAAATATTTATAATTCCTTAATATTTAAAAATACTATTTAAAAGATATGTGTAATATTTCTTCCACTAACAATATCCAATTTTGTTTTTATAATAATTTCTCAGTTTCTTCATCTGTCAATGGTCACAAAAACAGACAGTCCTGCTCCAACTCACGCCATTGTTTCTACTTCGTTTGGACAGTTGTCTCTGAACAATGATGCTCTATAGGCACAAATATTTTAATAATAAATAAAAAAATACACACTTTAAAGTCTTCCTTAAAGTTGCCATAAAATGAAAATGTAAATCTTTGTAAATGCATTTTATGGATTTTTTTGTGAACAACTGGTTTAATTTTTATATTAATATGCTGCATAACATACTACTAATATGTATTTATTTTATTATCAAATTGTAATTTGTTATTAAAATTGTTTATTGCTATTTATTGTATTTTAGACCTCATAATGTTTAATCAAAAATATCAATTCAATCTTCCAGTGAAATCAACAGAGCTCTCTCTGGTGATGTACATCAGACTTCTCCAATCATTTAGGCTGATTAAACTCTTCCTCAAAATCCAATCATCAACTGATGGGTAGAACCAAGTCCCACACTTACATTTCTTTTTTGATAATCAGTTGCATGCAGATGTACGGCACAATCTAGATGAAAACCTCTGTTGCTATTTCTGTTTCATTGCAACTTTAAGACTATTTAGTAGCTAATGGAAGGCAATTTAAAACAAATAGGTTGTGAGTTATGGCTGTAACTTTACAGTGACAAGGTGAAGGCCAGGTTTAGAATAGAGAAAATGTTGCAGAACTTCGTAACTTACAAATACACATGAAGAACACAAGGCTGCACTAATTAAAAATTCCACCTCCAATATTATAATTAGCCAACAACATCCACTTCATCAGTAACAGAGCTCCAACAGTCCAAATTAAGGGTGTTGCCAGTGCTACCTCCAGCTGCTCGTTTCTTCATTCTGCAGTGAAACAGGAAACTTTGTTTGGCTCACACACCTGGTATTGCAGGTCTCCTCGCTCTCCTCAAGAGTGTCGTAATTTTATCAAAACAAACGAGAAGTGTGAGCCAATGTTACATCTCACAATGTGCCAAACACGAGAGTATCGGGGGAGATGCAGATTGTTATTTCTGCCTTGCCAGCGAGGTGAATAATTGAAAGAAGCAAGCTGGTAGAGACACACATATTCTAAAGGTGAAGTGTAGACAGCTCCTGTGACTGTGAGTGAGACATCAGACCAGTTGTCTGGCCAGAGCTGGACAAACCTCTTGCTATCAGTTGCTGAGCATCAAACAGAATTATAGAACAAGTGTGTTTTGGCTTTTTTGTTTGAGCTGTAATACAAAAGAATATGTTCAGAATTCTTTGCTCTTTAGAGAGGAGTAGAACAAGTGTGTTTTTAAAAATCTGGATACTTTGTAACTAATATGAAAAAAGTCTAACAGACAGCTAATATTTGAGCTCACCCAAAAAATGACAATTCTGTTATCATTAATTCTTCATGTTGAACTCCAAACCATGTAAACCAGTCATAAAATATTTTCAAGATGACTTGTTCTCTAAAGCTGATTTCACTCAAACTGTCATAAAAAACATGTGTTCCACAGAAATAAAAAGCCATACAGTACAGATTTGGAATGACATGAGGGACAGTAAATAATGACAGAATTTAATTTTCCCTTTAAGTCTTCAATTGAACTACCAAAAACTGGCATGTTGTTGTGTTTCTTCAAATTCATAAAAGTCTGCTGCTCCTCTTGCCTACTTTGGTTGTGCTTGTCTCGCCTCCTTTAAAGCTGATTTGCAAAAACCCTCGGTGAGCAAGCACTGCAAAAAAATATCCAAAGGAGAGCTATTGACATCTATGAACAATACAAATAAAAGCTTACGGCCCTTCGGGCAGTGACTTCAGACTTACTTTTGAAGCAGTAGCTAGGCCCTACATAAAATTGATACAAAGTAGCTTACAGAGTTGACCGCTGAATTCTGATCATGAACAGAAAAGATACTTCAGGCACTTACTTTGCAAAAGCATTCACACTACTTGTGTCCAATGCCAATGGCCTTAAGGTAAGACTGTTGACTAAACAGCTGGCTTGCATTTGTTTTGCTGGACATTGTTGCTGTGTTCAGCGCATAATTTTGTGCTGGGAATTTAAACTCAGTCAGTTGGAAATTCAGGTTATATGCCATAACGCTGCAGGTTACTCTCTTATGTTGTTGTAAATGCACTGCAATGCAATGTCCAAATATTCTGTTTGCTGTGTGCACTAATTAATCAATAATGTAAAGGGACAGCTAACCTAAAAAATATGAAAATCCTGTAAATGTGTTCCAAAACAACATTGGGCATCATCACTGACTTTCATTAAATCATCACTGACTTTCAAAATGCTTGTCAAATGTGCTGACAACAGTTTGAATAACTGTCACTAAATGCTTTTAAATGGCATTCCTGACAATCAGATCTGCTATTAAAAACTCACTTTATAATTTCAAACAGTGGCCACACCTGTTTGAATAGACCACAGATCATTTTAATTAACTGTAAACCTGTTTGATTATTGCAATTAGTGTAATGTTTTTTTTTTAATATGCACTGGTTGTATGACTGCATTTGTAGTCAGGATTTACTAGGAAAATTAATCATATGTTATCAACACCTTTTTGTAAATCAGGGAAACACTAAAGTGGCCTTCAGGCATGCCTGTGGTAGAGCTTCCCACGTCTCGTGCATGCCATTGCCATGAGTTGTATAACCAAAGTGCAAGCAAGAGGCAAAGATAGACGTTTTGGAACGACACCTAATTGCCCACGGTAACCTGCTGATTGATATCCAGGCGCCACGGCGGGAAACTGAGCAGAAATATGCGGCGAGTTCCGAGCGTCTCTCGCGCCTCAGGGCGCGCATGATGATTATTTCACGTGCTTCCGCAATTATCTTAACGGCGCTCTGACAGAAAGGGTGAGAGGTCGTCCGCAATCCAAATCAAAACCCATTTAATATTCCAGGCTACAACGAACTGATGCTCTAGATTATTATGTAGGCTTGATGGAATTGTTACCAAGGAAAGTATGGCTTCTAAAAGGATCCTTACACGTGCATTCCTCAAGACGGCAAGCTTTTAAACTTGACCAAAATATCGCCACTTGTTCACGTTCACTCGCTGTATAACTTTAGGAACAAGAAGCTTATAAACTGTCCAATACCAAGGTAAAACTAATATATATATGTAAATACACAAAATATGACGTTACACTCAATTGCAGATTAATTTAGTGTTATTCTCTATTGAGCATAATTGATAGTGAGGGACCGTATGCGTGTCTTTTGTCTACCCCCCAAAAAAAAACAACAACAACAACACATTTTGTTCCATACATGAAAATAAAGAACTCTGAGCAAAAGTTAATTTCCTTGGAATCTTCATAGGTGATATATAGAATGACGACAAGTGCCACTTTTCTGGCCACTTATTTTCATATTTTATAGGCTAATCTGCCTGTTTTGGGGTTTTCAGGGTATTTAATGCAGACGCATCCGTTTTTTCTTTGAATGCACTGAACTTGAAAAACAGGTGAACTAATGTATGGGAAATGTGTATCAGCGACTAGTAGACGGTTTCATCCGTGCTAACAAGAATGAGCTATTTAAACCGCAGGCAAAACAATAAAAAAAACAGTTGACAGTTTATTGACTATTGCGGTGAATAATATCAAATAGGCTATAGATCGACTGGTTTACATGCTTACATTTGAGGAGAATTATGGGGATAAACTATAAATGTTTGTTCCAATTAAAATATAATTATTTACATATGGCGTAAGTGTTGGAAGAACAGGAAATAAACAATAAACTATTTACACGTTAACAGACCAAACAGCTCGTTCTGATCATCTGTAAACTAACTGAAACAGGTCGTCAACATCTTTTTAGCAGCAGTTAACTGCATAAGCTTGCTCCACCACACATTAGAATCAATTTAGGTGCAACTTATGCTAAATGTATGACAATAAACCGTCTTCCGTTGCCAAGAGAACGTCAAACCTTATTCCCTTTAAAGGACTTCTTGAACATCTTACCCGAGCAGTTCCATCCAGTCGGAGTCTGACAGTCGCTGAGTGAGGACGGGAAAGCGCCAAGTTGTTGCACCGGGAAAGTGGCGAGAAAGGACAAGACTGCAATCCATACCCAGTGTCCCACTATCCGGCTCCACTGGTGCGGACTTCGGGGCTCATGTAGGGCCGTAGCCACCGTGACACCCATCTCAGTTCCCCCGACGCTGCTCCCAGACGCGCAATGACAGCTCTGGTCCTAGTGTTGTCAACTTTGCTGGTGCGCTTAGAAGCCAAGAGAGGGACATTTTCCGACGGACGGAGTGTGCCCCATGAAGCAGTTGTTTCTGGATGACCAGAGTGAGGATCCGCCCGAAGCAAAAGGGTACAGATGCGGAATGAGAGAGGTCTGGATGCGATGACAGGGGAGGGATGGAATCGGGAGGGAAGTGGGTAAGCGAGATGTTCAAAAAGCAAGGCAAGAATAAAAAGACGCAAAGGGTGTTTTTAAGAAACAGAAGTGGGGCAAAAATATCATATATCCCATTCGAGTGACATGCCGAAGTTACAACATCCACTGAGGCGCGGCTTAGAGAGACTGTCCTCGGTCCTCTCTCCGTGCGCTCGCGCAGAGCCGTGAGTTTGTCAGAGTCTCGCGGAGGGCCATTCTTCTGTACCTGTGAACCACAATAACGCACTGAAGACGAGCGGCAGGTTTCCAGCCCGCTTCGGATCACGTGTTCTGAAGAAGCCGGGAGGGGCGGGACGATGCAGCGCTCTGATTGGTCGAGAGGGATGCAGGAGTGTCAGGAGCGAGGAGATGGTCCAGCTCGAGCATATCGACGGTCAGTGCAGAATAGTGTACCCTGTAGTCTACTTTAACAGGGCTTTGGTTTGCAAACGCGTGGGCGAAGAGCCATGCCGAGAAAGTCTTCTCCGTGATTGAGCACTAGCCTACTGCTCTAAGCACGATGGCAGCAGAAATCGATCGGAAACTTGCAGTGTTGTGAAATGATCCCCCTGTCCTAAACAAAAGACTTACAGCATTAGACGAGAGAACCGAGGGACCAGGCGGAGTTCACGACTGTCTGCGACGCTCGCGGATGATCTCGGCGATGGAAATGGAAATGCAAAGAGACGCTTTGATGGACACGGGTCGCGAGATGAGCACTATAAATGTATTTTTAATGGCATTTGACGCGACATTTCGTCTCAGAAAAGCTACTTTCGCAAGGCGCATCGACGTTGATAAAAAGGCTCACATTCTATAGCAAGCAAATTGTATGTTATTGACTAGTTTTCTCTATCACTTAAACATTCAAATAACGTGGTGCCCGTTGCTCCTATAGGACAATACAAGATAGCCTAGCCTACCTGATCAAATTTCTGATCAAAGTCTGATCAAAAAAGTCTGAAAAAATACTCTCTTTTTTTTACCTCTACTGTATCTTATTTCTAGCTGATTCTTAGAGAGGAAAAGTTAACTAGACGAAACACCCAGAGAGAGTCACAGCGAGAAATGCACAAAATATGTGAACCTTTATGCCTCATTTAAAATGTATGGCATTATATAACAAAACATCAAAACAAACAGCATTTATTAAAAAAGAAACCTGAGGAAAGCATTTGTGACTGAAACACATGTTTGCAGATGATTAAGTGTAGCCTATAAATACTTTGAGGCCCCTGTTGTACAGTGTTTCAAAAAGTATCTACGTGAAAATTGTTAGTTAATGTTTGACTGTTGAACCAAAGAGGATTAAAACAATTCAAAGTTATATATATATATATATATATATTTAAATAAAAGTAGTAAAATGTATTTTTATTATTATTATTTAGATGCCTCTTTTGGCAGCAATTACAGTCTTGCTAATATGTCTCCATTAGCTATTTTGGTCACTGTTATTTTTCTCAATTTTAGATTGTGAGTGGACAGCCCTTTTCATGTACACCCATAAATCTGGTGATTAGTCTGATGGCTAAAAAGCTAATTTTGGACTGTAAAACCTTCTTCCAGCTGGATTCATAATTCTCCACATGGCTTCTGGTTAACTGTAGCCAAGATGTCATATGCGTTTCTTAACAGTGGCTGTCTCTGCCACTTAATAAAACTGTAAGTGGTGAAGCACCTGGACAACAGTTGTTGAATGCGGAGTTTCTCCAAACTCTGCCTGTAATTCTATCAGATTTGTCACTGGTCTATTGGTGGCCTCCCTCACCAATCTCCGTCTTATTCACTTAGTTTAAAGGACAATTTACCCACCTTCACTGTTACAAACTGTGTGTAACACAAAAATACAATAAATGTTTCTACAACTCCTTCCCACAACATGAAAGCCAAAGTTACAAGACAAGTTAAAAGACAAAGGAGAACCAGATGCATTTGATGATAGTTATGTCAAACCCATGGAAGGCAATTTCATGTACTAAGGCAGAATGTGTGTGTGTGTTCTTACAGGTTTGGAACTACAAAATAATTTTTGGGTGAGCTCTTCTTCTTTTCCCAGAGCTTTTTAAACTCACTGTCCTTTATGAAAATGAATACTCTCAGTTTTTCACTAATGTAAGTAATTTAGAAGGTTGTTTGAGTGCAGAAATAATAAATGATGACAACATGCTGACATGCCTCATCTATCAAATTCATGTCAGCAAATAAAAAGATGAATGAACTCAAATCTTTTCATTTTCTTAGAAATGTTGTCATACAGTATGTGTTTCCCAATAAGACCCCTTTAGTTACTTTCGCATTTTATTTTTAAGCAAAGATCACATTTGGAGAATAGGTTTGAGATCTGTTGCTTTAACAGTTTAAAGCTGGACATCTGGGCATGTCCTCAAGAAAAATTACGATATACTCTCCACTGTTCATTTCTCTCCTACCTGATCATTCCCACATTTCTCCTGGAGTCTGGCTCCATACCAGCTCGGTATTATTAGCACGACTCAGAGCTCCTTTGGAGAGCAGCTGGCTCTGGGCTATCGCCGACAGACTCTCTTGACAGATAAAACAGCACACCCTTGCCATAGGATTTCTGTAGTTTTCTCAATGCGGTATCATGTATCACATGATGGATCTGACCTTGTAATTAAGACTAGTAATTAATCATTCGGCTTTGTAGGAGACATGGAAAGGTTCATGTCCTTTATAGAACATGTTCAGAAATAGGAAGAAAACTGATAAAAGATATTCAAACCAACGGCAAAGTTAAAAAGTGGATTTTTGAATGACTATGTTGCATTTTTCTGACATTTACTTCATCAGAGTTGAGTCCTGACATCTTTATTCCTATCAGAGCCGTATGAAATGAAACACCTTTAAACAGGAGTCTTGGCAAGTCTCCCTCAGCTCCTTTTAGTTATTTGACACAGCAAAAATATTCAGGATCAACGAACAATTCAACATTTTCAAAGGAATATATGCGGTATAATGTGGGTTTAATTAAGCGTATGAACTTGTAATGGTGTCAAATATAAAACGATAAATTAGGTTTATAGAAGCTTGCCTTTGTTCTCATAGAATCTTTAACCTGGACTTATTTCACAGTGCCATCCTCAGTATATTCTTCCCCTCACGCGTAAAGACTCATTTACTGTAGTTTGTTGGCCCCTGTTCAGTCCCAGCATTGGTTTCTGCATGACTACAACTGTCCCCATCCCACCCTGTTAGATCCATATCTTTTATAAATCATTTACATCACATCTAACATGCCATCTCTCACCCGGACTGGAAGAATCCCCTGTGGAACATACTTGGAGAGTTGACATGGCAACTGTAGTCTCATGGTTTCATTATATGTAAGTCTTCGTTGGAAGAGTATGGTGAGCAGGGTAATGAGGAAGGCTGCCTGGGGACCGGTGAGAAGGTCACATCTCTGGAGGGAGCGTGTGGTGTTTGAGTCTTCTAGCAGCATGGGATCCGTTAATGATGCAGGCATTTTAAAACGCTCCCTTAAGTTCTATTCGTGCTTTGGTATTCCTGCTGAGAAGCTCTTCTCTTTATCTGTGCATGTAAAAAAAAACTTGGCAACATTTCACATAAATAAATAATGGATATTAATCTTCTTTGCATGGCATAATTTAAGAATGCATATTCTGAAATGACTCTATAAAAAGTTGAAATGTAACTGTTACATACGCAAGATGTCTGTAGTTTAGTATTATTAATCATTTTCCATTAGAACAATAGCTCAGTAAGGAAAATTGTAAATCACTTATTACATAACAACTCTACCACAGGCATGCAATCCATAATCCATATAGACTCTAAGTGAATAATGTAGTCATTTGGAGAGTTTTATGAATTAATTGATTTGTTTTCACGGTTGAACTCCTGCTAACCCATTGAACATAAAAAAAAAAATCATAATACAGAGTCAACCAGATGTTTTTGTTCTGTGCTGCTGGATATTGCACACAGATTTCAGTACAGCTGTGAATTTTCTCAGCAGTAACAAATTGATTTGATATTCTCCTTCTTGGGCATCCTAGACAAATGCTAAGGAAATTATATGGCTTGTTGGGGATATTTATGAATTCACTGATTTACTTCCACTTATAAAATGTTCAATGCAACAAGCAAACCCAACTGTTGCCAAATGACTCTAGGACAAATTTCCCAGAGTTGCTGAATTGAATACATGTTTGTTATCAACTCTTATTAGTGATGTAAATAATATATTAACTCAAAACAAACATTAAGTTTAGAGAATATTTGTCTTGACTCCAAATATGATCATCCCCTTCTGAGAAACTAGCTATAGATATTTAATGTATAACGACCCATGTGTTGTCACCTCACGTCATGAGTATCTGGGCTAAAAAGTTGCGCTTGAACACACCGCAAAACCAATAGCCAATTAAATGTTCAGTTTTTGACTGAATGAGAGGAAGTACTGTAACAACTTTTGGGCCAGATTTATTAACAGCTTGCACCAGCGCAAACCTTTTGGCGTTAAAATAGCAGGGAAATAGGGAAGTTTTAGCGCTAAAAAGGTGTGGACACAGTTAAACTATATTTGCGCCTGACCTTATTGAACATGCATTTGTAGGAATTTCCTTTCAGATGCAACAATTATAGGAGGAGAGTACTAAAATGAATCACATAATTTGATTTATTTTGTGTCAGTCAAACTACTGGTATTTGCGACATTATTTAATTCCCAAAAAAGGCATGTCTTAAACTCTTTTGCGACTGTGTTGTAAGAAGATTACCCAAACCTGATGAGCATCAGCTCTGCTTATTTGCTAATTTGCACTGCAAAGTTTGAACACTTTTGAATACGAATCATATTGATCACTTATCAATCATGAAAATAATCATATACGTAATCATGAAAATATTTGCATATTACAATGCTTTGGAAAGATGCTGTAAAATTAGAACGGCCTTCTATGTTTATCATTTGCTTTATCGCTTTATTTAATTGTATTTATTTATTCATTTGTTATTATTTTTGTACTGGTTAGCTAAACTGAGAGCTGACAGGTGCTTAGGAATGGCCCAATGCTCGCCGACGACTGACCGCTGACTTGGTTTGTCACGACCTTTAGTGTGGCATGATTCTCTCTGGCACAATATCAGAATGATGTATGCCTTCGCACAGATTTGCAAAATGATCACATCAAAGCATCAATTAGCACATCACCATGCAACTTCACACCTTTAAACTGATGGACCACATTATCTCAACACAAGCTTGAACATGGCCAGTTTCATGAGCTCTTTAATCATAGCCCTGTCACACCATAACTTGGCCATGGGTGAGTCTCGCCAATCAGCTATAGTCACGGTTACTGCCAGTTCAGAGTCTTATCGACAGCAGTAAAAAATAACAGCACCTTTGGCAAACTGCCACTTCCAGCTGTCGGCCAGGCGCCCCGAAGGCCTACTGTGGCACAGACTGACAGAGAAGGTGCTTGTTTCACACAGGATATGAAATGACGGTGTGAAATATGAGCATGGTCCCATCTAGATATTGAAGACACTACAGTAGAGTTTGGATTAAAATAAGTGTTAGGCACAATGAAAGTGCATGGTGACAAGTGGCTGTCAAGCTCCAAAAAGGATGCAGACAAAAACTATTATCCTTTGCAGTTTATTGTGCATGAATGCAACCGAAGATGAGAGATATTGACTGGCAAGCTGTTATCTGAATAACTGCTATTTGTGGACGAGCAACATGTAAACAATAACTTGATATCAGCTTATTAAAGCTACACTGCATCTATTTTTTGCTTGCAATCTATTGATCAGAAAGTCCCTCAGCAAGATGTCATGACCTAAAGTGGCTTTCAAAGTATATGATCAATGATCACATTACAAATGCTTCCATTTCCAGCCATGACGTTGAGTTAAACACAACCACAACTTTAAATGCAGCTATTCTTATCTGAAGCATAGAAGCAAATTATAATATTTTGCGGTTATATTTTCAATCGTGCATTAAAATTAAGCAAATTTCTATGATAAAAGTGACATAATCACTGCAGTTATGGACTTTGCCAGTAGCAGTGTTATTTAAAGCAAATATGACTCAGGTTTTGAACATGAAAATGAGTATTAATGTTGTAGCACTCCTGGTTTAAAAAGACACTTGGATGAAAGCCACTATTACTGAGCTTCACAATGCACTTGATAACACATCTACATTACAAAGTAGTGGAAACTGAAATAAAGGCAAAGGTGCGAAAGACAGAAGACTGCCATAATGAAAGTGCACATGCACTTATGTCTATTAACCTTCGAATGACTATGAGGGTCAGTCAAGGACCACGAAGAATGTATTATTATCAAGAACTGAATTAAAAATGGATTTTATATTTATTCGTACATAGTTTAAAATGATGTGCGCTATAAATGTAACCATTATTTAGATCTTTGAACTCTCCATGCACCTAACATTCATATTAACACAAGTGATACTATAGTAATTTATAGCATATACTATTGTGTTTTTTACCCACTATATATAGTACTTTAAATCATTTGTTGTGGTAATTCTAGATGTATAAAAAATTATTTCCCCCAATACTGTAACTGCAAAGTTTCAACAACTAGGGCATATTACACCACAGTTTACTGTAATAAAAACTAAAGTATACTACAGTATTTATTACAGTTTATCATTTCACTATAGTTAATACTACAGTTTGCTGTAGCATTCATTAAATCTGTCAGCAGATAGACAAGGGACACAGAGGTAAGTGAAATCAACAGCCGGTTTATTGAACTATGGTAGGGAAACGGAGCAATGCAGCGTGTCCAGGTGAGTGAATCGGGAATGGAGAAGTTTCTAGAGAGTCTTATCTGTGAGTAATCAATCCTTTACTTTATCCAGGGGGACCAGCGGGATAAATGGAGCTTGGAGATGGTGGAGCACAGGAGATCTGGGAGCGGAACACAGGAATGACGAGACTGTAGACAAAAGGTAAGATGATCAGGTGATTCAGAATGGAATGTTTGAGACCAGACAGGGACTGTTCGTGATATAGTGCTCTTGATGACTGGTGACAGGTGGCGGTGATCAGTAATCAGGTGAGTTGGATCTGTTGTGTGTAGTTGGTGGTGATTGTGACTCCCTGAAAAACAAAGTGTTGTAAATACTATAATATATACAGTATAATACACTTTACTATAGTATGGTTTAAAAACACTATAGTATTTACTATAAATTACTATAGTATTTTTTTATGTGGGTAGTCAGAAGTAAGAGTAAGCTTCTAGACAGAGATCTACAGATGTATGATAATTACAGTGTATATTAGCTTTATGCCTAAACAAATACCACATTTTAAAAATGCTTATTTAAAAATCTTAGGATAACTTCATTTCAAGTTAGTTTAAGTGAATTAATTTAGTATGATAATGAGAGATGAACCTTCCCATTTTAATTTAATAAAGCTAAAAAGTAAGTCTAGTTCCACTGAGGAAAGAAAGGAAGAGGTTGAAGATACTTTCAAGCTCTTTAATTTCAAAGAGGTGTCTGAACTATTTCTTTAAATATTTTAATAACACTACCATTTCTATTTTAATAGAAGAGATCAGTCATTTATACACATGATTAAGTAGATCAGATGTTCTCTGAGGTAAATTACTTCAATTTCAGGGTTTGAATTTACATTAAACCTGTCATTTGAAGTACCCGTCATTGAAAGGACTGGATTAAAAAGCAATAATGATTTTTTTTACTGTGAGATTTATGATAAGAAAAAAGCTACAGGCACTTTCAGATTTCTAAACCTGTAAATTTGCACTTGCTGAAACTTTTATTTTAACACTTAGTTTGTTCTTTATTTACCATCCACCGAGTGTAATTTACAGCAAGTGTAACTCATCCACAGTAGGAAAAAACCACCACAGCAAAGTGTTAGTTTGGAAATCTGAGCGACATAGAGCTTTCTGATTATTTGTGAGGCTGAGCGAGCTGCCTGCAGAAATGTCACACTCTCTGGCTGTGAAATCCAACTCCTCCTTCTCCTTTTTCTGGCTAAGCTGCTACGATGAAAAATATTGATTCACCATGGGGACACACAACAGCCTTATCTGCCCGAACCTTTGTGCTCCACAGGGTTTACCCACCAACCCCTGCACAGCCTCATTGGTTTATTGCAGAAGTCTTTAAGCACCACATGCTGCCTCCTATGGACATTAAAGCAACTGCAGCAGCACTTAGATCTATCTATCTATCTATCTATCTATCTATCTATCTATCTATCTATCTATCTATCTATCTATCTATCTATCTATCTATCTATCTATCTATCTTAGTGGAAAATAATGGTGTTTTACAAGCCTATTCACATATATGAGCTTTGGTATAATATCCATATTCTTAAAAATGTCCTTGTTTTATCGAACTGAACATGCCCCACATACATTATGTTAACTGACTGCCTCACTCGGCCAACTGAATTTCCTAACCTGAAATTCTAAATCATGAACTTTTCAACTCTGCCTTTTTCTCCTAGATCCTCCCACTTGTTAACATTTAAGGCATTTAGTGTGCATTTTCTTATTCAGAGGAACTTACGAAAACTTAACCTTCACATGTGAATCAACTTTACTTCTGCTCTGTTTATAATAAATAATATGTTTCTTTAAAGCCTGCGTCTAAACTAGGACATATCTCAGAGTAATCATGGAGCATTTAAATAGTTTAGTGTGAACAAAAGAATTCAGCCACTGCCTGCATTCAGTACAGCTCTGTTATTAAGGCTCTGGTGTAAAAGTAGCAGTTAAAATGTCATACTACAAATAAGTGTTGTGGATTGTGCAATAAACAGCGAGCATTTCATGAGAACAATCAAAGACTGCCAACCACGAACAACACCACAATATGAGGGCCGCTAAACTGCCTTTAACAGGGCTGTTTAGTAACACTTTATTGCTCATTCTCAGTATCCAGCAGGGCCATGAAAACCACAGATGTACATTTTATCAACAGGATTTATACTTAAAGATATCATATGTCCTATTAATATAATACATTATGTAATAAATATACTACATCTGAAAACTTTCAGTCAGAAACATTTTTGACCCATATAGTCTGTGGTTAATAGAAGGGAATTCAGTGAGGTTCTTTCAAGCTCAGAATAAAAAAGAAATAATAAGAAATTAGTCTATTCACGCATGAATAAAATCTTTCATTCCAGGTGATCTCTAAACTCCCAAGTTTCTACAGACTACCTCCTTTTTTCATCCTTTTTTGTTACCAAGCTCCTTCAGTTCCTCATTTTCGCAGACATTCAAATTAGCCTTGCGTCAAATACCAAACCCCTGGTGTGAAAAAAGTCAGCTAAAGCTCTTTGTGTGGATTCAGTGAAATGTTGGACACAGACCTATACAGGCACATTTCTATGTGTTTCTCCACAACGGCCGTCTTAAAATGCAGCGGTGCAGTCTATCTCTAACTCACACACTCACTAGTAATTAAACACCTCAATGAACAGATTAAGAGTTTCCCCATTTGGAAATTTCATTACCATTGCTGTAATTGGATTCCAAATTTAATTAGCACTCCTCTTCGAAACAGCAGGTGATGTTGTGGCGGCAGTCAAGAGCTGTCCAAGTACAGTGAGGTCACTGAAAGAGTTTGGCCGCTGCCATGCTATGGCACAGAATGAGGGATATTACACCTGAGCTGATCATTTCTGACCTGTTGCTCCGCATAGAGGTGTATAAGCAAACCGATATTTATAGAAGAAACAAACAATTTTTTTTGTAATGTATTTAATCTTCTACACAAACACAGAATATGTTACTTACAAAGCAGAATTGAAATACATGCGACAATATGATATGTTGTATTATTATATTACATATTATATATCCAGATATATAGTTAGAATATGGCTGTCAAAGAAGCAGCTTGGAGAATAGTGTAATTACTTCATCTACCAGCAGGGGATAACTGGACCTTGCTAACTGTGGTCTTGGCACAGTCAACCCTAATTTGATGATATGTCCTTTGCCCAAGAAACATTCTAAGTATTTCCCAAGAAACATACTTCTCCTCAAAATAGCAATGACTTTTCTGTAAAAATTCGTATTATTTCTACTGAGCGCCAGGAGTAATTTTCAAAGCCCCTCTGGAAAACCTTATATTGGTGATGGTCCTCTGTGATCAGGGTAATAAATGAAATCTAAAACCTATGGGGAAATGTTGTCAACGTAAATCCAGAGCAGATTGAGGCAGGATGACAGAGATAAAAGAACTATCATGAGGCTACCGTTATAAACCTTAATGGCAGACATCATGGGATCTGTAATTAATTTAAAAGGAAAACAGAGAACCTCCAGAAGACGTCTCGCGGGCGCCTTATGTTGAAGGTCAAGATCTTCAAAACAATAATTAATCATAATTTGTAAGCCAGGAAACTTTATGGTGACGTTCAGTGCTATGTCTGCTCTTTGTTTGTCTGTTGTCTCAAAGTCTTAACTGGACATAAAACAGATCTTTAAAAAATGAAGGCAATTGTTTGTTCACACACACACACACACACACACACACACACACACACACACACACACACACACACACACACACACACACACACACACACACACACACACACACACACACACACACACACACACACACACACACACGCTAAGTTTAAAAAGTTAAGTTCTAACTTATATTTGAATATACCATAATTCAAAAATTGCCTATTAAGAGGCGATTTTATGTTGGCTCAACTTAAAAGGACTATGAATGGTTGTCTTTGTTTGCATGGCTTTAAATTCTGTCCTAAAGTTTGTGCTTCATCTCCAGTTTTCTATAAGAAATGGAGAACAAACTGCTTAAACTAATGATAACATTGCATGAACACTTTTCGCATGACCACTCTTAACACAACAAACATTTCATTCGGTGCACCGTCTGTAGATCGCAGCTTCGGGGGATGGGTTCACATCCTCTGAGGATGAAGGTGCGGTGGGGCTGCCCCCCTCGGGTGTTGTCGCCACCGCCACACCGGACCCAGAGCTGATGGCCATGCTTGCCCGGGCAGCCGTGAGCATCGGGCTGGAGGTCAACAAGACCGCCCAGTCCCAAGCCCTCGCGCCTGGACGATTGGTTTCTCGGGCGGGCGCGGCTCACAACCGCGCCCTGCCCCGGTGCCTTTCTTTCCGGAGGTGCATGAGGAGCTGATGAAGTCGTGGATGGCCCTTTCACGGCCAGAAGCCGCTCGTCCGCCTCCTCCATCCTCACTACCCTCGACGGCGGAGTGGCCAGGGGTGCGGGCATTCCCAGGTGGAGAAGGCGATCGCGGTGCACCTGTGCCCACGAAACGCCGCCACTTGGAGGAACCGTCCGCATCTCCCGTCCAAGGCCTGTAAGCTGACAGCCGCTCTCGCGGCCAAAGCTTATAGCGCTGCGGGCTAGGCAGCCTCCGCCCTGCACGTCATGGCTATCCTGCAGGTTCACCAAGCCAAGGCGCTCAAACAGGTGCACGAGGGTAGAACCGACCCGGAGTTGATGCAGGAGCTGCGCTCGGCGAGTGACGAAAGTCACAGCACGATCCCTCGGCACGCTTTCAAGACGCCCCCATCTCTCAGGCAGGGCTGTTCGGCGACACCGTCGAGGGCTTTGCGCAGCAGTTCTCGGCGGTACAGCAGCAGACCAAGCCCCGGCATGATGCACCATCCACCGCTGCCCCCGGGGCCAGGCCTCAGTCTGCCCGTCGCCGTAGGCGCCCTCCTGCGTCCTCCAGAGCTGCTCCGCCCCAGGCCGAATCGCAGGAGAGCGGCGCCCCGCATCCCAGCCAGGCCCAAGTCGTCCAGGAAGTCGACGAAGCGGCCCTGACGTGGGCAACCCAGAGAGGTTGGAATTTGCTCTTTCTCAGGAGACGGCGAGAACAGCGCCGCTCCTTCCCCCGGTGGAGGGCCGGGAGGAGAATCTTCCGTTTCTGTTCCGCCGCTGGTCCAAGGGCCGCTTGTACACTCCGTACACATTCATCCGCTTCGACAGTCTACAGGCGTACCCAAAGCGTTCAATGCAGCATCTCATTGCCTTTGGGGAACCATGGTTACATATGTAACCTTGAGACGTTTTTGTACTGCTAAACTGACAATGGAAAAGGGATGTAACGAATTACACAACTCATGATGCGATACGTAAATGAGAATTTACAAGAAATTATAGATGAAAAGACATACTTATTTCTCAGACAAAATGCTGCACATTTCTTTGTGAAGTTGAAATATGTCTAATAACAAAGCAAATCACAAATCAAATAAATAAATAATACAAATAAAATAAATCTCTTTATATAAACAAAACATATCTGAAGGCTTATGAACACTATTTTAATATGCATTATACAGAGGCAAGATGAAAATAAAATACAATTTAAACTCTTCGGAAGACAGTCAGTTTCACTCAGAGATACATTCATATAAACCCCCACCACAATTGTATCGTGATTCGTTTATCATCTTAACCGACTAGAATCGTCACATATATTTACCAATTTTTAACCAACTCGAGGGGCATCATTACATCCCTACAACTGAAGCAAATGCCAATGGACACATTTTTGGAAAAGCCTTCATGTTCATAGTAAAAATATCCTGCCATAGATTCAATAAAAAAATAAAAAAACACTTCTTGAGACAGAGTTAAACAAATGAAAATGTACTTCCAGTACAATATACTTTTTCCTTCACTGTTTTGTCTCTTCTGTAAATTCTGCATTTACATGCTAATAGGATCAGAGACAAATACCATGTCAGAGGTCTAGCTAGCGTTTAGCCACAAATCCAGTTTGGCAGTTCAATCTCGAACCGTTCAAAACAATTCCAGTGCTAACAAATTAAAAGAGGAAGTGGCCTGTGCTCCTGCATTCAACTGAGAATGTCAAGTCAAGCCCGACTAGCTTATCACTGTAGACAGACAAAAGGGAAGTGGACAACAGCTGACATTTATGAAAGATGTGCTTCATAAATCAAAGCTAATACAAACAACCAAACACCATATTTTTGGGTGGCATTTGGTTAAAAAGAAGAAGCGGAGTGAGTGAAATTGAATGCCCCTTGTTGATCATTTCCAATTTAACTGTTAGCAAAAGTGTTTTGGGTTGTTTGTTGGCTATAAATAACATTATTACAGTATATCAGTAATCTAAGGGACTGGAGAATGACACTGGAGAATGATACACTCAAACACTCCATAGTATGTGTTTACAGGCGCTGGATTGTTTACTGTTTACCATTCTCCTTGTCAGGAAACTGTAGTAACAATTTCTGCAAGCCCATCATGATATGCAGCTTCATGCCTTGTCTTTGAAGCATAATTAATAAGAGGAAGTTACGCTGTGATTAATTAAATTTTCAATCCATTTCATGTAACAGGCACATTGTTTGCATGCCCAGCAGTTGCACGTCACTCAAAGTGGTACTCGAACAAAGAGGGGCTCACTTTGAGCAAAGTGACAGCTGAGTTTCAATAAGTACCAGCAGGAGGGACACCCATCGCCATCAGAACTTTTAAAGCAAGTTTAAAGTGCAACATCACAATTAATCTAGATTAATTCCAAGATTACAGTGAGATTAATCTAGATTAAAAACATTAATCTATGCCCACCACTAATATATATATATATATACACACACATATATTAGTGCTGGGCAATGATTAATCGTGATTAATCACATCCAACATAAAAGTTTTTGTGGACATAATAAATGTGTGTGTTCTGTGTATATTTATTATGTATAAATAAAGACACACACATACAGTATATATTTTATATATTTTGAAAATATTTATATTCATACAATTTATATTTTAAATAAATATATTTAACATACAAACATAACATATTTTTCTTAAATATACACATGCATGTGTGCGCATTTATATATAGATAATAAATATACACAGTACAAACACATATATTATGTACACAAAATTTTTATTTTGGATGCCCAGCCCTAATATATATATATATATATATATATAGATAGATAGATAGATAGATATATCAGATAGATTCAAATATATACACTACCTTTCAAAAATGTAGGGTCAGTAAGATTGTTTGCATGTATGCATGTATGTATTTATTTATTGTTTTTGAAATAAATATTTTCTGCTCACCAAGGCTACATTTATTTGATAAAAAATACAGTAAAAACAGTAATATTGTGGAATATTCTTACAATTTAAAATAACTGTTTAATATTTTAATATATTTTAAAATGTAATTTATTCCAGTGATAGTGATGCAACATTTCCAGGAGCCATTATCTAGTCTTCAGTGTCACTTCATGATTTGACTTCAATTTGCTTAACATTTTTGTGGAAACCATGAAACGTTTACTGTCACTTTTGATTAATTTAATGTGTACATGTAATTTTTTTTCTTAACAAAAAAGATTTTTGTTAAATATACACTTTGATTCTTTGAAATTGGATTAATTTTATGTACCTTAAAGGCATGTCCTAAACTTAAAACAGATATTTATGAATACAGCAATATCACAGTCAGCCATTATCACTAAGGTCATCTTTGCATAACTCACTTGCTACCGGTTGCATGATATATTACCTCTTGGTTGACCGATTCTCAAATATATAGACTATTACAGCTACTCACAATAGGAAAAACTAAATTATTACTGAATTTAGTACATATTGTATATGTTATGCAAAATATTATTATATTGTAAACACTGTAATATATCTGATAGCTGTGGCAACTCAATACATGGAGCAGAAAATCAGTTTGAACTCATTATTCATTTAAACAGTTAAATTTGCCAATTTTTATGATAAACAATATAATATTTTTTGCTTCTTTTATTTTGAAAGTACTGCAGAGAGAGACAGGAAACAATAGTACAGTGGGACTGGGAAAGCGCCACGAGCCGGGACTCGACCTTGGGTCTAAAGCACTGTTGAACGTTGGAACGCATCCACATGGTCTGACTGCAGCACACTGCTTTCTATCAGGCACACAAGTAACAGCAAAGAAATTGAATGAGAAAGTAGAAGCAGGAAACTGTACATGAATGCCATAAACATTGATACAAAACAGTTCATTGCTACTAAAACTTTCATTTTACCAGCCTATTTCGTCAAATGTCTCAAGAATCAGTAAGCCATGTTATGAAAGCTGATCCATAAAAAGCTATATTTAAAGTGTCAAACAGAGCCCTTAATAAATTGTGCTACAGATTATGTAACTTATCTTCTCATTCACAATCCTAACAATTCTCATTAGCACTTTTGATTTTACACCTTAAGCTAGAAAAATGGCTTTGTTTTCAAGACTTTGTATCAGTCTGACAGGCTCAGTCTTAAATTTACACTGAACGTGAGTGTGACAGCTTCACTATAGGGGAGCATGACACATTAGTGCACATTAGCCAGCATGCTAATCGCTGTTCTGGTAGGTAGGAGGTCGAGACTCTGGGAGATGAACCGGAGGCTTAGCTCCCCTGCTAATGCACGCTAATTCTGGCTAATGTGCTGGGGAGATGTAATTGGGCTCCAGCAGTGAGAGCTCTGTGGGCGTGTGTCCTCTCTCCGAGGGTTGCAATTTAAGAGACATGTCCACCCAACAAAAAATGTGTCAGTTTATGTGATTATGTAATATGGAACGATTAGCAAGAGACATAAGCAGAAATTAGATATGTACATATCCTGAACTTCTGTGCATTAGCTGGCATTCAAACTAAAGCATCCCAGGAGACAGGTGTTTAAAGCTCTGATTCATGAATAGGAAAATCCCACGTTCACAAGCAGGCACCTGCCCCCTCTCTATCTATCCATCCATCCATTCCACAAAGCACAGAAATCTACGCAATTCTGTTCAGAAAAAAACAGGTATAAATTACAAAAAGCTTTGCACATTTCTTGCTTCAAAGACTCACTCTTTTACTCTGACTTACACTATGATTATTCAGTAGAGCTACAGGGTATAAGTCAAGCAGCATATTAGCATTTCATTACTTGCTTAACGAGAGTACTAACCTGCAATTCAACCTACTGAATCTCAGGTCTTAATCTTTAAGCTGCTGCAGGAGCGAAGCGGCTGTAATGCACTGCAATCCATTTTACTCTGTGACTTTTTTTTTTTTTTACTGAGATAGGGCACAAATCTTTGGTCATTCTAGTCGAACAGACTCTGCAGTTAAAGCTTTAGAGGAGGGAGATTTATATGCTTTTAAACTTAGCTCCAGTTTCCTCTCAAAAAGCCTCTCAGCTGGACTGTGGATAGATCAGAGGCACTGGCATTCTCAAATGACCCGTCAAAATATTTATTTACTTAGTTGCACACTGAAATGACCAACCTGTATAGCTTGCAAATAGGCCAATCACACCGAATATGTTTTGTATTTCACTGTACTGCTTTTTCATTATTTCTTTATGTAAATATGTTGTAGATGAGGGTGTTTGACCTTTGTAATTGAGCGTTCGCATCTCTTGCAGCATTTCGCGTATGACATGGTGTTCTGAAATGCAACACTCAAACTAAAAGGAGTTAAAAAAAGTTGTGTTAATGGCCTCTAAAGATCTGACCACGTTTACCTTTGTTCGGTACATTTTCATGCCCGAAATCCAGTCCTTTCAATAGAATTCCTTATAAGGACAAAAATGTCCCTATGCAGGTTTAAGCATGTCATGCAAACTTGCCACACTTACCATCAGAAAGCTACTTGGTATGAAAGTAACCTCTGTGCGAAGTAGTAATTCTTCACTCTTATTTACTGTAACACTGTGGGTAAGGAGGGTCAGATGAGGTAGAAAAGACTGAAAAATCTGATGAACCTCAAGTACAAACTCTGTCTTGGGTTTAACATCACACTTACAGATACCACTTATATTAGCCAGTGCTAGGTACCTACAATGTTTTGTTGAAGTAAAATGACTTCTTCTGAGCAGAAGCAAGCTGAAATAAGAGCACGTGGACCAGTAAAGGAACAATCAGCAGTAATTTGTCTGGCAGTGTCTAAAGTGTCTGTAGTTGAATTACACACCTGTTTGGAACATTCATCTTATTCATAATACAGAAAGGAGAATGGTACTTAATTGCCTGTAATTGACCTAGTTTACCATTAATAAAAGAACACAAATTTTACAGAGCTTGTGGATAACATCTGATAGATTAAACATGAAAACATTTGGAATTAGCAAGAAGCATGTTGGACTTCATTTAGTCATGTTTGAGTTTTTGTTGCATTTACACCATTTTACACAGCAGGTGTGGCAAGCCTGTGTTTCAGCATTTCAAAACATTGGATCATTTTGCAAATCAATTCGTTCAATGATTCAAAGTTCCAAAAACTTCTGTTTCTTTAAACAACACCACGAACAGTGCAGTTGTCACCAGGGCCGTCGCCAGGATTTCTGGGCCCAGTGCACTGAACCCTTTGCAATGGGGCCCCCTCAAAATCACCTTCACCAAATCGAGCCGTTCCGGCTCACAAATTCCCCTTTGAATGTTTTGATGGGTCATAGGGCCTTCAATTGGAGTAAATAAATAAATAAATAAAACAGGACAGAAACGAATACTGATAGATATGACTGAATTCACAACAAATACTTAATAATGCACTTAATAATTAACTTAATAATGCATTTTTGTTACATATAAAAGCACTTGATAGTAAAGCATTTATTTTGAGACTGTTGGAAAATTACTGCTAATATATTCTGTCACCCTTTCCTCACCCTCATATCGTTCCAATTATGTTCTTCTGTTGAACACAAATTATTTTGAAGAATGTTACCAAACCATTTTGGTTACTCTTGATTTCTATATGGACAAACATTTCTTGAATTTCTCAAATTATGTTCAAGAAGACAGAAATTCATACAGGTTTGGAAGGACATGATGTTGAGATGTTGAGTAAATGAAGACATCTCCTTTAAGAACTTTATTATTTGTAAAAACACCTAATTTATATAAGACACTGATATTTATCTTTAATCAGGGCCTTACTGAACTAACATTTTACTTAAATTAAAATTCATTAGAACTAAACATCTAAAAAGAAAGAAGAATCCAGAATTTAGCTGTCTATTAGTAGAATGGTGGTCACAAGAAGTAAAATCATGGTCCTCGTTACCGTGGTTATATGGTTTTTTAAATAAATAATAAGTAAAAATAAACTACAAAATGTGTAGTTAAAAAAACTAAACATGAAGAAAGTACAAACCACCTTCTATAAAATAAACATATTGCCCAATATGTATTAACAGTAAAATTTTTAATACATACATTTTTGCCAACACAGGCTATTTGTACAGTGTTAATAACGTCAAGTTAAATTACTATGGTTCTGAATTGACAAGCCTATTGGCGTTTTCCAATATACCTCATTGTCGTGGCTATTTTCAGCCAGCATCATTACAGAACCTTTTATATTCTCATATCACACGACTGTATAACAATTCTGTGTCACATCTGAATGGATTAAGAGACTTGCGCTGTTTATCTCTTATAAATCGTGGCAGAAGCACGGCACTGTACGGGAGACTGATCTCGCTCTGCTTTGACGCGTGGCTGGCGGATGCATCAGGTAGAGCTGATTCGCGCTTTTGGGGTATTTGCCTTATTCGGTTTCACATGTGCTGTAATTATAAACAGCATCAAATATCGGGGAGGTCTCCCTCATTTTGGCGATCGGCCCATTATTCGAATTGGAATGTCCCGGTGTTCCCGATGGCAGTAGGTGTTTGCGGGCCCCCCAGACCTCTGGGCCGTATGCACTCTGTCGTACAATCTTAACAAACCAACGTAACTTTGGGAAAGTTACTTTTAAAAGTAATGCATTACAATATTGCGTTACTCCCTAATAAAGGAACTAATTACGTTACTTTGTTTATTTTTATAGAAAGTAATGCGTTACGTTACTTTTACGTTACTTTCACATTGCTTTTTAAATATGAGCAGGGCTTGATTGTTTGTTTTTAATACAATAAGTTATATTATTACGTAACTTGCGTTACTTGTAATGCGTTACACGCAAAACTGCCAAAGGCGTCTTTTACACCTAACAGATTAACCCATTCACACAGTAGGTTTTCGCCTGTAATGCAGTTGTGAGTCCTGATAATTTACCAATTTGAGTTTGGTTATAAAATGCGAGTGTCTGTCTCATGGATATCCAAACTGCATAACCATGAAATACAGCACTGATGACCATATTCTGCTGCTGAGTGAACGCAGACATAGCCAGGTGAAGTTCTGAAAAGAAGTGCCATGGTATATTCATTTAATCCAACCAACCACAAGGCTTGAGTAAAGCATATACCTAATGTTACTTACCTCTCTATGGACCCAAGTCCTCAAGCGTGGATAAGCCAACATGTTTTTCTTTTCCATTCAGTGATTATAATTACTGTGTTTGTGTACTCTTGAGATGATAACTGCTCGATAACTGATAAGAAAATTAAAAACGCCATTGATTCAACAGGTAGTCCTGGCCTCGAATTCTGGCTGATCGGCATTCTAAGAGTGCTGATACAGTCCTGGGAGTTTTTGCTGTTTGTATCACTCCACGTGTTCTCGCAGTCATTGGTGATAACATTTCAGTTATTCTTTCTGCGTGATATATTATGATGCCAGTAGGTGACAACAAGTTACTGTCTTTATGAGCGAGTGATTTGAATCATTCATTCAACCGATTCGAAACACTGATTAATTCAGAAAATAATTCAAGTGAGTGTTATTTGCATTTCCTTAAATTAAAACACCAATTAATTTAGGAATTAAACACCACTATGGTTGATTTTTGTGTTTAGTTTCTAATTAATTTAGGAACTAAACACTACTATGGCTGTGGCATTTTGAAATATTTTCACTGGTGGAATGAAAATGCATAAAAGTAATTGGTAAGTGTCTAAAATATAAATTACTTGACTTCTTGTTTATTGATTTTATATTAAAACAATATTACACAAGCAATTGTTGGTCTGAATGTCATCACTTCTGTGGTTACCTATTCGGACCAACAGCAATTTTGCTTGTGATATTGCTTTCAAACAGTTACAGGACATGCCTTTAAAAACACAATTTGCTAAATAGGTTCACTTTTATTCCATTCATTCTGCCAGAAACTAAAATTCATTGTAAATTAAATTAAAGTTGCCATCTCACATTTCTTTAGGCAAGATGTTTTTTTTTCATATAATTTTGCAGATGAAATACAAATATGCAAATCCAGAGTGGAAAAAAAAATCATGATATGCAAGTATATTTAATTTTTGTTCTACAAATAGTGCTGAAAAACACTAAAATTAACACAGGATTTGTCATATGCAAGTTCGTTTGCGATGATGAGTTTAAATGATGCCATAAATCTCTTAATCCCAGTAATTTCAGGTCTATCTGTGAAAATATTGCCTGTTATTCAGGTTCCATTATCTTTAATGTCCCTTTGTAAGAGTAACTGTACTCAAGGTCTGCCAGTCGCTGTAAGATCACACCGACAGGCATTTTTAGTTTGTTGAGGTATCAGTTGCTTGGCTAATGAGACCATATATAAGCATGGATTATCTGGCTCCTGCTGGCTGCTTTGAGATAGATGATGTGCATTAGCTTTCCTCTGGTAAGAATAGAGAAATTTTCAGGGGGCCCGATGAAAAATTGCCCATTTGAAAGTGGGGCAGACAGTCTCTGCTCAAGAGACAGCGGGTTTGTCTGAGAGAGAGATTGTATGTTTGTGTGTGTGTGAGAGAGAGTGTGAGTGGGATTTTTCTTCTTGTGCTGGTTAATAAATTGCATGGCTATACTCAACATATTTATATTTAGAATATGTGAGTAGATATGCAAGTGCGTCATTGCATGTGTGCAAGGCCCCTTATTATTATTTTCATTGGAGAAGTTGTTATATATATATCATGCTCAGTTGTGTACATTTGGTTCTAATCAGGACGCAATTGACTTGCAGACACCCAGAGATGAGATGGTGAGAGTTTGTGTGTGATGGCAGCAGGTGCTGTGTATATGAAGGTAATCAGGCTGGCTGACAGCTCTTGCGCTGCCCTGTATTAAGGCCCGCACCCTCCAGCAAGCCAATATATTTCCCAGGTGGACCAGAAGGTCAATTTCAGGATGGTTGTGGTACAGATGATAAGAAAAGAGCAGAAACCTCTATTATCTTTCATTCGAAAGTAAAAGGGAAAACAAAGTAGCACACAAAAAACACACAAATAAATAAATAAATAAAATGAACTGACTCACACCTGCATATCTGAGTTACTGCTGTCTTGCCAAATGAAATGACTCATTGTTCTTGAGTCATATATATCTGCTTTAGTTCGTGTGTAAAAGTATTCCAAACTTTTGCATATTTCTCTGGGAAATGGGCCAACAATTGGTTAAAATATGTGAGTAATTCATCATATGTTGCATACACACAAACACAATTGTAATTTACAATTGCATGATAATAAAAAAGTAGTCCGTAGCTGTGCTAATATTCATACATTTTCATTTAGTCTCCAAATCTGGGATTATTGTCATTTACTACTGACCTAAAGGCTTCAGTAATCCACAAGCTGAAAGCATATGTTACTAGTCATGCATGCCTAATACATACTAATTCACTGACAGTGTTCTCCAGAGGTTAACATTTGAAGTGCGATCTGAAACTTTACAGATCATATCATACCATGAAATACCCTAAATCGTAAAATACTGAGAAAGACAAATTCCAGACCCCCTTTTTTATTGCTCCTGTGGTTATAGTTGCAATTTCCTGCCATGTCTTGAGAATTTCCCGCAAAGCAGCTGTCCATTTTGAAACAGCAACATATTAGAATAAGAAAATAATCTATATTATTGACTCTTCGACGTCAAAATACTAAGCACAGTGTGACTTCCACAGCCCTGAGGAACATAAGCCACATCTCTGTCCTCTTTTTAATTAGTTATCTGAGTACTTCTGTGAACAGTTTCGGCTATTGAAGCAGTGATTACTGCATTCATAAGTCTGAACCTCACTCACTCTAAAGCCTGACAGAATCAATCAGTGCTATCCAATCTCATCCAATCTCTTGTGATTGGAGAGAGCTATAGTTTGCGGTGCCAGATTAGCATTAGCAGGCTGGTGTATATTTCCAGTCACAAAGGTCTTCAGCCACAGTCGGAGTCCAAGCCGTGTAGATTAACAAAGCTGGAAATCTGCATTCAAAGTCAACAATCTTTCAATGGGATGATCCACACTCTGTTTTGGCATCTGTCTTTCTTACATCTGCCAGATCGGCTTGGATGCGCCTCTGGAAATCTGCAATGGGATCAAAAGAGGTAGGGGGCTTTGATAGAGATTTTGTGTTACCCTGGGCAAGAGGCTGATAATGCCACACTTTTTTGTCTCACTGGTGTAACTACTGTAAAATAGGTTCTTGAGCACATTTGCGGAAATCTCTCAACTCATCAAGTGGTCCCTTGAATAATAATGGCCTCTTGTCTAATAATTTACATTATCATGCATGAAGTGTTCATTTATGCAACAGTTTTTCTCTTGATAATTGTGAAAATGTGTAAAATTAAATACCTGATCTCCTAATACCATTGACACAACTGAAGTACTAGATCTGAGTTTATTTATATATGCTTTCCACGTGGATTGTCTATGTGAAATAATACCTTTTCTCTGTTGCTTGCTGAGCTCTTGTCTTGTGAACTAGTTTGAGAAGCTCTTTCCCTGTCATCCATATTCGCCATGCTAGGCGCTTCAGAAAGGACCCCTTTGATATACTCAGGCGCTTGTAGGGCAGCTCTCCAGCTGGCATTTGGGCCGAAAAAGATGAATGCCTCTCCACCTGGGCAGCACGCCTAATCTGTCTCTTTCATCCCGAAGAGAAGAAATAAGGATAGGAAAAAGAGATGGTAAAGAATGTAGGATAAGAAGAATATGGAATGAGAAGAGAGAGAAAATGATATTTAGTGTAGGCCTAGTTGTTTTCATCAGCTGGTTTTCCTTAAGAAAACATTTACATTGGACGTCCAATGGCAACCAAAATGTATTATACAGAAGTCAACAAAATATCCTTACAGAGCTATTAATGTGACTTTTCAGCCCATTTATTTTCAAAACGGTGGCCAAAATTTTGGAGTAATTAAGATTTTGTAATATTTTTGAAAGAAGTCTCTTATGCTCACCAAGGCTGTGTTTATTTGATCAAAAATACTGTAAAACAGTAATATTGTAAAATACTATTACAATTTCAATCTAATGTATTCCTGCGATGGCAAAGTTGAATTTTTTTAATTCAAATGTTATCATATTTCACAATATTTAAATAATTTTTGATCAAATGCAGCTTTAATGAGAATGAGAAGTTTTCATTATTCACTTTTATCTTTGCTTTTCCCCTCCTGCCCGTGACCCTATCACATTCACTGGCCCACCAGTAGAAAAGCACTCATTTAAAGGATCTAAACAGGACATGAGGGAAGGCTCTTAGAGATAGAGGAAAGCACAGGAAAGTACAGAAGACATAAAAATAATCTAAAATACCCAGGAGGTTAGAGAATAAAGTTCCTCTTATGAACTCTCTCTCACTGGTAGTTTGAAGTGCACTCCTAATGATTTTGGCCCCCTGCCTGGTTTTTCTTTTTCTTTTAATTTTTCTTTAAACTACACCTGATTCATCCAACATGCTACACTGAACTCAACCTTGATTCACTGAATGAGTTTTCAAGGACTGAAAGTGAATGCCATGTATGTAAATCAAATGCATATTTTTAAACATTAATACTGTTTCAAATTAAGCAAAGTTGGACAATTACATTAAGAGATCAATATTAGAGTTAAATGTTTAAATAGAATGAATTTGTGCTGTAATATGTATTATATGAATGATCATAGTATTGAATGGTTATAATCTTTAACATAGCAATGAGCACTGAATTCTCGCTGCATGCTTAAAAAATAAAATAAAATAAAATAAAAATAACTTTGTTTTGCTTAAAGCATTACTAATGAGTCTTTCCTTTGCCTTTTTCAGACTTTTATTCTTATCCAACAACCCATTACCTTCATCTGTATGATTAAAGGATTAACAATTTAATTAAATGTTACATTACACCCATACATAAGCTAGAAATGGACAAACGATGCTATTGTAGTAGCAATATATAGAGTCAATAGCAAAACGAATTATGAATGACTTTAATTTATTTTATATTATAAAAAGGAAACTAAATTCACGGATTCAAACTGATTCAAAACAGCTTAGTATGAAATACATCTGAAATAATAGTAAAAGGGAGCAGTACATTTGAGCTCAATTGTATTTTACTGGTTCCACTGTTTAACATTTGGATTGCTTGCCATCAGAGACTCTTAAGCTTGTCTATATAACCTTAATATTGGCCCAATTTGTACTATTTGAAAAACTCCAAATTGTTGTAGTATAGTTTAATCCAAACATTAAACATCACGTCTTGAATAAATCTGCCATACTGCTGTTCATCACTTATTAATCTAACTATAGTTTAGCAGTGGCTCTCTAAAGCAAAACTAAATATAAAAAAATAACAAGAACTACACTGTAAAAAATGATCTGATCAAAAAGTTATGATAACTTATATATGTCATTAACTCAGACATAAAATAATGTGTTATGAAATTTCAACTCAATTGTTTGAGTTTTCAATCTTCCAATTTAGGTTCATAAGTTACTTCAATGAATCACAAATTCCAGGTGTTTGAATGAACTTGCCATTTTAAATTGAGTGGGGTACAAGTCTTTGGCGTGTTGCGATTGAGTGGAGGACAGCTCTTTGCGCATGTGCGGGGGACTACAGACGAACAAGTTTACGCGCCAACAAGCAAACGAACTTCAATCGGCCTGGTGCCTCATTTTTCCGTCAGATAAGACGAGTCGTGTTGGCATGAACAAGTTCGCTATTGGTAAGTGTTTGTGTTTTGTAGATATTAAGAATGTGCGTTGATGAAACCAATAACGTGATATGTGCAACAACTGTGATGTCATTTAAGCGAGGCACGTTTCAGCGACCGTTAACGTTAGCTAGAAAACTAGCAGTTCAGTCTTTTAGTTCAGTCAGAGACGGTTGATAAAGCGTTATCTGAAATCTAAGCATTTATCTGAAATCTAAAGCTTTTGTAACATTAAACACTACCGTTCAAAAGTTTGGGTCAGTAAGGATTTTTATTTTATTTTTGGGGAAAGAAATAAAATAAATCAATACTTTTATTCATCAAGAATGAGTTAAAATGATCAGATTGAGTGGAGGACAGCTCTTTGCGCATGTGCGGGGGACTAACGTACCGACGAAGCCAGGCCTCGAGAAGAACAAGTTTACGCGCCAGCAAGCAAACGAACTTCAATCGGCCGGGTGCCTCATTTTTCCGTCAGATAAGACGAGTCTTGTTGGCATGAACAAGTTCGCTATTGGTAAGTGTTCGTGTTTTGTAGATATTAAGAATGTGCGTTGATGAAACCAATAACGTGATATGTGCAACAACTGTGATGTCATTTAAGCGAGGCACGTTTCAGCGACCGTTAACGTTAGCTAGAACACTAACGTTAGCAGTTCAGTCAGAGACGGTTGATAAAGCTTTATCTGAGACGATACCAGTTTTCATTGTAAACTGTTGTAGAAAACACCATTTCTGATAGACCGAATGTCAAGGCCAAATACACTAACGTTTAAAAGTTTGGGGTCAGTCAGATTTTTTATGTTTTTAAAAGAAGTATCTCCTGCTCACCAAGGCTGCATTTATTTGATTAAAAATACAAACAAAAACAGTAATATTGTGAAATATTATTCCAATTTAAAACAGCTGTTTTCTATTTTAATATATTTTAAAATGTAATTTATTCCTGTGTTCAAATCTGAATTTTCAGCATCATTACTCCAGTCTTCAGTGTCACATGATCCTTCAGAAATCATTCTAATATGATGATTTGATGCTCAAGAAACATGCATTATTATTATCAATGTTGCAAACAGTTGTGTACAATTTTTTTTCAAAATTCTTTGATGAATAGAAAGTTCAAAAGAACAGCATTTATCTGAAATCTAAAGCTTTTGTAACATTAAACACTACCGCTTCAAAAGTTTGGGGTCAGTAAGAATTTTTATTTTATTTTTGGGGGAAAGAAATAAGATGTATCAATACTTTTATTCATCAAGGATGAGTTAAACAGATCAAAAGTTACAGTAAAGACATTTATAATGTTAGTTCTATTTTATATAAATGCTGTTCTTTTGAACTTTCTATTCATTATTCATTAGAAAAATGTCTGCAGGAATCTCATTTTTCATGGTATCTTCTTCAGATTTGAAATAAAAACTCATGAGACATGTGACTTTCAACCCAATACTTTTCTGCATTGCTCCAGGACTGATTTCATGTATTTTTATATGAAATAAAAAAAAGATTCAGTGTGGTACAATTTTTATCAAGGCACTTCAGTGTCTATAACTTTTTATATTTTTGAGCATCATCAACTCTGGATAGTAAAGGCCAAAGGGTCTTCTTTCCAAAGACACCACAATTGTGTGTGTGGCACACTGAAGTCAGGAGCTGTTACCATTTTAAGTTAGTTAGTCATTTTCAGCTGTGATTCCCAATATGGGGGGTGCAGGTTAACAGGTTAAAGAGACTTTGGTATTACTGAGTGGATGAAAGCCTTTGACAACAGACAACCTTAGCTTACTAAATTATGACTCTATGCTTTGAAAATCTTTTCTCTAATTTCTTAACCTTTTTGTCTTCTCAGGTTCGGGCAGAGTTCAAAAGAGTCGTAAGCATAGACCTTCTCGAGTCGTTCCTCGATGGACTTGATGACCTGGCACCACGACTGCTGAAAGTGTACGAAGCTGCGACCAAGTCGGCAAAGAAGCCTGCACTGAAAGCCATTTTGGACTGTCTGAAGAAAGATGTGAGTAGACGAGCTGAGAATTGTAAAATTGGGCACCAGATGTTTGCAATAAAATCTCAACACTGCTTATTTTTGTCTTGTAGGACACAAACGAAAGGAGAAGGATTGTTGCTCTGCTGGGTCTGCCACACTATCTAAGAGAAGAGCCATCAGACATCATCAGGATGTGTGACGTAAGACCTTTTTCTGTCATGCATAACAGCCTATATACTGAACGTGCCCACCCACATATACACTTGTGCGCACACACACACACAGACAACCTTTAACAAAGAGATTGCATTAGATACGCTCATGGGTGTTGATAAAGTCCTGTGGCAGCAAAATAGTGATGATGCAGGGAGGAGTGAGGGGCAGAATAGTGATGGGGAGGACGAGGGTTGGGTGGAATAGTGGTGACGGGAGGAGGGAGGGGTAGAGCAATGTTGGGGGAGGAGAAAGGAGGGGTAGAATATTGATAGGGAGAGGACCCAGTGCAACATACTTTCCCAGATCTGAGAGGACACTGAAGTTTTCACCCTTGCAGTAACCTTCCAATATTGCACCTACAAACATGCACACTCACAACTGAAAGCCCAAGAAGACTATTTTATTAGCCTGCAAACAAGGTTTATGATCACTGAGACTTAAATAGCTTTGCAGAGCATGTACTTCTTGACCCAAACATTCACACTATTTTTTTTTTTTCTGCTTTTCAAGGCCCATAGTGAGACTCTGGCTGCAGCCATGGAGGGGATGCAATTTGGCCTGTTGATAGGCTATGAAGGTGACAACCAGGATGCCTTTCCACGTGAGGTCTTCAATGTGGCAGTTGTGGTTGAGGAGACTGTTGTGCTTCACAACTTCAAGGATGTGCCATCCAGCTTTGCCATGCTTTTGGGGATCATCTACTGCGTTAACCTTGAGTATCCACGAGCCATGAAGTATTCCTTTGAGTTCCTTCAGAGGGTAGTGATGAAGATCAAACCAGATCAAGCCTCTGCCAGAGTCCACGGCATCCGAAACAAGCTCCTGAGATATCATTTGTAAACCATGCCCCACCCGAGAATAGGATTGGAATTCATTTTTTTCATTTGTTTCTGTTGACATGCATTCCAAAGTTGAAGGCAAAAGCACTTAAGCAAACAGGAGAGGAGCCCTGATTTTTTTGTTGGACTGAAAACATTTAATGCTGAATATTGTTCAAATAATGGGGTCAAAAGTATACTGTATTCAAGTTTCAAATATTTGAAAACAACCAGCTGCAGTCTGAAGTTTTAGATTTGTTTGTGTTTGGGGTTCAGCACAGCTTTTGGTATAAGTTAGCTGGATCTGTGAGATTAATGTTAAAAGGTTTTTTAAATGTTTACATTTAAAACCTGTTCAATATTTCAGTGTTGTAAGGAAAAAAGCTAATGCTTTTAAAAGAATGTATTTTCTATTGGGTGAATATGAATAGTGTTCAGTACAGCTTTGGGTGACCTAATGGGCATATGACAAGCAGAGGGGTGTGCACGTGCATATAGAAGGTGAGATGTTTCCTGCAGTAATCATCAGTCAACTTAACCTCATTAGGTCACACAACAATAACAATGATAAACAACTTAGATGACAGGCTGTGATTTTTTTTTTTTTGAGGTGCTGAATATAGATATCTATACTGCTGTATGTGTCTATTGGTCTATCTAGCCTACATTCAGCATGACCAACTTCTTGGTTGACAACAGGCACTGCAGACAACTGCAGGAAACACTTCCCATCATCCACCTTCTATACACACACTGAGAAATACTTGTGGAGTCTGCTTGGGATACCCCCTCATAGTGTAAGCTCACACACAACCCTTCTATTTATCTTAGCCTCATTATGTGACCCACACCCAACTGAAGTTTGGTATTGATTACAAGTTTGAGATTTCATGATTGAAGTGTTTATGTATAGCTTGTATTGGCTTAACATTGGTTTTAATAAAAAAAAAAGTTTTGTACTCAAATTTGTGTTTTTATAATTAATTGTTAAGTTAAAACAAGACGTTCTTTTAGATCATCTTAACTTGATACCCTAATTCAAAGACATTACTTAATTTAAATTACTAAGTTGAACCCACTAATGGGGATAAGTGAACAGAATGCTCATTAATTAGTTCACTTTATTTTGAACTTGCATAGCAAAGTTGAAACAACAATAATTGTATAGTCATGTTGACTCACAGAAGGCAATTCACAGTTTAACAAGACTTAAAATAATGAGTCAAAACAATTCATTAATCCAGTTTGTTTTTACTTGAAATTTTGAGGCAGCTGCTTAACTTATGATTTTAAGTAGAACCAAGTAGATATTTTTTACAGTGTATGAGACATGTCCTCATTCTTGACTATTTATATACTTGTCATTAAAATGAACCAGAATTGGCACAGAATTACTTTAGATAAAAGTAAGACTGATAAGGCACAGATATGACCAACACATAGCCATTGCAATCAATCTTTCGCACTCTTTAGAAGGTTATAGAAACTGTATATGTGAACTTTAATTTTAATTTACAGGTGATGATTAAATTCTTATATACTTATTTATATATTTCCCTGCCACTCCGACTCTACAGCATGATTTCACTATCAAGCTAGGTTATTCTACATTTACCCCATCAAGCTCAGTAAGAAATCTTGGTGTAATCTTTGATGACCAGCTGACCTTCAAAGAGCACATTGCAAAGACTGCTCGATTTTGCAGGTTTGCATTACACAACATCAGAAAGATCAGGCCCTTTCTAACGGCATGCTGCACAAATTTTGTCCAGGCCCTTGTCATTTCTAGGCTGGACTACTGCAATGCTCTTCTAGCTGGACTTCCATCAAACACAATCAAACCTCTACAAATGATTCAGAATGCAGCGGCTGGTCTTCAACGAGCCAAAAAGAGCCCATGTTACACCTCTCTTTATCTCATTGCACTGGCTACCGGTTGCAACTCGCATCAAGTTCAAAACATTTATGTTTGCATATAGAACAGCCACAGGCTCAGCACCCTACTTCCACTCACTATTACGAATCTACATCCCTCCAGAAGTCTGAGATCTGCTAGTGAGTGACGCCTCGTGGTACCATCACAGAGAGGCTCAAAATCACTTTCCAGAACATTCTCGTTCACCACTCCTGGCTGGTGGAATGATCTTCCTACCCGTATCTGGAATATTGGATCCCTGTCAACCTTCAAGCAACACCTGAAAACTCATCTCTTTCGACACTACTTGACTTAAAAATACTGTATATCTTTATTTATTCCTTCTCTTGCTAGCTTGTACTTATTTGCACAATGCCTGAGACTTGGTATTACGAGCACTTCCTCTGTCTGTTTGCCTCTTTAAGATGAATTGCTTCATGTATTCCCAATTGTAAGTCGCTTTGGATAAAAGCGTCTGCTAAATGACTAAATGTAAAATGACTAAAATGTATTAAAATCCACCTACAAGGACAGCACGACTTTCAATTTGTTAAGCAGCTAAAAAATCTATTAATCTGGAATTATGAGCAATGAGGTTGAGTGATGAACACATATTCTTTCCATTATTGTCTGCAGAACAGCTTATATATGATACAGATTTCTGTTTTTTTTGTGGTTGTTGCTCTTCAGATCGTATGATATGAGCCGGTGAAATCTTGCAAAAAATGTACGACATGAACAGTCTTTAATGTCAGACTGCATGACATGCATCTTAGCAAAGACATTAGTTATTATTGGCAGCATTAGCAAGACGTTTAAAGTCACTAGTTCACGTCTTTTCTGACTGACATCCTCATTTACATTAAAAATGAAAAGGAAATTGCACAAACCTAAGCAAAACTTTGTGCTAATGTCAGCAATATTCAACCTGGAAAACAGATTATTTGTGGACTGTTCATTTTTTTGAGCAAATTAAATATCCTTTTGGTAGTATGAATTGTACATAATGAGATATTTACGTTGCATATCATATAGACAAGATGAGCAACGTCTCTCATTTTCACACACATATGCTCACACCTAAATGATGATACTTTGTCAGAGTCTAGGATTTATCACAAAGGCAATTAAGTTAACATGTCACAGAAAGGAATGACTTACGATTTATATGACGAAATAAACTATTTGTTTCAGATGGCACAACTGTGTGCACACCGGGCTTTAGGTGGGACACTGTCAATCTGTTTCCTAAAGAGAGTATTATAGATTTTTCTTCCTTCAAGCATGCATCACAACAGAAACAAAGAGAGAGGGGAAAAAATATTAAAAACATTATTCTTCAGACTGTCGTAAATTTGCCATTTATCATTGTATTTGGGGGATGGTCATTTATTGATCTCAGAGGTGAAAAAAACAACAGGAACAGATAAAGCACAAAAGAGAGTTGTTTTATGTTGTTCTTTGGTGATTTCATTTGGACTCAATTCTGGTTCATGCTGCCCCTACAACCCCAGCAGAGTAAACATACTGATCTAACAATATACTCAACAACACTGGATTTTTGGGTACACTTTATTTTGAAAGTCCACTTTAGACTGACACTCCTTAATTTGAAACTATGTCATCTTACTCGCATTAGAGTGTTAGTAGACTGTTAGATTAGGGTTAGTAGAAAAAACTGACATGTACTTGTAAATGTAAAGTAAATTATAGTCAGCAGAATGTGTGTTGGGGGACCATCAAAATAAATTATTGGCAGATATTTAGCAGACAGACAACTAATACTCTAATGACTGGCAGTTGACTTGTAGTTGCTTACAGTTAATAAAGTGGACTATCAAAATGAAGTGTTACTGAATCTGGTCTCTTTTAAGTTTATAGCATTTTTTTAATCCTGTCTCACTGAACTGCCATCAAAGAGAAACTTTATTTTTTAATAATGCTTCTCCTAGAAAGTTATGAGGCGCATGAAGTTAATAAAGGAAGCAATGTGCTGTATGAGGAAGGTCATGACATAGCCGGTCAACCACCAAGACAATAAACCCCTGCCTCTAACATCAAGGACACTGTGGCCCTTTCTGTTTTCTATCATACCCCCTTTGATTTGTATCTGTATTTAAAATGAAAGCACTTTAAGATGCACATCATCATTAACACTCCTGTGTCTGTCTTTACTCTCCAGCACATAATAAAACAAGACTTTGAACATCCAATGGGTGCTGCAAATCTGAGACAGAGGAGAGCTTCTTCCCTAAGAGGTCTACTTTAACTGGTTTTACCATTAGCATTCCTCTTCATCTTCATGAAGGTGGTATTGTCGCATGTTGTAGTTTTTTTATTATTTTTTTTAAGATTCCCTTGCACTTTTGACTTCATATGTTGGAATATCTCCTGTAAGCCAAGTGACATTGTATATCATAACCATCCATTCTTTCTCATTCTTAGCCCATACTATAGAGTCATGATTTTTTGTTTTCTCATCCTTACTTTTTACCTTTACCTCCTTATATTTGGCAAACCGCTGGATGGCAAAGAAATGTGAAGCCTTGTGCTCTGAGGTGTAACTGTGATTTTCTGTGGGTTCATGCTCACACTGAGTCCCAGAGTCCCAGCCCTGTTGTTAGCCACTTAGCTTCAGCGTCACACTGGAGTGCAAGAGTTCACTCTTCCGTGTCGAAAAATAAAAAACATAAGCATCTTTCTTGCGGGGAGATCTCCAGCCTGATTCACACCCAGAGTCAAATGCTTATGGAAGCATTTCTGGTCAAACAACCACGGCTCTACCACCATCACACTTTTAGATGCGACCTTGGCCATCTGTTTAGGACTATTATTATCCTATTATATAACAGCTACTATTTGCCATAAGGCCCAATGTAGCGCTCAAACAAAACTATGCCTAAAGTTGTTATGAAACAGAAGTAGCAACAGATATTTTCTTCCATATTGTGACTAAATAATTGCTGAGGTTCTGCATATGCAGAGCATGGTAGATTACTTACACATTGTAATCCGTAACTGATTACAAATTACATAACAACTGTAGTACCATTATTACACATATTAGGTAATAATATAATCAGACTACTTTTTGATTCATTTTAGATTAATTTTGTCCTAAATCATTTATCACATTGATTTGAATAGGATAATGTTGTAACATGTCGATATAAAATGAAAATAAAAAGAAAATATATTCAAATTATTGTTGTTGACAACATGAAGTGCAGTAAACACTACATTACATCATCAACGTTTCCTAAACTGGGGTTCATAAAAGAAGAGCAGGGGTTTGTGAGTTTATTAAAAATAAAATGAGTGATTAAATCATAAAAATGTCCAATTAAAATAATCAATCAACATAAAACACTCACTAAACATATAAAAAATATTATTTGTTTACCTGAATGTCATGTGACCATTAACAAATGTTAGAGAACCTTGAACATGCAAATGTGATACCTAATTATTGAAATTATTGAAACGTTTAAATCTCAGGGTTACTTCACATAAGTATATTAGGTGGGCTGACAAAAACGTTTGGGGATCCCGGCGTACATGTAATTGAGAAATAATGATACTTTTTTGGGGAAAAAAGTAACTGTAGTCTGATTCCAAGTATTTTCCAATGAAATTTTATCTAATTGCAAGTTCTTAAATTTTGGGCTACACTTTACTTTAAGGTGTCCTTGTTACAGTGTAATTATACATTTCAGTACTGAGTAATATTAAGTAACCATATGTACTTACTATATGGTAAGCGTTAGGATTAGGGTTTGTCTTAGGGTTATTTGCATGTAATTATGCATAGTTAATTGTTATTATAATAGTTAACAAGTACACATTAAAATAAAGTGTTTCCAATGTTTAGAATCTGATTACGTAACCAGATTACATGTAATCAGTTACTACGTAGCACTGTACATATGTTACCCGAGAAGTATGTCGTTTTCACTGGAGTGTGTAATTTCAGTGTGTAATTTCTTTGCCAATAACTACTGAAAAAAATAGTTTTGTAAAATTGCTTCTCCAAATAGTCCCTGCATGCATCTGCCATTGGTCAAACAAACAAAGTAGCCCCACCCCAAACTCATGCCATTGGATGAGCCACTGTTGCTGGCCAGAATCAAATGAGCACTGTTTTGATAGCACTTTTGTTTTGATTCCACTTTCCAGTTAGCACACAATTGGGCTATAGTCTTCTGCATACCAAGCCGGGATAGAAGAAGAAGTATTTAAACACCGGAAAAAACACACACCTCTCCTTTAACGATTCACTATATAGCTGAAATTAAAACAAAAGAGCTGCAAGTGGGTCATCTTTCACAGGAAATGAGGAAAAGTAAAGTTAAATGTTAAGTAAATATAATTTATGTACTCAAGTATGCCAAGTGTGTGCTCCTAGTTCATGTTTATTGAGACTTTTCACAAATTATAAATCCTGATGTGTTCTACTCCAGTTATACACAAAGAGACTTTCTCTCTGCCTATTTCCAGAAAACATCACAGAAGAATTTACACAAGAACAAAAAGACTTCTGGTGGTCTATTACAATTTGATCTTGTTTTCTCTTTGAAACTAGCTAACAATTCAGAATACAAACGAGTCTTGTTTTTTAACTGAAACTAATTCAGGTTTTTGGATGAGTCAGATCACAGGCACCTTCACTGTGACACAGAATACAGTGTGGTTATTGTGAAAATACACCAGGATGAAATAAAGTACGAGATGTCCTCTGCCAAAAGCTAAAATTCATCAGACATTTAAAAACATGTGTCTTTGATGTTACAGTTTATAATGCAGGGAAGGTAACGGTCCATGATGTTCCTTCATCTGTCATTTTTATTGATGCACATGTGGTTTGAATTACGTTCTGGAGACAGGGTGCTATTTGGGCTGGGAGTACATTTACCACTGTCTAAAACACTCTGTATTTCTCCTCCTTGACCATCTTATCCATTCTTATAAGCTATACCATACAATCCTCTTCTGTTATGCTTTTTCATCACTGTGCAAAGACGTGCAAACTGTAAAGCAATGGCATTTTTGCCTTGCTTTTGCTCTGTTGCTTTTCAGCACTCAAAATCCTCTCGATGAACACAGAGAATGAAGCTCTCACTGTTCAACATTCAATAGATTCTCTGGAAGCTGAAAAGGAAACCACAGAAATGAAAAGGTGCTGTAAAATTGTTACATCACTTTAACTATGTGATCTGAAAAAAGAGCTTGAAGACTCAAAGAAACCAGTGCCAGGTTTAGGTGTCAGTCTTTTTCTCAGTTCACGTTTTATCTGAAATAGAGAGTAAAATATCTGTAGACCCTGTATCTTCAAGTGCCTATTCTTCACTCAGCATTTTTTATGTACATATTAAGAATGTATTATTTCAATGTAATTCAATTGGGATAAATCAGAGCTGATTTGTTATTACATACTATGCATTATATTTAGTATTAAAGCAACAGACATTTATTTATAATATAATATACTACTGTTTGATTATACTTTTTTTCTTCTTTGTATATCCTTATCTATACTGCTGCTCAAAAGTTTAGGATCAGTAGGATTTTAATGTTTTTAAAGAAGTTTCTTCTGCTCATCAAGGCTGTATCTATTTGATCAAAAAACAGAAAAAAAACTTATTTTGTGAAATTGTATTGCAATTTAAAATAGCAGTTTCCTATTTTAATATACTTTAAAATGTACTTTATTTCTGTGATCAAAGCTGAAGTTTCAGCATCACTACTCCAGTCTTTGGTGTTACACGATCATACAGAAATCATTTTAATATTCTGATTTATAATCAATTTTGGAAACTGTTATGCTGTTTCATATTATTTATTTTTGTTTGTGGGGGGGACCTGTGATCTTTTTTTTGTATTCTCTGATTAATAAAAAGTAAAATAAAAAATAAATACCATTTATTTAAAAAGCAAGTATGTTGTGTTACAATATTCAATGCCATTCAAAAGTTTGGGGTTAGTACATTTTTTATTCCTTTTTTTAAAGAAATTAATACTTTTATTCAGGGATGTGTTAAATTAATAAAACGTAATAGAGACTTTTATGGTTAGAACAGATTTATTTTTTGAACAAATGCTCTTTTTAACTTTGTATTCATCATAGAATCAAATAAAAAAAGTATCACATGTTCCCAAAAACAATATAAAACAGCACAGCAGTTTCAACACTCATAATAAATCAGCATATTATAATTATTTCTGAAGGATCATGTGACACTGAAGACTAGAGTAATGATGCTGAAAATTCAGCGTTGCATCACAGAAATAAATTATATTTCAAAGTATATTAAAACAGGAAACCAATTTTAGAAATTTCAATGAGATTTCACAATATTACTGTTTATTTTCTGTATTTTTGATCGAATAAATACAGCCTTGATGAGCAGAAGACTCTCCCTTAAAAAACATTAAAAATCTCACTGATCCCAAACTTTTGAGCTGCAGTGTATGTCTACAGTTTCCTCCAAAGGGATTTGATTCCTATTGATTTGTTCACATGTAAGTGGAAATTTCCCCATTAAAAGCATTTCCCGGATTTCCTGCTGATTGTGAAAAATCTCTAGACATGGAAGTATCCTGTTTCTAATCATGTCTCAGGAACAAAGCCACAGAGTCTTTGGAGACCAAAGCAAAGGACTGGAACTGGCACAATGGCCTAGATAACAGTCTGAGCTCAAAATCAAAGGGACATCAAAATTAGTTCCTCAGGGTCCAAGTGTTGATCATGTGCTAATTTTGTGGCTTGAAACTAACACTGTTCTTTCTTTCTATAGATTGTCACTTGTTTATCCATGGGTTTGGCCAAATGAGCACCAAGAAACTTTAAGAAAGCTGCTGTTTGCTGAATTGTTCTTAACTTGCTGTTTCTAAAGGGAACTGAAATTCATGTCATAATTTAAACACCCTAATTTATTTCCAAAATAATATGACTTTATTTATTTAGCAGAACACAAAATGTGATATTCCGAAGAAACAGAAACAATCAGTTTGTAATCGGATTGGTGGCTCAATTGGACTGAAAATCTTCCATCTCCTCAATCGATCGGATGAGCTGAATTTAATGCATCTGAATCTGATTGAAAGCGATGGTAAAGACCTAAAATAATCCAATCTTAAAACAATCTAAAAAAAAATACCTCAGGCATATCAACATATTGTTTATGCACATATTTTTTACATATGTTTTATGTCACACAGTAGCTCCAGTGACATGTTTTATATTATGTTTTTTTCTCCAGTTCTGAAAGCAACAACTGATCACTGTTTATGGGTTCTATGAACAGAACTTTCAGAATCGGAAATCGGATTGTATTTATTCCGATTGACTTTTTTTTGCATGTAAACACACCTAAAGATTTTTGCACAAGTAAAAAGCAACACAATTGTTTTAAATTGTAGCAGTTTATTTTCATTAATATATTTAATACTACATTCAAATGCTTGCTGCAGTGTAAAATGACTAAAAGTCAGCTTTACAATGTGGATTGTGAAAACATCTGTTGAACTATTAATATGGCTTATATAATTGTTTAGTGATTTACAGTCTGTAGCATAATCTTAAACAGCCTGGAGTGGCTGATAGCAGTTGTAAGCTCTAAGCAAATGTTACAAAGAGTCCCTCTGAATTTGCTCCACCTCACAATCCTTCAGCTGTTGATTCAGATGATACACACAGACAGACTGAGACTTCATCTTTAAGGCGAGTGCGGTGTCTTTGCAGTCAGTGGGCGCAATGAGAGCTCTGTTAACTCCTCTAAAGCTCCCGTTTGGCCTTAGGGCCAAAGACACCGCTGATCGGATGCGCAGAGACAGTGCACTAACCCGCTGAAAACCCTGTTTGTGGTCCAGCTGACTGAACACTGGGCAAGTTCAGCTATTGGTATAATGTTGTGTGTAAGCCAGTGTTTGTTTATGTGTGTGCCAGTGAAATTGTGTGAGTAATGTGAGACCCCCAAGGTAAGCGTAAGATGGTAATGTCTTCTCTCAGTATTTCTGAAACTCAAAGAGGCTCCCAGACGGCCCTGGATCAAGAACAGACTACGGTCATAACAAGTGTGGACGTTAGAGCCTTGGGTATTTTGCATATCTATGTTTTTACAAAGTTTTATAACTATAATCAGAAGAGATATTTGAGCAGAAGAGCTGGGGAAATAAGCATCTGAAAGTCCAATACATAAGGATTTATCTGATAATATGCAACGTGCACACTCTGTTCATTAAGTTATATGTTTACAAAGAAACCTAAAGGAAAAATAAAACAAATATACTGTTGTCACATTTAATTTTACTTTATTTCACATAAATACTGTGGTATACTGCAGTTTTTCATCTGTCAAGGACTGTCATGTCCCAATGCAACCTTGTCACAGTTTCATAAAATTACCTGATCCTTAATTAAACAGTGACAAGGTGTTCCGTAAGTAAATTACAAACAACCTATGATCAGCCTATATTCAGGCTACACTTTGGGAATACGTGTATCCTTAATGAAAATATTAGAAGAATTTGATTGTACAACAGGTATATTAAATGAAAATAATGAATTGGTTATTTTCCATAAAATTATTCTACATGAAATTTGCTTTAAAGTAGTGACTCTTAAAGTGTGGTCACATTTCTTCAAAATTTCATGGGCAAAAAAGATCCACTAATATGTAAATAGAAGGCATTTTCAAATCAAGCAGCTTTCTTTTATTCAATGCAGCATATTATGTGACCGATGTGAACCTGTTGCAAAATCTGCGTTAGGACATCTTTAGACTAAAATTCCCGGTTGCATGGATTCCTTCTAAAATGACTGGATTTCGACACCAAATGTGTCCACATATTTACACAATATTCCAAATCTTCTGAAGCCATAAATTAGATAGTATAAGTAATAGACCTAATTTTAAGTCAACCATTTCTTTCCAATGAGTTATTAACTGCTGCAACCAGCGGTCTTTTCAATAAATCAATTTATCCAGTCCACAAAACCCACATGGTTCTCATGCAGCATACTGCATCGAAAAGATTATAACAAGTGTAATTAAAATGTCTTCTTTTGTGTTCCAGGGAATAAGTTCCATGAATTTTTTTGTTCATGTATTACTTAAACTCTTATGAAAAGAAACAAAAATTCTACTATGTACGAAAACAAACAAAACAAATTGCTCTTAAGCGCATGAGTTTTTCAGATTATCATGGTTGATTATTGTCTTGATTACAGTCTCTTGTTTTGATGATTAAAATCCAAAGTGTTATCTTTCTAATTTCACATGTATCATACTGTATCATTTTGTGTGACTTGTCAACATCAATATCTGAGCTGATATTACTCATCCATGTTGCAACACTAGAGTATTAATTGAAGGATGTTATGTAGGCATGCACTCCTACGAGTTTATGTTATTCACCGATGCTAAATGCTGTTACACCATCCTCACTCACATGTGTGCCATGAGTCAACACCATCACTGCCCAAATGACTCCACTAATAACATAAAGACATGTGTTATTTTTATATTTCAAACTAATTTGCCAAAATATGCAAAGCTGTTGAAATAATGCTAAAATGAACCAACTTTGACAACATTTATTTTGGGAAAATTATGTGTTAGCGGCTTAGTTTATGCATTTACATTTATGTCATTTTAACATCCCACAACACTGTGCATTTTTCATAAAAGTTATAATTTTGATCAAACCAATATTTTGTTGGATGTTACATTGATGTAAATGTAGATAGACAAACACCAAAACATAATTTTCATGTGTAAATACTCACACTTTGATTTTTTTACGCTAAAGTGCAACTTAAGTTAAAGTGACATATTTACTCTGAAAAAAAAAAAATTTATGATGGAATAAAAGAATGGTGCCTGTCCTGTTCAAGATGTTCTTTTTCACTCAACTCCAGTTCCATTCTTGGTTTCTATTTTACACTCTTCATCATTAATTGTCAATAAAATAGTAATTTTGCTGGCTGCTTTTCCAATAAAATGTATTACATTCCATATTTTTTTCATTTTGGCTGCTAACAGTTGATTAACACTGTCTATTAACACAGTTTCACATGGTGGATTCTTGCTGGCATGCAGTAGTATGTGTTATGCTCATGATGGAGCGTTTTCAGAGTAATCTTGGAGAGAACACTTACACTCTGACAAAAAAATAAATAATAATAATAATAATTGCCTCGCTCCAGACAAAATCACTCAATTCCGCTTCCACTCCACACCATTTACATATTCTGCCTCCGCCTGTGTAACACTGAAATATAGACAATAAATGTTCTTCATCCTGGATAATTACACCTAATGTTAAGTATAATATGTGCTTCCTGAGCAATGTTCTCGGTCAAGGGTGTCAGGGAAAGTTGTGATTTTATTCCTGCTACATCCTCAGTGGGTGTGCCACACTGTATGATACAAAAGCAGTGGCCAAAAAAAGCACAGAACGTCTAGGTTACTTGCGTAACCCCCGTTCCCTGAAGGAGGAACGGAGACGTAACGTCCAGAGTGACTGACTAATGGGATCTCGCCGGAGAGCCCAATCACCTTCGAGTGTTAACAAAACAAGCCAATGACAGTTGGCGTGCGTGTTCCGCCACGCGACTCGCCGCGGTGCGGGTATAAAGGAGAGCGCGTGCAAACGCACATCAGTTTTTCGCTGAGGAGCCGAGACTGTGTGCCCCGGCCGTACAGCGGTGGTACAGCAACTATGGCGACGGACGCTACGCCTCCGCTCCTCCTTCAGGGAACGGGGTTACGCAGTTACCTAGACGTTTCTATCAGTCAGTCACGTTCGACGAACGCCAGAGTGACTGACTAATGGGATCCTTGAAAACGCCACTATTGCTGACCCTCCAGTGCTCTGCAGAAGCCGGCAAGTCCCCCACACCAGCTGGGATGGAAGATAGGACAGGGTTTAGGCAGAGATAACCGCACTGCTGTTCCGCCCAGTGGGTAGAATAACACTGGGAAAGCGTACCCAAGTAGGGGAAACGCTACGGAGCCACATCCCGCATAAGGAGGTATCATGTGGAGATTACACGTATGGACTGGCCAAGGGCAGTACCACATACGGGAGTCTCTGAGGTAGACCCAGCCCGCCTGGGGTGAGATAGCTACACAGAGAAGGCAGAGGGTTCTGCCAGGGAAGACATGGGCTCACCAAGGGGAGCCGTGCACCGTGGAAGAATACACATGTGGGATCACCAAAGGGGAATCACTACACATGGGCACCTAGCCCAGCACAGGGTTGACCTTGGGCAACGTAGTACTGGACCTGGCGTCCTGGTGCTCCGCCACACCTGACTGCCGAGGGTGCGGGAGGAACTTCAACAGGGTTCGCCGTGGGAACTGAACTGAGAAGCAACAAAGCGCACGTATCCGGTCCGTGAGGGAATGGCGCAGCAAGCGTGATTGACACCGAGCGGGTTCCCAGTGTTACTGGCCATCCGAGACAAGTACACGGGAGGACACTGGCTCTATACGGAGATTGTAAAACCTCGCAAACGATTAGGTGTCGCCCAGCCGGCAGCTTTACAAATGTCTGCTATTGAGGCGCCTCGTGCCAGAGCCCAAGAGGAAGCAACGCCTCAGAGTGTGCTCTCACACCAAGGGGGCACGGTAAGCGCCGGGCCTGATAGGCCAAGACTATAGCCTCCACTATCCAGTGGGCGAGTCTTTGTTTGGAGACAGCTCTTCCTTCTGCTGTCCTCCGAAGCAGACAAAGAGCTGGTCTGAGGTCCTGAAGCTCTGCGTGCGGTCCACATAGATGCGCAAGGCACGAACGGGACAGAGCAGAGCAATGGCTGGGTCTGCCTCCTCCGGGGCAGCGCTTGCAAGTTCACCACCTGGTCCCTGAAGGGCATGGTGGGAACTTTGGGCACATATCCAGGCCGGGGTCTCAGGACAACGTGAGAGTCAGCCCCCGAATTCTAGGCACGAATCGTCGGCCGAATCAAAATGCTTGCAGGTCCCCTACCCTCTTGACTGTGGCCAATGCCGAGAGGAGCACTGTCTTCAGAGACAGAAACTTAAGCTCTACTGACTGCAGAGGCTCAAGGGGCCCCCTCAAGGCCGACAGGACCGAGGGAGATCCCAAGAGGGTACCAGGTGAGGCGCGGAGGATTTAGCCTCCTTGCCCCTCTGAGGAACCTGATGACCAGGTCATGTTTCCCCAGAGACTTACCGTCTACTGCATCGTGATGTGCGGCAATAGCGGCAACATACACTTTGAGGGTGGAGGGAGACAGCCTTCGCTCCAACCCATCCTGCAGGAAAGAAAGCACGACTGCGATCGGGCATCTACGGGGTCCTCCCGGCGAGAGAACACCAATCGACGAACAGGTTCCACTTCAGCCTGTAGGCCTGTCTCGTAGACAGGGCCCTGGCAGAAGTGATAGTGTTTACTACCGCTGGAGGTAGCCCACTTAGAACCTCCGGCGTCCCGTCCAAGGACCATGCGTGGAGATTCCACAAGTCTGGGCGGGTGCCAGAGGGTGCCCCTCTCTGAGAAAGTAGATCCCTCCTCAGAGGAATTTGCCAAGGAGGGGCTGTCGCGAGGAGCATCAGTTCTGGGAACCACGTCCGATTGGGCCAGTAAGGCGCAACCAAGAGGACTTGCTCCTCGTCCTCCTGACCTTGCACAGGGTCTGTGCGAGAAGGCTCACTGGGGAAAGCATATTGCGTAAGCCCCGAGGCCAGCTGCATGCCAGTGCATCTGTACCGAGGTCCCTCGGACAGGAGAGAAAACAACTGGCAGTGAGACGTGTCCGGGAGGCAAACAGGTCTACCTGAGCGCCCCCTGCCGCCTCCAAATCAGCTGGAGTACCTCGGGTGGAGTCGCCATTCTCCCGGAAGGGCGTGCTGGCGTGAGAGCTCGTCGGCTGCACGATTGAGCTCGCCTGGGACATGAACGGCGCGAAGCGACCTCAGATGCTTCTGACTCCAAAGGAGGAGATGGCGGGCGAGTTGCGACATGCGACGGGAGCGTAGACCGCCTTGGTGGTTGATGTACGCATAGCGGTCGCAGTGTTGTCCGAGCGGACCAGTATATGCTTCTCGTGTAGCAGCGTTCTGAAGCGGCGCAGAGCAAGCCATACTGCCAGCAACTCGAGGCAATTGATATGCCACTGCAGCTGGGGCCCTGTCCAGAGCCCTGCGGCTGCGTGCCCGTTGCACATGGCCCCCCAGCCCGTGGCAGAGGCGTCTGTTGAAACAACAACATGCCTGGATACTTGCTCTAGGGGACTCCTGCCGAAGAAAAGCAAGGTCCGACCATGGGCTGAAGGTGCGACAGCAGGACGGGGTGAGTGAGACCCGCTACGTGCCGTGGCGCCATGCCCATCTCGGGACTCGGTCGTGAAGCCAACGCTGAAGCGGTCTCATATGAAGCAATCCGAGCGGCGTGATAGCGGCTGAGGATGCCATATGCCCCAGGAGCCTCTGAAAATGTTTCAGTGGAACCGCCCTCTTGCGCTGGAGAGACTCCAGGCATCTCAGCATTGACTGAGCACGCTCCTCTGAGAGACGTGCTGTGAGGTTGACCGAGTCCAACTCCATGCCGAGAAAAGAGATCCTCTGCACAGGGGAGAGTTTGCTCTTTTCTCGGTTGACCTGAAGTCCCAACCGGCTGAGGTGACTGAGCACCATATCCCTGTGTTCGCACAACAGTGCTCGAGACTGGGCCAGAATGAGCCAGTCGTCGAGGTAGTTGAGGATACGAATGCCTGCTTCCCTTAACGGTACAAGGGCGGCTTCTACAACCTTGGTGAAGACACGAGGCGACAGGGATAGCCGAAGGAAGGGCCTTGTACTGGTATGCTCGCCTCGAACGCAAAGCGGAGAAACGGTCTGTGTCGAGGAGGATCGAGACATGGAAGTAGGCGTCTTCAGGTCGATTGCTGCAAACCAATCGAGGGACGGACGCATTGAAAGATGCGTCTCGCGTCCAACATCCTGAACGGGAGCTTGTGAAGGGCCCGATTCAGAACGCAGCAGGTCCCAGGATTGGTCGTAACCCACCGCCTTTCTTGGGTACGATGAAGTAGGGGCTGTAGAACCCTGACTTCATCTCGGCTGGAGGGACCGGCTCTGCGTCCTTCGCCAGCCAGTAGGACCGCGACTTTCAGACGCAAGACAGGGGCATCCTTGCTCAACACTGAGGTGAACCGAATGCCCCTGAACTTGGGGACGCCGGGCGAACTGAATCGCGTGAGCCGAGTCTGATAGTCCTCAGGAGCCAGCGAGACGGCCTGGGAGCTCTAGCCAGGCCCCCAGGGACCGTGCAAGCGGGACCAGGGGAGTCACTGACGTCACCACGGTGGGGCAGCGAGATGGAGCACAGGGGCCCGACTCGAAAGGCAGTGCGTCTCAAGTGGGGTCTGAGTGTGTGGTGTGACACTGACCTGGCTCCATAGTTGGGCAGGGATGCGGGAGAAGGCGTCGCGCCCTCGGACCGGACCCTGCTGCCCACTGGCGAAGAGAGAGGGGATGGGAATGTGGAGACGGGTCTCGTACACTGCCATCCTCGCCCTCTTGGGACCCGGAGGAAAAGGAAACTGCTCTTTATTGAAGTTTTGGGTACCACTGACCGGGGTCGAACAGTGGCGGAACAAAAGAACAAAAGATTCTCCACCCGGCCCTCCTCCGGGGAAGGAGTGGTGCAGTCACCATCTCCTGAAGAGCAGGATCCAAAGGCTCCGGGTCGCCCGTCTCAGGGACGCCGCCTGCCCTGGCGCTTCACGGGCTTGGCAGGGGCGGAGGCGGGCTGCGCCCGGTCTCTGCGGCCAGCAGGAGGCGCCCTCGGCGACGAGCAGGCGGAGGGCTGCAGCCGGCGGTGGGGTGGAGACAGCAGCGGACCGGGGCAGGATGTCAAACGCCTCCGTCTGCTTCTGCTGCGGCGGAGAACTGTTGGGCAAAATCCTCCACCGCCGCCGAATAGGCCGGCCTGGGAGATCGGGAGTCCAGGAAGCGGTGCTTGTCGGACTCCCTCATATCCGCCAAGGTCAGCCACAGGTGGAGCTCCTGGACCACTAATGTGGACATCGCCTGACCCAGGGCCCGCGCCGCGTGACTTTCGTCGCCCTTAGTGAGGTCCGTCGCCAGCGCAGTTCCTGCAACACACCTGGGTCAGCATCACCCTCGCAGCAACTGTTTTAATGCCTTGGCCTGGTGGACCTGCAGGAGGGCCATGGCGTGCAGGGCGGAAGCGGCCTGTCCAGCAGCACCGTAAGCCTTGGCCGTTAGAGTGGACGAGAACTTACAGGCCCTGGACGGAAGGCGTGGATTACCCCTCCAGGCGGCAGCGCCTTGCGGGCAAAGCTGCATTGCAATGGCGCGCTCGACTGGGGGGACCTCCACATACCCTTGGGCCGCTCCACCGTCGAGGGTGGTGAGGACGGAGGAGGCACTAGGCCTGTTTCGGGCAGAAAAAGGTGCCTTCCAAGACCTAGTCACCTCCTCATGCACTTCCGGGAAGAAAGGAACCGGGGGCGGTTGCCGACGTTCGGCCTGCGCCCCCAGGAACCAATCATCCAGCCTTGAGCGCTCGGGAGAAGGCGGACGCCTATAGTGCAGCCCGATGCTCTCAGCGGCCCGGGAAAGCATAGCGGTCAGTTCTGGATCTGACTCGGGCAACGCTACTCTTCCTGACGGAGGCAGCGCAGCCAAATCGTCCTCTCCAGAACCTAGCTCATCCCCGATGCAGTGATCGACAACCTGTCATCTGCTGGGGCACCGAATGAGATGTTGGGCCCCGCCTGTCCGAGGACCCCGCATACTCATCCGGGAACCCCAGGCGGTGCGATGTGCTGGAGGAGTGAGAGGCCCGGAGGCGCACTCGACGGGAAGCTCTCACTGTAATCCTCAGGTCACCCTGGCCCTGAGTCAAGTAGTCCTCCGTCCAGAGGAACTAGAACGGGCAGAGCAAGGGGGATACCCCCCCGTCTAGCGAGGAGGTATCTGGAACGCAACATCGCCATGGTCATGTTCCCGCAGTGAGAACATGACTCATCCACGAGCGCTGCCTCAGCGTGCTTAAAGCCCAAGCACGAGGGGCAGCGATCGTGACCATCAGATGAAGTCAGGAAACCACATCCAGAACGCGACGAGCGGAAGCCATCTTTAAAGACGCCCGCCGCTCGTGGAGCTCTTTTAGATTGCTCTTTTGTGAAGTCTCCTTTTAAGGAGCGCTGAGCGCCGAGGGAGGTAGCAGCGTGACCGTCTCTTTGAAGAGGAATCAGCACTGACAGCACCTCGCTGACGCCGCCGTAACACCAACGCTGCTGCTTGTCTTGCAGACACTCTGGAGACTGCAATGGCTCGGCTCCGAGCGAAAAGCTGATGTGCGTTTGCCGCGCTCTCCTTTATACCGCACCGCGGCGGAGTGCGCGGCGAAACACGCACGCCAACTGTCATTGGCTTGTTTTGTTAACACTCGAAGGTGATTGGGCTCTCCGGCGAGATCCCATTAGTCAGTCACTCTGACGTTACGTCGAACGTGACTGACTGATAGGAACTCACAGTTCTGTTTCACTATATCTGAAATTACGTCACAGGAGGAACAGTCACTGATTGCAGAAGGTCAGAGAGTTTGCACAATCTGCCCGTCATTCACACAGGCAAAGGAAATTAATGGTCCTTCCTGTTTTCTAACATTAATAACTTAATATTAATGGCACAAGATAACTAGCAAGCAGAACATAATATAAACAGGCTGTGTAGCGGGAAAAGTCTAACCAGGGTGCATTTCTGCTATCTAACATTTTCCTATAAATTGCAAAATGACATGGAAGTTAGTCCTAACAAGGTATATATGTGTGTCAGTTGTGGGGATGCCTAGGAAGAGGTCACTCACCCATTTCTGTATAATTTGTTCTATATGGTTTTATCACTGAATTTAGTTTACAACAGAGTTGGAATTGTTGGTGTATTTGAGTTTTAAGCTTGCTTTAACTTCATATTCTATTCAGACTGACTAGACACCACAATACAATACAAAACAATAACAACGGACAGTTAAAGCATGTCAAGTAAGTTGAAATTTTGTTTTTGAATTCATTTTTCATTAGCAAACTTTAATGTTAAAGTGTACAGTAAAAAATTTAAATTCTTTCATCATTCATTTACCGTAAAGTTATTCAAAACCTGCATGACTTTCTTTTGTTTTCTTTATTTGTCTATATAATAAAAGTAAATATAATCTGATGTTCATTGGACCCCAATGTGCTGCAAAATATCTAAAAGAAAGTCATACAAGTTCAGAATGACATGAAGGGGAGAAACTAATGACAGAATTGTAATTTTTGGGAAAACGATCTCTTTAAATATAGTTATTAAAATTGCCTTACATGAGTGTTAAATGTCAAGTTTTAGTATTGCTAAAAATAATGACAGATAATCATATTCAAAAGAACAGTTGTAGCCTAGAGATTAATTAGTATCTTAGTATCATATTTAAAATATTTCAGCTTCCAAGGACATTTTTCAAGGGCTTACTGTGCTTAGATGAATGAAACAAAGTTCTTGAGATGAGATTTAGTTCAATGAAACTGGTCATTAGATAAATTAACCCAGGAAATAATATTTTTCTATCAAGGCCCATGCAGATAGAAACCCTGCTGTGCTGAGTAATAGCAGTCAAGCAGCAATGGCACAATGCTCTCCACCCCTGCAGCTCGTGCTCAGAAACGTCACATAATCCTCATTAGGGTCTGCTTAATGACTACTTACAATTCAATGAGGATCTATCTTATCAGTCATTAAACACAAGGTTTTGTACATGACTAATTGGATTAATTCTGTGATAAATAGGAAACCAAAATTTGGTAGCAGTATTTATTTTGTATCTGTAAACAAGAGAAGAAGCTACAACTGCTGATTCTACAGCTGCATCTATTCCATAATTAAGTTATTAAAATGCTTTGGATAGCAGGACTGCTTACAATTATATTATGCATTCAACAATGAATCTAAAATGGTGTCATACTTATTCTTTGTGTTTAATTGGATGTTAATATGGCACAACGGAAAACATAAAAACTAGATGAGTCGAAACCAATATTATGCTGCCTCACAAGAACTGACCTATGTAGATTGGATTAGTCATAACATTGGGGGTTGGGGCACATTCCAGTTGCTCCAAAAAAATAAATAAACAGTGTTAATTACCCGTTTTATGACAAACCAGGCCAAAATGCAGAGGAACACATGCTGGGATTTACATGCTGTTTACAAACAGATGTCTGAGTGCAGACTAAATAAACGCATATTTTGTCCTCTGGAAATGGCTTTAATCAAGAACTTCAGGCAGTTTTAATCTCAGAAACAAAGGTCGTTAAGACCATTGTTTTGAGCAGTGTGTTGTAGAGGACATTCATTTTCCAGACCACTGAAACCTTGTTAATTATGTTATCTGTCTAGAACTTTACTAGATTTTTTTTTTTTTATCGTGGGTCTTATATACCACCAGATCTTGCAGATGGACTTTAAGTTTGCATCCACATCTGAGTGTATGATTAGATTTCCATATAAACTTAACCAAGACAAATGGTTAAAATGTCTCAAATCTATGAGGCCAATTTAGATTTAAAGGGAAGTCCTTTGATTGTCTGATTAAGCTAAACTAAATTACAATCTGTCATATGTTTGTCGGCTGATTAAAAATCTACATTGATTACAAATGTGCAAAACAAAATCTGAATGGAATGTTCCAAATATTTTCATCCAAAGAATGTTTCTTGTGTGCAATCTATCTTTACCTGCCTCCACATCCACGATCATGGTATTAATGTAGATTTACAAACTGCAAAAACATATGCACGATAGCTTGACTCTGGCCACACAAAATACGCAGAGCATTGAATGTTAAATGATCCCTGTGTACAGCTTTTGACAGAACTGTGTACGCACTTACTTAGCTAATGCTTAAAGAAACAGTTCACTCAAAAATGAAAACTTCTTTTTTTTTAATCATAATTATTTACTCACCATAATGTCACAATTTCAATCCGAACTTGTATGCTGTTATTTTGTTCTGAGGGACAAAGAGGTAGAAACTAAGAAACTGAATCATTCTTCAATCAATTACAATTCAAAGAATCTGTCTGGTACATCAATTGATAGAACATTTTATAAGAACCTTTGCAACTACATGTCACTTTATTTTCATAGAGAGTATTAGGAGACTGTTAAGCCCAAAATATACTTCACTGTTACTCATACGTGGGGGACGGCGAACACGAATTGCATCATCAGAACAGTACGTGTGTACTGTACGCACACCACCCAATTTTTGTACGCTCAGGACGCACATGCGCACTGAAGATATTTTGCAGTAATCAGTTTTTCCACATGGTGGCAACCACATCCTGGGCCATTGTTTCACAGTAGAAAACGAAACTAAGAGACGGACAACGACAACAAAATAGCGGAGACTGCAACAACAGCTCACATTGACAAGTGCTTGTGAGTGAGAGGGTGAGACAGCTCAGCTTTGGTTTAAAACAGTTATAAATATTTATTAGTCATGACTTAACAGGGGAAAATAGAGCAGACACTGAACATGGATGAAGCTTTCTAGACACGCATGTGTCGACTGCCCATGTTCACGCACAAAAAAATAAAAATAAAGTATAATTTGAAAGGCTACGCTTTCGACTGTATGCATACGCTAGCATATGCGAACAAAAACAAAGTAAGTATACTTAGGACTTTAGGTTAGAATTAGATTTAGTACAATAAGTTGGCATGTAAATGTACAAAGTAGCAAATTTACATAAAGTCAGTAAAAGTTGTATACAGAGTATAACCAGCAGTGAAATGTGTTCTCTGCATTTAACCCATCCAAGTGCACACACCCGGAGCAGTGGGCAGCCGACACTGCGGCGCCCGGGGAGCAGTTGGGGGTTCAGACGCTCAAGCGTCTCACCTCAGTCGAGGACAATTCCTGCTGGAGCCAATATTCGAAACAACAACCTCGGGTTACAAGGCCGACGCTCTATCCATTAGCGCCACGACTGCCCCCACCTATTCTGAGGTAGAATATGTGTTGGGGCACCATCAAAATAAAGTGTTTCCAGATACTGAGCGACAGTGCTCTAATACTCTAGTGACTGGTAGTTGACGTAGTTGGTTTACTTATAGTACTATATAGTAAAGTTACATATATGTAGCCCCACAAAAAAAAAATAATAATAATAATTTTCATTAATATCAAATAATAATAATAATATTCTTCTTATCAAATAAACCAATACAGGATACCACCATACTGTACCACTACACTGTTTCCACAGGTGAGTCCCTGCAGTTGTCAGGATATCAAGCTCTTGTATTGAATTTTTAATGCAGGACAGAGAGGTCAGGGCATTAGCAGCAGGATAAGCCGTGTCTTGATGATGCTGGCAGCCAGTGTAGAGACCTGAGCAGAGGTGCAACGGGAGAGCATTTTCAGAGGTTAAAAATAAGTCAAGCAGCAGCATTTTTGGATGCACTCTGGAGGAAGTTTGGCAGATGCTGGTAAGCCGGAAAGAAGGAAGTTGCAATAGGCTGGCCGTGAAATGACTAGGGCCTGGATAGGAAGTAATGTTCAAGGAAGGGCTTTATTTTTTCTTTTGTACTTTTCTTTCCTGCTAACACCAATTGCAGGGGAGGCCACATGGGAGCAGTCTGGGGTTAAGTGCTTTGCTCAAGGGCTCAATCCAGACAGGGGCTCCTGTACCTGAGCTCAAGCTATCAACCTGCAAGTCAGCCCAAATAAACCAATACATGGTTTATCAGAAGGTGAGAACACAAAAAAACTTTCACATATTGTAATACTAGATTTCTGTTTCAACTAAATGATGTTCTCTCAAACTTCAATTCAAAGAATCTTAAAACAAAAAGTATTCACACAACTATTAAACAGCACATATGTTTTAACATTGATAGTAACAAGAAATGTTTATTGAACACAAAATCAGCCTTAACACTTTACATTAGGGTTTATTGGTACTTATATAGGACATATTAATGCATCACCATATTCTAGAACCCTTTATCCTGTCCAATACCTAAACATTACTTAGTATCACTATTAATAGGGAATATGTGTAATAAAACAATTGCCCACAGGAATATTACAACTAAAGAGCTGTAATGACAAATGGTGCTCCTACACCTGATGTTTGATGTCACACAGCAGGTGATAAGGTTATGTGTCTTCATCCTGGTACTGACGAAAGCAATTATATTTATTTAATTGAGTGACATCCTGTTTTACATGTTTCTTGCCCTCTTTGAAGAGCTCATGAACTCTGTCTGGTTATTCATTCCCTTTTCTGCCTCCCTCTGTCCTCCATTGCCGTCTGCTTGACGATCCGTCTTTATCTCCCTCCTTCATTGTCTCTTGCTCTCGATTTCTTTGTGGTTCCCTTTTTCTCAATGTCTGAGCAGGAACGAAAACTTCCACCAGCCTCTGTAACAGCGAACTGACAGCTCATTATATCCACAGCGATGGAGTTCAATCCTGTGCGATCTATTAATCTATTCCAGCACTCTGGCCCCTCTATAGCCGCCCCCTCTTTCATTAGCTAGAACAAAAGCCTGCAGAGCAGAAATCATTAAGGACAATCAAACAAGGCTCCTCTGGGGCCATTTAATGCGTTCCATTATTAACGTTATCATTATTATTAATACGCAATAGCAGAAGGCATCTGTGTAAGGTGCGCCAACGATAATATTGAATCCTTAATCATGTGGTGGAGGTCGACTGTGGCGATGTGACTCCAGGTGGATGGGATGGGTGGAGGTCTGCTCTCTCGAGAAAGCCACACATCTACGGCAGATTAAAAAGAATAATGAGCACTTGGAAGTCTTGGAATAGTACTAGAAGAGAACAAGCCAAGTATGAGCAGTAAGTTGCTGGAAAACAGAGCAGTACCGGTGAAATTACTTCTGCTAGATGCTGTGAGTTGTATGTAGACACAGTTCTGTTCTGATATGATGAACATCGTGCATACAATACCAAAATAATAAATCTCCATTTTATCCCATCTGCCTGAGAGAACTGCATTCTTCACCATAAATCATTTCACATCATACTGGGCAGAATTAAAAAAATAATCCTGCATTTTGAGTGATATGGATAGTTACCTGTAGCTTTTTTCCTTCAAGAATCAACAAAAGTGGCTTGCAACTAACATGAAATCAATATGTGACTGAATGTATTCTTGATTCCTGAAGCAGCTCTAATAAATCAAAATAATTTTTACATTATTATTTTTGTCTATTTTTATTTTATGAAGAAAATGTGATACTTTCTTGTAGTGAACTGTTCTATTCCAATACATAATCACAAACACACACACAAAAAGATTAAAACGAAGCAACTATCAACATGCTGAATGTTCTTTTTTAATGCTTGTTATGATTACATAGTGTACTACATAAATTAACCTCAAAGTACTCCATGACAAATCAGGACAGGCCTAACAACACGTCTGGATGTCTATCAGAACTGGATGTCTATCTCATTCCAGCAGTTGAATCAACTCAAAGCAAGCGAGCCTCACTGTGTCACAGAAGATGGATTGCTCTGACACACACAGACAGGTCATTAAAATGATGGACAGATCAGACGGAAGTCGAACTATAAATGGAAAGAAGATGGCAATAGGCGCTCTGTGAACAGACATCTAGCAGCCGAAATCAAAACTTTTATTCTCCATAGCTTGTGAGTACACCGATTCGCTTTATTAATATCCAAAGCGACTTACAATTGGGGAATACATGAAGCGATTCATCTTAAAGAGGCAAACAGACAGATGAGGTGCTCGTAATACCAAGTCTCAGGCATTGTTCAAATAAGTACAAGCTAGCAAGAGAAGGAATAAATAAAGAGAAAAAAATGTTTTTGTTATTTTTTTGGAAATTTAGAATGAAATCAAGTAGTCGAAAGAGATGAGTTTTCAGGTGTTGCTTGAAGGTTGACAGGGATCCAGCATTCCAGATAGGGGTATGAAGGTCATTCCACCAGCCAGGAATGGTGAACTGGGATGTTATGGAAAGTGATTTTGAGCCTCTCTGTGATGGTACCACGAGGCATCGCTCACTAGCGGATCTCAGACTTCTGGAGGGGATGTAGATTCGGAATAGTGAGTGGAAGTAGTAGGGTGCTGAGCCTGTGGTTGTTCTATTTGCAAGCATCAGTGTCTTGAACTTGATGCGAGTTGCAACCGTAGCCAGTGCAATGAGATAAAGAGAGGTGTAACATGGGCTCTTTTTGGCTTGTTGAAGACCAGTCGTGCCGCTGCATTCTGAATCATTTGTAGAAGTTTGATTGTGCTTGATAGAAGTCCAGCCAGAAGAGCATTGCAGTAGTCCAGCCTAGAAATGACAAGGGCCTGGACAAGAAGTTGTGCAGCATGCTCCGTTAGAAAGGGCCTGATCTTTCTGATGTTGTGTAATGCAAACCTGCAAGATCAAGCAGTCTTTGTCAGTCTTTGCAAGATGTGGTCTTTGAAGGTCAGCTGTTCATCAAAGATTACACCAAGATTTCTGACTGAGCTTGATGGGGTAAATGTAGAATAACCTTTAAAAATCATGCTGTAGAGTCGGAGTGGCAGGGAAGACAGGGAAGAGTTAACTGGAAATCATTCAACCCTTTCCCACAATTTTCTTTATTCCTTCCTAATTACATATTTAGATTAAATGAGCTTGTTTTTACACATTTAAAAAATACTGCTATATCCTCAAACCATATTTCACTATGATTTCAGACTTACAGTATGTGCCCCCCAGAAGCTTGTGTTCTGTACAGTAAGTGAACGGTGCATTATTGTACCATCCCAATGAGGCACAAAATCACTTTCACTAACTTTTAACAATTTTTTTTCTGCTGGTGGAATGACCTGCCCAATTCATCCAAGCAGTTGAGTCTCTTTAGCCATCTTCAAGAAATGCCTAAGGACGCATCTCTTCCAACTGCACTAGAAAATCTAACACTAGCGCTTTTTCTATTCTATCTTCTTGTTTTATTTGTATTTATTATAAAACCTTGACCCTCTAACACTAACACTCTATTCTATTTACTTGTTTTCTTTTTATTTATTATAAAAATGATGAAATCTAAATGTAATGTAAATGTAAATTATTTGTTAAAGCCAAAAGTGTGTTTGATGTAATTAATTCATTTCTGGAATTTATTAAAAATGTTCAGCTCTGTCCTACAGTTTTCTTTCTCCCTTCATAATTATGTATTTAGACTAGAGTAAATCAGCTTGTAGATATTTTGTAAATATTGACTGTATTCCAAAACCATATTTCACGATCATTTGTTGAAAGTTAAAACAGTATCCAACATAATTAATTCACTTTTGGAATTAATTGGAAAGCATTCAATCCAGACAAATTTTTTTCTTCATTCCTATTTTCGTATTTGGGGTAAATTAACTTGTATTTAGATATTTTTTTAAATGTTTACTACGTCCCTAAACCATATGCTACTGGGGTTAATGGTGTGCTTGAAAATATCGTCTAATTATCTCAAACCTTCCCTCCACCAGTGGCGGCAAAAGTTGCATGCCTCATAATAATTATCTACAGAAAACTAACTAAACATTATCAAGCGACTGCCAAAGCTGCCCAGGACCCAACAAGCATCATACCTTCAGAGTCACTGAGTTAACTAATGAATTCATTCGGAGTGGTATAACTCTATTTTACATCCATTAACAGAGTTCCTCTGCAGCCAAAGACTCCATATCGGTTCATTGGATTGTTAAATGTAGTCATGCATTATGCAGTGGGATTAATTGAAAATGGCCGCTCTGAGATGAAATGGTGGGGGCCAGTACATTACGAGGGGGCCTGGGCAAATTTAAAAGCAGATTTTACTGAACGGCCCTTCGGGGTCATAACACTGTTGAATTAATTCATGGTGAGTGTGTTTAGAGCAAATGCATTGCCTTATTATTAGATGGAAAGTAAGGTGTGCTGTTCTGGGAAAGCGACTCTAAAAGGAAGTGCCGGCAGTTCCCAACAACTTCAAAAAGCTTTTTAAATGTGAGAGCCTCTTGCCGCAAAGCTGCACTGAGGAGAGAAAACCTCAATTGAATGCTTAACGATGAGAGAGCTTGTGTATTGAAGGAAAGGGAAGTCAAAGATCAAGAGCTCTTGAGTGAGAAGACAGACATTTGGATGAAATCAGCAAGTAAATTGTTCACTTAGGTGAACTACAGTAAGCCCGTTGACAGTATTTAAAAGTAATATAATAATTTGGCACTTTAGATCTAAAGAAAAATCATGGGATGCTTCTCTAACAGTCAGTTGGCCATTATTACAAAATAAACTCCAGGGCAGTGTTCAATTTTACACTGGTTTTTGATTTGTTTTGTCTTTTCAAGAAAATACACTGTTCAAAAGTTTGAGGTCAGTTAGATTTGTTAATAGTTTTTAAAATAAGTATCTTGTGCCATATATATATATATATATATATATATGAAGAGCTCTTTTCCAAAACGCGATAAACGCCAAATTAAAAAAAATGAGTTCGTCATGCCATTTTGCTGTGTACTGAACCTATTCACTGCTCCATCAATGTTTCATGCCAAATCGCTGTATTTCCTTGTTTAAAATGTACCTCACTCTCCTGACCTCACAAAGAGGCGCTCTAGCGACTGACGCTAAAAGCTGTAGCCTTTGGCGTTCCTTGTTAGAGCGCCTGCCTCCCGCGCCGGAAACCCGGGTTCGAGACCCACTCGGTGTGATGGTGCGGACCCGGGGGGGTTTAACAATCATTGTTTAACATGTTCAGACTGAGCCAACAGACCATTTTAACATGATAAATTGAATATTAACAAAATGTATGGGTCTAGGTAAAAAAATGTCATTTTCATGAAAACTATTAAAATGGTTTTATAGCGTTTTGGAAAAGAGCTCTTCATATATATATATATACTGCATACAGTGTATATATATACTGTATACAGTGCCTTGCGAATGTATGCATACCCCTTCATTTTTCATTTTGTTCACATTTTGTTATGTTGCTGCCTTATGTTAACTGCTTTAAATTACTTTTTTTCCCTCACATCAATCTACACTCCATACACCATACTGACAAAGCAAAAACAGAATTGTCACAACTTCGTAAATGTATTAAAAATAAAAAAACCTCAAATAAGTACATTGCATAAGTATTCATACCTTTAACTAAATATTTTGCTGAAGTACCTTTACAGCCTCAAGTCTTTTTGTTTGATGCGACAAACTTTGCTCATCATCATTTGGCAATTATCTGCCATTTTTCTCCTCACCTCTTCACCTCTCAAGCTCTTTCAGGTTGGATGGGGGCAGGCGCACATTTTCAGGTTTCTCCAGAAATAGTTGATTGGGTTCAAGACCAGGCTGTTGCTGAGCCACTCAAGGAAATTCACAGCGTTGTGTATAAGCCACTCTTGTTGTGTGCTTAGGGTCCTTGTCCTGTTGGATGTATAACTTTCTGCCCAGTCTGAGGTTCTGAATGCTCCAGACTTGGTTTTCATTAAGACCATCTCAATATTTTGGTGCATTGAGCTTTTCTTCTATTTTGATGAGTCCCTCAGTCCTTGCTGCTGAAAAACAGCCCCATAGCATGAGGCTGCTACCAGCACACTTTACTTTTGGGATGGTACTCTGCAGGTGATGAGCAGAGCTGGTTCCCTTCAAACATGATGGTTAGAATTGAGGACCAGACCAGATAATCTTGTTTCTCAGAGTCTGAGGGTCCTTTAGGTACTTTTTTGTATATTCCATGTGTGTTTCTTTTATCTTCACTGAGATTGAGTTTGACCACACCGCCATAAAGCCCAGATCTGTGGAGTGTTGCTGTGATGTTTGTCCTTCTGTAGATTTCTCCCATCTCCACATGTGATTGATCAAGGAGCTCAACTAGAGTGACCATTAGGTTCTTCGTCACCCCTCTAACTAAAGGCCTTCTCCATCATTTGCTCAGTTTGGCCAGGAGGCCAGCACTTAGAAGAATCCTGGTTGTTTCAAACTTCTTCCATTTAGGGTAACAGAGACTATATGCTTCTGTGAACCTTCGATGAAGCAGAATTTTTTTCTAGACTCTTCCCCAGATGTGTGGCTTGATGCAAACCTGTTTCTGAGCTCTACAGACTGTTCTTTTGACCCCAGGGCTTGGTTTTTCCTCTGATATGCATCATCAGCTATTGGACCTTTTATTAAGACGTGTGTGCCTTTCCAAATCATATCCATTCAATTGAATTTGCCACCACAGGTTACCGTCACTCAAAGTCTAGTAACACCTACATACAATATGAATGCTCCTGAGCTAAATTCCAACTGTCCCAGATAAGGGTATGAGTATTTATGCAATGGAATCATTTAAGTTTTTTATTTTTAATACATTTGTAAAGATGTTAAAAACTTTTTTCTTTACCATTATAGTGGATGGAATGTAGATTGATGTGGAAAAAAGTAATTTAAATACAGTGTATATATATATATATATATATATATATATATATATACTGTATATATATATATATAGTTACAAATCGTATTTATTCCTGTGATGGCAAACATCAATTTTCAGCATTCAATACTCAATAGTCAAATCGTTCTAATGCTGATGTGGTGCTCAATAATTTGTTTTTATTATTATCAATGTTGACAAACAAGTTTTGCTGATTAAAATTTGTTGGTGAAACATTTTTTGTATTCTTTGATGCATAGAATGTTTAAAAGAAGAGAATTTACAGTATTCAAAATAAAGTCATTATATATACGTCTTTACTGTTACTTTTGATCAATTTAATGCATCCACGCTAAATAAAGGTATTAATTTCTTACTGAACTTAAACTTTATTAACCGTAAATGCCACAACTGACCAAACAAAACATATTCCAGAGTGCTATGTAAGTCTCAAGACGTGTAAATAACGGAAACTTAAAAGACAAAATAAGACAAAAGCTCTTCAGTGTAAGAGCAGCAACAAAATTTTCAGTTCAAGCACAGATTCTCTCAGCACAGCAGTACAATACAAATCAAGGGACGCCTCAACAACCTTGATAAATACACTCAAGTCAGCTGTAATAACTTCACAGAAACAAGTGAAAATCTGCTTATACTTAATATATACAGGTGCATCTCAATAAATTAGAATGTCCTGGAAAAGTTAATTTATTTCAGTAATTTAACTAAAATTGTGAAACTCGTGTATTAAATAAATTCAATGCACGCAGACTGAAGTAGTTTAAGTCTTTGGTTCTTTTAAATGTGATGATTTTGGCTCACATTTAACAAAAACCCACCAATTCACCATCTCAACAAATTAGAATATGGGGACATGCCAATCAGCTAATCAACTCAAAACACCTGTAAAGGTTTCATGAGCCTTCAAAATGGTCTCTAAGTTTGGTTCACTGGGCTACACAATCATGGGTAAGACTGCTGATCTGACAGTTGTCCAGAAGACACTCATTGACACCCTTCACAAGGAGGGTAAGCCACAAACATTCATTGCCAAAGAAGCTAGCTTTTCACAGAGTGCTGTATCCAAGCATGTTAACAGAAAGTTGAGTGGAAGGAAAAAGTGTGGAAGAAAAAGATGCACAACCAACCGAGAGAACTGAAGCCTTATGAGGATTGTCAAGCAAAATCAATTCAAGAATTTGGGTGAACTCTTCACAAGGAATAGACTGAGGTTGGGGTCAAGGCATCAAGAGCCACCACACACAGACGTGTCAAGGAATTTGGCTACAGTTGTCATCAGAGGCGTCTTACCTGGGCTAAGGAGAAGAAGAACTGGACTGTTGCCCAGTGGTCCAATGTCCTCTTTTCAGATGAGAGAAAGTTTTGTATTTCATTTGGAAACCAAGGTCCTAGAGTCTGGAGGAAGGGTGAAGAAGGTCCTATCCCAAGTTGCTTGAAGTCCAGTGTTAAGTTTCCACAGTCTGTGATGATTTGGGGTGTAATATCATCGGCTGGTGTTGGTCCATTGTGTTTTTTGAAAACCAACGTCACTGCAACCGTTTACCAAGAAATTTTGGAGCACTTCATGCTTCCTTCTGTTGACCAGCTTTTTAAAGATGCTGATTTCATTTTCCAGCATTGAATTTAATACACGAGTTTCACAATTTGAGTTGAATTACTGAAATAAATTAACTTTTCCATGACATTCTAATTTATTGAGATGCACCTGTAAGCCCGGTGCCAGGATGTCTGCCCCCCCCCCAGAGAGGAACTGCAAGCCCGGTGCCGGTAATCAACAGAAACTACCTCTTACAGTGGTGACCCCGACGTGATTCTCGCAAAGACGAGAACGTGATTCTCGCAGAGGCAGCGTCATTCCAGCCGCGACAGCCGCGACATTCAACTTGAATTCTCCTTGGGACGTGAGGTTTGATATCCTTCTCATCAATATCCAGCTGCTGTGGTAAGTGTATTTTCTTTGCCTTTTAGAACCGCAACCAGACGCGTTACTGCAGCTTGTTAAAACAATGCCATCCCCTGCTCAAAAGCGTTATCAAATGGCGCCGACCCAGCCGAAAACACGTTCAGAGCAATAGTAGACTGGGGTTCAAGAATAGAAAACAGATGGCGATTAAAATCCCACAGCGCTATGTCCGCACAATGGTTAACAGAAGGGAACAGCACAGATAAATTTAGCCAAAGGTCTCCAAATAAAATGATATGCCATTATTGCAGAAAGACTAACCATGTAATGCGAGATTGTCAAAAAGAGAAAAGATTTAAAAGAACAAGCTTAAGCATTACCAAACAACGCCTCTAGCGACGACTCTGAGCTGTTGAAAAATTCAAACTTCATGAATGAGTTTAAAAACAAACGGCCAAAATGGCGCGCCCACAACGCGAGCGGAACGACTGAAAATTACCATCACCAATAGGGATACGTGGCCTCCATTGCCATAGGGAGCATAATTAAGAGTGGAAACCGAATAAAAATAAGGGCTAATTTAGGAGGCCAGTTAGCCAACATACTTATTGATTCGGGCGCAGCGTGCTCCTGTACAGACATTCCATTACCTTTAACCAACGAAACGATTCCGATCCAAGGCATCGGCGATACGATAATGATTGCGACAAAAACACAGCCAGTTCAACTTGATTTAGGCGTGACAGTATTGGAAGAATCCCTCTGGTATTTACCTAACAACAGTGAAGGGACTGTACTGGGAATGGACATAATGCGAAAGTATGGCTTTGTAATTCACTGCTTTGAAAAGCAAATTGAGCTGAAAACAGAAAAAACAGTAAAACAGTGCCTACCAAAAAAAATTATGAGCGTTATGTCCATATCCACCCCAGATCCTATTCAACAGATGGTAAACAAACACGATAGCATTTGGGCTACACATGAACATGACTGCGGCCTCATCGACTTTGTTGTGTGCATTGAAGGGGAGCCCCCTCCCCCACAAAAACAATACCGCATCAAACCAGAGGCAGAGTCAGCCGTTCATGAAATTGTACACCAACTTGAAACCAGAGGTATAGTCCGACGATGTAGTTCGACCACAAATTCTCCATGCTTACCAGTACCAAAATCGAACGGTAAATGGCGCCTTTGTATTGATTATCAGCCTAAAACAAAGTGTTGCCCAAGGCTACACCTATAGTGGCAAATCCATCAACGTTATTATCACAAATCTCAACACAAGCAACTTGGTTTACGGTGCTCGACGAAAGAACGGTTTCTGGTCCATCCCAATCAAACGCACCGATCAGTGGAAATTGGCCTTCACTGTGAATCAAATCCAGTACACTTGGGAACGGATGCCACAAGGCCTCCATAACAGTCCTGCGATTTTTCACAGAGCATTAGAAGACACGCTAAATCCACTGACAGGGACCGGAAACGTGATTCATTACGTTGATGATATACTTATCGCGACCGAGGGATCACTTGATGATCATTTGCTGCTCGTTGACGAAGTGCTGTTAACACTCGGTAAAGCTGGCTTCAAATTGAACAAAGAAAAAGCCCAAATTGCCCAAACCAAAGTTCAGTACTTGGGTTACACGATTACGCAAAGCTATCGAGCATTAACAGATGATAGGCGGAAATGCATCGCTGAATTGCCCCGACCACACACGCTAAACTCATTACAGAAAGTGCTGGGAACAGCAAACTACTTAAGAGATTTCATACCAGACTTTGCAAACGCCGTCACGCCATTATATTCACTTAAAAGGAAAATCAAAACCCTCTGATGTCCTCGAATGGACAGAGGAACACGATAAAGCTTTTACGAGTCTAAAAGAAAACTTGTGCTCCCGCCGGTCTGCCCAACCCCAAAAATCCTTCCACTTACAAGTGGACGCGAACGAAAACACACTAAGTGGCGTTTAGCTCAAGATCATGGGGAAAATTGCGTCCAATCGCATATTACAGCCGAAAAATCCACGATCGAACAAGGATTCGACCCATGCACTCAGCACGCACTGGCGGTTCACTGGATGTTGACAGCAACTGAACCAATTGTAGGTTTTCAACCTATCACAGCATACAGTGCACACGCCAGTACAAATGCTGTTGCAGGGCCGAATAAAAGGTGTGTCGCCTCAAAGGTTAGCAAGATGGCTAGCAGACATACAAGCGCGTGACATCACAACTGTTAACGATCGAATATTGCCTCATTTATTGGGAGATGTTGAGGGCCACCCACACATGCCAAATGAAACAGGAAGCACAGAGTCCCAGTTCATGACCAAGAACTTCCAAATCAGACACAGGTGTACATTGATGGCTCCCGGTACTGGCATGATGGCAAATTCCATACAGGATGTGCGGTGTGGGCTCCTCACTCTCCCAATTCAGACAATAACCAATTGCTAATCAAACTATCCAAAACACATCTGCGCAAGAAGCTGAACTTATTGCATTACTTGAAACAATCAGATCACATCACGAGCCGCTGTGTGTATACACAGATAGTCGACACGCATTTGGTACAGTCCATGATTTCATGGCACAGTGGCAGTTGAGAAAATTCCTCACGCCTGCCGGAACGCCGATCAAACATTTTAACATCATAACTTCGATTTGGCAGGAGATTAGAGCACGCGATTCCTCACTCTCGTTAAAGTGCGTGCGCACATCATCAAAAATCCAGATGAAAACGAGAAACAACAACATCGCAGATCAATTAGCCAAATTAGCAGCACAAAAGGGAGATGAATGGAAGCCTGACAGACTGGTTGTTCCTGCCGTGAGTGCGATTCAAACTATTCCTATTGACTTGAAACAGTACCAACAAGAACTGTGGAGTTCTGATGGAGAGCTGACACCGCACCTGCAGCAGGACCAACTAGTCAAGGTCACTGAAGGCATGATTTTAAGAGACGATAAATACATTGTTCCAGAAGCCCTCCAGAAACCAGTGATAAAGTTGTACCACGATTATGCACACGTATCAGCTCCAAAACACAACAGCTGATCCAAAAGAACTTCTGGTGGCCACAAATGGCATCAGACATTCAAAGATGGTGTGACACATGCATCGTATGTGCCACCATTAACCAAGGCAAGCCTGGCCGCATAAAACTGTGTAGACCAGAGCCACCCAAGGGACCTTGGGAGTTACTCCAATTGGATTTCATAGGCCCACTACCTAGTGCCAAAGGGGGGTATCGTTATTGCCTTGTGATAATTGACAAATTCTCCAAATGGGTCGAAGCGATTCCCACCCGCAATAACAGTGCAAACACAGTGGCACGTAGTAGCGAACCAAATCCTCCCACTCTGGGGAGCACCAATCCAAATTGAATCTGACCAGGGCACACACTTCACAGGTCAGGTGATGAAACAAATATGCCAGATGCTGAACATCAAACAAAGGTTTCACATACCGTATCGACCGCAAAGCTCAGGCATGGTGGAACGTGCCAACCGCACAATAAAAGAAAGCATATCAAACAGGTAGCACAACACAAAACCAATGGATTGATGCCCTACCCACAGTCTTAACAATACTGCGGGCAACCCCTCAAAAGCCACAGGTATCAGTCCATTCGAACTCATGACTGGAAGAGTCATGAAGCTGCCCATAGACCAGAAATTGCCCCAGCAGACCTGGGGCCCTCGTGGTTGCAACTCAACAGTCTGTGCTCAAACAATTACGAGAGAGGTTGGAAGTGTTACATGCACGCGCTGCTCTAAACAACAGCAATCAGACTTAACGAATGATACACAATTCAACCCAACCTCTGAGGTGAAATTCTCAGAAGGAGACATGGTAATGGGTCTTTTGTGAAGCAAGGTGCATTCACACCCGATGGCATGGCCCATATGAAGTTAAAGTTATATGCAACAGCTGTGTGGCCACAACTGTGAAGGGAAACTGCGATGGTACCACATGTCTCAGTGCAAATCATTCAAAAGTACTCAGAATAAATAAATGTCACTGTCTTCTCCTCTGCCTTCCAGGTCGACTGCAGCGATCCCATGGAGGCCAGATGAAAGGAAAGTGTCTGGGCCCATGCATCAGACTGGGCCAAAGGATTTCACACACAACCTGAAATGTGGAGGTGGGTGGAAATACTCCAAGGCCATCCACACAAAAATCACAGTCGCACCAAAAGAGACAATTACATGGCCTCCCGGATTAGTACCGGATCCAAATTGCACACCACAAATTTGTTGTAGTTCAGGTAACACCCACCCACCTACAAGAAACATTTCAGGACACACTCGAGCACCAAAATACATGCACAACCTCACCGCCTGGTATCAACTTAAAATAGATCCAGGTGACACAATAGGTAACATGTACACACTACACGAAAAAAAACAATGGCATAGACCCAAAATTGTGCTACTATGTTAAAAATTTGGAACCTGCAACATATAGGTGCACACATACAGAAACACATAATGACACACATATGAGATTCACGAGCTAATGTACGATCTCACGTCAGACACACCTAACGAGCCAAAACCAAAAACTTTTGTCTGGACCAACCGAAAGGAAGGAATGTATTGTGTCGGGAATGTTCGCATAGCATAGACAATTTCACCAATCCACACAACTGTTCATGGACTGTTAAGTACTGTTTTAATTTGACCACCTGTGGATACACTAAACCCAAAAGTGTCCAGAATTGCACTCAATTCCTCCTGGTGGACTGATTAGAGGAAACATCAACAAGACTTTATTACATGATGTAAATTTGGTAATGACATGTAACTTATAACATTTCCAATATACTTCTCTGCCTATACAAAGCATTGTAATACTAATGATGAGTCGTATGCATGGCTACAGTCACGAATCGATGATTTAATTTCTGATTACAAAGACAGACTTGCGTCCAAATTCCACCTGCTCGCTCAAAAGCGAGACCTGCTCAGCAGTATAGCCGGCCTGTTCGGATCAATTAATTCAGCAGCCAACACTTATAAAATAACCAAACAATCTCAATTCTCCACATGGTTGACAGATCAGATGGCCACTGGTTTCCAACACATCACCAATAGCAATGATAATATTATCAAAGCGGTTCGTTCCGAGGCGCAGGCGCTTCTAACGATCAGCCACACATTGTTCAATCAGACCCGTACCATCGAACGTGACTTAGCCTGCAGATCATATGCACAAGATTTATTCACTGCAACAAGACAGGAAATTTTAGATCTTCGTCTTCACAAGACCCCGAGACATGTTTTGAACGATTTAATTGAGGTTTTAGATTTACATAGATGGTTCTCTTCGGAAAAAATGAAAAATGTAAAGTATTCAGAATTATTATCCACAATTATGATGTATACTGGAAACGAATGTACTGGTTGCATTGGATTTTTTGTCACTTTTCCTTTAATCCACCCAGATCAAGTTTACCCAAATTCCACTAATATTCGATCCATTGGCATGGTAGTTAAAGATCAGGTAATTAAATGGGATCACCTCACCGGATATATGACGCTGAAGGGTACTGAGACCTTATTTACCAGTCGCACTTGTTGTCATGAAACTCACAATTATGTTGTCTGTACATGTAACACATTACAACCTTTCTCTCCCAATGATAGCAAACTCATAAGTGTTGAATCTTTGCATGGCCATTCAAATGCGATTCAGGTGTCTCATACACAGTGGTGTGTCATCAGTGAGATGAATTCGTTCACATATGGAGGACTGACCTGTCCTGCTGATCACTCATTTTGCTTGGAAGTGACAGAGGACTTTCTCTATGGGCCAGATCGACATCCTCGGAAGGATGCCAAAGGCGCAGAGGTCTCCCCATGGTGGGACACCTTTTATGAACACGGAACACAAGCCTTGATCGACACGATGGACCTGGTACAGAGCGTCATCCTCCAAACAGAGTACCACCTTTCTCAAGCACAAGTGGAGACAAACTTGCGCGAAAGACTGCACAGATTCTGTCTAGCTCATCTACCCGATCGGCACAGACTGCATATACCTGGTGGGACTGGGTACTTGAGGTTGCGCAGTTGGAGCGCACTCATCTTCTCCTTCACGCTATTTCAATGCTGCTATTTCCGACACCTCATCAGATCAGTAAAAGCATCCACCAACACTATCCTAACCCTCAGCCCCTTAAAGCTGCCCACCTTACAACGACTGAAGTGACACTGCAGGGAACCCTGTGAGTGGCCCAAACAGTGCCAAAGGGAGGAACTGTAAGCCCGGTGCCAGGATGTCTGCCCCCCAGAGAGGAACTGCAAGCCCGGTGCCGGTAATCAACAGAAACTACCTCTTACATATGTAACAGCCAGGATGCAGCACACTGGGGGGTTCACACCCCGTGCTGACGGTCCGCACGATGGACCTGGTGCAGTCACCATTCCCCCCTCCCCTCATCACCTAAAATTCACTGAAAAATCCATGCAATGTAATATGTACAAAAAGTAACCATACATGTTTGATATCTTTTGAAATGTCTCAGTGCCTGGTAAAATGGTCTCATTCTCCCAATCATAATGAAAAGCTAAAGGAAGTTCTAAAATATGAGAAGTATAGTGTACAGCGTAAGGGTGTGCCCTCCCCCCTGATCTTCTATTCAGATCGCCTCCTGTATGTAAATAAGCATTCCCTGCCACAGGATATCAGGAGCCATTTGGTTGCAAATTCTGAAGTCTAATTATAATAACAAGACCACCATTTGGTGAGTTTATTGAATTATCTGGGTATATAAGGAAAGGGGACACAAAGTTCTGGGAGTCTGTAGGCTGACTGCCCGCACAAATCGCTGTGTGTAGTTTTCATTGCCAGGTAGTATTGTTAACTGATGATTCTATTCTTGTAACATTGGAGATTTGAATTATTGCTTCGATTACCTGGTTAATAAATTGTAACGTTTGATTCTATTCTGACTGCCTCTAAAGATTGCTTTCTCCCTATTAGAGTAGCGGATTCGTATATTTCCGCAAGCCTGCGTCAGTTTTAGCGACGGCTAATACCCGGCGTCTTTTAAGTGTACTTGGAATGCAGGGGCGGGTTAATTCCGTTTAGGGACGGCGAACGCCGTCTGGTCAGACAAACTGAATGCGCCCATACCTCTGACTTTTGATTTAATGTTACTTTAAACAAGGATTTGACCAATCCAAAGTTATTACAGTGTTGTACATTGACCTACTAACATATCTGATAATGGCCAAAAACCTTTACTGAAGTAAACAATTGAACTCAAGTTCTGAGGGGCTCCAAGGGGTTATCCATGTCTCTGATTGTGTGCGTGTGCATTAACGGCAAATCTTAGATACATAACCATAATTACCTCTGATTGACGACCGGGCCTGGCGAGATTGTGTCCGTGAGACCTGTGAAAAACAGGGCCTCTGAGCGATATAGTTTCCCTACATCTGAGCGGGTAAAGTATTAAAAAGAGCTGAAAAGAATAATCAATCATTCGTTTCATATTTTAATGATGCACAGATATCATTAAAACCTTTTCATTTATGGAGTCAGAATAAATAACGAGATAAAATATATAAGAAGAAGTGTTCCATTTTAATGTTCTTGTTGTGTCGTGAAAAGGAAAGACTGTAATACGCAAAGCCCTTCACTCGCTGACCGACTGCCGTCATTGGGTCGATACAGCCGGGCCTCTTACACACCTGTATATCCTTTCCATTTCAAGAATGACTAAAATAAGGCACTTGAACCATCTTTTCACCATCCCATGGGAAAGAAAATCAAAAGTGAGATACATATAACACCTCAAATATTTATCTTAGACAGAAATGAGTTCACTTTAAGATCGAATGGACATTTTTGATTGAGTATCTTGCTTCTCAAACTTGTCTCCTGAGACAAAAACTCTAACACTCTCACAATGATCTCTTTGTCTTAAGTTTTAAAAAGATCTCAAAAACATCACACACTATTCTCAGATATGTCTCCTAGCCTAAAGACTCTGGTGGTCTCATATTTGTCTCCTTTAAAGCTTTAGAAGGGATCTCAACAACATCACAAAATGTGCTCATATTTTTCTCCTTAGCTAGAGACTCTGGTTCCCTTTCAGTCGGTCACTCCGAGTCACGTCGGATGACCGACGGCGGTGGGATCTCGCCAGAGAGACCTATCCACCGAGTGTAACTAAGCGAGCCAATGGACATTGGTGCGATCATTGCATCCAGCTGCCGCTGATCACAGCGTGAGTATAAGAGGCAGCCGGTGCACCGCATTAATCATCCTTTCGCTTCGGAGCCGGCGGTGGTGCTTCACTACTGCTCTTCCTGTCCTGCGGTGAGAAGCTTGAGCGAGTGCGGCGTTCTGCACAGCAGTGGTGGTCGCGGTCTCACGGGAGAAACAACGGTCCGTGAAGACAGTCACACCAGGAGTGTGCGGTGGCCAGCTTCTGTTGCGTGCTTCAGCACTAAAGAGCAAATTTCTCTGCTAACACGGGTGATCACGTCTTTGTAAAGATGTCTTATCACCCGTGCGTTTCTGGTGCGGTCGATCTCTGGCGCCTCAGGGCGGTCACGATCGCTGCCTCACGTGTCTGGGCATTCAGCACGCTGAGGAGGCTTTCGTGGATGGTTCATGTTCTTCTTGTGGGGACATGACCATCTCGGAGTTGCGCAATAGACTCCGCTGTGTCAAACATGGCGGGGTCCCTCTGCCTCTGCCGCGATCTGGCGTTCGCCCTGGCACACGGGGCGGCACAGCATCCGGTGGAGTCAGAGGTGATCTGAGGATTACGGTGAGGGCTTCTCCAAGTGGAGTTCCTCACCCCTCAGGCACTCCGCAGCCAGCGGGGGTACCGTTGGTTCGGACTGGGGCCTCTACTGAGTGGGGTACCCCACCCGTTTCCTTCGGTGCCTCCCCTGATGACCAGATGTCGGTCGCTGCATCGGAGGGCGAGCCCTCTCTCTCCGGGGATGATGACTCGGCTGCGTTGCCCCCTTCGGGTGTGGTAGCATTGTCCGAGCCAGACCCAGAGATGACGGCTATGCTTTCCTGGGCCGCCCGAGCGTCGGGCTCGTTGGAATCCTCCACCGCATCCCGACCCTTCTAGGTTGGGAGTGGTTTCTCGGGGGTTCGGCGCTGGTTTTCAGCGCCCCCTCGTGCCATTCTTTCGGAAGTGCATGAGGAGCTTACAAGATCATGGAAGGCACCTTTTACTGCCCAAAATAAATCTTGTGGCTCCTCCCCCCTCACCACCCTCGATGGTGGAGCCGCTTTGGTGTACACGGGCATCCCCTCTGTGGAGCGGTCTGTGGCCATGCAATTGTGTCCAACAGTCGCTTCCACTCTGCGGGTGAACCGTGTCTCCCCTCACGGGCCTGTAAGTACTCGTCAGGCCTCACTGGCAGTGCTTATAGAGCCTGTGGGGATGCGGCTCTGCCCTACACGCCATGGCGTTACTGCAGGTCCATCAGGCCAAAGCACTGAGAGACCTGCGAGGGTGGGCACGACCTGGCGGTTCTACATGAGCTGCGTGCTGCGGCGGACCTCGCGCTCCGGCGGCGAAGGTGACCGCACAGTCTCTGGGTCGTGCGATGTCACGCTTGTGGTCCAGGGCGCCATCTCTGGCTGTGTCTCACTGACATGAAGGAGCAGGAGAAGGTACAGTTCCTGAATGCTCCCGTGTCACAGACCGGCCTCTTCGGCGACGCTGTCGAGAGCTGTGCCCAGCAGTTTTCGGCAGCACAGAAGCAGAACTGAGGCGATCAAGCACATCATGCGCGGAGGAAACCGCTGCTGCTTCCACTCCGGCTGCAGCCCTCAGCCTGCTCGTCGCCGTGGGCGCCCCTGTGGCCGCCCGCTCCCACGCCCGGCAGCAGCCTTCCACCGTCTTGGCGTCGTGGAGCGGTCACAGGCAGGGCGCCCAGCCCGTCCAGGCCCCGCCAAACCCGGCGGCAAGCGCAGTGCAAGAGGCCCTGAGGCAGGCGACCCAGAGATGGAGGAACTGCTTGTCGGGAGATGGTGACCGCACCACTCCCTCCCGGAGGAGGGCCGGGTGGAGAATCCTTTGTTTCGTTTTGTTTTTGTTCGCGCAGTACCCAAAACTTCAATAAAAGAGCAGATTGGCCTCGATCAAGAGGGTGGGGACCTGCAGGCATTTTCGATTGACGATTCGTGCCTTGAGTTTGGGCGGCTGACTCAGTGCAATACTGAGGCCCCGGCCCGGCTATGTGCCCAAGGTTCCTACCACTCCTTCAGGGACCAGGTAGTGAACCTGCAAGCGCTGCCCCGGAGGAGGCAGACCCAGCCCTAGCTTTGCTCTGTCCGCGCACTGCGACAGTACGGATAGAACTCAGAGCTTTAGGACCTCAGAGCAGCTCTTTGTCTGTTACGGAGGACAGCAGAAGGGAAGGCTGTTTCCAAGCAGAGGATGGCCCACTGGATAGTGGATGCTATCACCTTGGCCTATGAAGCACAAGGTGTGCCCTGCCCGCTCAGGTTGCGTGCTCACTCCACTAGGGGTGTTGCATCGTCCTGAGCGCTGGCTCGTGGCGCCTCGCTAGCAGACATCTGTAGAGCTGCGGGTTGGGCGACTCCCAACACGTTCGCTAGGTTCTATAGCCTGCGTGTCGAACCGGTTTCCTCCTGTGTTCTCACCTCAAACGGGTAGTGGCACTGAGAGACCCTGTTCAGAGTCAGCTTGCGGCGTCCTTAAATGCCTTATTCTCCAGAGAGTTCCCTAACCGGGCAAACCCTGTCGAGTCCTCCAGCACTCCGGTGTCCAGACGTGGCGGAACGTACGGCGCCAGGCCTTTCAGCCAATGAATTCTTGAAATCTGGTGTGAGGCTAGTGCCCATATGAGTGACCCTGTTGGGATCCCATATGTGTTTTCCACGGTATTCTTATTAGAACCGTGTTCCCCAGGTAGACCATGTTCTGCCGTCTCTAATGATGCAGCCTGAGCCATCACAGAGACTTCCATGTGCATTAGGGCCCCTCACGGGGTTACTTCACGTGAGTAATGTCACTTAACCCCCTCTGGGAGGTGACTCGCAGTGTGCCTCTTCCAAGTGGAAGGGCACACTTTCCCAGTGTTATTCAAGTCCTACTGTTTGGGTTGCTCTAGGGACAGCAGTAGTCGACCTTCTCTGTGTAGCCCGGTCCTATCGTCTGCCTTATAGGAAGGATCAGGAGGTCTACACAGGGCGCTGCAAGGGCAGCTCCTGTGGCGCTGGTAGGGATCCCAATTCGTCGGTCATCCGGCGTGACTCGGAGTGACCGACTGAAAGGGCGTCTCGGTTACGTATGTAACCCTCGTTCCCTGAGGGAGGGGAGGCGTCACGTCCGTCGCCACAGTTGCTGTACCACCGCTGGGCGGCGGGTCTCCGGCTCGGCTCCTCAGCGAAAACATGATTAATGCGGTGCACCGGCTGCCTCTTATACTCACGCTGTGATCAGCGGCAGCTGGATGCAATGATCGCATGCCAATGTCCATTGGCTCGTTTAGTTACACTCGAAGTAGATAGGTCTCTCTGGCGAGATCCCAATTCGTCGGTCATCCGACGTGACGTCTCCGTTCCCTCCCTCAGGGAACGAGGGTTACATACGTAACCGAGACGATATTTCACATTTACAGTATCTCCTTTAAAGCTTTAGAAGAGATCCCAACAACATCACACTCTGTGCTTAGATATTTTGTCCTTAGCTAGAGACTCAGGATCTCTCACATGTATCTCCTTTAAAGCTTTAGAAGAGATCTCAAAAACATCACATCACATTACACAAAACATCACACACTGTGCTATATTGAGAGAGAAATTAATGCAGAAATAAGGATACTGTTACTTTTTATAGGACAATGTTTATGTTCTTAGGTACATGATTTGTTGTTGGAAATAGTAATGTATCGAATGCCTTAATCAAAACTGATTTACAGAAAATGCAACCCAGGAGCTTTCTTTGCTGAAAGGCACATAAATGGCTTATGAACTCAGTCTTGATTATTAATTAACTAATTTGATTATTAATACATATTATGTGGTAGAAATGTTTGAGCTCATGTTGAGGCATTTGACTTGGTGCACACTTTGTAAAGTTATTGAGATCACTTCTGAAATTTAGAGAAGACAAATGTGAGAGATCCAGAGTCTCTAGCTAAGTAGAAATATCTGAGCACAGGTTTGTAAAGTTGTTGAGATATCTCCTAAACTTTTGAGGAGATAAATGTGAGAGATCCAGAGTCTCTAGATAAGGACAAATATCTGAGCACAGTGTGTAAAGTTGTTGATATCTCTTCTAAACTTTTGAGGAGATAAATGTGAGAGATCCAGAGTCTCTAGATAAGGATAAATATCTGAGCACAGTGTGTAAAGTTGTTGATATCTCTTCTAAAACTTGGAGACCATTGTGAGAGTGTTAGAGTTTTTGTCTCAGGAGACAAGTTTGTGATTGAGACTCAATCAAAAGTTTCCATTCAATCTTAAGGTAACCTAATTTCTGTCTAGGATAAATATTTGAAATGTTAAGGAGATCTCTTTTTTATTTTATTTTTCTTCCCTCTGGTTAGATTCAATGTAATTTATCCACACCATTTCAATCAAAGACAATAAATGGATTGTCAAATTTGAAGTTGTTTTATGTATACAGTGTTTTATTGCACTATTGTTTTATTTTTACATAAATGCAAAAAGGGTCTGTACAAGACAACATTTTAATGCTAAGGAAAAAACAAACAAACGCTGGTACACTAGTGTTACATTTGTTTAAAAAAAGGTATTGCTCATATACTAAGCACCTTGCACTTATAAGTCTTTACTAGTGTGTTTGGAAAATGTAGTGTATATACAATGCTGGACATTGAAGATAAATTAGTGCTAGACAACGATTAATCGTGATTAATCACATCCAAAATAAAAGTTTTTGTGTACATAATATGTGTGTGTGCACACACACACGCATGTATATATATTTAAGGAAAATATGTTATGTTTATATATTAAATATATTTATATATACTATAAATTATATGAATATAAATATATACATATAAATACATGTAAATATTTTCAATATATATACTGTATGTTTTTGTCTTTATATATATACATTATAAATATACACAGCACACATACATACGGTATCTCACAGAAGTGAGTACACCCCTCACATTTTTGTGAATATTTTATTATATATTTTTATGTGACAACACTGAAGAACTGACACTTTGCTACAATGTAAAGTAGTGAGTGTACAGCTTGTATAACAGTGTACATTTGCTGTCCCCTCAAGATAACTCAACACACAGCCATTAATGTCTAAACCACTGGCCACAAAACTTCTGTGAGATACTATATATTATGTACACAAAAACTTGTATTTTGGATGCGATTTATCGCGAATAATGATTGCCCAGCACTAAAATAAATTCAACTTTTAAACTAGTAACCCTTTCTATACTGACATTTTTAATGTTATTCAATTATGGTTTTAGTATTTACAATATTAGTAAAAGTTTAACATTTCTCCTAAAATAGAACTGAAGACATCTCAAGACAAAGCTGATATCTCAATGAGACATATAAGCTCTGTCAGAGCCATAGCCTTGGGGACAGCACATTGACGTGAAGGCACAACGGCACCTCAGACAGCACGGGTTTGAATCCCTGCTAAAGGTACTTTCCTGCTCCTGATCAATTCTCACCTGTCCAATCGTTTCCTGTCTCTACTCCTACTGTCATGAGGTGAAAAACCCCATTGCAATCAAAAATTAACCTCTGAGCAGTAAAACATTTTTATGGAGTTTTGCAGGAGATTACAGCAAGACAATAAAGAGATCTCCCATGTTTCTCACATGTTTCTCTGCCATTGTCATTTTGGATTCCTTTCTTTCAGAACTTTCTCATGTCTCAGATATGTCTACTTTGATTTATCGTAAGGATTTTTAGGAGAAACACCTGAGACACTGTTGAGACTAAATGAGTGTAGCCAGTCTTTATATCTTTTTATTTAATATAGTAATTATATTCTGAGTATGATTTATTCATATTCTGATATGGTGTTTCGCGTGTCAGTTTGGAGAGGAGAGTGATGTGATTGGTAGAAGGGGGCGGGAGGGGATAAAAAAAGGAGAAGGGAAGAAGATGATGGTAGACCGAGTAATGTCGGCATGGAGTGTGTCGCCGTGCAATTAATGTGTTAATCCACTAAGGATAGTGAAGTTCATTTAACTTCGTACAGAGATTTAAGCGATATCCTCCTGCATTAGTTGGTTGTGTAAGTGCATTTTGTGCATACTCAGGCCTGTGACACACTTGTTATTCACGAGTGGAAACGTTATGGATTAACCGGAGACTGAGCTCCTCCGACTACGTTGGAGACGCTAACCAGGTAGCGTTCCCCTCGCATCGTGGGATTTCGTGATCGGGATAGCGCGACCAGTACGAGGTTCAGGCCAGGGACAGCACTTTCTTCTTCTTTATCATCTCTGGTGGCTCCCTCCTATACTGACTGTGATATGAAGGACTTCCGGTGATGTTCGTGAATAGTATTATCCAATATTGATTGCTCTAGTAAGAGTGAACATAGACACAATATACGTAGACGCCTCATAGAATGACGCTGCCTATTGGAGCTGACGTACCAGCGCGGCCGCCATCTTGGTTGGGTCCCCAATGCACCCCCCCTGCATGTATTTCTACTGAGGAAGGTGTATCCCCAATTACAATAATCATAACTCCCCGAATTTTTACCGGATTTTCACACGGTTTGGTTTGTTACAAACGGCAGAGATTTAATTATGATACGGGACGCTGTCACTCATTGAAAAATATGTGCTTTCATGCTAAAAGACTTTGTATTATGCTCTTTAACAAAGACATATGGTAGGCTATGGCATATTGATGAATATATAAATTAATTAATTTTATATTTTAATAAAGAAACAAGTTTGATTGTTCATTTGAATTTCTCTCTCACTCACTCACTCACTCACTCACTCACTCACTCACACTCATTTACAAGGTTATTTTCCTTCAGATCTTACAGAAGACTCTTTACGGTTTTCTTTGCTCTCCATTCTCGGGCCTTTGCATTTTGCTTCTCCCGCTCTAGACTCTCCACTCTAGCCAAAGGTTCACTGAGTCTGGCCTTTAGACGAGTAGGAGAATTGGGCAATGCATAGGAGTGGTCCTAGTAGAAAGAAGGATGAAAATATTTTCAGTGATGTTTATATCATACCACTCACAGTTGTTTTGGTGCATAGCACTGCATATGTGCAGGCACACATTCTTAATTTCTTACCCATAATATCACTGCCAGCACCATGCGTATGGGAAAGAGAGAAAGGGTGCGTGTGTGAGTGTGTTTGAGAGAGAGTGTCAGTGAAAGAGGGTGTGTATGTGTTCACGTGTGCATTCATTTATTTATTTAGTTATAACATATAAAAAGTGTATATATGAGTATGTCTGAAAAGAGTTGCAGAAAGCAAGAGAGAGATTTTGATATGACCAGAGCCATGATGCTCAGCTGTATGGGACATATCAAATAGCCTACAAATACTCACATCATTGGGTTCACTTTCAGGGAAAAGTTTTTGTGTTCCTTGTCACTACAGGCTAAAATATAAGAAACATAATACTTAAAAACAACTTCATCAAAAACACTTGAAAAGGTTTTAGTCTCCCACAGTGTATTGTAATACACAATACATCACTAATTCCTAAACATGCAGAAAGAACTAACGGTAAAAAACATGTTTAGAAAAGTGTGTTATTAACTTTTGTTTTACATATGAATCATAGACATCTCTGTTAGCATGTAGAGTAAAAATACACCTGTGACATGGGAAGTTGAAGACAGATGTGGTCGCACCATCTCTAAGCCTGACAATCTGACCCATCCTGTCAAAATCATCAGGCTTGAAGTGCTCACTACAGAGCTATGACAACTCAGTCGCAACAAAACCCTCCTGTCTTATAGCAACTTCCCATTGCCTCCTCAAGCCTGTATCACTAGGAAACCTTTAAATGTGAAGAAAAAAAACAGCAAGAGACAATGAGAGAGAGTACCAGTTCCTGCTGTAATAACGTTACACGTAAGTAACGTTAGTTATACGATGACATAATATTATAAATGGTAAAATAACCAAAATTATTCTTCAATCTTACTTGTGAAAGGTAATCCCATGCGATCTGGTATCAATACTACGCTGGTTATTGCAACCGTAAGCTGCACAAAATACGGGCATAGTTGCTCACTCTCCATTAACTCCGATTGACTCTGGTGCTAGCGTAGAGTGATGAGACCCAATCAATATGGCGGCGACGCTGGATTACGTTCCAGCACATCATGGGACATCTACGTATATTATGTCTATGAGAGTGAAGCGGTGATATAGTATTTTCCGCCCCAACAGCCAGTATTTTCAGTGTTGTTCAGGCCTGCGCCGTTACATTTGTGTTTTTGGGGACTAATTTTGACATTTTGATAAAGATTCTGGGCCCAGTGAAGTTTGAGTACTTATTTAAGCAATATTATATGTAACCTGATGTAAAAAGTAGTGACGATACACAAAAGATCTGGTTAGCAATAACAGTTATTTACTTTCATCTCTCGTAAGTTGGTTGGCTCATGTGAGCATATTTTTTAGCTTTCAAGTAAAAGAGAAAAGACAGCGTGATTTAAGACAAGTACATTCATATTTTTGAAAAATGTAATTTTACTTTAATTTGTTTCATATTAATGTAAGAGAAAGACACATCAACAAAGTAACAAAAAAATTTGATATTTTTCCATTTTG